>CM074723.1:157761746-159147996 GCA_037306005.1 Rhinophrynus dorsalis
ACCTTTCTGACATTCAAGGAGTTAAAATCCTCATTTAAATGAGAGGGAATTTTTGGATATTTTATTTCCCCTATGGTGCATTTTGTTTTCCCAAGAATTCCTACGTTTTATAAGACCCATAAGTTACTGGGAGACTTGGGGATACGTCACCTAGTGTTCAGTCTTAAAGGGAAAGTAATGTTTCACAATAAAAGCAGCTCCAATTAATCTTCATAGTATTTGGGCCATGGAGAGTGTTATTTCAATACTGTCAGAGTTGTAGTACAAGAGTAATTAAATGATAAATTATCCCCCTCCCACCCCTTTTACTGATGTTAGACTGCTCTCCTCAGCGCAGCAAGACTGTCCGGAGGTATCGCAGAGATGGACAATCTACAGTAAGCATAAGGAAAAACATGAAAAACCTGTCAAAGGGGGCCAGTTTTTGTTTATACTTACAGTAAGAAGATTGTCCCTTGCTGTGATCTCTCTGGGGTCAGGACCATATTCCATATCTGAGGGGAGGTGGCTTACACCAGGTAAAAGGGGCGGGAGGGGGATACTTTATCATTCAATTACTCTTGAACTACAACTCTGACAGTATGGGAATAACACTCTCCATGCCCCAAATACTATGAAGATTAATTGGAGATGCTTTTCTGTGAAACATTACTATCCCTTTAAAGTCCACGTATGCTAAAGAATATTAATATTTCAGGGAATTTATACCAATAGGAATAAGTTGTAATTAATGAGTTGATTAAAAGGACTTGTGTAGGAGTCCTTTACCAGTGGTGTCTTTTAGGTGTGTAAAGCAGGAAGCTTAGCACTGAAAGAGTTGAGTAATTTAATACTAGGCAGCGCTACATGTATAAAGCCCACCCAGTAACAACCTCCCTTATCTTTATGGTTAGCCTGTCCAAAGGGAAAATCTCAGAGAGCATTCCTGGTAAATGCCAATCAGGGATCATGACTAAGAAAAGAAAACGATGGTAAGCTGATAGTTCTTCTTTTCCCAGTATCACTGCCAACATTCATAAAATGGAAGCACTGAAAAAATTAGACAATACCAACTCAATGTTCAATGAAAAATTATTGCATCAGCTTCCAGGACTTTCAAACTGGTCAGATGTCTCTGAAGATCTGATATCTTGTCTGGAATAACTGATTATAGAGGCCAAATACAATCCTGTTACCTTACAGATCTTCTCAGAGGGGACTGATAGCTCGACCACCCAGGATGTGGAGACAACCCTTAAGGGATGTCTTCTTTGCTCTTTTTAGCTAAATACTGATGCACCTGATAAGATCCAGGCTCACTCATATCTGCATCTATTTCTGAAATAACCAGATGAAGGGCAGAAAGTACAATGTCCTTTTCTAGATGTAACTTGGACACCACTTTGGAAAGGAATTCTGAAAACTGTCTTAGAACCACCTTATCTGGATAGATTCCTATGTGTGGTTCCTCTGGTGACAATGACCGAATCACAGATACTTGTCTACCTGCTACTATGGACATTTGGAAGGGCACTTTTTAAAGAGCACACCCAGGAAGATGAAAGAGAGTGGTTGAAGGAGGACCAGGGAGGAAGTCCAAAGCCAAAAGCAAGTCCCAAGCTAAGATAGGCATTTATATTGCATAGCTCCTCTATCCCTAATCAATAACAATAATGCACACACTTGGAATTTCAATTATCTTATGCTCAAGTCCTTATTAATGCCTTTCTTAAATCCAGGAGTTATGCCTCTGACAGATGATCTGAGCACATTTCAATGGAGGCTGCCCACTGTCAGAACCCTATAGCATGCAAGGTCTCCCTGACTTTCATAAAATAATGTAGCCTAAGAAAGACCTAGATGTGTTACTTTTTCTCCAGACCATCCACTGAATGCTTGGTTCCTTCACTGCTACGGACATCTGCTCCAGAAGCCATAGCCGCCTGGGATAGACCACCCACCCCAGCTCTGTCCATTTGCTTCTTCTGAATAGTCCTGGGAATCACAGGAATTGGTGAAAAGATGTAATTAAATCTCTGAGGCCTTGAGAGACTCAGGGCATTGACCCCTTCTGTTTCCGCAAAGAAAGACCTGCTGTAGAATCTCTCCTCCTTACTGTTTTCTGGAGTCATCACAAGGTCTATTTCTGAGCAGTCTCTGCCCAAAGGTCTGCCAGCACCAGCTCTGTCTGGACATTGCATCTGTCCTAAATCCCTTTAATAAGAAAACATATTCTGCAACAGATATCAGTGCCAGTCATCAACTCTGAAATTAGAATTTTGTGTACTTTGAAAAAAATATATAGTATGTACATGATATAATCTCTTATTCTGTGTCTGAAATGCAGACTTTCGCAAAATGAAAAAGTTGTTCTTTTTCTTTTTAACTTTACATAGGAAAATCTAAGCCTAAAGAGACAAATGTTTGGTGTTTTAAAAAGGTCACATTAAGGGATATCTTCATATTGGTCGTTTGCACTTCTACGCCAAGGCAAGTTTGCTAGGAAATTTCCATAAGAGCGTGGTATAGCAAAAAAATAATCATTTGAGTAGGTACCTAGAGGCCTCTTTAGTTAAATGGTACCCCACTGGTAAGACTTGAATACTGTAGGGGTGGAAGTACCCCACTTCACAGATACAGATAGATATATTTGAAAACCATGGCATGCCCTAGATTACTAAGTATATATGTACTTTTTTATATAATAATTTTGATTTATATACAGATACTATAATAATTTTAGTGTATAATTATTAAAGTAATGGTTCTGGCTGGAAAATACTAGAATATATTTTTATGTACATAATTAAGAAACTTTATCTGGATTTCATCCCCAGGAATAAAGTCTAAGGTGGATGAGTTAAAAGCAGTGTATGACCGGGAGGAGTCTCCAAACCTGGAAGACTATGAGCCTTACACTGTAGCCAGTTTATTAAAGCAATACTTGCGAGAGCTGCCAGAGAATGTACTGACCAAAGATCTGATGCCACGATTTGAAGAAGCCTGTGGAAAGAGCACTGAAGGGGAGAGACTGCAGGAATGTCAGCGCTTAATGAAGGAACTACCAGAATGCAACTTCCAGCTGATTTCTTGGCTGATAATACACATGGATCATGTTATAGAGAAGGAACTTGAAACTAAAATGAACATACAGAACATTTCTATTGTGCTCAGTCCTACTGTTCAGGTATGAGAATCAGTGACTGCTTATCTTGTATTACTTACTACATGAGTGGATGTTTAAGGTGGTTTTATCCTTACGACACTTGAAAATTTATGCTTGATTTAATCTGCTTCATTTGGGTTTCAATTAATAACATGTAGTGGACCAAATAATAATTCTTTATAGGTGTCATAAGGTACAAGGATTTACTCACTTCTTAGATTGGGAGAGTCTTAAGTCCTTGGATGCTAGAGACGTCTCCAATTCATTATTTTGCCAGTGTAAATATTTTATATATATACTAGTGTTAAAGCCCGTGTACACGGGCCAAGGTCCGTGCCACGCAACGCAGTGCTTTCTCCTCTTGCCTCTTTCTACCCCCTCTTGCCTCTTGCCCACCATGCCTTTCTAACTCCTCTTGCCCCCCATGCCTTTTTCTCCACCCTCTTGCCCCATGCCTCTCTGGCTAACCCTCTTGCCCCCCCATGCCTCTTTCGTCACCCCTTTGCCCCTTCCATCACCCTCTTGCCCCCATACCTCTTTTGCCCCCATGGCTCTTTCACCACCCTCTTGCTCCTCACACCTCTCTTGCCCCCATGCCTCTTTCACCACACTTTTGCCCCCCCAATGCCTCTTTCACAACCCTCTTGCTCCCCTTACCTCTTTCACCACACTTTTGCCCCCCCAATGCCTCTTTCACAACCCTCTTTCCCCCATGGCTCTTTCACCACCCTCTTGCTCCCCATACCTCTTTTGCCACCCTTTTGACCCCCATGCCTCTTTCACAACCCTTTTGCCCCCCCATGGCTCTTTCACCATCCTCTTGCTCCCCGTACCTCTTTTGCCCCCCCATGTTTCTTTCACCACACTTTTGCCCCCCATGCCTCTTTCACAACCCTCTTGCCCCCCCATGCCTCTTTCACAACCCTCTTGCCCCCCCATGGCTCTTTCACCACCCTCTTGCCCCCCCATGGCTCTTTCACAACCCTCTTGCCCCCCCATGCCTCTTTCACCACCCTCTTGCCCCCCCAATGCCTCTTTCACAACCCTCTTGCTCCCCTTACCTCTTTCACCACACTTTTGCCCCCCCCCCATGCCTCTTTCACAACCCTCTTTCCCCCATGGCTCTTTCACCACCCTCTTGCTCCCCATACCTCTTTTGCCACCCTTTTGACCCCCATGCCTCTTTCACAACCCTTTTGCCCCCCCATGGCTCTTTCACCATCCTCTTGCTCCCCATACCTCTTTTGCCCCCCCATGTTTCTTTCACCACACTTTTGCCCCCCCATGCCTCTTTCACAACCCTCTTGCCCCCCCATGCCTCTTTCACCACCCTCTTGCCCCCCCATGCCTCTTTCAAAACCCTCTTGCCCCCCCATGCCTCTTTCACCACCCTCTTGCCCCCCCATACCTCTTTCACCACCCTCTTGCTCCCCCATGGCTCAGCCGGTCGCTAGGGCAGAGTGTGAGAAACAGTTATGCGCGTCCACATGCTCAGAGGGCTCCCACAGTGCATGTGGACGCGCATAACTGACAGGCAGCCTGTCGGGAGGGCAGAGTGTGAGAAACACCAGCTGCCAGCCCTCTGAGCTCTGCCAGCCTTGTCACCTTGTACGTGGACGCCAGGAAGGTATAACTGACAGGCACCCGCAAGCGCGAGTTCCTGTCAAAAACGCGTCCATAGTTACTGTAGACGGTGCGGTGGGGGGGAGCAAGTCACGTGTCTATGTGAGTTAGTGCTTCGTGCTACGCTCACAGGGAGAGATGCATTCTTATACTTTATAGTATAGGATGCCTTTAAAGCATTTAGGTTAAATCAATGCTTTGACCATTATTCTCACATAGGATTAATTCTTTTATCTATTCTAAGAAATTGGTTGTAGTTAGTCATACTGGCACAGATTTATTAATGTTGCATTGGCATTTGGGTGTGAGTGAATAATATTAGAGGTGCCTGTTATCCTGTGCAAATATTCTGAAAGCCTGCTTTGTTGGTTGTCCTAGATGGCAGGAGTTAGGAACCCCCTTTAGCGAAGTTTGGTTCAGAGTAGCCTTACAAGATAAGTAGTATAGCTAAAACCCCTCATTCTCCTACATGGATGGTATTTCTAACAGCTTATACTACAGCTACTCTCTTTATATGTAAAGAATTAACAAAAACTATGGTGTGTGTGTGTGTGTGTGTGTGTGTGTGTGTGTGTGTGTGTGCCACTTTGTAGCAAAAAGTCGCATTTTTATCTTTACTAATGCTTTATATAGAGAGATGTGCTTGATAGAAATAAAATGTTAAAGCCTACTGGAACCAAAGCATTTGTGTTTTGTAATAGTTTTGAAAACTTTCAGTGGATTGAATTTTGTGTTTCATTTTGTTTGTTCTATTCCCTTATTGAATCCTTTTGTTAACGGAGCAGTAAACTTTTTTTTTTTATGAAAACACATATTTTATAGAGCTTTTCCTGCTGAATAAAACAAGGTCACTCCCATCTCTGTCAGATGTTTTATTCAAAAATTATAGCAGTTTAAATAATCAGGAAGTGAGTTTACTGTGTTTACTTCCTGATAGTTCTAACTGACAGGAAGTGACAGGCAGTTTCTATCACATTCTATGGAGGACTGTATGTCTCTGACTTTTCTGACTTTCCTCTCCATTAGAATCTAACAGGAAATCTATTTAGAATTTGACCACTGGTAAAACATGGGTTTAAACTGTAATAACTCTGGAAATATAAATCTCTCGGCAGTGGGAGTACCCTTATTTTACTCAATAGGAAAATCCCTACAATATTCACTTTTTCATTAAAAAAATGTTTACTGCTCCTTTAAGGCAGAGGTGGGGGCACATTGCTTGTATGATTGGTTGATGCTCAGAAAGACTAGCCAGTGTTTGCATTGTTGAAAAGAGCATCACAGTGATTGTCACTTGTTTGAACAGGCTGGACTGGGCACAAGGCTAGTTTTTAGACATTCCTTATTGCAGCTTCCAATTGGCCATCTCTAGTGACACAATTTTACAAGCCTGGGTTCCAGGCTTTTGGGATTTTTCCTCCACTGTCCATGTGAACTGTGCCTAATACTGATTGTAAACCTAAGCCTTCATAATCCACATTATATACCTGTGCTGGGTATTGTCTGCACCAGGTTGCCCACAACCAGTTTACACTGTGTAAACATAATGGCATGTTTTATATTGTGCATGCTTGATTATGTCTATGAACCCCCACTGCAAAAGGTCAAAGGGGCTGTCTCCATTATAAGAGCCTGTGTGATATCATCTATGTATTTCCAGTTGCAGTGTTACTGAGCACTGAACTGTGCTCTAGCATATAGTGAACCTATTCGTATTTTGAACACTTTGAATAACATTTCTCACAAAGATATTACAAGCTAACAGACTATATGAATACAAATAAGGTTCAGAGTATTCAAACACATAAATGGTTTATAATGGTCAAAGTATTGCTCTTGAGGTAATAAAAAATATTTAGTTAAGCTATCATTCTGTCTATCCCACGAGTGTGTGATCTTGTGCCCCTTTCTTTTCTCTTCTATATCTCATTCATTGGCCAGCAACATTGTATAATTTTCTGGATCATCTATACTGACACCAAATCCCAGGTGTCATGGCTCAAGTCTCCAACTGTTTGCTTTCCATATCCTCCTGCATGTCTCTCTGCTTCATTGCCCTGCACATCACACACCTTCTCTTCTTGCAATTTAGACCTGCTCCTTACTTTGTACCTCAAGTGACTATGCCTCATTGATTCTGCTCTTTCTCTGATTGCCTGCAGTTTCTCTTGATCTTTCAAAACATTGCCTGAGTATGTTCCTTCCCGACTCATAATGCTACCAAAACTCTTAAATTACTCACTTCCCATTATTACTGTTATTGTTTGTTTATTGAGTGCCAAAATATTCTTCAGTGCTTTTCAGTGGTGGCGACAGACATTTATGACAGAAGGTAGCGAGCTACCTGCCAAGATGATCTTACTATTGTAACCACTTTCTGGCCAGGCTTTCACTAATTTGTCTGAACATCAGTCAATCCAAAAAGCTGACACAAAACTAGAATTCCTAATCTGTCAGTCCTTAATGACTGTTCTTTTTTTGCAAATCCCTTGCATTTGCTTCCAGTGTCATTCAGAATCAAATTCAAAATCCTATCCTGACCTTCAAAGGTCTCAACAGTCCAGCCCTAAATATTCCTGTAGCCACTTTGCACAAACAGTATGTTTACTCCCCCCCCCCCCCCCGCCCAACATCAACCAGTACTTCAGTTTTTATCTCAATCTTCTTGTTTTCAGTTGTTGGTAATGCATCACTTTTGTGGAGGGGCATAATTTAGTAAACTGATATCGTTTTGCTTTGGACCATATTCAGTAAGCTGAAGAGGAGCAATTCTAAAGTATCCAACTGCACCACAGGGGAGAAATTACATTTTCCAGTGATCTAGGTCTTTTTACCTCCTTAACTGCAAGAGAGGTCTTCAACTCATTGTGAAACTATTTTGGAGACTTCTGACATGAGTTGATTGGCCCTTTATTCCATAACTGAATTCTAGGATTCCCTTACCTGTCACCGATGCACAATTAGGATAATTTGATATTTATTTCTGTATACTGATGAGTGAGGCACCATATGTTAATGAAGCTTTTCGGTTCTTTTTCATAAGAGAATTGCAAACTAATCCAAAAAAAGGCAGCTGTGTTGCATTTAGTGAAAGCAGTTCACCCTCAGCCCATTGTTAGCTGGTCCAGTAGTATTTATTCTTGGTGTTCCCAATTTTTGTATACATAAAACTTATTAACATTTTCTGAACAAAATAAAACTGTAGACACAGGCAATCGCAAGAGCCTGTTTTTGGAATATAATAACAAAAAGCAAATAAAAAAGGAGATCTCTCATAGAAACCCCTTCCCTGTCCAGCACCGCCTCTCAGCCCGCATCAGCACAAGTGTTATTGCATTGCAGCTGTCTGGGACCCAAAGACAAACAGTCCAGCAAGAGGCACACACCAGCTGTGCAAGGTAGAAAAAGTCTAAGGCAGGGCCACTGATAAGAAAAGAGTCGAACAGCAGGACACGCTATCACCACAACCACCACCACATGGAGCCATGATGCCGGCCGCTTGAAACAAACAAACAAAAAAACAAACAAAATACCCCACCCCTATACGTAGTTGACTCCTATACAGAGCTAATAACAATATCGCAGTGTGGACAACATCTTAACAAAGAACCTGGAACGAGTTTTCCAAAGCAAGAAAAACTTTAAATTAATAACACAGTAAATAGCAGTCTCTCTGATTTCAAGAAATGTATGCCTTTGGGGGCTGTTTTGATGTTATGGAGTAGTTATAGGTAGTTTTATTCAAAACCTTGATTTTTTTTTTTTTTTTTTTTTTTTTTTTTTTTTTTTTTTAAGGTGCAGTATCTCAGTTACTAGAAATTGTATAGTGGCGCTGTTGCTACATCATCCTATGGACAGCCGTGGTGAGTTGACTATAAATCTCCATGGGATGATGTAGCAACAGCACCACTACAATTTCAGGCCACTGAGATACTACACCTAAAAAAATTTGAGCTGTAATAACTTTTAAGTTATCAAATCTATGAATTTATATCGTTACAGATGTTTTTTTTTTTTTTTTTTGTTTTGTTTTTTCTTCCAGATAGACCTCTAACCTTTGTATTGTGCATTTTAATTAACAACTTTGGAAATATGATTTTGTACTCCTGTTAATTAGTGGTTTGTGCAGTCCATGCATTATTGGGTACTGCGGGAATTCAGGGCTTTTAAAAATAATTGATAGTTTCATAAGCAATATAAGTGGGGTTTTTTTACACATTTTTGTGTATTTGATAGCCTAGCTTTTTTCACTATGCAAAATTTTCTTCACGCTTCGCAACGTGAGAAAGTTGAATTTTTGAATGTTCTTTATTTCAGAATAAGTTCTATGTACTTTTCTGTATGTAAATAGAAAGTCCGCAATGGGAATCGCACCTAAACAGATGGATAGCAAAATGATAAGGTGTCTGGCCTCCCCGGCACTCATAGGGCTAGGCAGTAGTTTAAACTTCCTGGACACACTGGGAATGAATGCATAATATGTAAATCTATAGATGGAGCTGTTTTTCATTCTTGTTCATGTTCCTTGCACATCTTGCTGTGTGCCTTCTCATACCTTATTTTTCCTTCTCAGATCAGTAACCGTGTCCTGTATGTGTTTTTCACACACGTCCAAGAGCTCTTTGGGGGAATTCACATAAAACGAGTAATCAAGCCGCTGCGCTGGTCAAACATGGCCACCATGCCTGCACTGCCAGAAACCCAGGAAACTATCAAGGAAGAGATTCGTCGGCAGGTGCGTCCTCTTAGTCTCTACATGAATTTATAAGATTATTCGAATAAATATTGCCCATCCTATATAATAATTCGGTAAAACGTGTGTAACGACGCAGTCATACGCAGTAGAGACTGCTGCGCGTTCTGCAGTCATGTGCAGTAGAGACTGCCCTCGCCACGGCTTATACAGAGAGCGTCCAGCTCTGTATCAGCCACAGAGCGGGCAGTCTCTACTGCACATGACTGCCCTGCGACAGGCTGGCAGTGGCACTGTGGCCCGTGTAACGGACTCTTTAACTAGTGGGTAATAATTCAGCAAGTTAAAGAGGTGCAGTTCACAAGCAAATCTACAGCATAGGGGAAATCGAAAATTTCCATTATTTATTTTAATGGGGCTTTTATCCTCTTGAATGAAAGAGTGGTCTGCAAAGTAATGTGTTGAGACCTCACTGGTATTTCAGTGGGTTAAATGACCATTTATATAAATGTGAGGTCCTAGATCACTAACTTTCCCATCCAGTCTGCTCATTTCCTTCTCTGTTTAGAAAACATACACTAGGTAAAAGGGGCGGGAGGGGGGTACTTTATCATTCAATCACTCTTGAACTACATCTCTGACAGTATTGAAATAACACTGTCCATGACCCAAATACTGTGAAGATTAATTGGATCTGCTTTTTTTGTGAAACATTACTATTCCTTTAATCTTTTGAATAGCCATAGAAATATCCCAAGGAGAACTGTTTCCTTTGAATTTGTCTTTGTTTATTTAGCATAATTGTTTACCTAGGTGGGGGCCTTAGCTGAACAAGTATTTCTATATAGATGTAAAAATATAACTGCTTTATGAACGACACCGATTTAATTTATTTCACTAAACAAAATAAGAGCCACTTATTATTAAAGTTCTTTTTTTAAAGGGATAGTATTACTTCAAAATTACTATCCCTCATATTGTAGCCCTTAATAAACTGAGTTAAATGACACCAGCGGCATCTCTCAAACCTTTATGGTTTAAGAGATAGCCACTTTCAAAGTTTCATTTCCCTTCTGTCAGCGTTCTGCTGCCAGCAGGAGAATCCGGTCTCTGAATCAAGCGGAGGCTCTTCAGCAGAGCTGATATCTCGTTATGGTTATGGTTTATGGTTACCAAGCACACGTAGAAGACTGTTTAAATTAATAATTTTTCCTTCCATAACGAGATATCGGCTCTGTTTAAGAGCCTCCGCCTGTCCCAGGACCAGATTCTCCTGCTGGCAGCAGAACGCTGACAGCAGGGGAGAGGAAACTTTGAAAGCGGCTATCTCTTAAACCATAAAGGTTTGAGAGATGCCGCTGGTGTCATTTAACTCAGTTTATTAAGGGCTACAATATGAGGGATAGTAATTTTGAAGTAATACTATCCCTTTAAAGTGGTGCTGCCATTTTAAAATAGTTTTAGTAATGCCCCCTCCACTTGGCATTCAGTGTAAATAAGCTACTGTGCATACAGTGTCATGTAGAGGCCCAGGGTCCTGTGTTCAGAAGAAAAGTGGCATTATTCTGGGGCAAGCCAGCAGAGGCATAGGGGTTCAGATAAAAATTCCCATTGATATAAATGGGGTGTTTAGCCTATAAAATAGTAGCGGTATTCAACTCAATGGGGATTTATTTATTTTTTATTGCATTTCTACCCCATGGTACAGTTAGCTTGCCCCAATAATTACTCTGCATTGTTTCTGAACAGAAGGCACACATTGGACCACACTAGAGTGAGAACTGTTCATTGGAAATGATCAGCCTTCCATTAGAAGAAAGTGGCTACACAGCAATAGTTTGACATCAGGTTCTGTTCAGCCTGTGGGGGTTTAGAGGGGAAGTGACCCCATCAAAATGGGTAGGGAACCAAATAAAATAATACATCTTTAATTTAAAACTAAGCTTTTGCCCAGCAGCCTAATGAAGATGATGGGAAATGTACTCCAGCAAAGAGCTGGAGGGCTACAAGTTGTCCACTGCTGCAGTAAGGCCTAGATGTTTTAACCCTCTGGATGCTATAGAGAAATCCAACACATTGTGCTGGAGACCTGTCCAATATCCAAGGGTTTGACCAGGTAGGAAATTGAGATTCTAACTGCTCTTGTATTCTGTATTTTTGAGACATTAAAGGAGAACACCCCCTAAAATCCTAACCCTATGAATTTTGCCCTTGTGCCTTTATTCAGTCAGTCCTGCAGTTAGTTGCGGAAGTAGGCTGAGCATATGAGCCTAATTAACCCTTTGAGTGCTTGCAGGTTATGCAACACATTGCATTGCATGCTTTGTGGCATTCAAATGGTTAACCATTTGACCAGAGGAGAGCACACCATTTTGGTTCTTAAAACGTTAAGATTACCATGTGCAGTGGGCAGAGTTTGAGGTGCTGTGGTCCTGATAGTAACTGTCATGTCTTCCTCCATAGACATGACAGTCAGCCCTGATTGAAGATATTCACTTTCGAATTAAGGCAGGAGGGCAAAATACATAAGGACCATTAGGATTTTTTGGCAGCAGTAAGTTAAGTGTGTGTGGGGTGGTTATTATTAAGAGTTGATAGTTCTTCTTTAACAAGAGGCAATTTTCTTGAATTCCTAGGAGTTCTTGTTAAACTGTTTGCATCGAGACCTTCAGGCAGGAATAAAGGACTTGTCCAAAGAAGAGAGGCTTTGGGAGGTGCAGAGGATTCTGACTGCGCTCAAAAGGAAGCTACGGGAGGCGAAAAGGCAGGTGTGTGTGTGTGATTCTTATGCAGGCTCAGCTTGGCATCTTCATAACACATGGGCACAATGGCTTAGAATGAACAGTGTATGCCCTTGTGTGGATTTTGGACAAGGCCCAACATACTGAATAATGTATCATGTGAATCAGTTGGCCAGCACAGCTGCACCATTTTCAGATGCTCTTCAACTGTAAAATTCCCTTCCGCTTCCCATGTATGTTTATCCTTCTGTTTATACCCCCACCCGGTGATTGTAACTTGCTATTACATAACCCCTAAACTCATTCATATTCTATCATCAGACAAGTTCCAAATCAGTCTCACTGCTGGGAGATTTTTAAATCAAAAGTTAACTCTTTGAGTGTCTGAGGGGTGTTCAACGCTCATTTTGATTTGCTGGGAATTTTTATTTTATATCCCATGGTGGCGTTGGTTGGTTGTATAATTTCCTCACTTCATCATACATAAGCTTAAAAATTTTTGTCATGTTAATGCTTATTGAAACTAAGTTGAGGTATACTATTGGAGGTCAAATTAATATATATATATATATATATATATATATATATATATATATATATATATATATATATATATATATATATATATATATATATATTAAAAAAAAAACAAAAAAAAAAAAACAACTTCTGTTAATCATTGCTACTCCCAGTTCTGTTAATGGCAATATTATAAACGTAAAGGGAAATAGCCAGGTTTTACTGTTTTGTAATGTAGGAGCAGGTTTCGTAAAAAGCTCAGGGCTGTACTGTGCATCCACAAAAGGCTCCTATCAGATGTTCATAGGGTGAGAAGACTGAACATCTTGACTAGAACAGAACCAGGAAATATGTGGCTCCCAGCCACCAATTTTGTGGTTTTTGAGGGGAGCATCAGGGCTCTGTTTTCAGACCCCTGTTCTTATCCTTTTTTTTTTTGTTTGTTTGTTTTTTTGTTATTTTCCCCTTAACACCTTGTATCTGAATGACTTCTTCAACACTTTACAAATGTATGTGTCTGCGACATCCAAAGTTTTTAAGCTGTATTTGTGAGATTCTGTAATTTTGCTGCAACTTTTTGTGGATTTTATCAACTTCTCATGTTAAACTGGCAGTGGTGATTCTCTGATGGCTATTAGAGAAGATCATATGTGTTGAGCTAAAAATTGTGCTAGCTCTATAGAAACCAGAAAAAAAATGAAGAAAAAGAGGGGAGAGAAATAGTTACTATACCTACCGGACAGCAAATAAGTAAAGTACAAGTACAGCTACAGCTACAGTGCGCAGGCCCAATAGTGTAGAAATGGCCCAAACAAACTAGAAACCAGGAAATATATAAGGAGAGCGCTCCTGTCCTATAAAATATGTTTATCCTTTTAAAATGCAATGCAATAGAATACTACATACAAAAATAAATGTACATAAAATACATATATAATTTGTGCAATAATAAGTCACAACTGTGCAGAATATGAAAGCGCTGAAACAAAGTGATTAAAAAATGTAAAATATAAAAGGTGAGCTCACATATACATAGTAGTACACCTCTGACTCTGTAGGTTCTTTCTTAACCCTTTGGGGACCACGACAGTAATTATGAATGTTTAGCAGGAAGGTAATTTGCGGTAATGTTGGATCTCAGCCACTCCTTGGCTGTATATGAGCAAAAATATTCTGAAATTGTCCTGGAGCTTCCCCAATAAAGGTTCGTGTACTCTTTATTTCTAAGCTGAACCACTCACCGGCAAAGGAATAATACTACTTTAGATCAATGTTGGCTCCTGCGTGTATCTTGGGGTCATACATGTACTGATGAAAGTATTCGAATCAGCTTTATAAAACAGTGAGAGTGGAACAATAAACAGCTGTGATAAATCTCCTACATGTTTTGTACCTATTAAGAGTCTCTCAAAGTTAGTGTCCGTTTGAATTGTGCCGCTCTTTTAAGACCGTCAATAGCTATAGTTCCAAAACTGATCTTTCGTATTCGGTGTGATTTAAAGGCAAAATGGTTTACTTCTATATGAGCCACTCTTATTAATTTAAAGGGATATAAGAGTTAAGCCTATAACAAACAAACAGGGAAGGGATAACAATTGCCTTGGTATGTGCATGAACTGGTCAACACCTGTAAAACAGGTGAATGACATGTCCGTGCACATAATTCTAGCATAAATATTTAATGCTACAATATATATGTACACTTTGCTAACTTTGAGAGACTCTTTCATTCCTTCTGGAAGTACTAAACACAAAGGCGCTTTAACACAGCTGGTTGTTGTTGTTTCAGTCTCACTATTAACCCCTTAATGATTGGCCACGCAGGCACGTGACGGTCACTAAAGGACCACGGAGCTTTTTTTTTATTATTTATTTCCTGATTCCGGACTCCCCGATCGGCGTGCAGCCGCGGGAGGAGCCCGGAATTCCATGACGGTCATAGTACGTCATGGGTAGTTAACTCGGATCGACCCATGATGTACTATGACCGTCAAGGGTCGTTAAGGGGTTAAAGAGCTCAATCACATACTTCAGTATATCTGTGACCCTGAGATACGCATGGAACTGGAGGTAACATTGATCTGAAGCTGTGTTCTTCCTCAACCTGCGAGTGATTCACCTTGGATATAAAGAGTACTGGCACCTGTATTAGTTCCATGATAGTTTCAGCACATTTATTGCTCGTATAGAGCGAAAGATGGGGAAGGCTGAGATCCAACATTACTGCAAATGAATGAATATGTTTATTTATATAGCGCCACAAGTGTACACAGCGCTTTATAATTTAAGGGTTTAAACAATACAGGGTTACAGGTGCTTTGTAGAGTGAAACATTGGGTGCGAGGTCCCTGCCCGAAGGCTTACAATCTAAAGTGGTAATGGCAGACATACAGAGTACATAAGTGTCAAGTGCTGAATACAGTGCTAGTTCTGATGGTGATAGAGGACATCAGTAAAGTAAATAATTTATAAGAGCGTTCATTGTACAACATCAGTGCCTTCTAGCATGTTGAGATTTTATCCATGATGTGTGTTTTTAGGTGAGATTTGAAGGTTATCAGAGAGGTGCAGAGGTGTTTGAGTGGGGTGGGGGTGTGCAGGAGCAGAGAAGAGTGAGGAGTTGGTGTGTAGAGGTGAGTGTGGATGATAGAAGTGAAGGAGAGCTATAAACATGGGGTGGAAGAGATGGTGGAGGGTAGAAGGACCCAGATATTTTACCGAGAACTACAGCCATAGACAGAAGGAATATTAGGTATTTAGGTACTGTTTGCAGAGGGCATGATGTTGAAACAACAGTCCGAATGGGCCAAGAGCACCTTCTCATGATGCAGTTTGTTTTGTAAATTGAGTTCACAAGATGGTGTTATACAAAGAATCTTGAAGTTTAGGAGAATTGTAAAGCTTCCGTTTAGATGTTTGCTTCAGGTCCTTTGTAGCTTTGTTTTGGGAGGTGTTCTTTCTCCGGTGGAATCTGTTCTGTCTCCTGCCCCACTCCTGCTTAAAGGGATAGTAATACTTCGTTTTAACTTTATTTTATTTTGTAGGCATTAAAAAAACATGAAGAATGATATAAGTCTTATCTCTCAAACCTTTATGGTTTATGAGATATTCACAAGCAAAGTTCCCCTCCCCGCCCCTTTTACCTAGTGTAAGCCATCTCTTCTCAGATGTGAGTCTGGTTGTATGACAGTACAGATAACAGAAGGGGACAATTTTCTTTGTATGAAAACAATGAAAGCCCTTCCCCCCTTGACAAGTTTTTCAGCTTTTTCCGTTATCTTAATTGAAGATTGTCCCTCTCTGCAGTCTACCTGGGCATCTCCCTTCTGATCTGGTTGAACAGGGGGGGGGGATACTTTGTTTGTGAATATCTCTTAAACCATAAAGGTTTCAGAGATAAGACTTATATCATTCTTCATGTTTTTTTAATGCCTACAAAATAAAATAAAGTTAAAATGAAGTATTACTATCCCTTTAAGTCTCAATTCACTTAAGATGGCTTACTTGGGATGGGGAGCCCCTTAAAGGGATAGTAATACTTAATTATTACTAATCCCTGTATTAAAGTCATTTTAAAAATAAATGTATTGTCCCCAGTGTCCTCTCTCAAACCTTTATGGTTTGAGAGATGATCGCTCCTAAAGTTGCCCTCTCCCTTCCCCGAGGTCAGCGTTGTAGCTGACTGAAGGGAAATCCGGTCTCACGATCATCAGGCGACTCTGCAGCAGAGCCGCGATCGCATTAATAAAAAAAAAACCAAGCACACGTAGAAGACCATTTCAGTGAAAGATTCCTTTTTTATTAACGCGATCTTGGCTGTGCTGCAGAGCCCCCTGACAGTCGTACGACAGGCTTCCCTGCAGTCAGATAGAATACTGACTATAGGGAAGGGGGAGGAAGAGGGCAACTTTAGGAGCGATTATCTCTCAAACCATAAAGGTTTGAGAGATGACACTGGGGGCAATACATTTATTTTTAATATGACTTTAATATAGGGATTAGTAATAATTATTACTATCCCTTTAAGTGTCACCCTCTAGGGCTGTCACCCTAGACTGAAGGTATTATATAGCAGTCTTGTACACATGAGGCTTATTCAGCTTAATTAACAATCAAAGACTAACCAAATGACTATCAAAGCTGATAAGCAAGTTAATTCACACCCATGTGAAAAGAGTGACCAAATCAGACCTCAGTAAGAACACACGATGTAGTGTGTGTGGGGGGGGGTTGATCAAACAGACAAGAAATCAATAACAATAGTTGCAGACAAACAGATATGGGATGTGAAGAGTTAATACCATACCCAGTAAACAGGAGTTGAGATGTTAGCAGGGTTGCAGAGAGACAGATATATGGGATGTGAAGAGTTAATACCATACCCAGTAAACATCGGGAATCACTGTGGTGGTCCATGAAGGGTTAAGAGAGAACCTGCAGAGACGGAGGTGTACTACTATGTATATGTGAGCTCACCTTATATATTCTGAATTTTTTAGTGGTGTTGCTTCCCCCCCCCCGAGCACTTTCATATTCAGGGATAAGCCTAAAACTACTACCCCCTAAAACGTCTAAGGATGTGGTCCATCACCTCTTTTTGCAGAGATGTAGCTAAGGGGTTCATTTAGTGGACCAAGCCTAACCTGTGTGGATGTATCAAGTCCCATCTTGCTGTACAGCATTTTTGGATCCTACTAGTGCATATTACCTCATCACACGCATATGTAATGTTGCAAGAGTGTTCCACTAGACCACCATGCATGTGAGACCTTCATGATCAGAATGGTGCAAGCTGTTCTGGAGCCCATATTTCAGCCCCCACACCAATTTTCAGGACAATATCAATTCCCCTCTTTCAAATGTGAATGGTTGCATATGTTTTAATGTAGGATGATCTTACAATCCGCTGACATTATTGGAGGATAAGGACAGTTTCTTGAATGGGAGGGTGGTGGGCTCTGATCCTTGTCTCACTGATTTCCACAAACCCAGGACCTCCCTTATTTGGAAGTGAGTTGTTATATCTGGTCATCCAATATATAATATAAATGCATGTGAGCATAGGTAGCGGATGTTGGGTTCTTAAAGAGCCTAAATCCCACTCTTCCTAGTTCTGATGCATATCATGAATCCTTTTTTTTTATTCATGGGTACACTAAAATAGTTTAGAACCAAAAGAATAAGTTGCGCTCAAACTAGCGTTGCCACACAACTACCAGAGGATGTACTACCAACCACCCACCACTGCTCAGTACTAATGTATACCATCTTTTAGCCATATATTTATGATATGGGAAAGTTGTGAGGTAGATGAGCTAGCATTTAGCGATTATGGATAAGAAAAAGGATGGAGATATGGACATATATATGGTTTAAATATATATATTTCTTAATTTTTATTAATACTGCTTCTGGATGTACACTTTTTGTTATGATTATTGTATAGGTGATAGCTTAGTATTGTTGTAGCCTTGGAGGCCTTGCTGAATGAATTAATAGGTTTACGGATTTCCATTAGTTCAATTGGATGTGATGCTAATTGGTTAGTGCATTTATTCTGGTTGAGCAGTGCTTTCTCTAAACCCTAATGAAGTGGAAAGCAATATCCGCGATACTAGTTGGGATTTTCAAGTGATATTTAGATTGGATTTGGATCTCTAGCTCTCTCCCAGCCAGACCTCCCATGTGGAAGGGTAGAATAGCTGAGATGCCACTACAATGACTAGATCGAAGTGATCAATGGATCCCCTATCGTTCTTGCCAGTAGAGGGGACAGTGGGTATAGGGGTGTCTGTGGGTGCAGAATATTGGGACATGAAGTATATCCATCCCTATTCGTGATTTTCATCATGATTGTGGCAGTCTGTAGATCAGACAGAGGAGGAGACAGTTACACTGGGAGAGAGAATAGCGCTGTCATTATTAATTTTGTAAGTTTTTTTTTAATTGCCACTGTGTCAGAATAAATCATACTCCACTTTTAGATGTTTTCCTTTTGTGCTTCTTTTTAGATAATCGCCACCCTAAAATAGTTTGCATGCTGTATTATCACCCAACATGTATTTTTTTTATATTACATTCGAAAACTGTGAACATAAATAGCCTAGAACACTCTCTGCTAATTTTAAGTGGACTCCTCTTTCACCTTGCCTGCATCTGCATTGGCAAAGTCTTGCTACATAATTTTGCATTGTTTTATGAGAATGGTGTTGGTTTAACTTGTTCCCCATGTATAGGGAGTGCGGGAGGAGACATTGAGGATGAGATTATGAGACCCAGTAGAAGGTGATAAAGGGGAGGGGAGTCGAAGAGAGGGTAAAGCAATGAAGACGAGAGTCAGGTGATGAGGCAAAAGGTAGGGTGGGATGAGAGCAAAGTTGGGAAGTGAATGGTAGGAGGATATGAGGAGGGCGAAGGGGAAAGTAGGAAGAAGAGGCGGGTGGGATCACTGTCCCATGGCAGGTCTTGGCATATAACTTCCTGACCTGTGAGGAATGCCAAGAAAAACTGCTTCCCCAATCTGCTAGCAAAACAGCAGTTGCTGCAGCAGGAGCATTTAGTTTTATTAAGTTGTGAAAGCCTTTAAATATGTCTGAATGTTCCATTATCAGCCATATAAGAGAAAAATGTATTTGCAATGCTGTTCCTTTAATCTATTTTGTGCTGCATGGAGAAGTAGCTAACAAGCTAGGTCTTATGTATACATTAAGCGTGAAGCATAAGGCCCATTGTCTTGTCTTAAAACATTGTAACTGCTACTAGTGAATTGCATAGTAATGTAGTATAAATCTGGAAACATCTTGAGGGTTATGCACTAAGGTGTGATAAAGAGGTGTTAACTCGGAGATAACTCCTCCAGTGATATCCCTTCTCCAGTTTCTGTGTTATTCTGTAGAGCCTATACAGTAAGGTCTCCAAAGTTGAAGACCTCTGAGTGCATAGGCTCCATAGAATAACATAGGAACTGGAGAAGTTATATCTGTATTATCACCTCTTTCTATCACTCCTTAGTGCATAACCCCCCACTTCTGTTTTAAATTTAAGATATTGGCCGTGCTTAAGCTTTCTAAAGAGATGCTCAAATAATGTTGTATCTCTCAGTTCCCAGTGTACAATACATTAGATTACCAGTTAGCAATTGCAGGACCTTCATTTAGTGAAAGGGATGGTGTTATTCAAAATGCATAGGATGGATCTCATTTTACAGACATTTCTAGCAAGATTAGACTATTAAATGTGATAGATCCATTTGGCAATATTCTGCTCTCTTCTTAGGACTGTGAAACAAAAATCGCACAAGAAATTGCCAGCCTTTCAAAGGAGGATGTTTCAAAAGAAGAAATGAATGAAAATGAAGAAGAGGTTCTTAATATACTACTTGCACAGGTATGCCAAGTTAGAGCCACTGTATACAGCTGTGAAATTTACACTGTTCTGATATGCTTAAAGCAGAACTTTCAGCTATTACTAAATCGCCATGCGTTCATTAAGCGCATGGCGACTAGCTTGGAAATCCATGTCTTACCTTTAGGGGAAAAAAAAGCAGATTCTAAGAAATCCTTGCCGTTTGGAGACTGACGGGCAGGTTTGTGTGGTCTGTACCGTCAGTCCCTTCTGGTTACCTTGTGATAACTGCAGTGCTAATCAAAGGAGACTGGGACTGACAGCGCAGGTGCACAGACAAGATGTCTGCCCTGTAGCCTGGGTTCCGGTCTCCAAATGGCAAGGATTTCTTTAGAATCTGTGATTTTTTTTTTTATTTATTAAAGGTAAGACGTGGATGCATGGCAACTTAGTAATAGCTGAAAGTTCCATTTTAACAGGCAATGGTGGTTATGCACTAAAGAGGTATAAAGTGGAGATAACAATGCGTTGTTTCCCTTTTGGTCCTTAAAGGGTTAATAGATACGGCATTGGGGAGCATATGTAAGTAGAAATACAAACCTTTAAAAGGATAGTAATGTCTGCAGTAAAGTAAGAAAGATCCCCCTCCTGCCCCTTCTGGTTGCCTCCCACTGAATCTGGAATCCGGTCCCCGGACCGGACAGATGCAGCGAGGGACAAACTTAATTTAGTAAGTATAAGGAAAACCCTGCCCCCCTTGGTGAAGGAGGGCAGTTCCTTTGTTTACTGAAGTTTGTCACTCACCTTTCTCCATCCGGACCTACATTAGATGATCGGTGACACAGCTAGAAGGGGAGGGAGGAGGATCTTACTACATTTAATATCTTTTGAACTACATCAAAGTAAGTTGTTAAACATAGCGCAATGTGTTACAATCACAATAGAGAAGACTCAGCGATCTGCTTTAATGCAGCCATTACTATCGCTTTAAAAAGAGGTTTTGTTAGTTTTTGGCTCTCTAAAATTCTCTGATCAAATAAATTAAAATGATCTAATCCTTCTGTTCCTTAAACCTTCCTCTGATTAGTAAAATGTAACATAAAAGAACATTTTAAATAATATGTAATGTTTGTGTATATATATTATTGTAAATTTATCAGAACCATCATGATAAAATGTAGATCTGTTTTATTCTCTTCCCTCAACAAGCTACTGTACTTAATGTTTTAGGAGGCAATGCCTCTTTAAGTGTATAACTGTTATCAGAAGTATGATTAATTTATTTCACATTGTTTTATTTAATTTATTAACAACTATCTTCTACCAGCAATTTCAGCTTTATTCAGTGACATGAGCCCCCTAACTGCATTTAAAAGAACAGTAATGTCTATATTAAAGCGGAACTACCACCGCTAACAAACTTGCCCCCCCAATAATTCCCTGTTTGGCGACTAGCTGCTTAGTAGAGCTAATCGCGGGAATTATTCCCGCGTTAATGAGAATCATCCATTGTTCCTGGGCTGACAGGCAGGACAGAGCGCAGACATCTTTCCATAGTGACGTCTGCGCGCTTGTGCTGTCAGTCCCAGCCTGCTGTAGGAGGCGTTGTTAGGAGCTGTTAGGCTCCAAAATGGACTGACAGCGCAGGCACGCAGACGTCACTGTAGAAAGATGTCTGCACTCCGTCCTGCCTGTAAGCCCGGGAACAGTGGATAATTCTTGTTAATGCGTTAATAATTCTGACAACTAGCGCTACTGAGCAGCTAGTCGCCAGATGGGGAATTATTGGGGGGCGAGTATTTTTAGCAGTGGTGGTTCCGTTTTAAAGTGCATCTCCGAGTCTCCTATATGTTTATTTATAATATGTAGTGTTATGTTTAAAGGGACAGTAATGTCCCAAAAAAAAAGATATCCAGTTTTGTAGCCTTTAAAAAAAATATTCAATATGGTCCAAACCCGATCTCTCAAACCACCATGGTTTGAAAGATATAAGGATTCAAAGTTTGTCACTTTCTCCTGACGTCTGTGTCTATCTGACAGCAGGAGATCCCGGTCAGGGGCCAGCAGGCGGCTCTGCAGCAGAGCCGAGATTGCGTTATCTATAAAGAATTAATTCATTGGAAATGTCTACAAAGTTTGCTTGCAAACCAGGCACACTTTGTAGATCTTTCCAATTAATGAATTCTTTATAGATGACTCGATCTTGGCTCTGCTGCAGAAAGGGAGAGAGGGGGAACGTTGAATCCCTATATCTCTCAAACCATAGCGGTTTGAGAGATCGGATTTGGAGCATATTGATTTTTTTTTAAAGTCTACAAAACTGGATATATTTTTTGGGGGACATTACTGTCCCTTTAATTACTTATAGTTCTGTAGTTCAAAAGATATTCAAGCTGAAAGGATCCCCCTCCCATTCCTTTACCTGTGTTACGCTTCCTCTGTGTGGTCCGCATGGCGAGCGGCTCAGGACAATCTTCAGTAAGCAAAAGGTAAATCCTGCCCTCCTTCGTCAAGGGGGGGCAGGGTTTTCGTTATACTTACTGTGCGAAGACCGCCCCTCACTGCGTCTGTCTGGTCCCACGACCTGATTGCAGCTCTAAAGGGAGGCCGCCAGAAAAGGCAGGAGGGGGATCCTTTCAGCTTGAATTTCTTTTGAACTACAGAACTGTAAGTAATTAAACATAGCGCTACATGTTATAAAACACATATAGAAGACTCGGAGCAGTACTTTAATATGGACATTACTATTCCTTTAAGTTGGAAATTGTGTATCTGCAGTAGATGATAAGAAATCAGTTAAGCTGAAAAGAGGTGTGTAACACGAACACCACAATAACTTGTACACACATATGACAACATGCATGCATGGGTACACACACACACACACACACACACACACACACACCATAGTAACACGTGTGTTCGCATGCACACCCCCAAAAAAACACGTACGCACCCCCCACAACAGCATGTGTGTGCACCCCCCCACAACTACACACTCGCACACACCCCAACAACAACACACGTGCAATGCACCCAACATGGTACACACAACAAGGAGAGTATACGCACAAGATGCGCTCACGCACACCACCACAAGGTACACTACCTCTTATGATCCCTTACAGTTGAATAGCAGGCTTCCTTTTTAACTGTAGGTAGAGGGTGCTGATAACAATGAAAGTGAAAGAGAGAATATCTGGTAAAACATACAGTAATTACACAAAATTAAAGAAACACAATGCATGTGGAATAAAACTTTTCTAATAAAATAAAACATTACTACTAACCCTCTCTGTTTCCCCTAATCCTCTTTTCTCTCTGCCTCTTTCCCGCTCTCTTGCGCTTGTGAAGTAGTACAGAAATACAATATTCTTATTCAAGTTCCACTTGACTATAAGGAAGCTTGCCCTAAATCATAGATTGTTGGTCCAAGTACAAAAAGGTATTGGCAAAGTCCTCCTAATTGCATTACTATATATAGACTTATGTGGCAATTACAATTCAAATTTATTTATTTACTTTTTTAGACATATGCAAAAAATAAATAAATAACAGACAAAAAGCAAATTTATTTAACTCCTTGGGTACTAGAAGTCTCCATGCATTGCTCTGCAGTGCATTGGATGGCTATTTAGCATCCATTCTATTTAGCATCCATTGGGCTAACTATGCATTTTGGCATTTGGTTATTTTATGTACTATAAAGATCCATTAACCAGAGGTCTCCAAAACAGTCCTCAATGACTATACATAGGCCAGGATTATTCATAATGAATGTCACATGTTACCTCACCTTGACAAGTTATGTGAAATCCTGGCTTTTATTATCCCTTGAAGACCAGTTTAGACAACCCTGCTGTATATAAATATCTATCCTTGTTTTGTCCTTCATTGCTGAAGCTGAGAAGATCTTGCCTTTACAGACTATAAACTGACAATGTAAATCATTTTACAGTGCAAATCATCTCTTTCAGGAAAATGAGATTCTAACAGAACAGGAAGAACTTGTGGCAATGGAACAATATCTCAGACGACAAATTGCTACAGAAAAAGAAGAGATTGAACGCCTTCGAGCAGAAATCTCTGAAATCCAAAGGTACAAATGTTTCTATTTTTCATGGAATTTTGTAAAACTGCTTTCTTTCTTTACGTGACTAGTTACCATCAGTAAACATGCTGGATGATAATTACAATGTCTTTATGAACCATTTTACAAATGCTGTTCTTCGGCTCTTTAATTTTGCTTGTTCATTGGAATTCTGTGTGGAACTTGTAAAGGATAATTGTGTTTTTGCTAAATTTGGGAACAGTCTTTATATTAACCCTTTGAGTGCTAGAGTGGTACACATCAAATTGTTCTGCAATGCGCTGCGTACCACTCTGGCACTCAAAGGGTTAAGTCCATGTCTGTGCTGGGCATCCTCAAAACTGCCCCTACTGTAAAAGTGTCCCTTTTATCTACCAAAAGGTGGGTTTCACATGAAATGTGTAAATTAAGGTACAGAGGCGGTATTTGTCCCAATAACCAGTAAGTCTGGAAAGCCATGTCTATGGGGAAATCGAACAGCATGGAACCTGGATGGTGAGAGATTTTAGAGTTTGAGCACATTGTGAGATCACTAATGATTATGTATTAACCCCTTAACGACCCTTGACGGTCATGGCACGTCATGGGTGGATTTGCGTTAAGGACCCATGACATGCCAGGAGCATCATGGAATTCAGGGCTCCTCGCGGGGCTGCATGCCATTCGGGGAGCCTTGAATCGGATTAAAATAAATAAATAAATAAATAAATGGTCCATGGTACTTAAGTGCCGTCCGGGTGCGCGTTCTGCCGGTACTTAAGGGATTAAGGTGTCACTAAACTCCTTGGAATATGCTGATCTGTAAAATGAACAACAAGACATCAGAAGTGAAAACAGACCATTTTAGGGGACTCGTTGCTAGAGAAAGACCTGGGTATCCTTGTCAACTACAAACTTGAAATCAGTGACCAGTGTCAAACAGCTGTAGCAAAGGCAAACAAAATCCTGTCTTGCGTAAAAAGAGGGATTGAAGCAAGAGTGGATAACATTATTTTGCCATTGTACATATCATTGGTAAGGCCTCCCTTTGAGTATGCAGTGCAATTTTGGGCACCAGTTCTGAAAAAGGATATACTAGAACTAGTGAGGGTACAGCGAAGAGCAACAAAGTTAATTAAGGGAATGGAGGACTTGACGTATGAAGACCGACTAGACAAACTTGGTTTATTTACTCTAGAGACGACTAAGAGGAGACCTTATCACATTGTACAAATATATAAGAGGTCAATACAAGGATCTCTGCGGTGAGCTATTTATTCCAAGGCCTGATCAGATGACCAGGGGACACCCCTTGAGATTAGAGGAAAGGAGGTTTAGACTTCAGCAGAGGAAGGTTTTTTTTTTACAGTGAGGTCTGTTAAATTGTGGAACTCTTTGTCCAAGGAGGTGGTTATGGCAGATACAATGGATACATTCAAGAGAAGATTAGATACATTTCTTTCCAAAGGGAACATACAGAGTTATAATGTTTATTAGTAGGCAGATCAGGAAGGTCTGATCAAGACTAACTTATGTGGTAGCAGGAAAGCTATAAAATTACTGGGGTAAGAGGAGAAGGTTGAACTTGATGGACTTGTCTTTATTCAACCTAATTTGCTATGTTACCAATATAACGAGCACCAAACCCACCCTTAGTTGGCAATGGGGTGAAACAAGAACATTGTATTAAAACATAACCATTATTACATTATTTAAAAAAGTGAAGACATATATACTGAATTTGAAAACAGAAGCATGGTAGTATGTATGTACCTCTAGTTGCTGCTGTACATCCAATAAATCAATTAAAGCACAACTCTGTGTAGATGGCCATTGGGGTTTCTTAGATGTTGCTAAAATATTTTGAGATGCTGAATAACATCACAATATACAAATTACAGCAATTTAATTTGTATTCAAGGAAAGTATACCACTGATCGACAACACAATACCATATGTATATTGTAATTTATTGTATAAACACAGCACTAATGGTGTGCATGCGTGGCTGTGAACTGAACTGCTAAGAAGCCATTCATTTACGAGAATGGAATTATAATGTGTAACTGTAGCACAACTACTGCTGATAACCACTCATAGATTGTAAGCCGGTGTTCGGTATTTAAAACAGATAGCTGTTACAAGATTGCAGTAATAATATTCTGTAATTGTAATGCAATGACTACAGATAACCACCGGTAAAATGTGCCTGTAGTTGTTACGATTATTTCAATCCATATCATCATTAGGTAAATCAATCACCAGAAAAAAATAAACTAACTGAATGAAGTCCTCCAAATCATTGTGTACGAGACTTCACCTGAGAGAAACAAAATCATAACACCACCAAAATAAACTGAGGCTGGACTCATATTAGTCCTCCCCTTGCTTCCTATGTTTTGCATTTAGCTTTCTCAAAGGGTGCTACCATTGTGCCTGTTTTATACTGATCCACAAACCTCCCCTCCGATTCAGTCTGGCAAAGTAAGCCTGTGACTATTAATCAGAACCCCAATCATTAAACTTCGCCTTCCCAGGTGGTAATTTGGTGTTTTTATGAATCTAGTGTAGAATGTGGGTACTTTGGGGTCTTTAACGTTTAAAAAGTAATTATCGGACTTCAAGGTAATGCCTTTATCATAGGTTTCCATACTCATCTTGTTATATAACCCCTTAACGACCGGTGCTCGCACAAGCGGCCGCCACTTAAGGACCAGGGGGCATTTTATTTTTTTTCTATTTGCGAGCCAATTCAGGGTGGCGCGCAGCCACGCGGGGAGCCCTGAATTCCATGATGTGCCAGGAACATCACTGGTCCTTAAGTGCCGGACAGCCGTGATGGTCCTTGCACGTCAGTGGATGTTAACGGGTTAAGGTAGTTGTTTCAGAGGTTCAATAAGATAAATATTTTGGTCCCACAAAACATTTCCCCCTTTAAAGTTGAACTTTCACTCAGATTAAAGTGCCCCATAATCATTGTTCACATAGCGATACTCAAATCAATACTGGTATTATCCTGAATAAGTCCAGCATTATTAAATCCAACTTGTTCCGAGACTCACAGGAGGGCATATTGCTGTAGCAGCATCTGCGTGTCTATCGTCAGTCCCTTCCTGTACCTTAAGGTACAATGCAACTCCCCCTCGCCAATCCTAGAGGAGACAGAGACGGACAGCTCAGGCTTACAGATGATATTATATATACCATGCTTATTAGGAAGTCTCATAATATCCTTCATGACCATTTCTAAGAAGACCCTTGCAGGGGGGACAGATGTTTACGAGTGGAGTAAATCTAGATTTATGTCATGTTTAGGGCCATATGTTCAAAAGAAATGTGGAGGAGTTCTTGGGCAAACCAATTGCATTATAGAAAAGAACTAAAAATTCCTATTGATTTAAATGGAGACCTCTCTAGCATTCGAGGGGGTTAAGTTTCCCATTTAAATGAATGGGAATTTGTAGTTATCCCCCTATAGGGCAACTGATCTCATCTGAACTCATCTTCCCTATTCCCTTATGATAATTCTGGTAGTTTCAGGAATATAGATATCCACCTCTTTAGCCTCTACAACATCTCTAGGGGGTATGGAGGGTGTCTGAGAGGTCTTATTTTCAGTTCTTTCATAGCCACATTCCTGGTCAAAGAATCCAGGAATTGGCCTCGTGTTGTCCTTAGTAGAAGCAAAATGCTTGTGCAGCAGTCATTTTCTGCAAAAGAAAAATTAGAGACCCTTATTGAGTACATCCAAGTGATCTTGAGTCCAAATGTATTACTCTGGTTGATGACCTTTAGCTTTTGAGTCCCCTCCACATATGCTTGCCCCTGCAGCTGACTTTAGCCCCATATTTCTCTGATCCTTAAAGTGGAACTTTCACTTTGTTTAAAGTCATCCTGCAATAATTATGCATATAGCGACTAGCTTCATAATATTTGTATTGCCTTTCAGAAGTGGCAGATTCTAAACTTAATCTTCGGAGACTGACGCCCAGGCTAGTGCAGGCTGCATTCCTGCACCGTCAGTCCCTTCCTGTTACCTTATGGCACAGTGCAAGGCCTCTTAGAGGAGACAGGACTGACAGGTCAGGCCTGCAGACAAGACGTCTCACTGATACCTGGCTTCTGGTCTCCAAAGATTAAGGATTACTTTAGAATCTGCCACTTCTGAGAGGTAATAGAAGTACTATGAAGCTAGTCACCATATGCTTAATTATTGCAGGGCTACATTATACAAAGTGAAAGTTCCGCTTTAAATCTTTCTTCCACGTCTAGTCTTTTGAGGAATTTCTGTCTGTCCCTGCCTCTCTGTGGATGTTGCAACAATACTATTCCCTTGAGGTCTATTCACTCCAGACTTAAGGCGAGATGTTCAAAAAGTCTTCATAATGAAAACATTGTCAGATAATGAGTTGGTGGTAAAAGAATGACAATATTTTCAGAATTAAATCTGTCACATTTGAAAATACACAGGGTACTTACATGGATTAATTGGATGAATGGTATCAGCTTGCCATACAGTCATATGATCATCCTATTGTTTTTTTTTTTTTTTTTTAATTCACTAGATCTTTTCTTTCTCTTCTTTTGCATAATATAATAAAAAAGTGTTATTTTAATACAATGTTAACTAATTTGTAATAGAACCCCTTAGTTCTTGTTTCACCCCATTGCCAATCAAGAATTAGTTTGGTGCTTATATTTATATTTTTTTTACTCATCTGATGGCTTTTCACAATGTGAAATCTGCCAGAAGCAGTGGGCCTCAATAAACTAATCTGTTGTTAGAATGACTAGTGTGGGTGCACAGTGCCACCCTGGATAACTAAGCATGGTCTGATCCCACAGGAGGAACTCTCTAGCAGTGCCTGAAGGATGTCTGATACTGAAAGGGTTAATGTCTTCAGATAAACTGGTTAGCTGATTTCTTTGTGCTGTTTTATGCTATGCGTGGCAAAATGTTAGCAGTTACGTGCCAGTATGTGCTGAGTAAGATCTGAAAAGATCTGAAAAAAGCATTAAGATTATTTCTGTCAACAGAAAATACGGTTATAGGTTCTCATGTGTTTGGTTGCTATAGCTCATGGTTCTATAAAAAAGTCAGCAAGGTTTCTTGATTTATGGGCCATAAAATCTAAAATACAGTTTGCTTTTGGGTGAAAAAAATGTGCACAGATATAAATTTTGAAATTGTTCTATATTGTTAGAATTTTGGATGTAGTATATAACATCTAATTTGGGGGAAGCAATTTTCCTTTGCATTCCTCATGTGCTGTTCTTGATATACTCTATTCATTAATAGTGCAAAGAAAAATGGCCTCCCACTGCCTGCTAAAAAAAAGTGGCACATGCATAATTACATGTCGTAAGTTGTACCAAAGTATGGAATATGTACATGTTTATCTTTGTATGTTACAACAGGTTATTTAATATTCTGAATGTTATCATTTAGTCTATCTATCATATGTGATTCTTCTGCAAAAAAATATTTCCAGATGAGATCATTGTATATGTGCCATGGACATAATCCCCCCCCCCCCCCCCCCAACCCGGAAGCATTTATCAGTGACTATGAAACTAACTTTGATAAAGAAAGGAAATCCTTATGGGTTCCCCCAAGGACTGGGTTTGTCAATCTTTGGGCAATATGCATAAAATAAAAGAGGTGTAATTCTTGGAAAACGAACTACCAATGGGGATTTGAAAATACTCTCAATGCTCTCCATTGGTCCAGTGGGAAGAGACTGAAACTGCAAGAATAAAGCCTCCCAGTTCAGTTTCCTGGCCTCTGAGATACTGTTCCCCATAAATCCTCTGTGTCTAAAGCCTGATACAGAGGGCCTGGGGAGGCTATGCACACAACCCTGTAAGTCTGTTGCTGTAAGTGGTTTGCGTGCCAGGGGAGGAACAGTTTTCAAACACCCACCCTCACCAATGGCTAATAAGTGCCATTTTGGTGCTACGCTGTGAAGCCCACTGCATTTTCCCAAGTCTTCTCCCATAGGAGCAGATTTGGAAATTGTTAAACTCCCCATTAAATCAGTAGGAAAATGTTTTTGTCCCCTCTTCTGCATTTGTTTTGCAACAGAATTACTCCTCTTTTATTTTATGCATATGATCCCTGGTTTACATCCTTCAGTATAAAATGTATCTTTTCTTGTAGCCGCCAGCAGCATGGTCGTAGCGAAACAGAAGAGTATTCTTCAGATAGTGAGAGTGAAAGTGAGGATGAAGAAGAGCTGCAGTATATCTTAGAAGACCTGCAGAGGCAGAACGAAGAGCTGGAGGTGAGAACAGCGCTATAGTGAAGGAGGAAGGTTCCATGTATAACTGATTGTGTCTGTTATAGTGAGCAGAGCCCTCTTATCCTGTCGGTGTGTTTTATTACTCAGTCACACACTTATTTGCATTCTTAAGTTATGTACAGCACTCTGGTTTTGTTAAAGCGGAACTACCACCGCACAACATCTTTAGCTTAATTAAGTCCCCATCTGGTGACTAGCTGCTTAGTAGCGCTAGTCGCCAGAATTATTACCTTATTTAATAGATTTAAGCTTTCTTCCATGGGTGACAGGCAGGACAGAGCGCAGACATCTTGCCATAATGACGTCCACGTGCCTGCGCTGTCAGTCCCTTTTGGAGCCGGCCGGCTCCTAGCAACGCCTCCTAGACCCGGCTGGGACTGACAGCGCAGGCACACGGACGTCACTATGGCAAGATGTCTGCACTCAGTCCTGCCTGTCACCCATGGAAGAAAGCTTAAATCTATTAAATAAGCTAATAATTCTGGTGACTAGCTGCTTAGTAGACTTAAGCTAAAGATGTTGTGCGGTGGTAGTTCCGCTTTAAAAATAACAAGTGTAGCAAGGTGAGAAGTACAGTCATGGTTTTACTCTTGTCCATTTTGACTCATCCTTTCATTTCCTAGTAATGTGTAGTTCAGGGTTGGGTAACATGTGGCTCTCCAGCTGTTCATGACTACAATTCCTATCTTCTCTAGCCAGGAAATGATGGAAATTGTAGTCTTGATCAGCTCAAGGGCATTAGATGCCCCCAGTGGTGTGTATTTTATTTGAACTATATAATGACTAAATCGGGTATAATAAATTATTGGCCCTCTTGCTGGTGGGGACTATCTCTACTCTGAAATATATTACCAGTCACAAAAAGAAACATATATTCTCATGTGTGTACTATAAAATATATATATATATGGGTTCAGTGATAGTGTGACTAAGAGAGTGCAGTGAAAATCCTATCACGTGGGAGTTGATCTTCATATTAATATTTTCTTTGTTGCTAATTTGTGAATAATTCTGTGGGTTAGCACAAATGGGGCTTTATGAACTAAGAGCTACATATTGCTTATTGCCTCAATTAATTAACTTGTAAAAGGTATACCCGTTAAAGGAACATGAACACCAAAAAAATTAACTTTAAAATACACTTAAAGGGATAGTAATGTTTCAGAAGAAAAGCAGCTCCAATTAATCTTCATAGTATTTGGGCCATGGAGAGTGTTAATACTTTGAGTTGTACTTAAAGAGTAATTAAATGATAAAGTATCTCCCTTCCGTCCCTTTTACTGATGGAAAACTGCTCACCTCAGAGCAACAAGACTGTTTGGATGGATTGCAGAGAGGGACACTCTTCAGTGAGCATAAGGAAAAACCTGTAAAGGGGGCAGGTTTTTCCATATGCTCATAGTAAGAAGATTGTCCCTTGCTGTGAGTTGTCTGGTCAAGGGACCAGATTCCACATCTGAGGGGAGGCAGCGTACACTAGGTAAAGGGGCGGGAGGGGGAAACTTTATCATTCAATTACTCTTGAACTACAACTCTGACAGTATTGAAATAACACTCTCCATGGCCCAAATACTATGAAGATTAATTGGAGCTGCTGGTTTTGTGAAACATTACTATCCCTTTAAATACCCTGTATTTTATGCTTGAATCTGTAAAATGCCTTAATTTGTTTTCTGAGGCCTAAAGTCTAGAGATGCATATTCTGTGGTGCAGTAGAGATGCCTACCTTTTCCAGGGTGCCCATTGATTGTCTAGGATTATCTGTGAATGGGCTGAGGTACAAACAATACAAGAGCAATAGTAGTAGTCATAATCAATTAACTGACTTTAGTGTTTGTCTCTCAATGCAAGCTACACAAACAGGATTAAGACAATGTAAACATGCATTAAAAATTAAATTTAGGATTATATTTTAAAGGTATAGTAATGTTTCACAAAAAAAGCAGCTACAATTAATCTTCGTAGTATTTGGGCCACGGAAAGTGTTATTTCAATACTGAGAGAGTTGTAGTTAAAGAATAATTGAATTATATAGTTTTCCCCTCCCACCCTTTTACTGATGGAACACTGCTCACCTCAGAGCAGCAAGACTGTCCAGATGGATTGCAGCGAGGGATAACCTTCAATTAGAATAAGGGAAAAACCTGAAAATCTGTCACGGGGGGGCAGGGTTTTCCTTATGTTCACAGTAAGAATATTTGTCCCTTGCTGTGAGCTCTCTGGTCTCAAGAACAGTTTCCACATCTGAAGGGAGGTGGCTTACATTAGTTAAAAGGAGCAGGAGGGGGATACTTTATCATTCAATTACTCTTGAATTACGACTCTGACAGTATTGAAATAATACTCTCTATGGCTCAAATACTATGAAGATTAATTGGAGCTGCTGTTATTTTGAAACATTACTATGCCTTTAAAGATTTAACATGAATAATTAATTTTTGCATATGCTAGCTGTAAGTAGCTGGTATTTAAAGTTAGTAGTGTTCCTTTAAAATTGGTACTTTCACCTTAAAAAGTTTGCATATTTGAAAACTGCATTAAAAACTGCCTATGTGTAATGCTAGTCAACAGGCCTACAGTAAACCCTTTAAGGTCCAGCAGTCCTGGTGTTGGATAAACTTTAAGGACTGCATAGACTTGTCAGGTCAGTCACCAGTCCGTAAGGGGTTATGGAGATATTCACACTTGTTACCATATGCTAATGTGTGCTAATTGTGGTACCCGTGTGGTAACAGTGATGTGTTTATGCATATTAAGGTTTTCAGTGATGTCATATGCTTGTAAAGCATTTTCAATGACATGCGATATGCTAATGAAGCCTTTTCAGTGATGTTTCATATCATAATGAAGCTCTGTCATGTACTGGGAAATGTTCACTTTCCCCATAAAAAAAGTGTTAATATCTCCTAAACTGCAGGAATTTTTGGTTAAAGCGGTACTATCATGCTAATAAGATTGCACCCCCCCCCCCCATATATTTGTAACCTAGCAATATGCAAAGTCTTGTTATTATTATCATTCCTGCAGCACTGTACAATTGGGAATAGACATACAGAGGTATTAAATAGTACAATCAAATGTGGAGAACAGAAGGATCAGAGGGCCCTGCTTGTGAGAGCTTACTGTCTATATACAGAAGGAATCTGAGGCCAGACAGAGCAGACATCTTAGAGGAAATGTTCCTCTGAGTCTGCGCTGTCTGTCCTGTTCATTGTCATCATTGGCGGCGACGTTCCTTGGTGCCTTAAGGCAACAGAAGGGACTGGGAACACAGACCTTATCTTTTAAGCTCTATGCAGCCCGATGCCTGCCGAAGATGTGTTTTTTTCACAAATAACCTGGACTTATTGAGCATATAGACAGTAAGACTTTGCATATTGCTAGGTTACAAATATATGAAGGGGGGGGGGGAATCTTATTAGAATAATAGTTCCGCTTTAACATGGCACACAGACAGTTTTGAATTAAGTTTTCAAATATGTTAAGAAAACTCAAGGTGGCAGGTCCACTTTAACTATAATAATGACTCTCACCCAGTTGTGCTAAGTTGGTCCCTATCCTTTTTCTTCCTTGCTATTTTCTTTTATGTGATCATTAACAGAACTTTGCACAATTAAGGACTCCCAGCCAAGCTCAGTCCTCAAGTGCAATAAAAAAGATAATGGGGGAGATTCACTAAGCAGTGATGACTTCTCCAATTTCACTTCTCCAGTTCCTATGTTCTTCTATAGAGCATTGATTCTCAACCAGGGTGCTGTGGCACTTTGGTGTGCCACGGCCATCAACTTAGGGTGCCCTGTGTTTTCTTTTAAGACTAACAAAAATGGGTTTTTAAATAAAGATTTATAGAAATTGTTTAGCTATGGTATTCTGATTATAAGACCTAATAATACTGTATATTTATGTATTGTACCCTTCATTGTGCCCTTCATAAAGTACATTAAATATGTTAGGGGTGCCCCGAATGTTCAAGATTACGTGTTAGGGGTGCCCTGAGCAAAAAAAGATTGAGAACCACTGGTATAGAGTCTATGCACTAAGATTTCGTCAACTTTGGAGATCTTAGTGCATAGGATCTATTGAATAATTTAGAAACTGGAGAAGTCATCTCCACTTTTTCACCTCTTTATCCCCTCTTTATCACTGCTTAGTAAATCTCCCCCAATGTGTTCTTCTATTTAACATTCAGTATCAATTAACCATTTGAGTGTCAGGGGGTTGCCTTTTTAGTGCTACAGTGTATGAAGGGTTTTACAGCAATAGAAACAAGTGACAAAATCACAAGGAAAGTACAGCTGCCTTCAATATTTGATTCCAATGCAATTTCATTGAAATCAATAATACAAATTTGTATCTGCTTTATCCCACTGTCTAGTAAAAGCTGCAGCATGTTGGTCTGTCTGCAACAATCACAGCATATGTTGCTTTTTTTCCATAATTTTCTGTTTCAGAGACAATGCTGGTAATGCTTAAAGGGATAGTAATACTTAAGATGTAAAAAAATATATGTTGTGGGGTTTATGTCCCCGAATAAAACAAGGGTACTCCCCATTGCTGAGAGATATTTTATTAAAAAATGATAAGCGCTCAAACTTGAATTTTTTTAGGTGCAATATCACAGTGGCCTGAAAATTTACAGTGGAGCTGTTGCTATACCATCCTATGAACTGCTATGGTCTGTAGACCATACATCTCCATAGGATGGTGTAGCAACAGCGCCACTGTACATTTTCAGGCCACTGTGATATTGCATCTAAAAAATTCAAGTTTGAGCTGTTACAATTTTTTAATAAAACATTTCTCAGCAGTGGGAGTACCCTTGTTTTACTTAGGGGGATAAACCCTACAGCATATTTTTTTTTTTTTACATTTTAAGTATTACTATCCCTTTAAGGGACCAAAGGGTTACTTGATAATTAAGTGTTAATTAGAAACATATTAAACTGCACTGGTGAAGGCCTGACCTTTTGGATAGAGCTAGGCCAGGGATGTCCATGTTTTTTCAGTGGTGACTATAGTGTGTGAGCTAATCAAAAATATGGACTTGTTTATTGAACAAGTCACTGACAATACTGATATTTAACAGACAACTCTTCCTGAACTGTACAGTACTGGCAGTCAGCCCTTACTGGCCTACTATTTCATGTGTGCTACTTCATTGATTTTTGTTAAACCTGTCAGGCAGGCTGTACCCTAGGGTCTGGCGGCTGCATTTGGCTCATGAGCTAGGCTGTTCTTATACTGTATATATAGTATATTTAAAGGGATAGTAATGTTTCATAATAAAAGCAGCTCTAATTAATCATCATAGTATTTGGACTTTAGAGAGTGTTATTTCAATTCTGTCAGAGTTGTAGTTCAAGAGTAATTCAATGATAAAGTATCCCCCCTCCCGCCCCTTTTACTGATGTAACACTGTTCAGCCAGAGCAGAAGGGAGGTGCCCAGGTAGATTGCAGAGAGGGACAATCTTCAATTAAGATAAGGGAAAAACCTGAAAAACTTGTCAAGGGGGGCAGGGCTTTCATTGTTTTCACTGTAAGACGATTGTCCCCTGCTGTTATCTGTCTGGTCTTACAACTAGATTCCACATCTGAGAAGAGATTGTTTACACTAGGAAAAAGGGGTGGGAGGGGTAAACTTTGCTTGTGAATATCTCTTAAACAATAAAGGTTTGAGAGATAAGACTTATATAATTCTTCATGTTTTTTTAATGCCTACAAAATAAAGTAAAGTTAAAACGAAGTATTACTATCCCTTTAAAGTGAAGCTTTCATCAAACACGTTTTATTATTGTAAGACATTCTAAAATAACAATAATAGTGTAAGTAATTTTCACTGTGTTTTGTATTTTTTGCTTAACACCTTAAAGGGATAGTAATGTTTCGTAATAAAAGCAGCTCTAATTAATCATCATAGTATTTGGACCTTGGAGAGTGTTATTTCAATACTGTCAGAGTTATAGTTCAAGAGTAATTCAATGCAGAAGGGAGGTGCCCAGGTAGACTGCAGAGAGGGACAATCTTCAATTAAGATAAGGGAAAAAGCTGAAAAGCTTGTTAGTGGGGGCAGGGCTTTCATTGTTCTGATAGGAAGAATATTGTCCCTTGCTGTTATCTGTCTGGTCTATGGACTGCATTCCACATCTGAGAAGAGATTGCTTACACTAGGTAAAAGGGGCGGGAGGGGGAAACTTTGCTTGTGAATATCTCTCAAACAATAAAGGTTTGAGAGATAAGACTTATATCATTCTTAATGTTTTTTTAATGCTTACAAAATAAAATAAAGATAAAACAAAGTATTACTATCCCTTTAAGGACCCACTTAAAGTAAGGACCCATGATGGTCCTGGAACGTCTTCGAATTTAGGGGTTCCCTCGTGGCTGCATGCAACTGGATTCTGATTCCATTCTGCAAAAGGAAAAAAAAAAAAAAAAGCTCAGTGGTCCTTAACTACAGGCTGTGCAGCCGGTCGTTAAGGGGTTAAAAGCCTATGATCTGTGGAACTTGAGCAAATACCTTTTTGTCCACCCGCTACTCATACACACATACCTAACCATTGTGCAAGTGCTGTAAAATCTAAAGGCAGTTCAGGTTAGGGTGTCAGGTTACCAGAAAATGATACCTTCTACACTAGGCTTTGCAGCAGTGCAGGTGTGGAGGAGGAATTATACAAATAAGATAGGAATTAGTAACAAAACTGACAAAATAACGTGAGTAGCATGATTACTGATCTTGTAAATGTATGTATTTGAGTTCGGTACAACATTCATTTCCTAATGAATTTTCCCCTTTAAATTTATTGGTGTTTTTAGACTATGGGGCCATGATCACTAAGGTAAAGAGGTGCAATCTGGTGCAAACCACCGGAACCATTGGGGAGAAATGAAAATTCCCATTGGTTTAACCCCTTAACGACCCTTGACGGTCATAGTACGTCAAGGGTCGATTTGATTTAACGACCGATGACGTACTATGACCGTCATCGAGTTCTGGGCTCCCCCCGCGGCTGCACGCCGTTCGGGGAGTCCGGAACCCAACGGAGCAATAAAAAAAATTTGCTCCGTGGTCGTTAAGTCACTTCCGCTTCCGGATTCCCCGGTCGTTAAGGGGTTAAGTGGGGTTTTCAATCCCTTGTATGCTAGAGGTCTCAGGTTCATTGTGAAGCATTCAGGGGTTAACCACAAGCAACGTTGTGCCAGAGGGGTATCGAACACATTAGAGGGTTAAAAGCCTTATTTTTTTGCTCTTATGGAATAGTTGGTTTGCTGCAGTATTTGCACCTCTCCAGCTTATTGATTGGTTCTCAGAAATGTCACATCCATTCATATAATTGTCTTCTGTCTTTCAGAACAAGTCCTGTTGCAAGCTTTGGGCTCTCTTCCCATTTCAACAGCTTAATATTCCCCAAGCACAAGTTAGGATACTGCTTGCTCTTCTTCTGGGTTCTGTGATTTATTCTGTCTTGTACATCTCTTTTGTCAGATCAAGAACACCCATCTAAACCAAGCAATTCATGAGGAGAGAGAGGCCATCATTGAACTCCGGGTGCAGCTCCGGTTGTTACAGACGCAACGTGTCAAGTCGGAGCAGCTGCAGGAGGATGAGGAGTCAGGGAAACAGGGCATCAGATCCCAGCTGCAGAGAGACACTATCCCCGAGACAAAAGCGCAGAAGGATCAGCCCAAGCCATTGAAGGAGCCAGTGAGACCATCACCAATTAAGGACTGGAAGGAAACACTGATCTGAGGATAGAAAACTCCCAACTCAAAGACATTTCTCCATAATAACCCCTTCAGTCCATTACTGTGCTTTGCATCATGCCTTTCCAGCTGGTAGAGGCATTTATCTCTAAAATGTGTTACTCATTTATGTTCCTGGCTTTGGAGGGCTCTAGATACTTAAAGGAACAGTAACACCTAAAATTGAAAGTGGGTTATATAGTTTTAAAAATCCTGTACTTCCAGCTAACTTATGTAAAATTTGAATCCCTAAAATCTAATCCTAATATTGTATTTTTATGCCTGTGTAGACTCTCTCATGTTGACATCATTTGGTTAATTGCGTTTGTATAGAGCTAATGTTAACTGAGATTAGTACCAGCTGCGTTTCTATTCAGAAAAGCTTTTACATTAACTTAGCATATTTGCAGACAATAAAACACAATTCATTCTAAACTGCCTATCAAGATAGCTAGAGAATGAGAGCCCTGGTACCCTGGAACCTAGCAGAAAGAGGATGCCCAGAAAAAACATCATAGAAGACTAGATTATAGACCTCAGAAAATAAATGGACACTGTATAACCCCAGATCATTTTTAGGTGTTATCATTCTTTTAAAAGCTGAATAAATCAATATTAAAAGTCAAAGCAGGAAAGTTTTGAGGAAAGAGAGAGTTTATTTTTTAAAACAACACTAATACCTCTTAATAATTTCCCAATTACCTTAACACTTTAACCCTCCGTGTGCCAGAGAGGTATGCAATGCATTGCAAAGCATTGGGAAGCAATGGGTTGCACACCTGCTTGATCCTTAAATGGTTCATCTAGACAGAAAATTGTAATGGCCTCAATGAATTGTTTGTTCCTGGATTGGTCCCGCAATATTAATTAGTACTGAATATCATACCACACTCCAGGACACCAATCTTCTTCAACTGAAGTGATCTTAGGAAGATTTCAGTGTTAGGAGTATGAAGGCCTGGAGTACTGCCACAAAGAAACATGTCGGCCTCCGTAGACCTCAATTCAATACTAATTAAAGACTAATATGGGGATACCAGTCCACCCACAATTGATTCATAATGGCCTTTCGGATTTTCTGCTGAAATTCAAGGTAAACATGGGTCATTTATTAGAAGGTGTTTGTGTTCCTTTAAGGGAGAAATTGTAACAAAAGCGGTTATACTCACAAGGCAATGTGGCTATGAAAATTAAAATTGCTTTGTCTTTATTCTTCTGCTTTAGATATTTTACTTTTATATAGTGATTTATAATCCAAGCAGATAAATGGAACAAGGCACGCCTATTTATTTATTCATGTGATTATCCGTGCCAATGCAAAATGTACTTTACATTTTTCATTTTCTTGTTTAACCCATCGAGTGACAGATGGGTGAGAAACACATTTCTCACCCATCTGATGCTCAAAGGGTTAACCCACTGAGTGCCATAGAGGTGTGCAGAACTATAAGTTGCACTGTCACTGGCATACAGAGGGTTAAAGGTGCTGTGAACACACCAGTTTGAGACTACTACATGTACTTATTTACTGTATAGCAAGGTTTTCACTACACTTGACGTGAGGGCTGCCATTTTGTTGGGCTGGTGATTTTTATTTTCATAGACATTTTTTGCTGTGATATACAGACCTAGAACTGAGACATAATGCAGTGCTTCAGACACGTCACCATGCCAACAAAAATTAAATTTAAGATTTAATACATTTAGCTTGATATTGAAAATAAAGGATAGTTTTGTTTTCATACTCGTGCTATGTAAAAAAGTGAGTTTTCCTTGAGGCTGTGACTAATCAGTCAGTGTTGCTGACCATCGTGGTATAAAACATAGCGACAGAACAAACCTGACAATTACATTGCCCCAGATTAAACTTTAGCCCAAATAAACGGCTGTTTATTTGGAAGGCAGTTGGGAGGCAGCTCTGGCGCAATGTAACTGCACCATAGGGGACAAATGAAAATTCCCATAATTCTCCTTTGATTTAAAGGTCTGCAATCTATTATGAAGCAATGTGCTGGAGACATATCTAGCATACAAGGGGGTTAAAGCTCCATATAAAGGGAATTTAAATTTGTCCCCTTTAATGCATTTGGTTTGTGCCATAATTGAACCTATTTAGCTTGCTGAATATGACTAAACCTTGCAGTGGGATCTGGTACAATAGAGCATTTATCCCTCTATCAGAGGAAAGATTATGAGAACCTTACCCTTTTAACCCTTTAAGAACCAAAAGGATGTACAATGTGCATTGTGTTGGACACCCCTCTGGCACTCAAAGGGTTAAAACAACTTTCGTCATTCACTCATCTGGACTAATTTGCGTGCCTTTATGATTTATTGATTTTGTAGTCTTGCGCATCTCTTAATGTTTTAACTGTGTGCTGAAGTTAATGTGAAAAATACAAATACGAAACAAGGCACTATCAGATTTGTATAATTCCCTTCATAAGGTGAATATTGTCACTTGGAACCAGTGCAGACAGCACGCTTGATATTTTTATCATATACTAGAAAAAAAATCAAGCTGTTCTGCAAACCTGGGGTGACGCTATAAGACAGCAATAGGTCTTTACAAATCTACTTGTAATGACATTACAAATCCTTTTTTCTTTGTATGAAATTTCTTCTGAAGCTGGGGGTAATTTTAGATCAATGAGATTATGGAATGGTGTAGCTGACAGGTGTGCTGTAGCCTGTGACTCCTGAAGAGGGCGTAGGTGGGTGGGAGGTGCTTCTGGGATATTGCTGGGCTGGCCATTTTTGTGTCATGCAGGAGTAATCCATTGTTGGATCTCTGACTGTTAGGGATTACAACTTCCTTCATCAACTGGTGGTTGGGAGTCAAGTCTCCATCCACTGGATGTCCAGTGATTGATTATTCCTGCAGTAGTGTGTAGGCCAAGAGCAACACTCCCTTTATTTTTTTTTCCCCTCTCAGTTGGGAAGGGCCAGGCTATAACCGTTTCAGTGTCAGAGAGGTATGCAACGCATTGCGTTGCAATGTGTTGAATACCTCTCTGGTACTCAAACGGTTAAAGTAGCAGCATTTCATTAAGAAAAACATATTTTATAAGATTTTTCCCTTATATCGATGCTTCATTCAAACCTAATTGCAGCTCATCGTTATTGTTGGTAAGTTTATATTTTGATTACTAATTGGAGCTGTTGCAAAGTTAAAGGGATAGTAATGTTTCAAGATAAAATAAGCGTTGCTCATTCTTCATAAATTTTTTAACACTGCAGACTGTTATTATAATTTTATAAACTTTGTAGTTTGTGTAATTATGTTAGAAATTGTTCTCCTGTAGACCCTTTTACATACATAACACCGCCTCCCCTCAGATCTGGGATCCAGTCATTGGACTGGACGGATCACAACGAGGGACATTCTTCTGTCTGTCAGTATAAGGAAAAACTTGTTGCAATCCAGCTGAGGGAAGGCATCGTTAACAAAATAAAAAGGGTGGGAGTGGGACACTTTATAACTAACTAGTGTAAAAGCCCATGTACACAGGCCAAGGTACGGGTAATGTTAACCTTTGAGTGCCAGAGGGGTACGCAACGCAGTACCCCTCTGGAACTCAAAGGGTTAAGCGGCCTCTACCTCACTGCTCCACGCGATAGTCTTGCGTCGCCTCGCTAACGAGATGCAATCATGCGCAGCAGAGACTGCCCGAACACATGCAGTCTCTACTGCGCATGACCGCTTCTGACAAACATGCTAGCAAATTATTATATAGGATTACACATAAACCGGACAGCTTATAGCACTATAACAACACTCTGCAGTGTTAAAAAAAACTATGAAGAATGATCAACACTTACTTTATCTTAAAACCTTGCTACCCCTTTAAATTGTAAAACTTTGTACTTTTGAATTAACTTTTTCCAGCAACAGTAATTCCCTTGTATACGCATAAGGAAAAGTGCGACAGTATGTTTTGATTATAACCTGGAGCCACCATAGTTTATGTAGTTTCTGACTAAGTAGATTATGGTTCTGAAGTCTTTGGCATTGGGTTAAGCAATATTTGGCCAGCTGAGCATCATGGCATTTATGGTCCAACAATGGCTAGAAATCTGCAAATTTTCTGCCCCTGCTTAAGCATCTTCTTTCAAAATAATTATTTTACAAGTGCTTCTGGCTTGCACAAGAGCTGTGAATTTATATTATATTGTAAGCATTCTATTGCTTTTCCCAGCAATACAGAGTTGACTGGAAAATGGATTGCTGGTGCAAAGGAAAGCACATTCAGTCCCCCTGTGGGAAACAGGGTTGTAAATATGCTTTGTTCTTAGGAATATTTCCTGAGGTTTGGCTGCAGCCTTGGGGTTCAGATGATGGCCATTATTAGTGTGATATTGGTTAATTAATTTCAAATTTAGGAATGACAATTGTCCTTTTGGTTTAATTCATGTGGTAGGGGAGAGAAGAAAATTGCTGTTTCCCTGAGCTGCAGCTTTGAGCAATGAAAAAATTGGAGAGGAATTAGAAAGAAAAAAAAAAAAGCGTTTTTTTGTAACTGGAATGCAAAATAGAATTATGTTTCTAAATCTTCAAAGTTTGGGCCCTGTATTCAAAAGGAAAAAGGAAGTAATTCTAGGGAAAACCAATTGCACTATAGGTTATGAATTCAAATTCCCATTGATTTAAATGGGTCTTTAAGCCCAATGAATGCTAGAGAGGCCTCAAGCACATTGGAGACCTCTCCAATATTCAAATGGGGTTAAAAGCCACATACTATGTTTATTTTTACCCTATATTGCATTTGGTTTGCCCCAGATTTACCTCATTTTACTTTTGACCTTAGGGCACTTTTAAAGTATACAAATGTAAGGGATTATTTTTTCCCTTTTAAGTTGCTCAATGAAAAGTTACTATATTTCTACCCTTCTGTCTGTTACAGGTATTGTGTGTGTATTTTATGTACGGTTTATGTTTAAAAGATGATTGCATTAATACCTAACTGACAAGATCGCATATCAATGTTTTACGCCTCCCATCTTTATGTAGGTCTTTTAGTTAATGTTTCTTATCAAGACATCCTGCAACAAAGCAAATAAAGCACCCATTTTAAACCTGCACATTGTCTTTGTCACAGATGAGATGTATTACATTGATGGGACATTTCCTTTGTGAATGTGTTGTGTACACTGTCAACTTGGCTGGACTCCATTTTAGAGCAGGCCAAGCTTTTTGGGTGTACTCTACTCCGATGCCCTACATTCCCCTGTAAATTCTGTTGCATTGAAGCATGGCAGTGGTATCAGAAAGCTGGCCTCTATGGGCATCTGTCATATATTATTGTCTGGCTCTCACTTAGGGCAATCTGCATGGTGGCCCACAGGCTGTCGTATGATCACTCATACTGAAACTTGTGTGGGCCCAATGCATAAGGGCATCCGTGTTGCAGAATGCTGCATTATGGTACATTAAGACTGAACACCTTATAACAATATATATGTGATTTTTCAAGAACTTTCAAATCACTTATATTAGACATTTAAATTCTATATTCTATATAAAAAAAGTTTGATCTTTGTAGTTATATACAAATTAGACAACACTGTCTGGCATGGCAGTAAGATACAACATTGCATAACCCCTCCCCAACTCGCCAGCTAGAACAGCCTGTTTGCATAAATGGAAAATCTTTCAAATACTATCAAAATAGATGATCCCCATAGGAGAGAATGTGGACAGCTCTACTTAAATCACGCATGTGTAAAGCAGCATAAGGAGCAATGTATTACACTGGTGTTTTTAATGCAGTGTTTAACATTGCTCTATAGTCAAACATCTGGTCCTTAAAATGTTTAACAATTTTAGAACCTCATACTCCTATAAGTATAGTTTCCTTTTATGTTCACCGGGCAGATATGCATAAGAGCAACATGAATCGTCTAAACTACAAATGATATCCCAATGAAATGAGAAAGTTAGGGCACACTTCCCCACACAGGAACCATAGGGAGGGCAAGGTACGCAGTTTAAAAGGGTTAGAGGTGGACATGCATCCTTGTTTCACTTCGCGCCCACCATTATCTCAGTTTTAAAAGTGAACTTCAATAGGAGATTGATCAGGGCAAAGATTGTCTTAGTCTGTAACCATGGGGCTGTGTAATCACTCATTAGGTGGGCTCCTGTCTCTGTCCTCCATTGTTTGTTTAAACCAAAGCACAGACTTAAGGGACCTGAATCTGTTTGAGGATGGCTTGCAGTATCAACTCAATTTGCTGCTTAGCTGATCTGAGCAGATCCTTGTAAGGAGCCTAATCATTGAAGAGGAAAAGCCTTTTTTGCAATTAGAGTGCAAAATTCAGAGTATTTTACCTGACAGTTCAACACTTGGGGTGTCCCAGCAATATACCAGATGGCCCCACCTGGCCTCCATAAGGGATGCAATGACCATTTCATGGAGCTTCCATCTGTTCCAGCACTGTTTCCCCCTGTTTCTCTCATCCCCAGGGTTATCCAGAAAAACAGACTAGACAAGAGCTAGTCATTCTGATTACTGCATTCTGGCCCAGGAGGGAGTGGTTTGCAGACCTAGTCAGTCTGTACGTTCTGGAGCCATTTCTGGTGCCACCCAGACCGGATTTATAACTCCAGGGTCACTATGGGGATGTGGAGACGTTGGCTTTGCCGGCAAGGGCCACCATTTTCAAAGTTGATTTTTTTTTTTTAGGTGCAATATCACAGTGGCCTGAAATTGTACTGTGGTGCTGTTGCTACACCATCCTATGGAGATTTATGGTCCCAGGACCAGAGCTGTCCATAGGATCATGCAGCAACAGCACCATTGTACAATTTCAGGCCACTGTGATATTGCACCTAAAAAAATCAACTTTGAATTAATAACTTTTGAATGAAACAACTTTCAGCAGTGGGAGTACTCTTGTTTTACTCAGGGGGATAAACCCTACAACATATTTTTTACATTTTAAGTATTACTATCCCTTTAAGTTACCTCAACGTTCAGATTTCAGCCCTCTCTTCTTTTTCAGAGACGAATTGTTAACATCCCAGACACGAAGGTTTTTCTACAGGGGGTGGCTCATACCTTTTCCTCTAAAGGATCCCATGCCTCCATGGGACCTCAGTCTAGTTTTCTCTGTCATCCAATATAGCTTACAGGTAACTCTGGGAAAGCGACAGCCCCTTTCAGTAGGCAGGAACAATACTTGGAAAGAATGCAGGGTGGAGCCTTCCTCTCCTCTTTAGCTGGTGACTAACTAGTCCCCTCACAGTTAGATTTGTACCTTGTGAGAGAGCAGCTACAGAGAACAGTTCTACTTAGTTTTATTTTCTTGTTAGATACGGGGTGTAGAAATCCCCCATTAGGCGGATTACCATTACTGACTTCCCAATGGTGGATTGCTCGGTTTACAGGCGCTGTTGTGGACCTTCCAGCCATGGGGGAAAACCCTTCGTGCTATGTCTTTTCACTTGGAGAAGCCCACTGAGGCTTCTCCCTTTCTCAATGGTAATCTGAAGGCTGAAGACCTGCAAAAAAGGTGAACAACCCTTTGAGTGCCATGGCCCACTTGTGCCAATGCTTCCCCTCCCCACAGGGGTCTCCTTCTGGAGTTATTATGTATATACTCCTGCACTCATTTAGGTTTATCTTTGTCTGCTTATGGTCCTTGGAGGATCTGGGGTTTTCTGTGGTACATGAACCCCTTCCCTGCCATGTTAGGTGCTTTAAGGGACATTTTTCACTTATTTGACTTGGGGTTCACTATTTTTCAGGTGTTCTGTATGTGTTTTATAACTTTTGGAACACTTCTGAAAATGTTGGTTATTTGCATTCCGCAATTTAAGGCGCGCTTTGCCGCATGGCCACAATGCTCCATTGATCTCTGTGGGACAGTTTCACTTGGGACATATCTCTGCAACAGCTCTATGTACCAAGTTCAGAGACTGCTCATTCTTGTATGTATGTATGTATCTTTATATAGTGCCATACATGTACACAGCGCTTAACAGAAGTTGAAATAATACAATACAAAAACAACAGAACTGGGGTTAAGAGCATTAAGGTTAAGTACAATCATTACATTATTTGTGAGGGAAAGTGCAGCAAGGGAATCATACACTAGGAAAGGGACCCTGCCCCAAGGAGCTTACAATCTAGGTTGAATTCATATTGACAAACAGAGACAGTAGGAGGAGTATTATAAGTGCAGGTACAAGGTGTGGTGAAAGTGCAGAAGGATTCTGATGTGACTGTCAGTGTGCAGAAGGAGGACATTGCTATTGAGATGCCTCCCTGAGCAGGTGGGTTTTGAGGAGTTGCTTGAAAGTGATGATTGTGGATGATTGGCGAACGGTGATGGGGAGGGCATTCCAGAGTCGAGGAGCAGCCAGTGAGAAAGATTGTAGTCGAGAGATGGCTCGAGTTGTGTAGGGAGAGGACAGGAAGAACCCTTGAGAAGACCGTAGGGGACGGGAAGGGGTGTAGCGGGAGATAAGGGCAGAAATGTAAGAGGGTGCTGAAGAACAGAGTGACTTACAGGAGAGGAGGAGAATCTTGTAAGAAATACGATACTTTATAGGTAGCCAATTGAGGGATTTCAGGAGGAGATGAGATGGAAGGTATCTGGGAGCAAATGTGGTGATTCTTGCAGCTGAATTGATAACAGATTGAAGTGGAGAGAGATGAGAAGCAGGAAGACCAGAGAGTAGAATGTTGCAGTAGTCAAGTCTAGAGAGAACAAGTGCCTGAGATAGTGTTTTAGCTGTTGATAAGCAGAGGAACGGACGTATTTTTGCAATATTTTTTAGGAAGAAGTGACAAGTTCTAGTGACAGCTTGTATATGGGGGGAGAAGGTTAATTTAGAATCAAGTATGACCCCAAGACAGTGTGCTTTGGATGCTGAGTGTATAACACAGTTTTCTGTTGTGATGGAGAAGGGGGTTGGTGGATGGGTTTTAGGAGGAAACACCACCAGCTCTGTCTTAGCCATATTAACTTTAAGGTGGCGGTGGGCCATCCATGATGAAATGGCTGAGAGACATTGAATGACTCGAGACTGCACAGCTGGAGTGTGGTCAGGGACAGAGAGATAGATTAGTGTGTCATCTGCATGCAGATGGTAATTAAATCCAAGAGATGAGATGAAGTCACCAAGTGAGAGTGTGTAGAGTGAAAAAAGAAGTGGTCCCAGGACTGATCCCTGAGGTACACCTACCGAGAGGTCGAGGGGAGACGAGAAAGTGTTAGAAAAAGAAACACTGAAAGTACGTTTAGAGAGATAGGAGGAAATCCATTCTAGAGGTGTGTCACGGATGCCAAGTGTATGCAGTGTGTCCAGTAGGAGTGCATGGTCAACAGTGTTGAAAGCAGCAGATAGATCTAGTAGGATTAGTATACTAAAGTGTCCTTTGTCCCTTTCTGTGTGTAGATAATTTGTGATTTTTGTTAGAGCTGTCTCGGTGGAATAGTTGGAACGGAAACCTGACTGTAAAGGGTTGAGAAGAGAGTTCCTATTGAGAAAAGAGATTAAGCGGGAGAATACCAGGCGTTCCAAGATCTTAGATGTAAAGGGGAGGAGAGAAACCGGACGGTAATTTGAAAGGCAGGTGGGGTTGAGTGAGGGCTTTTTGAGTATAGGTCTGACTATTGCGTGTTTGAATGAGGATGGAAAAGTTCCGGTAGAGAGAGAGGAGTTAAAGATATTAGTAAGGCTGGGAGCAAGAGTACTTGCAAGAGCCTTAAGAAGGTGAGAGGGCATGGGATCTGAGGTGCAGGTAGTGGGTGGAGAGGAGGATAGTAAAAGAGATACCTCCTCCTCTGTTAGAGGGGAGAATGAGCTGAGGGTTGCTTGGGGTGGACTAGGAATCGGAGGCATAGGAGGAGATGATGTAGAGCCCATCGTTTGTTGGATGGACTGTACATTGTTTTTAAAAAAAAGTCAGCAAAGTCCTGTGGAGTGTTGGAGAATGGTGGAAGTCGGCAAAAGAATGAGACTTTCGCCAGAGACGTTCTGCAGCTCGACAGCAGGTGCGTAGCATGCGGATTGTTGAATTTAGCCAGGGTCTGGGATTCCTGGGGCGAGAGTGTCGAAGGGGAGCATGCAGGTCCAAGGAGGACATTAATGTGGTGTTATATTCGTGGACCAGAGTGTCTATGTTAGTAGTAGTAGTAGTAGTAGCAGTAGAGCAGAGAGAAGAGAGGGAAGTCTGCACAGTCGATATCAGGTCTGGTAGTTTGACCGAGTGTAGGTTCCTGGTTAGGACGGGTGATTTAGGGAGGGCAGGGGAAGGTGTGCGAGAGTGTGAAGGAGATAAGATGATGGTCAGAGAGTGGAAATGGGGAAATTGTGAAGTCAGAGACTGAGCAGTTTCTGGTGAGAACTAGATCTAGCCAGTGACCATCCCTGTGAGTGCTGGCAGCAGTCCACTGTTGAAGGCCAAAGGACAAGGTTAGTGAGGGAAATCGGGAGGCACTAGATGAGGACGTATCATCAGTGTGCAGGTTGAAGTCTCCAAGGAGTAATGTGGGAGTGTCTGAGGACAGAAAGACAGAGAGCCAAGTTTCAAATTCAGAGAGAAAGGAGGAAGGGTTGCTTGGGGGCCTGTAAATCACGGCTACCAGAAGAGGGACATGGGAGAAGAGCTGGACTGCGTGCACTTCAAAAGAGGTGAAGGAGACTGAGGGAGGAAGGGACAGAGGCCTGGAGCGGCAGAGCTGAGAGAGAAGAAGTCCCACACCCCCACCCTTGCCATTAGGACGAGGAGTGTGGGAGAAAGATAAGCCACCATAGGAGAGAGCAGCTTCGGCAGATGAGTCCGAATGTGAGAGCCAGGTTTCAGTGATAGCAAATAGGTTTAGAGACTTAGAGAGGAAAAGGTCGTAGGCAGTGTGGAGTTTGTTTAGTAGAGAGCGAGCGTTCCATAATGCACAGGAGAAGGGTGGAAGGGATGGGGGGAGGCAGGGAACAGCCAGATTTCTAGGGTCAGCCCCGCAAGAGGTGTGGGTAGGCTGCAATCTAGGATGGACACAGGTGGGAATGTAAGTGGGGCCAGGGTTGGGAGAGATGTCACCTGCAGCCATGAGAAGAGTTGCAGTCAGGTAAAGCAGGTGAGAGGAGGATTTGCATGTGTGAGAAGGTGTGGGCTATTTCTTGGTGGATGGATATAAATAGCTGAGGTGACAGAAAAGCTCATGAGAACAAATCATTGGAGAGTTTAAGAGGGATGGAGATATAGAGATTGATGAGCAGGTGGGAGGGCTGAATGTTTTTGATATTTTACACAGTTGAGGTGTCAGAAACAATAATAAGAAAATTAAGAGATGCATTGTTTAGTGACAATATAAGTTCAAATGGGTGAGAGGTTGGTGATGAGGGGGATCAGTGACTTCCAGGCATATAGCTTCAGCTGTCTAGATGGAATGTAGTACAGTTTTTTCCTTCCAGACCAGACGATCTGTAGATTCAGTTGCAGCCAGGATTGATTAAAAGGTGATTCCCACTGATGAGATGTCAATGAAAGAGTTAAAATCCTGGAGTGGATGAATGGTAAGTTGAATCTTCCCACTTTGTCCTGTGCTTATGGTTGTAGATCAGCTGAAGTCCCAAGCAGATGAAATGAAGTGCTTAGAAACAGTAATCCTAAACTCCAGAGTTAGTTCTTTATCTTCAGACAGGCTTTTCCAGGCTGTGGTTCTGTTCTAGTCTGTTATTGCCCTACACTCCGGTGCACATCCTCAGTGTCTATGGGGGGGGGGGGGATGCGAGCGCTATTTTTGGGGTACGTTGAGGAAACTTGAGGGGTGAGCTTAGATCCTTCTAATCTCCTCAGGTTAACCCTTTGCTTGTATTTTAACCTTTTCTGGGTGATTTCTTTAATCTGGGGCACAGTACTGGGTTATTCCTTGTACTGTCAGACAATGTATCTCCTGTCAGGATGTCAGACACTTTGGGACTGGACCTAAAGCTGATGTTTTGGGGGCATCTTTGACCCCATTGATTGTTTCTCATGCCAAAGGGAGTATTCAGGACACTTATGTCCTTCATATACCGTGGCCCCTGCGTCTCTGCAAAGGCCTTCCAGCCAGACGAGCAGTTTCTTCTTTTTCTTCAAGGCGTTCTTCAGTCTTGGAAGACCCCCACTTTGTACAGGCATGTGGCCCCTATGTCTCCTGGCATTCCTGTCTTGCCTGTTTCCTCTGAGGAGGAATCGCTGGAAGATTCAGAGGATAGTGTGCGTTCATTAGGGGCTTCTCCCCAATATTATGACAACCCCTTTGAAGCTCCTGAACCCTCCACTGAGGGTTTCATTAAGGCAGTTTTAAGCATTCTGCACATTCCTACTACCCTTGTGGGTTCTCAGTCTACTTCTGGCGTCTTTCCAAGGCGCAGCAAGTCTTGCATGTTTTTTTCCGCCTCCTCCCTCTCTTGACCAGATCATACTTGCTGAGTGGAAGACCCCTCTCTCTGCCATGTTAGGTGCTTTAAGGGACATTTTTCACTTATTTGACTTGGGGTTCACTATTTTTCAGGTGTTCTGTATGTGTTTTATAACTTTTGGAACACTTCTGAAAATGTTGGTTATTTGCATTCCGCAATTTAAGGCGCGCTTTGCCGCATGGCCACAATGCTCCATTGATCTCTGTGGGACAGTTTCACTTGTCATATCTCTCTGTCTAAGAGATTATCTAAGCTCTATCCATCTTCTGACACAGTCTTGGCTCAGTGGGCTACACCTCCTAAGGTTGACTCCTATAATGCCAGTGTTTCACCATCCCCTGCAGTGGACACTTCTGCTCTCACAGAATCAGCTGATATGGAGCTAGATGATATTTTACAGGCCACATTCCCTGCCATAGCAACCTACCCTGGCTTCTACATGGGTTAATAGAGCCATTGCTGTTTGGACTGACCAGCTGTCTATATGGGTGCCCCTAAAACTGACATTTTGATGCTTTTGGCTGATATCTCTGTGGCTCAGTGTTATGTTACTGATGCTCTATCTGATGCTGTTAGGCTTGAGGCCAAGGCCTCTGCCTTTTCTGTGGCTGCTAGGTGCTCACTGTGGCTTAAATTCTGGTCTTTTGATCTGATCTTTAGACAATCTCTGATTTTTCTTCCCTTCCAGGGTACATCCCTTTTTGGCCCTGAACTGAAGGACCTCTTTAGCGAGGTTACTGGGGGCCAGAGTGCTTGGTTTCCCTAGACCCCTAAGTGCAATACTCAGGCACCATCCTTTTAGTGCTTGTCCAGATGGAATACAAGGGTTTAACCAGATGCCATCTCAGGCACTGTGTTCCATCCCTATGCCTCCACAGCACTGGAGACCAAGCTGCTCTTCTAAGGAGCCTAACCTCCTTCGGCAGGACTAGCTGTACCTTGGTCATCACTCACCTGTGGGTGTTCATCTGAGGTGCTTTATCTTTTCAGCGTTTGCACAGATATTGTTGCGGACCCATGGGTTTTGCTGGTGGCTTCCGAAGGGTATTGGATTCCTTTCAACTTCCTCCCTCCCTCCCTCCCATTTCTTCCCTTGTCGCTCCCCTCTGGGACCGGAACAGCTTTGTCTTTTTACAAGTCCATTCAGGATCTCTTGGACAAGGATGATCTGGAACTGGTTCCTAAACCAAAATAGAAATAGATTCGGACTCATGCTCCAACCTATTTGTGGTTTCCAAGAAGGAGGGCTGCTGCGGTCCTATTCTGGTCCTCAAGGAGCTCTATTCCTTTGTGGTCAAGACTTATTACCACCAGGAGTCCTTATGGTCAGTCATTGTGGTGATGTGTCCAGGGGAATTCCTGGCCTCCTTGGATCTGCAGGATGCCAACCTACACATCACTATTCATCGTGAGAACCGGTGGTACCTCAGATTTGCTTGCGACAAGGGGCAATTCCAGTTTTTTCGGCTCTCTGCTTTGGTCTGACCACAGTTCCGCAGGTGTTTTATTAGAGTCTTGGGTGCATTCATTTTTGTCATGCATTCAAGGGGGGATTCGGGTCACTCTGTACATTCTGGAAGGTTCTGATATTTTGCTCTCGCTGGATGGACCCGCTGGCTTATGCAGTGAATGCTCTGGCAATTCCTTGGGAGTTTCATCTAGCTTACATTTTTCCTCCTTTTCCCCTGCTGCCCAGGTTTTTGAGGAAGCTACGGATGGAGAGGACTCCGGTCATCCTAGTTGCTCCATACTGGCCCTGACAACCCTGGTTTCCGGAGGTGCTGGACCTGTGGAAGGTGACCGTGGAGCATCAATCTTGAGGAAGAAAGGATTTTCTCCCAAAGTGATCGCCACTATGATTCAAGCTCGGAAACCTGTTTCCTCTAAGGCTTACCACAGATTTGGTCTATCTTCCACTCTTGGTGTGCGGACAGGGATATATCCTCACAGGAGTTTGATCTGTCGACTGTCCTGTCCTTTTTACAGGATGGTGTGAACAAAGGCCTTAGCCTGATGATTTCTTTGAAGGTTTGCACATTGTCTGTCTCTCTCTTTTCAGAGGCACATTGCCATTCTCCCAGATCTTAAGGTTTTCTTTCAAGGTGTCACTCATGTTTTCCCTGCCTCTGTGGGCCCTTAATCTGGTTCTGGGAGTCTTGCAGCAGCCTCCTTTTGAGTCCTTGCCTACCATTCCTCTTCGTCTCCTGACTTGGAAAATGGCTTTTCTTTCGGCAGTTGTCCCTGCTCGCAGAGTCGCTGAGCTGTCCTGCAAACCGCCTTTCCTGGTGTTTCACAAGGCTAAGGAGGTTCTTTGTACTGCTCAGGAATTTCTTCCCAAGGTGGCTTCCCAAGTCAGGAGATTGTTGTGCCTTTTTGCCATGACCCTAAATCTGACAAGTAGAGGGATCTTCATTTGTTGCATGTGGTGCGCTGCCTGAAGTCCTATGTGCACCGCACTGAGTCTGGCTGATGTAAACGGTAGACTTGATCCAAGACGCAATAGTCGCCTTGGACGCAGCCTTACGTGCCCTGGGACCCTCAGGGATGACAAAAAGTGCAAGGCCTTTGAACTCGGGAAGAAACATGCTCCTTTTCGCATCACAGCTCATTCTACTAGGTCTTTTGAGGCCTCCTGGTCCTATAACAATCAAGCTTTTGCTGATCAGCTGAGCAAGGCGGCTATTTTTTGTGCACACTTTTGCCAAAAACTCCTGTGTTAATGTTCTGGATTCGGCTGAAGCTAACTTGGCAGGAAAGTCCTTTGTTTCCTGTGTCTTAGGGATCTTTACCTGTTGAGCCCTGTTTGCTCTCGTTTAGTGTGCTTTTTTACAGTTCAGTGTCCATCAGCACTTTGTTAGTTGGGCTATTCTAGGCCATGATTAGTCCACATAGCTCTGGTATCATGGGGGACCAGCGCCAGGACCTTGCCTTCTTTCCCCACCACTGGGAACTCGATGTTGGTCTATCCCAGAGTTACCTGTAAGCTATACTGGATGACAGAGAAAAGAGGATTTTAGTCTGACCTGTTAAATCCTTTTCTCTTGGTCTATATAGCTTACAGGCCTCCCACCCTGGCAAGGGACCATGCTTGGTTCTCCTGTGGCTGGACGTGGGAGTTCATGCTCACAGGAGTCTTTTCTCTTTTCCTTCTTGCTCTCTAGCTAGATAGGTTAGTGTCTTAAATGTAACTGGGAGGGGGCTAGTTAGTCACCAGTAAGGAGGAGAGGAAGGCTCCACCCTGCACTCTTTCCAAGAATTGTTCCTGCCTACTTAAAGGGGCTGTTGACTTCCCAGAGTTCCCTGTTCGCTATATGGACTAAGATAAAAGGATTTAACAGGCAAGACTAAACTCCTCTTTTGGGTGTTTTTCAGTGTAGGAGATCAGGAAGACGATGGCTTCCTTCACTATCACAGCACATTCCACTAGATCCATGGGAGCTTCCTATGCCTACAAAAACAAAGGGCAGAGATGTGCAACAAAACTCATAAAGGGATTGGAGAATGAGTTTTAAAGGGAGACTGGCCAAACTGGGTTTGTTTACATTAAAGAAGCAATGTTGAAAAGGTGATATGATTACCATTTATAAATATATTTGAGGTCAATATAAAGAAATCTCCAATTATTTACATAAAGAGCTGAGCTAATAACAAGAGGAAAGGTGCTTTCAACTAAACCAGTTAGGGATTTTTTTTTTTTTTTTTTTTTTTTTTTTTTTTTACAAGAAGGGTGGGAAAGCTATGGAAATCTTTGGCTCTGTACATTGTGCTTGCAGATACTGTGACTGCTTTCAAAAAGGCAATTGATACATATCTAGCACGGAATAACATTGAGAATTATGACAGACAGCTTCAGTGCAGATAGGATGTTGATCCAGGGAACTATCTGCCTGCCATGTTGGAATCAAGAACATCATTTATTTTTTTTAACCACTTTTTGCTTAATTGGAAATGGCTTAAATGCTTTTTTGTGCCTTCCCCTTGATCAACAGAGTGATTTGGCAAGTGCTGGACACTTTTTTATTTTTCTCTTTCCCAATCTCATCAACTATGTTACAATTTAAAACCTCGGCTGAATAGTTGTCCAAGTTTGTGACTTGGTCCTCCTTGCAGACTTTCACAACACACTTCTGGGTCAAAGTCCAGGCTGAGGCCAGCTTTGGCCAAAGGTTCTTCAAGCAGTGTTGCCCATTTAAGGATCTGTGTTTTTTTTTTTTTGTTTTTTTTTGTTTTTTTTTGTTTTTTTTTAACTCCCACCTGTTGTTCAGTAGTGTGTTTAAATTGATGATTAGCATCTGTTTGGTATGATTGTTTAATCATATCCCTGATTTTGTGCAAAGTGCACTTAGAAGAATTGATGCAGTTTTGAAGTCAAAGGGTGATTACACCAAATATTGATTTGATTTAGTTTTCTTTAGTGCAATCATTATGCATTTTGTTAATTGATCAATATAAACTATTAACATGTCTATTTTTGAAAGCATTCTTACTTTATAGCATTTTTTTCCCCACACCTGCTTAAAACTTTTGCACAGTACAATAGAGCTAACTCCTTCAAAAACAAATATCAATAACATGTCATAGGGAACATACATTTATTCAAAACAAAACAGGGCAGGTCATCTTTGGATCTTCAGCTGTTGGTAAATACATTGTCCCATCAGCGGGCTGGGGATGATGGGAACTGTAGGCCAAAGTCTGGAGGTACAAAGCTTGGCTACCCCTGCACTAGAGTAACATTTATAAGAATCCAAATGAAAGTCTCTAGAAAGTCTATTTTTATCAAAATGTAAAATGATAGCAATTCTACAAATGGTTTGATACTAATACACATCCACATACATAATGAGGCTGTGAAGGTAGAAAGGAGAAACACAGAGGTCTCCCTTAATGCAAATCAGACTGGACACTTGTTGACCACCACCAGAAAACTTCCAAACAGACAGATGCCAGGCTATTGAATACGCAACTCCCAGCTTGATAGTTTTGTTTGTAAATGGATTCCAGTCATTGTGTAGGCTGCTCTTCTATAGAGACACACTCTCAATATTGCAATACATAGAAAATTGAAACAAAGGAGCACAATTGCATAATAGCACCACCACATAATCTGAGTGTATTTTCATCTTTCTATTATTAGTTTGTCAGAACTGACTATCAATGCAAAGATCGCATTCCTGTCTCTGTTGAGGGTCTCAGAAGACTGCTTGATACACAAGCTACTGGATTGGATAGGATGTTCTTTTTACTATTAAAAAAACCAGTAATTCACACAAGACAAATTTTAAAAAGTCCCCTCTTATATATTTCCTGGCAACACGCCACTTTATCAAAGATATGGGCATATAGACCACCAGCCTGTTTCAGTTCTGGTATTTAAATCCCTTAAGGGAGCTACAGTTGTTTAATTATCCAGTCATAATTACTCTAAAGGCTTCTAATGAATTAAACACTTCCAATACTATGCTAGTACATTAATTAACCATATAGCATCCCCTCATTAATTAAATAAAAAAAAACAACAATCTAACAAGTTGTTCCAACCCACTGAGAACATTATGGGCACAAAAAAGAAAAACTTATTTTAGTCTTACGTGTTAAATCCTTTGTCATATGACCTAAGATAAAACAGGTACCATGGGGAGGAGACATCCTTCCTAAGTATGCTGGAACATTTCAAAAGACAAGGTCGCAGAGGAGCCTTCACTTCTCCTTATCAAGGTTACCCTAGCCCTGCCCTTTCCAGTTTGACATGAGAATAGCTCACTAAATAGGACGGAGAGAGAAGAAAAAAAAAAAAAAAGGTAAGCTTCTGTGAGCAATAAGACCCAAGAAGGACTCCCTTGTCCAACCAAATGAGACCAAGCAAGGTCCCCTTTCACCGAGTTGGAGACCTGTATGTAATAAGGACTAAGAGAAAAGGATTTAACAGTTAAGACTAAAATCCTATTTTATGTCATCAAATACGACATACAGGTACCATGGGGATATCCCAACATTAAGCTCCAAGGATGGGAAGTAACAGAAAGGACTTCACGCAGATCCCCATGATACAGGCGTTCCTTAGGATTATCCAGAACTAGGAACAGCCCAAACATAACCAAGTGTCAACAGACACTGAATAACAATAGCACAGCACACAAGAGCCAACCAGGCTTAACCAGTAAGACACACAAAGGATTAGGTCCTGAAATAAGCAGAACTGCCTGCAGGCCTTTCCTGCCAATACCGACTTCAGCCAAAGCCAGAACATCAACACGACAGTGTTTAGCAAAGGTGAGCACAGTAAACACGGATGACCAAGTGCAGCCTTGCACATCTGTTCAGCAGAGGCCTGATTCTTGTAGGAGGCACCAACAGACCTGGTGGAGTGTGCTGTAACAAGAAAGGGAACAGATTTCTTCCTGAGTTCATAAGCCTTGAGAATGGTAGACTTAAAGGGATAGTATTACTTCAAAATTACTATCCCTCATACTGTAGCCCTTAATAAACGGAGTAAAATGACACCAGTGGCATCTCTCAGACCCTTATGGTTTAAGAGATAGCCACTTTTAAAGTTTCCTCTCCCCTGCTGTCAGCGTTCTGCTGCCAGCAGGGGAATCCGGTCCCGGGACAGACGGAGATTTTTAAACAGAGCCGATTTCTCATTATGGAAGGAAAAATGATTAATTGAAACAGTCTTCTACGTGTGCTTGGTTACCAAGCACACGTAGTAGACTGTTTCAATTAATAATTTTTCCTTCCATAACGAGATATTGGCTCTGCTGAAGAGCCTCCTCTTTATTCAGAGACCGGATTCTCCTGCTGGCAGCAGAACGCTGACAGCAGGGGAGGGGAAATTTTGAAAGCGGCTATCTCTTACACCATAAAGGTTTGAGAGATGCCACTGGTGTCATTTTACTCCGTTTATTAAGGGCTACAATATGAGGGATAGTAATTTTGAAGTAATACTATCCCTTTAATCCAGGACATAAGTGACCTTTGATGCAGCCTTACCTGCCCTAGGACCCTCAGGCAAACAAGGCATCAGTCTTACGCATAGACTCCGTATGGTGCACATAAAACTTAAGGCAGAGTACCACATTCAACAAGTGGAGATCCCTCTCCTTGTCGGATAAGGGGTCAGGACAAAATTAAGGCATAACAATCTCCTGATTGATGTGGAACTCAGAGACCATCAAGGAAGGAATTCCTGGGAGGTACGAGGAACAGCCTTGTCCTTGTGAAACACCAGGAAAGACAGCTTGCAAGACAAAGCCTGCAACTCTGCACACAGCCAAAAGAAAAGCCATCTTCCATGTCAGAAGATGTAGAGCAAGGGGCTCAAAGGGAGGCCACTGCAAAACACCCAAAACCAGGTTAAAGGGATAGTAATACTTCGTTTTAACTTTATTTTATTTTGTAGGCATTAAAAAAACATGAAGAATGATATAAGTCTTATCACTCAAATCTTTATGGTTTAACCAGATCAGAAGGGAGGTGTCCAGGTAGACTGCAGAGAGGGACAATCTTCAATCAAGATAAAGGAAAAAGCTGAAAGCTTTCATTGTTTTCATATAAAGAAGAGTGTCCCCTGCTGTTATCTGTCTGGTCTTACAACCAGATTCACATCTGAGAAGAGATGGCTTACACTAGGTAAAAGGGGCGGGGAGGGGAAACTTTGCTTGTGAATATCTCATAAACCATAAAGGTTTGAGAGATAAGACTTATATCATTCTTCGTGTTTTTTTAATGCCTACAAAATAAAATAAAGTTAAAACGAAGTATTACTATCCCTTTAAGGTCCTGCTGGTGTGTCAGAGCCTTGTAGGCAGGGAAAACATGACCAGTTTCCTGAAACAATACCTTAACATCTGGCAAGATGGCAGTACGTCTCTGGAAAAATACAGAGAGAGAGAGACAAAGTCTGAACCTTTAAGGAATGAAGACTGAGCCCTTTGTTCACACTGTCCTGCAAAAAGGACCACAGGAAGGTCAAATTCCTGTAAAGACAGATCCCTGTCAACACACCAAGAATGAAAAATAGACCAAACCCTATGGTAGGCCTTAGAGGAAACAGGCTTCCTACCCTGGATCATAGTGGAGATAACCATAGGAGAGAAACCTTTTCTCCTCAGGATGGAGGCTTCAACAGCCATGCCGGCAAAGCCAACCACTCCATGGAGTACACCCCCTGAAGGAGGAGATCTGGTCTGAGTGGCAGTGGAAACAGATCCCGAATGGAGAGGCAAATCAACTTGAAGACCCATTATGACCGCTGGACCGTCCATTGGAATCTTCTGAAGCACCTTGGGGATGAGAGGAATCAGAAGGAAGATATAAGCCAGATGAAACACCATAGAATCGGTAAAGGCCAGAGGATCCCCCCCCCCCCAATGCGAACAAAATGGCTGAACTTTCCTGTTGTCCCTTGTGGCTATCAGATCTATCGGAGGAAGACCCCACAGCTGCAACTGGTTGAAAAAATTGGGGTGGAGCTCCCAATATCCTGGGTCCACCATTTGGTGACTAAGGAAGTTCCCCAGGAAGCTGTCTACTCCTGGAATGTGCACGCTCTTCTGTCCAAGCCAATATAGACTTTACTTCTGACCAAGCGGGAGTGCTTTGAGTGCTTGTTGATGTAGGTCACGGCTATGGCATTGTCCAACTGGACTCGTACTGAATGACCCCGCAGCTGAAGGGACCAGTAAACAAGAGCATTCCGGATCTCTGATCTCATGTACATTGATGGATTGAAGGGACTCTCCTCCTTTGTCCATCTGCCCAGGATCGACAAGTGACCCATAAGTGCAGCCCAGCATCAGTAGTGACAAAGATCCATTCAGGGATCACAGACAGTGCTCTGATCTGCAAGCAAAACAGAGGCACTTCTGATTGTCCTGGTGAATAGGAAGTGTAAGTACCTGTCCTGCAAATCCAGGGATTAGAGGAATTCTCAAGGGCACATCACTGCGATGGCAGAGCAAAAGAACGCCATCTTGATGCGAGCAGTATCCACAAAAGAACTGAGGTCCAGAATAGGGCGGCTGCTGCTGTCCCTACTGAGCACCACAAAGAGGTTTGAATAAAAACCTGAACCTCTCTCTTAGGCTGGAACTGGAACAGGAACTCCCTTGTCCAGAAGAGACTGAACTGCCTCATTAAAAAGTTGTAACTTTTCCTGACCCAGAGGAACCATGGACTGGAAGAAACTGAAATGAGGGACTTGAACCCAATTCTGTACCCTTTCAAAACTACCTGAAAAACCCACTGGTCCACACAGGATGCTGCCCATGCATTGTAAAAATGGAGCAGACGCGCCCACCCCCCAAGCATCTGCGGACCAGGATTCTGCAAGTGATGCTGGAGATTTGCCAGACTTGGTTTGGCAGCAGGGAGCTTGGAGTGTCATTGCTGCCTGGGCTTGGCAGATGGGCAGGGGTGAAGGCACACTCACCCCAGATAGCAATAGCTCTGGTAACACAGGTGGAAGCCAGAAAAGTCCTTAATGCAGCACCAATGGCAGCAAAATTGGACCTGAGGATAGTTTCTAGCTTCCTATCGGTCATGTCCTTAAGGGCCGTAGCATCTGCCAAGGGCAGAGAGGTGGACTTAGAAAGCCTGGATATATATGGGGGGCTCAACATCAGGAAGAGAAGCCCATTGCCCCAAAGATGCCTCTGAGAAGGGGTACAGCTTAGAGAATCTCTTAGAGAGAGACAGGCGCCTATCCAGCGTCTTCCACTCATCCAGGATAACCTGCTCCAGAGTGGCGTTGGGTGGAAAGACTGTTGAAGACTTTTTAAGTCTTTGAAACACATCAGATGAAGAAGGCTCCTCATCAGGGGTGTCAGTGACCTGAAGGGTCTGCAAGGCAACCTTAATGAGCCCTTCCGCAGAAGGAGTAGGGTCAGCTTCAAAGGGGTCACCAAATGTATAGGTAGAATCCCCCTCATCAGAGGATTGTATGAGGCAAAGTATACCTGGGGCCTTAGGGCCCACAAAGCTGAAAGTGGTAGGGGGCTTCCAAGAATGGAGAACCCCTTAGAGGGATAGGGGAAACTGTTCCATGGTAGTCTAAGTCTTTCGCCCACACTGGCTCTTGTTCAAAGATAGAGGACCCCGGAGGTGTAGTGGGGGGCCACAGATCATGAGGGGCATAGAGGTCTTAAAAACTCTCTAGGGACACCCATTTGGCATAAGGAACTATAAGCAAGGCGTGTCAGAGATGTCCCAGCGTCCTTTGCCTTAGGGTCTAGCCCCATGTCTCTTTGGATCGACTTCCTAAGGGGAGTAGTGTCTAACAGTATAGAAATCCCAAATGCTGTGAACCAGAACAATTCACCTTAGAAGGACCAAAAAATGTATTTATCTGGCAGGCAAAGGGTTGATCTGAGAAGAGCAAAGAGAAGTCCACCCCTGCATAGGATAAGCAAGCAGGACTAAAATTATATCTGTAAAGCCATCAGCCAATCAGAAGGAAGCCCAGGAAACTGAATTCTGTGAGTTTTAGTTACTGTAGCCTAAGCTATGCCTTTTCTTACACTTGCGGTGCCACAGGGGCCCCTTAGAAACTGGGGGTGTGAACCGAATTGTAGGGCATGAGGAGACAAGAAGAATGAGCCCTCTCTTAACTTTGTATGGCAAATGGTTTGTCCCATAGAAGTCAAAGGAGCAAGTGCGGCAGAGCGGGAAGTGCACCTTAAAGGAGACAAGCCTTAAAAATTCAAATTTTACAAAAGTTACCAAAAATACCCGGGGAAGGAAATAATAATGCATAACCCTGAAGAGAAAACTCAGGAAAAAGCCCCCTAACCCAGTTAAACCAGCAAGGAAAGGGTTATCTACTCAAAATGCCGCCATCCGAGCTCTATAAAACTCAGGAACAAAGCCAGAATAAAATACCCAACATAAGTGCAGGAGTTCAGGACTCCAAGATAATCCCTGTATGGAGGGCAACAAGTGGGACAAGTGGACCATGGCACTCAAAGGGTTACTCACCAATTTTCATCTTCTGTCTTCAGGTTACCATTGTGAAGAACCAGAGCCTCAGAAAGACCCAGTCAGGAGAGAGAAACTTGGGCTGCAAGGGTTCACAACAGCACCTGCAAGCTGGAAAATCCTCCAGGGGAAGCTAGGAATGGTAACCCACCTAATGGGGGAATTGTAACATCCCACATCTAAGCATATAATAAAAAAATAACTAAAAACTAAGATGTTCCTAGCCTGTTCACTCTGGTCTGGAACATGTCAGACTGGAAAGGGTGGGGCAAGGGTAGCCTGATAAGAAGAAGGGAAGGCTCCACCTCCAACATCTTGTCTTTTGAAATGTTCCAGCCAATTTAGGAAGGATGTCTCTTCCCCATGGTACCTGTACGTCATCTTGGACGATAGAGAAATAGAATATAATAGTAATAAAAAAATTTACCAATATATATGTGGCCATATATACAGATAAAAATATAAGACCGTTGAGTAAACAAAGGGCAATTTTTATCCATAAATTGTTGCCACCATATCAACAGACAAATGCTGACACTGAGGCATATTCTATTTTGTATACAGAATTTTTTACTTTTTTATAGGTCTTAGACACTATATGAGGCACATTCTATTTTTATTTTTAGGAAGATTATTAGCATTTTTTTTTTATAATTATGTACTCAAACGCTGGATACTTACTGTATATCTGGAGGGTGAGGGACCATTTATTGGTTATATAGTATCTATACATAAATTTTAGATTGGCCAGAGATTACTGTATACTATATTATGGGTTATTTATATATGCCCAGTAATCGAATATCGCATATAGATGGGCATTCAGTCCACATACTATCAGTTTTATTCTTTTACATCTATGAATAGATTTCTGGCTGGCTTACCAGAGGTAATTGTAATATTGTGACCATATAGATGGATGGGCTTTAATGAGTATGATGGTCCCCTGCTTCATATGAAGTCTGATTAATATATTTTATACGCAAGAATATCCAAAAAAGTTGTTTTTTTATACTACCTTTACTGGTTCATTATTATAATATTGTGGGGGGCATTTAAACATTGTTGGAATAGCTTTATCTAATAGAAAGCCTATGGAGTCTAAATAATATTTATGGTGTGATCTAAATATCAGTGGGACAATTTTATTCCTTTTTGGAATCCAGGGATGCTCTGTATATTGTATTTTCAGTGTACTGGACACCCCTGGTGCCCTGAGAAAGAGAACTTAATATTCAGTGTTCAAATGTCAGGAGACACTATAAATCGGTCTACTAATGATTGAGTACTTTGGTTGTCAAAACCTATTGTTTTATCAATTGGATATAATTGTTATATCATTTGATACTCAATAGGATGGCCCGGTATCCGAAGGATTAATATCCTTCCTTTATTCATTGTGTTTAGTATATGATGCCCCGGTCAACAGGTGTCTTGATATGGAGGCAACAATTAATGGGTAATAATTATCCTCCATCATATATATTATAAATATATATATAAATATATATATATATATATATATATATACATATACACATATACACACACACATACACACACACACATAATATATATATATATATATATATATATATATATATATATATATATATATATATATAATTATGTATGTGTGTGTGTATATATATAAAAATTATGTATGTGTGTGTGTATATATATAAAAATTATGTATGTATGTATATATATATATATATATATATATATATATATATATATATATACATACACACACACACACATATACATAATATTATATATATATTATACATACATACACACACACACACAAGGCCGCGTTTATATATTAGTCAATTTTTTTTATTGCTATATTATATTTTGGTGTCCATAACGTTCACAGTGGATTGGAACGGACTTGTTGAATTGTTATTTAATTGGTGAATTAATGATTGAGGGATGCTCTAGGGTTAACTCATGTAGTAGAATACTATAGGAAGTTTTTCATTCATCAGAGTAACTATAGTACTTTAATTCACAAATCATAGCTCCATGAATGGATTTAAATACCGGAACCGAAACCGGCTGGTGGTCTATATGCCCACATCTTTGATAAAGTGGAGTGTTGCTGTGAAACACGTGAGAGAGGACTTTTTTTTTTATTTTAATTATCTTGTGTGAGTTACTGTTTTTTTATAATAAAAAGAACATCATATCTATCTCGGAATCCAGCAGCTGTGGATTGGTTTATTCAGCAGTCTTTGAGACCCTGAACAGAAACAGGGCAAGTTCTCTGTATGCGCATTATGTCAGTTAATTATGACCAACTAAAAAATATAAGTGTATTTTCACCTCTCTTATCAGAGTGGTGATATTATGGCACTAGGCACCTTCTGTGTTCTTGTTTTCTATATACATAATGAGTAAAAGATCAACAGCTGAAGAAAATACATACTGAAACTTATTAAATTTTATTTGGACAAGCAGATAATCTTGTATTACAATGGAGCTTTAAACAACATGATTTAAGAACGCAGCACTTGAGGGAGCACCGGCAGATATGTACATGTATATGAAGACCACAAGAGACACACCTCAACAGCTGATCGTGAGCAAGTTAAAAAAAAACAAAACAAAAACCTGACTTGAAGTACTTGAACTAATACATTTTCTTCAGGTCATGACCAGCATGAAAACAAATTAGGACAGAGGTACTTTTACAGCAATGCTGTCTGCCTAGAAGTACAGCAATATGCTGCAATTAAGGATTAAAATCAATTTCTAGTGTAGTGTTAGCACTGAGCCCTTAAGAAAGAAAAGAGGAACAAAACAAGGAGAAAAAAAAAATCTTACTCCCCTCGTTCTCTCAGTTTACACACATCCCAAAACAGAAACTATTCACACATTAAGAAAGTGACGAGGAAGATTTCTTTGAATAAAATCCCCATTGTAACTAATACTGGACATTCATTACAATGGTTTGGAACTAGGTAACTTGGGGGATTATTTTCTTGTTTACCAAGTAGTGCTAGGCCAGAAGGCTACTCTTTGCAGACCATCTGTTATTTGTGCACCAGTGCTGAAAGGTTTGCTTTATTATCATTTTGGCATAGCACGGTTTAGTAAATGTAACCCTACATTGGAAACCTTTAAGATCCCCACAGTGTAAGTGTTAAGAGTTGAAACTATAAATTATGGGCTGAAAATGAAATGTGTGGAGCAACTACGCTCCCAAGTAGATTTATGTTACTCATCCGCCAATTCAAGTATCTTGACATCTCAGGAAGACAGAAGATTTAAGGCTTTGGTGGCAATCCTCTGAGAGTTCATAGTTACTCCTATTGTAGAGTAGGGAAACAGAAGGGAAAGGACAGTGATAATGCTGTCTTGTGTCTAAGTTCAAGGAAACCTTTCTTAGAAAGGGAAGCTGGCTAGTAGGTGGAAGAGGCAGTGCTCATGGCATCATCAGCAAGTCTGGTGCTAGCAGGGTGTATACTGGCAAAGTATTTGACGTCACTGTCATAATCCATCTGAAGAGCCATGATAGTCTGCTCCACTGCTTCCTGGTGAGAGTTGGCTGAGGTCAGGAAGTACTCTGGAAGACAGGAAAAAAGCACACAGTGAGTGATGATAATCGTGGAAATCACTAGAGAGAATCTCTTTCTAACCCCCTTGATGCTAGAGATGCATCCAACATATTGCTGAGCAATGCATTGGGAGAGGTCTCTAGCAGCCAAGTAGTTGTTTCGACAAGTTGCAAATATGGACTAATATGACAATATTTATGCAAATAATGTAATTTTTCTCTACCACTCACTTTTTTTTTTTTTAAAGGCGTCGTTTATCTTCAAAAATGAAATACAATGAAATTATATACAAATAAATCATAGTGAAAGGTATAGGAATACTTAAAATGTAAGACAAACAAAAATAAACAAACAAAAAATATGTTGTAGGGTTTATCCACCTGAGTAAAATATGGCTGAAAGGAGTCTTAATCAAGTGTTATTGCAGGTCAATCCTGAATTTCTTGTAGTATCACAGTGGCCTGAAAATGTACAGTGGCACTGTTGCTACACATTCTATGGAGATTTATGATCAACTGAGCAGAGATGTCCATAGAATGGTGCAGCAACAGCACACCACTGTCCAATTTTAGGCCACTGAGATACTGTACTCAAATTTGAGCTGCAATAAAATTTTAATAAAACAATTTTCAGCACTGGAAGTACAGTTTTGCTTAGTGGGTAATAACTACAATAAGAGGATTTTAGTCTTACCTGTTAAATCCTTTTCTCTTAGTCCATATAGGTTACAGGTAACTTGGGAAGGCGACTGCCCCTTTAAGTAGGCAGGAACAATTCTTGAAAAGAACTGAAGTGGAGCCTTCCTTCCCTCCTTAGCTGGTCACCGCAAATACCCATCCATTAAGTTTTGATACGTTAACTATCGACTAGTTAGCAAGAAGGGAAAAGAAGACTCATGTGAACATGAACCCGAAAGGACTCCCACGTTCGGTCACAGGAGAACCAAGCATGGTCCCTTGACATGGTGGGAGACCTGTAACCTATTTGGACTAAGAGAAAAGGATTTAACAGGTAAGACTAAAATCTTCTTTTCTCTGTCGTCCAATATAGGTTACAGGTAACTTTGGGATGTTCAAACACTGAGTTTTCCAGAGGTGGGAATGAAGGCAAGGACCAGGAGCTTGCCTCCTAAAGTCACCAGAGCATATATGAACCAATCAGATCATAAAACAGCCCTATAATGAATAAAGTGTCCATGGACACGAAACTGGAGTATAAAATACCAGGAACTGTAACACAGCACACAGAACTAGAGACAAACGGGCTCAGCAGTTAAGGTGTATTAAAAAGTAACAAGGAAAACCCCTAGACAGGCAAGACTGCCTCTAGGATCTCCCTACCAAGGCTGTATGCCAGGACATCAACACGGTGGTGTTTAGAGAAGGTGTGCACAGACAACCAAGTGGCCGCCTGCACAGCTGATCAGCTGAGGCCTGATTCTTATAGGCCCTAGAGGCCCCAAAAGACCTGCTAGAATGAACAGTGACACAAAATGGAACAGGCTTCTTCCTGAGCTCATAGGCCTTACGAATAGGAGACTTAATCCAGGAGGCTATAGTAACCTTGGATGCCGGTTTACCCACCCTAGGACCCTCAGGAATGACAAAGAGCGCGTCGAACGGACTCAGTGCGGTGCATGTAGAACTTAAGACAGCATACAACATCCAACAAGTGAAGATCACTGTCCTTGTCAGAAGTAGGGTCAGGACAGAAAGAAGGCACTACGATTTCCTGATTGATGTGGACTCTGAGACCACCTTCGGAAGAAACTCCTGAGAAGTGCAAAGAACCGCCTTGTCGTTGTGAAAAACTGAAAAGGGTGGTGTACCAGACAAGGTGTGCAACTCACACTCTGCGAACAGACACTATTGCTAGGCGAAAAGTCATCTTCCAAGTGAGCAGACGTAGAGGAAAAGCAAGCAATGACTCAAATGGAGGGCGCTGAAGGACAACCAAAACCAAGTTAAGATCTCACTGAAGAGTTTGAACCTTCAAGGAACTCATGCCTAGTCCCTTGTTTACCCCATCCCGCAAAAAGGACAGGACCGTAGGAAGGTCAAAGTCTTGGGAGGGAAGATCCCTATCAGCACACCAAGAAAGAAAGGTAGATCAGACTCTGGTATGCTTTAGAGGAAACAGGTTTCCAGGCACTAAGCATAGTAGCCACCACACCCAAAGAGAAACCGCTCTACTTCTATATGGGGGATTCAATTTCCATGCCCTCAAACCCAGAAAGTCTACATTCTCCTTCCACAGATACCCCTGTAGTAGAAGGTCCAGTCGGCGGGGAAGCCGAAAGGCTCCGCCACAGAGAGATCCGGGAGCTCCAGAAACCATGCCTCATGAAGCCAGTAGGGAGCAATCATAATTACTGGAGAACCCTCCATATGCAGTTTCCTCAACTCCCTGTGTAGCATAGGAATGGGAGGAAAGATGTACGCCAGAGGAAAGCAGCATGGATTCGACATGACATCCACTGCCAGAGCTAGAGGGCCCCTCCAGTGGGAGCAGAACAACGGAACCTTCCGGTTGTGCCTTGTCGCCATTAGGTTGATGCAAGGAAGTCTCCATTTCCAGACAATGAGGGTGAACACATCATGATGTAGTTCCCACTCTCCGCTGTCCACTGTGTGTCGACTTAGAAAGTCTGCTAGGACATTGTCTACACCAGGAATATGAACGGCTGATATGGCAGGAACATGTTCTTCTGCCCAAGATAAGATAGCTCTGACCTCTAACCAAGCTGCAAGACTTCTTGTTCCGCCTTGCTTGTTGATGTAAGCCACGGCTGCGGTGTTGTCAGACTGGACCCGACCTGGACATCCCTCCAACTTGAATGTCCAGTACCTATAGCTCTTTAATTCACAAATCATAGCTCCATGAATGGATTTAAATACCGGCACTGAAACCGGCTGGTGGTCCATATGCCCATATCTGAGCCCACTGTGCTAGGGTCGCTTCTGAGAAGGGATAAAACTTAGCAAACTTTCTAGACACAGTAGATTTCTTACCAGGGTTTTTCCACTCATCTAATACAAGCTGATGAATAGTGGGATTAGGTGGAAAGAAGGTACACTGCTTCTTAGGTATATAAAACACATCAGAAGGGTCCTTAAGAATATTCAGAGTATTGAGGACTGCCCTGATCAGGCCTTCAGCTGGGGGTTCAGTGTCAGCTTCAAAGGGGTCCCCAAAGAATTGGAAGGATACCACACCAGAACATTCACCCTTATCTGAGTCCACCAACAATTCCTCCTCAGAGGAATCTGATACGTCAGGTACACCCTGCGGTTTGGGTATGGAAGACCTGAGTGAAGTAGGAGGCTGCCAGGACTGTAAGACCCCCTGTAATTGTGATGGAAGGAGTTGTAAGGTAGACTAAGACTTTAGTAGTGGCCTTAAACTCTTGCATCCACAATGGCTCTAGTGCATGGCTGGAGGTCCCTGGGGGAGATGCAGGGGCAGCAGTGCATGAAGGGCATAAATAACCTGAGTATTCTCTAGGAAGCCCTGAGTGACATGAGGAGCAATGCACATTGGGGGTCATAGACACCCCAGTATCCTTAGTCTTAGGTCTAGCCCCAAGTTCCAATGGGTTTGACACAGAGGTGGATTAAGACTCCATAGGGGCCTAGGCAGGATCCCAAATTGCCCCCCCACGCCAGTTTTCCCCCTCCCATTTGCCACAAACATTTATACTAGTACCAACATAATTAAAGACAAAAATGATGCTTCAACCCCTTGTAACCCAGAGAGGTCACCAAGGCATTGCAAAGCAATGCATTGCATTAGGTACCTATCCAGCATTCAAGGGGTTAAATATATATATATATTTTTTTTTAATGAAATGGGACTACATTTGTGACAAGACAGAGCTAGAAATTGAAACGGACTACATAACATTAGTGACACCACAGAGCTTAGACTTGAAATGGGGCTTAAATACTGACACCATGTAGCTTACAGTTGAAATGGTGCTAAACTACTGACACCACAGAGCTTACAATTGAAATTGGATACATCAGTAACACCACATAGTTTGCAACTGAAATGGGGCTAGATTAGTGATACCACAGAGCTAACAAGTGAAATGGGGCTACACTAGTGATACCACAGAGTTAGCAATTGAATTAGATACAAACATGATTCCACAGAAACTGCAATTCTGTGACTGCTGATCTGTGGAATCATTCATGTAGCTCTGTTGTTAGGTCTGTGGCTTCACTGGGGAGTGAGAAAGAGAGTACAAGGGAGAGAGAAGTGGAGGGAGAGCATTGTGGGAGAGAGAGACATGGGGAGAGTGGTAGAATAAAGGAAGAAGATTGGAATGCAAGCGGAGAAGAATGAGGGAGGAGAGGACTGAAGTATGGCTCTCCTATACAGTGTCTGTTGGATGGATGTCCTGGTGCTCCCAATGCACTGTTTAACTCTTTGAATGCCAGGAGGGTGCCACATTGCCACTGTCACTCAAAGATTCAAATCGCTTAATTATCTAGGCTCCTCCACACTGCTCGGAGGTTAGTGTACCAAGATCCAGCACATTTGTTCCTCAATTGTACATTGGGCAGAAATGTGTTTTCATTGTAGGATCACATGGAAAAGTGACCAGCTCTTTGTACAGTAATATCTACACACCATGGAAAAGGATTGCTTTATTCACTGCAGAGTCTATATCATATGTATAAACACATACACAGTATCTTATTGAAATGTTGCCATGTATTTGGCGAGCATAAGAAAGGAGCATTAAAAATAGTGCAGTACTGAAAATGGTGGTATCAGAATGTTGCCCTCAAAAGGGTGACATTCTGATATATTTCAAGCTTAACTATGTCTCTTCATTTATTACGCAGAAACAAACAAGGTATAGAAGCTACGGTCCAGCCACTCAAAAGACAGACAATGGGGACATGGGAGGAAAGACAGACCTCTCTAACGCGCTTTTCTCATCAGTAGGATACCAGCCATGTCCGGCCATGTACAAAGGCATACAGTTATTCTAAATCTGGCAGTATCCTATTGATGAGAAAGGAAGTTAGAAATCTCTCTTCCACTGTCTTTCCTCCCATGTCCTCAGTGTCTGTCGTCTGAGTAGCTGGACCACAGCTTCTATACCTTGCTTGTTTCGTTGTCCTAAATCAAGCAACATAGTTAAGCCATACCTCCCAACATTTCAAATGGCCAAAGAGGGACACTTGTTTTAGGGGGCATGGCTGGTGGGTGCGCCATTACAAACATCTATTCTTAGGTAATTTCATGACCTATTGACCTATTTTGAAAGCTTACTAATATTTACAGTCACACTGTATCTTTTTGAACTAGACGGTTACTAAAGAGAAGCCTATATTTTTGGGCACCTCTAATGACACCTATAGTATAAAACCGAGTTACTACTGGGTAGAGGGAAATCATTATTGATTAAGTATTATATATTGCATGGGGTACTCATTCCTTTATTAAAGAATAAGGTTCATTTACACGTAGGAACTCAATGAACAAGATGAAAGTGACTGTCTCCTTTATTTATATTATGGAATTTCCGAATTATATAAATAAAGTATACGTCACTTTGCCTCTCCAACTACTACAAAATACGCAACAAAAACATTTGCTTTATACAATATTAAATAAGAAAAATGCATAATTGTCAGGTGCGTTCCCTGCCATTATCGGTTTTCATTGGTAAGAGTAAGACACATTCTGCCTTGTGTCCGTATCATGCCGGTAGTTGTAGTCCTAATTTTTACTCTTCTGAATTGTGTCACAAAGAGTAGCAGCTGAAGGTGTGCGATTTTCTGATTTAGGGAGTCATGTAGTTGTATATGTATACTGGTAGTTAATGACCTGTCATGCCCTGCACCCTACTGCATGTACATATTGTCATCTCAATTTTAAATACATTTAGCCAACCACAGTTCTGTCACATAACTCTATGACTGATAATACACTACAGCTCAAGTTCTGTGGCGTTTACAGGACTTTGTTAACTTGGTGCTTGGGTATAAGCGTGTGTCCCCCCCCCCCCCCCCGCAATCTCGGCAATTCCTTTGTCTCATAAACACTGCAAATCAACTGGTGAAGTTTAAAGGGATAGTAATACCTAAAATGTAAAAAAAAATATGTTGTAGGGTTTATCCCCCTGAGTAAAACAAGAGTACTCCCACTGCTGAAAGATGTTTCATTCAAAAGTTATTAATTTTCAAAGTTGAATTTTTTAGGTGCAATATCACAGTGGCCTGAAATTGTACAGTGGCGCTGTTGCTACACCATCCTATGGAGATTTATGGTCCTGAGACCAGAGCTGTCCATAGGATGGTGTAGCAACAGCGCCACTGTACAATTTCAGGCAACTGTGATATTGCACCTAAAAAATTCAACTTTGAAAATTAATAACTTTTGAATGAAACATCTTTCAGCAGTGGGAGTACTCTTGTTTTACTCAGGGGGATAAACCCTACAACATATTTTTTTTTACATTTTAGGTATTACTATCCCTTTAAGCTAAATTAGTACCTCTGCATCGTCTCAGCGCAGTCAGCATGCTCACTCACTCAGTCATTGTGCTGCTGCTAACGAGGAAGACTCCAACTACTCACAGACGGGCAAGGAATATATTATGGGGAACGCTGCATGCGCATACACCATCCAATTTCCTGAAGCTGCAAACAGAGGCGTAACTAGAAGCCACCGGGCCCTGGTTTGAGAATTGCCATGGGCCCCCCCAACCACAATGGCCACCTCCACATTGCCCCCAATCTCCACACTGTCCCTTCCTTCATCTCCACATTGCCACCCCTTCATCTCCACAATGCCCCTTCCACAATGCCCTCTTCATCTCCACATTGCCCCTTCCACAATGCCCCCTTCATCTCCACAATGCCCCCATCTCCACTTCATCTCCACATTAACCCCCCTTCATTTCCACAATGCCCCAATCTCCAATTCAGCTCCACATTTTCCCTTCTACAATGCCCCCATCTTCACATTGCCCCTTCATCTCCACATTTCCCCTTCCACAATACCCCTGGCCCTACCTCCAGTCCCTGGTGGTCTAGCGGCGTGGCTTGACAGATCTGTGCCTCCTTCGGCACAGATCTCTAGAACTGAAGCTCCAGCGCGCCGCTCTAGTAATGCAGAGGCTGGGAGAGGATGTCATCTCCCAGCGCTCTGTATTACAAGAGCGGCGCGTCAAATAGGAGGTCAGCTAAGCGACTGCTGCGGGCGACGGGGTCGCAGGGAGCGGAGTGACAGGCCCGGTCGCAGGTGCGACCCCTATTGTTACGCCACTGGCTGCAAAGCTGATGGGTAGTGCCTGGGAAGCGGGACTTTTTTTGAAATTGCGGCAGGAGTGATTGGCTGGATCGGCTGTGCAAAGCCGGTCCCCCACCTTGGCCGGGCCCTAGGCACACGCCTCGTGTGCCTTGCCCATAATCCGGCTCTGGTTTGACATCCTAACAGGGTATTAATGTCTGAAAGTATAAGGTAAATCCCAAATACAGTGTCTGAGATTAAATTTTCACCCCAGAAATGGCAAGAATTCACTTAACTGGCAGACAAAGGGTTAATCTGCTGAGCAGAGAAGGAGAGTCCAAGCCCTGCGTAAGATACTGGTGAAGGGGAAGGAGAAAATGTCGTCTGTGATGACAGCCAATCAGAAATGAGCGAAATGGGCGCTCATGGGAAATTAAGTTCCCCTTCAAGTACTCCAAAAACAGTGTCCGAAGCCCCTTGAGACCCCCAAAACACTCAGAAAGTAAACCGGATGACAGAACAAGGTTAGACAAACTATATGAGCCGTCTCTGAAGTCGCTATGTTGAGCGGATGCAGAGATATGTCCCAAAGTGTAAAGTCCCATAGAGGTGAATAGAGTATGGCATCTATGGGTTAAGCGCGCCTTAAAGGAGTGTGGAACTCAAATAATTAAAAGGAGTGTGGAACTCAAATAATTAAAAATAAGTAAAGTGTGTCTACCGAGTAGAAAACACATAAGAAACACCAATATAAAGGTAAATAACACCAAACCCAGCAGGGAAAGTGTAATAAACCCCATAAAAGTGCACAACATGGCAAACAAACGGTAAATTTACCACAGAAACCCAAGTGCTCCAAGCCCCAACAGACATACGTATAAACCCATTGAGTGCAGGAGTATGTAAAAGGAACTACGAAGCAGACCCCTGTGTGGAGGGGAAGCGTGGAACATGTGGACCTCAGCACTCAAAGGGTTGCTCACCTTTTTAGCAGGTCTTCTATCTTCAGACTACCATTTTTAATGAAGAAGCCTCAGTGGGCAACACCTAGGGAAAAAACATGCTAAACAAGATTTTCCCCTTTAGGGCTGACAGGCCCACAGCAGCACCTGTATACTGAGCACTCCAGTGATGGTAATCCACCTAATGGTTGGTATTCCATATCTAACAGAAAACCATAAATATAACTAAAAACTATATCAGAAATGTTCTCTTGCCTTGCTTGTTCAAGGAACAAATCTTACTGGATGGGGACTGACTGGTGACCAGCTAAGGAGGGAAGGAAGGCTCCACCCTGCACTTCTTTTCAAGAATTGTTCCTGCCTACTTAAAGGGGCGGTCGCCTTCCCAAAGTTACCTGTAACCTATATTGGACAACAGAGAAATATTTTTTTTTTTTTTTTTTTTTTTTGCATATTTAGTATTACCATTCCTTGAAATCATTTATATATAATAACATCTTAGACAAACTGTTTTGCCACTTTATGCAATACATATTAATGTTTCTCATTTACAAAGGTTACTCTACAAAACACAACAATCGGCAATAGCACAAGGATAGTAAGGTAGATTGAAGAATCTCCAATATTAAGAAGCAAACTAAAAATTAGGGCATGCTGGACCCCATGGCCTCGAGCAAATTATGAAATGGGATACAATATACATGTGAGCATTTCAGCAGCAATGACAAAAATACGGTATATCCTTTGAAATTTGTTATGAGAAAACCGTTAAGGGTTCAACTAAAATATTGAATTGGGAAGAGGCTACTTTTACAGAGCTAAAAGAAGTATTAGAGGGCATTCAATGGGATGTAACCATGAAAATAAAAATGCACACGAAAGACGGAATATGTTCAAAATGTTCTTGGATAAATATATACACCACTGGAGAATAAATACACAAAGAACTAATAAAATTCAATTTGGTTTAACAAAGAAGGTGGCAGGAAAATGGGAACTAACAAGAGTTATTTAAGTCAGAAGGGTCAGCTACATCATTTAAAAGAATGCAATAGTATCTGCAAACAAGCAATTAGGCTAGCTAACACTGAAAATAAGAATTATTGTGAGAGCCAGAAAAACCTGAAACATTCCAACATGTATGTAAATGGCAAACCAATCAAGGCTGATACTGGCCTCCTTTAAACTGAGACAGGTGACATCAGTGAGGCTAAAACAAGGCCTGACACCTTCAATTATTTTCTTCTGTGTACACAAACCAAGAATGGCAGACTTCTGGCACATGAAGAACCACTGACTTTACTCCAACATGCACATGGCTTACTGAGGACAAGAGAAACTGGAAAGGTTATGGTGAATAAAGTACATGGAACTGATGGCATACATCAGAGTACTTAAGGAGCTTATTTCGGTAACAGCATAGCCATTATACTAAATACTTATTGATTCCCTTAGTGCCCCTGTGATTGAAATAAAGCAGATGTAGTAAGTACCAGTATTCAAAAAAGCAGTTGTAGATCTGTGAGGCTGACTTCCATTGTAGGTAAGAAACATAATTCTCACTAACTGGTAGTAATCAGGACTATGTGGTTACCAACAACATAATTAGAGTTAGGATAGTTTATGAGGAATACATCACATCAAACCAATTTACATTTCTATGAAAGAGTAAGGGCATTGCTATTCACATAGTATACTTGAATTTTGCAAAAGCCTTTGATATCATTGCCCACAACAGGGTACTTCATAAATTAAAAAGCTTTGGATACGGAAGTGAAATCTGTGATAGGATAGCATACTAATTAAATGATAAAATGCATGGAGGAGCTGCTCTAAAAGGAACGTTTTTAAGATGGAGTAAAGTTTGTAAAAGGAGTTACTCTGGGTTCAGTTGTGGGCCCAAAGATTTTTAGTTTGTTTTTTAAACAACTTGAAGTGGTTATTGAAAGTAGTGAGTCAGTCTATACTGATATAAATCTGTGAAAGGAAATGCATACAGAGCAGGATGTGTTTTATCTGTAGAAAGTTTGAATAAATGAGAAGTAGCAGACAAGGATTTATATTTAAACTTAACCAAAATGGGCATCTACTTGGAGAATCCTCATTAGAAAAAGCTTTAAAGGGATAGTAATACTTAAATATTACTAATCCTCATATTGTAGCCATGTTAAAAATAATTTAATTGTCCCCTGCGTCATCTCTCAAACCTTTATGGTTTGAGAGATAGCAGAACGCAAAGTTCCCTCCTCCCTCCCCCTCCTTCCCTGAAGTCAGCGTTGTACTGACTGCAGGGGAAGTCTAATTCTTTTTTACTAACGCAATCTCGGTTCTGCTGCAGAGCCTCCTGATGCAAATAAGACCGGATATCCCTGCAGTTGGCTACAACGCTGACTTCAGGGAAGGGGGTGGGAACTTTGTGTGCGGTTATCTCTCAAAACATAAAGGTTTGAGAGATGACACTGGGGACAATTAAATTATTTTTAACATGGCTACATATGGGGGTTAGTAATATTTAGGTACTACTATCCCTTTAAGCGTAGACAATAGAAGACTTCACAACAGCTACAGTGTCACTCAGCAGTTGCAAGATCCAAAAAGCCTTGGTATGGTCTCATCTAGTATATGGAGTACAGTTTTAGATACTGGAATAAATACAGAGACGTGCATGGTAAAGCGATTGTAAGAGTTTAGTTATAGTGACTAGCCAGACTGGGTTTGTTAACAATGCAAAATTAACCCCTAAGGTATATCATTACCATTTAAATATATATTGAGGCCAATACCAAAAAAAAAAAAAATAGCTAGAAAAACATTTGCTTAAAGAGCGGCGCAAAAAAACAAACACAAAAAACAAACAAGGAGTCATCTATTAAGATTGGTGGCAAGGCTCTTAAGACTAAAATAAAGGCAAGGATTTATTTATTTATTTAATTTTTACAGTAAGGTGACATTCTCTGCCTCTGGAAGCTATGTTTGCAGATACTGTAGATGCTTTCAAGAAATTATTGGATACCTTTCCAGCTCAGAATAATATTGAGAATTATGACAATTGGCTTCAATGGAGATAGGATGTTGATCCATGAAAATATCTTCTGTACAGTCTGTCTGGGCTTTGTGGTGGGTTGTGCTTGGGATACCTGAAGGATTTGTGCCCTCTGCTCCCCAGATTGGCAGAGGGATGAAATCCATGCATCTTCCTTGCCAGAAACGACCGTCTGGAGGAAATTTGCGTCAAAAGGGAGATCTTTCCATCAGTGGCATCTAGCTCTGCTTCAGGTCAACCCCAAATCAAGCCTTGACCGAAAATAGCAAAGACAGCAGTGACTTCTTAGAGCATTGGTCCATGGACCAAATCATGAGCCAAAGTGTGAGGTGCACAGCAAAAGAGAAGGTTGATGATTTGCCAGAGAACCTAGCCACATTGAATAGGGTTTCAATAATGTAGGTATTAGCTTAATGTTAAAAAGCATAATAAGCATGCCCTCTCTAGTAACATCAGAAAGTATTGCACCAGACAGCGGTTCTCCTCACACAGCAATAGCTCTATTGACAAAGCAGAGCCTCAGTGTTGCCCCCAAGAAACTGGAAAATTGGCTTTAAGCAGGAAATCTAGCTGCTTATCAGCCTAGTCCTTCAGCATCTGCAAGGAGGACTGTTTTTTTTGCAAGGCATAAAATAGGGGGTCAACAGTTGGGGGAGAAGCCCACTATGCTAGAGACTTTGCTGTATTATGGTAAAGTTTAGAGACATGTTTATTAAGGGAAAGTCTCTTGTCTGGAGTGTTCCTTTCTTTCAAGAGGATTTCGTTAAGTTTATTATGGGGGGGGGGGGGAAGACAGGGGAGTCTTTCTTACACCTCTGAAAACTATCTGGAGAAGCAGACCCCCCCCTCCCAAAGACGTGGAGGGTCTCCAACACCACTCTGAGGAGCCCCTCAACAGCGGTGACAGAATCAGCCATGTTAGAATCCCCAAAGGAGAAGGAAGATGCCATATCCTCAACTTATGAATCAAATTCCTCCTCAGAATATGCCCCAATAACTTGAGATTGCCCCTTAAAGGCCGGTTCATCCTGTTTACTGGTGGGTAAGGGTGTCCAGGAATGTACCCCCTGAACATCGGATGGAATAGCTATCCAAGCAGGCTTGGCCAGTGCCGGATGGCCCTGGGGTAGTGGGGGCCACAGTAAGAGGGATAATATTCCCTTGGGAGGCCAGTATGGCCTAAGGAACAGTAAGAGGGAGGCAACGTAAGCCCCTGAATCCTCAAGTCTTGGATTTCCCCATATGCTCCTTCGGGTCAAACATGTCCAGGAGAAAGTGTTTAAAACTAGTTGAAAGTGTCCCCAGTTTAAGGCAAAGCCCCCAGAATGACCCAAAAAAGTACTTATTTGGAACGCAAAGTGTTAAACTGGAGGAGAGAGCAGGATAGTCAGCCTCTACGTAGAAAGGAGAACATGGCCACCAGAAAGTGCACCAGCCAATAAGAAAAGAGCCCAGGAATCGGGGGTTTATGGGTATCAGTTTTCTCCTTTACTTGTTGCTCAGCAGCAAGTGGCTTTCCAGCCAGAGGTCACAGTGCACTCCATTGACACTCACAAAGTTGATCGTGTGATGAAGAAATAGCAGTTTCTGATCAGTCTAGCTTAAACAGTTGTAGAGAGAAGTCCCAAAGAAGTTTCTCCCATTAAGGTCTATGTAGAAAAGATGGCAAAGGGCAGGGTCCCGTTCATAAAGGGGCCATGCACTAAAAAATTAACTTTGAAAGAAATAGCAGAAAGTCCAAAAACTCCTGAGGGTACAACGGAGAGACAAATAATAAAGATTAAAGCAGTGTGTGTGTGTGTGTGTGTGTGTGTGTGTCTCCCAAAAACCTCCATAACTCCTAAAGTAATGAGAATAGCAGTATATAACCCAGCAGGGAAAGCATCATGATCAAAAACTACTAAAGCCATCTGTGCTACAAGGCTAAGACAGAACAAGAGCTCGATATGAGTGCCTAGAACACCACACAGAATGTGGAAGTCTCCGAACTGGACATACAATGACCATGACATTCAAAGCATTACTCACCAATCTTCAGGCTTCCATCTTATCCTCTTGAGTGCCAGAGGGGTATGCAACACATTACAGAGCAATGTGTACTCGCTGGCACTCAAAGGGTTAATAGGGTAGAATCTCTAGGAGCCTCAGCCATGATGATCATACTTATCATAAAGTCAACATCCACAGGATCAATAAGCACTTGTGAACTCCAGGGAATTCAGTGATGGGAGCCGGCCTAATGGGGGATTATCCATCCCCATAGCTAAGAAAAAAATAATAGAAGCCTAGGAAAAACCTGCATACTTCATCTTAGACACAAGACACATGAATCTAGAGAAGGTGGGGGGTTGAACTGGAGGAAGAGTAGGGAGTCTCCTCCCCATAAGATCCTTTTGAAGTGCCCTGCCCTCTTGGAGGAGGAAGCTCAGCCCCATGGTTCCTGTGTTCTATGTGGGAAGTAAAAGAAAACTAGTTTTCTAAATAACAGGTTTACAAAACAAATATATAACACTAGTGTAAAAGCCCGTGTACACGGGCCAAGGTACAGGTGATGATAACCCTTTGCAATGCATTGCGTACCCCTCTGGCACTCAAAGGGTTAAGAGACCGGTCCTGCCGCCAATGCAGTCATGCACTGTAGAGACTGCCCGAAAGCACAGAACTCCCAGCATTCTGTGCATTTGGGCAGTCTCTACTGAGCATGACTGCTTCTGACAAACATTCTAGCGAATTATATAGGATAGGTGATTTTCAAAGTTCTTTCAAAACCCCCAAAGTTGTGTACAGATGATAGGGTCCCTTTAAAGTGTGTTAAACTGAGATTCATTAAAAAATCTCAAAACGTAAACTGTAACATTCACCTTTCTCAAGAAGTGTTTGCTTCAAGGTCTTTGCAAGGAGGACCCTCACGTTTGGAACCCTGTCAGATGCCAATTGCAGTAGGTGAGGCATCAAGTGGAGAGCAAACTGGTCCATTGGAAGGCAGTCTTCTTCAATAAGAGCCTAGCAAAAGAAACCCAAGCAGAGTACATTTAAGATTACGGAAGCTGACAAATTCATTTAAAGCAACAGCCTCCTTTTTGATTTTCCATATTGTGCAAGCGTATATTATTTAAAGTCAAATTGCCCATAATTTTAATTATTGTATTTTTCACATTCACTCTTGTTACATTTAGTTCCTGAATCTCTGCATCCAGAGAGCTTTTTGTCAGGGACTACAAAAGGAAGGAGTGTGATAAAATATAACTGTTGTACTGGAATATTTTCTGAATCACTGTATGGTCTTCACAGTCCTTTACAGAAAGCTCTATGGAAACAAATTCAGCGAACTTCCTGTCAGATAAGTGTAGGTAACATTTAAAATAAATATAACACAGAATTATGCAGTTGCAGAACAGGTAAAATATAAATGCAGGTTTACCGAGACTTGAAGTGGATTACCTAGCATTAAATTTGCATATCTGAAAGATTAATTCAAACTGCTGATGCATTAGGTCAGCCAAAAATTCAATGATGAACATTTTAGGAGGAACGGATATCAATGCAGCAGATTATATGAATTACGATCTCAGGGCAGCATAGTGTAAACTGGCCTAAGGTGTGCTGCTCTGAGAGGCAGTAATAAGAAGCTTTTCACCAGTATTGTTAACATTGCAAATATAAAAACCTAAAATGTGATATGCCTACCCTAACCCCTTAAGAATTTGTGGTCCTTCAGTTTAAACCATTTGATTGCATGCAAGGCTTCCAAAAATAGCTTTAGAAAGGGCTAAAGACACCTTTGTGGCAGAAAATATTTAAAGCAATAGTAATACTTAATATTTTTTAATGCATACAATAATAAACAAAAAATTAAGAACTATGCAAGTCTTATCTCTCAAACCTTTATGGTTTGAGAGATATTCGCAACTAAAGTTCGCTCTCCCTGGCTGTTTCAGTCAAGTCTGCCATTTAGCTGACAGACTTTGATACTGGTCCGCAGACCAGCCAAAGGCTCTTCAACAGAGCCGAGATCGCCCTCTTTTTAAAAAAACAAACAAAAAAAAACTACTTCATTGGAACGGTCTACAAAGTGTGCTTGCAAACCAGGCACACTTTGTAGACCGTTCCAATGAAGTAGTTTTTTTTTGTTTGTTTTTTAAATAAAGATCGCAATCTCGGCTCTGCTGAAGAGCTGCCGGCCGGTCTGCAGACCAGAATCCAAATCTGTCAGTTAGAGCTCTGACGTCAGGAGGTGGAAAATTTAGTTGCAAATGTCTCTTAAACCATAAAGGTTTGAGAGATAAGACTTACATAGTTCCTAATATTTTTAATGCCTACAATAATAAACAAAAAAATAAGCATTACTATCCCTTTAAAGGGATAGTAATACTTTGTTTTAACTTTATTTTATTTTGTAGACATTAAAAAATATGAAGAATGATATGTCTTATTGCTCAAACCTTTATGGTTTAAGAGATATTCACATGCAAAGTTTCCCCCTCCCACCCCTTTTTCCTAGTGTAAGCCATCTCTTCTCAGATAGGGAATCTGGTTGTAAGACCAGACAGATAACAGCAGGGGACAATCTTCTTACAATGAAAACAATGAAAGCCCTGTCCCCCTTGACAAGCTTTTTAGGTTTTTCCCTTATCTTAATTGAAGATTGTCCCACTCTGCAGTCTACCTGGCCACCTCCCTTCTGCTCTGGCTGAAAAGTGTTACATCAGTAAAATGGGCGGGAGGAGGAGACTTTGTCATTGAATTACTCTGGAACTACAACTCTGACAGAATTGAAATAACACTCTCCAAAGTCCAAATACTATGATGATTAATTAGAGCTGCTTTTATTATTAAACATTACTATCCCTTTAAAGATAACCACTTGACCTTTTTTCCTAGTAACAAAATAACAATCAGTGTCCACCCCAACTGTAGTAAATATTCCATTCTAGTTGCACCTTAATGCACAAACATCTACCACAGACGTACACCACCACGTTGTATTAACTCACCTGACAAATGAACACAAAAGTTTGCCGTCCGGACCATTTTGGGCTCTGACAGAATTGTTCCACAAGCTTATTCATAAGATCCAAGACTAATGTTGGGGGTGGAGCCAGGTATAACTTCTTAACAATTTCACTCACCTGAGGAACAGAACATTCATATTTACACAATGTATGGCACTTCATACATAAACCAAAAGATGAGGAATTCTGTAGCAAACCAACTTCACCAAAAGGGGGAAGGGAAACAAACACTGCCATTTGTTTAAACAGGACTTTTACACCTTGAATGCATTGCAAAGCAATGAGCTGGAGAACCCGCTAGAATTCAAGAGGTTAAAAGCTCCATTAAACCAACAGGAATTTGAGAAATTTTAATTCGTCCCTTTGGTCCTTATTTGGTTAGAGTTTGACAGAAAATACATAGACCAATCTAATCAGCATTGTAGAGTGTGGAACAGTTATAGGGCAAACCCCCCTGATTACCAGAGATCGCCAATGCATTACACAGGAAACTTCCCTGGACCTTCCGATGTCCCCTCAGCTACTGACCTCCCAGCCAAATCTGGTGATTTAGGGGAGCAGCATGGATTCCCTGCATCTATCCTACCTGAACAAGCATCTGGAAGGCTTCTGATACGTGCAACCCCCGTCTCCCCCCACGAGAGTTGATATATAGTTTTTTTCTTTTAATTTGTGCCCACTGCATGCCAGTTATGTGGGCTTATGCTGTGATTGCAATTCAGCAGTACAACACTTGGCACAGCAAGAACAGCTGTCCAAGCCCATAAATGGTGCCACCTTGGCACTCTGGGTCTAATGGTAACAGAAAATGTTTCTTTAGGCATCTGAATATAGAGAATTTTTACACATGCTTGCATGGAATGGATGGTATTTAAGTATATAGGTGTTAGATATATTTATAGTTTGGATCATTTTACTAGTAATACTAGACACAACAAGCTTAAAAAAAAATATGAGGAGTACTTTTTTTAACACAATTAAATAGCTCACCAGTTTGTAGGAGATCCAGCGGACAGAAGAAACCTTGTCTCCACACAAAGTCAGAGCAATTGGCAGCAAGTAGTCATAAATATCTCTGGCACTATAGAGTTCCAAAAGTAGAATCAACTGTCTAGGAGACAAACATGGCACAATCAGGAGAACAAAAGAATATCTAGTGAATTCAACACATCAAATAAGATTTAAATGGAAGTTATTCTATAGTGCAAGAGTGATCAATCTTTGGATCTCAAATGGATGGAAATACAATGATCATCATTCCGCTTATGGAAGTTTTAGTCCCCAGCAGCTGGAGGTCAACAGGTTGACTACTCCTGCCCTAGGAATAAGTGCCTCTTAACTTATTTAACATAGGAACTTACATTGGTAGGTGACCTTCACAGAAAAGTCCAGTATATCCATTTACACAATGTTTACATCATATCTGCAGTTTTCTGTATATGGTGATCTCTACTGATGTCTGTTTCTAAGTCACTCCTATTCACAACATATAATGGGCTTGAACAGTCCTGAATGGTTCATATTGGTCAACTGTGTATCAGACTGTAAAACTAACTAGCAACAGAAACCAAATGAAAAATAAAAATGTAAATGGATATACCTGACTGATGTTTGGGCATCTACCTAGATAACCCTACTGCTAATCTCAATAGGATTTTCCCCTTTCAAAGAAATTTTCTTCCACTTGTCTTTTAAACAGACATTTACAGCTCTCCAAAGAACAAAATATTTGAGGAAAAAACTTTACTATTTATTTGCTATCTAGGCAGATTGGAGGACACAATATTCATATTAAGTTGTTATTTTTTCATGGAAATATATGGGGTAAATACCCACTCTGCTAGCTCTGCTCTGAAGCGCCAATTCCTGCAGTTATCGGTCACCAGGAATTCTTGTAACTGATAAAGATACTCCCTCCTTTTGTCTTGCTGGAGAAGCTAGAACAAATAGAAAGATATGAGTGTTCAAGAATCTTCAAACTGCTACATTATCTTCTTCACCAAACATACTTAAAGGGATAGTAATACTTCGTTTTAACTTTATTTTATTTTGTAGGCATTAAAAAAACATGAAGAATGATATAAGTCTTATCTCTGAAACCTTTATGGTTTAAGAGATATTCACAAACAAAGTATCCCTTCCCTGTTCAACCAGATTAGAAGGGAGATGCCCAGGTAGACTGCAGAGAGGGACAATCTTCTATTAAGATAAGAGAAAAAGCTGAAAAACTTGTCAAGGGGGGAAGGGCTTTCATTGTTTTCATACAAAGAAAATTGTCCCCTTCTGTTATCTGTCCTGTCATACAACCTGATCCACATCTGAGAAGCGATGGCTTACACTAGGTAAAAGGGGCGGGGAGGGGAACTTTGCTTGTGAATATCTCATAAACCATAAAGGTTTGAGAGATAAGACTTATATCATTCTTCATGTTTTTTTAATGCCTACAAAATAAAATAAAGTTAAAATGAAGTATTACTATCCCTTTAAAGCTAAGAATTATTTAACAGAGGCTCAGGAAGGTAAAGTGTAGCAGTTCTGGAGTCAACCAACTGCATTACAGGAGAAAAACCACACTGATGGGGCCTGAATACTAGATGTCCTCTTTCTAGTATTGAATGGGTTAACCCTTTGAGTGCCAGAGAAGTACTCAAAGGGTTAAAGTCTCCATTTTACACACTGGGAGTTTTCATTAATCATGAATGGTGCAGCTGTGCTCCAGAACAGCACCCCTTTAGCTTTCCTTTTCATATTCAGCAGGCTAGGAAGGAGGAAATCAAGAAAACAATAGAGGACAAATCCCATTGCTTTAAATGGGGATTTTAACCCACTGAATGCTAGGAGAGGTCTTCACCAATCCAGCATTCAGTGTGTTAATAGCTTCACTTAAGTCAGTGGCTATTTGGATAATGTTTTTGTCCCCTTTGGCACATTGTGTTAAATCCATGATTTCTTTTCTTTAGCTTCCTAAAAACAGCCCTTATAGTACATAAGTATAAAGACATAGTGACACGAGGCAGAGTTCAGTCCTCAGATCTTGTGTACCGACTAGGACAGCGATTCTCAATCAGGGTGTCCGTTTTTGTTTTTTTTCTACAAAGACTGACAAAAACTTGTAGGTTGAGTTTCAAATGAAAATTTATGGTAATAAATGCACATTATTTTAACTACTGATTAGGAGACTGAAGAATAACTGTGTACTTATGCATTGTACCCTTCATTATGCCCTTGATGATTTACATAAAATGTTATGGGTAACCCAAAAATGCCAGAATGCACGTTAGAGGGTGCCTTGAGCAAAAAAGACTGAGAATCATTGGGCTGGGAGAGTGTGTGTGTGTGTTTTTTGCTTAATTTATTTTTAAATCACTCCTTACTAACAATTACTACCGATTAGTTGACTTGTCTCCCTGCCAGTCATTGCATTTGTACATAGACAGGGTACAAAGTATAACTCTTTGCCTCGTACGCCTACTTCTATAAATCAATAGACACATTTCAGAATATCAGAACTGTGGTGTTTTAAACTCCTTGCTGATAAATACAAATGTTTTATTGTGGTATAGTATTCGAAACAAATTTTCCTACTACACACACACAAGCTGATCATAATTCTCTAAACATTCAAATGGCAATTTTTTCACATTTGTATGTCTACCAGCAAGTAGTGCTCCTTCAGTAATCAGACCAACTGCACACACCTACCTTTAGAAAGTCATATAAATGCTTTAGAACACCTATCCTAACTTCATCAAGGTCTTTCAGAAAGCCATTGAAGATGGGCAGAAGGTCAGCAGCAGTCAGAGAATCTCCAAGGATCAAAGCCAGCTCGTGAATTGAAAAAGCAAGAGTTCTTCGCACTTTCCACTGTCAAAACAGCACAGTAAGAGTAACACAGACAATGTTAGGAATCCTCAGAATAAACTAAAAGTTAATATTTCTCCATCTTACAATCTAGCTGCTCTCATTGCTAGCACAACAGAAGTATGCAATGTATCAAATTATTAAAATGGAAATCTTGTACAAAAATCAGATTTGAAATTCTTTGAAGAAATGACAAATATCTTGAAAATATAGTATAAATCACAAACAAACATCAGTATATGATTCTCATTTTGCAATAGCCTTGATAAAGTGGAAATTGTTGCCTACTAATTAGAAAAACACTGAACTTGTTTGCTACATACAATATTATGAAAAAGGAGAGAAAAGGGAAACAGAACCAAAACACCCCTATGGATGCAAAGGTGGGCCTACCCAGATACAGAAAATTAAGGAGCTAATAGAAAAACAAAAGTGTTAAAAAAGGAGTTTATCTACATATATATCTTCCTATTACATGTGTAACTAAGTATCCATAATCGTCTATTGTAAAACAAATAAAAACCTAAAGTTAAAATAAATAAATATCCATAATTGCACAAACACTACAGAAACAGACTCTAAAAGGATACCTTTAGCCACAAGGAAAGTGGTATATAACGTCCCCAATCAAAACTGTAGCGATTAATCCAATGTGCAAGCTCAGCAAGTGATCACAAAGGTACGTTAATAAGTGTGCTTGTGATCCGACCATTTATATAATCCATCATCTTGAACAACCAACTTATAACAAAATCAAGCTGAGCTAAGATACCCCTCTCCTTGTAGCCGTTTCCATAGTGTTTGTGCAATTATGGATACTTAGTTGATGTAATAGAGAGGAATATATACATGCAGATACATTTTGAGCAGCCTTTTGAAATCTCAGTAATTCCATCGGAGTGTTTAGTTTCTTTTCAAATTAGTCCTTTAACCCACATATAATTTATTAGTTTTAGCATGTATATAATAAAAATTAAATTTTATTTAGTATTAGCGCCTTAATCTTCCCACCCTTGAAAAAGTAACTACATTGTTATGAAACGCGTAAGCAAGACAAATATTATTTTATGTATTTTTTTTTATTGAAAAACAGTTTGTGTTCTGTATATTTTATTAAATTGTGATACTTTAGTATATACTGGTATATACTGTCTCCTATGTTTCCGTGCATACTGGAAGCCGGTAATAAGTAGCCTACTATAAGGTTAAAATATATTCCATCCATTGAGGCTTGTTTTTATCTGGCCCACGGAGACCAGTGGTGAAAGGGTCAAAAGATCGATTCAAAGAACCGGTAGAAATCAGCAGAGTAAAGGATCGAGTGGTGAATACCGAGACTAGGGGGTTAAATACAGTCAATGTGAACAAATTCAGAGGCAAATTGGCCTCTGTCATATGTAAGTACCCAGAGAGGGATTTGATTTTATCTTTTGATTGGACGTCCTATATATTGCAATTAGAGGGTTGCGCTGTCTCTCTTTGTTTTTATCCTTAATCTTCTCTGCCTGGGTAGCCCGACCTTGGATCCTTAGGGGTGGTTTTGGTGCTGTCAAGGCCGTTTCCCTTTTCTCTCCCTTTTTACATATCTTGTAAAACGTGTACGCACTAGTACATAATCTAGTCAGATAACACCCCATATACTTAATAGTAGGTGGTTCACCAATTGATGCTTTATATCAGTATAAAAAGGACAAGTTCTGGCACTAGTACATATAGGGAAGAATGGAGAGGAAAAGGAAATTTACCTGCAATTTCATAACACATTCCACAAGAGAGGAGACAGAACAAACGTTATAACAAACACTTGGTGAGAGGTTCCAACTTGAGAGCTTACAATATTAAAGGAGAACGAAAACCTGTTCATAATAACCTCTCAACTTAAATTACTATGGTCAGAAAATTCTAAGGGTCCCTATGATTTTTTTTCCCTGGCTCATTGGTCCAAGAGATAACATCTTCCTAAAGTCCTGGCTGTCCATACAGGCAGACACGGGAGTTGTTAACAGGACCTCAGACACTGCTCACTGTACTTGGTTATCCTAAGTAAGCATGTGCACTCTGATTCAGTTTGAAAAATAGTTCCAACAACTGTCATGTCTGTAGTTCTACTTTAAGTCCATATCTTGAATCTCCAAATCATAATTCATACAAGTTCACAGAGGTAGCATTACCACTCATTTTCATTATTTATCAAGTTTATACTATATTGTCCCATACCTGCATGTCAGCTGCCAGAGTCTCGTAAGTATCCCTGAGACAGTGCCAGTTCTGCCTCCCTAGTGTGAGTGCCACCCCTGGAATGCTATAGGCACAATGTTTGGCAATCTCTGTGTCAACAGTCTGAGCACGGGATGGGTCAGTCATGGATAAATACTGATCCAGTAAGGCCTGAGGTATAACATCCTAGGGGGAAAAGAAAGCACACACAGGGCTAGTCACTAAAGAACTCTTGTTCAATTAATAAATAATGATACTTGCTATGGGCCTTATGTTCAAAAGAAAAGTGGAGCAATTAATAGCAACCACAGTGGAGAGAAAAAATAAATTCCAATGGGGCATTTAAACTCCCCTTGGTGCTAGATACTAGCATTATCCTTTTGAATGCCAGAAGGGTGGGCAACACATTGCAAAGAAATGCGTTACGTACCGATTGGGCACCCAGAAGGTTAAAGGGGTTAAACTCCCCAATTAAATCAATTACATTTTTAGTTGATCCCTATAGAACAGCTGGTTTGCCCTGGAATTACTCCAATTTTCTTTAGAACACAAGGCCACAGAAATGTTACCTTCGGGGCCTGTCTCTCTTTTATACTTTTGCGTTTACCACTCAGTGACACCTCTTAAAAGAACCTGAACACCTAAAATGGGGCTATGTACAATTAACCCTAAATGCTAGTAAGGTCTCCAGTGCATTGCTTTGCAACATGAGATCTCTCCAGCATTCAGAGGGTTAATACCCTTTACATCATGCTAGCATCTGGAAAATATGTGGAGTCCTAAAATCTAGTTTTACAATACGTTCTGAGGGAGCAGCCATTGCTGCCTTTTTCAGGGCTCCCACTGATAGTCTAGGATTATCTTTAACCGACTAACTCGTCTCTCAACACAAAAGGCACAAAAAACAAAAGCCTTCCGAGCAGAACAATTTACACAAATGTAAGAAGTTTAGGATAACAATTAAGGGATGTAATGTGAATAATTTTTACATAGGCTATCTGCAAGTATGTGATATTTAAAGTTATATCAATTGATCATGGATTGTGTTGTTCATCAGGCTTTTTCTCTATGCTGGTTTCAATGACAGAGTACAGAAAGTAATTCCATTACTTTTTTCACACCTTAGTAAACAGCATTCCAAAAGTTTCATGATGCAAAGCACTATCATACCCACTCACTATGAATCGGAGTCACATACCTGTACTTTGGATTTTTTCTCCTCTTCAGGGCTAAAGCTATTGGAGCTCAAGTCAGAATCATTATGGATGTATCGCAGAGTGGACTGTATGCACTGCAGGAAAAAATAATGTGAAGTTACATTATTATGATTGTGCCATAAAAAATATTAGAATTGTACACAGAGAGAATGAATATATGAGAGAGAGAGAATGAATATATGAGAGAGAGAGAGAGAGAGAGAGAGAGAGAGAGAGAGAGAGAGAGAGAGAATATGAATGAATGAATATGAATGGTTGCGTTTTACCAGCATCGTGCCTCTTTAGCTTCATTATCAAGGCCCCTAAACAATCTTACCCAATACAAAACCCAACCAAGGTATTGAAGAAAAAGAACATGAAAACAATGCTACAGGATACATGCCAGCAAGGTATCAATGGTGAAAAACCTTTTAACAACCAGAAAGAAAGTATCATGGAACTGAAATGTAGTTTAATTATTTTACTTCTTGCACAACTTTACTTGACAATTTAGATTCAGTTTAATTGGTCTTCCTATTGACTGACATAAACACAAACATAGCCATCATCATAAATCAGTCATAAAGATGGCAATATTCATCAATCAGTTTTTGGACCTCCATGACCAGAGTTTTAGTCACCAACAGCTAGGGGTCCAGCAACTGACTACCCTCAGAGTTAGGCTAACCTCACACCCTCATTTGCCCAGTCAAAACAGTACAAACGGATAATTTCCTCAGACTGATAGTTACCTCCACAGAATCACTTATTAGAGGAGCAGATTCCTCCCTTGATATCTCACAATTAATTCTCCCTGCCTCGATCAGGTTATGGCGGTAGCTGACCTCCCTGTTCAGATAAGAGGGTTTGGATTCTTCATGTGTTTCTAGGCTGGATGCTTTGAGAGCTGCGGTGAGGACATCAACTTGTGCTGCAAGAAAAGGATTAGTATAATCATGAAACAAATCCACATCAATAACATGAATCAATCCTTACAGTTTAAAACATTCACAAAAAACATCGGACACTACAGTTTCTAAGTAATCAATCTACAATTTAACTCGCAAGGGTGTCTTTATACGGAGACCCTTCAGATGTTCAGTACAGAGTACAGTGCGCGCACGCACGCACACACACACACACACACACACACACACACACACACACACACACACACACACACACGTGTGTCAGATCACAAATCTTAAGTCTTCAATGTATAAAGGAAGTAGGAGCACTTTTGGAGCAAACCAACTAAACCTTAGGATATGAAATAGGATTTTAGTGTTCTTACGCTTTAAATCCTTTTCTCTTTAACACATATGGAACACAGGCTCCATGGGGTTGCGTCCCACCTCCTGGAGGGAAGGGCACATCACAAAAGTTAGTGCCTTTGGGATGGAGATTCCCTCCTCCTCCTCCATCTCAACCCCCAGCCTACAAACACCCAGAATTAATGTGACAAAAAGCCACAAAGGAAAATAAGCGTGTAAGAAGAAGAGAAAATATCTCAGGACAAAGACCTTAAGATGATTACTCTGCCTGGGAAATCAACACAGGTAAGAGAAAATGATTTAACAGGAAAGAAAGCTAAAATCGTATCGCATGTTAGTCTGACCATGGAGTGATCCCGCCGTGATGTTGTCTGAATGCAGTCTCACTGGGCTCTCAGTGAAAGCTTGGGACCAGTGAAGGAGAGCCAGACAAAATTGCTCATAGCTACAGAACATTGATGCCCCAGGCCTGCACGTCAACCCCTCAGGCTGGCATCAGATTTCACCAAGTTCTCCTCCCCCCTTCTGCAGGTCTGAGACCTGAAGGGTCTCCAGCACTGCCTTGATGAGCCCCTCAGCTGTGGAGATTGGATCAGGCTCATAGAAATCTCCATAAGAAAAGGAAGAGTACACATCCTTATATTCCTTGGAGGCCTATTCTTGCTCAGAGGTTGCCCCAATAACTTGTGTGCCCCTTGAATACAGGGTCAACCTTTGGAAGGCGGGCACAGGTTTCCAAAAATGGAGAAGACCCTGAACTGAAAAAGGGATTTGCGCCACTGAAAAGAGTAGTGTCTTAACCCATGCAGGGTCCTCGAATATTTCCTTAGCAGCCCTCTATGGCAGGAGGAACAGTGAGTGAGGGGATAAGGGAAGCCCCTGAATCTTTTGCTTTGGATTTCTCTATATAGCCGTTAGGATCAGACACGTCCCTGAGAAAATATCCTTAGTAACCAAAAAATAGGATTTTAGTCTTACCTGTTAAATCCTTTTCACTTAGTCCATACAGGTTACTGGTACACTGGGAGGCGATCCGCCCCTTTAAGTAGGCAGGAACATTCTCTAAATGTACGCAGGGGGTGGAGCCTCCCCTCCCTCCTAGGCTGCTCCTCAGTCAGCACAAGCCAGAATGATTTGAGACACTAACACTGACCAGAGATAGAAGAAGAAGACCCCTGTGAGCATGCCCCAAAGGACTCCCACAGAATGCCACAGGAGAGCCAAGCACGGTCTCTCTTGACAGGGTGGGAGACCAGTAACCTGTATGGACTAAGTGAAAAGGATTTAACAGGTAAGACTAAAATCCTATTTTCAGTGTCGTCCAATACAGGTTACTGGTACACTGGGATGTCCAAGCATTGAGTTTCCCAGAGGCGGGAAGAAGGCAAGGACCAGGCGCAAGGCCCCCAGAGTCAACAGAACCTCTAAGAACCAACCGGTCAGAGATCCCAACAATCAGAAGTGTCAACGGACACCAACTAGGGGTAAGAACAGACCCCAAACAAAACACAGCACACTGAACCAGAGCCAACAGGGCTCAACAGTAAGGAAGCACTGAGAATCTCAGACGAAGACCCTAGACTGGCAAAACTGCCTCCAAGACCTTCCTCCCAAAGCTGGCATCAGCCGAGGCCAGCACATCCACACGGTAGTGCTTCGAAAATGTGTGCACAGAGGACCAAGTGGCCGCCCGGCACAGCTGATCAGCAGACGCTTGATTTTTATAGGCCCAAGAGGCCCCAATTGATCTGGTAGAATGGCAGTGACTCGAAAGGGCACATGCTTATTCCGCAATTCGTAAGCCTTACGAATAGTAGATTTTATCCAAGATGCAATGGTCACCTTGGGTGCCGGTCTCCCTGCTCTAGGCCCCTCAGGAATGACAAACAGAGCGTCAGACTTCCTGATAGACTCAGTGCGGTGAACATAAAATTTAAGACAACGCACGACATCCAACAAATGAAGATCCCTCTCCTTGTCAGAGGAAGGGTTAGGGCAGAAAGAGGGCACCACAATCTCCTGATTGATGTGAAATTCGGAGACAACCTTAGGCAGAAACTCCTTGGAAGTGCGAAGCACAGCCTTGTCCTTATGGAACACCAGATAAGGAGGTTTACAAGACAAGGCTTGTAATTCTGCCACCCAGCGAACAGATACAATAGCCAAAAGGAAAGCCATCTTCCAAGATAAAAGGCGCAAAGGAATAGTAGCCAAGGACTCAAAGGGGGGTCTTTGGAGAACCCCCAAAACCAGATTGAGATCCCACTGAGGAGCCGGACTCCTGAAAGCGGGACGAACATGAGCCACACCTTGGAAGAAAACTTTGACATCAAGAATAACGGCAATGCGCTCCTGGAAAAAGACAAAGAGCGCTGAAGTCTGAACCTTAAGAGAACTCAGACTGAGCCCCTTATCAACACCGTCCTGTAAAAAGGCCAGGACAGTAGGAAGATGAAAATCATGCGATAGATCCCTATCAGCACACCATGCTACAAATGTCGACCAGACTCGGTGATAAATCTTAGAAGACACAGGTTTACGAGCACGTAGCATCGTAGACACCACAGCAGAGGAAAAACCCTTTTTCTTCAAAATTGAGGATTCAACCTCCAAGCCATCAAATGAAGACGATGAACATCCTCCTTCCACAGATAGCCTTGTAGCAGAAGATCTGGACGAGAGGGAAGCGGAAAGGGCTCCGCCACAGATAGCCATCAGATCCGGATACCAGGACTGACGAGGCCAATTCGTAGCGATTAGAATAACTGGACAACGCTCCATCTTCAGCTTCTGGATGATTCTGATCAACAGTGGAAGAGGAGAAAAGATGTAAGCTAGGGAGAAGTCCCAAGGGATTGACAAGGTGTCCTCTGCCAGGGCCAGTGGATCCCTCCACCGAGATCAGAACACTGAGACCTTCCTGTTGTGTGCGGTTGCCATCAGATCCACCACAGGAACCCCCCACATCTGAGTGAGAAGGTGGAAGACCTCTGGATGAAGAGCCCAGTCTCCGCTGTCGACTGTGTGACGACTGAGAAAGTCTGCCATGACGTTGTCTACACCTGGTATGTGAACCGCTGAAATGACGGGAACATGAGCTTCCGCCCAAGACAAAATGGCCTTGACCTCTAACCAGGCAGCGAGACTTCTTGTTCCGCCTTGCTTGTTGATGTAAGCCACTGCGGTGGCGTTGTCGGACTCTACTCTGACTGGACAACCCTCCAGTTGAGATTCCCAATGTCTCAGGGCAAGGAAGATCGCACGTAGTTCCAGAATGTTGATGGAGAGGAGAGATTCCTCCAGTCCCCACTTCCCCTGGGCACTGAAGTGACCCAACACCGCCCCCCATCCCAGGAGGCTGGCATCCGTCGTGACCGTGGTCCAATAAGGGATCTGGAAGGATCTCCCTTTCAGGAGATGGGAAAGATCCAACCACCATTCCAAGCTCAACTCGACATGAGGAGGTAGAGAGACAGATAGCTTCAGATGGTCTGGACGATTCCTGCACGTCTGGATCATGAACCTTTGAAGTTCCCTGGTGTGTGCCATAGCAAACGGCACCGCCTCTATCGTGGAAATGAATTTCCCCACCAGAGAAGACAATTTCGGCACTGGAATCCGCTCGAGAGCCAGAATCTTCAATACCCGGAGAGCAATCTGATGAGCCACCTCCTCCTGCAGAAACACCATGCACCGCTGGGTGTCGAACAGAAGACCCAGGAAGATTATCCGCTAAGATGGAACCAAGTCTGACTTGTCCAGATTCACAATCCATCCATGGCGAGTGTGTGTCTGAATGCAAGCCTGAACCTGCTGGTGAAGGATCTCCGCTGATGTAGCTTTCAAGAGTAAGTCGTCCATGTATGGAGTTACTCTGATGCCATCCCGATGGAGTACCGCTATCAATGCTCCCAAGACTCGCTGAAAAACCTGAGGAGCTGTCGTCAGCCCAAATGGAAGAGCCAAAAACTGAAAATGACCTCTGTGGCAGGCAAACCTGAGATACCGCCTGCTCTCCAGATGGATAGGGATGTGCAGATATGCATCCTGAAGATCCAGGGAAGCAAGGAATTCCCCCGGAGACATAGCAGCTTTCACAGTGCGCAGAGATTCCTGTCGATAGTGGGTACTCACAACAAAGGAGTTGAGATCTTTGAGGTCCAAAATAGGACGAGCTCCACTGTCCTTTTTGGCCACAACGAACAGGTTGGAATAAAATCCTGAACCTGTGTCCTCTTGAGAAACTGGTTCCAGGACGTCCTTGTCCAAAAGATCCTGAATAGCGTCGTCGAATAGATGCCTTTTTGTGGAGTCCTGAGAAGGACGAGTAAAATGGAAGCGAAAGGGAGGAAGGGAAAAGACACCACCTGAAGAACCCAAGGGTCCGCCACTGAATCCTCCCCGGCGAAAGAGGTGAAGCCGCCCACCTACAGCCGGATGCGGACCCGGGTTCGGCGAGTCATGCCAAAGCAGTCTTGGAGGTCTTGGCCTTGGGGGCAACTTTGGGCTTCCAGGACTGTTTGGGCTTGGAGGAGGCGCGCGGAGCAGGCGGAACCGCCTGGGACGTGTCTCAGTTTGGAAGGAACAAAAGGACCGATAGCGCTTAGCTGGGAATTTCTTCTTAAAGACTGAGGGTAGAAGAGTACTTTTACCTCCAGTAGCCTCGCTAATCAATTCCTTTAGCTCAGATCCAAACAGGGAAGTCCCTTGAAAGGGCAAAGAAAGCAAAACTTTCTTGGAAGCGGTGTCAGCAGACCAAATTTTTAGCCAAAGAGCATGTCTAGCCACCACGGAAGAAGTGGAGGCCCTCGCCATCATGCGAACTGCGTCAAAAGCAGTGTCAGAAACATAATTCTGAGCTTCAGAAATATTAGCAAGTAGTTGCAACTGCTCTGACACTGGCGCATCTTGGCGGACCGCCACAGTAAGCTGTTCAGTCCAGACCGCAATGGCCCGGTTAACCGGAAGCATGGCAGTACCAATAGAGGCAAAAATAGACTTAAAACAGGTCTCTAACTTTTTGTCAGTCCAATCCTGTAAAGCAGAAGCATCAGATACAGCCAGAGCAGTGAATTTAGGCAACCTAGGAGGATGAACCCATTTAGCCAATACAGTCTCAGGAAAAGGATAAAGTTTGTCAAACTTTTTTGAGACTGAAGAGGACTTATCAGGATTTTTCCACGCATCAGAAACTAGACATTCAAGAGTAGGATTAGTAGGAAAACAGGTAACAGCCTTTGAAGGTTTCTGAAACACGTCCGTTGGGTCAAGAGGAGACTCCTGGCACAAGGGAAGATTGAGGGTGGTCAGCACAGCCCTGATCAAACCCTCAGCAGAGAGTTCAGGATCACATTCAAAAGGGTCCCCAACCGATCTGGTAGACTCAATAACTGTACCATCCTCAACATCAGAATCCTGCAACAATTCTTCCTCAGAAGAATCAGAGACGTCAGGAGCTCCCTGTGGCTTGGGCAGGGGGGTCCTGACAGTGGAGGGGGTCTGTCATACTTGAAGAGCCCCCTGAACCTGAGAGGGAAAGAGCTGAAGAGTGGATCTGAGATCCCTAGTTGCAGCCTTGAACTCTTTCACCCATGTTGGCTCAATAGTGTGACTGGAAGGCCCTGGGTTGCTGCCCTGACCTTCCGCACAAGTTGGGCATAAATGACCAGAAAATTCTCTAGGTAGCCCCGAATGATAGGAGGAGCAAAACGCAATGGGGGAAACAGATACCCCAGCCTCCTTTGTCTTAGGTCTAGTCCCAGGCTCCAGTGGAGTAGACATACAGTGTCAGATATACCCCACAGATAGAAATCACCCAAAAAAGTGTCAAAGATTAAGTATTCACCCCAGAAACGTTTAAAACTAAACTTATCTGGCAAGCGAAGGGTTAATCAGCAGAGGAGAGGGAGAAGGTCCAGTCCCTGCGTAGTATACTCGATGAGAAGAACTCACAAAATGGCTGCCGCGACTGGAGCCAATCAGAAAGAGGGCGCGAACCGAGCGCTCATGGGAAGAGTAGTTTTTCTCACCAAGTACCCCAAAACAGTGCCCGAAGCCCCCCCGAATAAAATGAGCCCTCTCTGAAGTCACTATGTGAAGCGGTTCCAGAGATACGTCTCACACAGTGTAAGCCCATAGAGAGTAAAGGAGCAATGGCGTCTATGCGGGAAAAGAGCGCTTAAAGGCGCGGAACATAATTTCTCATAAAATTTTCTCTTAAAGTAAAAGTTCCATAACACATAGCAAACACATGTTCTATGTAAGCAAACATTACCCAGCCAAGGCAAAAGTTGAAAATGCCCATAAAATTGGAAAACCCAGCAGAGAAAGGGTTAAATCCCACATAAACTGCTCCAAAACTCAAGACATACACACATACACTGCATAAGCAAGATATAGAAAAACACCCAATGAGTGCTGGAGTGCACAATGAGAACTCCCAAGTACAAGCCCAATGAAGGGACACTGAGGGACAAGTGGACCTTCGGCACTCAAAGGGTGGCTCACCTTTCTGCAGGACTTCTGTCTTCAGGTTACCAAGGTAAGTAAAGAATTACCACAGAGGATAATCCCCAGGGAAGTACTTGAAATCAAGTTGTTCCCCCATCAGGGCAAAAGGTCCACCAGAAGTACCCTGGAAGCTGTGCTATCCACTTTAAATAGGGCATTTGACAGCCTTGGTAACCCGCCTAATGCTGGTATTCCATATTTGTAAAAATAACAAAGAAACTAAAATTTGAAGAGAGCTGTTCTCCGCCTGGTGTGAACACACCGAGGAACAAATCATTCTCACTTGTGCTGACTGAGGAGCAGCCTAGGAGGGAGGGGAGGCTCCACCCCCTGCATACATTTAGAGAATGTTCCTGCCTACTTAAAGGGGCGGATCGCCTCCCAGTGTACCATTAACCTGTATTGGACGACAGTGAAACTAGATTTAACTTTCCCAGAATAGAGATAAACCCAAGAAATTGCACTTATCTGGTATGCAAAGGGTTCATATGAAGAAGAAGTGAAAGAGAGAATCAGTCTCCACATAGGATAAGCAAGAGAGAAGTAAGATGGCGACCAGAAAAGAGGATTTTAGTCTTACCTGTTAAATCCTTTTCTCTTAGTCCATACAGGTTACTGGTAACTCTGGGGTAGGTGATCTACCCCTTAAAGTAGGCAGGAACAATTCTAGAATTGTATGCAGGGTTGGAGCCTACCTTCCCACCTTGGCTGTAGCTAGCCAACCAGCTCCAGAAAGATTTGAGACACTATTAACTAGATAGTGAAGGGAAAGAAGACTCCTGTGAGCATAACCCCGAAGAACGCCCACAGACTGCCACAGGAGAGCTAAGCATGGTTCCTTGACAGGGTGGGAGACCAGTAACCTGTATGGACTGAGAGAAAAGGATTTAACAGGTAAGACTAAAATCCTCTTTTCTCTGTTGTCCAATAATGGTTACTGGTAACTCTGGGGTGTCCAACCATTGAGTTTCCCAGAGGCGGGAAGTAAGGCAAGGACGAGACGCAAGGCCCCCAAAGTCACCAGTGCAGATCAGAGATAGCCCAACATAAACAACAGACACTGAAAAGCCAACAGGGCTCAAAAGTGAAGGAAGCACCAAAAACCGAAGGAAATCTTAGACAGGCAAGACTGCCTCCAGGATTTTCCTCCCAAAGCTGGCGTTAGCAGAATCCAGCACATCAACACAGTAGGTCTTCGAAAAGGTGTGCACAGACGACCAAATGGCTGCCTTGCACAACTGATCAGCAGAGGCCTGATTCTTGCAAGCCCAAAAGGCCCCGATAAACCGAGTAGAATGAGCCGTGACCCTGAAAGGGACAGGCTTCTTCCTCAGCTCATAAGCCTTAATAGTGGACTTGATACAAGTAGCAAGTCACCTTGGATGCAGGTCTTCCTGCCCTAGGACCCTCAGGAATGACAAACAGCGCGTCTGATTGCCTGATAGACTCAGTGCGATGTACATAAAACTTGAGACAACACACCACGTCTAACAAGTGGAGATCTGTTTCCTTGTCAAAGGTGGGGTCCGGGCAGAAAGAGGGCACCACGATCTCCTGATTGATGTAGAACTCAGAGACCATCTTCGGGAGAAACTCCTGAGAAGTGTGAAGCACCGCCTTGTCCTTGTGAAACACCAAATAAGGTGGTTTACAGGATAAAGCATGCAACTCCGCGATACGGTGGACAGACCCAATCGCCAGGAGAAAAGACATTTTCCACTTCAAGAGGCGTAGAGGAATAGTAGCAAAAGACTCAAATGGGGGCGCTGAAGAACGCCCAAAACCAAGTTAAGATCCAACTGAGGAGCAGGAATCTTAAAGGCAGGACGAGCATGAGCAACGCCCTGGAAGAAAACCTTCACATCCAGAAGGATGGCAATGCACCTCTGAAAGAAAACAGAAAGCGCAGAAGTCTGAACATTAAGAGAACTCAAACAGAGGCCCTTATCCACACCGTCCTGCAAGAAGGCCAGGACAGTAGGCAGATCAAAATCCCGAGACAGGTCCTTGTCAGCACACCAAGACAGAAAGGTCGACCAGACACGATGGCATATCTTGGAAGAAACAGGTTTGCGGGCACTGAGCATAGTAGCCACTACACCAGAAGAGAACCCTTTCTTCTTCAATATTGAGGATTGAATTTCCAAGCCGTCAAAGTTAGCCGATGAACATCCTCTTTCCACAGGTAACCTTGTAGAAGAAGGTCCGGATGGTAAGGGAGCCTAAATGGCTCCGCCACAGACAGATCCAGAAGCTCCGGAAACCTAGACGGACGAGGCCAGTACGGAGCAATCAGAATAACTGGACAACGCTCCAGTCGTAATTTCCATAACACCCAGTGCAACATTGGTAGGGGAGGAAAGATGTAGGTCAGAGAGAATAACCAAGGAACGGACATCGCATCTACCGCCAGAGGGTCTCTCCACCGAGAGCACAACCTCGGTACCTTCCTGTTGTGTCTTGTCACCGTCAGGTCGATGTAGGGAAGACCCCATTTCTGAACAATGAGGTTAAACACCTCTGGGTGTAGCTCCCACTCTCCGCTGTCCACTGTGTGTTGACTGAGGAAGTCGCCATGATGTTGTCTACGCCAGGAATGTGCACTGCAGATATGGCAGGAATGACTTCTTCTGCCCAGGACAAAATAGCCTCGACCTCTAACCAAGCGGCGAGACTTCTTGTTCCGCCTTGCTTGTTGATGTAAGCCACGGCCGTGGCGTTGTCGACTCTACTTGGACCGGACAGTCTTCCAACAGAGATGTGGAAGGGCGTGAAACACTGCCCAAAGCTCAAATATGTTGATCAGAAGGAGAGATTCCTCCGGAGACCACCGACCCTGAGTTCAAGCGACCCAGGACCGCTCCCCAGCCGAAGAGGCCGGCATCCGTCGTCACAGTGGTGCAGAAGGATACCAAAAAGGACATGCCCTTCAGTAGGTTGGAAAGGTCGAGCCACCACCACAAACTCAGTTCCACATGAAGAGGAAGAGAAACTTACGTCTTCAGAAGGTCTGGTTGACCCTTGCACACCTGGATCACAAACCTCTGGAGCTCCCTGGTGTGCACCAAGGCAAACGGGACCGCTTCTATGGTGGAGATGAATTTTCCCACTAGAGAGGATAGCTTCTTGACTGGAACTGAATCCTGAGCCAGAACCGCAGAAACCCTGTGGGCGATCTGGTGAGCCAGCTCTTCTGTGAAGAACACCAGGCTCTTCTGAGTGTCGAAGAGAAGACCCAGGAAGACCAGACACTGAGATGGGATAAGATCTGACTTGTCCAAGCTGATGATCCACCCGTGATGGGTGAGCGCATGAATGAATTTCTGAACCTGCTGCTCTGGATGAATGGCAATGTGTAAGTACACGTCCTGAAGATCTAGAGAAGCAAGGAATTCCCCCGGGGACACGGCAGCAATCACCATCTGTAGAAACTCCTGATGATGATGAGTCCGGGTCACAAAGGAACATCCTTGTCCAGAAGAGCCTGAACAGCACCGAACAGACGGCGTTTCTCTGCACCCTGAGGCTTGTGAGGATGAAATCGAAAGGGAGGAAGAGAGAGACGCGAAATGGATCATGTACCCTTCTGTCACAACCTGTAAAACCCATGGGTCCATCACTGAACCTTCCCAAATGCTGTGATAGTGTCACAGACGACCACCCACAGAAGAGAGCGGACCCGGGTTCAGTGAGTCATGCTGAAGAAGTCTTGGAATTCTTGGGCTTGGAGGAGACCTTGGGCTTCCATTGTTGTTTGGGCTTGGAGAAGGTACGCGGAGCTGAGGGAACCGACTGGTTCGCCGGACGTGTCTCATTCTGAAAGGAACGAAATGATAAATATTTGTCATTCTTACCGTTATTTGTATTTCTTCTGTGTCCCTACACGGCATTTACCAATGGGTTATGTCTCCGCCCTCCAGCTGGGTAGGACTTCCTCTACTTTCAAAAGGTGGAGATCCGGTAGAGGCACCAGTTTCCCTTTTGGCCAAGCTGTAGAAAATAGGAAGATAAAAAATATAAACGAGAAGGGGTAGGGTATGCCGTGTAGGGACACAGAAGAAATACAAATAACGGTAAGAATGACAAATATTTATCATTTCTTCTGTGTCCCTCCCCGGCATTTACCAATGGGTCTTAAAAAGCAGTACCCATAGCAAGGGGAGGGAACAGGTTATATAATAAGCAACCAAGAAAAATGTGAATATACATAGAAACAGGTATATATGCGTATAAATATGGAAGAAGGACAGATCCTACTTGCTTAGGAAGGGATGACTGCTTCCAACACCTTTCTCCCATACTTGGCATCTGCTGAAGAGTGGACATCCAACTGATAATGTCTGATGAATGTGGAAAATGAGGACCAGGTTGCTGCCTTGCAAATTTCAGAAGGAGAAGCTTCAGCTTTCCTGGCCCAGGAGGTGGATAATGCCCTGGTAGAATGAGCTTTCAAGTTCTTTGGGACTTGTTGGCCTGCTTCCTTATAAGCCAACTGAATACATGAGGTAATCCATCTGGATATAGAAGACTTGGAAACGGGTTTTCCCTTGAGCTTTCCTTGAAAATAGATGAAGAGTGAATCCGAGGTTCTGAAATCTTTTGTCCTCTTCAAATAAATTGAAAGTGCTCTAACCAAGTCCAAATTGTGAAACTGTAGTTCCTTAGGGTTCTGTGGGTTGGCACAAAACGATGGTAGCACAATCTCCCAATTTAGGTGAAAGTCAGAAATAACTTTGCCTCTAAAGGATGGTTTAGGTCTCAAAGTTACTTTGTCCTGATGAAAAACCATATAGGGGCTATTGCATGACAAGGACTGTAATTCATTCACTCTGCGAGCAGAAGTAATGGCGGTTAGAAAAAGTACTTTGAAGGTCAAAACTTTTAATGGAACTTCTTCCAGCGGTTCAAAGATGTGAGACTTGGATAGTTGATCCAGGACCAGGTTCAGGTCCCATGGAGGCACAATACTACGAATAATAGGTCTAATCTTTGAGATTGCTCTTAGGTATCTTTTGATAAGATCATGATCCGATAGTTGAGTAGCTAAAATGGCAGATAGAGCAGAAACTTGAACTCTGATAGAGGCGGGTCGCAGGTCTGCCTGAAAACCATGCTGTAGAAAATCCAAAATTATTGGAACAGAAATGAGATGGTCTTGAGGAGAATTAGATTTTAGCCAAGATAGGAAGGTAGACCAGACTTTGGAATAGACCGTTGAAGTAGATTTTTTCCTACCGGAAATAATGGTACTAACAACAGAATCTGACAGACCTTTGTTCTTCAGAATGAGCCTTTCAGCCTCCAGGCCGTCAGACGTAATAAACTGAGGTTCGGATGAAGTACTGGCCCCTGGGTCAGGAGACTGGGAACCAGGGGAAGCTGCCAGGGTGGCTGGATAGACATGGCTACCAGGAAGGAATACCAAGGCCTTCGGGCCCAATCTGGAGCAATCAGAATAATATTTGCCCGATCTCTCCTTATTTTGCAGACTACATCCATCAGGATTGGGATAGGAGGGAAGACATAGGCTAGGTTGTAAGTCCATGGAATCTGTAATGCATCTTGTCCCTCTGCTGTCTGTTCCTGCCATCTTGAGATGTACCTTGGACACTTGGCATTTGTCTTGGAGGCCATGAGGTCTATCTCCGGCTGACCCCATCTGAGACATATCTGATGGAAGATTGCTGGGCTCAGAGACCACTCTCCTGGATTCAAGGTGGATCTGCTTAAATAATCTGCTACGCGATTGTTTTTTCCTGACACGTGAGATGCTGAGATGCTCTGGAGATGTACCTCTGCCCAGAGCAGAAGTCTTCGCGCCTCTTTGTATAGACCGAGACTTCTTGTGCCTCCGTGATTTTTTAGATACATGACTGTGGGCAAATTGTCCGAATAGATTAGGATCTTCTTGCCCTTTATGTTGGATTTCAGACTCTGTAGGCAATTCCAGACTGCTCTCATTTCCAGAATGTTTATGTGGAGATGTTTCTCCGATGGTGTCCATTTCCCCTGGACTAGAGTTGATCTCCACTTGCCTCCCCATCCTATAAGACTGGCATCTGTAAATATGACTTCCGTAATTTGTTCCTCTAAGGAGACTCCTTGCTTGAGGTTCCTTCCTTTTATCCACCAATTCAACTCCTTTCTTGTGGATGGGAGTAGAAATATCCTCTGGTAAGGATTCCCAGAATCTTTGTCCCAGAATCTCAAGAAATTCCACTGGATGGGGCGAAGGTGCAATTTGGACCATGGAACTACTTGAGAGGTTGATGAGAGATTCCCCAGAAGTTCCATAAATTCTTGGGCTGAGTGAACTCGTTTCTTTTTGAAATGACGTACCCTCCTGGATATTCTGGATATCCTGTCCTCTGTCAAGGTGACTAAACTTTTCACTGAATCCAATCTCAGTCCTAGGAAGATGATTGATCTGGTTGGAGTCAGATGGCTTTTTTCCTCCTTTATTAACCAGCCTAACTGACGTAGATGCGTCAGAGACCTCTGAGTGTGTAAGATAGCTTGAGACTGGGATGCCGCCAGGATCAGGATGTCGTCTAGGTATGAGATGACATGAATTCCCTGCTTCCTCAAAGGCTGAAGAGCTGCAGCCAGAACCTTGGAGAACACTCTGGGTGCAGAGGATAGGCCGAAGGGAAGGGCAGTAAATTGATAGTGATTCCCTTTTACTGCAAACCTGAGAAATTTCCTGTGAGATTCCCTGATAGGAATGTGGTGGTATGCGTCTCTGAGGTCGATTGTGGACATGAATGCCCCTGGAAATGTCGCTTTTATGATGGAGATGGCTGTTTCCATCTTGAAATGAGATGTCTTGATTGACTGATTCAAGTCCTTGAGATCTAGAATAGTCCGAAAGCCGCCCGAATTCTTGGGAACTAAAAACAGGACTGAATAGATGCCAGAACCCTGCTGATGCAAAGGAACTGGTTCTATAACGTTGTTGAACAGGAGGCTCTTGATGGCATCCAAGAAGGCTATGGCTTTTGACGGATTGGATGGAACTCTTGATTGAATGAACTTGTGATGTAACGGGGTCTTGAGAAATTCTAGCGGGTACCCTAGTTGCAATATTTGTCGAACCCAACGATCTGGGTTTGCTAATTGATCCCAGGCTGCCAGAAAAAAACTCCGTCTGCCCCCAACTGAGTTTGCAACTAGGGCCCGCTTCTCTTCATGAGATTTCTTTCTTGGTTTGGGGCTTTCTGGTGAAATCCCTTCTATAGCCGCCCCGGAAATTCTGGTTTGATCCCTGCTTCTTATGGAAATAAGATCTTCCTTGAAATCTAGATGAGTCACGAAAGGAAGTATTCTTGCCTCTGGAACTTGAAGGTCTTGGGGAAGAGGGTCTTGAGCGCTTGTCCTGTGGTAAGAAGGAACTCTTACCCCCTGAAGCCTTTTTAATAATCTCCTCCAGATGTTCGCCAAACAAAGAAGTTCCAGAGAAGGGCAAAGATATCAGCTTGCTCTTGGAAGATGTGTCTGCGTTCCATGATCTTAACCACAGGGTTCTTCTGGCCGCCACTGAGAGTGCAGATGATCTAGCTGTAAGGCGAATAATATCTGAGGATGCATAGCAGGAGAAGTTGGCTGCTTCCTTCATGACGGCCATCTCTTTCAGGAGCTTAGACCTGGAAACGTTGGACTCAATTTTTTCTTCAAGATTACTCAACCATATTCTCATGGTACGAGCTAGGCAATCTACTGCTGTAGCAGCTTTGAGACAATGACCTAAAACTGAAAATTGGCGCTTGAGGGTCCCGTCAAGCTTTCTTTCCATGGGGTCCTTGAGAGAGGTTCCATCTTCCAAAGGCAATGTAGTACGTTTAGCAACTTGGGCTACAGATGCGTCAATCTTGGGGGGGAAGGTCCAAGGCTTGGTATCTTCCTCCTTAAAGGGGTACATTCTTGAAAATCTTTTGGGGACTGTGGATCGTCTGTCACCCAACTTCCATTCTTCTTTTACCAATTCTGAAATTGATTGATGTAAGGGAAAAACAGGAACTTCTTTCTTTTTTCCTAGGAAGGCTGCATCCATTATATTCAGGTCCTGTGGTGTATCAGATAGACCCAAGGACTTACGGATTATACGAATCAGACCATCAACTCTGTCTAAATTAAAGGAGCCAGATTCTTCGTTGATTTCTCCTTCTTCCTCGGAGGAAAATTCTGATTCTGGATCGAATATACTGGATTCACGTGGATCTTCCTCCCTCATGGCTGAAGTGCCTTCCCCAGGGTCCAGACGCTGCCGCTTTCTTGAAGGCTCTCCCTCTTGCATAGCTTTGAAGGTGTCTTGCATGGATGACTTCATCCAGCATAAAAAATTGGAGAACTGTGACGTCATATCCGTTCCAGCAGCTACTTTGATACATTCTTGACAAAGTTTCCCAGATTCTGATAAACTTAACTTATTATTACAGTTAAGGCAACATTTAGACTTAGGAACACTTTTGTCCTCTTTAGTAGTGGACTCAAGCTTCTCTTTCTCCTTATCCTTCTCTCTTTCTCTATCTTTATCATTCTCCTTCTCTCCCTTATCCTTGTCTCTTTCTTTCTCCTTCTCTTTCTGTGCTTTAGAAGACATTATTATTTGCAATAGAAAGGAGAATACTTACCTTAAATAGCCAGAAGAGGAAAGGGGAGGATCAAGGAACCGGGAAACCGCCTCTCAGTCCGTTCAATCGGCACCACACGGGTTCCTGCCGCGTGCGTTCCATTCCTGGAACGCAAGAAAATAAAAGCGCTGCTTCCGGTTCTGCGCTCTCCTCACAACACCACGCTGAATAGTCGGAGGACAAGAAAACTTGACTGGAGACGTGCCCTGCTCGCCGTCATTGAGGGCAAGGAAGGGTCCGATAATGGAGCAAGACAAATGGCACCGCCGCGGGTACTGAGAGCCGCCTCGCCGCTTGCTCCAAGGGCAGACTCAGCGGCCCGGAAGGAGAGAAGGTAGGAGAGTATCTGCGCGCTTCCACGCCGTCCTTCCAGCTGGGTAGGACAAAAGAAACTGGTGCCTCTACCGGATCTCCACCTTTTGAAAGTAGAGGAAGTCCTACCCAGCTGGAGGGCGGAGACATAACCCATTGGTAAATGCCGGGGAGGGACACAGAAGAAAATACCGATTATGTTTAAGAGGCAATTTCTTCCTGGGAACCAAGGGTAGAAGAGTAGTCTTGCCCCCTGTGGCCTCACTGATCAGATCCTTAAGATCTGGCCCAAACAAGGAGGTACCCTGAAAGGGTAGGGAGAGAAATGCTTTCTTAGAAGCATTGGCAGCAGACCAGATCTTGAGCCAAAGAGCTCCTCTAGCCACCACAGACATGGTGGAAACCCTGGCCACCAAATGGATGGCATCAAATAAGGCAGCAGAAACAGTGCTGTGCCTCAAATGTTGGTGAGAAGACGCAGCTTATCAGAGGTAGGCACAACCTGACGGACAGCCCGAGTGAGCTGTTCAGTCCAGACTGCAATGGCCCGGCTCACCCATGCAGCAGCGAATGCTGGCCACATGGCAGAACCAGCAGTGGCAAATGGACTTGAGGGAGACCAAGTTTCTTGTCAGTCCAGTCCTTCAGAGCAGAGGCATCAGAGACTGGTAAGGCAGTAGAGTTAGATAGCCTGGAAACAGGAGCATCCACTTTGGGAGGATGAACCTACTGAGTAAGCGTGGCTTCAGAAAAGGGATAAAGCTTGGCACATTTCTTGGACACAGAGGGTTTCTTGTCCGGGGATTTCCACTCCTCAGACACAAGGTGGTCAAGAGTGGGGTTAGGTGGAAAGTAAGCAAGAGGCTTTTTTAGGCTCCTGGAACACATCAGAGGGGTCAGAGGGAACCTCCCGAACTAAGGGAATGTTAAGAGTAGTTAAGACAGCACTGATCAGGCCCTCAGTGGAGGGTTCAGGATCAGCCTCAAAAGGATCCCCAAAAAACAGAGAATCCACCAGCAGTTACTCTTCAGAGGAATCTGACACGTCAGGTACTCCTTGAGGTTTTGGGCAGGGAAGACTTGACTGAGGAGGGGCCTTCCAAGAATGAAAGGCCCCCTGTAACTGGGATGGAAAGAGTTGCAATGTGGACCTAAGGTCCCTAGTAGCAGCCTTGAACTCTTGCACCCAAGCCGGCTCTAATGCATGGCTGGAGGTTCCTGGAATACTGTCACGGACATCAGAACATGCTGGGCATAAATGACCAGAGAACTCTCTAGGTAGCCCTAAATGACAAGAAGAGCAATGCGCAATGGGGAATACAGAGACCCCAGGCTCCTTAGTCTTAGGTCTGGCCCCAAGCTCCAGCGGTATATACATTCTCAGTGTCAAATAACCTTACTGTATAAGAAATCACCCAATTGCCAGCCCAGTCTTATTCCACTGTTAGCCATAGACCTAAACCTACACTGTCCGCCAGCCCAGCCGATTTCCACTGGTAGCCGCAAAACCACATTAAAGTGTCTGACACCACAGCCTTGTTCCACTCTTAAGTACAGAACCACACTGCACGGTCTACCAGCACATCCTTGTTTCAAGGATTATTCTTTATTTATATAGCGCCAATTCCTCAGTGCAGTACAATTGGTAATAGACATACAGAGGTATTAAGATGTGGAGAACAGAAGGATCAGAGGGCCCTGCTCATGAGAGCTTATGTCAGCCACACTGTTGTCCCTTCATATATTTACAGCAGGTAAGAAGGAACACATGCAGAGACACTCACATTTTATTAGAATTTAACCCTTTAAGGAGCAGAACTTGTGTGCAATGCATTTCTAAGCAAAGTGCTGCACTCATTTGGTCCTTAAAGGGTTAACAGTCTTTAAAGAAATCTAAGATAATAAGGATGAGTGCAAATAATCAATGTGCTTAAAGATCAGATCAGCCTAATTTCTATTGTAATTGATGTTATCACTGGTTTTAGCCATGGACTTCATGCCACTGAAGTCTATGGAGAAATCTGTAGATAAAACCTTTGATAAAATTATCAACTACAATGAAATGCAGGAGATAGACAAACATCAGTTGATATGAGCACTTGAACAGGAATTTATATAATATGAGAATTGAATAGGACTTTATATAATGTCATGGGTTGCCATATAAAAAGGTACATAGAAAATCACACATATACATACACACACAGGCAATTACAGTCACTTGTCTAATACACACCAGCCTCCCATTTCTCAGTTCCCATAGACTACTAGAAAGTGAAGATGAGATCCTACTGGTACACCACACTTCTGTGCAGTCTTCCAGTGCATATTTTAAATAGACAATCAAACTACATCATAATACCAGAGCCACTCCACACAGAAATAATCAGGAGAGATCTGATGTTAGGTACCTGAACTCCCTTATAGCAAAGATTACATCCCCTTGGTCAACACGTAATTTTTAAACAGGAGCAGTGTAGCATAATAAAGGTTTTAAACCAGGGTTACCCCAGGGCTACCCCAGGGCTGGAAGCATACCGGGAAAGATTTACTTGAAAAGTAAATCGGGGTAAGGAGATGTTTGTGTACTTAAAAATAAATCCTTTTATCTTAGTCCTTGCGAAACACAGTAATAAATGATATTTCTAGGAGGCAGGCACTGGTAAACTAAACCTCTCTGGAGGTGGAGACTCACTCGTAGCTGTATTTAACACCTATCCATCAACAACAGCCTTGGGTTTTCACATATAACAGTTATGCACGAAAAAAAAAAAAAAAAAAAAGGCAGGAAGGTAGTGACTACGCTAAAGAATAAACCTGCAAGTACTGTCCCTCACCTGAGGGGAGAGGATCAGCCTCAAAAGAATTTCCATAGGAGTAGGAAGAATCCATGTCTTCATATTTCCCATCATCCTCATCCTCCTCTGACAGTTCCTCCTCAAAGGAAGCCCCAAGAACCTGTGAATGACCCCTAGGGATGGGGGCTATGTGTTTAAAGGTAGTAGTATGCTTCCATTACTGAAGCACCCCCTGCAGAGAGAACTGTATTTGGGACAGTGAAGACAGTATTGTCTTGACCCAAGCTGGCTCCTGATCAGTCCTGGAGGGCCCCAGGCCACAGTGTAAGAGGGGCATATAGACCCTGAATACTCTGTAGGAAGTCCCGTTTGGCAAGGGGAAAAATGTGTGCTTGTAAGGGGGGGGGGGGGGCGAGTCCTTTTTGCCTTGGGGATTTAATTTTTTTTAATAAAAAGTGTCCCAAACCAGTGAATATATCCCCAGAATAATAGATCACCCTGAAAAGCCCAGAAAGCACACTTATCTGGAATTGAAGGGGTTAATCTGGAGGAGAAAGACAGAAGTAAAATAGCCACCACAAAACTGACAGCCAATCAGAAGAAAGCATGCGTAATGGACATTCAAGGACACAGAGCCTTCTCCATTGCTGTTGCCTAGCAACGCCTCCAAACTGTTCATGAATTGACAAAAGTTCCCTGGATACTCAGAATGTGAACCACATGATAGGGTATGAGGAGGCAGAGATAAAGCCCACCCTGACAGTATCTTAACCCTTTGAGTGCCAGAGAGTTATCTAGTGCATTGCAGTGAAATGCATTGGACACCCTTTTGGCACTCAAAGGCTAAACGGCTGCAGAGATATTTCCCATAGATATGTCCTATAGAAGTCAATGGAGCAAAAATAGTGGGAGAGTGAATATAAACCCCTTAAGACACTGGAACATCTTAAATGTCAAAAACTGAAGATAAGGGGGTTAACCAACAGCAGCCATCCTTGCTCCACAGCCCCCAGAGATAACACACACAATACGGATACCCATATTAAGTTCCTGAGCCTACCAAAGCTCATAATAGCCTCTGAATGGAGAGACATGACTGGGACAAAAGTGGACCATGGCACTCAAAGGGTTACTCACTAATCCTCTGTCTTCAGGCTACCATCTTAGTGGGAGGACAGAGCCCCAAGAGACTCTGTTGTGAGGGAAAATTTGGCAGCAAGATTCTCCCTACAGGGCTGAAAGGGACCACAAAGCACCTGTGAACTGGTTAGTCTACTCCAGAGATGGTAACCTGCCTAAATGGGGAGTATGTAGCTGCATATCCTATATAATAATTTGCTAGGACGTTTGCCAGAAGCATTCATGCGCAGTAGAGACTGTCGGTGCTGCAGTCATGTTCAGTACAGACTGCCTGAACGTGCCACAGCTGATAGGGAGAGGAGTGCTCCGAATTCGGACCGGAGTCCTCTCTGCGCACCTTCCCGGGACTGCTTGGTGAGCAGAGAGGCTCCAGGTACCAGCCAAGGCTGCTGGGTGGGACTGTGGCCCGTGTATACGGGCTTTTAAACTAGTCTAAGAATAAAACAATAATAACCTAGAAAACACCAAGACTGTGTCTTGCCCTGACAGCTTCTAGCAGGAATTCTGGGAGTTATGCATTCAGGCTGTTATGTGAGGTGAATTACTTATGTGACCAGTATGGAAAAACAGCAGTGAAATATTTCAGGGAGATTAGCTGATCATTAAAAATGTTGTGCCAAATATGCCCGTGTGAACTACACCTTAACTTTTCTTTACAACTGATAATGTTTTTTTACTCTGTGTTACATAAGAGGATTTTAGTCTTACCTGTTAAATCCTTTTCTCTTAGTCCATATATCACAGGTACCATGGGAAGGTGTCAGCTCCTCCCACTGGGCTGGAACAATTCTAGAAGAAGTGCAGGGTGGAGCCTCCCCATCATGCTACCCCACTAGCACTGCCTCAGATAGACTTGTGAAAAGCCTACTAAGTAGGACAGCAAGAAGGAAGAAAGGAAAAATCCTGTGAGTAATGGACCCAAGTGGACCCCCATGTCCAGCTACAGGAGACCCAGCTTGGTCTCTTTCACTGGGTGGGAGACCTGTGAGTTATATGGACTAAGAGAAAAGGATGTAACAGGCAAGACTAAAATCCTTTTTTATGTGTCGTCCAGTATAACTCACAGGCACCACCATTGTGCTCCCAGGGCGGGAAGAAAAGAAGAGGACCAATCACCAGTCCCCATGATACCAGAGTTCCTATGGACTATTTAGGACACGGAACAGCCCAAACTAACTGTCAGACACTGAATAACAAACAGCAGCACACAAGAACAAGAGCCAACAGTGCTCAAACAGTAAAGAGCTATAAGGCACAGAAAAGATAAAGTCCTAGACAGGCAAAGCTGCCTCCAGAACTTTCCTGCCAAAGCTGGTTTCAGCCAAAGCCAGAACATCAACACAGTAGTGTTTGACAAAGGTGTGCACAGAAGACCAAGCAGCCGCCTTACACAGCTGTTCAGAACAGGCCTGATTTTTGTAGGCCCAGGATGCCCCAATAGATCTGGTGGAGTGTGCTGTAATGTGAAAGGGAACAGGTTTTATTCCTGAGCTCGAATGCCTTACGAATGGTTGACTTAATTCAGGATGCAATAGTGACCTTGGATGCAGCCATACCAGCCCTAGGACCCTCAGGAATGACAAACAAAGTATCAGTATTATGGAAAGACTTGGTACGGTGTACATAGAACTTAAGGCAGCACACCACATCCAACAAGTGCAGATCCCTCTCCTTGTTCGATTTAGGGTCAGGTCAAAAGGAAGGTCTCCTGACTGATGTGGAACTCAGAGACCACCTTAGGAAGGAATTCCTGAAAGGTAAGAAGGACGGCCTTATTCTTGTGAAACACCAGGAAAGGCGGTTTGCAGGACAAGGCCTGCAATTCAGCTACTCTGCAGACAGAGACTACGACCAGAAGAAAGGCAATCTTCCAAATATTTAGGACATGGAACAGCCCAAACTAACTGTAACTAACTGTACGTTTCGCATTAGAAAACGTAGAGAGATGGTAGCCAAAGATTCAAACGCTATGATAGGTCTTGGAAGAGACCAGTTTCCTAGCCTGGATCATGGTGGAAGCCACCTCAGAGGAATAGCCTTTAAGCCTTAAGATGGAGGCTTCAACAGCCATGCTGTCAAAGCCAGGTGCTCCACGTTCCTCTCTCCAAACGTAACTCTGAAGGAGGAGATATGGTCTGAGTGGCAGAGGAAACGGATCTTGAACAGACAATGCCACTAGTTCTGGGAACCTTGGCTTCCTGGTTCAAAAGCGGGCAATCATGATGCCTGCCAGACCATCCATTTGAATCTTCCTCAGTCCCCTGGGGAGGAGAGGGAATGGAGGGAAGATGTAGGTCAGATGAAAACGCCACAGGATCAGCAGGGCTTCACAGTTAATGCCAGAGGATCCCTCCAGCGAGAGCAAAACATCTGAACCTTCCGGTTTTGTCCCTGGTGGCCTTCAGGTCTATCGAAGCGAGACCCCCACTTCCACACCAACAGGTCAAAAACTGCCAGGTAGAGCTCCCACTCTCTGGGATCCACTGCCTGGCGATTGAGACGATTAGACGTTTTCTATGCCTGGGATGTGCACAGTGGAGATGGCCGGGACGTTTTCTTCCACCCAGGCTAAAACAGCCTTGACCTCGGACCAATTGCTTCCTGTGCCTCCTTGTTTGTTGATGTATGTCACAGCCGTGGTGTTGTCTGGCTGGAAGCAAGACTGGACAACCCCTCAGTGGAGAGGACCAGAGCATGGTGAATCTTCCTGAGCTCCAGGACATTGATGGGCTGGAGGGTCTTCTCTGCAGTGCATATGCCCGGAACCCTCAGGTGACCCAGAACAGCTCCCCAAGCCCCTGAGGCTGGCGTCCATCATCACCGAGGTCCAATTCTGAATGACAAAGGGCATCCCCTTCTCCAGGTGGGATCTGTCCAACCACCAAAGCAGATCCTGTCTCACCTCCTGAGGAAGAGAGACAAGACAGTCTAAGAGATCTGGGTTGCAACGCCAGGCTCTGATGGTGAACCTCTGTAGCTCCCTGGTGTGAGCCATGGAATACGGGACTGCCTCCATGGTGGACACCATGAGGCCCGCCAGAGACAAGAACTTGCTCACTGGAGCACCACTCCAGGGCCTGGGAGACTCAATGCATTATCTGTTGGACAGAGTGCCCTGTCAAGAAAAGCATCCACTGGCAGGTGTCGAACCTGAGACCAAGAATAAGCAGGATCTGAGAAGGAACCATCAGAGATTTCTGTTCAGAATTCACCCGTGGTGGAGGAGAAACTGAGCATAGTCCTGGACCTGCTGGTCCAGGAGATCCCTGGATGGGGCCTTCGGCAAAAGGTTGTCCATGTAAGGAGTCACCGGAATCCCCCTGGTGTGCAGGTAGGCAATTGATGCACCTAAAACCCTGGTGAACACCTGAGGAGCAGTGGTAAGCCTAAAGGGCAGAGCAGTGAACTGGAAATGCCCCAACATGCAAGTGAACCCAAGGTACTTTTGACTGTCCAGATGGATAGGAACTTGTCCCTTGTCCAAGAGAGCCTGCACCGCCTCGTTGAAAAGACGCAGCTTTTCCTGGCCTAGCGTAGGTCTTGAATGGAAGAACCTGAAGGGAGGGATGTGAAGGGAATCCTGTAGCCTCCTGAAATCACCTATAAAACCCACTGATCTGCAAGAGACTGCCTGGACGTCTGAAAAATGTTGCAGGCATCCACTCAAGGCGCTGCGGACCAGGATTCTGCGAGTTATGCAGAAGGAGGTTTGGTGGATTAGGATTTGGTGGAAGTGTGTTTTGACCTCCACTGATGCCTGGGCGATGACCTGAGACTCTCTCGGATTCGGCCTTTAGTCTTCACTTTGGCTGGGATGAAAAAGACGCAGCTTCCTAGTCAGATTAGGGCGTTTGGGGACCTGAGGTAACAAAGTGCTCTTACCCCCACTGGCCTTGCTGATGATATGCTTCAGTTTAGGCCCAAAGAGAGATGTGCCCTGAAAGGGAAGAGAAATCAGTGACTTCTTGGATGAAAGGTCAGCAGACCAAATCTTGAACCACAAAGTGCATCTGGCAGCAACAGAAAAGGCAGAAGCCTTAAACTCAAGCCTGACAGCATCAAAGAGAGCATCAGTAACATAGTGCTGAGCCTCTGACATGTTGGCTTAAAGGGCCTCCTTTGGGGCACCCTTATGGCTAGGCTCAGTAAGTTGTTCACCCCAAATAGCAATGGCTCTGGTTACCCAGAGAGAGGCCAAGGTAGACCTCAGGCCAGCACCTATGGCAGCGAAGGTAGACTTTAGAAAAGCCTCCAAGCTTTCTATCAGTCAAATCCTGGAGTGCCGTGTCAAGACTTTAGAAAAGCCTCCAAGCTTTCTATCAGTCAAATCCTGGAGTGCCGTGTCATCAGCCAAGGGTACAGCAGTAGTCTTTGAAAGTCTGCAAATAGGGGGATCAACTTGAGGAGGTGTAACCCACTGTGCCAAAGCTGCGTCCAAAAAGGGATACAGCTTAGAAAATCTCTTAGAAAGAGAAAGTTGCCTGTCAGGCGTTTCCCACTCATCCAGGATAACCTGGGGGATTAGGCGGAAATGTAATGAGTGACTTCTTGCACCTCTCAACAGGGTTAATAGGAACGGTTAATTTGAGGAGGAGAGTAAGGGAATCCAAGCCTTTACATAGGATACTCAGAAAAGAAAGAAAATGGCCAGTCAGAGAAAAGCCCAAGAAATGGGCATTCTGGGAATAGTAGTTTCTCTCAATATTGTTACCTAGCTATGCCAGAACCCAAACTGGCAGGGCCCCTAAGACACTGGGATGTGAAACAGATCACAGGGCAAGGAACAAGAAGAAGGAGCCCTTTCTCAACTCTGTAAGTGAAACGGTTGCTGAGATATGTCCCAAAGCAGTTCGTCCCACAGAAATCAATGGAGCAATTGAGGCCACGCGGTAAAACGCACTCTTAAAGGCATGGAATTTAAAAAAATAAATAAATAAACTTTTGTAAAAGTGAACCAAAGCACCCAAATACCAAATAGAACATATAGTGACAAATAAAAGCTTATGATTCCCAAAGGATAAGTGAAAATAAGCCCCAAACACCCAGTGAAACCAGCAGGGAAGGGGTTAAACACCAAAAAAGAAGCCAAGCAAGCTCCAATGACCCTGGTAACAAACAAACAAATTACCCAACATGAGTTATAAGGAACTCATTAGGGCCCCTGTGCCAAGGGGGGTCGTGTGACAAGTGGATCATGGCACTCAAAGGGTGGCTCACCTTTTTTTACTGGTCATCTTTCTTCAGACTACCATTGAAAAGAAAGGAGATTCAGAGAGAACCCTTCAGGAGAGAGAGACATGGATTGCATGATTGTCTCCCCAGGGCCCACAACAGCACCTGCCAACTAGGCAATCATACAGAGGAAGCCAGTAATGGTAATCCACCTAATGGGGTGATTTTGGCACCCCATATCTAATAATAAAATAGCTCTCAGCCAACATCCAGGATCTTGGAACAAGTCTATCTGGGGCAGGGCTAGTGGGGTAGCTTGAGAGGGAGGAAGGGGAGGCGCCACCCTGCACTTCTAGTAGTTTTCCAGCCCACTGGGAGGAGCTGTCGCCTTCTCACGGTACCTGTGAGTTATATTGGACAATAGAAAAATACACATAAGTAATACATTGGATGCTAGAGAGGTCTCAAATGTATTGAACTGCAATGGCCAGGAGATATCTCTAGGATCAAAGAAGAATGCCAGCTTCCTCAATCTCAGATTACTAGCCCACAACTCCACTTTCTACTTCTTCCACACACATTCAATTTGACAGTTATACAATGGAGGAGCTTATGACTTTCTCCCCCATTGCACCATCATTAGTGTGTCTTCCTTGTTTTTCTTTTAACCCTTCCGCTTTTATACATTGGCTGGCTAGTACTGCTTCACACTTAACCCTCTGAGTGCCAGAGAGGTAGGCAATGCATTGCTTTACAATGTGTTGCGTACCCCTCTGGCAATCAAAGGGTTTACAAAAAAGTAATCTCCAGATAGACCCTCTGCCAAACCACCACTAGGAAGAATTTGATAAACAAAGGCTCGTGAGCAGGGCCCTCACTAACATCTAGCTTGTCATTGTACATTCTTCTATGCTCCATTTTCTAAAGCAATGTGGAATATGCTAGCACTCAAATAACACAAAATGATATACTTAACATAGTGTTACATTATGGCTAAGTAACAGAGACTTACCCGTCATCCTCCTCCTTCATTAAAAAAAAAAAAATATTAAAATAAAACGAAGATGGAGTGTCCAGGTATACACAAACCTGGACATACCAGGCTTATTGCAATATAAGAGTAAAGCAGAAATATTCAATATAAAACCAACTGCACCATAGGTGATAAAAACAAAATCCACTGATTTCAGTTGAGCTTTAAACCCTTTTACTTCAGCATAGTTTTGCAATCCACTGGAGGGAGACCATTGGAATCAAAGGGGTTAAAAGTCCAAATTAAATCAATGGGGGAGATGGATTTTTTTTGTTTTTTGCACTACCATTGGTTTGGGCCAGAATTGCTCCTGCTTTCTTCTGGACACAAGACCTGCAGTGTGAAATTGTTCATTGCTAGCAAGACAGTATAATGTCCACCCCACCAGTACCTTTAACATCAGGATCATCTATGTGAGGTTCCAGATTTTCTATCATCTCCTCCAACTCCTTCCTGGTGGCCATTGCGATATTGGGAGAACCAGAGGATGAAACTTTCTGAAAAACAGGTTTACTTTCAGGGCTGCATGCTTCTGCTTTTGTCTGCCGCAGCTCCAGATCAATATCAATCTCAGGGATGGGAGTCCTCCAGTAATGGAATGAGTTGTATAGCTCTTGCTCTGTAACCGGGCTTTCTGGTGAAGCTAAATCCAATAACTCAAGTGCCCTTGTGCCAGAAGAGCTCTGTTCTGGTTCACAACAGTCAACTACAGGCTCCAAAGGCAATGTGCTATGTGAAAGCAGGTCAGCATGGGGATTATTGTCCTTTGAAGGTCCATCTGATACGGTCTCATCTTCCAAGATGGCTTCTAACTTAACATTAAAATTCACAATGCTACTGTCTACAGAAGGGTCTTCTTTTAATGCAATTTCATCGCTCGCTGAAACATTTTCAGGGTCTTCTTCTGAGGCTTTATTGGATGGCCTGAAAAATTAAGGGAAATCCAAAATGAGTAGAACAAGGAGGCAGTAAAATATTTAATTTAGATACAAAGTAAATAAATCAAGAACATTAGCAGTAAGGTATTAAACATGTTTGATATAGTATGCCAGAATTGAAGCAGTATTCCTCAGATTCACTTGAGTGATACTTGTATTTCCAACCCTATTTTCAAACAAACACTACTGTGTGTTTTTAATCAAGCTCATTGGACTAATTTTGCAATTTTGTACCAAATATGGTTACCTCAGACATAGACATGCCTGCAAGAGAGTCCTCAGGGATAACAAAGAACAAATATTTCCTAAAGGCTGTGTGTTATTACCATAGTACTTCAAGCACCTGACCACATCCAATCCATGAAGCTCAGGCTCCTGCTCCTCTCTATTAGATAGCGCTGAATAGTGAGGATAACATTTCTTGGTTGATGTGAAACTCTGAAATAGCTTTAAGAAGGACCCTTACAGGAGTAATCAGACGCACCCCATCAAGGTCAAAGGCCTGAGTTCAGACATTCAGAAACTTGAGGTGACCAGCAAGAGGAATGCAGTCTTGAGCACTAGAAGATGCAGGGGATCTGATGTCAAAGGCTCAAAAGGAGCCTTCTGAAGCACTCCTAAAAACAAGTTTAAATCCCACAGTGGGATCCTGAAAGACCAGTTGGGCATGAGCCACCACTGGAACAAAAGTTTGCACATCCAGCAGTTATGCAATGCCTATGGAAAAGGACAGGAAGAGCCAAAATTTGAACTTTAATAGAACTAAGACGTTCTGAAGATCATCTCGAAGAAAGAAAAGGACAACAGGAAAACAGAAAAGTCGTGGCTGCAAACCCTGATCCTCACACCACTTGTACAACAGGGACCAAACCCTGTGATATATTTTGGAGGAGACTGGCTTCCAGGCCCATAAAATGGTAGTGATAACAGATTTCTCTCACTGCTCTGTTCTGGCCCTGTTGGGATTGGCTGTTTTATCTCCTCAATTTAACCATAGCAGATCAATTACGGTTCCTCTGCAAACCAGATCACCTTCTGCACCATTATCCACATAAGTTTTCTTTGACAGCATTACTCTTGAAGAAGCCATTATGGCTCCACTACGGATAGGAGGAAATCCTACAACCAAGCCTGACAGGGCCAGAACCGAGCAATTAGAATGATGTTGGCATGTTCCACTCTGATCTTCATTAACACCATGGAAATGAAGGAAACATATATGCAAGAGAAAAGCACCATGGAATGACCTTGGCATCTACTGTGAGGGCTAGTGGATTGCTAGACCTGTTACAATCCTAATGCAATTCAGCTGACAAGCCATTAAATCTGCTGCTGGGAGGACTCAGATGTACTATGGAGTGGAAGACGCTCGGATTGAGCACCTAATAGCAAGGATCCAGATGCTGGCTACTCAAGGTCTGGCACTAATTTTGTCCACTGGCGGAATTGAGTTTCCACCTATGTGATGATTAATCGAATCTCAGTCCATTCGAACACTCTTGGTCCTTACCTGGCGGTTGATGCAAACAACTACCTTCACATTGTCTTATTGGATCTCTGGAGCTGCACCAGGAAACCTTGGATGATTTGAGCCTAATGCCTTAGAGCCTGCAGCTCCAGAATATTAGACCTAGGTGGGGATCACTCTGTCCATAAAAGACCTTGAGCAATCAGGTAATCCAGAGTAAAGCCCCCAGCCTGTCAGATTGATGTCTGTTCTAACTATGACCAAAGTGGTAAGGTCAGGTGGTCAGATGAAGCCACCAAGGAAGGTCTGCTTTTGTCCTGGCAGACAGAGACCCAACAAGGGAAAGGTGACACTATTGTCTGGAGCAATTCATGAGAATTCCCAGATGGAATTGAGCAAAGCGACTGTCTCTAGGGCCAGGATTAGATAGGTCAGCACCTGCATGTATTCCTGCACAGTCACAGACAGTCAGGAAACCACCAGAGACACCTGGAGAGAACAACCAAACCTTGTTGTCTGGTAGAAAGACCTTCCCCTGGAGAGTGTTGAATCTCATTGAAAGGACCTGGAAAGTAACAAGAGAATTTCTTCAGACTGAGCACTGAACAGTGCTATTCCAGGATCAATACAGTTAAAAACTCCTGTAAGGGAGCCTTCAGTAAAAGGGAGTCACAGAAATCCACTGAGAGTGGATGTGAGTCATCAGAGCCGACATAAACTTTGTGAATACTAACAAAGTGGACATCAATTCAAAGGGAAGTGAGGTGAACTGAACAGGATGGCCTTGGAAGGCCTTGGAAGGAAAACTGTAGAAAACATTGATGATCTGCTTGGATAGGAATGCACAGATAATGGTTTTTAAAGTCAAAGGAAGCTAATAACTCCCCCTGGACAAATGGTGGCAATGACTTAGTGCAATCTTGAACTGAGGAACTCGCACACAAAACTGTTGAGATGTTTCAAGTCCAAAAATGAAGACAGCTGCTGTCCTTTTTGAGAATTATGAATAGTTTGGAATACAAATCCCGGAGAGGAAAAAAAGAAAAGACCTCTCGCATGTCCCCATGATACCAGAGTTCTCTAGCACTAATCAGGAGGTGAATAATGCAAAAACAAATGTCAACGGACACTGAACTAGCAATGCACACCAAACAAAAACAACACGGCTTTAAAAAAACACTGAACAACTGGTAGTAAGAAACAAAGAAATATACAGATCCTGAGGCCAAGACATTGACACGTTAGAGTTTGGTTAATGTACGCAAGGAGGACCAAGTTATAGCTTTCCACAGCTGTTCGGCCAAGGCCTGTTTCTTGTAGGATCAAGAAGCTCCCATAGAGCTAGGGGAATGCTCTGTGATCTTGAAAGGAACTGGCTTCTTCCTGATATTACGCTTGGCGTATGGTAGCTTTGATCCAAGAGGCATTGGTTACCTTGGAAGCTGCCTGACCCATTCTAGGACCATCAGGGAAGACAAACAGTGAGTCAAGCCTTATGAAAAGGCTCAGCACAGTGCACATAATACTTAAGGCAGCGTGCCACATCAAAATAGATGGAGAGCCCCTCCTGACCAGATGCAGGGTCAGGACAAAAAAAGGGAACAACAATCTCCTCATTGATGTGGAACTTGAAGACCACCTAAGGCAGAAACGCCTTATCCTGGTAAAAAACAGGAATGGAGGTCTCAAGACTACCCTAAGCTACCCTCCTAACAGAGACAACGGCCAAGAGAAAAGCCATCTTCAAAGTCAGGTTACCCAAGGAGATGGAAGTTAGGGGCTCAAAAGGGGGGCCTCTAAAGAACACTTAAAACCAGATTAAGATCCCAGAGGTATGGGACCCTTAAAAGAGGAAGAAGCATGAGACACCCATTGCAGAAAAACGGTCACATCTGGAATGATAGCAATTCGTCAGTTTAAAGGGACAGTAATATCCCATAAAAAATGTTTAGAGTTTTGTAGAGATTAAAAAAAAAATAAGCTAAATGCCACAAATCCTCTCTCTCAACAGACTATGGTTGGAGAGAGATCCTTCGTTAAAGTTCCCCTCTCCCTCCTCTTTTCCTGACGTCAGCTGTATGTGGACAGCAGGAGTTCCTGGGATCGACAAGCAGCTCTTCAGCGCTATTGCGGCTCTGCTTAACAGCCTCCTTGTGTTGCCCGTCACGGATCTCCTTCTGTCAGCTTTACAGCGCATATCAGGAGAAAAGGAACTTTAGCGGAGGCTATTTCTCAAATCATAGCTGTTTGAGAGATAGGATTTGTGGTATATTGTTAATTTTTTAATCTCTGTAAAACGCTAAGCATTTTTTATGGGACATTACCGGTGGAAAACAGACCAGACTATGGTATGCCAACTGGCTTCACACCTGGATCATGGTGGAGATATCAGCAGAGAATCCATTCCGATTCACAATAGTGGCCTCAACAGCCATATCCTCATACCATTAATGACCCTAGAGTAACAGATCCAGTCTGGGAAGCAGCTGGATTGGCTCCCGAACAGACAGAAGGACCAGATGAACAAACCACTCCTTCCTGTGCCAGAATGGAGCAATCAGAATGACCAGGCCCTGTCCTGTCTGATCTTCCAGATTACCCTGGGTATAATAGGAATCGGAAGAAACACAAATGAGAGATAAAAGCTCCATGGAATGGACCCAGAGTAAGCACAGAACGTCATAAATGTTCTGTTCTCCCGGGTTGCCATAAGGTATATCGCTGGGACCCCCTAGTTTTGAATTATCAGGAAAAACCTGTGGATGGATTTCCCAGTTTCCTAGGTCTACGTCTTGGTGTCTGCTAGTACATTTTCACACCTTGAATGAGAATGGCTGAAAAGGCCGGAAAGCAAGCTTCTGTCCAAAGCAGGAGATCCTTCACCTTTCCCCACTCTACTTCGCTGCAGGTCTCCACCCATTGGTGATTGAAGTACACCACTGCCGTGTCAATGTCCCATTGCAATCTCACTGGGATCCCCGTGACAACTTGGGACCAATGAAGGCGAGACAGGCGAATTGCTCAGAGCTCTAGAATGTTGATGCACAGCAGATCATCCTCCCCTGTCCACAGCTCATGGCACCCAAGTTCCCCAGGCCCACATCCCAGCCCCTAGGCTGGCATCAGGTGTCACCAAGCTCCACTCTCCCCATCTGCTGGTCTGAGATCTGAAGGGTCTCCAGCACTGCCCTGATGAGTCCCTCAGCTGAGGGGATTGGATCGACCTCATATTACTCATCATATTCCGTAAGAATAGGAAAAGTACACATCCTCATATTCCTCATCATCTTCTGAGGCCATTTCTTGCTCAGAGGATGCCCCAGTAACTTGTGTGCCCCTTGAATACATGATCAACCTGTTTGAAAGTGGGCAAAGGTTTCAAAGAATGGAGAAGCCCCTAAACCGAAGAAGGGATTTGTGCCACTGAAGAGAGTACTGTCTTAAGCTAAGCAGGGTCCTTGAATATTCCCTTAGTAGCCCTCTATAGCATGAGAACAGTGAGTGAGGGGGTAAAGGGAAGACCCTGAATTGTTTGTCTTGGATTTCCCTATATGCCACTCAGTGTCAGAAATGTCCCTGATAAAATGTCCACAAACTAACCAAACACTAGATTAAATGTTCACAGAATAGAGATACACTCAAGAAATTGCACTTATCTGGTATGAGAAGGGTTAATCTGGAGTAGGAGCGCAAAGGGTCAGAGCAAGAGAGAAGTAAGATGGCCACCAGATATGCGACAGCTAACTGGAAGAAAGCCAGGAAAACTGGGATTATGGGAACGGTGTTCTTCTCAATTGTTTGTTGCCTAGCAATGCCTACAATTCTGGCCAAGGCGCGCTCCCTAGACACTCAGAACAGGGTGATTGGTCTGAGAGGGCTCTGTCGTCTGGTCTCCTCATGCCCTTTGTAGCTCAGGCAGTTGCAGAGATATAACCCAGATAAGTCAATGAAGCAAGGATGGGGCCGCTGCACCAAAATCATTCTACATTCCAAAGTACTGTAAGAAATCCAAAGCCTCCAGGAAAAACCTGGGGGACAGTAAAAAGTAAGATCTTAGAAGTGGGGGAGCAGAAATAAGCCCCCCAATTCACCCAAATACAAATTAGTTAATACAGCATAGAAATTGTTAACACAAAGAAACAGGAAGAACAGCAGCCATCCGTACTCCAAAGGCTCTCAAGAGAATAGAATAGACCCATAATGAGTTCCAGAGCACTGCTATGCTCACATCAGCCTCTGTAGGACGAGGCACTCAAAAAGTTACTTACCATCATAGGAGAGGGCAGACTCTCAAGAAACTCAGCCATGAGGGACAGACTTGTTATAAAACCACCCTCCACTGGTCAAGAAAGGTCCACAAAGCACCTATGAACTGGGCAATCACACTCCAGGAAAGCCCAGTGATGGTAATCCGCCCAATGAGAGACTATACAGCCCCATATCCAAGAACAAAACAATAAAAACCTAAGAAAACACTAAGAGGATGGTCACTGCACTCAAGCTGCTTCACATGACACATGAATTCTGGGAAATTGTAGGCAGGGAGTTGAGCTGGAGGAGGGAGTCTCCACCACAAAGACCCTGTCTTTTGCGATATGCCCTGCCCTCCAGGAGAAGGGAGTGAAACCCATGGTACCTCTGTTCCATATTGGACGTAAGAGAAAAGGAAAATATGCTGGTTAAGGAAAAAACTCCTGTCAGGTGTGTTCCAATCAGCAACTGGTCCAAGCAATTGTGGGAAGGAATAACTCCCTTTGTGTATGTTAAAAATATCTGAAGATGAGGAATTAGAGTCATGAGCCTCCAATACCTTAAAGTGTTACTAATGTCCAGAAATTATTTGTAATAGATTTGTAGAGATCAAAAAAAAAATATCATTGCCACAAACCCCATCTCTCAAACCACTATGGTTTAAGAGATATTGGCAGTCAAAGTTCCCCCCTCCCTCCCCTTCTCTTGATGTCAGCTGTAAAGCTGACAGAAGGAGATCCGTGTTGGCCAACACGATGAGGCTCTTCAGCAAAGCCGAAATACCATTATTGCAAAAGAATTACTTAATTGGTAGAGATGCACCGATACCAATTTTTGAAGACCGAGTACGAGTACCGATACTTTTTTCAAATACTCACCGATACCAATTACCGATACTTTTTTTGCGGTCATTTGCCAGTTTTCCAAGTACTTATATGCTTTAGGTACTTGGAAAACTGGCAAATGACCGCAAAAAAAAGTATAGGTAATTGGTATCTGTGAGTACTTGGAAAAAAAAAAAAAAAAAATAAATAAATAAATATATATAAATTATATATATATATATATATATATATATATATACACACACACACCTCTTGATTCTTTCTCCCCTACTTGATTCCCACCTTTTGCTTCATTCTCCCCCTCTTGCGCCCCCTTCTTTTGCCTTGGCTTTTTCTCTGTTTTGATCCCCCTTTCTCCCCCTTCTTGACTTTTGATCCTACCCTTTTGGCTCTCTCTGTTGATTCCCCCCTCCTTTTGCCTCTTCTTGCCCCCCTCCTTTTGTCTCATGATCCTTCCTCCTTTTACCTCTTTCTCCCTCTTCACCCCACTCTCTGCCCCATCCTGCCTCCTTTACTCTCCTCTGCCGGGTGCTCGCTGTTCTCTTGCGAGCCCCGGCAGAGGTTAGCGTCGGAGCGTTGCCATGGTAACCCGCGGCAATGCTCCGACGCTGCAGGGGTGAGAGAGGTGACCGGGGAGCATTGTGAGCAGCTCCCCGGGCTCCCTCTCTGCAGCACCGACCCTGACACAGGGTATCGGTGCTGGCATCGGCCGCATTTGCGCGAGTACAAGTACTCGCGCAAATGCTGGTATCGGCACCGATACCGATACTAGTATCGGTATCGGTGCAACCCTATTAATTGGAAAGGCCTACAAAGTGTGCTTGCAAACCAGGCACACTTTGTAGACCTTTACAATGAAGTAATTATTTTGCAATAACAGAATTTCAGTTCTGCTGCAGAGCTGCCGGCTGATCCCTGGACTGGGATCTCCTGCTGTCAGCTAGACACTGAAGTCAGGAAAAGGGGAGGGAAGGGAGAACTTTGATTGAGAATGGGGTTTGTGGCAAAGCTATTATTTTTTACCCTCTACCAATCTATTACAAATTATTTCTGGACATTAACACTTTAAGCCTCTCTAGGACCAACCAAACAAGACTTTCAGCAGAAGGGAAGGGATCTTCCTGATAAGAAGCCATGAGCAAGAATTCATCCACATCAGATTACCCTTTCTCAGTACAGGAGTCCCCCAATTTAGGGGATATCCCACAAGAACATAATTTAAGCACAGTCACAGATTCTAAAACCCTTTTAATGTACCAGAAAATTCTCTAGTAAGCCCCAACCGGCATGAGAAGCAATGGGTTAGAGGGGCTCCTGAATCCTTAGTTGCCTTGGATTTTCCCATGTTTTCCTTGGGGGTCTGACATAACCACAGAACTCCCAAAGAGATTGATGAAAGTATAAAAAAAATGCAGAGAAAGTGGAAAAGTCCTTAGAAAGATGGCAAGTACATACCCAACTGCAAAGGGTTAATATGGCAAGCAGGAGGGAGTAGGTAGCCTATGAGTAGCGAGCAAGGTTCCAAAAGGAAAAAAGTTCACCACATACCACATCTTCCTCTTCACAAAAGGCTGGGAAGTACAGGCTACTGGGAATCATGTTTTCCCATAAATAAAATGGTGTGGTGGTTCTCCAGCTCCCACCATGATGCATTCCCCAAAAAAGGGATAGGGGTCCCCAAAGGGCTTCTGGACATGCCCATTCTAAACAGCACTACTGCCTGAAAAAAATGGCAGTTGTATATCAAGTATTATTGAATATAACATAGTAATGACAAAACGTCACAACATTAAAAGCAAGCCACTGCCAGAAAGGAATTATGCCTCACAGGGGGCAGGAGACCACAATAGCTGTAAAAACCAGTTCAACAAGCAAACAAAGGTTAACAACATCATGATTACCCACACCATGCATATGGTAGGGATAATAAGGCTGCCTTTATCACCAGGGAATTTCACTCAGTGGTTCCTGCAATCCACATAGGATGAAAAAGAAACCAAATTATAAACACTATTCCACAGAATTTAATCCCAATGAAATCTACTCTAGAAGTATGTCCTGAATGTATGAAACATTTTAGAGTGTTTGCCATATTTAATGTTGATCCTCAAAGTGCTGTGTTATTAGCCAGCTATAGAGAAGTGCTTTGAACTGAGGGAGCAAAGGACATGTATCTCAAGATGAGGTGCTCTTAACCTACCATCAATGAAAGGGAACATGGCTAAGAGTTCTCCAGTGAGGGAGTCCAGATTATTGATGTCCAGATGCTCAAATGACATGAGAGACAAGAAATGCATAATCCTCTATGGTTCCAGATGCACCAGTTTCTATTTGTTTGCCACCAATGGATGTGAATGCTATAAATTTACCTTGCATTTTTTATATTAAATAGTAATAAATTATGATTTGTTTTCTCTCTTTGTTTTTGGAGAGTTCCAATGCAACATTATACAAGAATCCTCCACAGAATTTTTCCATAATTTTACTGTCAGGAATAAAAATATTCAGTCTCGTTAAGTACTGCTGAATCACTTGCTGAACGTAATAGAACTAGTGACAGAGTTTCTTATTAACTCTGTAACATACTTTTTAAGACAAATCTCAACTCAATTTTTAACTGCAAATAAAAAGCTAGTTTCCCTCAAATGAAGGAATGCACATCTAAAGACCTCCAGCTAAGAACACAATTTGTAAAAAGAAAAAATAAAGGAGGGGGGATTTTTGTTCTTAGAGATAATTCATTCTCTCTTAGTCCAGAGTGGGGCACCCAGGGGTCATGGGGGTAAAGTATCATACACCAGGAGGTGAACACCTAAATAGTTAACTAAATGGGGTGGGGTGAATGGTGGAACAAAAAAAAAAAAAAAAAAAAACTCCCTTTCCTACTCTACCCTCTAAGCTCCACCTAGTGGCCACTTAACATACAGCAGGGTACAGGAAAGCAAAATCATCTAAACAGGTAAGCCAAGAAAAGCAGTTGGATGTCTATAAGGAGAAACCACACATGCCACCTCTTGTAAAAGGGTAACACTCCAGATCGCAGCAATTTTATGTTAGAAAGAAACAAGGTGGAAATCTGGACTTTGAGGGGATTGAGTTTAATACTCTCTCTGGCCTTGCATGAAGGAAATTGAGATGCAATGGTAAATTGAAAGAAGATCAGTTTCGCATTAAGCAAAATAAGTTCTCCAAACACTGTAATAAATCTTGGACTCTGGTTCCCCTGCTCTTAACAGATGACACAGCTGGAAAAACCACTACCTTATCCTTAGCTTTAAGGCTTCAAAATGCCTTTCCATTAAAGCAAGGTTGGCTGGATGATGACAGATGGAGCCTTGACTGAGTAGGTTCTGTGACACTGGAAGTAGGTTCTGCGACACTGGAAGTCTCCTGAGTTCGGCTACTAAGAGTGCAACTAAAAAACTGAGTTACTCCTGTTGTGATCAAGCTGGTGTTACAAGGAAAATGTGAGCTTGTTCTCATCTGAGTGAAGGGAGAAGTGAGAATCATGGCCAGCAGAGGAAACTGGTATGCCAAGCCTACACGGGATCACAAAGAAATCCACTGCCACCGCTGAGGGATTTCTAATTTTCTTACAAAGAACTGGGAGTTTGCACTGTATCAGGACCCTAACAGAGCATTTTTTAGGAGTCTCCCAAGTCACTAATAATGCTTCATTTTTTGTTTTAACTTATATGGGTCAATCATCACTCTCCTGAGATAGCTTGCCTTTCACCCAGGCTTCTTTGTTTCTGTTTCCCCTTGATGAGTGAAGTCAGGGGTACATCATCTGACCGGATTAAAATGAGAATATCATCCGAGTCGAAAGGACTTCATAAACTATTCTCAGTTCTTAAATATCAGTTGGGAGAGAGGATTATGGCTTTGACTACAGACCATAATCGGAATGGTTTAGGAGTAACAGCTCCCCAGCCAAAGAGACTGGAATCAGTGTAGATCACTGCCCACTCCAGAAAAGTGAAACATCTGCCATGCAGTAAGTTCTACTTGTGTAGCCACCAAACAAGAAACTGTCGCATTTCTAGTGACAACCAGTTGTGACTGTTGAGAGATGTAGACTTCCTGCTCCATATCTGCAGAAGTTCTAGGTGTAATTGACAGAGGTGAAACCCCAAGAACACAATTGCTTCATGAGTGGAGATCATGGTCCACACTACCCTCATGTTATTCCAGAGATAGGCTTTTAGGCACTCAATATGGTATGAACTCCGTTACAGAGGTTCAGAATTTCTGTCTCCTGTGGGGTTGGGGTAGAATGAGAGAGAGAGAGAGAGAGAGACTTATGCCTGTCTACTAACAGAGAACCTTAAAACAAAAACTGCCCACTAATTGTAGCTTAATTAGAGCATAGGAGGAGAAAGCGTTGCTGTTTTTTTATTAATTTAATGAACTATTTAAGTGCTCTGCCTTCTGGCGAAGGATACTTTTCTCCATGATCCCCGAGTCCCAAATTGGACACAAACAAAAATAGAAATACAAAATGATGAGTAAAATGCGCACATGCCCTCAATTCAATCAAATCACAGAGCAGAAAAAGAAAATCCAGAACAAAATGTAAAATGTGTATATTTTAGTAAGTAAAAGTAAACACCACCAAATTTAAAATGAAATATCAAACCACCCACTGGATGCTAGACATGGCTTGAATACTTTGCTTAGTAGTGATTACATGGCTATAGCATTCAGTGTGTTAAATACACTTTAGTGTATTTAAAAGGCAATTATATTTTACTAAGCACCATTGTATACGTGTAGATACTGCACATAAAAAAATCAAGTTTGAGTTTTAATAACCTTTGAATAAAGCCCTCCTCAGCAGCTTGTTTTACTCAGCAGTATATCTGGCACTACACTTTTTTCTGTATTAAGCATTACTATCCCTTTAAAATCTCGAGTTAACTCAATGGGAATTTGCTAAATGTTCATTTCAACCCAGTTGGTTTGGTCCAGAAATACAATTCTTTAGCTTGATAAATAAACCGCATAGTCTCTGAATACATACTAAGAGGCATGACATATATGCCTGCACACACCCCCACACTGGAATTTTATAACCTTAGCATTCTGTTTCTACTAGTTGGCAGAGGTCAAGCTTTAATTGGTATTTGTCTAGTAGTAAAAGAAGAAAGGGTTTATTTATTGGGGAATAGCACATACCTCTCATCACAGTCACTTGTTTTATTTTCGGTGGCATTTTTACAATCTTCTTCTTTGAAGCACTGACCAGAACTGGATGGGTTTGCAAATGTAGATATAAAAGGCCCTAAGGACTGAAAGGCAGCTTGGCGAACCTAAAACAGAAGAAGCCAAAGACGTACTTAAACGATGACAACTACTCTTCATTTCAGCTGTGAAAAAAACACATCAGTAACAGTTATTCTTTAAACTGAAACATGTTCCAAAGTTGTACATTGGGAAGAGACAATAATACCAAAGCTGGTGACAAAATAAACTTAATGGAGAAGTAACACATCCTAATAATAACCCTACACATACCTTATTATGACCAGAACATCTTAATGTCCCTATCAATACTGCCCTTGTGCCTTTAGTCAAGAGATAACATCAGTCCTGAATTTCTTGTCCATGGAAGCAGACATGACAATTGCTAGCAGGACCACATGACAACAAACTCTGCTCACTGCACATAGCAATCTTACTGAATCCCAACAACTGCTGCACACACCTGTTAAATCTCCTCGAGGTGCTGCAACAAACAGGATATCAACCAGCATAAGACATAGTCTGGCACACTCATCATATAAAACTTAACTTTTAATAATATCAGTCTTCATAAGACATGAAATGTATCCAACGTTTCAGTCAGATATTTAGACTTTAATCAGGGATAAACAGTTACAACGTATCTCACTCCATGTCACTCTTAAATACCAATGTCCGCACCTGGTCCGAATCCGGCTCTCACCTGTAGCATCCGATTCGCCCCCTGTGCCGACAGGGTCATCATAACTATACAACTATTAAAACATTGATGATATTAATCAACCTATATTAACTAAAAAAAGGTTTAAGAAATATAAAACTATAATTCCTGGTAGCAAAACTACTAGCATCGTGGTTAACCCTACAGATAACTTATCAGTCTAAATTGCTCATTTAACCCACTTGGTGCCAAAGTCCCTAGTGTATAGACCCAATACATTTCTCTCCTGGACAATCTATTCAACCTATTTCCTCCCCGTGGATCCCCTTTGATCCATTCAGTAGGACAATATTGTAAGTCATTTAACTTATGCTTACATTGTATATATAACAGTTTCTTATTTGCCATCAGCCATGGCCCCAGGGGAGGCAGAAAGAAGCAGTTCTGTAAAGAAAAAAAAAAACCTCTCCATTCTGTGCCCATTGGGATGGCTGAGGTCAGGGCTTATGCAGATAGCAGTTTAACACTGCCGGTGGAGAGTTGGCAGTGAGGTCATTGCAGGAACTATAATGCATCCTCAGTGCGTAGACACTATGGCTGTGATTTAGACATGAGCAGTGGGGTAAATCACATCCTTACTGTGTAATAAAAGTGCAGGGTAAACATTGCACCTCCACATTTTCACACACCATCCTCACTGACAACACATGGAAATCAAACACTTCCCAACACCAAAATAAAGCTCTCCCTTTCTCCCATTCTCCATATCTGAGCCTTCCTTTACTCCCATTCAAATAATTTATGAGCGCTCCTTCCCATTCACTGTCTGAGCTCCCTCACTCACATTCTCTGCACCCTCTCATTTGCCACATCAAGGTTAAACTGTGCCTTGAATGCATTTTGTCCTCTCCCCGATGCTCAGCACCACCTCCCAGTGATACTATGTCTGTGTGGACATTGTAGTGGTCATTGACTTAAGTAACCTACTTTCTGTAGCTTTCTTCACTGTCAGACACCAAAACAGTGCCTCCCTGAAACCCACCATCACCCAAGCTGGAAATCAAATCAGTAAGCATGAGTGTCTCTGCCACATAACCCTGCAGGTTGCTTACACAGCCCCCCCACAGACCCTCTGTGTGAGGCTTACATGCCTGAAGAAGAGGATCAATGAGGACAGCATCATGCAGGACAAGATTTCAGTCTCGTACTTCAGTCTCTTCTCAGAGCTACTGAAGTAGCATGGGGCAGGGGTCTCTCTTCAGACTGATTATGCACTGAGTGACTTTTGCCTTTTAAGCAGATGTGATCGGTCATACAGATTTACTGTACCATTAACCCTATAAAGACAAGAGGGGTGTACAACACATTGCTGGCCAACCTTCTATACACCCCAGAGATTATTAAAGGGTTAATATTCTTTGCATAAGAAGCACCAGGATCTTCCTGTGAAAAAAATAAAAAGCTGTAAAGGGAGAAACATACCCATCGGGAGGGGTCACTGATAAGGTTAATAAAAAGAGCAGAGAGCTTGGTGCGGCGGAGTTCTTGAGATGTTCCACAGGACACGGCCATAAAACATTCAGCACAAGCTTTTCGCACACCCCAAACGTTATCTGAACACAGCTGGAAAAACCGCGGCAACTAGATTAGGGAAAAATATATTGGGTTATTGCCAACACCTTCAAAACATTTACATATTTAAAAAAAAAAAAAACACATTATCTACATACTTCCGAAGTAATGTAAATCCTTCCTGTTGTGCTCACAGCACAAGTGTGCAGTATACACAGAAGTCCTAAACAATGCTGGAGCTGGAAATAAAATTGTCCCTTTCTTTAAGCAGGGGTAGGGGTGGACCGCCAGCTGTTGGTGACAAACTCCCATCATCCCCAAAAAGCTGTTGACTGGTTGGTAATGATGGGAGTTGTAGCATTCAATGGCTGTAGAACTAACATAACCCCTGACTACTCATGCTTTCATTTGAATGCCCTAAAAATGACAGACTCAACAAAACGCTCTGAGTGCCTTAGAGGTGTGCAATGCATTGTGCTATAATGCAATGAAAACCCAACTGCTTCTAAAAGGATTAACAACCAATGAACATCATAACAGTAGTGTGATGTTACATACTACTCACCAGCATTTTCTCTGTGGCTTCTTGCCCAACAACACTGCAAATATCTCCAAAGTTGGCTGCACAAACCTATAGTGAAAGAAAACAAACACGCTATATTTATAGGACATATATGATAGTGCACTAAACTGGAAACAGTTTTCTTTGGAAGTGTTGGACAAACAAAAGCAAGGATTCAGGCAGGTTAGCTCAAATTGTCTAATATTGAGTAAAATCACTGCTCTGATTATTGTATTTTGTAAACCTTCCTTATATAATAATTAGCTAGGATGTTTGTCACTATGCAGTCATGAGCAGTAGAGACTGCCTGCGTTCAGGCAGTCTCTACTGCGCATGATTGCATCGCATGAGTTGCAACAACACTGCATCGCGTGGAGCAGTAGCGGCCTCTTAACCCTTTGAGTGCCAGAGGGGTACGCAACGCATTGCAAAGAAAGAGTTGTGTAGCCCTCTGGCACTCAAAGGGTTAACTTTACCCGGACCTTGGCCATGTACATTGGCTTTTACACTAGTTTACAAATAAATAACTCACTTTGCCATAACCATAATAGTCTTTGGGGGGGGGGGGGTTTAAATAACATCAGGGGGATTTTTTTTTTTTTTTTTTTTTATCTTCAACCTTCAGCTTTGCCGATTTTAAGGGATCAGAGCAAGGACAAACTTGCCCCTGTACAATCCCCTTGTCCCTGCACTTACATAGTCTTGCATGGGAAGTCAGAGGAATGCAAATATATTTTTTTGCATAAAAACGAATGTAACTGCACGCTGCACACTCTTTGGAAGATCGAAGACTAAATAAAGTACAGTCCTTTCAGGTGAGTAAGATTTAAAGTACAACAACATATCCGATGCACTTTTAAAACCATATTAAAAATATATACATTTTCTACCTAATTCAGGATATGGCAATGTGTCCTTCCAGCTGTTGTTGCAATGAGGACAACAACAGCTCGGGGGAGGGAAGAAACATCTTGCTGACATCTGGCCTAAGGGCTCATCCCCATCTGTGTTAACTAAATCAAGAGGCAAAATAATAAACATTTTATATTGTGCATATTTTTCTGCTGATAGGACACAGATGCATTTCACAGCACAATATGGAGACCTCCCTAGAATTCAAGGGGTTAACAGCTCCATTTAAATCACTGAGAATTCTCTGTAATTGTGTCCCCTATGGTGCAGTTGGTTTGCCCCATTCTAATTAAATCAGCCTCATTGTTTCATTGACCCGAGTGACAAGATATTAACCTCAAACTAAAAACCACCATAAAGCAAAAGCACATCCAGCACCTTTCCCTTAAAGGGATAGTAATACTTTGTTTTATCTTTATTTTATTTTGTAGAAATTAAAAAACAAAACAAAACATGAAGAACGATAGAAGTCTTATCTCTCAAACCTTTTTGGTTTGAGAGATATTCACAAGTAAAGTTGCCCCTCACTGAACAAAATGGTCAAGTCTGCCATCTAGCTGTCAGATTTGGAATCCGGTCCACGGACCGGCTGTGGCTCTACAGCAGAGCAGAGATCGCGAGATATAAGAACTACTTCATTCGAATAGTCTGTGTGTGCCTGGTTTGCAAGCACACTTTTTAGACCCTTCCAATGAAAATTATTTTTATATCTTGCGATCTCAGCTCTGCTGAAGAGCCACCAGTTGATCTGCGGACCGGATTCCAAATCTGACAGCTAGATGGCAGACTTGACCGTTTTGGTCAGTGAGGGGAAACTTGGCTTGTGAATATCTCTCAAACCATAAAGGTTTGAGAGATAAGACTTCTATCATTCATGTTTTTTTAATGCCTACAAAATAAAATAAAGATGAAATGAAGTATTACTATCCCTTTAACTGTAACACACCACTAGCTGTGTCTCATTTGAAAGGTCACAGAGAACAGTGCGGAAACTGCACTTCCTCATCAATGCCAAACACAAAGGATGTATTAAGCAATGCAAGATTACACTGCACACTAAAGGGAAACACACTTTAAAAGAGGATATATGTACATTTTGTTATCTACATTCTATAAGGTGCAAGAACCCTAAATTAATTTGTTAAAGGGACAGGACATTTTTTGACGCTACATATTCTGCAGCTGCATTATGGGCAATGTCAAACTGCTTATACAGTTTGTTTTTAGGATTATTATTTCTCCTCTTCTCCCTATTTTTTTCCTCTTATGCCCCTGACAATGAGCTCTCTGGATCTGTCTCCACTGAGCGGTCATCAACTGTGGAAGCAGAGAGAGAGAGTGACATAATGGAACAGCATTCCTGCAGCAATACAATTTAAAGATAAGACGTAGAAAACCTGCCAAGTCTATTAAATACAACATAACAAGAACGCAGTCCTGCAGGGATATTGCTACAGTGTAGCCGTAGCCCTGTTTTCAAGTTAATGACCAGAAAGTTCTCTGGAAACTGATATCAAGGAAGCCCAAAGTCGTGGGCATTAAAATTTAACAAAATCAGTAAAAATTACAAAAAGAGAGAAAAAATTCTGCAAGTGAATAATATGTAAAGTCAAAATTATAAGGTTAAAAGTTTTAACCATTTGAGTGTCAGAGGGGTGTGCATCACATTGCAAGCAACGAATTCCTCACCCAAGTGACAATCAAAACAATTAGACATACCACGTGTGGGTATTCGCACAGGTTCTCAGGGCAATTTTTGCATTAACCAGTGAAGCGCCAATGTATCGTTAAGCACTCTAAGGGATGAAGTATAATTAATAATGTCTCAGAAGACATCCTTTTTAAAGTTAGTCTCTTTTTTCATCTGTTTCTCTTTAAAAGGGAAAATCCTCATTCCAAAGACAGCAACAAAATCTTTTCAGACAGACAGCATTAGAGACCCAAAAAAGTAAAACTAAATAAAAACCTTTAACACAAACTGTCAAATACATAAATAAATAAATGTATGTTTGAGCTGTAATAACATTTGAATGATTCATCTCCCAAATGTTGGTGTATACTCTGCTGGAAAGGTCTTACAATTTAGATTTCCTTATCCCCTTAACAACTTAAGGACCAGAGATCCTATGGGTGGATTGGCAGTTAAGGACCACAGAGAGCATGTGCCGGTGCGCCAGCACACGTGACCGATAACGTGTACCAGCGCACTGAAGGGGGGGGGGGCTGAGAGAGACCAATACGGTCTTGGAGTGGTGTGAGACCCTGCTAGTGCTTACAGTGCTCCAGCAGGAGCACTGCAAATACTTAACATGACAGAACCACCCCTAGTCCTTTAGGCACATTTACCGATGATGATCCTGGCACATCATCAGTCCTTAAGGGGTTAAGGACCAGCAGCCCTGGGGTGTTTTTACCCTAAAGGACCTCAGACTATAGTCGGGGAGCCGGCACATGTGATCGCTCACACGTGCCACCACGCAGACAGATAGACCGAGTGAACTGCTGTGGTTTGGAAGCAGTCAGTTTTAGACTCCCATCATGATCACAGCTCACCTCCAGGATCAAAGAAGTCATGAGGTGCCAGGACCTTAACTGACACTCTTGTCAGTCCTGGCAAGTCACTGGTCCTGAAGCGATTAACAGGCTTTTACAACCACCTTTATCCCTTTGATTGCCAGAGGGGTGAGTAATAGCACTCTGGCACTCAAAGAGTTAAATTTAATGGGCAGGAGAGTTTTCTTTAGTAAACTGCTTTGTCAAAACTCTGTTTAGTTAATAAAACTTGAACTTTGTTAGTAAATATTAGTGACAAAAGGACATCCTTATAACCAGAGTTACTTTACACAGTCCAAAACATCATCCATATGATTCATTTGAAAAGGAAAATTTTCATGAATTTCTTTTAGTTATTTGACAGCTGTGTTAAGGATTTCTAGCAGTTCACAGAAGTTTCTAGTGCCAGTGGGGTGGTCAAAGAAATGGCTTGCAACCCATGGTCCTCCAGCTCCTTTTAAAACATAATAATTAGCTCCTACAGCTGGTCATTGTTGTCTGTGGTAGTAGCACTTCAATAAAGCAGGGAGAAGGAACACACCTTGCGAACATGGAACATTCTGCAGTCGCAGCACATCTCACAAAACCGTGGCAGGATGAGCCTTTCTGTGATATCTTTACCCACCATAGATGCCATTTTGCACATAATCTGGAGGGGGAAGAGAAAAAAATACTACTATAAACAAATAATGTCCTTCAAAACTTATGTTTTGTTTGCCTGTGTAAGGCTGTGTTCACAAAGGTATTAGAAAATGAGTGTTTAGGGGGTTACCGTATGGAATTTCAGACAGGCTAGAGCAGTTGAGATGCACACTGCAATGCTGTTTGACTACGAATGACATGAGGACATCAGACAATCAGGTCTGGCTACTGTTCCACGTGTCAACTCACTGGGCTGATGTACCAAGTAAAAGTGGTGTTTCTGGAGCAAACCAACTGCTTGACAGGGGAAAAAATACAAAATCGTGTTGCTTTAGAAGTCGTTTTTACAGCCATGAATGCCAGAGAGGTCTTAAACGCTTTGCGAAAACATAGAATTTTCACTCTCTGTGGTGCAGCTGGTTTGCTTCAGAATTGCACAATGTTTCTTCATATATCTGTCAGTCTCAGGCTCTTTCCCCACTCCTATGTCACCAAGTTCAAACGGTCCTTTTAGGCACAGCCTACTACTAACAAAGCAATTTGTTTTCTTGAAAATAATGAATTCCACCAGGGGTGGAAAACCTGTAGCACACCAGTGTTGCTGAACTAGTAACACCCACTATCTACTGCAGAACATCAGATGACAAAGGATAATGGCAGGGCTTTAAGTTTTTTTCTAATGTATTGCAAAGTATTATTAATGAATATGTGACTGATGCGAGTCACACTCTTTAATATATTCTAGTTTAAAATACTTTAAAAGTTTAATACTCTCCTTTACGAACTTCAGCCCCTCTAGTAAAAGGGCTAAATGGTCGGTCATCCAGCTTACATGTCAACTCAAATCTGTAATCACAAACCGACATGTCTCTGTGTGACAAGTTTTAGTACATTCTGTAACACTGACTAAAGCTCAGTACATGGAACACATGCCCAACCAACTAACTGTTAGTCAATTGGAGATGACTGAAGTTGTTGTCTTAGGAAAACTGGAGAGCCAAAAATGGACTACCCCTGCTTTAGAGGTTTCCAACCAGTTTTGGTAAACAATGCAAGACAAAAATATTCAGTATATAATGAAGAGCTGGAGGGAATTAAATGCACAGATTTAGCCATTGAGAAACAGCAACACATAGACCATGGGGATTAATTTCCTCCCATTAGGAGGCACCCCTGCCAAAGGGGGGGGGCTCTAGGCCAGAGGCCCTGTGTACCCATTGGATTAAGATAAAACGGTTTGTTGCTATGAACATTTTTATGAAACTACCTTTAAACCATTTTCTCCTAGTCCAAGTGGAACACAGGAATCATGGAGGAAAGTCCCCTCCTCTGAAGGGAAGTGCAATTCTAAAAGCAAAGTCTCTGAGATGGAGACTCCATGTTCCCTCCACTATACCCCCACCTACTTCCAATTTCAACATATGGCAAAGCCAAAGTAAAACAGAAGTGAGAGAAAAGAAGGAAATACCCTAAATAGTGAACCCAAGAGGACCAGGAACTCAAACTGCAGTTTGTTTTCTCTGGGTAGGAGTCCTGTGTTCCATGTGGACTAACACCAAAGGAATGAACGGTAAATTCACTAATATCTTCTTTTCTCTGTTGTCCAATGTGGAACACAGAAACCATGGGGATTATACCAAAGCTATCAAGCAAGATTCCTAGGAGGGGAAAAGAAAAAACCCTCCAAGGGACTAAAAATGTACAACATGAACCTTAGGTGTCAGACACCAAACTGCAAAAGAAAAGGAAACGAACGAACGAGCTCTTAAAGAGGCACCACAACCTATAGGGCCTTCCAGCCAAAGCTGGGGTCAGCTGACACATGATAATGTTTGGAAAAAAAGTGTGCAGAGATGACCATGTCACCACCTTACACAGCTGATGAGCAGTAGCCCGATTCTAATAGGCCAAAGAGGCACGCACACTGATGTGGTGACATGTGCCATGACTCAAAAGGGAAAAGGCTTCTTCCTAAGAACAAATGCCTGACAGATGTTGCCTTGATCCAGGAAGAAATAGCAGTTTTAGACTCAGCCTGGGCCACACTTGGGCTCTCAGGGATTATAAAAAGTGAGTCAGATCTCTGAAATGGCAGCATGTAATGAGCTTAGAACTTCAAGAAACGTACCACAAACAGATAAAGTTCCTGACAACTGCACATTAACAGAACAAATGCATTTCTGAACACCACCTTGAAAAAAGGACAAAACCACCAGATGCCTGAAAGGTCACAGTTCTTAACTACAATCAGCACACCACTAGCAGAACATGGACCAAACCCTAAGATAGTCCTTGGAGCATACTAGAAATGACAGCGTCTGGAAAAATCCTTTTTTCTTCAAGATTCTGGCCTCAACAACAAAGCTATCAAAGCACGCTTCTCTACCTAAGGGTGGCATACTGGACCCTAGGTCAGAAGGCCTAGACTCAAGGGGAGGTGAAATGGCTCTGTAACGGACAGAGAAGATCCAAAAACTGAGGCCTGACGGGGCCAAAATGGAGCAATAAGGATGAGCCCCATCTATCCTGACCTTTCTTAGCACCCTGGGAATTTGAAGGGGGGGTGGTGTAAGGAAATACATAAGCCAGAGGAAAATTCCATGTTATGGATATGACATCCAATGCTAGAGGATCTCTCAACCTGGTACAGAACAGTGTAACTTTGTGGTTCAGGGGATAAGCCAGTCCCTAATGGCAGCCAATCAAGTTGAAAACACACACACTGGTTGAGCTCTCAGTTTCCAGGATCCAGTTGTTAATAACTTGGGAAGTGTTCAACTTCTGGAACATGAACAGCAGAGAGGGCCGGCACGTGAGCATTGGCCCACTAGAGGATCTTCAGAAACTCAGTCCAAGTCGACATGCTTCTGGTTCCTCAATGATGGATGATTAAAGGGGAACTATCACCTTTGAACAACTTGAGCAAAAAAAACAAAAAAACAACAAAAATAAAAGTCATAATTTTTTTTTTAAATTATATTCATTTATTAGAACGAAAACGTGGCAAATGTGCTCTCTCTTACGCCAACCTATTCTTGGGTTGATGGGAGAGGGAGACTGCCTTTAGTGAAACTATGGAACAGTACTCAGCATACATCTTGGGTTGGTACAGATTTATTGACATTTTTTTTTTATGGTCTGGCACAGAAGATCTTTGTAAGGAATTTATTTGTATTTTGAATTACAAATTTAATATACATCTCACCTTCTCCTTTTCAGAGAGATCGGTTGATTTTTTGGATCTTTCGATCTCAACCAGTTCTTCTGGTATTATTATGACAGATCTGTTTCATAGAGAGACTGCAGTGAATGCGCTTTTACACTATTATAGAGCACATCCATTAAGCTGCAAGAGAGCTATCCCCACAGGCCAATACATGAGAGTCCCGCGTAATTGTTCGACTGATAGCTTATTTTACAAGAGAGCTAAGGAATTACAACACTGATTCAGAGAGACGGGCTATCCACAATCTTGTTTGAAGAAGGGATATCAACAAGTAGTTAGGACTCCACGTAACAACCTTCTCAATGATGCGAATCACACTAAATGTGTTAAAAAGGATGAAGTAATCAAAATCATTGCTCGATATAATGCTCAGTGGTCACAAATTCATGGTTTCTCTCATAACTGGCATATTTTATTAACAGATGATGTCCTTCAGCAACACTTGTCGAGCTCCCCCTTGATCACAGCTAGACTGAGTCACAATCTTTCTGATTCATTGGTATGTAGTCATTTCACCTCATCAGGAATTAGGACTATGGGTTCCAATACTGTAGGCACATTCTCTTGTGGCAGTTGTTCTATCTGCCAATTTATTTCTAAATCTAAAGAGGTATTTAGCCCAGTGTCCAATAAACGGTTGTCTCTCCGACATCTTATTAATAGTTGCACTAAAATTGCATTTAAGCAATAAAATGCTCTTGTGACAAGTACGATGCCGGGCAGATCGCCCGAATGTTAAAAAAACAGGATTCAAAAACACTTTTGTTTATTTAGGAATGCGGAGAGAGACTGAGCTTGAGGGGAACAATTGACGTCTGTAGCACAACATTTCTTGTCATTCCATGGAGGAGTACCCGCAGAATTGGAGGTAATGGGTCTAGATAGAATTAGAAAGGGCATCAGAAAGGGAAATTTGAACAAACGACTATCACAGCATGAAACCTGGTGAATATTTATGTTACAGACTTGCCAACCTGGAGGTCTGAATGAGGCGATATCATTCTCTTGGTTTCTAGACACTTGAATTGGTGAATTTACATTCTTTAACTAATTATTGTGCATCTTTTTTCCCTAGGTTCTTCACAGGCTGTGAAGCCAAGTCCAAAGTGGAATTTTCCTGACCGTTATGGATTAACGTTTGTCCATTATATTGATTTGAGATGGATGCGCTTCACCATGTACACCTTAGAGTTCAGGTGGCTCGGGTCTTATGGACACATATCCGGATATTTGTTTTGACCTCCCCTTAACATTATCCCTTGCCCTTTTGGATGAAGAGGAATAGACTGATTCCCATTCGGGTTCTTTTGCGGGGCATATAAATTACCTGTGGAGACTATTTGACTAATCTAGAAGAATTTGCCACCTGGAGAATAGGCATAAGTATTGGATATGTACTCTGGATACTTATTTGCAATTTCATTTTTTGACCAATAATATTTTCCTTGGAACCTCTTGTATGCAGGAGACCAAGTTTGCACAGAATGCATTCCTGTTTGGAGGACATTAGGAGATTCTCATATGCTCCTGACTGGATTTACGATTTTTCTCAACACATATTTAGTATTTTCTAATTCTTGACATTGTTATTATATAATTGGTGTACATGATATTGTTCATATGCCATATTAAAGGCTGGTACTTTACACTGTGGGTATATATATATATATATTATATATATAATAAACAAATGTAGTATATTTTAATACACTCTTCTTGCAGAGGGTCGTAAATACCTTTATGTAAGGATTGGGGGGGGGGGGGGGAAATGCAGGAGATGGTAATGGAGTGGAGAGAGTTAAAGATTGCACATGTTAAGAATGCTAGAATTCCCATCCAACAATTCAGCAAGTGCATGCAGGCCTGTATACAACTTGCGCCCACATGTGCATATACATACATACACACACATACACATATATAAATACATACATATACACACACACGTACCTATGCACGTACACACACCTATACATACACATACAATGTGTCTACATACACACCCACAGATATATATGCATATAGTAAATATACATATGTACATAAACATGTACATATGAGCACACACATATACACAAATGCATACACCCAGATATGTAGTGATACATACTAAAACATCCATCCATACACAAGAGCCTATATATTATATATATACACTAGTACATATACACATACATGCCTACCTACATGTACATATATGCACATAAACCCATAAACATATATATGTGTGGTTGTGCTATTCTATATGCCTACATGTATTGGAGTAATAATAATAATCTATTTATATAGTGCCAACTTATTCCACAGAGCTTTACAATAGGGAGTATTGGAAAGCATCTGTCCGTACGCCATACTAATATACTACTAATAATATTGAACCTGTCATAGAATGCATTTTAACATGTGGATACATATGAAGAGTGATCATGATAGAGGGGTCATGTAAAACTTTGATAATGGGAAAGGAAACCCAAATCAACGTTTAGTCCTCTATTCTTGCTGTTAAAAAACATAATCACTCTGGCTTCAAAAGTTTTTCTTTCTTGGGTATTTCTAAAAGTCCCTTTGAGCACACTGATTTTTTTAGCATGGCGTACAGACAGATGCTTTCCCATACTCCAATATATGTAGGCATATATATGTGGGTGTTTAAGTGCATATAGGTATGCATGCATTTATGTGTTTTTGTATTTACACACACACATTTATAAAATATAATATAAATGTGTGTGTGTGTGTGTGTGTGTGTGTGTGTGTGTGTGTGTGTGTGTGTGTGTGTGTGTGTGTGTGTGTGTGTGTGTGTGTGTGTGTACGTGTGTAGGCTCTTGCGTATGGATGTATGTTTCAGTACGTATCCCTACATATTTGGGTGTATACATTTGTGTGTGCTTATATGTGTGTACGTGTGCGTTTGTGTGTACGTGTGCGTTCGTGTCTGTATGCACATGTGGCCGCAAGTTGTATACAGGCCTGCATGCACTTGCTGACTTGTTGGATGGGAATTCTAACATTCTTGGCATGTGCAATCTTTTTTTTTTTTTTTTTTTTTTTTTTTTTTAATTAACTCTCTCCATACTCATACTCTAACATATGATTACTATTTTATTTTTCTGTATTTCTTTGAACGCGCTTGTATTACATATTATACAATGATTCGCTAACAGTGTGCCTATATTAGATGTACATCGATCGGGTCTAGGGGTAGGGATCTGTGTTTCTTAACTGATCCTCCAATCTTGTGTATACATCACATGATGATATTGATCTTGGTCATTGGTCCATTCAAACTTTAAATTGCATCGTTTTTGTTGTTCCCATAACCCCTGATGAAGCCGTGTATACGGAGATACGCGTTGGGTTGTGATACAGGCACATCTTCATTTATGCCATTTCCACAGCATCTATATCTCGTCATATTTGGAGATAAGTGTTTTGTGCTATATTTTTGTCATTTCTGGCTTTCTTGCCACTTTGTTGCACTTCATATATTGTATTCTTTAGACAGGCTTCTTCATTTTTGGAGCTTATATATAGATAGCACAGTGCATAGTATACTTTATCACTTATGTGCCCTTACTGAGTGGATGTAGCTTATTATTATTCCATGTACCTGCCCATATTATTCTTTAGTTTAATTGTTTTTAACTGTCTTTAGTATATATCATTGTAATAATTTTTGTAATAAAGCTTGTTTTTGTATTTTTCGGAGATATATTTGAGTGCCTCAATTTAACAAGTTGCTGTTGTGGGTGATCTCCGGAATTCTCTCTCCTGATGCACTTTCCTTTTGTTTTTCATTATAGTGGTAACTTATGTGTGCACCAATAATACTTATCTGATATTTGTGTCATTTGATTGCCAGTGAGTGCAGCAGAATTTTCTTGTGAATAATCATTTATTAGAACGGCCTGCGGCATTATATGCTGACCACCACCACCTTTCCTTTTTCCTCCAGCAGTGTGTCTAAACAGCTGCCTGCAGGCAGAAGCGGCATGAAGGAGCAAGTCGGGCAATGAATACAAAGTAAAAAGCAAAATCCTGTACTTATGAGTGCAGGATGTTGCTTTTTACTGTGTTTCAATTGCCCGGCTTGCTCCTTCATATTGCGGCTGCTTACAGACAGCTGTCTAGAAGCAGTGCTGGAGGAAAAGGGGAAGGCAGATGATGGGGAGAGCGATGCAACAGAGGAAAGGTGGCTGTGCTCTCCCTCCTCTCTGCTGAAGATGTGGCCTATAGTTTCATCTATAGTGAAATTATTTAGTAGGTGAAACTGAAATGGGGGGGGGGGCAGTGTTATATGTGGTGACAGTTCCTCTTTAAGAGAATGCTGTCGCATTACTTGACCGGATCCACATAGAAAACCCTGACAAGGTAAGAAGAAACCCTTTATTCTGACTTTACATATTCTGCACTTGTTACATCAAAATAAAGGATTACCATTACTTTAATAAAGTTTGCTCCCTCAGACCAGAAAACCCCACTATAGGTCAAACAACAGTGGCCTATACCTCCCATCAATCATCAGAGCAGCCATTTTTATGGGCCACATTGTGGATCGAGCGCTTCTAAATCACATAACAAACTTGTCTTCCAATATGGTGGTCTCCTCCCGAAGCAATGAACCTCTCTGCAGACTGCTTAAAGAAAAATACACTAGGATCACGCAGATGTCCAAGCTGTAATTGTCTAATTGCACATCCCTATGTGTTGAGTGTCTCCAGCACACTGCATAGCCCAATGCTATGCTGTCTGTAATAAACGTGCTCCAGCAGGTTGGCCAAAACCCATTGCCACAGCAGTGGCTTCACCACATTCTCAAAATCCTTTCCACTCATGCCCCTTAGGTCAGGGAATTGAACAAACAATATAAATTACAGTTTTGAGAAGACCTACAGACCCCCATGAAGACCTCTGACTGTGGTCCATAACAAAGGAAGGACAGAGAGGGACATACTCGCGGGCTCTTGTCCTGAAGATCTCTGCACCTCAGTCGAGATGTTGACCCCTTTGTGCTGATTACTGTCAGCTTGAGGTCAGGAGGGTAAGACCAAGTGCTAGCGAACTCCAGAGTAGGAAGGAGGACGTCCAGGGGAAAAGAACTAGATTCCCTCCTGTCCTCCCCCCTGTCATGTAGAAAAAAAGAAAAAGAAAAATACAGAAAAAATAAATCACGGTCTCAAAGACCAGCCCTGACAACCTCCTGTGAAGCAGACACAAAATGGAAAAAGATGAGCGAGATGAATGTTATGCATGACTGAATGGGTGTTACCACCTCATGAGTACTCTTATTAAAGTACCTGTCTCCTAGTGCAAGAAAGTTAACCTCATGGTCTCCGTTTCCCCAATGGACAAACGTGACTTTTTTTTTTTTTTTGTCTTATTTTCTAACAGCTCTTACTGGACACACTATCCGCACTATCAGTAAAGTGTATTTTTACGAGTATAACTGAAAATATGATTTGCTTATTAATGAAAAAGATTATGGAATTTAATGTTTGAAAGAAAATTGGCATAATTCTGGGAAAAACCAATAGCACCACAGGGGGCAAATACATTTTTCCATTTCATTAAATGGCTTTTTTTTAACCCTTTGCATGCTATACAGGTCTCCAAAATACTACATATATGGTGTATGTTTATCCTTGGAGCGTTACACCCATGTTTTCCCCTTAGAAATATCATCCAAGTGATTAATATATGTATTATATTTGGGCAGCACTCACACCTTATCGTCCTGTAAGATGAACTATAGGCTTTTCCCAGGCCAGGGAGTGTCCAATAAGCTTTTGGCCCTGTCAAACTTGCAAATATACAGAAAGCAGAAGTCAGCCATGCACTCTATGAATATTTATTCATGCCCCATTCAAGCAAAGTGAAAGGCAACATGTCTGACCTAAACCAAACCCTTGTCAAGCCACAGCTTGGATGGGGCATGAATATTCAATTAACCGCAGCACTGGTTACTGTTTTTTTAATAGTTGAGTAGTTGAAGTCATCTTTCTAGTCCCCCCTTTGCTGGTTGCCAAGATAAGGTTGTTGCATGCTTGACTTATTTGAAAACAAGCCAATTCAAAAATGAGTCAGACCATATTATACCCCTCCCCCCATAGGACATAAAGAACAGCACCACAGTAGGATGAATATAGTGTCAGTCATATATACAGAAAGCAAGTTGTGGAACTCACCGCCACGGCTTCAGTCTTGACATCATCATTGCTATCTGGAGCAGTGAGATCAATAAGCACTGGACACACTTTACTCTCCACATCAGACCTTTCTATCAGCTCCTGCTCCAGCAGCACCAGCAAAGCAGCCTGACTGGTCTTTCTGACCTGAAGCATTGTGAAGAGCGTCATTAAAGGGATAGTAATGTTTCATAATAAAAGCAGCTCCAATTAATCATCATAGTATTTGGACTTTGGAGAGTGTTATTTCAGTTCTGTCAGAGTTGTAGCTCAGGAGTAATTCAATGACAAAGTGTCCCCCAACTCTTCTTGAACTGTACAGTACTGGCAGTCAGCCCTTACTGGCCTACTATTTCATGTGTGCTACTTCTTTAGTTTTTGTTAAACGTGTCAGGCAGGCTGTACCCTAGGGTCTGGCGGCTGCATTTGGCTCATGAGCTAGGCTGTTCTTATACCGTATATATAGTATATTTAAAGGGATAGTAATGTTTCATAATAAAAGCAGCTCTAATTAATCATCATAGTAGTTGGACTTTGGAGAGTGTTATTTCAATTCTGTCAGAGTTGTAGTTCAAGAGTAATTCAATGACAAAGTGTCCCCCTCCCGCCCCTTTTACTGATGTAACACTGCTCAGCCAAAGCAGAAGGGAGGTGCCCAGGTAGACTGCAGAGAGGGACAATCTTCAATTAAGATAAGGGAAAAACCTGTAAAGCTTGTCAATGGGGGGCAGGGCTTTCATTGTTTTCATATAAAAAAAGATTGTCCCCTTCTGTTATCTGTCTGGTCTATGGACTGCATTCCACATCTGAGAAGAGATTGCTTACACTAGGTAAAAGGGGCGGCAGGGGGAAACTTTGCTTGTGAATATCTCAAACCATAAAGGTCTGAGAGATAAGACTTATACCATTCTTCATGTTTTTTTTAATGCCTACAAAATAAAATAAAGTTAAAATGAAGTATTACTATCCCTTTAAGAAGGGAAATAAATGTTGATTTCTTATATTTCAGTATAACTTTATAACTGTGATGGCTAATTATGGACCTCAAGAACTACAAACAGTGCAAGTTTTATAGAGATCACTAACTGGGCAATAAATTATAGTGACTGGGCTACGGATTGATCAACCTGTGCTCAAACAGAGGTTTCCCGAAAACAAACACTGTTAGCAGCTCAAGGATCAGTGCTGTCTACCTAATGTATTATAGTGTTCTACCATCTAATAGAGTGGTTCCCAACCTTTTTTTAATTTGACACATACTCCATTAGGTAGTGAAATGTGGTTGAAAAAATACAGATTTCTATGACATGTGTGCATCAAAAATAGATATTTAGAAAGGTGTGGCACATTAAGTTTGGTGCTGTAATACTCCTCTTGGGAACCTCTGATCTAGAAAAAAATCAAGGAACCAAGCAAAGACATTCCTAAATCCATAAAATCCATGTATGTCTGTCTTACTGCAGTGCCAAACTGTAAAATATACATGGAGAATGATGCATTAAGGTAAAGTCTTGCAATTCTGGTGGGAACCAACTGCACTACAGGGCACAAATAAAGTTCCCTATCAACTTAAATGGGGCTTTAACCCTTTCAGTGCCAGAGGGGTACACAACATGCAGAGCAGTGTGTTGTGTACCCCTCTGGCACTGAAAGGGTTAACCCCTTGAACACTAGAGAGCTCTCTAGTGCACTGAGAAGCAATGTGTTAGAGACCACTCTAACACTGAAAACGTAAATCCAGAGTGCCAGAGAAGTATCCAAAGAATTGCAATGTGCTGCATACACCTCTGTTAATAAAAGGATTAAAATCCCAATTTAAGTCAATGGGAATTTTTGCAATTTATATTTATTCCCTATCGTACGCTTTGTTTGCGTCACTTTTTCTTTGTACACAAGTTTCACTTTCTCAGTGAGCCAATGTCCAAAACCACATTGGATCATACATACAAAGAGATAAGTGGAGCAATTCTGAGGTGAGACAATTGCACAAAATGCAACAAATAAACAATCCCTTTGAACTGAATGGGAATTTTAGCTGCTTGGGTACTAGAAAGCACACCATTCAAATGGGTTAATATTTAAATATGAATATGTGCAGGTGTTTTTTTTTTCCAGTAAATTGACCCATTTTATGCAAATGTCTCATTGTTTCATACATCACTATGGGGCAAATGATTAACATGATACACTTGGCAACTCACAACATACAATGAGAAAAAGAAAAAGGCATCTAACCTGGTTATTCTGGTCAGCTAGGTACCGCACTACAATAGGCAGAAGATATTTGGAGAAAGCATGTGGAATAGAAGGCCGGTTCTCTTGGCAGAACATAGCAAGGTGAGGCACTTGTTCCATGAGTTCAGCACGCACAGTAGGCTCTGTATAAACAGAGTCCCAATTACAGACAATGAGTTCATATTCAGCACAGGTAACGATGCAAATCAAGCCTATAAATCTTAAACTATTATGAAAATAAACAGTGAGGCATTATATAAACAGTCAGAGAATCCACAGCTAGAAACAGATTGCAAGGCCACGGGCATTGTAATGGCAGATCTCTGGTTCCCAGCTGCTCAAGACAAAGGATACAAGTCCTTGTCTTCCAATTAGATTCCACTCCCTCGGCTCCTGGATAGGACACGTGCCAGTCGGCTTTTGTGCCTCTCAGAACAGCTGTGCTGCTCACTCTGAGATGTGTGCATTATGCTAATTTTTACATTTTATTGATACTTTTATATAAGAAAAATGCAACCATACAGAGGCATATGTATAAAGACCAAACATGGGCCACAAAATAAAATAAAAAAAACAAATTGTACCTAATGTAATGAATATAAATCCCCTTTGAGTTATATGAAGCTTTTAACCCCTTGGATAGAGGTCTCCAACATGAACATCCAAGATGCTCATTTCATAAATATTGTGCTGCTGCTCTTTCACTCTGATCATTTTCAGCCTTACATAAATATGTCCCATAGAATTCTTAGCTAAAATGTTTCAATTTAAAAATCAGAGCACAATACAAGATGCGGATTAGGGAAGTAGTGGTAAATCCAAGACACTAGGAGGCTCTTAAATGAACACAAGGGCTTGCCTAGGAAGGTGTCCATCGTGTGTTGTATTGTGTGTGCGCGCACTGTGTATTCGAATAACGTTCTTGCTTGCCCATGTTCAATCACTTCTCAGCCTTTTTTTTTTTTTTTTTTTTTTAAACACATTTAACTGCTTTGTTTTCAACAATTGGAAAAATCAGAGTTAACCCTTTGAGTGCTGATGGATATGCAACACATCCCAAAGCAATGCGTTGTGTACCCCTTTGGCACTCAAAGTGTAAAAAGTAGGACTGGTTTAATCTATCATCATATCGTAATGTATTTTATTCAATCCATGATAAGACCAGACTTTTTGAATATAGTGATCTACAGCCTATTGTGTGTTATGAGGAGCTGTGACCTAAAGGAAAATGTCATATTAACAGTTTTTTTGTTTGGTGCTTTTTTTTTTTTTTAATATTATATAATTTTTTTTAATATAAAACAGCTGTATGAAGAACACCTAAATTAATCTCTTAAATATATATTTTAATAAATTTACCCTGCTAAAAACAGCAAAATCAAAGGTTATAGCCAACACTATATTCTTTATGACCAAATTGTATGTATGAATGTATGTATATCTTTATTTATATGGCACCACACAGTGTACGCAGCGCCTTACAATAGAAGTTACATAAGTGCCACATTCATAGAAACATTAGGAGGGTGAAGTATTTCTTTTTACATTGCGCTATTTCGGCTCTGTTGAAGAGCCGCTTGCTTGTACCGTGACCAGGATATCCTGCCGTCAGCTTACAGCTGATGTCAGGGAAAGCGGAGGGAGGGGGGAACTTTAGCCTTCTATAGTGCTTAAACCATAAAGGTCTGAGAGATGGGACTGGGGTTGTTTAGTTTCGTTTTCTAATAGCTGCAATATTACTTTTTTTACGATATCGACATTACTAACCCCTTAATAAAAAAATTTAGATATTCACATATCTATCTCTCTTCCTCTCCTGAGGAAGGCTGAAATGCTACAGCCAAAACGTTGATTCAATAAAGTAAATATTTGTGTTTCAAATTTTCTTGTATATATATATATATATATATATATATATATACACACACATATACATACACACACACACACATATATATATATATATATATATATATATATATATATATATATATATACACACACAAAGACACACAAATTATATTATATGTACATACAAAATTCTTAGGCAGGTGTGAAAAAATGCCATAAAGTAAGATTGCCTTCAAAAATAGACCTGCTAAATCAGTTTACAAAATGATAGTGAGGGAACAGAAGAAAAATTCTAAATATTTGGTGTGACCACCTTTTGCCTTCAAAAACAGCATACATTCTTGCACAAAATCAGGGATTTTGTAGGCAGTCAGGTGTATGATTAAAAAATTATATCAAACAGGTGCTAATGATCATAAACTTAATATGTGGGTTGAAACACAATCATTAATTGAAACAAACAGTTGAGTAGGAGGAATAAAACTGTGTGAGGAACAGCCAAACTACACTAAAAAGGTGAGGTTGCTGAAGATTAATGTCAAAAGTGATACACTATGGCAAGACTGAGCACAGAATAAGACACAAGGCAGAAATTTCAAGGCAGACAAGAGTTTCCAGATATGCTGTCCATGCTCTTTTGAAGAAGCACAAAGAAACGGGCAATGTTGAGGAACGCAGATGCAGTGAATAGCCAAGGAAATTTAGTGAAGCAGATGAAAGACACATCATGCTTTCTTCCCTTCACAATCGGAAGATGTCCAGCAGTGCCATCAGCTCAGAATTGGCACAAAACAGTGAGAAACTGGTACACCCATTTACTGTTCAGAGAACTCTGATCTTCATAGGAGACTTGCAGCCAAAAAAGTCATACATCAGACGTGGAAACAAGCCCAAGCAACTCAACTATGAATGAAAACACAGGAACGGAGATACAGAAAAATGGCAGCAGGTGCTCTGGACTGATGAGCCAAATTTTTAAATATTTGGCTGTAGAAGAAGGCAATTTGTTTGCCAAAAGGCTGGAGAGAGGTACATGAATGAGTGTCTGTAGACAACACTGAACCTTGGTGGAGTTTTTTTTATTATTTTTTAATTTTTTTGCAGGTTTGGGGCTGCGTTTCTGAAAATGGATTTGGGGATTTGGTCAGAATTAATGGTCTCCTCAATGCTGAGAAGTACAAGCAGATACCTATACATCATGCACTACCATCAGTTTATTCTGCAGCAAGACAACAACCTCAAACATACAGTCAAAGTAATAAAGAACCATCTTCAGCGTAAAGAAGCACAGGGAGTCCTGGAAGTGATGGTATGGCCCCCACAGAGCCCTGATCTCATCATCAGTTCTATCTGGGATTACATGGAGAGAGAGAGAGATGCAGTTGATGCTGCCTAAATCCACAGAACTGTGGTTAGTTCTCCAAAAGGTCTGGAACAACCTACTTGCAGAGTTCCTTATCAAACGGTGTGCAAGTGTGCCTAGAAGAATTGATGCTGTTTTGAAGGCAAAGGGTGGTCTCATCGGATACTGATTTGATTTAGATTTTTCTTCTGTTCACTCACTATTTTGTTAAATGATGATAAACTATTAAAGCATTCTTACTGTACAGCCTAAGGATTCTGCACAATACTGTGTGTGTGCATTATTTTATTTATTTAAATTCTTAAGGCCATTAGTAAGCTTACCATTACTTTTCTATTTAGTCCATATGGTACAAAGTAAACATGGGGTTGAGCTCCCTCCCCCAGGGTGGATGGGCGTTTCAAACAGACAGGGTCTTTGGGGCAGAGTCTCCCTCTTCTTTCTCCAGCTCAACCGAACCCCCCCCCCCCCCCCCCCCCACACACACACACACACACACACACACACACACACACACACACCTTCCAGATACATGTGTTTGACAAGTGCTACAGGAGAAAGTTTTTTTTTTTTGTTTTTGTTTTTTTGTTGTTTTTTTTTGTTTTTTTTTTCCCCTAAGCGTGCAAGAAGAAAAGGAAGCTGCTAAGACTAAGATCCTAAGAGGATTCCTCTGAGGGGGAAAGGACACACAAGTAGTTTTTTCTCAGAATGGGAGCCGTGTGTCCCATATGGACGTAAGAGTACAGGATTTAAAGGTAAGTTCATTAAAATCCTTTTTCCTCCTAAGTCCAATATGAAACACATAAACCAAGGGAATATAAGAGAGCATCTCAAAGATTCCATGGAGGGAAGAGAGAAAAATCTTCACCTATGATACCAGTATTCCGTGGAACTCAACTGGATCTGTAAAACAACTTGGGCATCAACACACACCAAACTAGCACAGCAAACCACACAAAAACCAGCTGGGCTCAAACTACTGAACAACATCTGGCAGTAGGAAAAAGGAAAAATATTCCTCAGACAAGCAAAACTGCCTGCCAGGACACTGACACTGTGGTGCTTGGTAAATGTGTGCAGTGAGGACCAGGTGGCAGGCTTTGTTTTTGTAGACTCAGGAATCACCCACAGACCTGGTGGAGTGCATTGTGATCTTAAAAGGAACATGTATCTTCTTCATTATACCCTTTGTATGGTAGCCTTGATCCAAAAGGCAATAATGACCTTTGATGCTGCCTGATCCACCCCAGGTCCCTCAAGGATGACAAAAAGGGAGTCAGCCTTGAGGGCAGGCTTTGTGCAATGCACATAATACTAAAGGAAACACTCCACATCCAACAATTGGAGATCTTTCTCCTATTTGGATGAAGGGTCAGGACAGAAATAAGGCACAATGAACTCCTGATTGATATGAAAATCTGAGGCATCCTTGGGTAAGAACTTCTGGGAGGTAGAAAGCAACACCTTGTAATGGTGAAAAACCAGGAAGGGAGATTTACAAGACTTGGCTTAAACTCTGCCACCCTCATAACAGAGGCAATGGCCAAAAGGAAAGCCATTTTCAGCAGCAGATGACGGAAAGAAATTAAGGCCAGAGGCCTTAAAACCAACACTTAAAACCAAGCTGTGATCCCACAGAGTCTCGAAAAAGTTGAAGTTGTCTGCAGGGGATCGTCAACAGACCAGGACTCAGAGTCATGTGGAGTTGGCTTGTCAGACTGAAACCTTTGCAGTTTGTTGCCAAATCTGCCTGAGCTTTGCAGTGGGGCATGATTGGGAAGACCTGAGGGATTTGCACCTCAGCTGCCTGGACTGGCAGGAGGAGGAATTCCATGTCCGGGGCTGGGGGTTAGGTGTCGGAGGAAAAACATATGGATGAAAATTCCATGGTACAGACACTGCATCAATTGCAAATGCCAGAGGATACCTTAAACTGACATAGAATAGACAAACATTGCAGTTCAGACTGGAAGCCATAATATCCACTGATGGCAGTGTCCAGTGGCGGACAATCATATCTTACACACTATGTTTCAGTTTCCAATTCCTGGGATCCAGATTTTGACAACTTACAAAGTCTGCAAGTACTTTTTATATGCCAGGAATGTGGACAGCTGAGGGGAATGGCAAGGGAGCCTCAGCCCATTGGAGAATCTCCCAAACATCTATCCGGGCTGACATGCTTCTGGTTGCTGTTTGACAGCTGATGTAAGCAGCAGCTGTCACATTATCTGACTGAATCCTCACCAGAAACCATGACATGGGATGAGACCAGTGGTGAAACTCTAAGCAGATTGCATGTAACTCCAGAATATTGATTTCTTGAAGACTCTCCCTCTCTGCTACAGATGCCCTGGGCTGTCAAGGGACCCAGGGAAGCACTCAACAGGCTGGCTTCCATGGTGACCTCTATGCATTCTGGAATGACAAACAGATGCCCCAATGTTAGATGGGACTGTTGAAGCCACCAGCACAGGTCCTCTTTCATCTGAAGAGACAGACATGACATGGGACAGATGAGATTGGTGTCTGGAACAGTTCCAGAGAATGGCCAGCTGTCACTGAGTGAAAGCGAAATTAACAGTATGGACTTGCCTCCAGGGAAGAGACTAGGGAACACGGTCTCATGCATTGTCAAACCATCTCTGAAGGCCAGGATATTGCTTGAGACACACAAAGAGACAAGGACTGAATCTAGTCTCCGGGAAGAAACAGTGTCCCTTGGACTTCCCTCATACCTAGGTTATGAAGGATAGGGAAGGAACCGAAGATGAGCACTCAACCATGCTGCTCCAGGATAGAAACACACTCCTAAATTTGCAAAGCAAGTTGAGGGGGGAAGGGATTTGAAGTCTATGTGTTTCCGTTCCAAGATTACAGCAAAGCATACTGGTCTATTACTGAAATTGCCCCATAGTCTTGAAAGAGACTGAGGCAAGCCCCAATGCCTGAAGATAGCCCAGGGACTCAAGAGTCTTAGGCTTCTGACCAGTCTCCACTGCCCAGGCCTGTTTGGGCTTTGGGGTGTGGCAATGAGGCTGTGAACTGCAGGAGCAAAGCATTTGTGGGGATAACAAAAGCCAGGTATATCTTTTGGGGATTGGGCAAGCTTTGAAGTAATATGAGGCACCAAGGTAACCTGGATTCCAGTGTGACTGCTGACCTGGTCTTGGACAGGGAAAAAACAACTGTTTGTCCATAAAGAGACATCAAGGACCTCTTGAACAATTGGTCAGCTGACTAAATCTTAAGCCAAAGAGTGCGACTCTCAACCATTGAAAAGGCTGAGGTTTTTCCTGAAAATCTAGCAGCATCAAAGGCTACTTCAGTAGTATATGCAGTTGCCTCAAGATATTCCCTTGTATGTCCTCCAGAAGTTGAACTACACAGTAGCAAAAATGGGATGCAAGGTAGCTCTTTCTGGCTGCAAAAGGAACCTTTAATAAAGAATCCAAGCATTTATCCGCTTCATCCTTAAGAGCAGGGGAATCTGCCAGAGTCAGAGAAGTTTTCTTGTTAATATAAGAAATAGGGGGCTCAAATGCAAGTAGGGTAGCTCACTGCATCAAAGCCTCAGATGAAAAGGAATATAAACTAGAAATATGCCCGTTAAGAAATAGTTCTCTATCAGGATTTTTCCATTCTTTCTTTAGGCAAAAGGAGTCAGAGTCTGAGGCCTGTGAGACTCTACGTGTCTTCAGGGCCACACAGACAAGTCCCTCAGCCAAGGGGTCAAGAGTGCTCCTTTTTATATATCCCACCAAGGGCAGGGAGGAATCTCTCTTGCCTTCCTCTACAGAGGAGTCCCCAAAACATTATGAATGCCCTCCAAAGATAGGGCTTAGATGTCCAAAAGTATAAAAGGTTTATTACTAGCCCTTTACTGTAAAAGCAGCCATCTGGAACACACATAGAACTAATAAAAATTAGGCATACAGTGCAATACTGGCAAAACACCACATAACAGTGGGTGCCAGGAGAGCAGGGACATAAAACTGGATCATTCACCTCAAGAGTTTAACTTAACTACAACTTAAGTTTTCAGACTCCCATTTATAATAAATGAAAAGCGTCAGAGAAGCCAAGCAATGTGGTCATGACTCGCACAGCCAAGACAACCTCCACAGGTTTAGGGTCCTGGACAGAACCTGTGAAGTGGGCAATCCATGAACAAGGAAGCCAGCCTAATAGGGGATTATGCAGCCCCATATTACTATAAATAAAAACAAAAAGAAATACAACTAAGAGAACAGTGCCTATACAACCTTTCTCCAGACAGGTCGCTTGAAAATGGAAGTAGGCTGGGGTGAAGTCGAGAAAAAAATGGTAGTATCCAACTTTGAGGCCTTTTCTTTTTTGCAGTGCCTTTACCCATTGGTTCCTGTTTTCCCACCCTGGACAAAAAGTTTTGCTTGAGTTTTAAACATGCATACTAAGCTCACTGTGACAAAGTTCTCATTTACATAGAACTACTTTGAAATTTCAGTAAACACAAATGATTTTCTATTTAGCCAGGTTAAGTAATAAAATTAGAAAGATATACATTTATTTTAGCTTCAATGCACACCTGAATCCTCTGACAGCCTGGTAACCCTTTCCAAAACAGCAATACAATCCTTTTCGTCATCGCTGACTTCTTTTAAGGTATCCAACAAGCTTCGGGCAACCATTTGTCTAAAACACACAGAGAAGGGGGAGGTGGGCAGCATACAGTGAGCGATAAGAGTAATGTACATTATCTAAAACGTGTTAAAACCACTTGAATCAATTGAAATGGATAACGAAAACAGTGCAGTGGCATTATGATATGTGAGCAAGGAATCTGTTTATCTAAATAAGTGATGGGCAACATGAGACCCTCCAGCTGATGAGGACTACAATCATCATGATGGGAGGTACTCCTCAATGAGTGGTAAAGGATTGCCCAACCCTTATCCAAGGTCTACCGCTTACAGTGGACCTGTCACCTTAAGAGTTCAGTTAATTTTAAAAATAATTAATTAAAAACAGCCTATATATTGTGTGAGCCATTTGCCTGCAACAAATAGTTTGAGAAATTAGCCTTAAAGTGTTAGTAATGCCTTTAAAAAAAAAAAAAAAAAATTGTGCAGGCTCAAAAAATTGTATCATTGCGACAAACCCCATCTCTCAAACTGCTATGGTTTGAGAGAGATTGGCAATGAAAGTTCCCCCTTCCCTCCCCTTCTCCTGGCGTCAGCGTCTAGCTGACAGCAGGAGATCCCAGTCTGCGGATCAGCCTGCGGCTCTGCAGCAGAGCTGAAATCCCATAATTAGAAAATAATTGCTTCGTTGGAAAGGTCTACAAAGTGTGACTGGTTTGCAAGCACACTTTGTAGACCGTTCCCATGAAGTAGTTCTTTTCTAATAACGGGATTTCGGCTCTGCTGCAGAGCCACATTGTGATGGCCGACACGGATCCCTTTTTTTTTTTTTTTTTTTTTTGGTGAAAGTATTTTACCAGGAAGAATACACTGAGATTGTCTCTCGTTTTCAAGTATGTCCTGGACTCATTTTATCTACCTCTGAATGGTGAATGGCTGAGCTGTCATCTTTACAGCTGAGAGGGAAGGAGGAAGTTTGATTGCCAAGATCTCTAAAACCATAGCAGTTTGAAAGATGGGGTTTGTGGCAATGATAATCTTTTTTTAGCCTCTACAAATCTTTTAAAAACATTTTTGGACATTACTAACACTGGTGGCACTTTATGCCAATTAGTTTGTGTGGGTCAATATTACCACACACACACACTGGCCCATATTTATAAAACTGGAGTTATTTTAGAGTAAACCAACTGCACCATTGGGGACAAATAAAAATTCCTTTAAAATTAAAGTGGTCCTTTATCCCCTTGAGTGCTACTTAGGTCTCCAATGCATCTAGAAGCAAAGCAATTGAGGCCTCGCTACTATTCAAGGGGTTAAAAAGCACTATTCAAGTTCATTTGAATTTAATAGGTTTTATTTCTCGTCTATGGTGCAAATGGTTTACTCTAGAATAAATCCAGTTTGCCTTTATAAATATGGGTTACTAAGCTATACATTAATCCAAAACCCACATACTGGCAGCATTTCTTAAAGCAAAGAAAGAAAGCTTGCCCTTGAACATAAATTAATTAGCATATTGTACAATGAATTAGCATATCATGCCACAGTAAAGGTTAAATTCTTATGCATCATAAGAACAGGAAGAGAGATTAAGATTGTTTTCTTGGCACAATATTCATTTGTGGGTCAGCTAACTGAAGAGACATTTTTATATTCTGGCAGCTCCCAATGTATATGGGCATTCCATGGCAGCAAATCAACATCCCAAATGCAGAGGGAGAACAGGTCTCATGCACAAAAATAGACTGGAATAATTTCCTAAACTTCATTGATTTAAATTGAGTTTAGCAAAGTATCGGGAGGTCTCTAGCATTCAATGAGTTAAAAGACATTTAACCAAGTGGGAAATTTTGTCCCTTATAGTGCAGTTGGTTTGCTTTAGAATTAACCATTGATCTTATGGCGCATAACACCCTAAGATTCCAATACTAGAGCATAGGGCACATCACCAAGTGACAAGAATGCCCAGTGAATTCATTTGAAGTAGCTGTATAAGTCCAGAAGTCATCAGTCAAGCTCAAAGTCGCTGAAAAAGGCCAAATCAATTTTAGCCCTTTGAGTGCCAGAGGGGTACGCAAGGCACTGCAAAGCAATGTGTTACATACCTCTCTGACACTCAAAGGGTTAAATTGCAACTTCAAGCAGACTTGTCACCTTATGATAAGTAATTCATTTCAAAGAGAAGTAAAACACTGCCTATATGTTGTGCTAGGGAAAAGCTTTTAATATAAATAATATGAGTAATGAACCTTTATAGGAGATGTGGTGTGGCACTGTATGTCAATTAGTTTTTGTGCTTGACCAGTATTTTCACACACTGGGCTATGAACGAATCTAAACAGAACCCAAGTACCTTTCATAATGGGCAACATCACCAAAGCAGCATTGTTGAGTTTGTGTCACCCCTGCAAAAAGGACCTTCAAGGGGACCAATCATTGAGACACCAGTGGAACTGCCACCAGATGTGCAGAGTCACAACAAACCCAGCAATTGTGCAAATGTTTGCATGGTGGCCACACAGTCCATTGTGCAGATTTTCCCTGCTGTCAATTGCCAGGAAGTTAAAGCAGTGCATCTATGGTAATTGTCGGCAATCACAGTCACCCATCTGAAATGCTCATGTCAACTGTGTTAGAGCAATGCAACATCCATCAGGTGCTAGAGAGGTCTGATACTGTGAAGCAATGTATTGGAGACACTTCTTTCATCCATGGAATTAAGAACTGGTGTGTGTCAAAGTTCAGGCATCAAGGGTCACAAACAGTCCAGTACATAGGTAGGTCAGACAAAATTAAGAAATCCTGGATTAAAATTACTTGAGCGTAATGAAAGATATCCTTAGTGCTGGCCTATTCATAGTCCCTGAGGACAAAACTTTGACACCCCTTCTTTAAAAGGAGGTGAAGTTCCACTAGGAAATATAGAGCCATTACAAATTCCAAGAAATATTCAACATTTTCACATTTGTACCACCAGTAACAATGAAAATGTAAAACCATATTTTTCAGAAGAGTACCTGTTGAATATGTTTTCACTTGTGGCGTACTTGTCCAATCTTCCTAGAGGGGTCAGCATCTCATCTTGCGAAACAAAGTCCAGGGCTGAAGGTATAATAATCACATCAGACTCTGAGCTGTAGTCATCCACACCAACTATCAGAGACATCAGAAACACGGCTTGTAAATCAAGAAACATACTACAAAACCGCTGATTTCTGCTGTGTGCAACAAACAAACCCCAGATGATCTTGGAGGCACCAAGGTGCAAGGCATTCCATCACTTAAGTGGTTGGAAGTAACAATTAATAATTCTATAGTCAACATAAAATCACAACACATAAGAGATGCAGAAGCACATATATTAAGGAAAATATGTTCAATACAAAAAGTGGTGTTAAAATGTCGTTAGCACCAAAATATTTTACTGTTAGAAGTTCAAAAAGAGAACAGCACTTTATATACTAGAAAAGAAGAGTGTTAAAACTACCAATTTCTCAAAAAGCGACATTACGCTTTTTAACATTGAGGTCTTGTGACTTTAAATTTAGATCAGAATTTCCCAGCAGTAATTTTAAGAACATATGTATGAAGGTAGAGCAATGCAATCTGTGCTAATTTACCTTCTCCATAGGGGACAAACTCCAGTTGAGTTAAATTGAACTTAACCCCTTGAGTCCTACTGAGGACTCCAATTCATTCGCTGTAGTCCTCTGTAGCATTTAAGGGGTTCAAAAGCCCCCATTTGAATTAATGGCAATTTGGGGAAATTTTGTGTGTGCCTTTCAGTGAAGTTTGTTTACCCCAGAATTGCACTGCTTCACTTTTATACGTGCTGACTTAGATCACCAAGCCATGTCATTTAGCCACTTTTGAGCACTGGCCACAAAGGAGAAATTGCAGAATAAACTTATTTCCAGTGTTACATGCTTGGATTATGTCCAGCATCTCAAAAATTGAGTGAAGCCAACATTTTTTCTTATGACAAATTGTCCAAAAGTAAAAATTTCCCACAACAGGATGAAAAGGGGAACAGTTCTGGGGCAATCTAACAGTACCATAAAATAAAAATGTCATTGATTTAAATGGGGCTTGTAACCCTTTGAATGCCAGGGGGTTATGCAATGCATTGCTACGAATGTTAAAAAGTGCTTCAGTGCATTGTTGTACAATGCCTCAGAAAGTTTAGCATTCAAGGAGTTAAGTGTCCCACTTGATTCTCTAGCATTTGTGGGGTTACATCCAAATGTAAATTAATGGGCATTTTGGACATTTGTCTTTGTTCCCTGGTGCATTTCGTTTCCCCACTGAATTCATCCACTGTTGTATATGTCCCTCCAAGCTGATCTTTCAACAACAGATATAATTATTTAAAAAAAGTAAAGAGAACTGTCTATATGTTGTGATAGCCCATGGTTTATAATATTAAAATAGGATTTTAGTGAACTTACCATTAAATCTTTTTCTCTTTAGTCCATATGGATCACAGGTACCATGGGGTTGAGCTCCCTCCTCCAGGAGGGCAGGGCACATCACAAAAGACAGGGTCTTTGGATTGGAGACTCCTTCCTCCTCTTCCAGCTCAACTATCTCCTTAATCCTTTGAATGCCGGAGGGGTACACAATGTATTGCTCTGCAATGTGTTAAATACGCCTCTGGCACTCAAAGGGTCAATTCAGATTCATGTGTTCTATAAGTTCACTAAAGTTCTATTTTCTCTCACATTCAATATGGAACACAGGAACCATATGGATACATGAAAGTATCGTAAAGATTCCAGGGAGGGAAGAGAGAAAAAAAATCCACTCTTCACATAGGATGCTAGTTTTCCACAGAAATAAATTCTGGCTACCACAAACATGGGAGATACCCTGGCTACCATACGCACAGCATCAAACAGGACGGCAGAGACATAATGCTGAGCCTCAGCAATGTTAGCGAGAAGACGCAGAATGTCAGAAGTAGGGGCTCCCTGACGGACAGCAGAATTGAGCTGTTCAGTTCAAACAGCCACAGCCCTATTTACCCATGCAGCAGCAAAGGTAGGGCGAAGGGCAGAGCCCGCTGTCGCAAAAATAGCCTTGAGAGAAGTCTCAAGCTTCTTGTCAGTCCAGTCTTTAAGAGCAGAAGTGTCAGCCACTGTCAGATCAGTGGACTTGGAAAGCCTGGAAACTGGGGCATCCACTTTGGGGGGATGAACCCACAGAGTAAGGGCCGTTACAGAAAACAGATAAAGTTTAGCAAATTTTTTTACACAGATGGTTTCTTGTCTGGAAATTTCCACTCCTCTGACACCAAGCAGTCAAGGGTGGGATTAGGTGGAAAGCAGGCATGGGGCCTGACAGGCTCCTGGAAAACATCAGAGGGGACAGATGATGCCTCCTGCACCAAGGGGATGTTCGGGGTGGACAACAGAGCCCTGATCAGGCCCTCAGTCGAGGGAATGGGGTCCACCTCGAAGGGGTCCCCAAAAAAACTGAGATTAAGGAACAGCTGAACAGTCATCATCAGAGCCCACCAATAATTCCTCTTCAGAGGAATCAGACACATCAGGTACACCCAGAGGTTTAGGCAGGGAAGATCTGATAGGGGTGGGGGTCTGCAACGAGTTGAAGACCCTCTGCAAAGTGGATGGAAGGAGTTGTAAGGTGGACCAGAGGTCCCTGGTAGTAGCCTTAAACTCTTGCATCCATATTGGCTCCAGTGCATGGCTGGAGGCCCCAGCAGGGGATTCAGGGGCAGCAGTGCATGGTGGGCAAACATGACCTGAGTATTCTCTAGGTAACCCTGATTGACATGAGGAGCAATGAGTAATGGGGGACACAGACATCCCAGTATCCTTAGTCTTAGGTTTAGCCCAAGGTCTAATGAAGTAGACATTCTCACATAGTCAAAAAGGCCAAAGTATTAAAACACCCACAATAAAGCATGTATGATAATTAATGCACCCCAGAAACACTAAAATAAGACTTATCTGGCAGGCAAAGGGTTAAACTGTAGAGGAGAGAAGGAGAGCCCAAGCCCTGCGTAGGATACTCGATCTGCAAATACACAAAACGGCTGCCGCGACGGGATCCAATCAGAAACGAGCACGCAAAGTGGGCACTCATGGGAAACAGTTTCATTGACAGAGTATCCCAACAGTGCCCGAAGCCCCCTAAAGCCCCCAACATCCCTATAACGTTGCCCGGATGACAGAGCAAGGGAAAAAAAATCAACATGAGCCATCTCTGACTGACCGCTCTACGTGGAGCACTTGCAGAGACATGTCCCAAACTGTAAAGTCCCATAGAAGTGAATGGAGCAATGGCTTCTATGCGGTAAACCAACATAAAGTTAGTGAGGTGAATACCAAACATAAAACCACTCAAAAGCACCAGGTAAACTGAGCTATCCACACTTAGGTGATGGTAATCCGCCTAATGGTGGTATTCCAAATCTAACAGAAAAATAATAAAAAAAGCTAAACTATAGCAGAACTGTTCTCATGCTTGTGTCTTGACCAAGCAACAAATCTTACTGGTTGGGGATTGGCTAGCTGCAAGCTAAGGAGAGGAGGCAAGCTGCACCCAGCAGTCACTTCTCAGAATTGTTTCTGCATATTAAAGGGGCTGATCGCCTACCCAAAGTTACCAGTAACCTGTATTGGATGACAGAGAAATAGTAGTTGCTCTCAAAAAAGTAATGGATATCTTTCAAGCTCAGAACAATATAAAGAATTATAACAGTTTGGATCAAAGCAGAAAGGATGTTGATTGAGGGAAATAGGCTGCCATTTGGAATCATGCTTGAGGCTTAATTGGTAATTGTGTCAATGGGTTTTTTGTTTTTAATGGCCTTCCGCCGGATCAACAGGAGTGATATGGCATAGGCTGAACTTGATGGAAGCATGCCTTTTTCAGCATAATAAACATACCTGGGAACTTCCAGTTGAGGGCTACCCGGAGGGTAGTCCTCTGTTCACCAGGGGGGTGACAAAAATGACGCTAATCGCGTCAAAAAGGGGCGGGGCTTGCCGCGAGTGAGGGGGGGCTTAACCCTTTGAGTGCCAGAGTGGTACGGAATGCATTGCAAAGCAATGCATTCCTTACCACTCTGGCACTCAGAGGGTTAAAGGTGTCACACAGAAGGCTGGGGACTGAGGATCAGCGGGAGAAAAAGCGGATGTGGCAGAGTTTCAATAGAAACTCTCCACATCCGGAGGAATCAGCCTCTGCCCCGGAGACCCGGTAAAATTCTGTCAGAACCGGAGTCTCCGGGGCAAATCCGGAGAGTTCCCAGGTATGATAATAAACTATGTTACTATGCAGGCTGGCTCATATACTCAAAAATAACAGAGTAATCCATTTGTCTTCAGCCAAATAAACTGACCACATTGCAAAGTATACGAGTATGATTAATGTTCTTTTACAATTATCTTCTATTTATTAAAGAGCCAACGTTATTCAGCTGTACAAGATGAGTAGGAAGTTTACACATAAATATAAACCTGCAGCATGAATATGCTTTTTATAAATAAAAAATAAATATAGCATACTGGTAAAAAGAGAAGACTCACCAGCACTGGCACTACACACACATACTTGTCATCAATTCAATAGCAGTTCACTTGCACTGGTATTATTTAACTCAGCACAATGTGTCACTGCCACAAAGTTCCCTGGGACAAACCAATATTAAAAACCATTAGACTTTGGCAGGAAGCCAAGCACTGCCCCGTTAGGAAGACATCTGCTTCCTAATTGGAAGGCAAAGCTTTTTCTTTAGCTTTACAAACCATTTTGCTGTGTAAGCAAAGAGCCAGCAGGGTGCCCAGTTTATACAATCAGCACAGAGAGTTGTGAAATCAAGTCTATGGTGCATGCAAATGATTTATGTATAGCGTATTGACTTATTATATTGTTCTTAAGTAAAGTAGGTTTTATTCCCCCCAAAAAAGCATAGTTAACACCATGTATGTTTAAAAAAGAAAAACATTGTTTTCATGCACTTTGTTACAATTTGAACAACTCTCAGGAGTCTGCATCTGTTTTAAACCGTTCTATGCTTATCTTCAGCGTAAAGAAGAACGGTGGTGGTGGTGGTAGTGGGGGGTTATAAAAGTGGAGTTAATCGAAAAAAGTTAAAATGGAGATGGTCTTTGGTAGTTATAAAAGTATTAAAGGGATAGTAATACTTACAAATTACTAATCCTCATATTGTAGGCATGCTAATAAGAAATGTATTGCCCTCAGTGTCATCTCTCAAACATTTATGGTTTGAGAGATAATAGCTCGCGAAGTTCCCCCCTCCTTCCACTTTCCCTGAAGTCAGCGTTGTAGCGGACTTCAGGGGAAGCCTGTCGTACGACAGTCAGGCGGCTCTGCAGCAGAGCCAAGACTGTATTAATAAAAAAAAGAATTCTTTCAATGAAACAGTCTTCTACGTGTGCTTGGTTTGCAAACACACGCAGAAGACCATTTCAGTGAAAGATTTCTTTTTTTTTACTAACGCGATCTCGGCTCTGCTGCAGAGCCGCCTGAGGCACTTAAGACCGGATATCCCTGCAGTCAGCTAGAACGCCAACTTCAGGAGCTATAATCTCTGAAGACACTGGGGGCAATAAATTTCTTTTTAGCATGCCTACAATAATAGGATTTTAGTCTTACCTGTTAAATCCTTTTCACTTAGTCCATACAGGTCACTGGTACAATGGGATGTCAGTCCCCTTTAAGTAGGCACGAACTTTTCAGAAACTTGTACAGGGGGGGTGGAGCCTCCTCTCCCTTCTAGTCCACTCCCTCTGTTACCAGACTTCCATATTGATTAGAGACAAAAACTGACCAGAGGTAGAAGAGAGTGAAAACTCCTGTGAGCATGCCCCAGAGGTCTCCCAAAAAAAATGCCACAGGAGAACCAAGCGTGGCCCCCTATAGGGTGGGAGACCAGTGACCTGTATGGACTAAGTGAAAAGGATTTAACAGGTAAGACTAAAATCCTATTTTCACTGTCGTCCAATACAGGTCACTGGTACAATGGGATGTACAAACATTGAGCTGACCAGAGGCGGGAACAAAGGAGGGGCCAGGCATAAGTCCCCATAACATCCAGGCCTCTAGGAAATAATAATCATAGAGCCCAACAAACTGAGGTATCAACGGACACCAACCATGGGTGAAACGAACCCCCATGAACACCCACTGCACGCAAACTAGAGCCAACAGGGCTCAACAGTAAGGAAGCACTAGTAATCTCAGAAGAAGAAGATTCTAGACAGGCAAAGCTGCCTCCAGAACCTTCCTCCCAAAGCTGGCATCAGCCGAAGCCAGCACATCTACACAGGAGTGCTTCGAAAAGGTATGCACAGAGGACCAAGTGGCCGCCTTGCATAACTGTTCTGTAGATGCTTGATTCTTGTAGGCCCACGAGGCCCCGATAGACCTCGTAGAATGAGCAGTAACCCTGAAGGGCACATGCTGATTCCTCAATTCATAACACTTGCGAGTTGTAGACTTAATCCAAGAGGCGATAGTCACTTTGGATGCCGGTCTCCCTGCCCTAGGACCCTCAGGAATGACAAACAGAGCGTCAGACTTCCTGATAAGTTCTATGTACATCGCACTGAGTCTAAGACAACGCACCACATCCAACAGATGAAGATCCCTTTCTTCATCTGAGGAAGGATTAGGGCAAAGAGAAGGCACCACAATCTCCTGATTGATGTGAAAATCAGAGACAACCTTAGGCAAAAACTCCTTAGAAGTACGAAGGACTGCCTTATCTTTGTGAAACACCAGGTAAGGCGGTTTACAGGACAGAGCCCGTAACTCCGCCACCCGGCGAACTGAAACGATAGCTAAAAGGAAAGCCATCTTCCAAGTCAAGAGACGCAAAGGAATAGTAGCCAGCGACTCAAAGGGGGGTCGTTGAAGAACCCCCAAAACTAAATTGAGATCCCACTGAGGAGCCGGGCTCCGGAAAGTGGGGCGAACATGAGCTACCCCCTGAAGGAACACCTTGACGTTAGGGAGCACAGCAATCCGCTCCTGAAAGAATACAGAGAGAGCAGATGTCTGAACTTTAAGGGAACTCAAACTAAGTCCTTTATCTACACCATCCTGTAAAAATGCTAAGACATTAGGAAGGTGGAATTCGTGAGATAACTTTCTAGTATCGCACCAGGAGACAAAGGTCGACCACACCCTATGGTAGATCTTGGAAGACACGGGCTTGCGAGCACTCATCATAGTAGAGACTACTGCTAATGAATAACCTTTCCTCTTCAGAATCGAGGATTCAACCTCCAGGCCATCAAACGGAAACGTTGAACGTCTGTCTTCCACAGATAACCTTATACTAGCAGATCCGGACGGGAAGGTAGTGGTAATCGATCCGCCACAGACATAACCATCAGTTCGGGATGCCAAGACTGACGAGGCCAGTCCGGCGTGATCAGGACAGCGGGACACCGCTCCGCCTTCAGCTTCTGAATGACTCTGAGCAACAGAGGAAGAAGTAAAGATGTAAACTAGGGAGAAGTCCCACGGAATTGAGAAGGCATCCGCCGCTAGGGCAAGTGGGTCCTTTCCTCGAGAGCAGAACACTGGAACCTTCCTGTTGTGTCTGGTCACCATCAAGTCCACCACCGGTGTTCCCCACCTCTGGGTAAGAAGGAGAAATACTTCTGGATGCAGAGCCCACTCTCCGCTGTCGACGGTGTGACGACTGAGAAAGTCTGCCATGATGTTGTCTACACCTGGAATGTGAACAGCAGAGATATCCGGCACGTGATCTTCTGCCCAAGACAAAATAGCCTTGACCTCCAGCCAAGCGTCGAGACTTCTTGTGCCGCTTTGTCTGTTGATGTAAGCCACCGCGGTAGCGTTGTCGGATTCCACTCCGACTGGACAGCCGTCCAGATGAGATTCCCAATGAATCAGGGCAAGGCGGGCTGCTCTCAGTTCCAGAATGAGAAGATGAGACGGGTATGACCACCAGTCCAGACTCCTCACGACATGACAGTGAAGAGATACTGACAAGCGGGGATGATCCGGATGACGGCTGCACATGCGAAGAACAAACCTCTGAAGCTCCCTGGTGTGTGCCATGGCAAAGGGAACTACCTGTATTGTGGAGATTAATTTCCCTACCAAATAAGTCAACGTCAATATTGAGACTCTGTCTATATGGAGAATCTCAGAGACTCGATTGGCAATCTGATAAGCCACGTCTTCCGGTAGAAAAACCTTGCTCCGCACTGTGTCGAAAATTATCCCCAGGAAGAGAATCCTTTGGGAAGGAATCAAATCTGACTTGTTCGAATTCACCACCCATTCGTGGCGAGAAGGAGTCTGAGAACATGTCTGAATCTGTTGGTGAAGGATCTGAGCAGAGGAAGCCTTCAAGAGTAGATCGTCCATGTAAGGGGTCACTCACACCCCATCTCGATGAAATACTGCAATCAGAGCTCCCAGGGCTCTTTGAAAGACCTGAGGAGCCGTCGTGAGTCTAAATGGAAGGGCGGAAATTGAAAATGACCTCTGTGACAAGCAAACCTGAGATACCGTCTGCTGTCCTGATGTATAGGATTATGCAGATACGCTTCCTGAAGATCCAGGAACGCTAGAAATTCCCCTGGAGACATCGCAGCTATCACTGACCGAAGTGACTCCTGACGGAAGTGAGAAGTTAGGATGAAGGTATTCAGAGCTTTGAGGTCCAAAATAGGACGGGCACCCCTGTCCTTTTTGGGAACTAGGAACAGGTTGGAATAAAATCCTGAACCTAGTTCCCCTGTAGGGATTGGTTCTAAAACATCCTTGTCGAAAAGATCCCGAATAGCGCCGTTGAATAGACGCTTTGTGGTGGAATCTTGGGATGGACGTGAAAGATGGAACCGAAATGGAGGAAGAGAAGAAAAAGGGATCCTGTAACCCTCCGAAATCACCAGAAGAACCCAAGGGTCCGCTACTGACTCCTCCCATAACCGGCGAAAGAGGCAGAGCCGCCCTCCTACAGCCGGATGCGGACCCAGGTTTGGCGAGTCATGCCGAAGCAGTCTTGGAGGTCTTGGCCTTGGGAGCGGCTCTAGGTTTCCAAGGCTGTCTGGGCTTGAAGGAGGGGCGATGAGTGGACGCACCTGCCTGGGGCGTAGCGCGAGTCTCCGTTTGGAACGTACGAAAGGACCGATTGTGTTTAACTGGAAAATTCCTTTTCCTGTGAACTGAAGGCAACGAAGTACTCTTACCCCCAGTTGCCTCACTGTTCATGTCCTTAAGTTCAGCTCCAAAGAGGGACGCCCCTTGAAAGGGAATAGAAAGTAAAGCCTTCTTAGAGGCTGTGCCAGCAGACCAAACTTTAAGCCAGAGCGCACGTCTGGCCACCACAGATGCAGTAGAAGCTCTCGCCATCATGCGCACAGCATCAGCGATATAATTGTGAGCTTCAGAGATGTTAGCAAGCAATTGCAACTGATCAGATACTGGAGCATCATGGCGAACCGCTGCAGTGAGCTGTTTAGTCCATGCCGCTATGGCCCTGTTAACCCATGCTACCGCAATGGTAGGACGCATGGTGTTGCCAATGGAAGCAAAATAAGTTTTAAGGCAAGTTTCCAACTTCTTGTCTGTCCAATCCTGAAGGGCAGCAGCGTCAGACACTGCCAAAGCAGTAGACTTAGATAGTCTAGAAACTGGGGCATCCACCTTAGGTGGATGCACCCATTTGGCCAGCTGAACCTCAGGAAAAGGATAAAGTTTAGCAAACTTCTTTGATACTGAAGATGACCTATCAGGAGTCTTCCATTCGGAAGAAATTAAACGTTCCAGAGTAGGATTAGTGGGAAAACATGTAACAGCCTTGGAAGGCTTTTGAAATACGTCCGTTGGGTCATGAGTAAACTCCTGACACAAGGGAAGGTTGAGGGTATTTAGCACGGCCCTGATCAGCCCTTCTGCAGAGACTTCAGGGTCGCACTCATAGGGGTCCCCAATTGACCTATTGGACTCAGAAATCGCCACATCCTCAACATCTGATTCGTGAAACAATTCTTCCTCAGAAGACTCGTACCGCTCAGGGTCCCCCTGCTGTTTGGGAAGGGGGGTCCTGATGGGAGAGGGGCTCTGCCAGACTTTGAGAGCCCCTTGAACCTGAGAGGGAAAGAGTTGCAGCGTGAATCTAAGATCCCTGGTAGCAGCCTTAAACTCCTGAACCCAAAGTGGCTCAATAACGTAGCTGGAGGGCCTCTGGTTGTCCTGACCCTCCAAGCATGTTGGGCACAAATGACCAGAGAAATCCCTGGGCAACTTGGATTGACAGGAGGAGCATAATGCAAAAGGAGATACTGACCCCCCAACCTCCTTGGTCTTGGGTCTAGCCCCTTGCTCAGATGGAGTAGACATACTTAATATGCACACCAATACAAAATACCCGGTCAGAATGTGTTAAATAATAAAGTTTGAACCCCAAAATGCCCAAAATTAAACTTATCTGGCACCCAAAGGGTTAAACTGCGGAGGAGAAAGAGAAGGCTCGTTCCCTGCTTAGTGTATCTGAAGAAAGAGAGATCCAAAATGGCTGCTAACCTAGTAGCCAATGATAAAAAAACGGCGCGAATCAAGCGCTCATGGGAAATGTAGTTTTCCCTTTAAATACACTAAACGGGGTCCGACGCCCCTCAGAGACCCCCAAAAGTCTGAATTCGCTAACCGGATAGAAGAGCAAGTGAAGACCAATAGTTTAAGCCCACTCTGGAGTTGCTGTGACAAGCGGTTCCAGAGATACGTCCCAGACTGTGTTGTCCCATAGAGAATAATGGAGCAATGGCGCCTATGCTATAAAGGCGCGCTTAAAGTTGCGGTGCTTTTTTTTTTTTTTTTTTTTAAAGTGATGCACACATAACATAGTAAATACCCTAAAAGTATACATTGAATATAATATATGTTAACACAAATGCACCAACAGCCCCAGGACAACACACAGACATTTACATAGTAAATAAACACCCTTTGAGTGCTGGAGTACATAGTGAGAACTCCCCAAATACAGCCCAATAAAGGGACACTGTGGGACAAGTGGACCTTCAGCACTCAAAGGGTGGCTCACCTTCCTGTATCTTCGTTCTTCAGGTAACCATGTAAAATAAAGGAATTAACACAAGTGCCAATTCCTCACAGGGAAGCTACTTGAAATCAAGTTGTTCCCTCTTCAGGGCATAAGGTCCACTAGAAAATCCCTGGATGCTGCACTGGCCACTTCGGGTGAGAGCACGGTCAGCCACGGTTACCCGCCTAATGGTGGTATTCCATATTTGAAGAAAATAATAAAACAACTAAAGTTTCTTGAGAGACGTTCACTGCCTGATGTGCATAGCACGAGGAACTAATCAATATGGAAGTCTGGTAACAGAGGGAGTGGACTAGGAGGGAGAGGAGGCACCACCCCCCCTGTACAAGTTTCTGAAAAGTTCCTGCCTACTTAAAGGGGATTGACATCCCATTGTACCAGTGACCTGTACTGGACGACAGTGAAATGGGGATTAGTAATTTGTAAGTATTACTATCCCTTTAAGGACAGTTTAGGAGGGCACAATGCCTCATAGTGCTTTTTTGTTAAATGGTGTAAGGAAGTAAAAAGTGATACAACATATTTATAAAGAAATGTTGCAATTTGCTACAATTTAGAGACAGAATTTACTCCAACTCTGACAGGTTCTTATTCTTTACTCTCTCCACATTTATTAATGTACCTAGAATACTTTATAAATACTGACACTCATAATAAGGAATAAGGGCACTTTAAAGAGCCTTTCACAAAAACAAAGTACACACTTTTTATAAATCTCCCCCAAGGAGTCCTGGAAGTGATGGTATGGCCCCCACAGAGCCCTGATCTCAATATCATAGTATCTGTCTGCTATTATATGAAGAGAGAAGCAACGGAGGCTGCCTAAATCCACAGAAGAACTGTGGTTAGTTCTCCAAGATGTCTGGGACAACTACCTGCTGAGTTCCTTAAAAAAAACTGTGTGCAAGTGCACCTAGAAGAACTGATGCTGTTTGGAGCAAAAAGGGTGGTCACACCAAATACTGATAACAGATGAGAGCTGGTACCGTGTTAGCCATAGAAATACAGGAGGCAAATATAGTTTTTGATACCTTTTATCAAACACCAGATACTGATTGGATTTAGATTTTTTTTTCTGTTCACTCACTATGTATTTTGTTAATTGATGAACTATTAACATCTATTTTTGAAAGCATTCTTACTTTACAGCATTTTTCTCACATCTGCATAAAACTTTGCACAGTATTGTGTGTATACATAGCATACCTTCAGTTTACTGTATATAGGAAAATCATGTGAGTGCCAGAGAGGTAAGCAAAGCATTGTGAAACCTCTGCCACTCAAAGGGTTATGCCCATCTCTAGGTCATACCTCCTCACAGCAAACAATAGGCTACAACAGGCTTAAGTGGCTCTTAAGGGGAACATGTTTTATCAGTCTTTATCAGATTGTAAACAGAAACAATCAGAAGTGCACAACAAGGTAAATCAAGTATTACCCAAAACTCTACAAATATACCCATGCACTGTGTGAAGGGTATTTACTTAAGTCAGGTTTCCCCTTTAAAGGGAGAGAATAATTCAGTATATATGAACACATTTGCTGTAACTTTACTTCCACTTTAAGAAACCTTTACAAAATCCCTTGAAGCTCAAAGGGGTGTGCAACACAATGCAAAGCAATTCGTCACAAACAACTGGTCCCCAATGAGTTACATCCCTTAGCAGTAAGAAGATGTTAGCAATCTGCACAAAAAACAGCCCACTGTCAGATTAAACTGCACGCTTTTCATAATATATTCACCCTCCTATTGGAGGCAATGGAAACTAGCAAGACATAACACAGTCAGCAAGTTATACTCCAATGTCAGCAGAGCTGGAAGTCTCCACTATCCCAGAGTGTGAATGAGTTTGATAGACCTTTTTATACAATTTTATTTAAAAGCCCATATACATACACAAAACAAAAGTGCATAAAAACTTTAAAACAATACTTTATGCTCCCTATTATAAAGTATTCATCCTATATTATAATTCGTGTTTGTCAGAAGCCGTCATGCGCAGTAGAGACGGCTGTGCACGCTGCAGTCATGCGCAGTACAGACTGCCCGCGCAGCTGCTGATGCGGAGTGGGGCGCTCCCAATTCAGACCAGAGTCCTCTCTGCGCACCTTCCTGGGACCATGGTCCCAGATCCCAGGAAGGTGAGCAGAGAGGACTCTGGTCTGAATTCGGAGCGTCCCACTCCGCATCAGCCGCGGCACGTTCGGGCAGTCAGTACTGAGCATGACTGCAGCGCCGCCAGTGTTGGTCCATGTACATGGGCTTTAAAACTAGTTTTACATAAAAAGGCAATAAAAACTTTAAACATTTCAATTCTCTGTAAAACAAAGTAAACTTGTCTGTAATAAGATGACAAGTCCACTTAAAGGGGAACTACCACCCCACGAAATCTTCATCTTAATCCAGTCCCCATCTGGCGACTAGCTGCTTAGTAGCGCTAGTCGCCAGAATTATTACCTGGTTTAACTGATTTTACACTTGTCCCGAAGCTGACAGTAGCAGGAAGCATGGACATCTTGCCATAGTGACGTCCGTGCACCTGCGCTCCAAAAGGGACTGACAGCGCAGGCACACGGACGTCACTATGGCAGGATGTCCATGCTTCCTGCTACTGTCAGCCTCGGAACAAGTGTAAAATCAGTTAAACTAGGTAATAATTCTGGCGACTAGCGCTACTAAGCAGCTAGTCGCCAGATGGGGACTGGATTAAGATGAAGATTTTGTGGGGTGGTAGTTCCCCTTTAATCTAGCTGGACCTTAGAAGTTAGCACTGGGTTTTTATCTGATAGAGTCCTATTGAACTCTATAGGTAAACATGTAGATAACACCAGTGATCAACTGCAATGGAATCCAGTCCAATGATGAGTGATACACCACAAGACATTACACGTTGCTCTGAAAACCAGACATACTGCAATGTTTTGGCATGAGTCAGGCCAATAAATGGATTAGTGACTGACAGGTAAGAAAGCAGCATCTGCAGTTAACAGAGAAAGTATTCACAATTACTTATGTCTATATAGTGGCTGCCTTGGGGTAAACATAGTTTGAGATAGTGACCAGAGAACTAATCCCCAGGTAAAATATTATCTATGTCCACTATTAACCTCTTGCATGCTAGAGCGGTCTCCAAAGCATGGAGAAGCAATACATGTGTGGGGGGGCCACTCTTTAGCAATCAAGGGGTAAATTCAGTGGCTCAACATCCCCCTCCCAATCAGGCACCACCCTCACATGTAGTCTGGAATTTTTAGGGCACCCCTACCATCTTATAGGACATTTATCAAAGTAGAAATATAGAACAGAAATACAGTGAGGAAAAAAGTATTTGATCTCCTGCTGATTTTGTACGTTTGCTCACTGACAAAGAAATGGTCAATAATTTTAATGGTAGGTTTATTTGAACAGTAAGAGACAGAATAACAACAAAAAAATTCCTGAAAAACGCATTTCAAAAACGTTATAAATTGATTTGCATTTTCTGAGTGAAATAAGTATTTGACCCACTATCAATAAGCAAGATTTCTGGCTCCCAAGTGTCTTTTACACAGATAACAAGCTGAGGTTAGGAGCACTTTCTTTAAAGGGAGTGCTTCTAATCTCAGCTTGTTACCTGTATAAAAGACACCTGTCCACAGAAGCAATTAATCAATCAGTTTCCAAACTCTCCACCATGGCCAAGAGCAAAGAGCTGACCAAGGATGTCAGGGACAAGATTGTAGACCTACACAAGGGTGGAATGGGCTACAAGACCATCACCAAGCAGCTTGGTGAGAAGGTGACAACAGTTGGTGCCATTATTCGCAAATGGAATTAACACAAAATAACTGTCAATCTCCCTCGGTCTGGGGCTCCTTGCAAGGTCTCACCTCGTGGAGTTTCAATGATCATGAGAACGGTGAGGAATCAGCCCAGAACTACACAGGAGGACCTTGTGAATGATCTCAAGGCAGCTAGGACCATAGTCATCAACAAAACAATTGGTAACAGTACGCCGTGAAGGACTGAAATCCTGCAGCTCCCGCAAGGTCCCCATGCTCAAGAAAGCACATGTACAGGCCTGTGAGTTTGCCAATGAACATCTGAATGATTCAGAGGAGAACTGGGTGAAAATGTTGTGGTCAGATGAGACCAAAATCGAGCTCTTTGGCATCAACTCAACTCGCCGTGTTTGGAGGAGGAGGAATCCTGCTATGACCCCAAGAACACCATCCCCACCATTAAACAGGGAGGTGGAAATATTATGCTTTGGGGGTGTTTTTCTGCTAAGGGGACAGGACAACTTCACCACATCAAAGGGACGATGGACGGGGCCATGTACTGTCAAATCTTGGGTGAGAACGTCCTTCCCTCAGCCAGGGCACTGAAAATTGGTCGTGGATGGGTATTCCAGCATGACAATGACCCAAAACACACGGCCAAGGCAACAAAGGAGTGGCTCAAGAAGAAGCACATTAAGGTCCTGGAGTGGCCTAGATAGTCTCCAGACCTTAATCCCATAGAAAATCTGTGGAGGGAGCTAAAGGTTCGAGTTGCCAAACGTCAGCCTCAAAACCTTAATGACTTGGAGAGGATCTGCAAAGAGGAGTGGGACAAAATCCCCCTGGTGGCCAACTTCAAGAAATGTCTGACCTCTGTGATTGCCAACAAGGGTATTGCCACCAAGTACTAAGTCATGTTTTGCAAAGGGGTCAAATACTTATTTCACTCAGTAAAATGCAAATCAATTTATAACTTTTTTTGAAATCCATTTTTCAGGATTTTTTTGTTGTTACTCTGTCTCACTGTTCAAATAAAACTATCATTAATGTAATAGACTGATCATTTCTTTGTCAGTGGGCAAACGTAGAAAATCAGCAGGGGATCAAATATTGTTTTTCCTCACTGTACATAACAGTTTCCATACATTAAAATTTGAAACACTTCAAACACATTTTCATCAGTCTTCATAGAAAGAATTGATACCTTAAGCTAGTGCACATGGCACAAAGTGACGCGGGATTTAATTTGAGGACCACTGGATTAACCACCTGAGAACTAGAGACTTCAAATAGCTTTCCACTCGGAAATGTTTAATGTACAGCTATTTGCAAGGACAATCTGTGACTCTCCAACTGTATAATTCCATCACTTGCTGAAGAGAATGAACCATTTTAGTGCCAGTGGGGTAAGCAACGCATTGCGTGCCCCTTTAGCACTCAAAGGGTTAAAACTGTAGTCCAACAGCTGGAGAACCACATGTTCCTCAATACTGTGGTAAATGGTTGCACTCTAGCTATGTTGTCAAAGCTGGCATTTCTTTATGCCTTTGAGGAACAAAGGGGTGTACAATGTGTTTTACAATACACTGCATACCCTTCTGATCTTCAAAGGGTTAACCTCCACTCACACTGTAAAGGACTTGCTTTTTCTACTGGGGAAGAATCTCCCTTAACAGTCATAGGGCTGGATTCAAATGCAGGTGCTAATTTTATCTGTTTTTATCCAGGTATACCCTCAGACCTCAAAAAGAAAATGTTTGATAAAACAGGAGGTAACATTTATCTCCTGCATTTGAATCCTGCTCATTGCTTGTTATGGTGTTTTTTTTCCTGTTTCAGAAAGCACATCTATACATACAGTGCTTTCTGATACAAAAAAAAAGCATACCTATATTTTAGTAGCTGAGCAATGATTTAAGGGGGAACTTATGCCCCATTAAACAGCCTTAAAAGGAAACCATACCTACTAAATACATCTCTTAAAAAAAAAAAAAAAAAAAAAAAAAAAAAAAAAAAACTAATGCTTAAAAAAGTTTTTTTTAAAATTACATTAAACTATTTAGGATGGTGGCTGATTCAAGTCTCGCTCTGAAAACTCTGGTTAAACCCTTTAGACTTACCTGGCCTTTTTAGTGAATTTTATCCCTACTTGATGCCTATATACAGCCAAATGCAGAGGAAGCTCTGTTGGTAGTGACATCTCTCTCTCTGCAGCCTCCAAACAAAAGCAAGCTGTATCTTAGCAGCCTGCGTAATTGGTGAGAAAACCAATCAGCTCCCCTCAACTTAGATTTGGAGTTAAAATGAACCAATGGTTCACTGGGTGAGCTGCCATCAGTGACAGCATTTTGCTTTGTGCAGCCTGGGTTTCCTTCTTCCTACTGACAACGGAATCAATTCGCAAAGGAAAATTCTGAATGAATGATCTGAATGTTAACTTTATGACTTGGAGTTACACAGTTCAAATTAAAACGGGCAAGGTCATTTTATGAGTGACCAAGATTGAGGGGACAGCCTGTTGCTGGGACTTTTTTTTTTTTTGACACCTAAAAACCACCTTTGACAGAATTTTGAAAATAATAAAATGTTGAAACCATGTTTTGTAAACACATAGCAAGAAATGTGACATTTGTAGCACTTTTCAACCCTTTAAAGGGAAACTTTCATTCCCAAGACACTGTATCTTATTTGATTAATCTACTAAAAATGGTGTATAGATTGGCAATTTTTATATATACATATACCTTACTAGATATTAACTACAGCATTTCATGCACTGAATGCCCCCTTTGGCGCTCAAAGGTTTAAAAAAAATTACAGTAATATTTTAATAAAATTGCACCTTCCTGCACCTTTTAGCAACTTTCACTTCTTCATTCAGATGAAGTCAACTGATTGGTCAACTAGACAACATCAATGGAGCTCAGGTGGCTATGGTAATGTTATTCTGTGTTCAGACAGATAGGAGATATTTCCCTAATCTTTACACTTTCACAGTGTCCTACAGCAAAACAATGGAAGATGTCTATCAACCAGAGTCAGCATTTACTGAAAGGAGTGGAGGTCTCTAAAAGGAACAGAGAGGGTTAATTGTATTATTATTATTATTATTATTATAAACCAGAATGCTTTAGACTAAGTGACTGAAATCAGCCACTTTAAAAAGTTTAAAAGCACTTTAAGCATTACTTGGCTGGCTCCAAAAGGGACTGACAGCGCAGGCGCACGGACGTCACTATGGCAGGATGTCCATGCTTCCTACTACTGTCAGCCTCGGAACAAGTGTAAAATCAGTTAAACCAGGTAATAATTCTGGCGACTAGCGCTACTAAGCAGCTAGTCGCCAGATGGGGACTGGATTAAGATAAAGTTTTTGTGGGGTGGTAGTTCCCCTTTAAGTGGAAGTATGCCCTATGAATACATGGGTCTTAAGGATAGATTCTGTAAGAAACTATGTGCAACACAACAGAATTAAAGTTTCTCCAAATTCCCACTGATTTAAATGGGATTGTATTCCTTGAAAGCTAGAGATGTCTCAAACAAGTATTTCAATACAATGCATTGGATACTTCTCCAACATTCAAGGGGTTAAAAATCTCTATTTAAAATAAATGCAGAATTTTATTTCTTCCCTATGGTGCAAAAAAGAATTGCTCAACTTTTTTCTTTAATCCTTTAAAGGACCAGAGCAGTGTGAAACTCATAGAAACATAATGAGTTCAACATCCCCCAGATCTCTAATTTGGTTAACTGAGTTCAATTTCCAAATCTACAGCCTGGACATGGGAAAATGAGGTCTACATGGTGCGGGATAGAATCTAGCCGTTCCTACCCCATGCACCTCTATAACATGAAGTTGTCTGTTCCAACAGACATTGCAAATTATTTAGCTGCGATAGTATATATCACATACTGCTCCTCATTAAGTGGGACAGTGAAGGGGGGGGGGGGGGAAGAGGGTCTAACATTCGGTCACTGATAAACTTTTAGTTAGTTGCAAACTGGAAGCTCAGCAAAACTAGGGGAGAGAGGTGCAGAGATGTGTACTCTGGGCTCCAATGAACCTTGTACAGGGCTGGAGTCCATTACAGGTGGTTTGAGCTAAACTATAAAATAAAATAAGACTCTGAGATAAAACCAATGAACATTTATCACCAGTAATGGAACAGAGATTTCTAGATCAACAAGGTTTGACATGGCAAAGGTTGGAATTGATAGACGCATGTTTTTGTTTTTCAGCCACAAACTATGTTACAAAGAGGCCAGGGACCTATATCAACACCTTCTGGAAATAGTTGTGCACACTAGCCTATGGGAAGAAATTCAAGAGACCCATCACCTGATGTGGATGATTGTCTGCTTTCCAAAATGTAATGCTTTTTCTACCTTCTTTAAAGGGATAGTATAGTCCCATAAAATGTATGTCCTAAATCGTAGCTGCACTTAAAAAAAAAAAAAAAAAAAAAAAAAACACATTCAATGTGCTTAATCCTCTCTCTCAAACCTTTATAGTTTGAAAGATGTAATAAAATAAAGACCTCCGCTCCCTCCCCCATCTCATGCGTCCGCCGTACACCGGACGTCATGAGATCCTGCTTCCGGGACCAAACAGCGGCTCTTCAGGAGCGCTGTCATATAGATATCTAAGTATAATTACTTCATCGGAATGGTCCACAACGTGTGCTTGCAAGCCAGGCACACATTGTAGACCATACCGATGAAATGATTATACCTAGATATCTAGATGACAGCGCTCGTGAAGAGCCGCCTACAGTCGGGCGACCGGATTCTGCCTTTGACAGCTTTACAGCTAGTCAGGAAGAAAGGGGAGGGAACGGAGGACTTTATTTTCTTATTTCTCTCAAACCATAACGGTTTGAGAGAAAGGATTAAGTGCAACTACGATTTAGAACATACTTTTTATGGGACTATACTATCCCTTTAAATCTGCCATTGTTAAGATTATTTTAGTACAGGCAAATCATATTTGAAAAATGAGATCGTAGCTGGCATAGTTTTGGGTTTCTGGAACCCCCTGCTATATGTGAACTCTTACCAACCAGGTGCCATTTTTCCTATGAAGATTTCAGTGCCTTTGATGCACTTTGGTTCTCTCCATGAAAAGGTCAGCTGAAATTCTGTTATACTCTGTTACCAATTTGGGACTCCAGTGAAGGACATACATTTGTACACCTATACATATTGGGTATCCGTCTAATCAGATACATGACATTCATATTTTATACTTTTGTTATTCTAAAATTGCTAGATATGTTGTACAATTAGCCAACTTCAATGTACATTTCTGAAACCCTTCTGAATACCCCTATTATTACAAAAGACCCTTACTTCATCATGTTAATCACAAAGAAAAGCTAACAATTTGTTTGTTAGTAAAGCTACTTTCATTAAATATATGCTGTTATATTATGCAGTAGTTTTAGGGCCTCCAATAGCAATTTTGAAAGGTATTTCGGAAACCATATTGCTTTATTGTCTGTTAATTGGTCAGAGATGTCAGCCTCTCTGAATAGAGCTGTGGTCACTAATCTCAAAACATATATAACACTAGTTTTGCACGAACTACTAAAATTGTGTCTACATAGGATAGTCTACACACTGAAAATGCAAGTAGAGATCCAACATAAAACAGCTGGATTTTACAGACGTTAGCTGGAAGATGATATTTAATCTAGTTTTATTTTTTGGTGTTAATGCCCCATTAGCAAGATCACTACACAAAAAAAACCTGCACTTACACTCTTTAACCCTTTGAGTGCCAAGTGGGTACATTGTACGAGTTTGGACAGCTGTACCAAGCTCGTACAATTTACCCACTAAAATGCGGTCACTGCATGAGCCGGTATAACCGGCATGCAGTGGCCGCATTTAAAAAAAAAAAAAAGCTGGGCAATCGTGGGGGGACATGAGGATCACTCCTCATGTCCCCTCTGTTATTGATCTCCCAGCCGATCGCGCTGGGAGATCAATAAAAGAAGAGGAGAAGCGCAGCAGAAGCGCAGCTTCTCCTCTTCCGTCTCTCCTACCCGAACTTCCGGGTAGGAGTGGGCGGGACCGGGGGAAGCCTCCCAACGTCATCACTGACATGTCACTGATGACGTTGGGGAAGTTTCCCCGGTCCCATTCACTCCTACCGGTGGTAGGAGTGAAAGGCAGGAGAGCTTTTGCTCTCCTGCAAGTCGCCTTATTGATCTCCCAGCCGATGGCTGGGAGATCAATAACTGGGGGGACACCAGGAGGGGTCACCCATCATTAGATGCGGCAGGGTGTCTTCTTTTCAAAATGGTATGGTTTGTGTACCCTTTCTTCACTTCTGTAGTTGTTATAACCATTTGTGTACAGACAAGTAATGTTTGAGAAAATGTTAGAAAAATGTGAAGTTGTAGTAGGTGTCGTTTTGCACTTCTAGCGCCCCCTGAGGTAGATAAACTCATACCAATGGGGTGTCATTTTTCTCCTAAGAGCACTAGCTAATGAATACAGTTGGAAATACCATGGTTTGCACACATTTCAGTACATTTGAAGGGGCAGAAATGTAAGAAAATGCCTTTTTTTTTCCATTAGCGCCACCTTCTGGAGACATTTGTGCACTCCAGGCTTGGGGTAACAAGGCAAGTCACCCATCATTAGATGCGGCAGGGTGTCTTCTTTTCAAAATGGTATGGTTTGTGTACCCTTTCTTCACTTCTGTATTTGTTATAACCATTTTTGTACAGACAGGTAATGTTTGAGAAAATGTTAGAAAAATTAGAGGTTGCAATAGGTGTAGTTTTGTACTTGTAGCGCCCCCTGAGGTAGGTGAACTCATACCAATGGGGTGTTATTTTTCTCCTAAGAGCACTAGCTAATGAATACAGTTGGAAATGCCATGGTTTTCACACATTTTAGTTCAATTGAAGGGGCAGAAATGTAAGAAAATGCCTTTTTTTTTCATTAGCGCCATCTTCTGGAGGCATCTGTGCACACCAGGCTTGGGGTAACAAGGAAAATCACCCCTCATTAGATGCAGCAGGTTGTCTACTTTCCAGAAATATATAGTTTTATATAGTTATTCCACTGTTTTAGGGTAGTTTTACCACAAAAACCCTAGAATGCGCATATTAGTTTATAAAGTTGAAAATGTCATTTTGCGCTGCTGGTGATTAGGGCTCTACGCTAGCCATGGACGTAGGTAAAACTATACAAATTTGGTATTTTTTTACTCGGCGGACTCAAGGCTTTTTCAATTAATTGAAACTTTTTCAATCAAGGTAAATGTTTTTGATACATAGTATGTGATTTTAGCAAAATGAGTAAATTTTCACTTTTTTTTTGTCATTATGACATCATAGCTTTTTGCACAATGTAAAATTCTCTTCATGTAAGGTATCACGAGAAAGCTCAATTCGTTCTGAAAAAAACAATATATAGTTTTCCATATTTAACTAAAAATCCCCAGAGGAAATCAAGCCTAAACGGAAGGATAGCAAAAATGTTGAAAAATTGTCTGGCCTGCAGGTTTCAGAAAATGGCCCGAGCCTCTGGCACTGAAGGGGTTAACCCTCTGAGTGCCAGAAGGGTATCCAAAACATTGCAAAGCAAGGCACTGAATACCCCTCTGGCAATCAAAGGGTTAAATGAATCTGTTAAGCAAATTAAGAGCCACATATCTCTCTCTAGTGCAGGGGTGGAAGCCAGGGATCCTAATTATGTTCTTATGGATCGTAAATTTTACGAGTATTTTGTATACATCTATATAAATGTGCATCTTCAATGGCTCCAAAAATAAAATAAATCTCCATCAAGTTTATTGTATTTTAATCCACCCTTGACTGCGGCACAGTTCCCAGCTAACAGAAGTACTTGCCTAGGTAAGCATTTGTGAAAGTTATCGGGTATATCAATAGTATTATATATATATAATATATATAATATGCTACACTTGTGTTACCTATGTGAAACAGGCCATAAGGCAAACTAAAATAGTACTCTGTACTGGTTGGGAATGATGGGAGTTGTATTCTCCAACAGCTGGAAGTCCAAACACTGACTACCACGGTTGTAATGGGTCTTTAACCCCTTAAGGGACAGCCGCGCATGCAAACAGCCCTCACTTAAGGACCACAGAGCTTTTCTTTGCATTCGATTCCTGACTCCCCGAATGGTGTGTAGCCATGTGGGGAACCCGGAATTCCATGACGGTCCTGGCACATCATGGGTCCTTAATGCAAATCCACCCATGACATGCCAGGACCATCAAGGGCCCTTAAGGGGTTAAATACACACAATTCATTCTATTTACATCTCTATTAATCCTTTGAGTGCCAGGGGGTACACAACATTGCAGAACACACGAGCAACAAATTACAGAGCACCCTGGCACTCAAAGGGTTAATTTGTTTTTAACTGAAAGAAAAATGCAAGCCACACACACGTCACATCTTTAGAAACCTTAAAGTGAAAGTAGCATCTTGAAATATGTGCATGATGCACTATGAGCAAGTAATGCCCACTTCTCTCCTCGCCATGCTTCAGCGTTTTTTTCTTCACACTGTACCACTTTAGCACTTTCTTGTTCCCCTTAGTTACTGGAATTCTGCTTGTGATGATGGTAACCAGGGAAGAAAACAAAAGCAGGAAGAGGGGGAGGATATTTGAGATAAAGATAAATAAATAATGCATAAGAATGTGCACTCCTTGCACACAGCGATTAGTGATGTAAGAGGAGGAGACATAAGTCCTTATGCATTTAAGCAAAATGGAGCTTTTCTGGGGAAAACCAAGGGGACATAAACCATACCCAAATTCCTACTGTTTAAATGGGTCTTTTAACCCCTTGAATACTAGAGGTATCCAATGCATTGCTTTGCAATGTTAAGGAACTCTAGTATTAAGAGGGTTGAAAGTCCCATTTAGCTCACTTGCAAATGTTCTTTGTCCACAAGATGCAGATTATTTACCCAGAACGGCTCCAGTATACATACATTATACACAGAAAGTTAATTTATATATATTACCCCAGGGTGGAATATAAAGAACTGGAGCCCAATTCATTTTATTTATTTTTTGTGGGGGGAGCATTAATACAGAACAAACAGATACCTGGAAACTGCCTAGGGGCTAGATTAAAAGACAGGAGACAAATGTTACCTCCCTTTTTATCAAAAATGTTCCTATTAAAGTCTATGGGGATATCTGGAGATTAAAGCAGAAATAAAATTAGCACCTGCATTTTAATCCAGCCCTAGATTTTAGGAATTAAATAGAGATGCCGTCATGGAGTACAGATTAGTTAAGTGGATACAAACCAAATACAATTTTAGATATTATATTTCATCACTTACAGCACTGAAGAAGCAGAACAAAAACCATACAGAATCCCCACCTGACAAATGACCTATTTTTCAGTGACTCCAGAAGACATATTTCCTCTCTGCTCCCGAATTTGCTTAATCTTTTACAATTTCCCTACCATGTAGATCATGAGTTGGAGGTAAAAGTAAAATATTTTTAGAACCAAATCAGTCACATATGGAAATCTATGATAAAGAACTAAAAATTGAGTTAAGCTAAAATTATTTTCTTTTCTGAAAATATCTTACAATATGACTGTAGATTAAACCGTGTCTACTTTTAAGACTGTTTTTTCTCCTTTTGATGGAGATGGAGGAATTGGATACAAAAACTGACAGTATGTCTGAGAATTACCACAGAGTACGAACTTTTGCAAACGGATTACAGATAATTTCAGTTACCACAACTTTTTCAACATCTCACACAAAATGTTTGTGAAGATTCAAGTAAGGAGCTGAAACAATGATTCTCAAAGACTGCTTTAGAGTGATAGTAATGTTTCACAATAAAAGCAGCTCCAATTAATTTCCATAGTATTTGGGCCATGGAGAGTTATTTCAGTACTGTCAGATTTGTAGTTCAAGAGTAATTGAATTATAAAGTATCCCCCTCTCGCCCCTTTTACTGATGTAACACTGAGCAACTCAGAGCAGCAAGAATGTCCGGATGGATCACAGAGAGGGACAATCTTAAGTGAGCATAAGGAAAAACTTGTCAAGGAGGGCAGGGTTTTACTTATACACACAGAAAGAAGATTGTCCCTTGCTGTGATCTGTCTTGTCAAGGGACCAGATTCCACATCTGAGGGGAGGTGGTTTACAGTAGGTAAAAGGGGCAGAAGGGGGATACTTTATAATTCAATTACTCTTGAACTATAACTGACAGTATTGAAATAATAATCTCCATGGCCCAAATACTATGAAGATTAATTGGATCTGCTTTTATTGTGAAAGATTACTATCCCTTTAATGAATATACTCTATTCAGGAGCCATGAGTATGTCTCATCTCTAAACTAAGAACTATAAGACATATGACTGTTGTTCTGGCATATGCTTCTATTCTCTATAGTGTTAAAGACAAAGCAAAAAGAGTAACTTACAACCATCTATTTCTTCCTGCACATCCTCCTGTAGCAGCGACAGATCTGAAAGACATATGGAATATGCATAAAATTACAAATAAACAAATATAAGAAACTATGGGCCAAAGTAATCAAGCTAAAGATGAGCATTTCTGAAACAAATCAACTGCACCATAAGGGGAAATTAAAATTCCCTTTGATTTAAATGTGGATTCTATCATATGAATACTCCAGAGGTCTCTAGTGAATCGCTTTGAAATGAGTGGGAGAACTCTATAGCATCTGAGGGATCAAAGCCACCTTTATATCAAAAGGGAATTTGGGAATCCTCCCTCCCCATGGCACATTTTTTCTGTTAAAGAATTGCACCTCTTCAGCTTGATGAATACAGCCCTATGTGCTTTATACACAAAACCAAGAAGCAATTCTAGAGCAAACTAATTGCTCCAAAGGGGAAAACAGAAATGCCAATTTGTTTAAATGAGTCTTTTATTCCCTTAAATGCTTCAAGGTATCTAGTACATTGAGAAGCATTGGTATGTTTAGGAATTTTCTCTCCCCTTTATGGTGCAGTTTGTTTGCCCTGTAACTACTGCTCTTTTTGTGCATAAGGCATAACAGCAGACCTGGTTTCAGTTCAATAAAGAAACACAAACATCTAGGATTACATACCCTTATACACCTCGTACTTCATGAAAACATCTATAAAAATGTTTTCTGATGCCTAAAACCTAGTCTTACATAAGGTCTGAAGGAGCAGACATTCTGACTTTTTCCAAGGCTCCCATTGTGCAGGATTATTTGAGAAAAGAATAGTGTGAAACCTAACAGCTTAGCGACCAGTTGCATGCTGTTAAGAACCACTGGGCTTTTTTTTCTCCACTAATGGATTCAGGGGTCCCTGAGTGGCATGCAGCCAAGAGGAGACCCCTGAATTCCATGACGTGCTAGGACCCTCACTGATCCTTAAGTGCAGGACAGCTGTGACTGTCCTGGAACGTCACTGGTCTTTAAGGAGTTAATACAAGAGCAATTGGCACTAATCACAATTAAATAGCCCTTTTCTCTCAATATAAACTGCATAAACAAGTTTAAATAAATGCTCCCTGAACATGACAATTTGTACATGCATTAAAAAAGCAAGTTTACGTATAGATTTAAAGGGTAAGTAACATCCAGTTACAATTATTTCGTAGAGTCTTCTGTATATTAATAGTAACATTGTGTTGTATTTAAGTCCTTACTTTATTGTAGTTTAAAAGTTATGCAGAGATAAAGATAAACCACCTGCCCCTTCCGGCATGTCACAAGAAGCTGCAGTCTGGTCCGGACGGCTGAATCGAGGGACAAACTTCAGTAAGCAAAGGGAAATCCTGCCCTCCTTCATCAAGGAGGCAGGATTTCCCTTATACTTACTTTGTGAAAGGGATAGTAACACTTAAATTTTACTAATCTCCATTTTGTAGCCCTTAAAAAAAAGAAATAAAATGCCCCCAGTGTAAATCTCTCAAACCCATATGGTTTGAGAGATAATTGCTTTCAAAGTTCCCCCCTCCCGGATGACAGAGTTCTAGCTGACTGCAAGGGAAACCCTCTCCTGGGACCAGCCAGCGGCTCTGAAACAGAGCAGAGATCGCACGAATGAAAAAGAAATCCTTCACTGAAAAAGGTCTTCTACGTTTACTTTTAAACCAAGCACACATAGAAGATCTTTTCAGTGAAGGATTTCTTTTGCAATAACGCAATCTCAGCTCTGCTGAAGACCCTCCTCTGGTCCTGGGACCGGATTCCCCTGCAGTCAGCTAGAACGCTGACGTCAGGGAGTGGGGAACTTTGAAAGCAATTATCTCTCAAACCATATGGGTTTGAGAGATGACACTGGGGGCATTTTATTTCTTTTTTTTTAAGGGCTACAAAATGGAGAGGAGTAAAATTTGTGTTACTATACCTTGAAGTTTGTCCCTCGCAGCAGCCGTCGAGTCGCACAACCAGATTTCAGATTCAGAGGGAGGCAGCCAGAAAGGGGAGGGCTAGGGATCTTTATCTCTGCATAACTTGAACTACAATAAAGTAAGGGCTTAAATACAGTGCAATATGTTACTATTAATATACAGAAGACTGTGAAATAATTGTAACTAGGCATTACTATAACTTTAAGGTTGTAAAATAATTCATGTTTACATAGGCTAGCTATAATAATATGGGATATTTAAAGTTATAGCAAGCTATTTCATGTTTTATTGTCAGTATTCCTTTAACTCTACAGTACAAAGTGCAGGGAGAGTAAACTTCCAGAAGTCTCTGAGCCAAGAGGTGTAAAATTATATATATAAATGTATATACATCCCTTCACTGACTCCTGAAAATTCTGGCTTCAAAGTTGTTCTTTTTCTTTTGTTTTTTAAATATATTTTTTGTTCAAAACTGACAAAGCTAATCACCATTCAGTGGACACAGGAACAAATAATCAGCATGAAATGTAATGGTATATCATAAAAACAAAGATGCATTAGAAATGTTTTAAAGGGCTAGTTTCACCAGGAAAAGTAAATACATTTTACATATCTTTAGGTGCCACTGGCACAGAATGACATTGTATGGGCCAAATGGACAAAGAAACAATGCTGGAGTAAATCAATCGCACCACATAGGGGTCAAAAGAGTATCCTAAATATCCACATTGGTTTAAATAGGCAGTTTAACTCCCTGTAATGCATTACAGACATCTAGCATTTTAAGGGTTAAAAGCTCTATCAATTTTATCCCCTCCACGGTGCATTTGGTTTGCTCCAGATTTGCTTTTTTCTTTCTTTCACATAAGGCCTATGTGCACTGCATTAAAAGCAAGGGAGGAGGAACTTAAAAGGATTCATAGATAAAATTAAGAAATCAATTCTGTAGCATATCAGCTGCACCTTAGTGCAATGTGGTGGAGACCTCTCTGACATTCAAGGGGTTCAAACCCCTATTTAAAGTCAATGGGGATTTTATTCCCTCCTAAATTTCACTCTGTTTGCTCCAGAATTGCTCCTCTTTAGCTTATTGAATTTGGCCCTAGGTTTCCCATCCTCCTTTGCATTGATTCATCTGTGTTTAAAGGGATAGTAATACTTTATTATTACTATCCCCCATATTGTACATATTTGTAAAATAATGTAACAGCCCCCAGGTTCATCTCTCAAACCTTTATGGTAACCGAAGGCAAAGTTCCCCCCTCCATCCCCCTTCCCTAAAGTCAGCGTTGTGCTGACTGCAGGGATATCCGGTCTGACTTTAATCATGCGGCTCTGCAGCAAAGCCACGATCGCATTAGTGACAAAGAATTATTTCACTGAAACTGTCTTCTCCATGTGATTGCAAACCAAGCATATGTAGAAGACCGGTTCAGTGAAATAATACTTTGTCACTAACGGGATCTTGGCTCAGCTGCAGAGCCGCAAGTCTGTCGTACGACAGACTTCCCCTGCAATCAGAACAACTCTGACTTCAGGGAAGGGGGAGGGAGGGGGGAACTTTGCCTTCAGTTTGAGAGATGAACCTGGGAGCTATTACATTATTTTACAAATATGTACAATATGGTGTATAGTAATAATAAAGTATTACTATCCCTTTAAGCACTGACTTCTAGTATAAACAAATGTACTTTCAAGTCAATCATGCTTATTCAGAGCATCCACATAGGTCCTACTCTTATTCTTGTGGTCCCTGTTCGTGCACAGATACAAAAGTGATGAAAGGGAAGGCGGAACATCGACCTTATTCCTACAGCTGTTTTCCCACTTTACGCAAGAAATTAGGCCACACTATGTAGACTACTGCACTAGCTTTTAACCCCTTAACACCATGTGTCGTACTATGACCATCACGGTCCTTGAAATACTGAAGGACCGATGACGGTCATAGTACGTCACGTACTTTTTACTTACAGCGCTCTACCGGGGAGCGCTGTAAGTAAAAATAGGGCCTGAAATTGACCGCTCCAAGATCGGAGCGATCTCTATCAGGCCCAAAAGTGACGTGCCGATACACGCAACAGGTCACGTGTACCGGCGCGTCGGCGTGCATCAACACGGTCCTTATGGGATGGAAACGTCCCAGGACCGCCGGTCGCTAAGGGGTTAAAGCAATACTAATGTTTCCAAAAAGCTTAAGCTTGCATCATTGTTTAATGTTTGTAGCATTCAGAGCTTTATTACAATGGTATACGGTATCTAGCTCATTTGTAATTATAATTATAAAGTGTCCTCCTTCAGCCCTTTTTACCTACATTATGCTGCCTCTCCAAACTGGTTGAATAGAGTGCAGCAAGGGACAATCTTCTGTGAGAATAAGGAAAATCTGCCCTCCTCGTAAAGGGGAGCAGGGTTTTCCTTATGCTCACAGCCAGAAGATTGTCCCTAGCTGCAAGCTGTCCGATCCGATGACCGGATTCCACATCAGAGGCTTGCAGTAGATAAAAGGGGCTAGAGGAGGACACTTTATAAATTTAATTACGAAATGAACTAGACACCTTATACCATTGTAATAAAGTTCTGCATGCTACAAACACATTAAAGGGATAGTAATACTTCATTTTATCTTTATTTTATTTTGTAGACATTAAAAAAACATGAAGAACGATATAAGTCTTATCTCTCAAACCTTTATGGTTTAAGAGATATTCACAAGCAAAGTTTCCCCCTCCCGCCCCTTTTTCCTAGTGTAAGCCATCTCTTCTCAGATGTGAATCTGGTTGTAAGATCAGACAGATAACAGCAAGGGACAATCTTCTTCGTATAAAAACAATGAAAGACCTTCCCCCCTTGACAAGTTTTTCAGCTTTTTCCCTTATCTTAATTGAAGATTGTCCCTCTCTGCAGTCTACCTGGGCACCTCCCTTCTGATCTGGCTGAACGGGGGGGGGGGGGGGGGGGGATACTTTGCTTGTGAATATATCTTAAACCATAAAGGTTTGAGAGATAAGACTTATATCGTTCTTCATGTTTTTTTAATGCCTACAAAATAAAATAAAGATAAAACGAAGTATTACTATCCCTTTAAGGAATGATCTAAGCATAAGTTTTTCAGAAACATTACCATCCCTTTAAGCACAACTTTAAACACAAATGTTTTAAAAACGACTGTTTCCAGACTACACCTCATCATTAACCCCTTAAGAACCAGCGATCCAGGAAAGGTGCCTTCCCTTTAGCTTGTGCTGGTACATGTGACCTGTTACGCATACTGGAGCGTCTGAGAGAGACTGCTCCACCCTTGAAGTAGTCAATTTCAGACCCCGTTTTTACTTACAGCTCTCTCGGAGGAGCTCTAGTATGTGATATGCTATGACCATCCTGGTACCAGAACCAGCGATCCAGGAAAGGTGCCTTCCCTTTAGCTTGTGCTGGTACATGTGACCTGTTACGCATACTGGAGCGTCTGAGAGAGACTGCTCCACCCTTGAAGTAGTCAATTTCAGACCCCGTTTTTACTTACAGCTCTCCCGGAGGAGCTCTAGTATGTGATATGCTATGACCATCCTGGTACCAGAGCTGTAGCAACAGCACCAATGCACAATTTAAGGCCACTGTGATATTGCACCTAAAAAAATTCTACTTTGACATGTAATAACTATTGAATAAAACACCTTTCAGCAGTGGGAGTACCCTACAACACACACACACACTATATATATATATATATATATATATATATATATATATATATTTTTTTTTTTTTTTTTTTTTTTACACATTTTAAGTATTACTATCCCTTTAACGGGTTAACTGCTTGGTTGATTGAGAGATCTCCAGCTCATTGATTCACAGTATATTTGAAGAAAACACTAGCAATCAAGAGGTTAAAATTTAGCTCAGCAACCCTTTGAATTCCAGAAGGGTAAGCAAAGCATTGCTAAGTAATGAGTTGTAAATCAAAGGGCTACAATGGACCAGTGACCCTAAAATTAGCTAGTTTTAAACAGAATAAAGAAAAAAATGCCTATATGTTGTGCTAGCCATTTGTGAGTAATATATATTGTTTTTGACAAATTAACGTTTTTGTTGGTGACGCTTAATGCCAATTCCTATGCTAGGCCAATATTACTACAAATTATTATGAATGACTGTAGGCAGAGCGCACACACTGGTGTCATTTCTAGTAGTTTGGCTTCTAACATAACTAATTAGCATAGTGTGCAGGGAAATTTTTATAAAGTGCCATTAAAACAAACGTCAGTTTTTCAAACACTAATAATTACAATGAAAATTGTATAGTACATCATATATCAAGGGTGGGAAAATCCCAGGATCCCTCGAGCAAGCCTTCTAAATGTTCACTTCTAGCTACTAAGTTTGTGGGGCTTATAGCTCAAAAAATTCTGGAACCAGGTCACCAAGGTGACTTGAAATTGGGACTGGCTCCCAACAAACTTGCCCTGCATGTAGGGAAGAAGTTTTGCTAAACTGCAGGGCAAGATTTAACACTTGAAAATATACACAATCCTTCCCATGAGCATGAGAGCAATACTGTATATAAAAAAATGCATACAGTGCAGTTCAAATAAATAAATAATTTACAGACTTTGTACGGGGAATCAGGACCCATGCTGATCCCCCCTGGCACTGATTGCCTATCCATTAGGATTGGCGATCAATGCTGCGACCAGGAAGGTGAATGCCACTTTCCCTCTCGGTCCTCCTCAACCCAGCCTTCTATGAAAGCTCGGGTTGAGTAGAAGAATGTTCAAGATCCACATGATGCGAGTGGGCCTTGAAGGTCCCCCAGTGAATGCCAGGTTGAAGAGGAGGTAGAGGGAAGGTGCACCTTTAAGGATCAATTGCCGGCCCCCTCCCCATGAGGATTGATTTAAAAAATAAATAAAAACAATACACATAAAATCCCCACACCCCCACCTGGACCCATGGCAGCCATACTCTAAAACACACAAACACACACACACTTCTTCCCTTGCCCACAGGTAGCTACAGATCCCCACATACATTTAGTGATCCCACAGCCTTGTTCGCTGCCATTGGTAGCCACAGATCCCCATGTACAGTCTGACCCCTTCAGGCCTTGTTCTCTTGCCCACTGTTAGCCACAAATCCCCCACATACACTTCCTGAGCCCCTCAAGGCTTAGTCCTTTGTTAGCCACAGATCCCCACCAGTCTTGTTACCCTACCTTCTGGTAGTAGACATAAAAGTATATAGTATTTTGTCCCTTCCTGGCATATAGGCAGTTATTATTGTCAGTAAAACAGACTACATTTGTCTTAGACTGACAGGTCTTGTAAGTGCTCCAAGATCTTGTCTGTGTTTTACAATTTTTTTTATGTATGAACACACAAAAATACATTTAGTGACGTAAACACAGAGAAAATAGGGGCAATCCTAGAGAAAACCAACTGCATCAGAAGGGACAAATGAAAATACCTGTTTATCTAAATTGGGCTTTTAACCCAGTGAATGGGGGATCTTTATTTATCCACTACTGTGCAGTTAGCGTGCCCCAGACTTGCTTCTCTTTTTTTATGCATACAACCCTTAATCACATTATGTACACAATACATTTCATATAAGTGCATATAGACTTAGTAACAACTTTCAGTATACATTGCCATAAACCTATAAATCTGTTTATGTGCATCTGATTCAGACCCACATAAACTTGTACACAACCTATAGAAACTCCCTCACATAATATGCAGACATACACGTATACAGCAAATATGTACTATCCACTGGGTCTGGGACCCACAGAGATATCTACTGTCCTCTGACATTCACAGCTATAAATCAATCCATGATACGCATAAACTTAAACACTGCATACTATTACCCTCAAGCACTGCACAATGTAAGACACTCAATGAACACCGTGACTGACACACACCACACAGTATGACATCCACTGCACACTCACACAGCACTGTGTCTCTCACCCGCCATCTTGTGCCCCGGGCCGCCCAGCTACATGGAGTCTGTAGCCTGAGCACTGTCCGCCAGTCACTGGAAGTGTGTTAGGTTGTGACACACAGCGCGCCCTACGTATTACACTCCTTGTCTTGTTACTGCTCCAAGGCTGCTCCCAGAATCACTCACACATCACCCAACTCATCCGGACACACTACACCACCTCTTCCTGTGAGCACACAGAACCTCCTCTTCCTGGGCACAAACCTTGTGACACATACACTGCACCTCCTCTTCCTATGCACCGTTTCCCTCCTCACTTCTGGTTTATGTGCACACTTATTCCTTTTTACATATGCGTTGTGTTGCACACATTGCAATATGCTTTGTACCCACTTACTTAGTTTTTACCTCGCAACTTGCTGCCCACTTAAATCCTTCATTTTTACCTTACAACGTCGGTACCTACTAACATCCGACACATATACTTTATGTGTGCACACATAGCCTAATGTACTAGGAAATCAGTGCAACTCTGGAAAAAACTATCAGCACAATAGGAAAGGCAAAAAAATGCTTGAGTTAAATGGAATATTTAAGGTACTGAATGATAAGAGTTCTCTAATGCATTGTTCGAGACGTATCTAGCATCCAGTGGGTTGAAAGCTCCATTTAACCATCTGAGTGCCAGGGGGTGTGCCATGTCATTCGCTACATACCCATGTGGCACTCCAATAGTTAAAGCAATAGGAATTTGTATCAGTTTTGTTTGCTATTTAATTGGTTTTGTACACAATTGAATAGTAGTGCGCGGTAGTGTTGTATCCGCTGGTGTTCCAGCCAATAGCATTTTATACACACACACCACACACACTGTAACTGTTGTCTTTTTAGATTTAACTATTGCACTAATAAACATTTCAAAGTACTTATCTCTTTTTTTTAAAGAGGAAACAAAGTTAAAACTAATAGGCAAAAACAGTTGTGGAGAAATTCTGGATCAAATGAACTTAATGTGTTCCCTATTGTGCATTTGGTTTGCACCAGAATTGCTTCTCATTTGTGCCTGGATACATTTTTCAGAGTTTGGCGCAGCAGTTTCTGTTTCTTCCATTATATAACACATGAACAGTGGGGTTATTACTGCTAGGAAGCAGGGCTCTTGAAAACTAAAGTGTTTTGGAGGTGGAGACTCTATGCAAGCAGCAGCCTCCTTCAGTTTTAAAGTGCTAGGCATCATGAGAGCAGCAGGGCTTGACTCTTCAAGATTGTTCTTTTATGTTATGTTTCTTTTCTCATTTTGTTACTTATTGGTTGTTTCTTTTCCCTCATGTGGTGAGCTCCTTTTATTTGTCCATTCCTTTTGCACGCAGAGCAAGGAGCAGACCTTTCGCCTGGACCTGTATTCTATTACGTGTGCAATGGTGAAGGCCAAATCATGTGGAAGCCCCTCTCCTTATTTCTTTCAAAAGAACCAGAAGCTTTACAGAAGATCTAGGTCTTGTGAATATGTTCTGTCTCTCTCCGTTTGTCTGTGTGCTGGTCACAATCTGAAGTCTGTTGGACATGGTTTATACATGCATTTTATGCTTCTTATTCTTTTTTTATTCTTTCTTTTTATTTTTTTCTGTTTTCCTCTCTAAGTTGAGTAAAATATTTTTTGGATCATGGGCACTTTACATTTTATGGAGCAGCTGCACCTTTAAGGATCAATGCTTGCGGCCACTATATTGGATATGCAGCTCAGGCTGCTATTATTTTTACTCTTTCCATGGATCCAGGTCAATTGCCTATCTTGCCAGACCAGTCTCCCTAAAGGGCAACAGGTCATTGTACCGTGGCCTCTACTCAGTCTGTTCAGGGGCCAAATCCCTTTGATCAGAAGCATGTGTGGATTAAAAAGTTTACCTCCACTATAGCAAATATCCCAGCATCTATCACCTAGATAAGGTTACTCTGTCCCCACTCCAAGAAGAGGATTTGCTCTCCATTAGAGAGTGATCCATTTCCCACTGGGAAGGATTCCTTTTTGGAGGAAGGTGAGATGGGATTAAGATACCTGGGCAATTCTTTGAGGAGGACCCCATAAGCTTGGTGGAAAGACTGATACATGTGATGTTAGAGACTCTCCAGATGTCTGAGATTTCTCTGGACATTTTTAAAAGGCTTAGAAGGGATCCTGTGCACTTTATCTCTTATGACTCATTTGATCAGGTTTTTCCTTGAGGGATGGAAGTCGCCGGATAGAATAGATGAGCTACTTCTCCGGGACATGATCCCCCAGTTTCTTTCCTCTCCAAGCACACAGCTCTGTCACATTGTACCCAGCCTTTGCCACAGCCTGGATGGGAAGGGCCATAGCCATTTGGGTAGGTCACTTATGGGAAGTGGTTCAAATAGAGTCTTCCAAGGGGGATGTAGTTCCAGGATCATTGAGGCTAATGCTTATATCTGTGAGGCAGCCTTAGATAGGTTTTAAGTTCTTGGTATGAAGTCCATTCTCTCGACAGTGACAGGCCATACACTATGGCTGAAGATCTGGTTGGCTGATAAGTCTTTTGAGAAGTCCCTTAGCTCTTTGCATTTCATGGGCAAACAGCTCTTTGACCCTGAACTGCATAGGCCATTAGCCATTCTATTGAGGGCAAGAGTTCTCCATTTCCCCAGTTCACACCTGTTTTCCTTCTTCAATGGAAAACTGCCCCCCCCCCCCGATGCTAATACGTCCAAATGTCCTGGGCTCCTACTTCCCAGTGCCAATAGGCTTGGGCAAGCAAAAAAAAAAACACCCAGAAGCCTTCCACTGACAAGCCTTCCACCGTATGGCTAGTGGACCATCTCAGGTAGTCAAAGGGCAACTGCAACATTTCCATAATGTGAGGTCCGTCGAGGATCTGTGCTGTTTGCATGTTATTTCTGAGGGTTATCGCAAAGACTTCAAGGACCCTCTTCTTCCTTGCTTCTTCACATCAAGGTTTCCTCAGGATTCATGAGGACTCTTCAGTTCCAGGAGAAGGATCAAACTTTGGTAGATATACAGGTCTTGATTCCAGTCCCATTTCAGGAAAGGTTCATGGGACTCTATTCCAATCTCTTCATAGTCCCCAGGAAAAATGACTGGCATAGTCCGGTTTTAGCCCTAAAGCATCTCATTTGGTTCTTTCATACTCTAAGATTCAACATGGTATCTTTGTGCTTTCTCATATTCACTGTGTCCAGGGGAGTTTTGGGCCTCTCTAAACATAAGTGACACATACCTTCACATGCACCATCATTGATTTCTTCACTTTGCTTTTCAGGATTACCATTTCAATACCCTTCCCTTTAGGCTGTGTTTTCCTAAATGTTATGGCAGCACTGTCCGGGACATATTCATTCTCAAGGGATCTCCTTTATGCCATCTCTGAAAATCTCCTGCTAAAGGTTCCCTCAGTTCAGTTCTTGCAACTCTTTCTTTAGATGTGGATGTACATTCTGGTACAGCACATTGTATTGGATACGATTTATTGTATTGTATATGATTCATTTCACACAGACAATTAAAGCAATATATTTGCATATGGTATGTGCATTCTGAATGTGCACCACAAGGGGCAGTGTTCATGAGTGGCTGAACACATGTGTATTGGCTGCCACTGCAGACATGCATGCTGGGAATTCTGACCACTTGTGCATTAGCTATGCCATGTGGCCAGGAACAAAGGAGTCACGTGACTCATTCAAGTAACCAGATTGGACAGTGGTTGGAGTTATTAGGCCTTGGGAGCCATGTTTTTAGTTAGAACCCACCATGCAGAGAGAAGGATGAACAATGGCCTTTTGCTGTCCAAGAATAACATCAAAGAAATGACTTGCAGGGTTCCCTTGGACAAAGAGATATGCTTGCATGTGCTGAATTGTCACTGTAAACCAAGCTAAGTATAATTGTAACACTGTATTAATCTGTAACTTTGTTGTAATAACCCTTTTTTAGATATATTGCTTTAACAGCAGATGTTATAGTAAAGTATATCATCAAATATTACAACTGTTTCCTGTGTATTCATTCCACATAATCAACTGATATACCGCAAATCAAATAAATATTAATGTTGTGATTAATATCCTAATTAGAATATTAATCTTTGCGTATTAATATTCATAATTCAGGCCACGAATACAACATTTTGGCGTAGTTGGCAGGGTATCGGTGTGATTATTGGAATAAATACAACAAAATCTGTTATTTCTTGCTTAAAAGTTATAGTTGTGTGTTAAGCTTAGCCATTAAGATGTTTAGTGATAAGAAGCAAGCAGCAGTAGGGGAAGAAAGGTCAAAATATGGCTCCATTCCTGGGTGGGCTAGTTTCGGATTCTGGCAGCCCATAGCCAAAGAATTAATAAAGTACGCTACCCCCGTACACCCTGAATTTGGGACAGAGTTAGGTAGTCAAGCATTGACCTTAGATCTGAGTATGTACAAGAAAAAGGAGCGGAAAGCCGCAAGTGAGACGGGATGGATCATTTTGCAGGCGCTTCAGAAAGAGGTACAACAAAAAGAGGAGCTGCAAAAAGAATTGCAGATAATTAAAGGACAGTTAATTAGGAGTAACAAATGTATGCAATGTAATGCAGCTAAAGTAGGAGAGTTGGAAGAAATGTTCAGCTCCAGCAGTAAAGCAACAGGGTAGAAAGCCTGTACCCTGTAATCAGCTTGTAACTGGATTAGGTGGGGATTCTGTAGATTCTCCCCTATTCTCTGTAGATGAGGAAAAATGTGTAGTTATGTCTGATAGTGTGCATGAGACTGAGCAGAGGAGAGCCCGCCCCATTATTACTGAGCATAGGAAGAGGAGACTGCATAGAGAGCAGGATGTTTTTGGAGTAAGAATGGGGGCACAGGATGAAGTGAATGAGAAAATGAGAAGTTACACACAAACTGAGTTGTTTGATCTTGCCAAAAAATTTAAGCAAACTGTTGGTGAAGGAATTGGTGAATGGTTGTTGCGTTTGTGGGATGGGGGTGCAGATACTGTGATGTTAAATGCAGCAGAAGCAGTTCGCATGGGACAGATTACCCTCCATCCACAAGTTAGGCAGATAATGGGGAAAGTGAGGGAAAATTGTGGTAACTTTCTGTTGCTGGATATGATCAGACATGCGATATTGCAAGTGTACCCTTCATATAGTGACATAGAGTCCACTTCCCCCTGGGTTACTATTAAAGATGCTATTGAAAGAGTAAGAATTATGGGATGTGTAGCTGGACTTAAAGCTGATAAGTGGGAGGGACCAGATATGGAAGATTTCACTGCCAGCATGCGTTCGCGGTTTTTGAAATCTGCTCCACTGGCCATGAGAGCCTCCCTGTTATCACTAATAAGTGGATTAGGTAACACAGTGAAAATACACCAATTGACCTCTTTGTTAGCTGAAATGGATGCATTGGAAATGGAGGTAGTGTCCATAAAATCAGTACATAAGATAAATCAGGCAAATGCAAAAGATCAATTGAAGGGTAAAGGTTGTATCAGGATACCTAGGAAGCAAATGTGGTTTGATTTGTTAAAAGCAGGTGTTCCTAGCACAGAAATAGATGGCATTCCCACAGCAAATTTGGTGAAAAAGTGGAAGACTGTTATAAAAAAGATTTCCAAGGTCTCTGATCCTGGAGATATGGTTAAAAGTATGGAAGGGGCCACAAATCCATGGTTGCAAGCCCAAGATTATGTGGCCAACGCAATTATTGAAAATAAGCTTTCCAAAGCAAAAGGGAAAAGCTTCCTGAATTTTGCATCAGTCTGGATCGCTGAGCAATATTATTCAGTTAAATACCAAAAGGAAAAGCTTGAGACGGAAAATTCTAAACTGAAATGTGAAAGAAATGTTTTGCTGGAACAGATTGGCTTTCTAAAAGCAGAGCTATCCAAAATGAAGGAATGAAGGTTGTTTGACCAGTTTTTACAATGCAAGATACTAACTGTTCTTTGAAGTTGTTTTACAGAAACAAAAGGGATGCCTCCTGTGGAGAAGTGCAAGCAATTAACATGTGTTTGTTGCAGGCAAGCTAGATGTGCCAGATAATAGAGGACCTTATCTATGTTTTTTGTTTTTTAAGGGAAAGCCTCTAATTTATTTATTTTTTATACAGTCAGGTGGGCCAAATTCCAAATTTATTTTTGTTTTTTTCTTATTATAAAATGCCTGCACTGTTAAACAGTTATAGAAACTGTAAAAATTAATTCCCCAGCTGGGTGAATTGTTGCCTGAGGTGAGGCTAGTATTTTGATCATACTGGGGAAATGATATGTAACTTTGTTTTGGTTACAACAAAAATATAGCTTCATTTTAATATATGGCAACAGAAATTTTTTTTTTTTATTTGTATATAGATTACATGCTGCAAGTACTGTATGTACAGGTGGCATCAAATCTATATTTTTAATTTTGTTTCCCCTCTAATTTTGTTTTTATGAAAAGGGTGGGGTTTAGTACATTTAATGACCTCTAGATGGGATGAAAATAAGTTAGAACTAAGTCATGGCCTGTTATTCCATACCTTGAAATGTCCTCCTAGATTAAATGTGCAGAGGATGTAGCAAACAGCAATTAGTACAGGGAATGTGTTAATTAATGTGTTTATGTTCCTTTCTACTCTACTACTTTTGTATTGTATTGGATGATAAGTTATGGAACCATTTGCTAATTATGCTGAGACAAGAGTGAAATACACTACTAGTGATTTGATAAGATCACACAGCACACTTTTAGTGTAGTGTATCTTCTAATTTCTAAGCTAATAAGGTAACACATGATGACAAACACTGCACAGATAACTCCAGCTGAATACCTTGAATAAAAAACACTACAGATATGCTAACCCTATCATGCCCTCAAGCAATAAACTGTTTTTTCCTTGTGTGGTTTCTTCAATCCACCATGAAAGAGAAAAGCAAGTGAACTGTCATAAAACATTTCCAAAATATGAAGGTAACACCAGATGCCATGGTCTAATAGAGGAGAGAGAGCCTGCAGCTTGAAAGCAGCCCAGTCCTGACCTCTGAGTGAAGAAGTGGATCCGGTGTGGAAGTGAATGACAGATGCTGTGGATGAAGCAGCATTGGTGGTACAGAAATCCAGAGGGAGATGTGAGTGGGAACTCACAAACAACAGCCAGCTATAAAGCTAAATGACTGATGAGGGTTACATGAGGTTTACAGAGTGACTGCAAGGTGTAATGAATGGTGCAAATGATCTCTGTGAAAGCCTTAGCTAATTTATGCTTCACAGTACTCTAAATTTTAAAACATGTGGGTGTCATGTCAATCGTGTCTCAGTATAAGCCTATTTTACATCCAAGGTTCCACACCCTACCCTTGAAACAGAATCAGTGTACAGGTGGGCAATTTAAGAAGTTAAAATCTGTCTATGAGCCTACAGGTGGGGAATGTAAAATAGGATACCTTTATATTAAAAGGTTCCCAAAGGTGGTTCAAGAGATTGTTGCTTACATTGACTTTGCTCTGTGTGTGTGTTGGTGGGTATGGTTATTTTAGGTATGATGGAATGCAGGTATTATTCGAGTTATTGCGAGGTTATTAAATGCTACTATACACTACAACCCATTGAACAGTGGGTAGTTTTATTAGGGGGGGTTTGTTGGAATTTTTTCTTTTAATTTCTTTATCTTTACTTTTTGTTTTTTTCATAATGAGTAGTTGACATCTGATGACATTGCTGTGTGGAGTGAATCAACAGGTGGATTGTATTGGATACGATTTATTGTATTGTATATGATTCATTTCACACAGACAATTAAAGCAATATATTTGCATATGGTATGTGCATTCTGAATGTGCACCACAAGGGGCAGTGTTCATGAGTGGCTGAACACATGTGTATTGGCTGCCACTGCAGACATGCATGCTGGGAATTCTGACCACTTGTGCATTAGCTATGCCATGTGGCCAGGAACAAAGGAGTCACGTGACTCATTCAAGTAACCAGATTGGACAGTGGTTGGAGTTATTAGGCCTTGGGAGCCATGTTTTTAGTTAGAACTCACCATGCAGAGAGAAGGATGAACAATGGCCTTTTGCTGTCCAAGAATAACATCAAAGAAATGACTTGCAGGGTTCCCTTGGACAAAGAGATATGCTTGCATGTGCTGAATTGTCACTGTAAACCAAGCTAAGTATAATTGTAACACTGTATTAATCTGTAACTTTGTTGTAATAACCCTTTTTTAGATATATTGCTTTAACAGCAGATGTTATAGTAAAGTATATCATCAAATATTACAACTGTTTCCTGTGTATTCATTCCACATAATCAACTGATATACCGCAAATCAAATAAATATTAATGTTGTGATTAATATCCTAATTAGAATATTAATCTTTGCATATTAATATTCATAATTCAGGCCACGAATACAACACACATTTAGGTGAAAAACTTCAAAAAGACCTCTTTGATCCTGTCCCAATCTCTGGTCTTTTTTGGCATGAGATTCAACACTTTTTAGGACAGGGGTTCCAAACGGGGACAAAGTTTAGATGTCAAGAACAACGGGATGGGAGCGCTCTACAGATCCCCAAAGCCCCAGGAAACCAGTCATCAATGTAATAGTAAAAACATCACGGCTTTGTTGTAGCAAAAGTATATAAAAATTAAATACATACAAAAAAACACAGGAACACAATCTCACACATAAACATGACCCGGCTAAAGCGTTTCGTGAGTGATTCACTTAATCATAGGATTATCATAGTACGTATTATCTGTCCTTTTATAGTGATATGTACAGGTGTGTGAGGTAAAAATTTTATCAAACGGAACTGAGCTAACATGCAAACAGACATGATTGGTTCAGCACTAAGCATTAAACTGTGCTGTCAATCAGTCTGTGCATGCTGTAACTACTTCTGTTTAGAAATAGGGACTCCCCTGGACAGCAGATAACATATCAGTCTGAATCTAAGATCAATCATGGATTGCAATAGGAAAGCAATATAGAAACAGTATAGGTATTGTATAGGTACAATATCCTATACTGCTTGATACTGACGGTCAGTGCCTTTGGGTGCACCCTAGTGTACTAGGGATTTGAGTCACCTTTGCCCGTAGCTACCCTAGCATTCTGGGGAATTCTAGTCTCCATTGCCTGTAGGTTTACTCTAGTGTTCTAGTGTATCCAAGTCTATTACCTTGGTGTACCCTAGCGTTCTAGGGTAGCATTTATCATTTATGTTTGGGCGATTCCGCTTTACTTGTACTAGTAGCTACTGCTATCCTTGTTACCTTCCCATTCCGTAGTCAGATTGGGATCAGTTCCGTCAGTGGATCGTGTGCTGTCTCCACACCTGGTCCTGTGAGGGTTGGGGAAGTGCTTGTGCACTTTCTCCACACCTTGTCCTGTGAGGGTTGGGGAAGTGTTTTCCGTATTTAATTTTTGATATTGATTTTACTGTATCTGTACATGTCAGTGTCATTATTCCATAGTCATTCCGTGACAGTACGAAAGGGCCATGACCTCTGAAAGTACAGATACTGGTAGCCGACAGTTGTCTAATTTCCGTTCTAGAATGGATATTCAGGAACTGCGTATTGACCAGTTGTCTATGACGATGCAGACGTTCCTTAACCGTACAGCGCATCTCGATAAGCCCGCACAACTACCGGTGGCCCCCCTGTTTCGTCATCTGTAGTAACCACTCATGTGGAAAACACGATTTATAGAGGGTTGTCTGGAGCCGCTCCACTCCATCTAAGATATGATGGGGAACCCACGTTGTGTCGTGGATTTATAAATCAGCTCAGAATTTTTTTAGAACTGGTGCCTAATGCATTCCAGAGTGAAAGAAGTAAAGTGGGCTTTATGATTTCTTTGTTGACCGGCAAATCATTGGCGTAGGCCTATCTGTTATGGGAGATGGCCAAACCCATAACTTCTAACTTCACGGAATTTGTGGATGCCTTTCGTAAAGTATATGATGTTCCAGGCCGAGCAACCTCTGCCACAAAAAAACCGATGACCATTCGCCAGGGCGCCCGTACAGTAGCAGAATATGCTATTGAATTTCTTACCTTAGAGGCAGAGGTAGGCTGGAACAACGAGGCCCTGGCAGCAGCCTTCTAACAAGGGCTTAATGATACAATCAAGGATGAGAAGGCAGCCCATGAGCTGCCTGAGGATCTGGATCAGTTTAGTACCTTTGCTGTACTGATTGATACCCGCATCAGGTAAAGATCCCCTTTTAAAGACCGTAAGCGAAAGTTTGTGTCTCAACTGGCACCAAACTTGGGGCTCCCATCCATGCCTCCTAGTGCCGAGGTCAGTAGGGCTGAGCCCATGCAAGTCGGTATTACACACCTGTCCATGGAGGAACAGTCCTTCCGTCGGAGAGAGGGTCTATGCCTGTACTGTGGTAAGGCTGGACATATGTTACGAGCTTGTCCTGTGCATCCGGGAAACGCACGCACCTAGGGTCTCTGAGGGGGCAGATCTTAGGTGGCATAAATCAGTCCCCAGACCAAGAGCAAAACAAGCCCATTTTACAGGTGGCAATATATTGGGCAGCCACCTCTGTTGTGACACCAGCCCTGATTGATTCAGGAACCGCAGGTTATTTTATTGATGGCGAATTCGCTAAGCAACACAATATTCCCTTGTTGCCTTGTGTCTCTCCATTGGCTACTGAGGCGATTGATGGTAGACCGTTACAACCATCCCATGTCACACATGAGACCTATCCCTTGTCTCTTTGAGTAGGAGCTCTCCATGTGGAGACCCTACAGTTTCAGGTCATTCAGTCTCCACATTATGCCATCATTCTGGGGTTTCCTTGGCTTCAGACACACAACCCCAGAATGGACTGGAAAACCTGTGACATCATATCTTGGTCCGATTATTGTAAGAAGTCTTGTCTACAGCAGCCCAGAGTACCAGTCGTTCAATGAGGTATTCAGTAAGGGGGAGGCTAGCACTCTGCCTCAGCATAGGGCATAAGACTGTGGTATTAATTTGACGCCAGGCACGATACCGCCTAATGGACGCACCTACCCTCTGTTGGTAGAAGAGAACCGGGCCATGGAGGAGTACATTACTTATGCCCTGGCCAGAGGAATTATCAGGAAGTCTTCCTCACCCATGGGGGCAGGATTTTTTGTAAAGAAAAAAGATTGGGGAACTTAGCCCTTGTATTGACTATAGAGGTCTAAACAAGCTGATGGTTAAAAATGCGTACCCCATTCCATTGATAACTGAGTTATTCAACCTCTTGAAGGGTTCCTCAGTTTTCACAAAGCTTGATTTGTGGGCAGCCTACAACCTAATTAGAATCAAGGAGGGCAATGAGTGGAAATCTGTATTTAATACTCGTAGTGGCCATTATGAGAACCTGGTCATGACCTTTGGGCTGTGCAATGCCCTGGCAGTTTTCCAAGAATTTATCAATGATGTACTGAGAGACCTGCTACAGTCCTGTGTAGTAGTTTACTTGGACGATATCCTGATACTCTCTCCTAATATTGAGGCACATCGGAAGGATGTTGCTACCGTGCTGCAAAAATTGAGAGAAAACAAACTGTATTGTAAATTGGAAAAGTGTGAATTCCATAAAGATCGAGTGCAATTTCTGGGCTATGTAATCTTTGCTGACAGTATTGCCATGGATACAGAGAAACTCTCGGCAGTTCTGCAATGGCGCATCCGGTGGGCTTGAAGACCATACAGAGATTCTTAGAATTCGCAAACTATTATAGGAAATTCATACAAAATTTCTCTACGGTAGTCAAACCCTTGACTGACTTGACTCATAAAGGGGCTAATCCCTCGGCTTGTTCTCCTGAGGCCAGCAGGGCTTTTGAAGCATTGAAGTCTGCTTTTGCTGAGGCGCCAGTATTATCTCATCCCAACCCTGCCTTTTACCCTGGAGGTGGATGCATCAGAGACAGGAGTGGGGGCGGTCCTGTCCCAGCGATCTGGGCCCGGCAAGACCCTCATGCCTTGTGGGTTCTTTTCTTAAAAGATGACTAAAGCCCAGAGCCTATACGACATAGGCGATCCCGAGTTATTAGCCATTATTCTCGCTCTCCGTGAATGGCATCACCTTCTGGAGGGGACGAATGCTCCAATCCTGATCTTGACTGATCATAAGAATCTGACATATCTGTCTGAGGCCAAAAGATGGCAGGCCAGATGGGCACTGTTTCTGTCCAGATTTAATTTCATGGTCGCATATCTTCCGGGGTCCAAGAATGTCCAAGCCGACGCACTGTCTAGGCAATTTGGGCCAGACCGCGAGATTGAAAGTACGCCTGTGCTTATCATTCCTCCAGATCGCATATTGGCCACCATACGCACTAGTATCACGTCTCCACTGGGCAAAGAGATTTTGGTTTCCCAGGGCAAAGCTCCAGCAGAGAAACCTAGCGGTAAATGTTTTGTAACCGAACCTTTCCGTATCAGATTACTGGAAACTTACCACTCCTCGAGGGCAGCTGGACACATTGGTCATGACCAACTGATTTGGTCAGTCTCACGGCTCTTTTGGTGGCCTAGCCTAAGAGCAGATTGTGCTGCATTTGTGGAGGCCTGTTCCATCTGTGATCATGCTAAAACCCAGAGACACCTTCCACTGGGGTTGCTCCAGACTGTTCCTAATGGCGAGCGCCCATGGTCACACATGTCCGTAGACTTTGTGGTGGAGCTTCCTAGCGTGTCTTTTGGTTTATGCTCTTGGATCATGCTTTTGTTGTTGTTGCACTAATAAAGGTGTATTGTACTTTACCTTTTTGTGTCCTGTGTGGTTCCTGGTCCCTAACAGATGGCAAGACATTCCCGACGTCTCTCGCTGAGTCTTCGGTCTATTTGTATGACCAGTAGAACCAGTTCTTCTAGCCTAATTGGTAGGCTGACTCTGGCTAGCTCATCTTTAAGGGAGCCAGACAAACCATGCCAGATCTGGCTGTACAAGACTGCTTTGTTCCAGCAGGAGTCACTGGCTAGGTGACTGAATTCAGTCATGTACTCCTCTATGGGTCTTCTACCTTGTGAAAGGGCACGTAATGTACTCTGGGGTAAAGCTGCATGAAACAGGTCGTTGTATAAGGTCTCCATGGCCTGTTGGAAGGCCGACCAAGTAGTAAGTACAGGACTGTTAGTCTGCAACAGGTGATGGGCCCAGGTCTGGGGTTCTCCTGATAATAGGGTAATAGCAGTGAGCACACTGGTGAATTCAGAGGTGTAAGTATCAGGTTTAAGAAAGAACAACAACGCACATGCTGTAACGAATGATCTATATTTAGATCTGTCTCCGTCGAAAAGGTCTGGAAGTGGTACTCTGGGTTTAAACGGATGGTGATCCTGTCTATACTGGCTTGAAGACCCACTAGTGCTGAGTGCAACAGGAGCAGGAGAGGCTACTGGTTGCTAGTCATGCAGTTGCTGCTGTAGCAGGCTCTGATTTGCTTGTAGCTACTGGACAGACTGCATAAGAGCAAAGATCCGGTTCTGAGGTTTCAAAGAGTTTTGCAGGCTCTATCTTCACAAGAATAGGCTCTAGTATTCTGTTAGCAGCCTGAAAACGTAACTGTACAATAAAGGTAGTACAGATGCCAGCAGGTTGCTGAAATAAAATGAAAGGCGATGGAAGAAGCCAGCGAGGCAACAAAACAAAAAGGAAGACTGGAGAGCACAAAAAAGACCAGGAACATGATACCGAAAAAGGGAAAAACGAGAGAGGAGTCAGGAACAAGCCAAATAGTCAGGGGCCGGCAGCTATGGTTCATAAGCGAGTAGGAGAGAAGAAAGTCGGGCTGGCTGAGAAGGAGCAACACGTGGGAACAAAAACCAAGGTCAGGGGTTGGCAGCAAAGACATAGAACGAGAGACAAGATGCAGGGTCTAAAACGGTAGGCACACAAATGAGAACATCAACGAGATCAGGGGCACAGCCACAAAATCCAGAGTTCCATCAATGTGCTGGGACTAGGGTGGTTTATCTACCTCTTTAGCATTGGTCCCAGTTGCTTGGTGGACTCCTGGTTCAGATCCAATCTAACACTGTGACAGCAGTAGTGAATGTCAACCGCAAGGAGAGACTATAAGCGTAGCTGTGTGATTGGAAATTTGGTTGATTCTCTCCGGGTGGATGCCCATGTGCTAGCCATATTGTCAGTTCACATACCGGGACTAGACAGTGTAGCAGAAGACAATCTCAATGGTGATTGCATAGATCCCAGATAATGGGAACTAAAGCAGTCCATTTTTGATTCCATAGTTCGGAACTGGTGTCTGCTGGTTATGGATCTTATGGCATCTTAACTGAACCACAAGATTCCTCAGTTCTGCTGCAGGTCCCAGTATCCGAAATTCTTTAAAAGTGGACATAATAGTAACTCCATAGGAATTTTCCCTGGGCTATAAATTTCCCCCTCTAACCTTGATCCCCAGGGTGGTGAGAGAGATCAAGATAAAAAGAGCACACAACATTATGATTATACTTCCTTGGCTTCAAAGGGCTTGGTTTACAGATCTGATCGCCACATGACATCTCCCTCTTCTTCTGGCCCTCTGCATTCAGTGCCCACTTTGTCATCCAGACATAGCAATGTGTTGCATACCCCTCTGGCACTCAAAGGGTTAAGCCTATAAGTCAGTTTCGGCCAAGATCTACCATGGGTTCTGGTCATTGTTTGTTAGGTGGTGTGAAGAATGTGACTTGTATCTACATCCTTTTCACCTTCTGATGGTTTTGGCCTCCACCAGGGTCTTTGTCTTAGCCTTATCAAGGTCCAGATCTATGCTTTGTTTTTAGAAGCATATTGCTCTGTTCCCGGATGTTCAGAACTTTGTTCAGGGGGTGGCACATACCTATCCCATCTTTAGAGATCCTACACATCTGGCGACTAGCAGCTTAGTAGCACTAGTTGCCAGAATTATTACCTTATTCAAAAGAAATATGCATTCTTACTGTGCTGTCAGTCCCAGCCAGGTCTAGGAGGAGTTGCTAGGAGCTCCAAAAGGGACTGACAGCACTGGCGTCACTATGGGAAGATGTCTGCGCTCCGTGCTGCTGTCAGCCCGGTAAGAATGCATATTTCTTCTGAATAAGGTAATAATTCTGGTGACTAGCGCTACTAAGCTGCTAGTCGTCAGAAGGGGAGTTATTGAAGTTAAAGTGTTTAAGAGGTGGTAGTTCCGCTTGCATAACAATGCACAGCACGCAAGAACAAGAGGCAATGGGGCTCAAACAGTTAAAAAGCTATAAGGCACAGGAAAAATAAAGTCGTAGACAGGCAAGACTGCCTCCAGGAACTTCCTGCCAAAGCTGGCTTCTACTGACTCCAGAACATCAACACGGACATATTTAGCAAAGGTGTGCACAGCTGTTCGCAGAGGCCTGATTCTTGTAGGCCCAGGAGGCCCCAACAGAACTGGTGGAATGTGCTGTAATGCGGAAGGGAACAGGTTTCCCTCTGAGCTCGTAAGCCTTGCGAATGAAAGAATTAATCCAGGATGCAATAGTCACCTTGGACGAAGCCAAACCAGCCCTGGGACCCTCAGGGAGGACAAAGCATCAGTCTTACAGAAAATGTCAGTACAGTGCACATAGCACTTTAGACAGCGTACCACATCTAACAAGTGGAGATCCCTTTCCTTGTCAGATCTCCTTTTTTGAAAAAAAGTCAGCAGACCAAATCTTAAGCCAGAGAGTGCATCTGGCAGCCACAGAAAAGGCAGAAGCCTTAGCGTCAAGCCTGACAGCGTCAAAGAGGGCATCAGTCATATAATTCTGAGCCTCAAACATATTGGATAGAATTGACAGAAGGCCCTCCTTAGGGGCACCCCTGCGGACAGCTTCAGTAAGCTGTTCAGTCCAGACAGCAATGGCTCTGGTAACCCAAACAGAAGACAGGGTAGGCCTCAAAGAGGCACCAATGGCAGCAAAAGTAGACTTCAGGATAGCCTCAAACTTCCTATCAGTCTTATCCTTAACCCTTTGAATGCCAGAGGGGTATGCAATGCATTGCAAAACAATGCGTTGATACCTCTCTGGCACTTAAAGGGTTAAGTGCTGTGGCATCCGCCAAAGGCAGAGCAGTGGATTTAGACAATCTGGAAATAGGGGGATCCACCTGAGGAGGTGTAACCCATTGAGCCAATGCTGCATCAGAAAAGGAATACAGCTTAGAGAACCTCTTAAAGCAAGGCGCTTGTCTGGGGTTTTCCACTCATCCGGGATAACCTGATCCAGAGTGGGATTAGGCGGAAACAAGGTATTAAACTACTTGCGCCTTTGGAGGTTGTCAGAAGTGGACTGTGGTACTACAGGGTTAACAGGAATGTTAAGGGTAGTCCAAAACCGCCTTAATGAGACCCTCAGCAGGGGGTTTGGGGTCAGCCTCAAAGGGGTCACAATAAGTATGGAGTGAAGCTCCTTCTACACATTCACCATCATCAGACTCCTCAAAATAATCCTTCTCAGAAGAATCAGTGAGATCAGGGATGTCAGAGGCCACAAACCTGAAGGAAGTGGGGGGCTTCCAAGACTGAAGAATCCTCTGAAGAGATAGAGGAAACTACCATAGAGGACTTTAAGTCCTTGACCCAATGTGGCTCTTGTTCATGGCTAGAGGGCCCTGGCGGATAAGCAGGGGCCACAGCTTATGAGGGGTATAAGTGACCTGAGTATCCTCTGGGAAGCTTCGCTTGGCATGAGGAACAAGAAGTGTGGGGGGTCAAAGATGCCCCCGAGTCCTTAGCCATAGGCCTTTCCCTATGTCCCTTTTGATCCACCATTCTAATACAACATAGAACACCTAATAAACTTTAAAAAAATGCATAAATCCCAAAGGAAAATGAGAATAAACTCCCCCAATTCACCAAAGCATGGCAGGGAAGGGGTTAACTACCAGAAACACAGCCCAAAATTCTCCAAAGACCCAGAGAACAGAAATATAATTACCCAGCATGAGCACAGGAGTTATAATAAACTCCAGAAGACTCCTGTGCTGAGTAAAAGCTGTGGGACAAGTGGACCTTGGCACTCATAGGGTTGCTCACCTTTTTTGCAGGTCTTCTTTATTCAGATTATCATTGAGAATACAGAAGCCTCAGAGAGACTCCTGTGGAGAGAGAGACATGGGTTGCATGATTCTTTCTCAGGGCTGCAAGGGTCCACAGACAGCACCTGTAAACTGGGCAATCCAGCCAGTAATGGTAATCCACCTAATGGAGGACTTTGGGCCAAAACTCTCCAGTTTTGGGAGAAAACTCCTCCAAGTGGTAGTGCCTGTGTAGGTGCCTTTTCTTTTCTCTATTAACCTTTCTCGTTAAATGGTTTCATGTGACAGCGTCCTTTGACACCTAAAGTTCATGTTTTTTTCAGTTTTGACTCTGTAGTTGGAATAACTACTGACTAGAGCATGTTCCAGCAGTAGAAGTACTCTTGTTTTACCTACCAGAAAAAGATGTAAAATATAAATATTTTTATAATAATTTACTGCACCTGTAAACATCAACTTTTTTTTTAACACACACTGTGAGTCTGAACTTACCTAACACCACAAATCCTTCCAGATGTGGCCTTTAATGTTCATGAAGAATAGTTCCAGGGATTGGCTTCTTCACCATCTTACTAAGGCAACCCATACTGGTGACACTGTACACATGACAGGCCCCTTTAAGAGAAAGGAAAAGTACCTGATGTTTGTGGATGTTCTTTCTCAGGTTACGCTCCTGAAGCAGCTATTTAAAGTGATGCTGTGTTTTGGGGACATTAATCCATCTCAGATCCACTTTTATTTCTCTGGGTCTTGACATTATCCACAATCCACTCACTTACATATGGGAACTGAAAACCACAGAGATCAAACACAATGTAATTCGCAATCGGTTGGGTGAAATGCCATTCATCAAGTGTTCCTGGAGGTGCTTCTCCAGCTGTCTGTCTGGTGATGCCTATTTCATCTATGAGAGCCATCTCTGATGTTTTACTGAGGCCATTCTAATGCCATGACTGATGTTGGAAGGCTGGATAGATTCCTTATGCTCGAAAACATTAGCATTTCCCTTACCTTGTCTCCAGGAAAAGGGCTGCAGTCATAGCTACTTCTCCCAGATGTAGACACAGATAATTCCTCTTTTCCAGAGTAATACTGTGGTAGAAAGGGACCTATAAACAGATCTTTGACTCCTTCTCTGCTGCAGGGAGCCCAGCCCTAATGCAACCTGTGGTATCTTCACCAATCAAAGGATGGCAAACCAAAACCAGATATTCATTAGCTGGCTTTGGGACAGCAGGCTTAACTATCCAAAACATATGTTGGAGGCCGCTCTAGCATCCAAGGAAGTCAAAGGGCTATGGTAATTGTTTACTCTTTTTTTCACGTAAAGTTTGCATGAAATTAAAGAGTTCCACCACAGCAAAAAATGTTGAGAACCACTGATATATAATAAATATCCAAAAGCCTTGAGGAGAACATCCCAGTGCTGGGGAAATGTGCTGCACTCAAATTATATTGTTTATACCCATTGCTGTATAAGGTAAACTATAGATTTCTGTTATGATGTATCTTTTTATGTACTGTTTTGTCATGTAATGCAGCAAGCCTAATACATTTTGGTGTGTATTATAATCAATATTAAAGGGGCAGTACCTTCCAGTGAAAAATTTAGATAAATACATAAGCATGTTAAGGAAGGACATAAAAAAGAGCTTTTGTTTTTATTTTTGTCTCGGTTCACTTTTTCCCATATAATGCCATTATATTATATAATGCTACAGGATATAGTAGATAATCACAATATAGCAGAATTCATAAACTGCAGTATTTATTGAAGAATTAGCCTAATACCCAGCATTCCAGACTCTGGAACACATAAAATCAGATGTGCTCAAACACCCCATATATTACTCCTCCTTTCCTTCTACCTGCCTATTTTAGTGCCACACAAAGTCTTACGATAGACACCAGGACCTAGATTCACTAAAATTCGAAGAGGGCTGAAAATGTTGCTGTCCTGTCTGAGCAGTGTCAAAGTCACATCCTATATAATAATTCGCTAAAATGTGCGTAACGCTGCAGTCTTGCGCAGTAGAGACTGCTGCTCGTGCTGTAGTCATGCGCAGTAAAGACTGCCAGTGACAAGGCTGATACAGAGCGGGGCTCTCTGAAGGAGCATCCCGCTCTGTATCAGCAGCGGCGTGGGCAGTCTCTACTTAGCATGACTGCACCGCGACGGCTGTCAGTGGCACTGTGGCCCGTTTAACGGGCTCTTCAACTAGTTGATAATATTCACTAAAGTGTCTACAACATCACATCACCAGCACTGACAAAAATATGCCCACATCGGCATCAATCCGACAGGTTTACAAATTTGCATTCATCACGTCAACAATGGCGTATTTCCAAATGGAAATGAAGCATAATGAGACAGTTTTGTATGCAAGGGGATGTGTTGAGATGCTAATGTGATACTTCAACACATTCACTAAACTCTGATAGCAGACTCTGCTGTCGGAGTTCACAGTCTCAAGTTCACCTACTTCAGGTTGTCGAAGTTGGAATCTCCCTGTACTTTCCTATGCAGTAACAGCCCTTAAGCAATCACAAGCAGCGAGGGATGTGACCTGTTGTCAGTGTGGGATTTCTTCCCTTCACACATCACCATCTCTACTACAATTCTGAAATTAAACAGCATTCTTTCTCTGCTTAACTACTTGGCCAGTGCATTGCGCACCCTTGTGGCACTCAAAGGGTTAAAAAAAAAGTATACCAAGCACTACACAGTTATCCCCTTTGCTATGTATCATGTATTGTACATGTTTCGCACTCCCAGGGGAGCAAGACTCGGGGTCACGCAGCATCTATGGGGATCTGTGGCTACTACTTGCCCTCCCAGCCTTGTTCCCTTGCCCATTGTTAGCCATAGAACCCCATATACACTGCTTGTCCCCCACACTTGTTCCCTTGACCACTGGTAACCACAGATCCCCATGTTCACTGTTTGTCCCTCTCCACCCTTCTCCCCTTGCCCACTGCTAGCCACAAATCCCCATGGTCACTGCCTGGGCAAGGAAAAAAAAAGCTTGGGGTGTCAGGCAGTGTATATGGGGCTAACACACAATGGTGTTGTTCCCCATTATAAAAATCAGACACAAAGTGCCCCCCTCTGACATACTAACTCCCCCTTTGTAATACAACATATAGTGCTCCCATCAAACATAATAACGTTTGCTTGTCAAAACCGAAACATAGTGCTCCCATCCAACATAATAATTATCGCCTGTCAAATCCGATATTAATTGCTCCATAGTGCCCCCTTGTATATGTATTGCATACTTAACCCTTTGAGTACCAGAAAGGTAGCAATGCATAGCTTGCCTTTATATGTGTAATACATTTTATTTCAGTTGTTATTAAAAGAATATATTTCTGACCTCGAGGGGGGCATCGGGACCCCTCCTGATACCCCCTAGCATTGATCACCTATCCAGTAGGGTAGGTAATCAATGCGGATGACAATGCCTGCATTTTTAATAAAGCACATATAATGTGTAACATATGTTATATGCGCTTTATTATGTATATATATATGTGTGTATATATATATATATATATATATATATATATATATATATATATATATATATTTCAGACATCAAGGGGGAATCAGGACCCCTCCTGATATTCATGCGGGCAACAAAGAAGGCATTTGCTGCTTTCCTTTCTTCCTGCTCCAGCCACTATTATGCTGGCTGTAGTAGAAGTGCTAGTCGTGATCCCTGTCACTGGGTTCATTCATGAGAAGCACAGTGCTAAGCTGCGCTTTCGTGAATGAATCAGTCACCTTTTTTGTGTTTAAATATTTTTATTGAGTTTGATGACAAATAAGGTACATGTTTCAGTAAAAGACATGAGAGAAAACAGAGAATCTCCTGAGTACAAAGAAACAAAATTGAAATATAGCACATATAACCATAGGTATTAAGTAATAGGGAAATCTAGAAAGTCAGTATTTCTAAATTATCATAAAGAAAACCCCTTGATACCTGGAAAATGACTCAGTATATACTTTGAAAGTTATTAGGAAGGAAAGAGAAGGTATAAGAGGTGTAGGAAAAAGAAAGAAGAGAGAGGAGGAAATAGGGGGGAAGGGGATAAAAAAGAAAGGGGGGGGAAGCAGACCACGGACAGGCGAGGAGACCCCAAAAGACCACCAAACAAAAGATAGGCCATTACTGGAGTCCAATGCTTGCTTCGAACCACTTATCTATCCAATGGGAGAGCTGCGTAAAATCTAAGCCCCTGTGAGTCCAAGCCACTTGCGTGTACAGTATCTGATCATCCACTTTTTTGATCCACTCAGTTATAGTGGGTGATTCAGGTGATCTCTACTGTATTGGAATAAGAGCCTTTGCAGCATTCAGCATACACATCAAAAGGGTCCGCTGAGGTGGTGGAACAGCGGGTAAATTCCAATAAAGAAGCACAGTTGCTGGATCTCGAGGTATGTTGATGTGAAATTAGATGTTCCATATATGTGAAAGACATTTGGTCCAGTATGACTTGAATTACAGGACATTCCCACCAAATGTGGGAGAGAATCCCGGTATGAAGGTTGCATCTCCAGCACACACACACACACGACACTGGCACAGTGATAGCTGCCTCCCATGTGTGGAGGTACTGGCTCTTGCTGGTCCCCTGGATCTTTAGGTTCTGAGTGTAGAAGTGTGGGCTGTGGCCACCCTGGGATTAGTGTAGGAGCTTTACAGTGCTACGTAGGTAACAATATTGTATTAAAGTGAATATATGCAGTATTCAGAGCGTTAGAAGCCAAATGTAGTCCTCTAAGGGCTTCACAATGTGTTGCCGTCCCCCCTCTGGTCCAGAGACTGTTAAATCAATGGTATTTATTATTGTAGTATTATGCCTCTGTGTGTTTGTAGAAGTGGAAAGAAGAAAATAAAAGGATATTATGTGAGAGAGGCTTATACCATCATGTTAAGTCATAGAGTGACATGCAGTATACAGCTGTGTGTCATGTCAGAGTTAACCCTTTGAGTGCTGGAAAGGTATCCAATGTGTTGTGGTGCAATGCATTAGTTACCTCCCTGGGTTAATAGAGTGCTATTAATGTATAAAGAAGTTGTCCCAATGACATAAATAATTTAGATTCAGTGTCCCACGTTACTGTCCCCGGTACAGCAGAGGCACCCTTCTCCCCACAATGTGCCTCGCAGTGTCCGGATCCAGTGTGGGTGGAAGAAGCCTCTGTTAATTCTGAGGGAGCAGGTCTGAGCCTGGGGGCTGGCAGGGGTATCAGCCATGGAGAGGCAGTGCTGGGCGTCTGGGAGTTGAGGAAAGACCAGGGACTGAGGCATCCACTGTCCATCTCAAAAAAAAAAAAAAAAAAGGCTCCAAAAAATCCCAACATGGTCACACCGGAAAAAGTGGAGTATATAATGTTTTAAAGGGATAGCTATACTATTAAAGTTTATCTCTGAGTGTTCTTTATATTGTTTTTAACATGTAGCCCTATATTTAATTACTCACAGGTTGTAGTTCACTTATATTCAAGCCAAAAGGATCCCCCTCCCTCCCCTTCTGGCAGCCTCCCATTATATTTGGAATCCGGTCATGGTACCGGAGGGATGCAGCGAGGCACAATCTTCATTCAGTAACCGTAAGGAAAACCCTGCCGCTCTTGATGAAGGAGGGCAGGATTTTCATTTTGTTTACAGAAGATTGTCCCTCATTGCACTCCATCCGGACCAGATTGAGAGGCTGAGCGAAGCAGGGAAAGGGGCAGGAGGGGGGATCCTTGAATAGCATTTGAACTAAAACACTAAGTAATTAAATATAGAGCTACATGTTAAAAAAATATAAAGAAGACTCAGAGTTAATTTTTAATAGAAATATTACTATCCCTTTAACCCTATGAGTGGCAGATGGTTTCGGAACACATTGCAAATCAATGCTTTGCATACCCCTCTGGCACTCCAAGGGTTAACCATTTGAGTAGCATAGGAGTCCAACATCCCTCCCTCCCTTGTACGTTATTACCCTGCAAGTTATGAGTCTATAAGGGTGACAGGTACAGGGGTTACTGCTTGGTAGACCGAGGGTTAAGCAATTTATCCAGCCAGACAAAATGAAAATAAATTACATTTATTAGAGAGATCAACAGTTACAGGCAAACAAACAGGGGTAAGGCATAAAAACTACACACTACTGCTATTCTCTTCTTGGTATGCCAGCAAAGTTGTAGAGCTTGGCAATGGTTCTGCTTAATACTCACAGTCCATTTTAGAGGCAGGAGTGGGGCACACAGTCCCCTGCCCATTCACCAGGTGATGGCTTGCATAATACTTCTTTGTACCTGGTAGTCCAGGCAGAGGGGTTGGAGATGTCCCAAGGGATAAACCACAGTAACTTTCCTTATTCTTGGGATGTACCACCGAAGTTTAGCTTTATGGCCACCAAACTTGTTATGGGAACATCAGGGCACTTTCTGTAACTGCACCCGAAGCAGCTTGGCTTACAGCCCACAACTGGAAGGGTGACCCGGCCATTTCAATGCCCACTCACCTTAACTCTTCCGGCGAGGGCACACACCATCCCAGCTTCCCAGTACTCCTTTAGCAAGCACATGGGCCAGTCAAACTCCAGACTGACCCCAGGCCTTCCTCCATTCTAAGGAGGCCTTCTCCCCTGCTCCTACATTCCCATCTCTCTCCTTCCTTGAGTTTCTCCCTTAGACTTCCTTCTACCCAACCCCTACAGTATCTGATGTCTCAGCTACCATTTACAAGGTATATTTTGCTTAGCCTGATGCATTGGGGAAGGGACATACATTCCACTCACAGATTTGCTCTACCCCCTCTATCTGACCAACAGAGGGCTATCTGATAACACAATCTCTTTTTTGTTTTTTTTGGTCCCTCTTATATAAGTCGAATCGTATAAAAAAATGAAACACTTTCACTTTCATTTAATATATAGTTCATTATTACTTTGGGAATATATTGTGTGTATATATAGATATATATATCCTATATAATAATTTGCAGAAGCTGTTATGCGCAATACAGACGGCTGCTCGATCTGCAGTCATTCATAGTTCCGGTTATTATGTAAATGTGTTTTTAGAGTTGTTTATGAATATGTGTACTTTGATATTATATATATCCACTCTACATATGTATGAATATACTTTAGTAAATGGAAATCAGAGATTATAAAGGTTTGGACAAATTTAAATTCCCTGTAGCCAATGTGCATCAAGGGCGGGTTATTTAAATGGGATGTTTTATAACTGCTGCTTCATTACATTTTCCATTTTTTATTGAACAGCCAACAAAAAGCAGTGTTAGCTGTGAAACGTATTGACATTTTGGCTTGAGCTTGTTATAATATTGTTTTTATATTAAAATTTTGATATTTTATTTAATATATTTATACATTTCATACATAATTTTTGGCAGTGTTTTTTCCTTGTCTTCAATCTATAACCAGTGTTCCAGAAAATCCATTTGGTATCCCGTGTAGAAACAGGGGTTAATTCTCTACGTGCCTTAGTTGGGAGTCAGTATATACTTTCCCCAACCATTACCATTGTGAGTATATTCAGTATAGTATGATGTACTTATTTGAAGCTGATCAGGCACTATTGGGTGCCCCTGTTTTTTGTTTCTTTTAATTGCACCTCCCAGCCAATCAGCTTCTAGTGGGGGGATGATGAAGTCCGTTAGATTCTGATTGACTGGGAGGTGTGTAAGCACATCCCAGCCAATTGGAGGCTGCCAGTTAGTTTGAACCAAACTGGCATAAAAAAGCCAGTCTTGGTTCAAAATACCATAAGTCTGACTCGGGCAACGGCCCAAGTGGTAGGGGGCTCTGCTAGTGCAAAGGGGGATATTTTTGGATAAATTTATTTTAAAAAGAAAACATTGAAAAACATTGTATTTTTTAAACCGGACAAGAAGATGCCACCTATTGTTTTTTTTTAAGAAAAGACAGAACTAAAGGTTTTTTAGAAGAAGGAAGAAGACAGAAGAAAGAAGTGAAGATTATAGAAGAAGACAGACAGTGCATGATAGGTGTTACATTTCTGACTGTTTTCGTCTCACTCACGTTGTTTGACGCTACCACACAATGAGAGTTGGCGTTTTTCCTTTGATGTTCCCACAGTTCTCCCTATTTAGCGCAAGTTGTGGGAACAGAAACAACAAGGAGCATTTTGGACACCAACGAATGTTGTTCCATATGCCTCACCAGCTATAGAATAGCTGAAGTACATAAGAGGATTTTAGTCTTACCTGTTAAATCCTTTTCTCTTAGTCCATATAGGTTACTGGTAACTCTGGGAGGCGATCCGCCCCTTTAAGTAGGCACATTTCTCTAAATGTATGCAGGGGGTGGAGCCTCCCTTCCCTCCTAGGCTGCAGCTTAGCCAACCAGCTCCAGAATGATTTGAGAAACTAAATGGTGACTAGATAGAAGAGAAGACGACTCCTGTGAGCATGCCCCTAAGGACTGCCACAGGAGAGCCAAGCATGGTCGCTTGACAGAGTGGGAGACCAGTAACCTGTATGGACTAAGAGACAAGGATTTAACAGGTAAGACTAAAATCCTCTTTTCTCTGTCGGTTACTGGTAACTCTGGGATGTCCAAACATTGAGTTCCTCAGAGGTGGGAAGAAGGCAAGGACCAGGCGCAAGGCAAGAGGTTCACAGAACCTCTATGAACCAACTGCTCAAAGAAGCCCTACAAAACTAAAGTGTCAACGGACACTGAACAGGGGAAAAACAGCCCAGAACTGTTACACAACACACTGAACCAGAGCCAACAGGGCTCAACAGCAAATGAAGCACTAAGAACCTGAGAAGGAGATCCTAGACAGGCAAGATTGCCTCCAGGGCCTTCCTTCCAAAGCTGGCATCAGCCGAAGCCAGCACATCTACACGGTAGTGCTTTGAAAAGATGTGCACAGAGGACCAAGTGGCCGTCCTGCACAGCTGATCAGCAGAAGCCTGATTCTTATAGGCCCAAGAGGCCCCAATAGACCTGGTGGAATGAGCCATGACCCGAAAGGGAACATGCTTATTCCTCAACTCATAGGCCCTACGAATAGTGGACTTGATCCATGACGCAATAGTCCCTTTGGACGCCGGTCTTCCTGCCCTAGGACCCTCAGGAATGACGAACAGAGCGTCTGATTTCCTGACAGATTCAGTGCGATGGACATAAAACTTAAGCCAACGCACCACATCCAACAAGTGTAGATCTCTCTCCTTGTCAGAAGAGGGGTTAGGGTAGAAAGAGGGCACCACAATCTCCTGACTGATGTGAAACTCGGAGACCACCTTAGGTAAAAACTCCTTGGAGGTGTGAAGCACCGCCTTATCCTTGTAAAACACCAGATATGGTGGTTTGCAGGAAAGAGCTTGCAACTTCGCAACCCAGTGAACAGACACGATTGTGAGGAGAGAGGCCATTTTCCACGTCAAGAGACATAGAGGAATAGTAGCCAAAGACTCAAAGGGAGGACTTGAAGAACGCCCAAAGCCAAATTAAGATCCCACTGAGAAGCGGAACTCCGGAAGGCAGGATGAACATGAGCAATGCCCTGGAAGAAAACCTTGACATCAGGAAGGATAGCAATGCGCTTTTGAAAGAAGACAGCGCAGAAGTCTGAACCTTAAGAGAACTCAAACTGAGTCCCTTATCCACACCGTCCTGCAGAAAGGCCAGGACAGTAGGTAGATCAAAATCAAGGGACAGATCCCTGTCAGTACACCAAGACACAAAAGTCGACCAGACACGGTGATAGATCTTGGAAGAACCAGGCTTACGGGTACTAAGCATAGTAGTCACCACAGCAGAAGAAAAACCTTTCTTGCTTAAAATTGAGGATTCAACCTCAAGGCCATAAAATTGAGCCGATGAACATCTTCCTTCCACAGGTAACCCTGCAAAAGAAGATCCAAACGGGATGGGAGTGGAAAGTGCTCCTCCACAGATAGAGCCAGAAGCTCCAGATACCAAGACTGGTAAGGGCCAATCTGGAGCCATCAGAATGACTGGGCAACGGTCCAGCTTTAGTTTCCGTAACACTCTTATCAACATTGGAAGGGGAGGAAAGATGTAAGCCAGAGGGAATGTCCAAGGAATGAACATGGCATAGACAGCTAGAGCCAGAGAGTCTCTCCACCGAGAGCAGAACACTGGAACCTTCCTGTTGTGTCGCGTCGCCATCAGATCCACGTGGGGCATCCCCCATCTCTGGGGGTGTAACTCTCGCTCTCCGCTGTCCACTGTGTGACGACTGAGGAAGTCTGCCATGATCTTGTCTATGCCTGGAATGTGCACTGCGGAAATGACAGGAACATGAACCTCTGCCCAGGACACAATGGCCTTGACCTCTAACCAAGCGTCAAGACTTCTTGTTCCACCTTGTCTGTTGATGTATGCCACTGCCGTGGCGTTGTTGGACTCCACTTGGACTGCACAGTCCTCCAGTTGAGACACCCAATGACTTAGAGCATGAAATATCGCTCAAAGTTCCAGGATGTTGATTGGGAGAAGGGACTCCTCCATGGACCACTTCCCCTAAGCGCAGAAGCAACCCAGAACAGCTCCCCAGCCCAAGAGGCTGGCATCTGTCGTGACCGTGGTCCAGTAGGGAATAAGAAAGGATCTCCCTTTCAGCAGATTGGAAAGATCCATCCACCACTCCAAGCTCGATTCCACATGAGGGGGAAGGGACACCAATAACCTCTGATGATCTGGTCGATCCCTTCACACCTGAATCACAAAACTCTGAAGTTCCCTGGTGTGTGCCATGGCGAATGGAACCACCTCTATCGTGGAGATGAACTTCCCCACCAGAGAAGACAACCTCTGAACTAGGACCAGATCCTGAGACAGAATTGCTGATACCCTGTGGGCAATTTGATGGGCTACTGCCTCCGGTAGAAACACCATGCTCCCCTGAGTATCGAATAGAAGACTCAGGAATATCAGTTGATGGGATGGGACAAGATCCGACTTGTCCAAGTTGACAATCCATCCGTGATGGGTGAGGACTTGGATGCAGGTCTGAACTTGCTGATGAAGAAGATCCGTGATGTGGCCTTACAGCAAGTCGTCCATGTAAGGAGTCACTCTGATGCCGTCTTGATAGAGAACGGATATCAAGGCCCCCAGAACTCATTGGAAGACCTGAGGAGCCGTTGTCAGACCATATGGCAGGGCTGAGAACTGAAAATGTTCTCTGTTGCATGCAAAGCGCAGGTACTGCCTGCTCTCCTGATGGATTGGGATGTGTAAATACGCATCCTGAAGGTCCAGGGAAGCAAGAAACTCCCCCGGAGACATGGCAGCTATCACTGTGCGCAGAGACTCCTGGCGATAGAGAGTCCTGTTCACGAAGAAGTTTAGATCTTTCAAATCCAAAATAGGGCGACATCCGCCGTCCTTTTTGGCTACCACAGAGAGGTTCGAGTAAAACCCCGAACTCCTGTCTGAAAGAGGCACTGACTCAAGGACATCCTTGTCCAGAAGAGCCTGAACAGCGCCGTCAAACAGACAGCGTTTCTCGGCGTCTCACGGAGTACAAGAAAGACGAAAGCGTAAAGGAGGAAGATAATAGAAAGGGATCTTGTATCCCTCTGTCACCACATGTAAAACCCATGGGTCTGACACAGAAGCTTCCCAAATCCCACGAAAAAAATTAGCAGACAACCACCCACAGCGGGATGCGGACCCGGGTTCGGTGAGTCATGCCGAAGCAGTCTTGGCAGACTTGGGCTTTGAGGCAGCCTTGGGCTTCCATTGCTGCTTGGGCTTGGAGGAGGAACGCGGAGCTGACGGAACCGCCTTGTTCGTTGAACGTGTCTCAGTTTGAAAGGAACGAAAGGACCGGTTGTGTTTAAACGGCAACTTCTTCTTAAAGACCAAGGGCAAGAGAGTACTCTTACCCCCCATGGCCTCGCTAATCAGTTCCTTAAGATCAGGCCCAAGCAAGGAGGTACCCTGAAAAGGCAAAGAAAGTAAGACTTTCTTGGAAGCAGCGTCAGCAGACCAGATCTTGAGCCAAAGAGCACGCCTGGCTACCACAGAAGTAGTAGAGGCCCTTGCTATCATGTGGTCGGTATCAAAAGCAGCAGCAGATACATAGTGTTGAGCTTTAGAGATATTGACGAGAAGACACAATTTCTCTGAAGTAGGCGCATCCTGACGGACAGCCGTAGTGAGTTGTTCAGTCCAGACTGCAATAGCCCGGTAAACCCATGCAACAGCAAACACTGGACACGTAGCGGTACCAATAGAAGCAAAGATGGACTTGAGGGAAACCTCAAGTTTCTTGTCAGTCCAGTCATACAGTGCAGAAGCGTCAGAGACAGGTAAAGCAGTAGATTTAGATAGTCTAGATGTGGGAGCGTCCACTTTAAGGGGATGAACCCATTTAGCCAGTTCAGCTTCAGAAAAGGGGTAAAGCTTGGCAAACTTCCTGGACACAGAAGCAGACTTGTCCGGGGATTTCCACGCCTCAGAAACCAAACAGTCAAGAGTGGGGTTAGGAGGAAAATATGTCAATGGCTTAGCGGGCTCCTGAAAAACATCAGAAGGAACCTCCTGGACCAAGGGAATGTTGAGTGTGGTTAACACAGCCCTGATCAGACCCTCCGCTGAGGGTTCAGGATCAGCTTCAAAGGGATCCCCAAGGGACCTTGAAGACTCCAAAACAGTACCATACTCAACATCTGAATCTAGCAACAATTCTTCCTCAGAAGAATCTGACACATCAGGTGCTCCTGGTGGTTTAGGCAGGGAAGGCCTGATAGTAGAGGGGGTCTGCCACATTTGAAGTGCCCCCTGTATCTGGGATGGAAAGATTTGTAATGTGGACCTAAGGTCCCTAGTCGCAGCCTTAAACTCTTGCACCCAAGCTGGCTCAATAGCATGGCTGGAAGCCCCTGGGTTGCTGTCAGGAACCTCAGAACATGCTGGGCATAAATGACCAGAGAACTCTCTAGGTAGCCCTTCGTGACAGGAAGAGCAACGTGCAATGGGGGATACTGATACTGATAGTAGAGGGGGTCTGTCACATTTGAAGTGCCCCCTGTATCTGGGATGGAAAGAGTTGTAATGTGGACCTAAGGTCCTTATTCGCAGCCTTAAACTCTTGCACCCAAGCTGGCTCAATAGCATGGCTGGAAGTCCCTGAGTTGCTGTCAGGAACCTCAGAACATGCTGGGCATAAATGACCAGAGAACTCTCTAGGTAGCCCTGCTTGACAGGAAGAGCAATGTGCAATGGGGGATACTAAGACCCCAGCCTCCTTAGTCTTAGGTGTAGCCCCAAGCTCCAGCGGTATAGACATTCTCACAGTGTCAAAATAACCAACTGTACAGTAAATCACCCAATTACAGTGTGAAAGATTAATATTTCACCCCAGAAATGCTAAATATAGACTTATCTGGCAGGTGAAGGGTTAATCTGCAGAGGAGAGAAGGAGAGTCCAAGCCCTGCGTAGGATACTCGCTGAAAAAAGCTCACAAAATGGCTGCCGCATCAGGAGCCAATCAGAAAATAGGCACAAACTAAGCGCTCATGGGAAATGTCGTTTTTCCCAAAAAAGCACCCCAAAACAGTGCTCGAAGCCCTCCAACACACTTGAACTATAAACCGGATGATAGAGCAAGGGTAGACAATTAAAATGAGCCCACTCTGAAGTTGCTATGTGAAGCGGTTGCAGAGATACGTCCCAAACAGTGTTGTCCCATACAAAGTAAATGGAGCAATGGCATCTATGCTGTAAAGCACTCCTTAAAGAAGCGGTATTCAATTTTAAGAAAAGTTAAAGTAAAAGTTAAAAACATGTAAAACATACATGAAATGTGTGCAGACTTAGAAAACACTAACCTAGTAGGGGAAGTGCCAGAAAACCCACTAAATCATGTCAAACCAGCAGACAAAGGGTTAAGTTACCACATAAACCTGCTCCAAATACCCAACAGACGTACAAATATACCCAATGAGTGCAGGAGTTCACAATGAGAACTCCCAAACACAAGCCCAGCAAAGGGGCACTGTGGGACAAGTGGACCTGCAGCACTCCAAGGGTAGCTCACCTTTCCTGCAGATCTTCTGTCTTCAGATTACCATGCAGCAAGAATTACCTCAGTGGGTAATCCCTGGGGAAGCACTTGTAACCAAGATTTTCCCCCTCAGGGCTTCACCAGAAAAGCACCTGGATACTAAGCTAGCCACATTGGAGGGCATTTGTCAGTCATGGTAATCCGCCTAATGGTGGTATTCCATATACGACAGAAAATAAAAAAGAAACTAAAACTATAGAAGAATGTTCTCCACCTGGTGTTGTCACACTGAAGGAACAAATCATTCTGGAGCTGGCTGGCTAAGCTACAGCCTAGGAGGGAAGGGAAGCTCCACCCCCTGCATACATTTAGAGAAATGTTCCTGCCTACTTAAAGGGGCGGATCGCCTCCCAGAGTTACCAGTTACCTGTGTTGGATGACAGAGAAATATTGGTTTATTGGTTGGTCTTATTTTTACAGAATAGTGTTGAGCCCTAGGCTGCTATCCAAAAGCAACTGGAAACCATGGCATGCAGTACAAGAAAGTTGTGCATGGCTAAAGTGGTTAAAGACCAAGATCTTGTTGCCAGTTTGGGGCATGTAATAGTGCTAGTCATCCTACTACTAGTGGTGCAGCTAGGCTGCAGCATGCACTAATAATAATGCACTGAACTAGCCTAGTGCATCATTTGTGCATTGGGAACCTAGTAACACCAATGCCTTGTATTGCAACATAACATATATCTCCCAGATGGCTGCTCTGTCTCTTAAAATAAGAAGAGAAGAGATCAACTATATAGATATTCTCCATTCTGATTTTTATGTTTTATTTTTTTTAAATATTGAAGAAAATAAATGTTTTCCTTCATACAATAACTATTACAGCTATTTACAATGGTCAAGACTCTAATTCATTTCTTAAAGGCAGCTTATTTGGAAGATTCAGTTATGACCTTTAGTCAAGTAGTGAACTCTTTATATGGAAACTATACCAAATATATGACTCTTAATAGCATAATGACTTACCTATGTAGGTGTCCATGTAGTTCTATTGAAAACCTACTGTTGTCAGGGTCGCGCTAGATTACTGAAATCCCAGATGATTTCCTGGTTGGCCCTATATGTGACAATGTATGGATCAAACGGGCCATGTTAAAGGGCCACTAACACCTAAAAGTGAAATTGAGTTATTTGATTTTAAATATCATGTACTTCCAGTTAGTATTGCAAAATGCTGCTATTTTATGTTAGATCCATAAAGTCTCATCTAAAACTTGTATTTAAATAAATGTAGCATATCCTATAGATATGTTTTATTTGTCTAGATACTGTGATATTCTTTAGCCCATTTAATGACAATACAGAACAATTACTTATCATATCAAGACTGCTATGATAATGGGAGCCTTAGAGAAGCAAAATGGGAGCCCTCAGGGAGCATTTCTGCCAAATTCCCTGCCCCTTTGAAGTCCTTGAAGATATTTTGACAGGAATGGCCAAGGGACTTCGTACCCCTGGCCACTCCTGTCAAACTCCCGCACCCATGACTTCACCAATCAGAGAGTCAGTATGGAGGATGTTAGCATAACTCCTCCTTACTGTTGCCCCAGGGTATGTCTGCCATTCACAATGAATCATGGTCATGTGACACTCTTCTTTTTTATCTATATAAATCTATAAATCAAATTAATATATCTACATCCACCAACTACTGAAGTGGTATCTTTATATTCTGAATTTACTCCAAAAGCTTTTTGACAGTGATGCTGACACATTTCAATCACCTGTTTACTACTTTTGCTGTCCCGGTAATCTCCCATTAATCCTATAACTTGTGAGAAGTTACTGACAGGTGGTCCATATAAGCATCCGCCAAATAAGAATGGCTTTCCAAGTGAACCTTGATTGAATCTACCATTGCTTACTTTGTATGAATGGTTGGCACAGTAGTTTAAAATGCTGTCATGCAGATCAACTCTGCTATATCTTTATTACAGTTTGTTGAGTACATTAAAGATACAGCATTCTGTAATTAATTGTATGTCAAAAAGCAATATCTGCCTGTGTGTCTATACAAACTGCAGCCTTCTGTTGTATTTTTGGGTCATTAGCGCCACACTAGAAATGTGCAAAGCTGATTGTATGAAAGTGTCCTAGTGGTGGAGTTGTCTCTCACGTACTCTTCACATCATTGTGGAATTCATTCACCTCTTCCCCTTTCAACCTGCTAGCTTGTTCTAACAAGATTATACTCTTGGTATCATTACCAGGGGAGCTGGTTGTTTACTAAATCACCTGGTATTTGGATCCGCCTAATTCTGCATTATTAATGGTATGCACAACTTGACTGAACCATTACCAATGGGGAGGTGATAAGAATACTACACCATTACAGGCTCCAGGCTTGCAAAAAGATTTTGTGTTTAAACATGAGACTTGGGGCTTATGCCCCCTATGTCAAGCTATGGTCATGATGTCACATGGAATATATTTACTGCAATCCCTAAACATTTTGTATTTTCAGAAATCGGCACCTAAAGTTGACTGTTCCCCTGGTGCTTTGTACCTGCTGAACCAGTGGTAGTTCACTTCCTGAGAAGGTCAGCCAACCTAGAGAGAGATCAAACTATGTTGTAGGTCTTGGTGCTAGAGCAGACTGCTGGCAGCTTCAATGGTGTTGATGAAAGTGATTCAGTGCATGCCTCCCTCCCTCTTTAGCAAAGCTGGTGGGGTCTATGGAGGAAATACAGGCCCCTCCTCAGTCAGAAGAGTGACTAGAAATGTCTTCTGTGATTTAAAAGTTGACAGTGAGAGGGACTCTGAAGAGAATGTGAATACATTTCTGAGATAACAAAGATCCACTACTGGTATTCAGATGCTGGGTTGCAGCTGGAAGTTAATGTTAAAGGGATAGTAACACTTCGTTTTAACTTTATTTTATTTTGTAGGCATTAAAAAAACATGAAGAATGATATAAGTCTTATCTCTCAAACCTTTATGGTTTATGAGATATTCACAAGCAAAGTTCCCCTCCCCGCCCCTTTTTCCTAGTGTAAGCCATCTCTTCTCAGATGTCAGTCTGGTTGTATGACAGTACAGATAACAGAAGGGGACAATCTTCTTTGTATTAAAACAATGAAAGCCCTTCCCCCCCTTGACAAGTTTTTCAGCTTTTTCCATTATCTTAATTGAAGATTGTCCCTCTCTGCAGTCTACCTGGGCATCTCCCTTCTTATCTGGCTGAACGGGGGGGGATACTTTGTTTGTGAATATCTCTTAAACCATAAAGGTTTCAGAGATAAGACTTATATCATTCTTCATGTTTTTTTAATGCCTACAAAATAAAATAAAGTTAAAATGAAGTATTACTATCCCTTTAAGTTACATAGGTTGCTTTGTCTATTGTATACCTGTGATGTCCACAATGTTTTCTTCAGCTGTCTAAGGAAGTATAAATTTAGCTGTAGCTGCAGATTCATAGATGATCTTTCAGGAAAGGTTGTTTGAGTAAAAGCATGCTCCAGAGAAGGATAACTGTGCTGACTGTGCATTGAGTGAGATACATCCCCCTGGGGTCTTTTATTACAAAGGTCACTGGTCACAGAAGTCATGTCACATCAAAGAAATATCTTCTAGCTTAGTGGTTCTCTGGTTCTCAAATGGTTTGTGGTGGTTGAACCTTTTGTTTTCACAAAAATTCTCCATGGAACACTTACAACCAAACCCATGGAAACTGGTTAACACTGCATCTATAATAAATGTATCATAATCCTAGTTGAAACTGATAACAGCACTGTTATTAGGCCAACATTTCTGGTAAAAATTACCTGAACACAGTTTGAGAACCACTGCTCCAGCTTATTCATGAGCATCTTGTATGTCTGAATGCCGGGAAATAGTGACTCTTGTCCATAAAGAAGTAGGAATGGGGTCTTGTGAATGTCTTTATAAGGCACTGGAGAAGTCTGATTGAATGGGTGGTATATAGTAACATAACAACGCCCAAACACATTCATGGTCCAAGTAAATGGTCATTTTGCTAAGGACTGTGTCTCAGCTCTAAAGCAGATAATCAGATGCTGAGGGATAGTGTGTTCATTTAAGCAAGATAAATAATTAATATTAGAACCCAAGTGAATTAGAGAGTAGTAAAAAAGTCAGCACCAGATTTGCTGGTAAAATTATCCTGGACACCAGATTCCTGCTGGGAATATGTCTAGCCCAGGGGAGGGCAATGCGGGGCAATCTATAACTATAACTCCCACCATCCCCTATCAGCCAGCATGCAATAATGGTAGTTGCACTCCAGCAACAGCTAGAGGGTCTCATGTTTCCCACCTCTGGTCTAGACTAGTATAGCAGTGATGGTCCAACAACAATAAACATCCAGTAGACCTTTTGCGACAGACTGTGGATGTGAAGGAGGAAGAATTCTTATCCAGTCTACGGCCACTGCAGTGTCTGTAATGAATCTCTATGGGTCAGAATCCCTATGGCACCTTGTAGAGTTCTGTTATGAGGTAGATGGGAGGCTCTGTCGGTTGTTATGTTGGTGTACCTAATAAACTGGTCACTCAATGTACGTGGTATGGGAGAACGTTATTCAAAGTGTTAAACTCTTCTTTTTAATATGAATCCAAGGACTTTATTGGATACTTTCATTTAGCATCCCACCAGGTTTTAAGCAAAATATTTTTCAATATTTTGGTGTGTTACTCACGCCTTCTTTATGTACAATTCTAATGTACAGACACATACTGTAGGTATTTACAGTTAACGCTTTTGAGTGTGAAAAGGGTGTGCAGCCCACTGGTATTTACTGGCATTCAGAGGGTTAAAGATCAATGACCACTGTAATTGTACAGTGACATAATTATTCTCCAGTAACACCAGCACCTTCTGTGTGCATTATGGTTTTTGAGACAACAATTTTTTAAGCAGGAGTAAAAGTGATAACTTAATTGGCTGTGTAGCTTTAGAATGCAAGCTTTCAAGACAACCTAGGTTTCTTTTTCAAGCATAGTTTAAATAAGCTAGAAGACACTTAAAGGGATAGTAATACTTCATTTTAACTTTATTTTATTTTGTAGGCATTAAAAAAACATGAAGAATGATATAAGTCTTATCTCTGAAACCTTTATGGTTTAAGAGATATTCACAAACAAAGTATCCCCCCCCCTGTTCAGCCAGATAAGAAGGGAGATGCCCAGATAGACTGCAGAGAGGGACAATCTTCAATTAAGATAATGGAAAAAGCTGAAAAACTTGTCAAGGGGGGAAGGGCTTTCATTGTTTTCATACAAAGAAAATTGTCCCCTTCTGTTATCTGTACTGTCATACAACCAGACTCACATCTGAGAAGAGATGGCTTACACTAGGTAAAAGGGGCGGGGAGGGGAACTTTGCTTGTGAATATCTCATAAACCATAAAGGTTTCAGAGATAAGACTTATATCATTCTTCATGTTTTTTTAATGCCTACAAAATAAAATAAAGTTAAAATGAAGTGTTACTATCCCTTTAAATTATCTTGAAAGATTGCTTTCTAAAGTGATTCAGTTAGCCAATAAACATATCACTTTTTCTCTACCAATCTCCTGATTTGTTTTACAGCTAACACCTTTTACCTATATTACATTTTTTTAACACATAATCTTCTTCTACTTGCACATGCCATTTTGTGTTTTGTTAAAAGTTACATGTGACTAAAAAGAAAAATGCATAAATTTGGTATTCAAAATCTAAAAAGACTAACTTCACTGCAATCTTATCTGCCTACTTTTCTCCATTATTCTTCTTAAAGGGATAGTGACACTTAATATGTGAAAAGACAATAACATACAGTGAATTTTATCCAACATTTAAACACCACAAAAACAATGTGTGCATGGAAAACGCTAGCCCGCTTGGCTACTGGTAATGACGTCATGATTACGATAAATACAGTATGCATACTGTATTTATCGTAATTATGACGTCATTACCAGTAGCCAAGCGGGCTAGCGTTTTTAATGAAAAGTCCTATGAGTGCCTGCATCAGTTATCATTATATATGATACCACTTTTGTATATTTCTACGGAATTCAAGCAAGAGCACCAAGGCATAATAAGTTTTGGAGTGCCCATCACTACTCTTTATATATATATATATATATATATATATATATATATATATATATATAAAATTCAAGTTTGAGCTGTAATGACTTTTGAACAAAACATCTATCAGCTGAGGAGTGTACTATTGTTTTACTCAGGATGATATGCCCCTACAACAAAAATGTTTATTTTACTTCTTAAGTATTACTATACCTTTAACACAGATAATGGTGCATTGTTCCATTAGCTCTGCTTTTCTGACCAGGGGCTCATTCCTGTTGAGCCTGGTAAAATATGCATTAGTGCCAAAAAGAGTTCCAACTGGTCCACACATCATGTACCGTTGGAATTCTATTCCCTGGTCAGCATCTGCCACAATGAGCATTCGTTGCATGAACTCATGTTGCGCTGAAATGCCCTTCACAGCTCTCTGTTGTCATAACTCATACTAAACAGTGTGAGAAATGGGAACATCAAAGGAAATTAACCAGTGCTTGATGTTTGACCTAGTGTCAAACATTTTCTGTTGGCTAGTTTCACAGTCACTCTCCCTCCCAACCTTCCAAACACTAGCCCTATGAGCCCCCCCACTTCACCTAACACTACTAACACAACCCCATAATTCATGCCCCTTGCCCCCTCCCCACATGTTTAACAAGTATTACACTTACCTTGATGCCAAAGGTACAGTAGTGTCATCAACTATCTGGTCCTCCTGCATCGTTGCACAAAATAAAAATAAATCCTTACCCCACCACCACAGTCGCTGCCATCTCTAATAAATAAAAAAGACCCCCCCCCCTTGCCTTGCTCAGGCCATTGCCTGCGCCATTGTGAGCCAAAAATTAACAGTGATTGGCTTTTATATTGCCAATCCCTGTTCAAATTATTCTCCATGCTCCCTTTGGCTGGGATGTGGGGTTACACAGGGCACCTCCCAGCCAGTCAGCATCTAGCTGGAGGGGTCACGGATAAGTATAGTGTGACCCTCTAGCTATTCAATTATTGGCTAACTGGAGGGGGGTGACATTATGCGTATCCATAGGTAGTTTGTCACAGCAGAGGTAATAGAATATCAAACTTGTGACTTAAAAGTACAACTATTAGTTTGATTTCCCTAATGGCCCCAAGAGAATTGAGCCCCAGATATGGTCTTAGCAGACAGAGAAAGTAACCCTGAATACTGATGTTAACTTGAAAAACATATGGCAAAGATGAAAAAATATACTAAAATATATTACGCACTTGCAGAATATGTAAAGTAAAATGGGGGAGGGAAGCTTTCCAATTACTTTATGTTTCATTTTAGATATGGGCAAGGAAATGAAAGTGCTGCAAGAGTATGGTTAGAAGAAAATATATTATATTCTGCCACTAGATGGCAAAGATAGCTATTATTATGAAATAGTGATTCTCAACTCTACTCCCTGGGACACACCAACAGGTCAGATTTTCAAGATATCTATGCCTGATCACAGGGGGGCAATCACTATATCAATCACTATGACTGATCTAACTGTGCTTAGTTATGGATATCCTTAAAACCTGACCTGTTGGTGTGTCCCATGGACTGAAGCTGAGAGTGACTGCACTACACATTGGGTCTGATGTACTAAGTAATATGGTGCAATTATAGGGCAAACCAGGTGCACCATAAGGGGCAAATAAAATGGTAATTGATTTAAATGAGACCTTTAACCCACGGAATGCGAGTGAGGTCTCTAGCCATTGTTAAGTAAAATATCGAAGGCCTCTCTAGCATTCAAGTGGTAATTTTTGGTTTCCTATGGATCAGTTGGTTTGCTCCAGAACTACACCTCTTTAGCTTAGTAAATCCTCCTCTGTTATTTCAACAGTGCACTGATAGTAAGCCTGACATCTGTGTAATATATCTAGTGGATTTTGTTTTTCTCTAGTATTCTGCTGCACTATTAGTTCCATGATACCCTCCAGTACCATCACATTCATGTTCCCTTTTCAGCCATCCCGTGTGTGCGTGCGCGTGTGTGTAGGGGATCTGACCTCTATGTCAGCACCTTTAGTTTGGTAAGGCTGCAGCAATGTTGGGCAGGGGGTAACAGCATGCCTAAGCTTCGCTCGCTACACCCGCTCCCCAAGCACACTATTGGTATTGGTGAGAGTTACAGGGTTCACTTCTTTACTATGCTACCTTGGAAATGTGATAGGCAGCTATAACCAGAGCCAGATCATGGGCAAGGCACCCTAGGAGCCTGCCTAGGGCCCGGTCAAGTTGAGGGGCCTGCAAAACCGAACTGGCCCCACAACAAAAAGCTTGGTTGGTGGGGAGATCAGACTGATCTCCCCAACGGCAAGCTGAGATCTGTGCCTCCTTTGGCACAGACATTTAAATGCATCTCTCTCAGTGTCCCCAGCACTCTATTAATGCAGAATGCCTGGATATGACCCAGTGTTCTGCATTATTGTAGAAAGGACCGAGCAGGAGCTGTCTGGGGGTCTGGACCAGAGGGATGAGGCCCCCTCCTGAGCTAGCAAAGACAGGCATGTAGGAGGGGCCGCAGGAAAGGGGGACTGGGGGAAAAAGCGTAAGAGGGGCTATACATAGAGGTTAAGATGGGAGGAAAGAAAATGGGGGACATAGACTGGGGGGGCAGAGAAATTGAGAAACTGACTGGGGGCAGAGAAGCAGGGGGAAACTGACCAGAAGAAAACTGACCAGGGTGCAGAAAAAGTGGGGGAAACAGATTAAAGGACAGAAAAAGAGTAGATGACAGTCTAGGGGAACAAAGAAAGAGGGAAGAACAGATTGGGGGCTTCCCCCATTATGCCCATTCTCTTTCCTTTGTTCCCTCCTTTTGCCCAGTCTTTCCCCCTTTTGCTATCAGTTGTAAGCTGTGTGGTATCACTGGTAGCCCCGTTTCAATTCTAAGCTGTGTGGTATCAGTGGTGTAGCCCCATTTAAATTGTAAGCTGTGAAGTATCACTGGTGTAGCCCCATTTTAGTTGTAAGCTCTGTGGTATCAATGGTGTAGCCCTGTGGTAGGCTCTGTGGTGTCACTATTGTAGCCTCATTTCAATTGCTAGCTCTGTGGTGTCACTAGTGTAGCCGCATTTTAATTGTGAGCTCTGTGATGTCAGTAGTGTAGCCCCATTTCAGTTCTAAGCTCTGGTGTCAGTAGTGTAGCCCTATTTCAATTCTAAGATCTGTCATACATTTTTTTTATATATTTAACCCAATGGATGCCAGGGAGGTGCCTAATGCAACACTTTGGTGACCTTTCTGGCGTCAAATGGGGTTAATTGGAGCTAATAGCTCTACTCACAAAAACAATGGCTAAATCAATAAATAATTGTGTCAAGAGTGTGCGGGGGGGGGCAAGCTGGCAGTGGGGCCACAATTTGGGATCCTGTCTAGGGCCCTATGGAGGCTTACTTCTGCTCCGGCTTTAACCCCATAACCTTTCCAATCTATTCAGCCTGCTCCCACTCTATTCTGCCCACTTTCCTAACCATTTCATGGCAAAGTCCTAAATTTCAACCTACCAGATTAAACCCCACTCAGAATAAGGAATGAAACATTCATTCATTTGGATACTATCCTATAGTATGAAACATTACTATCCCTTTAAAAGCCCCAATTGGGGGGTGTGGCCTGACCACCAATCAGAGCGAACACATGTTGCAGAGCTCAGTGTCTCCATTTCTTTTACCTGGCTGACTTGTTTTATATTGAGCTAAACGACCCACTCGGTGTACTGGTTTTGTCACTACCTACCGTGGTGGCCATCTGCGGTGGCAAAAGAGGACCATCTCATTCTCCCCCAATGTAGGAACCTGAATGCGAGCAGGCATGAGGCCTATGACACATCTATTGATGGCAGGGAGTGCTTCCACCTAATCCACTGCGTGCTGCTGGAGAGGGATGAGCGAGCTTTAGGCCTAGCCCCAGAGTAGTAAGCTGCAAAACATAGCACTTGGCATCAATATTTCCCCGCAAAGCGGGGGTAGAGAACCTGCACCTCAATGGTGCTCTGATGACTGGTGGATTTACAACCCGGACCTCTCGCAGTCTTTGCCCTGCAACATGGAGCTACTGACCGTACATGAGAGGAGAGTAGGAACCTGGAGATTCCTGACCCTGGGGACCCCTGGCCTGCTTGGTCCTGCCAGGAGTAGAGGTGTAGCCTGCATTTAAATTTGTGAAAACTTGTTGCTACTCTCTCTGTAGGGTCACTGTGTCCCTTGTGGTGATACTGGGCAGGGGCACTGGAAACTTATCTGAGAGCATCTTGCTGGAGCCATGGGCTAGTTCATGGGCATACACCACTACAGGTCTGTTCAGTGGAACAGGGCCTAGTCGTACACCAGCCCATCTCTGCTGCTAACCACACAGCCTAACGTGCACCCACTAGTAATAATGCCCCACACCTGCCTGTCTTCAAACACAGCCCACTGATATGATTAGGGTATATACTGCCTGTCTGTGCAAACCAGCTAGCCTCTGTATTGTTTCACTCTAGCCCAGGCGTGTCTGGGCATTTCCTCCTGTGAGCTGTCTCCTTAGCTCAAATTCCTGTATCTCAGAACGCCTATCTCTCTGCCTCCTTGTCTCCTTCTACAGAAAGTATGTGCCAAAAACCTCCTGCCTCCAAAAGGAAGGATAAGAAGAAACACATTTCTACACCGACTGTGGTGGGCCAACAAACCATTTAGTTTTATGCATGACAATTCTGTGGAGTAACCATCAGTTACTGACCCATCTATGGAGGAAGCTTCAGCTAGAGCGGTTGTGGACATCCTTTTGCTCATGATGGAGTGAACTTTTGAAGGCTTGCAGCCCTCCGTCAGTGAGATCCTGGGGTAACTAAAGGCCCACGAGCGAAAAATCAACGCATTAGACCATAGGCTGACTACTTGCAAAATTAGCTTTACAACAACAACTGGCTACCATGACTGAATGTAACAAACTTCTGGTTGACAGTGTGGAGGATCTAGAAAACCACAGTCAGAGCAATAACTTGTGGCTGGTGGTCCTCCCTGAACACCTCAAGGGTAAGGAGCTGATGATTTCCTTTCCACTACACTACCACAGTTACTGCTTGAGAGTGACACTGCTCCAAGCTATGTTATAGAGAGCTCACAGGATTGGCCCTTTTGCAGCTTTGGAGGCATGAAAGCCCCTTCCTGTCATTTTCAAGAACTTGAATTTCCAGGATAATACAGCCCTACTATCTGCTTACAGAAAACAGGGCACACTTCGCCACTTTGACAGCACTCTCCTGCTTTTCCAAGATTTCTCCATGGCAGTTTCAAGAGGTTGCATGAGCAGGGAATTAAATTTGCTCTTTAACACCCAGGTAAATTGCAAATATTCCATAGTGATGGCACAATTGGCTGCAACACTCCCGAGCAGACTAGAGACTTTTTAACCTTCAAGCACATTCCCTGACAGTGAAGAAACCTGGCTTGGGCCTGAGCACAGAGGAATGTGTCTTGATTCCCTGCCTGACATATGCTGGATTATTTTCTCCCCATCACTCCTTTCTCCCCTCCCCTATTCACCCCCGTATCCCTTCCTCCCTCCTGACCTTCCCCTTCCTATCTATCTATCTATCTATCTATCTATCTATCTATCTATCTATCTAAAATATATATATATAATTTTTTTTTCTGTCCAGTTACTATGGGTGGGTTTGCCTAGAGAGGTATGGATTTAGAACTTAATAGTTCTGAGATAGTGTTATGAGTATGTTTTGTGGGAGAGGATGCAGGGAGTGTTACCATGGCTACCCCATGACCCTTCCCACTTTAGTAGGTTTATTTATTATTGTTCTGTACTTTTCTGGGACCCCCGATATGGCTTACGTTACTTGTTTGCCATGAGGCAACACCCCCCCTTCGCCCATAATTTGCCTAATCATATGGGGACTAAAGCCTCCTCGCTGGGAAAGGCCTACCCCTCTGATGTTGCTAATACATGGTCTTACTGCACCTCCCATTTCATGGGATGCAGGATAACACTGAGATGACACAGGCCACTGCCCGCCATAACGTCTTAAAAGTGGTATCCAGGAACACCTGGGGGCATTAACAGTCCTATTAAGAGAAAGCAGATTTTGACCCACCTCCTGCACCTTGATGCCCAAGTTGCACTACTACAGGAAACCCACCTTACTCAAGATGAGCATGCCAAACTAAAATATCAGTGGGTGCAGGAGTATGGAGCTGTATCATATTCCTCCAAGAAGAGGGGTATGGCTATCCTCATTGGCAAGCGAGTAAACTACATTCTCATAGACAACTTCATGGATGAGGATGGCAGATATGTGATTGTCAGTTGCACACTCAATGGGCACAGATATACCATTTGCAATATATATGCACCTAAAGACCCACCTCTTCAGTTTTTCTCTTTCCACTAGCTAATGTTCTTACTTCTATGACCTGCTTTTAGGACATTTTAACTATGTAGTGGACCAGCTGCTGGACCGTAGAAATAAGAAGCTTGATTGGGCGGTGGGTGGCATGGGTCCTGTTTGGTACATCTTGACACACTTGAATATATCTGACATTTGGAGACTCACCCACCCCACAGACCGGGACTATACATTCTATTCCCACCCTAATGACACATTCTCCCGCATTGACTATCTCCTTGGAAGCTCATTGGTAACAGACAACCTCACTGACTGCTGCATCCATGACATAATTCTCTCTCCGACCATGCCCCAGTGTCTTTGTCTTGGATGCTACCCACCCCAAGACATGCTTCCTACAACTGGAGAATGCTGCCCCACCTCACTTCTCTGCAGGACTCTGGCAAGTATTGCTAGAGTATTTACAGGATAACAAGGCTCATAGATCTGACTCTCAACTGTTTTGGCAGACCTAGGCAGTACTTAGGTGGTACATACTCTCATACACAGCATAACGTAAAAGGGAAACAGAAGACAAATTATCATCTTTACAGCATACCCTCACTAAGACTTACAGACATATGGTACTGCATGACACCACACAAAATATGTCCCTATATAAATCCGCTAAGGAGGCATATGAGAAAGTTTCTCTGGAGGCTGCAAGATTCCAACAACAGGCTCAGAGCTGCAAATGGTTCAAACACAAAAAGCAAGCAGGGTAGGCTCTTGGCAATGCTAATTTGGACAGCGGGGCACCTCGCATGTTCATGGGATCACGGGGACTGTAGTAACTGATAGTGTGGGGATCAACACCCAGTTTCTGAAATACTACAAGACTCTCTATTCAGACAAGGGAGGCAATAGGTTGCTGGAGATTGAATTCTTAGAATCTTTGGATATTCCTACTCTGACAACTGACCAACATGTGGCCTTAAACGCTCCCATAACACTGACAGAGATTCGGGAGGCTATTTGTACTCTGAAAAATAATAAGTTGCCTGGCCTCAAAGGATTTCCCTCTGAATATTATAAATCTCTCTTGATGGAAGTAGCGACACCCCTCACGGACCTGTTCAATCATATATTAAACCCTGGTTCGATTCCAGTGCAGTTAGACACGGCTAGAATCAATGTCCGACCCAAACCACTTAAGGACCCGCGTAAGTATCTTCCTGTTGCTCTATTTCCCTTTTGAACTCTCTGTCATGCCCCTCTAGCTCCTACCTCCATGTGCCAGCCATCCGCTGCTGCTGGGGGCTTCCCAGATGGTCCTCTGAGTAGGCCGAAGCCGCGGCCTCGAGTAGCAGCGTCTGCCCGCGGTTGCGGTTGCGATAGTGCGGTAGGCCTAAACCATGGCCTAAAGTTGAAGGAGTCTCCAGGGAAGGTATCCACAGGGTGCCCAGATCAAACCATGGTGTTGTACACCTCTAGGAGGGAGGTGAAGCCTGCCTCTCTCATCAACTGTCCACAAATAGTGTGCCTCCAGGTAAACAGTGAGGCAGGTGCTGTGGTTGCACACCCCTCTGTTGGCCAATCCAGTGAGAGGTTTGTTCAGCAGAGGGGAGGGGTGAAAACCCATGACACTATAAAAACCCCTCAGGCTGTGTCCACTTTGCTTCAGTGTTCCAGAACTTTGGTTCCTGTGTGCTCTAAGCTTCCAGTGCTCAGTGCCTCTTTCCTTACTGTGCTACAGACCCTCTGCTGGATTTTCCATTGCCTGACCTTCTGCTTGCCTCCTGGACTTCCCTGCTTGCCTGTTTCCTGACCTTGGCTAGTTTTACTGATTCTACCTGATTGCCGCCTGCCCTGATCTTCTGGACTGTTTTTGACTACGCTTTGCTTAACCCTTGCACTCCTGTGCTGTCACTGCTACCTAGGTGTTCTACCTGTACACCTCTGTGGATCACCTGGTAGGGGTGTCTGGCAAGAGATAGCATTCCCTGCTCCTACGCTCCAACCATAACAAGCCTGACATTACACTGAAGCCTCATGGAGCTGACAGGGATGATTGATGCTATCGTGTCACTGACTCAGCAACTCACTGCATTATCCCACACAGTACAAGGTATACAAGAAAACCAAGCTGCTTTACAAGCCCAGTTCCAGGGGTTACAACCTGCTCCAGTGACACCTCCAGCTATGTTTCAACCACCCTCAGCGAATGAAGCGGGACCCCTTGGTATTGGGGCCACTGCCACTCCAGAACCACATGTCAAGCTTCCTGCTTGTTTTTCTGGAGATCGTAGTAAATACTGGTCATTCATCACGTCCTGTGAACTGTTGTTCGTCCTGAAACCTAGGACATATGCCACAGACTTTATTAAAGTTCGTACTGCCATATCATTACTCACAGATGCTCCTCTGTCATGGGCGCATCACCTACTACATGCTAACAGCCCTATCCTAGACTCCTGGACTGCCTTCTGTCACGCAATGGGTGCCCTTTATGATGATCCCCATAAGAGGGCCACTGCTGAGGCCACTGTGAGATCACTAAGACAGGGGTGCCGTCCTGTGGAGGATTACGTATCAGAATTCCGGAGAGTAGCAGTAGAAACAGAATGGAATGAAACTGCCTTGCGTGACCAATTCCGCCTGGGTCTTGCTGACTCATTAAAGGACGAACTAGCTCAGACTGGCATCCCTGACTCTCTGGATGATCTAGTCGTCCTGGTAATCCAGATAGATCGGAGACTCCGGGAGAGACGCATGGAGCGTACCACTAACCTTCCTCTCCGTTCACCCTGTACACCTCGTCCTCCATTACCTGTCTCCTTGACTCCCGGTATCACTTCAGAGGAACCCATGCAACTGGGTGCTACTCGTGGACCACTCACTGAAACTGAAAAGGACAGGAGGAGACGCATGAACCTTTGTCTTTATTGTGGTGGCTCTGGTCACCAAGTCCGTCTCTGTCCTGAATTGGCAGCCAGAGGTAAGCCAGATCAAGCACAGTACCCATTACTCCTGGGTGGAACAGCTCCTCATTTATCTCTTCTTGTCTCCCTACAGTGGACGCATAACAAGATCCCACAAGATGCTATCATTGACTCCGGGGCAAGTGACTGTTTCTTGGATTACAAGTTAGCCCAGAGTCTGAACATACCTACACGACTAAAGAAACAGCCCCTCACAATACTTCTTATTGATGGCAGCAAAATTAACTCCGGACCTGTCACCACAGAGACTATACCTCTCACTGTGAGCACTGGAACTAAGCATGGGAGACGCTTAGCTTTAATTTGGTGCAATCTCCTTTGTTTCCCGTTATCCTTGGCCTTCCTTGGCTTAAACACCATAACCCCACCATTAATTGGTCCACAGGACAAATCACCTTTGCATCATCCTACTGTAAAGAACACTGTCTCTCTTCCACCACAGTTTCCACCTTGCATGCTACTTCTTCTAAGACATTGGAAATACCGATGCCCTATCGTGCTTTCAGCCAAGTCTTCAGCAAACAAGAAGCCAACAAACTGCCCCCACACCGTCCATATGACTGTCCTATAGACTTGCTTCCTGGGGCTCCCATTCCGTTTGGTCGTACATTTCCTCTCTCTGAACCTGAATTAAGCTCCTTAAAGGACTATATAGAAGAGAACCTAAGGAATGGATTCATAAGGCCATCCACTTCTCCTGCCGGGGCTGGCATATTTTTCGTGGGGAAAAAAGATGGAGGCCTCCGGCCCTGTGTGGACTATAGAGAGCTTAACAAGGTTACCATCAAAAACAAATATCCATTGCCCTTAATCTCAGAGTTAATGAATCAACTTAGAGAGGCACAAATATATACTAAGTTGGAATTACGAGGAGTCTATAATTTGGTACGCATAAAAAAAGGACATGAATGGAAGACGGCTTTCCGATCCCGGTATGGCCACTATGAATACCAGGTCATGCCGTTCGGGCTCTGTAATGCCCCTGCCACCTTTCAACATTTCCTCAACGATGTATTCCGAGATATGATGGACATATTCGTAGTGGTATATCTCAACGACATCTTAGTCTACTCACCATCGCTTACCACCCATCGGGAGCATGTTAGACGTGTCCTTTCTCGGCTTCAGCAACATGGACTTTATGCAAAATTAGAAAAATGTGTGTTTGAGACAACATCTGTTGAATTTTTGGGATTCATATTAACTCCGGGGAATATCAAAATGGACCCCAAAAAGGTATCAGCCATCTTGGATTGGCCTGTTCCTACTTCTGTTAAAACTGTGCAACAATTTGTGGGGTTCTCAAATTTCTACAGAAAATTCATCCACGGTTTCTCTAAAGTTATCGCTCCCATCACCCAGCTAACCAAGAAACATGTCCCGTTTGCCTGGTCACCTCAAGCACAACATGCTTTTGATGAACTTAAACAGAGGTTCACGTCAGCCCCCATTCTTGTACTGCCAGACCCTAAAAAAACATTCTTTATGGAGGTTGATGCCTCCGAGACAGCCGCAGGGGCCATCCTATCACAGCGAAAAGGAGAAAGTGAGACGCTTCATCCTGTGTCTTTCTTTTCTAGACAATTATCCCCAGCGGAAACTAACTACAGTGTGGGAGACAGAGAATTACTAGCCATTAGAATGGCATTGGAGGAATGGCGTCACCTCTTGGAGGGGGCTAACCATCCAATCACTGTGTTCACTGACCACAAGAATTTAGAGTACCTACGAGGAGCTCACCGTCTATGTCCTAGACAAGCCAGATGGGCTCTGTTCTTCTGCAGATTCAACCTGCATATCACTTATAGACCAGGATCACGAAATGGAAAAGCGGATGCCTTGTCCCGTCTACATGGACCGCATACAGATACAGATACGGATACTATCCTCCAACCTGGTCATTTCTTGGCTACTCACTCCTCGCTATTAGAAGCTTTGCAGACCCATTCTCAAGCAGATTCCTACCTGTCTCAATATCCTTGCCTTACCAAAAAACATGGGCTGCTGTACAAAGACACTCTTCTTTTCATTCCTCCTGAAGTTCATACCAATGTACTTCATACAGTACATGACCACCCGTTGGCAGACCATGGAGGTATTAAGAAAACCACAGAACTCACCCAACGGTCATTCTGGTGGCCTGGTATGAAAAAAGAAATTGAACAATACATACAATCATGTGATGTGTGTGGGCGAGCCAAAGGTACTAATTCAAGACCTGCTGGGTTACTACAACCGTTACCAGTACCAACAAGTCCTTGGGCTGACATAACTGTGGACTTCATTGTGGAACTCCCACCATCAAAATGTTACACCACTATAATGGTGGTTGTAGACCGCCTAACCAAGATGGCACATTTTGTCCCCGTTATCGGATTACCTACAGCTGCCGAGACCGCAGACTTGTTCATCAAAGAAATTGTCCGCCTTCATAGTATTCCACAAACCATCCTCTCTGACTGTGGTGTCCAATTTACCTCTCATTTCTGGTCTGCCTTTTGTCATTGTTTGGGTATACAAAGACTCTTGTCATCCGCATACCATCCTCAAACTGATGGTCAGACAGAGAGAACTAACCAAACGCTTGAACAATATCTGCGTTGCTACGTCACCCATCTTCAGAATGACTGGGTGTCCCTGCTACCAACAGCAGAATTTGCTTATAACAACCATCTACACAGTTCTATAGGCATGTCCCCCTTCAAGGCCAATTATGGTTATCATCCACCTTATATTCCTCAACTACCTGTTACTACCATGGTCCCTCAGGCTACAGACCGTCTTCAACTACTGAACCAAGGTTTTACTCTATTACAAGAAACATTAAAAAAGGCACAACAGTCTTACAAGAACCAAGCTGACCAGCGACGTAAACCTTCCCCCTTATACCAGGTTGGGGATAAGGTATGGCTGTCCTCAGCACATGTTAAAATGTCTTGCCCTACCAAGAAATTGGGACCCAAATTCTTGGGGCCTTTCCCCATTACAAAAATCATTAGCCCTGCTGCAGTTTCCTTACAATTACCTACTACATGGCACACCCATCCTACATTTCATGTGTCGCTTCTCAAAAGATGGGTACCCGACACCACTCAAAGGAGACCACCTACTCCTCCTCTTCCAATAGTGGTGAATGATGTAGAAGAATTCGAGGTTCAAGAAATCATGGACTCACGTATACGTCGAGGAAGACTAGAGTATCTAATACACTGGAAGGGATATGGACCCGAGGAGCGATCCTGGCAACCAGTCACCAATATCCATGCCCCAGCATGCCTTAGGGCATTTCACCGAGCCCATCCTGAACGTCCGGCACCTAGATGCGCCCGGAGGTCGCTCATAGGAGGGGGGTACTGTCATGCCCCTCTAGCTCCTACCTTCATGTGCCAGCCATCCGCTGCTGCTGGGGGCTTCCCAGATGCTCCGCTGAGTAGGCCGAAGCCTCGGCCTTGAGTAGCAGCGTCTGCCCGCGGTTGCGGTCGCGATCGCTGTCGCGAGTGCGGTAGGCCTAAACCATGGCCTAAAGTTGAAGGAGTCTCCAGGGAAGGTATCCACAGGGTGCCCAGATCAAACCATGGTGTTGTACACCTGTAGGGGGGAGGTGAAGCCTGCCTCTCTCATCAACTGTCCACCAATAGTGTGCCTCCAGGTAAACAGTGAGGCAGGTGCTGTGGTTGCACACCCCTCTGTTGGCCAAACCAGTGAGAGGTTTGTTCAGCAGAGGGGAGGGGTGAAAACCCATGACACTATAAAAACCCCTCAGGCTGTGTCCACTTTGCTTCAGTGTTCCAGAACTTTGGTTCCTGTGTGCTCTAAGCTTCCAGTGCTCAGTGCCTCTTTCCTTACTGTGCTACAGACCCTCTGCTGGATTTCCCATTGCCCAACCTTCTGCTTGCCTCCTGGACTTCCCTGCTTGCCTGTTTCCTGATCTTGGCTAGTTTTACTGATTCTACCTGATTGCCGCCTGCCCTGATCTTCTGGACTGTTTTTGACTACGCTTTGCTTAACCCTTGCACTCCCGTGCTGTCACTGCTACCTAGGTGTTCTACCTGTACACCTCTGTGGATCACCTGGTAGGGGTGTCTGGCAAGAGGTAGCATTCCCTGCTCCTACGCTCCAACCATAACAAGCCTGACACTCTGACTCCAAGCTCCTTAATAAAATACTAGCTAACAGACTGAATGACTTCCTACTGTTCATCATCTCGACGGGTCAAACAGGGTTAGTGCGGGGCAGATACTCAGTAACTAATGTACACAAGGCCAAATGGTGGTATGCATGGCAGAGTTGGCACTGGGCCTAACACCATTCCTGCTTAGCTTAGATGCTAAAAAAGCATTTGACTCTATATTGTGGCACTAACTCTTCCAACTGCTGAGCCAACAGGGTTTTGGTGATTGGTTCCTCATGTACATTAAAATGATTTATAATACTCTGCAAACTTTTTCCTTGTAATGTGGCACCAGCCAGGGCTGCCCACTGTCCCCATTGCTATTTAATCTGGCACTGGGGACTGGGGACCTTTGCACGACTGGATGAGATGCCGGTGGGTGAAGGGGCAGTTAGTGTGGTAGACGTGGCGACGTATGCCGATGACATGCCTCTAGTGCTGTGAGATAGCTCAGTGGTAAGTTCCCTGACTATGTAGCCTGTTCAAACCGCAAGGTTGCAGGTTCAAATCCTGGTAGGGTCAACTCAGCCCTTCATCCTTCCGAGGTCAATAAAATGAGTACCATTGATTGGGTAATACTAACACCTATTATTTCAGCTGCCGATTTGGTTAGTTCCGAGAGCGTGCGCTGAAAGAACTTTGAGTCCCACTGGGAGAAAGGCGCTATATAAATACTAGTTATTATTATTATTATTATTATTAATTTATCTCGCCCAGAGGCCCTGATGCCAAAGGTCTTGGAGATATTAGATAGGTTTGGCAAGTTTTTGGGTCTGCGCGTCATCCTTGAGAAATCAGAGGCGCTATGGCTCTCACATGCTCCGATGCCTGAATCCATCAGACAGCTACTATATAAATGAGTGGGGGCTCACCAAAAGGGCAGTGGAACTCTACACAGCCAACCCCCCCCCCCCCCAATCTGGAGATGCATGTCAAAGGACTTTGTAAAATGAGGAAGACTTCCCTTTTCTTTTGTGGGGGTGAATAAATTTGATTAATATGGTGACCTTCCCCAGACGCCTTTATGTTTTACAGATGCTCCCACTATATCTTACAAGATGTCAAGTTTGTTCATAGGCAGTTTCAAATGTTTATTTGGAGGGCTAGCAGACCTAAATTGGGCCTAAAAAACTGCAGCAGACCAAGAGTAATTGCGGCTATGGCCTCTCTGACCTCCAGCTTTATAATGTGGCTAGCTTGGTGAGAATAGCAAAGGACTGGGTATATGGGACAAGTACATAAACTGACAGTTCTAGAGACCAGCACTTCTTGCCCGACATGGACCTGTGCTACCTACTGCACATGCCCCTCTCACAGATACTGTGGGTGGGATTTTCTAACCCATTGGTGTTCCCCACAGTTAAAGCATGGCAGTATCTTAGGGGCTCTTTATATGGAAACAAATGTGCATCTGGGTTCTTGCAGTTCCTAAACAACTGTAACTTTCAAAATGCCCAGGTAGATACACGTTCTGGTCTGTGGAAGATGAGAAGTATAGAGACAGTGGGGCAGCTACTGGATCCGGTTACTTCCTAGGTACACACCTTGGGAACATTGAAAGCAAAATGTGTACTCCCCTCCTGAGATCTATTAATTTATCTACAAGCTAAATTCTGTGTTGACAAACTAGCTCGATAGCTGGCTTCCCTGAAGGAGCAAAGCCAGTTTGACGCTTACTTTGAGAGATCCAGTCCTTCTAAATTCTCCGCATCTCACATTTACAGGTTTCTCTTGCCCCTCTTAGATCATACTGTAAAAGGGGGAGGTGTGGCCTCGTGGGTGGTGGATTCAGGTGGGCCTACCGTTGATTCACTAATGAGAAGCTTTCTTAGGTGTTTGAAACATACACACTCTGCGTATTTCCAAGAGCTAGAATATTGAGTACTGCACAGGGCCTGTGTTTCCCCAGTGCTGGAGCATAAGATTAGGCTAAAAGGCACATGCACTGTTTGAACTGTACTGAGGAGATCATGCACCTAATGTGGACTTGCCCCATTACACAAGGTTTCTGGCTCAAAGTGGGGAGGTTCATAAAAATATGTGCGGACTACAGATCTCTATGGACACTCCTGCATTTATTGTGGGATGTTATGATAGCGTACATATTTCCCAGCTGTCTAAAGTTATTGACAGCCTGGTTTTAACAGTGCTTATGTGAATCCTGATGCACTGGGCAGCTGAGTCCAGCCTGTTCCTAAAGCAATTAATTGAGAAGTCGCTCCATTTCTGTAGAATACTCTGGCTGTTAGCCAAATATAACAAGGAGGGATCATTTTTGCAGATATGGGAGCCACAGACCCAATCCTATGACAGCTTTTGATACACATCATGGATGGATGCTGCCAGCCTCTCTAGAGTTGATGATGAACGCTGATCTAAGCTTGGTTCACAGGTGCGGCGCAATTGTTTGCCTCAAAGCCATTCTTTATCTTAGGACTGATAGATTTTTAACATAGGTGGAATGAGAGGTGATGGGGGAGTTGTATGGGTCCTGACGGGTTTAGGAGGGGGGTGAGGGGGGTTTCTGTTCTTTTGTTAGGAGGTTCAAATTGTATGGACCTCAGGGATTGTTTACTGTGATGTTGTTTCTACTATACATATGAAAAAATCTTTAATAAAAAGTTTATTAAAAAAAAAAAAAAAAAAGCCCCATTTGAACCAAGGGAACTGATTATTTGTATCCTATTGGCAGCTGGGTTGGTCAAGAATTTTACCCTTGGGCTTTATTAACAAAAGGCTTGAAGAGTAATTCTGGAGAAAACCAACTAAACAATAGAGAAGACATAAATATCCACATAACTCCCGTTGACTTAAATGGGTATTTTAACTCTTTGAATACTAGCACAAGAGGCTGCCCTAGGACTGCACGAAGCCCTGAGAGTCTTTACCTGCAGTCCCCAGTCTGTCTTCTGGCACAACAGAAATAAGAGATCATTTTTCTCCCCTACAGCACAAACACCATATTTTCACTCCAAAAACACATACTCTTTCTCCTGCCTCAGCACATACCTCCATTAACACATACACTGTTGTCCATTAATACTTTGGGAGCTAGAAAGGTCTGCATGAAAGGAAGTATCCAAGGGGTTGATTGACATTTTTCTTCCCCTATGTAGAATTTTTTAACATAATGGGCTACACTTTGGTGTTCGTCAGTGGCACGTATGTCAGCAAGCAATCTGTAATAAACCAATACAATCATGTAATTACAAGTCATGCTATATTGTTAACATCACATAAAATGGAACTGTCAGTTTGTAACTACAATTTTGAAAACGGCGTCCGAAATTATCCAAGTTTATGTAAATTAATTTTAATATCAAGCAATAGTTTCTGAGATATTAAGATTTATTTGTTAGTTTTTGAAGGGGAGCTAGTACTTCCTGGTAGGAAGTAGCAGTTGGTAATGTAGAGCTTTAATGAATATTTGATTACTCGAGGCATTCCTGGAGAACTTGCTCAGACTGACAAATAAGTAAAGCTATATATCTTATAAACTAATGTTTTAAATTTTAAAATATGCCTAACATAAATAAAAGCTATTTAAATAAATAAAACTCTTTCAAAATCACCTAGTTGTTTCACTGTGATAGTTCCACTTTAAGGGCAAAGTTTCACATTGGAATGCAGAGTGTATTACTCCTAACAGGAAGTATTCTAATGAAAAAAGTCCTGCCAGAATATACACCACGTATGGAAATAAGTGCTTCATGTTATTCAGAATGAAGATTTGGTTTCCTGTCCTAACAGGATGTATGAAAGAAGAGACCCTTCCAATCAGCTGTGTTACCGTGAGATATTGTCTTGATTAGAGCAGCTAAAAAAGGAAAAAAACAGTACATGCAAAATGAAGACTAAAATAAAGCAGTAACCACGTTATATAGATGTTCTTGCTGTGACCCTTTGAGTTCCAGAGAGGTTTACAAAACATTGCTTTGCAATACATCACGTTGTGTACCCCCCTGGCATTCAGAGGGTCAGAACAAAAACTAACATTATCTTATACCAAACAAATACAAAATAAGATACTGTATTAACCCTATGATGTGTTGGAGACCTCTCAGTGGTATAGTTAATCACTGCAGGCCCCAGTGCAAGCTCTTTTATGGCCCCTTTAACATTAAAAGCTTTTCACAGAGGCATAACTAGTAAATATTGGGCCTTGGAACAACTGCTACCTCTACAGCCCCTGTAGTTATACCTCTGCTTTCTAGCATACAATTGCTTAATGGATTGTATAAACCGGTCAACAAAAATGACCATAAACCACGATCAAGAGTGTCATGTTGTGAGAATGAAATTGCTCTGGCCACACCCACAGCTCAAAATGTGGGAATGGGCAGCACAGCTGAGGTACGTCTCAAAATGTGGCTCTCTAGATGGTTACCTACTCTGCTCAATGGGGATTGTAGTCCTGACAGCACCCCATCTTCTACACCTCTGGTGCTGCAGTGAATGAAGCAAGCACTTACCCATACTGTCATGGTCTCCATTCTGCTTAATATCTCAAGCAGTTATACAACCTCTCGTAAGTCTTACTTCCTTAGATCTTAATCTCTCCTGCCATTTTCATTATTTTTACCCATGACTTCTTAACCTGTATCACTACTACCCAGACACGTTTTATCACTTACATTCCAACTCCTCTTAGGTACATACCATTTCCTTAATATCTCTATGACCTTTACATAGGTTTGCCACCACAAAAGGAGTGAGCCTAATTACCCACCTCTCAACAAGAAGGGATATCTTAAAAACCTGTATTCTCTGAGGATTAACATTCATAAAAATTGCTTTAAAGGTTACAATGTTCATCCCAGCCTCCAACAAATGGCTGATCCATGTGGACATCAGCCAGCCATATATGAATGACAATTATGGGGATTGGCTATCTGACACATCCTCTCAACAATTAAACCACTGGGAGAACACAGGGCAGCACATGTAAGTAGAAAGGGTGGCTTGAAATTGGCAGCATCAATTCAAGTTCCCACTTGAACTTAGCATAATAAGAATGCATAATAATTGCAATTTCCCCTTTAAAAATCATTACACCACTGCTTCAAAAGGAGTGATCATTGGGTTCATAGCTCTTGATGACTTGTCATGTTAGACATGTATTCTTTCTAAATTTAAATCTGGGGAAGAACATTATACTCAAAATAAAAATGGAAATAGCAGGAAACACTTGACAACAGTTTACTTTAAATAACATGGATCAAAATTATAGCTCTGAGATCATCCAAAAATGCTGTAATTATATCCCATACAGTTTTCAAAAACTAAGAAAAATAAAGTAAATGGATAGATTTCAGCAAAAGCACACAAAATCAATCAGTTATAATGCAAATTAAAAAAACACAAAACAAAAAACTTGCAGCATTAAATCAACTGTCCCTTTTCAAAATAATCATATAAGATTAATTCTACTGGTTCTTAAAATATATTAGAAAACTGTTAGCTAACTGAGAATGATGGTAATTGTAGACCAATAACAGCTGGAGAGTTGTAAATTGTCTGCACCTATCTGAAGAGAAAAAAGGATGGTTACAATTACATTTACAAGCTAAATGTTTACCTTCATTAATTCATCTCATCTTACCCACATTTCCCTCCCTCCCTTCATTAATTAATCTCGTCTCATCTTCATCTCCCTCGATTACGGTTCAGTACACTCAGAAACGGAAGGTCTTGGTAAAACAATTTTATTTGCATACAATGAATAACAGTAACCCTCACGGGTCCAGCATACAGAAAAACGGTAAACTGACACAGGACAGGTTACAATGGTATGATTAACCCACACGGGTCCAGTATGTAGAACAAATATACAATACTGACACAGGTCAGGTAAATCACATATGATACAGTGTAAATATGACCAAGTGATATAAAATAGACCAATGACAGAGTTGGCCCTGATGTTGGAAGGCCCAATGTAAATCTCTACACAGAGAGTAACAACAGCGACTGGCAAGTATGCAACAGGTTAAGCCAGCGTAGAACTGGCTAAGGCAACATAGGAGGAAGGCTGCCAAAGTGAACTCCCACCGGAGACTACAAGCAAACGTGAGTCAGTACTAGTGCCGTAGGATAACGTACGCCCAACTGAGATTTCGAATGCATATACGAATGCCCATTACTGCCCCCGAAGTGGTTAACGAATGCTCCGGTCTGCAGATGGGAAGTAACCTGAGGCTCCCCACTGAACCCAACCTCAGGAGTAGCAGAAACAGACCAAGTGAACGTGGTACAAATCGGAACCAACCGGAGCATAACACAGGCACTAGAGTGAGCGAATCACGGACTGGACAACCGGAGCTCTGGCACAACCACTGAAGTGTGAGCAACAGCAAGAACAGAGTGACTGGTAGCAGGAACAGTACAGGAACAGGAACTTCAACCCAGCCGGATCAGTACAAGGAGCAGGAACATCAGCCAAGCCAAGTCGATACACGGAGCAGGATCGCCAAACAAGCAGGGTCTGTACACGGAGCAGGAACACCAGACAAGCCGAGTCGGTACACGGAACAGGAACGTCAGCCAGGCCAGGTCAATACAGGAAGCAGGAACATCAGCCAATCCGGGTCGGTACACAGAGCAGGAACGATAAGTCGGCAGAGTAGTCAAACAGTCCGGGTCATACACTGGTATCAATGAGAGTAAACGGAACAAGCGCTAGGCAACGGGTACACCACGAAAGGGCAACCCATAAGTGCCAGCCCAAGGTATTTAAAGGCTGACCCTGGGAGGAGCTAGACAGCGCAGCCAATAGAAAGGCATCAGGAAGCAAACATGTCAAAATATTGCTGATATCACGGGCACCGTGATACCCTCCCTCCCTTCGTTCATTTATCTAATCCTCTTCTCATCCTCAACTCCCTCCAACTAACATCAGCTGCAGCGTTGTAGAAGTGCAATGTAGCAGGCGACACTTTTGAATACTGCGCCAGCCTCCTTGAATATATTCCACATAATTTTAGGTCCTTTCAGAGCCTTTTATGAATGCACAGACTCAAACTGGATGTGGTGTGGAAGAGACATAAAGTCTGGTTTGAGTCTGTGCATTGATAGAAGGTCCTGAAAGGAGTTTTAAGTGGAATATAACATATGCAAGGAGGCGGATGGCGAATTCAAATGTGTCCCACTGGACTGCACTTCTACAAGGCTAAAGCTGCTGGAACACTACTCTATCAGGTAGAGGTAAGGAAAAGATGGATGAACTAGATTGCTTGCCGGATTAGATCTTCCACTAATCCAGTGATCAGCCAGAATAAGGGGGGCCTTGTATATGCCCTGAAATGCATGAAAAAACTTTTCCTTGTATTTGAGCAAATATGGTAGTTTTGTATATTAACTTGAAATTTATTTCGAATGTTCATTCTGTTCTATTGCATGTCAAGAGCTATTTGTTGGGGCCCCAAACAGTTTTGGATACAATGTTATTTTTCAGTTGATATCATTGGTTGAACATATCACAGTGTATATGAATATACAGTGTTTTGTTATGCCTATTTTAGTTCCATGGCTAATAAAATGTCAGTTTGCCAGATATTCATAGGAGTGTGGTATCTAAAAAGGATGGATGAAAACTTTGCATAAAACCAGTAAACATCACTATATGCCTTCTACGAGAATTCCCTTTAAAGCTGCAGTGTTTCCAATTGTTTCTGCTGCAAGTATTCCAACCCCCAGCCTTGTCCCACTGCACTGGCAGCCAAAGAACCACACAGAGTGACTCCCAGTCTTGTTCCATGTAAGCCGCAGAGCCAAACATACTGACCCCCAACCTTGTCCCATTGTAGCCACAGAAGCAAACACATACATACCTCACCACCTCCCAGCCTCATCCCACTGCACTGGTAGCCATAGATCAACACATACTGACTCCCAGTCTTGTCCCACTGTAGCCACAGACCCAGACATACTACATACCACCCAAGTGTCCCTCTTTAGAAGGGACAGTTCCTCTTTTAGACCCAAATCCCTATGTCCCTCTTTCCCACCCTGGTGTCTCTCTTTTTAGGAGATCAGACTGTGTGGTATGTATATAAGTGCATCATATTGCTCTACAGCAATAAAACTCACATTATTGTTTGTTTAAAGTCAGAATATGTGTTTATAAATTAGCCTGTGTAAATAAAATACTTTGGTCTTGTTATAATTCATTCATTAGGTTACACAAGGAGGTTTTAATAGGTCATAAAATAGCCTAAAAATTCTCAGTAATGCCTTGCACACCAGCCACGCATGCAGCAACACCCCCAAAACTCAAGTGTCCCTCTCTGGCAATTTGAAATGTTGGAAGGTATGATACTGACCTTCCAGTCTTTTCCCACTGCACTGGTGGCCATAGGTATGGACAATGTGTGGCCATCTAGCTGCTGCCAGACTATAACTCCCATTGTTAACTGGTGGGGAATGTTTGGAGTTGCAGTCTGGCAGCAGCTGGAGGGACTCATGTTGCCCACCACTGCTTAGAACCACACTTTGTGACTCACCAACCTTGTCCTACTGTCGCCATAGACCCACAGTATTAAACTGTTCCTTTCTGTAAAACTGAGACCTTTGGGAACCTGAGGTGAGGCCCACTTAAACAGGAGGCCTCCAGCAAACAGTGGATAGGCCCATGTATTAAAATGCCCCAGGGTTTTACCTGAGATCAATACAAGGATTTCTGTGGAAAAGTAAAAAACATGGAGGCATCCATCAACATTAGAGAAAATGAGCTTTCAAATGCAGAAAGGAAGAGGATTAATGATAGGGCAAAAGGTGTAGTTACTCCAGTGCCCAGAGTTCCAGGAAAGCCCCTGGCCCAGACTTTTTTTTATTTACTAAATTGTGTACTGTGCGCCACTTGGAGTTAGGGTGACCACGGGTCCCGGAACGTCCGGGACTGTCCCTTATTTCAGGGACATGTCCCGCGTCCCGGGTCCCCTTCAACCGGGACAATGAAGTGTCCCGGAATGAAGCCAAGCCGCCCTGAATGTCAGCCTGCAAGCGGTGTGTCACATCATGGACGCCGCTTGCAGGCTGACATCCAGGGCGGCAATGCAACTTACCTGATCTGGAGGCAAGCGCTCTAGTAATACAGAGCGCTGGGAGATGACATCATCTCCCAGCGCTCTGTATTACTGAGCACAGCGCGTGGGAGCTTCAGCTCTGTGCCGGAGGAGGCACAGAGCACTTTGCACTCCGCACTCCGCTAGACCACCAGGGACTCAAGGTAAGGCATTGATAGGGTGACCACGTCCCGGAATGGCAGAAGGGAAATGTGGTCACCCTACTTGGAGTTTGTATTAATGCTTGCATGGGAAAGGAGAATGAGAGCAGACACTGGCACTGTTATTGTTTGGAGAATGGCAACTAGTCACAGCCTATCAGACCCACAAGTAAAGCTTGAAAATAAACAGCACATAGATGAGAGGAGCCACAGCTAGAAGCTTGGCTCACTGAACACTTATATTTCTCTTCAGGCATCTATGTCTGCAGTGAGGGTTTTTTCAGGTAGGTGGGGTTGTTTGTCTGAGGTCCAAGATGGAGAAGCATGTCCAGCTTACATAAACAGAAGGGGCTGGGTGGTAAATCAGATTGTTAGTCACCTAAAAGACTGTGCACTTCTGTGTGTATCCATGTTAGGCAGGAATACTGGAACAGGAAATTAAAATATTCAACCACAAAGCAATAATACATTACATTTATCCCTAGGATATGGTTATCAGATATCCCTTTAAATGCAAAACATTTAGGAAAACGATACACTTCAGGGCTGCAGTCTTGCAGAATAAAAGTTTCATACGTGTCCTGAATTTTAAAGGATACCTGGTAACCCTACCCTTCGTGTGAAAGAGGAGTGTACAATGCATTGCCCTGAAATGTGTTGTGCACCTCTGGCACCCAAAGGGTTAAATAATCAGAGACAATCCTGCTCAACATCCTGCAGTCTACCAAACCAGACAGTCTTGTCACTTTTCTGTGTAGTGACCAACTGTCCTCTCTACCCCACACTGCTATGAAATGGTTAAACAGATAGTAATGTTTCACAAAAACAGTAGCTCCAATTAATCTTCATAGTATTTGGGCCATGGAGAGTGTTATTTCAGTAATGTCAGATTTGTAGTTCAAGAGTAATTGAATGATAAAGTATCCCCCTCCTGCCCCTTTTACTGATGTAACACTGCTCCCCTCAAAGCAGTAAGGTGGATTGCAGAGAGGGACAATCTTCAATTAGCAAAAGGGAAAAACCTGTCAAAGGGGCAGGGTTTTCCTTATGCTCACAGTAAGAAGAGTGTCCCTTGCTGTGAGCTGTCTGGTCTCAAGACCAGATTCCACATCTGAGGGGAGATGGCTTATACAAGGTAAAAGGGGTGGGAGGTGGATACTTTACCATTCAATAACTCTGGAACTACAACTCTGACAGTATTGAAATAAAACTATGGCTCAAATAATATGAAGATTAATTGGCGCTGCTGTTTTTTGTGAAACATTACTATCCCTTTAAAGCAATGACATTGTAATATGTTATTTTTACTAAGCCCCCACCCACCCACCGCCCCATCTACAGAGCTAACTCATCTTTTGGATAAACTGCAAAAGCATATTGCACTTCATACTACATCTTGCAGAAAACTGAAAGGAGAGTTGTCTCAGCTCTGATGGTCACACCCACATTATGAATTGTGCGTGTTGCAAAAGCAATCCAAATGGCCTTCAACAGTCATATACTCCTGTTTCATGGTGTCTGGTTTATTTATCAGCTTACCTCTTTAGCAACCATTTAATACTTGTGTTTAAGTTTGTATGTTTAACTCTTAGGGCATCTTCTATCATTTTTACCCATAAATCAATCCTATGGGGTATATCAATACAATTCAATGCAAAAACAGGCATTTTAATTGATTTTGTAGCCCAAATGACTCTAACATCAATTTACTAAGCTACTTTCACCAAAAATTGTCTCCTAAACTCTTCTTGCAACAAGGGAAGGGCAATGGAAAGTGTGTGGGCGTTTTACTCTTTAATGCCATGTATTAAACAAGGCACAACAAATGGAGTAACATTATGCCATTTTCCTTGTTCATGTTATAGGGCAGGTGTAAGAGGATTGCTAGCATTAAAGTCTTAATGACAGTTGAGTGGGCCCATCCATATGTTCTAGAGCAATCATATGTGGTAGTTCCTACACCAAAGTGTAGCCATTGGAGTTTAATGTTAGTTAAGCTGAGCTGGTGTATTCTTACAAGTCATCCCATTGTCTGCAGGGGCAATGGTAAAATCACATAGCTTTTGTACAATTCCAACATGTTCTGAGACATGTCACTGTAACATCTGCACACATGTGAGAGACTAGAATTAGATTTAGTGAATGGGGGCCCTAGTTCCAAAAATACTTTGAGCTCCCAGTTCAATACAAAGTACAGGAAAATCCATTACTTTTTTTTTCCAACATTTAATAGGCCCTTAATGTTTGTGAGCCCCAGTTATTTTCACACGCTGTGCCAGTGGCCCCTACAACAGACACCATGCAAAGCAAAATTATGCTACATTCATAATATGAACTCAGCCACTCCTAAAATCCTTTGAAATGTCAGCTGAATACATAATACATTAATAACTAGAGATCTAGTACTGCAATTCAATCCAATGGAAATATCTCAGAGGTGGTATATGGGACAAATAAACAGAGCCAGTCGGATGGATGCCTGTGGTCATTGCAGTCTTAATCAGAAGGTCCTGAGAGACTGCAAAAATAACAGACGATACTGAACTCTAATATCCATAGATGATGTAAGAATTCTGAATCCTTATGGCTGCAAACTACAAAGAAAGTTTTGCTAATGTGTAGAATTACTGGATAAATCATAGCCATCCTGTGGTGGATGTGCATAGAAAGCCAACAGTTCATCAAGCTGAGCCTTAAGCTGTGAACAGAGGGAGACCAGGGGGGACAGTCACTAAGGTGACATTGAGGTGAGACAAAGTTCTACAGTGAGAGAACACCTCCTATTTCTATGTTGTTATAGAGACCTGTCCAAACTGAAAAAGATGGTCCATAGAATAACATAGGAATGTGAATATTTATCTCACATTGAAAGTTTGCTAAACTTTATCTCACGTTATTGCAAAAACGCCCAGATGTTTGATTACAACTCCAGTCATCCTCATTTGACCAGTGAATTGGAAATATTATCAAGCTTCATTGTGAAGAAACTAGACACAGAAATTGGTTAATAGCACTTACAGCACTTCCAAGGCTGGAAGCTCTGAAGGTAGAGGATGACGTGGACCAGGCTGGCTGAGAATGAAGCACCTATATACACCACTGAATGGTGCTGATGATGAACAAAGTAGGCAGACTTGGAGTGATTTGAAGCAGGACAGCAAGGTAAACTAAATATGCATTGTAGTATATACTGTTATGCTGGTCAGGCAGAGGAAGGTCTAAGGGGTTTGACCTGGTGGCAGCATGGACAGTGAATTTAAAATATTGCTGGGTCTTTGAGCAGACAACAGACTGAACAGTAGACATTAAGCAAAGCTGGAGTCTTTGAGCGGACAGCAGAGTAAGTGGTTGCCTTTGAGTAAGGCTGAGTTTTTGGCAGGCTGAGTTATAGTCTTTTGTAAGGCTGAGGTCTTAGACAAACAGCAGACATCTTGAATAGTGACGAGTCTTGGAAGATGCTGCACAATGAACACATGCTGAGATCCTGCTGCAGCAGATTCAAATAGGGCATATCTAGGTGATCTATCCCATACACAGAGTGCTGAGATGGTGCTTATAAATCGGTAGGAAAGAGATCGACTAAGGGAAAAAAGAGAGAGACTGGGATAGAAGGTATAAATTGCGGAGGAGCTGGAGGGAGAGAGAGACTTAGGATGAGGGAGAAAGAGCTTTTGGTGCTGTGGAGAATGCTGTGATACTAAGTTGATTATTTAGTTTTCTGACAGTAGAATTATCTTACTATCCCACTAGACACTATAGGCCTGTACTCTCATTCAAGTCTGCTCTGTTCCATCCCATCACTGCCAAAATAGCAGGAAACAGAAGTAAACATACACCACTTGCCTGAATTCATGGCTCCCATACATACACTGTCTTCCTTATCCTTGCCCCGCTGGTAACCGCAGACCCACATATTACACTATCTGACACTCCAGCCTTGTTCTACTGGTAGCCACAGTTCCATACATACACTGTCTGCTTCCCCAGCCTTGTTCCACTGGGAGGCATGCTCTGGGCACTCATTACGTTATGTCAACCAATACCAGTGAGGTACCATTTGTCAGTCCTATCGTACACAGCTAGGAAATAGTTAGAGAGGAACCTAAGGGGCAGGACAAGGAGACCCTAACCCTAGCGCTAACTAAGCTGGAAAAGGGAACCCTAACTCTAGCTCTCAAGGACTAGCCCTAAGTGAGAAAAAACAGACCTAGCAGAAGTGCACAGATACATATATATAAAGAGGAAGCACTATATCTATATATATATATATATATATATATATATATATATATATAGGTGAAACACAAGAGAAAAATCATATACATGTATATGTAAAAAATACAGGGGAGAGGGAAACAGTGCCAGACATCTGGAAGCTGGGTGCACCGGACTGAGAGATCCCACAGCTTGCTAGAAGATCAGACAGCCAACAGGAGCTAGGGAGCGTAGCAGGCCCAAGGTCAGACAGCAGGTAGCCAAGGTCAGGGCAAATTGAAATGACACAGTGGTCAGGAGGTAGCCGAGGTCAGGGCAGGCTGAAGAGGCACAGTGGTCAGGAGGTAGCCGAGGTCAGGACAACTGAAGAGGCACAGTGGTCAGGAGATAGCTGAGGTCAGGACAAACTGGAGTGGCACAGTGGTCAGGAGGTAGCCGAGGTCAGGGCAACTGAAGAGGCACAGTGGTCAAGAGGTAGCCGAGGTCAGAACCGGGAGATCAGAGAGCAACAGGAGGGAGCACAAATCACAGCACCACCAACAGAACTCAATAACTGAGCGCTGAACCCCGGAAGCGCGCTCCGTAAATAGCAGAGCCGGCATTGGAAGCGAGGCTGTGAGGTCGTTGTGCACGCCGAGATGCTGGGCGTGCGTCGGGACGCCTGCGCCTGTGCAGAAGCGCCGAAGAAGCCAGCAACGGATGTCGCGTCCTCCCTGTCGGCCGACGGGACCCGGCGAGGTACCGACACCATTATCTGAGGCTGGCACTAGGTACTGAATACACTAGGAATGGTGTTGAAAGATTATATTATCTTTGAAGTGTAAAAATAGTGTTTTTTTCTGTAGCAACAAATACAAATATTTGTGCACCCCACGCTATGGTTAGAAAAGTAAGTGAACCCTCATTTGATGCAGATGGTTGTCTATTTTCCAAAATGGTATGCTTTCTCTACCCTTTCTTCATTTCTGTATTTGTTATAACCATTTTAGTACAGGCAAGGCATATGTGAAAATTGTATGAAAGATGACCGATTGCAGTTGCATAGTTTTTCTGCTTTTGGTACGCCCTACAGTAAGGCAACTGAAACTAATGGGGTACCACTTCTTTTGTAAGAGCCATAGCTAATTATTACAGTAGGAAAGGATCCTTGAAGGTGGAGAAATCGAAAACAGCACTATTTTTTCCTGTGATGCCACCTTTTTGAAATATTTCTGCATACTAGCCTAGGGGTAAAATGGCAGATAATCCCTCATTTGATGCACGTGAATGTCTACTTTCCAGAATGGTATGCTTTGCGTATCTTTTTTCATATCTGTAATGGTTATGACCATTTTAATGCAGGTAGTTAATTTCAAAATGAAAAGCAGCTTGTGTAGATTAGTGTTCCTGGCACCCCATATGGAATTTCAACCCATATAAATGGGTTATTGTTTTTGGGGGCTTGCAGCAGGTATTGAATACAGTTGGACATTACATGGTTTTCAAAGATTTAGTGTTTTCCTAGAACATAACATTACGGAAATATCTGCGCACACCAGACTGGGGTAGAAAGGCAAACAATCCCTCATTTGATGTGGGTGAATGTCTACTTTCCAAAATGGTATGCCTTGCTTATCTTTCCCTCATATCTCTGATAATTATGACCATCTGAGTATGTGCAACTGATTTAAAAAAAGGAAATAGGTATGTGTAGTTTTGTGTTTCTGGCACCCTACAATATGTCAATGGGTACCCTTTTTCTCAGAAGAACAGTAACTAATGAATAGAGTAAGACAATACATAGATTTCAAAGATTTCATTTCACTGGAACAGTTTCCTTAGAGCCACCTTATGGAAACATTTGTGCACACCAGATTACAGATATAAAGGCATGTAATCCCTCATTTCATGTTGTAAGTGTTTTTAAAGTAGTATGCTTTGTCTTTCTTTCTCTTCATGCCTGTATTTGTTACAATCATTTTACTACAGACAAGTCTTCTTTGAAAAATGTAAGAAAAATAAAAGCTATGATATATCATATCAGACCAAACCAGTGTGGTGCCATTTTGTCATAACAGCAGTAGCTAATGAATACAGTATAAATTCTATAGTTTTCCATGGGAATGTAAAAACATGCCTATTTATTCCTTTAGCTCCACATTCAGGAAACGTGCATACCAGGTATGGGTTAGAAAAAGACAAGTGACCCCTCATTTGATGCATGGATTTTTTTCTTTTCAAAATGGTATGGCTTGTGTAACTTTTCTTTATTTCTGTAGTTGTCGTAACCATTTTAGTACAGATAAGTCATGTTTGAAAAAGTAAAGAAAATGGAGATTGTAGTTGGTGATATTTTGTGCTTCTGGCACCCCCCACAGCATTTCCGTTCATATCAATGAGGTGTTATGTGTCTTATAAAAGCAGTAGCTAATAAAGTAGGTCATTCTATATTTTTGCCTATTTTTTCCTTTAGCGACACTTTATGGAAACATTTGGCATACCAGGCTAGGGGGTGAAAAGCAAGTGACCCCTCATTTGATGAAGTGGCACATATAATTTTAGGAAATGTATGCTTTTAGGCTTTTTTATATTATGGAGTAATTATGACTTCAAACTATGTTTAGTGCATTTTTTCTGCCCCTACCCCAGTTTCAGAGGCATCAACTTCCAACGTGAATGGAAGGGAGGGGTTAGGGTGGGTTAGCACAGAAGCGGATGCAAAAGCGTACTTAAGTGTCACAAAGGCCTGTTCAACTGCCTCAGACCATTGGGAAGGATTAGCACCTTTATGCATAAGATCGGACAGCGGTTTAACAATCGTGGAAAAGTCTCAGATAAATTTCCTATAATAATTGGCAAACCCAAGAAACCGCTGGATAGCCTTGAGTCCCTTGGGTTGTGGCCATTGCAGCACTGCTGCGAGCTTCTCGTTATCCATGGCAATGCCATCTTTAGATATCACAAAGCCCAGAAAAGGCACCATGGACTTGTGGAATTCACATTTCTCGATTTTACAGAATAATTTGTGCTTACGTAATCTAAGCAAAACTTCCGACACATCCTTGATGTGTTGCGACAAACTAGATGAATGTATGAGTATATTGTCAAGATAAACCACCACACAAGACTGTAGCATATCACGGAGAATGTCGTTAATAAACTCCTGGAACACTGCAGGGGCATTACACAGCCCAAATGGCATCACCAGGTATTCATAGTGTCCGGATCTGGTATTGGCCGTTTTCCACTCATCCCCGGCTCTTATTCTGATCAGATTATAAGCGGCGCGTAGGTCTAACTTAGTGAAAATCGAGTAGCCTTTCAAACCTATCATACAGTTCAGTGATGAGTGGAACCGGATAGGCGTTTTTGGACACAAGCTTATTTAGGCCGCAATAATCAATGCATGGTCTTAACTCACCATTTTTCTTCTTCACAAAAAAGAAACCAGCCCCCACGGGTGAGGTTGACTTCATAATATTGCCCCTTTCGAGGGCATCAGCGAAGTATTCCTCCATGGCCCGATTCTCTTCGCACGACAACGGGTACGTGTGACCCCGGGAAGGGACGGCGCCAGGAGGCAGATCAATAGCGCAATCATAAGAACGATGCTGAGGCAAAGCAAAGCGCTAGCCTCTCACTTACTGAAAACATCACTGAATTGATGGTATTCAGCTGGCACGGAGGGAGAGGTACACATAATCTTAGTTGGATGAGAAACACAATGCTTCATACAGTATTCAGACCAAGACGTTATCTCACACGTATGCCAGTCAAACTTGGGGTTGTGTAGATGTAACCATGGGAACCCCAAGATGACCGCATGGTGAGGGGACTGGATGATCTGAAACCGTTGTTTCTCCGTGTGGAGTGCCCCAATACTCATAGATAGTGGCATAGTTTCCATAGTGATATGAGCTGGCACCAGGGGTCTGCCATCGATGGCCTCAATAGCTAAAGGAGATTCCCTTTAAATCAGCGGAATCTTGTGTAACGCAGCAAATGAGTTGTCCATAAAATATCCGGCTGCACCGGAATCAACTAGGGCCAGAACCTCCACCAAGTTTTCTCCCCAAGAGATTATAGCCTAGATAGTGGGTTTCTGAATTTCTGGATCTAGGGACTGCTGTACGCCACCTAGGGCCTGTCCCCCAAGGTACCCTAGGTGCGTCCGTTTCCCGGCCGTATAGGACAGGTACGCAACAGGTGTCCAGATTGCCCACAATACAAGCAGAGCCCCTGTCTGCGTCGATATGCCCGTTCCTCCTTAGACAACTTGGAGGCATTGGTGGGAAATTTTGACTTGTCTGCTCCGCATCTTACGTTCTTTAGCCGCCATACGTTCACGGATACGAGAATCGATCAGTTCATTAGGCAAATCTCTAGCTGCCATTTCATCTTTAATACAATCATTGAGCCCCTGAGCAAATGCTGCCACCAGCGCCTCATTGTTCCAACCTACCTCTGCTGCCAATGTACGAAATTCAATCGCATAATCCGCCACCGTGCATGAACCTTGTTGTATTTCCAACAATCTTTTGGCAGCAGAGGCAGCTCTACATGGAACTTCAAATACTATGCGGAAGGCACGCACAAACTCTCTGAAGTTTAGTGTACATGGTATGGCAGATTCCCACAAGGAGTTGGCCCATGCCTGTTAGTAACGAAATCATAAAGCCTACCTTCGCTCGGTCATTCGGAAAGGCTTGAGGAGTTGGTTCCAGGTATATCTCTAATTGGTTGATAAACCCTCTGCACAGGGTAGGTTCGCCATCGTATCTTAAAGGTAACAGGGCTGTGGCAGTTAGCCCTTTGTTCGAGGCTACTTGCATCAGGGATTGAGCTCCCGGTGTCGAAACAGAGGAGACCACCGAGGCTTGAACCGGTTTATCTAGATGAGCGGTGCTATCACGGTGCCCATGATTGCTACCTTTTTTTGTCAGTTACCTGTAGGGGGCTCTCCATTGGCTGTCTGCCTTCAGCCCTCCCTGCATTGCCTAGTTAGACTGAGCTTGGGCACCCTTTGGTTGCCCTTTTGTGTTGTCTCTATGCTGCTCGCATTTCCATTGTGTTCCTGAGCTTCCTGGCCCCTGGTTATGTTCCTGCTAACCTGAGATCGTCTAGTTCCTGAGTTACCAGTTCATTGGTTCCTGTTTCCGTTCCTGATCCGGTTGAGGTTGCCGTTTTGTCGCTGCTTCCTGCTGCCAGTCCCCGCAGCCGTTCCTGATCTGGCTGACCGTCTGGAGTGCTGGTTCCTGTTTTCACCTGCTGTGCTTCTGATCCAGTATCGCCTGTAGTCGGCTAGTCCTCAATAGTCGGCTTGGTGACATTTCTACCCCTTGCTGGTTACTCCAGTACGCGGGTACTGGTTCGCTCCACAGCCACCTGGCTGCTGTTGCACCGATAGTGATTTGTGTTCCCAGTACGCGGGTACTGGTTCGCTCCACAGCCACCCAGCTGCTGTTGCACCGATAGTGATTTGTGTTCCCAGTACGCGGGTACTGGTTCGCTCCACAGCCTCCCGGCTGCTGTTACATGATAGTGATTTGTGTTCCCAGTACGCGGGTACTGGTTCACTCCACAGCCACCCGGCTGCTGTTACACGATAGCGATTTGTGTTCCAGTACACAGGTACTGGTTAGCTCCACAGCCACCCGGCTGCCGTTGCACCACATGTGATTTGTGTCCCCAGTACGTGGGTACTGGTTCGCTCCATAGCCACCCGGCTACTGTGCACCTAGAGAGATTTGTGCTCCCAGTACGCAGGTACTGGTCTGCTTACATTCAACCGGTTGCTGTGCACCGGAAGAGAGACGGTTTCCCCAGTACGAGTGTACTGGTTTGCTCCACCAACCACCGGCTGCTGTTGCACCAGTACAGTTTATGATTACAGTACGTGGGTACTAGCTCGCTCCTATTCACCGGCTGCTCTTGCACCGGATGAGAGATTGGTCTTCCCAGTACGCGGGTACTGGTTCGCTCCACCACCTCTGAGTACTATTGTACCGGTTTAGAGATATTGTGTCTCCAGTACGTGGGTACTGGTTCTCTCTATTCTATCTATTGCTGTCAAGTCCTAGGCAGCTCCGTTGGTTCTCCAGTACGCGGGTACTGGTGGTCTCCTGTAAATTTCCTTGGCTTGCCACTTTAAACTCCTTTAGCCTCTGCATGTCATCCTTGTGACTGTTGTTGCCACCTAGCCAGTCACTGAGGCTTTAGTGGTTGCCACCCACTCCGTATTAGGCTGCCTTGCCTGGTATATTGGTAAAGCTGGTAGAACCTATTCCACTCTGTACCATCTTGGGTTGCCTTACCTGGTATTGGCAAGGCCGGTAGAGCCTTTATACTTGCTGTCTGTCTCCAGGCTGCCTTGCCCGGTATATTGGCAGGGCCGGTAGAGCCTACTAATCCTACGAGTACCAGTCTCCAGGCTGCCTTGCCCGGTATATTGGCAGGGCTGGTAGAGCCTACTAATCCTCCAAGTACTAGTCTCCAGGCTGCCTTTCCCGGTATATTGGCAAGGCCGGTAGAGCCTATTTATTCCTTGTGCCAACTTCCTGGCTGCCTTGCCCGGTATATTGGCAGGGCCGGTAGAGCCTGTATCGCTATTATTATTGCTTGTTTCCTGTCATTGCAATATATATGTATGAATGTGTAGGTTACCATATGGGGTTGTCTTAAACTTTTCAATAAAGTTGTGTTTTTACCTAACTTTGCGTCTGAGAGTCTTAACAAACCATGACAGGTGCGTTCTAGAATGGTCTGAACGGCTAGCGCCAACTGGTCCAAACGCTGCTCATGTAAATCCATCCGCCAATGGATACTTTGTGCATTACTTTCACCTGTACCATCTGAAGTCATGGCCCTTTCGTACTGTTACGGCTTTAATGACCCTCAGACTCAGAAGATGAAATAAAACACAGTTTTATTGAACAGGTTTAGCGAATATAACCCTCACGGGTCTAGCAGTAAAGGTAACACAATACAGTACTGACACAGGATAGGTTATGGCAAAAATACAATGTATACCCACACGGGTCCAGTATACGTACAAAACAGACCATACAATATACTGACACAGGTCAGGTTATGTTCGTGTGAACTAAAACCGAGGCAGCCTGGAACGGGTTACTATTAGGCCAATACAGCGAGCAGGCCCTAATAGTGCGAGGCCCTTGAGACTCCCACTCTGCACAGGGAGTGCTTAAATAGAGAGAAACGCCCAATAGACAACGGAGGCCCAGGATAACAGATCTACCATAGCAGTAACGGAGGACTGAGACAGTATACCCGGATGGGTGCCCAACGGAGACTGCACTGTGAATGACCGGTGACAAGTAACACCTTCCCCGAAGGGGTTAACGAACGCCAAGACCAGCAATGACTGCCTGATAGTAACACAGCTTGAGGCGCCCAACGAAACACCTACCTCAGCTGAAGGCAGGAAGGAGGGTCAAGTGTACCGTGGTGCACTGATGGAGTATCGAGACCGTATTGAGACTAGACTGCACTAGACTGCAAACCAAGGACCGGAATGGGACCGCAGGTTGTACCAATACCAGGAGCAGTAGCCCTACCGTGCCGGGTCGGTACACAGAGCAGGAACGTCAGCCAATCCGAGTCGGTACACAGAGCAGGAATGTCAGCCAGGCCGGGTCGGTACATGGAGCAGGAACAGATACAGCAGAGTAGTCAGGCAGTCCGGGTCGGTACACAGGCAGGAACAGATAGGGCAGAGTAGTCAGGCAATCTGGGTCGGTACACAGAGATCACACAGAGAAGTGGAACAAGCGCTGGCAATGGAAACAGCACGAAAGGGCAATAGCGAAGTGACAGGACCCAGTATTTAAGGACAAATACTGGACGGGACAAGGCACTGCAACCAATAAGAGTAGCTGTGAGTGAGACTGACAGAATGTCTCCAGGAAGCACGGGGACCATGATAGTGTTGTTCCAATTAGTCACACAGAATGTTGGGGTATTTGGGGTAAACCTCCTTTGCTCCCTTCTCACACCCCCCATACTCTCCAGCACAGAGATAATAACAGCTTGGATCACATCTGCCTGTGTCTTCCTAGTCAGTCATATAAAATGTTGGGGTATTTGGGGTCAACCTTCTTTCTCGCATTTTGTCCCCCAGAGTGCCGCCAGACTCCCTTAATACAGAGAACAAATGTCCTTTCTACAAGACTCCCTAAACTAAGCTTCAACTCCTTTTATTTTATTTAATTTTAAAAGCTTTATTGAGATTAAATATAGTGATACATGCAATATAGAAGCAAAGTATGCTCTGCAAAACAGAAGTGGCATGGTTACATAAACATCTCAGTGCTTGAAGATGACATGAATGAAATATGAAGCAATATCATTCATGAAGTCCTATGTGCTGACTTAGAGTAAGAAAGGTCAAGTGCAAAACTTAACAGCTCAAATAAAATTATTTTTGCTCTACTAGGTTACATAAATAAAGTCACACAAACATAGGTATAAGAATTATATGTGTTATGTCTATATGCAGCAAATGTTATTGTATCTCACAATTCCCCACATTGTGCAATTTGTAGAATAGGACGAATCTCAGAAAACGAATACTGCTCCAACATGATTTTGTATGGAAACATGATGTATGCTTTTGCTGGCACCATTATATTGTGCGTGCAGATAAAGTTCATATTGTGAAGATGATGGCTTATGAGTGGAGCTAAGCTGGCTGCATTGAGCAGCCGGTGCTCACTCAGTGGCAGCCCCTCAATTAAAGCTACATGGTCTCTCCTTCTTATGTGTAGGCGAGCAGTAAGCAGTTTGTGTTAACACCTTACATTTTTTATCCCTTTGGCTGCTAGAAGTGTCTCTAATGCATTGCAAAAGCAGTGAGTTGTAGACATCTCTGGCAATCAAGGGGTTAAACTCCATGTTTTAGAATAATGTGAGTGCACTACAAATATAAATAAAAATGATATAGAGCTGAGAGGATGATTGTGTACTGGTTGGTGCAATGCACATCTCTCTGAGTAAGTGAGGAGGCAGAGAGGATGTTCTCAGACTTCAGAGTTATCTACTGCTGGCGATGTGTAAGGAATGGTATCCCTTATACATCGTCAGCAATTTGAAAACCCTGTATGATAATGCGAAACTTCTCCTCCCCTTCCTGTGCATCACTAATTCTTAGTGCACAGGGCAGTGTGTGTGTGTCTACACTGACAAGACAATGTGCTCCTCACACATTGCCAGACACACATCGAACCTTAGTGCATCTCCCAAGTATATCAGCACACCTTCTTTCACAGTAAGTAATAATGGGTTATTGTCCCTTTAAAGGGAAAAAAAAAGGTGTTGCATTCCAAAGCAACAAGTTGAACACTCTTCTGGTCCTTAAAGTGTTAAAAAGGCTTTATATATGTTTAAACCCTTGAAGACCAGGGTCCTGGGAAGTAACCTACCTTAAGGACCACTTTGGTCCTTTCAGATGCGCCGGTACACGTGACCTATTGCGTGTATCGGTGCGCTGCATTAGGGACTGAGAGAGATCGCTCCAGTCTTGGAGCTGTCAATTTCAGTCCCTGTTTTGACTTACAGCGCTCCCACAGGGGTGCTGTACGTAAAATGTACGTGATGTGCTATGACCAGTCCTTAATGCAAAAACCTTGTGACGGTCATAGCACGGCACTCAGTCCTTAAGGGGTTAAAGTGTACGTGTCATCCTAAGATAAGGTTAGTTAAAATGAAAGAGAATTGAAAACTGCCTGTATACTGTAGTAGACACTTTGTAATATAAACAGTAGGGTAACTAACCCTTATTTTTGGTGGCACAGTATGGCACTTAGTATAATTAGCTAATGTGCTGGGTCAATTTACACCACACTGCTATTTGTAATAGTGCAGACATACAAACATTTGGCCTGAAACATAACTAATCAGCATTATGTACAGGGAATTCACATACAGTGCCACAATATGCCACTAAGACATAATGGTTCATTTCTCAAAAACAGTTTACTTATAGAAAAACATTGTAAGTACAACACATAGGCAGATTTTAATTCTCTGTAAAACAAGCTAAACTTTTCTTAGTATTTACATTAGTATTTTCATGCTGTGATACTAGAAAATCCAGTGGGTGTGGGTTAACCCTTTGAGTATCAAAGAGTTATCCAGTGCACTGCATTGTATACCTCACTGGCACTCAAAGGGTTAAAACAAAATGACATATCCTGGTAACACAGGCATTGTTAACACCAGTGACATTTCCAGTTTATTTATACAAGGGAGATGAGAAAAAAGGATGACCTGGAATCCTGCTGGGTCACATCCTGGTTCTTACTTTTAGAACAATACCTCTTCCTTTCTACTATCCTGATAGTATTGCTTTTTTGTCACACTGTTAAGAATTCATTGTTAAATCCACACATTGTTTACTATTAAAAGAAAAAAAACATTAAAAGCAGCAGCTCCCATTACTGGTTTGTTTTGTTTTTTAAATATGAAATTTACTGTTTGAGGGGAGTATATAGCAGCTATATAAAGACATATTTTATTATGACTATAATGCAGATAGTATTAGCCTTATTTTGATTTCTTGGAAGCTGTGCCAGTCTATCCAGTGTTTGGCACAGTGAGGTTAATATACTAAGAGCATTTCTGGAGCAAACCAACTGCACCATCGGGGTCCATTAAGGCTTTTAAATCCTTTAGTGCTAGCAAAGCTTCCTATAGTTTTCAAGGAATTAAAAGCCCATTTTAAATTAATTGGGACCTTGAGAATACATACAGTATTTGTATGCCATGGTTCAGTTAGCTTGCTGGGACTTGCCCTAAATTTCAATATTGTGACATATTTCTGGCGATGTTTGGAGATCACTTTGCCTTGAAGAAGAACACAAGCCATGTGCACTAAGCATGAAGTATGGGGGAGAGGCATTGTTATTAGCATATGATGTCAGTGTAAAGCTGATGTGTTGTGAGTATTGGGACGGAGTGGAGGAGTCATGGTGTGTCATGGAGTGGAGAGTGCAACATATGAAGTGGAAAAGTGAAGAGACCACAAACAGGCTTACCTTCTTGTATTCCATTAAATGAGCAAGCAGGTGAAAGGATGATCTCTAGGATACAGGCAGTGTGCCACATTCATGTTTTTTTCAGAGAAAGCATTTATAAAGTCTTCTTGAGATCTCCACTCGGTAGTTTAATGCTTGCACTGGACTGGGAGCCTGTTCGAATGTATGTGAGTGCAAACTAACCTGTGTCATGCCTTCCTGCTGTATTTAGGTTAGTTTGCAGTCAGATAAGTCTGTGAAGACTCCTGCTGCACAGTTAGGAGGAAACCTGAATGCTCTGACTGTACCCCCGAGATCACACTTTCTTCCACACCTTTGCTTCCTGTCTGGTAGCTCTTCTTGGCTCTCCTGACTATCACTAAAAGGACAGACAAAGCTTATGCTACTCACATAAGTGCATAACCTATAGATGTTTAGGTTGATTCCCTTACTGCAGCTCCAGGCTAGCTACATGTTTAACCCTTTGAGTGCCAGGCAGTAATTCAATGTAATGCATCTTAATGCATTAGATACCCTACTGGTGCCCAAAGGGTTAAATTGGGTCTTCATAGCAAGCTATGACACAATCCCCAGTTTAACAGCACTGCCAGCTATTTAAGCTTTGTGCATGTGGAACACAGCCATGTTAATATATAAACATGTCCTCAGGAATATGAAACTGACTAATTAAGTCAGATTTAAACTTGCAAATAAGGAGTCACCAAAACACTATAAATGCAGTGATTGCAATTTAGCTGTATTTGATTACAGGGTTAAGATGGCGAAGACCACTTAGTGAATACTCGAGATTCATTTGAGTCAAATTTGCTACAATATCACAAAACTGAACCCTTACTGAAGTTTATTGCATCCCCCCTCCCCCCAGTTCTTCTTTGTATTTCATCCTCTGTCTTATTGTTCAGATGTTCCAGTTCTGATCTTTCAACTAAAGACATGCATGAGTGATGGCTGATAACCTCATATGAATGCCCTATAAAATCCACAATGATGGCATCTGCCAAAAGTATATCCAATCTACAAGGTAGCGATAATCCCACGAGTATTTGATTATATTTACATTGTTCTCTTTTAGTCAGTTAGTAGCAGTCTTGGCATGGCGTTGCCCATATGTTAACCCACTGAGTGGCACTGGTGTATGGGTACCTTTCTGAAACTCAAAGGGTTACATTGGGTAAACCTACAGCTCCTGCAATGTAGAAAAGAAAAAAATCAGACCTGCTCAGACGTATTCCATACAGGAATAAATATACATTAAAAAATTATAACAGAACCCTTCAAACGTGGAGCACTTCTTTGACCTACAGCTCTAATGAGTATGGCCCTCATCCCCGACCCCCTCCAGAGGCAGCATGTGTCATGCTTGAATTGGCAGCAAAGGAAAATATGGTTGTTTAAGAAAAAATGTTATATTTTGGAAAGCTTTCTAGCTTGCTTGTGCATCAAGAGAGAAATTCCCACTTCTTCTAACATCTCCATTGAATGGTACCATTAGGAAGTTGTCAAGAGAACAAAACGTGTCATCGATTCCATACCTTACACTAACAAATAAAAGGGTATATGTAAAATTATCAAAAAGTAAAATAATTAAAGGGTCAGTAATGGCCGTATTTAACTTTATTTAATATTGTAGAGGTTACAAAAATAAAATATTTGGAGAAAACGCCATCTCTCAAACCCTTACAGTTTGAGAGATATTCACCACTAAAGTTTCCCTTTACAGCTGACAGCAGGAGATTTGAGTCGGCTGACTTGAGGAGGCTCTTCAGCAGAGCTGAAATTACATTATTTAATAAAAGAACTACTTCAATGGAACGGTCTATAAAGTGTGCTTGCAAACCATGCACACTTTGTAGACCTTTCGAGTGAAGTAATTATTTTTAATTAACGCAATTTCGGCTCTGTTGCAGAGCCGCTGGCTGGTCCCGGGATCTCCTGCTGTCAGCACAGCGCTGACATAAGGAGAAGGGGAGGGAAGAGGGAACTTTAGGGGTGAATATCTCTCAAACCGTAAGGGTTTGAGAGATGCTACTTTCTTCAAATACTTTATTTTTGTAACCTCTACAGGTTAAACACTGGCATTACTGACCCTTTAAACCATATAAATGGTGCTAATAAAATAAGCTCAAAAACAGTGATGTAAATCATGAATTGATGAAATCACCAAAAAAGGGAGTTAAAAATCCATTTACACAAAATTTATAAATCACTCACATAATACTGGAAATGTGGAAAGTTGAAGGTGGTGAGTTGACAGGGCCCAGAGATATTCTGAAATGGGTTGAGAAGATAAAGATCAATGAAATGGTATCAAATATCCAAATGCATCATATGATAATCACAAGACTACATTAGTTTTATTCATTTTAGTTCCAAAACTGTAGTGAATTTGTAGAATTGTATCTGTGGCCTCCAATATGTTGACCAGACCTGACAACCGTTAAAAAAGAGGTTTCCAACATAGGAGAAACACTGAATACTTATTCATTTTACACAGTGGGGGAGATTCACTAAGTGGTGATAAAGAGAGGACAAAGTAGAGATAACTTCTCTAGTTTATCACTTCTGTAGTTCTTATTTTATTATATAGAGCCTGTGAACTAAGATCTCCAAAGTTGAAGAAATCTTAGTGTATAGGCTCCATAGGAATTGGAGAAGTGATAAACTGGAGAAGTCATCTCCACTTTATCACCGCTTAGTGATTCTCCCCCCAGTATATCCAAACACTGCACCTTTTATCACAACAAAGATGCTAAAGTGATAACATTGATCTCAATAGAAATAGTATTGTTCATTGTACAGTTGCCTATAATATGATCAATAGAGAGAAATGTTGCATATATAAACTATCCACTATGTCTTCAGAAGGGATACATGAATTTTTATACGTTACGTTTTACAATTTTTGTTTTTAATCTATATAGATTTCATTTATCATGACTTCTATTTCATTTTATATCAAGTTATCCATAATTTTTGCATTCTAAAAAACATTTGTAAGCACAGTATATATTGTAATTGCTGTTGTGTAATTTTGTGGATGCTGCCCCTTTAATCTTGATGCAACCACAGTCATGTCATGTCATGTTTGTATGTTTCCACGCCTTCCCTCTTGGGTTTAGTTCTCAGGTTGTTTGCCCTGCATTTCCCCATCTTCTCCTGATGAAATAACAGCCCAGTTATGAATTGTGTAGATCCATTCACTTTATGTACCTTTTTATTAAACCGGGATTATTGCCTACATTATCCCCTTGTCCCCCGATGATTGAAGATGCTACCAAAGCAGGAAGCCAAAAAAAAGAGAAAACATCTGAGTGAACTCAGACTACAACCCCACATATGAGAAGCCTGTGCTTGCTGGTACAGGCTGACATATAACTCGTAGCTCATGGGCTATTTCTGGTAATTAAATGGTCTACCTTGCATGTTGCTGTCCCAGAGACCACCTTTGTTGTGATTTAACATCTTTACGGAATGTACTGTGTCTCTCAAATCTATACAAACCATACTATGGTATATATTTCTGTTTTATTTACACGTAATTTGGACTCCTGATTTTCCTAAGTCTTATTTCGGACTTCATCATATGATTCATGTGGACATTTGACACCATTTCATTCATCTTTATCACTTTATCCCATCTCATCATCCATTTATCTCTGGGGCCTGGCAGCCCACCACCTTCATCTTTCCACATTTCCAGAGTTACATTAGTGATTCAATAATTTTGCATAAATGGACATTTGAGTTATTTTTTGTGTGATTTCATCAATTTATGATATTTCACTGTATTTTTATCATTGCACTTATTTTATTAGTGTCATATGCATGGTTTTACTGATATTTCACAGCATTTTTGTCATTGAACGTATTTCATTAGTGCAGTATGTGTGGTTTTACTGTTTTCTTAGAGATAGTTTTAAGGACCTGCTGTGTTGACTCAATTACATTTTTATGTATCTATTATCACATAAACATAAATATATGTATTATTTTTTCCTGCATATTGTAATGCACAGTTACTATTTATTTGCTGAATCTAACAGACTGAAACTACAACTACAAAGGCATTTCTTTGGCCTTGGAAGTGTAACCATGTTTGTGTGCACCTGTGGAACTAATGTGTAGTTTCTATTATTAAACACGTCATAACCACAGTGACCAGTTATGGTGCACTGGTTATCTAATTTATCTATCATATGGTTAACAGACATACAGATTCACTTCATTCCTAAATACAATGCAAACATCTGTGAAGTTCAGGGAACTGCTGGGCTTAACAACCTGTGACTGGAAACACCCATAAAGACAAGGGCTAGAATTACTCTTAAAAGTCAGCTAAAATGAAAATAAACATTTTAAATCTCAGTCTTTAACAAGCATTGTAACCAACAGTGCTGGTTTGTACAGATCAACCCAAAACTTCTTGTCCCATCTCCTGTAGGAGGTGAAGCTGCCTGTGCACAGCTGACTATCTAGAGCTCAGACTACCATTCGACGAGGAGAAGTCCAGGGGGGGATCTGGACTCTGAGGGCTGCAAGTTTATAATGCTGCTACTCACAAAGGTGGATATAGCAATGATTAACTACAAGAAGACTGATCGCTAACATATATTTTAATACACTGTTTTTAGTGCATACACTATGTATATATATATATATATATATACACACACACACATATACTATCGACTGCTGCATGTAGTTGCCCGTTGGATACAATGCTCCATGCATGTTGTGGAACTGCTAGATGTCGATGGAGGTGAGTCTCGTATTGTTGCACCTGTTAATCTCGCTGCATCTATTTTGATAGGAGAGCTCTGTCAAAATCACTGACCCTGTGAATGTTGCTGCAGCAATTTTGCCAAGGGTTGCGGGGGTACTCAATCCCAAGCCACCACACGGAGGGGCTGGTAGCAAACTGTAACCGGTTTATATGTATATATAGTTTCTGTAATGGTTTGTATTTAGTTTTTTTTTTACCTCCACACAATACACAGTAGATTTTACCAATGTGCAAGGGATTAGCCATAGAGAGACCTACCCATGATTCAGATCAGAACCAGCCAAAATCTAGGCCATTCTTGACTGGCCCCAACCTCAGACCAAGAAGCAGGTCCTGGCTTTTTTAGGAATGGCTGGTTATTATCGGAGTTTTGTACCCGGTACAGCGATAATGCCAAGCTCCTGACTGACCTCACCAAAAAAGCTCTACCCCGCCTAGTGACTTGGACCCCAGCCTGTGCCCAGGCCATTGAGGCACTGAAGACCGCTTTAGGACAGGCTTCTGTACTTGCTGCTCCCAATTTTAACCAAGCCTTTCTGGTCCACACAGATGCCTCAAACGTCGGGTTGGGAGCAGTTCTGAGTCAAGTGGATTCCGCGGGAGAGTAGCACCCCATCGCATTCCAGAGCTGTAAGTTACTCGACCGAGAAAGAGGATATGCTACAGTAAAGAAGGAATGTTTGGCTCTGGTTTGGGCAATCAAAAGGTTCCAGCCATACCTTTACGGGTGGGAATTCACTGTGTTGACGGATCACAACCTGTTGGTATGGCTGAACAAAACTGCAGGAGACAATGGACGCCTTTTACGTTGGAGCTTGGCCCTGCAGCCCTATAGGTTTACTGTGCAGTACCGGTCGGGAAAATACAACCGCAATGCGGATGGGCTATCAAGGCAGGAGGACGCCTAGGCCCCGTGGTGCTACTGACCTCGCTTTCCCAAGTCCTCTTCCTGGATTATCAGAGGACTTGGATGCTTATAAGGGGGGTGGTGTAATGGGCCGTAGGCCGTTACTGGGGGTTTAATATGGCTTTGGGGAAAACCTGCTCTACCCAAAAGACTGAAATTCACTGGGCCAGCGAGAGCCAGCAGGAATATTGCAGGCCGCCATGACTTTAAATGCAGGCCGGATTGTTGAAGACCCGCAATATCCGACAACCAACGGGTGTCTCCCATCTGGATACAGTAAAGACTCGACATCATGTCGAACTGTTTGTGTGAAGTAGGCAGTTCCCTGATTGGCCAAAGCCCTGGGTGACGAGTTTAAAGGTCACCCATAGAGTTAACATGGGGGAAAGTAGGAGGCCCAGGGATTGGTCAGTTATCTGTCCGCCCAAAGATTCAGATAGGCCGAGACGGCCATGATGAAACTGACCAGGATTGGCCAGCCGATTCCAGGCTCCTGATTGGCCAGGGGTGGAAGAGGAATATTCAAACGGACTAAAAAGATGCTTCAACCTCCTGGCCATTGTGTAAAATGTGTATTCGAGCCCTCAGCCTTTTGTCTCAATGTTTACCTATCACCGTGCCCGTGCTCCCCTTGTTGTTTTCTGTCAGTCTATCCTGTACTTTGCTCCCATTGGCTACTCTGTGTTTGTTCCGCCCAGTATGACCTTTATATACTGGGCTCTGGCACCCCTCCGGTGCCCTTTCGTGGTGTTCCTGTACCAGTGCTTGTTTATGCTCAGTGATTCCCAGTGTACCGAATTAGGCTGTCTGACTACTCTGCATCTTGTCTCCTGCTCCTGTGTACCGCCCCGGATTGCCTGACTATTTTTCTGCGCCTGCTCCTGTGTACCGACCCGGCTTAGCTGACATTCCTGCTTCTGTGTACCAACCTGGCTTGGCTGACGTTCCTGCTCCATGATTTGACGCGGATTGGCTGACGTTCCTGTCCGTGATTCGACCCGGCTTGGTTGGTGTTCCTGCTCTGTGTCGCCTTGGCGACATTCTGATCATCAGGCAATTGTGACTCCGTTTCCACTCCTGCAGAGTACAAGTGGCCTAGTCTCCGTTACTGCTACGGCAGTGTGCCATTGGCCTTGTCCTCCGTTACTGCTCCGGCAGTGTACTAGTGGCCTAGTCTCCGTTACTGCCTCTGCAGAGTGCAAGTGTCTGCCTCTGTTACTACTACGGCAGTGTGCCTTTGGCCTAGTCTCTGTTACTGCGCCTGCAGAGTGCAAGTGTCTGCCTACGTTACTGCTACGGCAGTGTGCCACTGGTCTAGTCTCCGTTACTGCTTCTGCAGAGTGCAAGTGTCTGCCTCCGTTACTGCTACGGCAGTGTGCCATTGGCCTAGTCTCCGTTACTGCGGCTGCAGAGTGCAAGTGTCTGCCTCCATTACTGCTATGGCAGTGTGCCACTGATCTAGTCTCCGTTATTGCTTCTGCAGAGTGCAAGTGTTTGTCTCCGTTACTGCTACGGCAGTGTGCCATTGGCCTAGTCTCCGTTACAGCTCCTGCAGAGTGCAAGTGGCCTGTCTCCGTTACTGCTACGGCAGTGTGCCATTGGTCTTGTCTCCGTTACTGCTCCGGCAGAATGCGAGTGGTCTGGTCTCTGTTACTGCTACGACAGTGTCTTATGTTGCTCAATTCCTATTATTACTCTGGCAGTTCACGTTTGTTCTGCTAACCTGTTTCTGGGCATTACGAATCCTTAAGCTGTCTATATGGAGAGAGCTCCATCACAGACCTCTCTGCACATGGTACTGTTTACACTCATTGAAGACCATTAACCCACGCAGTACCTTTCTCCTGGGAATCCATCATATTCTGCCTGACCTGTGTCAGTATAGACTGTTGTGGACTTTATGGTTATACTGGACCTGTGTAGGCATATGTATATGTAACCTGTCATGTGTCTGTATTATTCAGCTTATATACTACAGGACCTGTGAGGGTTATTTTATTAGTGATTTCAATAAAACTGTGTTTTATCCTAAACCACTCTGTGTGTCAAACAAACCGTTACATTACCCCTCATCCGTCCCTTTGTCTAAATAATGTGATCATGTCTGGACCTTTGTGTTATGTATGCACCACTTGTCACTGTCTATTGTATGCTTTGTTTGGTATTAAGTTGTGATGTGATTAATGTTGTATAAAAAGAGCTGGAGTTCATCAAATAAAGTGTGTTAGTTTTGGAACTTCATCCGTGTCCTGTCTCGTCGCTGGGTGGTATCAAGGGTCTCCTTTCGACAACCATCCTAGGAAGCAGCTCTGGGAGAATGACCGGCAAGGCTACCTGCTTATAGCCCACCTCAGGAGAGAAAAACCCAGCACGACGGCTTAAGTCCATCCACAGACTTAGGTATCCGTTACTGGGTACCCTTGTTTATCTCAGCAGTAAAGACCAAACTATATATTTTTCACTGTAAAACAATATGTCTTGTTTAATGCAGGACTTATGGGAAACACCCGCTGTAGTTGAGCAGAATCTGATGCAACCCTACAGACTGAATGTTTTTCATGTCCTGCATTAAAGGGGACCTCTGTTTACTTTATGCTTGTCTTTTGTTCATTGATTACATTCACAAACCACTGGTTTTCTCTTCTATACACAAAGCCATTTCGAATCATCTCCCAAGTGATAAAGTAAAAAAGCAGAGAGTAGTTCAATGTGTTGCTTTTGCAATGCATGGAACACACCAATGGCACGCAAAGGATTAAAGAAGAATTGTACCATAGGGATACATGTTTAACACAATAACTTACCTAGATAAGATGTCTCTAGGGCGCACATCCTAATAGTAAACAATAGTCTTCAGCAGACCTGAATGACTAGTAAGGGCCAAACACCTAACATTGGGCGAATCCTTTTGATAAATGATCTAAGTGGAATTTATTCTTAATGTATATCCACTTACCAAAAAAAAAGACACCAATTCATATAGTGTTATGGTTGCTTATTGCTTAACTCTTTGAGTACCCGAAATATATAATGCATTGGATAACCTTTCTGGCACTCGAAGAGTTAACCTTCTGAATGCAAGGAAACTTTCCAACGCTTCGCTAGCATCCGAAGTGTTAAGCATCCGCAAACCTCCTTAGTCCTTGTATACCCCAAAGTCCTCTTCTTTTCCTGTATAATATGCCACATTTTTGAGGGATTACGAAAGCAGCTAGGAGTAGCTGTCTGCACGCCGTGTGACTGGCTGCCCATAAATAGCCTAGACTGGTTTCCGTTTGTTTTGGGGGAATTAAAACCTCCTCTTTTCTTTCTCTCTTCTTTTTTGTTTGCTCAGGAAATTATTTGCATGTGAACCACAAGAGTGAAGGGAAAGAGCAGACGCTGTGGGAGATAGGAGTTCGTGTGTTGGAGCCTGTATGCAATCCTTCTGGTGATGATGATGCTATGTTAGAGACCAAAGCCCTGTTAGAGGATGGCTATCCGAGAGCTGAAAGTTTGCCTTCTGGGGGTGAGTGCTATTTGGCCTCTTTTTTGGTGTTAAAATGAGGGAGGGAGCTAATACAAAATAACAATGATGGGGATTTGGATGGATTCACTGCTTACTCCAGATCAGCAAGGTCGCGCTGAGGCAGTTTTTTCTCCCTTTAACCATTTGTTTGCCAGAGGGTATCCAAGGCAATTAGATGGACTCTGCTCTCGCACGCAATCCTTTGAGTGCCAGATGTGTATCCAATGCATTGGATAGAGTTCTGGTATTCAAAGTGTTAAAGGTCCAGAGGAATGGGAATGTTGTGCGAAGCAGTGCGTTACACATTCATTTGGGCCTTAACCCTTTGAGTGCCAGAGAGGTTGCCAACGCATTGCAGCATAGTGCGTTCGATCCCGATCAGGCACTCAAAGGGTTAAAGGGTTGAAGCCTCTTATAACTAACAGCAACCAACGGAGCCAGTCTCTTTTTGTATTCCTTACAAATAGGAACGTACTGTGTCAGTTCTTATTCATCTCCGTTCTCACAAGTGTATCAGTCCTTGGTTTTAACACAGTCCTAACTGGAACTCATTAGCTGTAGGAACAAAGACAAATGTGGAGTCATTCTAGGGCAAAACAACTGCGCCCTAGTGGACAATTAAAACCCTCCTTAGATTCATATTGGGATATTTAGAGTGGTCGCAATGTGCGAAGAGTCAGACCTCCATAGTATTCAGAATAGTTTAAACCTCATTTTGAGCTTTTATTTGTCCCCTGTGTTAAAGTGCGTATGCCCCTTTTTAGCAACTTTAGACTTTAACCCTTTGACTGACAAAGGGGTATGTAAATGCATCTTGGGGTTAAGCATATGACTCAGTGAAACAGTTCTTGCTTTTCAACTACATTTTATCACATACACATTTTGTGACACAACGCAAGACTACAAATCCCAGAATTCTATGAGACAGAAAGCTGTTCTGCTTCAATTGTTGTTTGAGCCCTACTGTAGCATCCTCAGCAACTGAAAAGCGGACTGGGGATTATGGGAGTTGTAGTCTAAGATCAGCTGGAGAATTGCAGGTTGCCAACCCATGGGATGACTGAGAAAGAAACCATTGTTGAAAAATTGGCCACAAAAAAACAGAATTTATTTTTCTTTTGTTTGGTCTTTCTATATTTTCTGAAAACATATTTATGCAGTCATGCTCACATTTTCCAGTGCTTAAAAGCTGAACTCTTGAATGGATCACACTTTAAAACATTGCATTTTAAGTGCCTTCTGGGCATCACAATGGTTAACAACAGGGCTGGATTTGCAGCTCAAGCACCCCTAGGCACAGCACCCTATGGTGCCCTTAGTCCCGCCTTAACCCCACCCCTATCCACACCCCTCATTTAACCACACCCTCTTTTGTGGCCAAAACCATTTTTAGATTTATTCTTAACAGTAAACATGTAAAATATTGATTTTATTCTAACTTTAAAAGTATTCTGACATTAAGAAGAACTGGAGCAATTTTGGAGCAAAGCAACTGCAATATAAGGGCCTAAATGCTGACACAATGATCAGTAATGTGAGGGCCTCTTTGCATGTGGGATCTGGAGATATTTACTTTGTGTAAATGACAAAGTTAAGTCTCATATAATTTGGACAAAGTATGCTAAGCTTGCCACCTTGCCAAGGTACCCCATTACAGGCAAGTCCTTACCTTAATATTCTTTGTCCTATGAGCTGAAACTCTCCTGTTTACTCATTTACTAACCTTAATTTATTTTATCCTGAGACCTGAATCTTTGCCAGCTTCACTCATTGATGGAGAGAGAGACTCTGTGACAGGCATTATATAGTGTGCTAAAACAACGAGCATTGCACCTGGGGGTGGGAGGGCTGCTTAAATCAATAGAAGTTGGTCAAAACTTCCATAAAGTACAATTCCAGTACAGGTTTTGGTAAGCATACCCAAAGAAAAAAATATATTTACAATTGCTGGAATGCAACCAGTTTTGACCAAAATAGCTAAAAGTAAATACACAAAATACTGGGGCATTGTGGGATAACCATTCATGAACCAGACACTCACACATATAACCATGACACTCCACAATCAGACAGGCACACATGTTATTCATCAGATCTGCACCCACTGCGGATACTTTCCCCCTATGCACATGCCACCTACACTTCAGATAAGCACAGTCTGATCCATAGGATGTCCACCCCATAATCCAGGCACCTGCCTTTTCATATGACATCCACTCATCCACACTACACAGTATTATTTAATTAATGCCAGTACAGAACAAAACATCCTACATAATGCAGTGTGAACAATACTGTATTTTTACAGGTCTGATACACACGAAGCTCAGAGCAGGGAAACAACATAAGCCACAGAAGTGCAATTCTGCAGCAAACCAACTGAACCTTAGAGGAGACATTAATATTCCCAATTATTTATATGTTAGTTTTTACCCCCATAAATGCTAACGAGGTCTCCAGTGCATTTTTTTACAACGTGTTGGAGACCACTATAGCATTCAAGGGGTTACAAGTCCAATTTAAATCAATGTGAATTGGGAAATGCTTATTAACAGTTGGTGTACTCCAGAATGGAACCTCTTAACTTATTGAATATTGGCCCAAATGCACTGGGGATTCACCAAATCTTCTTCCCAGAAAGAAAATTACAAAAGCGAGTCCATCTGCATCTCTAGAGCTGGTTGACCCTGCCCTGAATAGACATGTTAAAGAGCTGTTCAGTGTTAAACTGCTGCTTGCCAGAGGGTCTAGCTCTTCTCACAACCACGCAAGGAAGAAGATCTGAGGGAGAGTCACTAAGCGGTGATGAACTGGTAATAAAGTGGAGATGACTTCTGAAGATTATCATTTATCCAATTCCTATGTTATTCTATGGAGTCTATGCACTAAGATCTCCAAAGTCGAAGAAATCTTAGTGCATTAGCTCCATAGAATAACATAGGAATTGGAGAAGTGATACTGCTGAAGAAGTCATCTCCACTTTATCACCGCTTAGTGATTCTCCTCCTAGGTGAATCCCCAGTGCACTTGCTCTAAGTGCTGCAGGCTTGGTGTGTATTAGTTCTGGGGAGCAAAAACCTGTCCTCAGTCCCTCCAAACATTGCAGGTTGTCAGAATCTCCTCACAAACACAGGAGAATCGATCAGTGGTTCTGTCATTCTGAAGAATCTGTCAGAGGCAACAACATTCATTTGTGTTTAATTGATGATATCCTCAAAACACAAACTGCAGGGGGAGCCTGAGGCCAGAATGTGTCCACCCCTGTATTACCAGACCAGCAGAAAGAAGCATATCTCCTAACATTTCAAATAGCCAAAGAGGGACACTTTTATATAGGGGGTATCACTGTTGTGTGGCTATTGGAATGGTATTATGTCATGTTATGTTATTTTATGAACTATTCATTCCAGCGGGATATGCAATGCATTACTTGCCACTCTGGCACTCAAAGGGTTAACTTTTACAAGAAATGTCTCAAATCAGTTGTGCTTTGGAGATGTGCATTAGCATCCTAGAAGTTAGCATTTGTCAATGTGCAAAAAGGCAAAGCAAAATATATACCTAATTATCTTCTTAACCCATTGCCAATGGGTTAAGAAGGTAATGGGGTATATATTTTGTTTTGCCCTTTTGCTCATTGACAAATGCTAACTTCTAGGACGTTAGTGCACATCTGCAAAGCACAATTTATTTGATTTGAGGCATTTCTTGCAAAAGTTAACCCTTTGAGGACCAGAGCAGGGTTGGGCAAGGCATTACTGTTCAGGGAAGTATATAAATATAGTATTGATAAACTACACATATAATAAAATAATGAATTAGGGCTATGTTAAATATCCTAGATGTAGATTTGAAAGCAGTTTAATTGCTTATGCCCACTACAAAAGGCAAAATAGGAAACCAGGACCTCAACAGTCTTCTTGTCTCTCTGTTCAGTTTTGCACTAGCTGATCAGTTTTCCACTTGTGTATATTCCCCCCTCTACAATGCAACAGTCTCAGTCACTGCAGTGTTAAATGACTCAGAGCAGACTCGAGTACCTGGTAAGGGATGACTGACGTTAGGCTAACTCACACAACACAATGTCACAGTAAGTAGACAAGACTGGCTCAGCACTGGCATCCGCATGTGCTCACTCACTGCCTGCTAGTACCATTGGGGATGAATTTAGGAGGAAATATTACAGTGCAGGCTGTGTGCATGCGCATGCGTGGTTCAGTTTTGACCTTCTCGCCATTACTTGAGCAATGCGACTGAGGGATGGGAACTGTACAAAAGACTCACTTGGGACGGCGAGGTGGCACTGAAATGAAGCGCCCGACCCTCGGAGGTGCTGCATTGCATTAAGTTTCTGGAGGCACAATCCCCAAATGGGCTGGTGGAAGGGCCGGTGGGCGTGACAGGGCCATTGCCAGGCGCCCCTACAAATGTGGCGCCCTAAGCATGTGCCTCATCTGCCTATTTATAAATCCGGCACTGGTTTACAAGCAGTGTATTTGTTTTGTTGCAAGCCTACATTCCATTGTAGTGGATAACGCACTGGTTTTATCCATCTGAATCCCAATGAAGTCTGTGTAGAAATTTTTAGCTAGAATCCTTGATAAAATTATCATCTGCAATGGTATCCAGGCTACAGTTACCATCACATGGGTATATTCATAAAGCTAAAAAGGTTCAGTTCTGGAACAAAGCCATTGCATCACAGAGGGAAAATGAAAATCTCCAAGATTTAAATAGGACTTTCAGTTCTTTAATGCTTGAGTTCTCCAACATTCTGAAGAAATGTGTGGGCAACCTCTATCATTCAGAGGGTTAAAAGCACAAATTAAGTCAATGGGAATTCAGCTTAATTTTTATTTCAGCCTTATGGTGTAACTGGAATGCTCCAGAACTGAACCTCTTTAACTTGATGAATAAGAAGTTTGGTCTCATAATTTAAAGAGCTAAACAAACATACATCAGTTAAGAGAATATTTCCTGCTCCTTATTATTCCAGCAACTTATTAAGGATGCATATTAAAGGGCTTCTTAAGGACCACAGCAGTGGGCTACTATTGGCTTCTCACCTGTTGCTGTGGAACTTGAAAACAAAGTCATACCACCTTATCTAGGGCTGCATAGTAATCATTTCCCTGCAGTATGCCTTTTTCATGTTTACAGTATTAAAGAGATGAGGTGGCAACTCTACCGAGACATGTGCAGAAAGCCACAGTGATGCATTTCACTAGATTAGTAAGTAAGGAAAGTTTTCGCTTATATTTCTTGTTGTGTAGGCACATGGCCAATTCTTTGTGTAGTATATAGCTTCCCATGCATAAAAATAAATAAATAACAGATTCACCTAAAATAAAACATCAGTGTTGCTTTCTCTTTGGTACATAATTGCTTATATTTTGTCCCTTTACTTTTCTTGCTTTTTAATACATATGCCCCCTTTTTACCTTGTTCCACAGACATCATAATTAGAGTGTAAGCTCTGTTGGTTAGGGACTCCTAGGGTATTAGAGGTTGATGAAGGAGCTTTATAGAACTGGCATTATAAAAAAATATGGAGTAAAATTTACCAAAAACTGTAGATCGCCATTTAAAAAAATCTTACGGCAGTTTTGGAAGCCTTTACACTACGTAGTTGTGTTTCTGAAAAAGTAACGGTAAAGGTGGAAAAAATGATTGAGTGGCGAGTTGATAAAGAAATGTTATTGACTCCGACAATTTAGCGACATAATTCTTGCCAGAATGCTAACAACAAGTATCGGGTGTTTTTAACCCCTTAAGGACCCATGACGGCCCTGGCACTTCATGGGTTCAACATGCGATAAGGACCCATGACGGTCCAAGACTGTCATGGATTTCAGGCCTCCCCGCGTTGCTGCACACTGTTTGGGGAGCCCTGATTCAGATAACTAAAAAAAAATGGTCTGTGGTTCATAAAGGGTTAGTAATACCTGCTGTTAACACACTTTAATATTGTAGGTGTTAAAAATATAAATTTATGATGTATGCATTGTCTCTCAAACATGTATAGTTTGAGCGATATAAGCTGCTAAAGTTCCCCCCTTTCCTCCACTTTCACTGACATCAGCTTTCTAGCTGACAGCAGGAGATTTGGGTTGTGCGTCCCTACGGTGGCTCTTCAGCAGAGCCGAAATAGCTCTATCTAAAAAGAAATACTTCAATGGAACGGTCTACAAAGTGTGCCTGGTTTGCAAGCACACTTTGTAGACCACACCAATGAATATTTATTTTTAGATAGTGCTATTTCGGCTCTGCTGAAGAGCCGCCGGATGGTCCCAGGACCAGGATCTCCTGCTGTCAGCTAGAGGGTGACGTCAGTGAAAGGGGAGGGGAGAATTTTCGCAGCTTATAGGGATAGTAATGTTTCATAATAAAAGCAGCTCTAATTAATCTTCATTGTATTTGAGCCATAGAGAGTGTTATTTCAATACTGTCAGAGTTGTAGTTCGAGAGTAATTGAATGATAAACTTTCCCCCTCCTGCCTCTTTTACCTAGTGTAAGACACCTCCCCTCAGATGTGGAATCTGGTCCACAGACCAGACAGACCAGGCAAGGAACAATCTTCTTACTGTGAGAACAATGAAAACCCTGCCCCCCATGTCAGGTTTTTCAGGTTTTTCCCTTATGTTAATTGAAGATTGTCCCTCTCTGCAATCCACTTGGACACCACCCTGCTGCTCTGAGGTGAGCAGTGTTACATCATTAAAAGGGGCGGGAGGGGGATACTTTATCATTCAATCTTGAACTACATCTCTGACAGTATTGAAATAACACTCTCCATGGCCCGAATACTATGAAGATTAATTGGAGCTCATTTTATTTTGAAACATTACTATCCATTTAAATCTCTCAATTTATACGTCTTTGAGAGAAAAAACATACATCATTGAATTTATATTTTAATGTCTAGAATATTAAAGTTTCTTAACAGCAGGCATTACTAACCCTTTAAGTGCCGGTCCTTAAGGGTTAAGTCATTGGTGGAGTAGAGCTAAAGTAGCCGCTTGTTAAGGTCACTGTTCCAGGTTCAATTCCCGTTGCTTCTATTACGTTTGAAGTTATACTGCTGAGGTCATCATTTAAGCTGTATCTATAGCATAGTGGTTAAGACACAGGTCCTTTACACAGCAGTCTTACGCTCAATTCCAGTGCCAACCTAGTATAATATATATTGTAGCAGAAAAAGGGAAGTAGTCATGCCACTGTACAGATCTCTAGTTAGACCTCACCTAGAATATTGTGTACAGTACTGGAGACCCCATCTCCAGAAGGATATTGATACTCTAGAGAAAATTCAAAGAAGGGCTACTAAAATGGTGACTGGTCTACAGGAAAAGAAATATCAGGATAGACTAAAGGATCTGAATATGTATAGCTTTGAGGAGAGAAGAGAGAGAGGGGAAATGATAGAAACATTCAAATACATGAAGGGGTTCAACAAAGTACAGGATGGAAGTATATTTCAAAAGAGTAAAAACGTTAGGACAAGAGGCTATAGTCTAAAACTAGAGGGACACAGGTTTAGATGTCATGTAAGAAAGTTTTACTTCACTGAGAGGGTAGTAGACAAGTGGAATAGCCTACCAGCAGAAGTGGTAGATGTCAATACAGTGACAGAATTTAAGCATGCATGGGATAGGCATAAGGCGGTCCTTAACATAAGAAAAGACCAAGGACCAAAAAAGGTTTGAGGTTTTGTTTTTTTTTTTTGTTTTTTTTTACACAGTAGGAAATTGGGCAGACTAGATGGGCCGAATGGTTCTTATCTGCCGTCAAATTCTATGTTTCTATGTTAATCATTCCAAGAATTAATGCCATATTTATAACGGTGCCCTTACTCATTTATAAATAAGGCCTGGCGTTGTTGCCAGTTGCCGCAACTTAAAGACATTTCTCCCCCTGATGTTCTTAGACCACATGAATGTTAGTGGACTCCAAAGCCTTAACCCTGTGATTAATAGAGATGTTGCATACATCTCTGGCAATCAAAAGGTTAAACCGTCGAGTGCTAGAGGTGTACTTTGGTACTCTGAGGATTAAAGGGGTTAAAATCTCCACTTAAATTAGTGGGGATTTGGTGAATTTTTATTTCTCACCCCAAATTCAGCTGATATGCTCCAATTCTTCTTCGTTAGTCAGTCTCTAGGGCCCATATTTATACTGGAGTTATTCTGAAGTAAACCAGCTGCACTATAGGGGACAAATAAAAATTCCTAAATTTCCATTCACTTGAATAGAGTTTTTTAACCCCTTGAATGCTAGACAGGTCTTCAATGCATTGCTTCACAATGCATTGGAGACCTCTCTAGCATTCAAGGTGTTAAAAGGCTAATTTAATTTAATAGGAATTTTTATTTGTTCTTCACAGCAAGGTTCGTTTACTCCAGAATAACTCCAGTTTGCTTTTATAAATATGGTCCTATGTGACTAGCTCTATGGTAAACATGGACAGTCTGGACTTAGAATAATTAGAATCTAGTGGGAAGATGGGCTCCCATTGGAGCTGGGCCCACTGCAATTGCACACTCTGCACCCCCTGTAGTTTTGCTCTGGACCAAAGGGGTGCACAGTACATTTTGTTCACTTTGTCATATGTTTATGAATGATATTGTGTGATGAAAAGCTATAAAAAGCTAATGGATGAGAAAGTTATCTGAAACAGATAGGAACTTCTTTGGTTATTGACTAAGCAGTTTATAATTAACTAATTAACCCACTGGATATTAGAATGGTGTCCTATGTATTATTTTGGAGCTGCCTCTAACTTCCAAGGGGTTAAATAGTTTTGCTTACATGGAGCTAGGAAATCACTTAGGATTACAATCAAGAAAGCTGAAGAGGAGCAATTCCGGGGTAAACCAAATGCACCTTGACAGGCAAATTATAAATCCCCAAATTCCCATTAATTTAAAGGAACACTAATGCCTAAAACTGATCTGGGGTTATATACACTTAGATACCCTGTACTTCATGCATCATCTGTTAAACTTCTATATTTGTTTTCCAAGGCCTAATATCTAGGCTAACATATGCTTCATGGGAGCTTCCACTTGCCTTTTTAATGCTCCCTGACTCCCATTAACATTGAAAGTAACTAAGAAGTGATAGTGCTATATTGCCTGTAAACAACTGAAATAAAGCAACATCCTTTTGTAATAGAACTGTGGTTTGCCCTAATAGCTATAAATGAACTGTCTTAGCTCTTATCTTTCATTACAAACAGCACAAACAAAATGAACCCAATGTTGTCTGTAATAGGACTTTCTATACTTACATTAAAAAAAGCAAGTTGTAGATTATAATATAGGAATCTAAGAAAAAAATTATTTGACAGTTAGTTCATGATATTTAACCCTCTGAGTGCCAGAGGTGTACTCAATGCATTGCATACTCCTCTGGCACTCAAAGGGTTAAAAGTATTTCAAACAAAGTAATTTTAGTGATCCCTTAACCCTTTGAGTGCCAGATTTGTATCCAGTGCATTGTTTTGCAATGTGTTGGAGACCCCACAGGCACTCAAAGTGTTAAATGGGGCTTTTCACATGTTTGAATGCTAGAGAGAGCTTCTGTAACATTAAAGATGTTAAAAGCTCCTTCAAATAAATGGCCATTTTTATTTGTTCCCTTTGGCGTAATTGGTTTTCCTGAGAATTACTTTGACTTGGTACATATGGCCCATTTTAGTCAAGGCTAGAGATGTTTAAATGTCATGCATGTTTGTTGTCTCTTCCTCCCTCCCCCGCTCTGGTTTTTAACCTCTGTACTCCTTGTTTGAATCAGAGAGGAGGGAGGCAAGTTATGTGTTTCCTGGAAATTCTCTCTGATAACTATTCCATCTGGGAAACTATTCCCTAACAAAGAGTGAAATGAGGTCTGTATTTCTGTATAAATGTTTTTGTGTGTGTGTGTGTATTACTATGCTTAAACATCTCATTTATTTTTAAAATGTTATGTCTGTTCAATAATGTTGAAGGTTCAGCTGGGTCTGTATATGCTTAGTGTTAGATCGCAATGCCATTCTAAACATAGTTATGCTCAATGAACTTTAAAGGGCAACTTTCATAGTAGTTACCACACAAGCACATCTGGTCCCCTGGAAGCAGACCTGCCACTGCAGTAGGGTTTGCATTGTGAACTCCAGCTGATCTGCAGGAGAGTGGAACTTGTATCTTAGAAGAGACCTAATCTGCTTTACTGCTGATCCTGTCATGGAATCTGAATTGAGATATTTGAAGTGTCAAAGTTTAGAGTTGAGTGGTACCTGCCCTGGCAGTTCCCATAGACTGCTATGGAAGTATTTGCTAACCCAGTGTCAGTAATTTGTGGAGACTGTACACTCAAAGTTTTAGGTTGCATTCCAGCCCTCTGCCATCTGAAGGGTCCAGTTTCTTGACTTCCAAATATATGCAAGAACCCCAGGGCCTAGATGCACTAAATGTCGATGTGGTCTCGGTACGATATTGTGATTGTGTTCGAATCACTCCGACAATTCGATCTGCACACACATTGACATATTCATAAAAATTGTCGGATGGAAGGGGAAGGTTGGAGAAGGTCCTTATTAGCATACAGGATTTTCGAAGTGCAGTCTGTGTGGAAGGGATCTCCTCCCCTCACACATCACCAACACTACCACAATTCTGTACAGCATTCTCTGTGCTTCCCTACCCAGCCAGTAGGGGAACACAGAGAAGTCTTTCAGCACCATGGACAGTATTGAATGTGCATTGCTCACCCCTGTGGCATTCAAAAGGTTACAATAAACAGAACTAGTCCAGCAAGCACTACAAAATGTGCCCCCCCCCTAATGTGTTGACATAAATTGCATATATTCGACATACTAACTCCATCTGACTTTCACCTCAGGGACTGCCATTTAGTCGACTACACTTTTATTCAACTCCATTTTTTTACTCCATTTTTATTCTACTCTATTTTTTTTCTACTTCATTTTTTCATCTCCATTTTTTGTTGACTCCATTTTTTCTCTACTCCATTTTTATTATACTCCATTTTTAGTCGACTACACTTTTACTCAAGTCTTTTATTCGACACTTAACCCTTTGAATAACAGAGAGATAGCAAATGCAGTGTATGTCGGAGAATGCATGTTGGAGAATGCTGTTTGGAATTGTCGTAGCTCTCCCTGCTGTTGCTCCTTAGGAAAGTACAGGAGAGATCCCAACTACGACAGCCTGAGTTAGGTGAAGTGGAGACTGTGACTTACATACAATGTCAGATTGAGCAAACATGTGGAATATGAAGTTTAATGTGGGGAAGTGTAAAGTCATGCATTTGGGAGGAAACAATCCCAAGGCTACTTATAAACTTAATGGAATAATTTTAGGTGACTCGTTGCTAGAAAAAGACCTGGGTATCCTTGTCAACTACAAACTTGGAAACAGTGACCAGTGTCAAACAGCAGTAGCAAAGGCAAACAAAGTCCTGTCTTGCATAAAAAGAGGTATTGAAGCAAGAGTGGATAACATTATTTTGCCATTATACAAATCATTGGTAAGACCTCACCTTGAGTATGCAGTGCAATTTTGGGCACCGGTTCTGAAAAAGGATATACTAGAACTAGAGAGGGTACAGCGGAGAGCAACAAAATTAATTAAGGGAATGGAGGACTTGACATATGAGGAACGACTAAACAAACTTGGTTTATTTACTCTAGAGAAAAGACGACTAAGAGGAGACCTTATCACATTGTACAAGTATATGAGAGGTCAATACAAGGATCTCTGCGGTGAGCTATTTATTCCAAGGCCTGATCAGGTGACCAGGGGACACCCCTTGAGATTAGAGGAAAGGAGGTTTAAACTTCAGCAGAGGAAGGGTTTTTTTACGGTAAGGTCTGTCAAATTGTAGAATTCATTGCCCAGGGAGGTAGTTATGGCAGATACAATGGATACATTTAAGAGAAGATTAGATACATTTCTTTCAAAAGGGCACATACAGAGTTATACTGTTTATCAGTAGGCTGATCAGGAAGGTCTGATAAAGACTAATTTAATTGGTAGCAGGAAAGCTATAAAATTCTCAGTTACTGAGGTATGAGGCGAAGGTTGAACTTGATGGACTTGTGTCTTTTTTCAACCTAATTTACTATGTTACTAACTCCGACAGCAGAGGCTGCTATTGGAGTTTACTGAATGAGTTGAAGTGTCACATTAACATGCCAACACACCCCCTTGCATACAAATGTGTCTCATTGTGCTTAATTTCCATATGGAAATGAGCAATTGTCGACGCAAAGAGTAAAAATTTGTAAACCAGTTGAAGGAACGACGGATTGATGTAGATGTTGGAATTTGTGTCGGAATCATGTTGATGCAATGCCGTAGAGACTTTGGTGAATACCGTGGATGTGCCTACGACCCTCCTCCGACAGTACATCGACATCCGTAGTCCTCTTCGACCTTTAGTGCATCTAGGCCCAGGAGTTTTATTAAATCTGTTTCCACTGGAGAATACCTAGTAAAATATGATAATTACCTTTTAACCTTGTGAGTGCCAGAGTGATGTCCAGCCCATTGTGTCACAATACTTTGGCTATCCCTCTGGCACTCAGAGGTTTAAAAGGTGTACATTAATTCCTGCATCTCTAATTTTCAGTTGATTTATAGCAACCAAGTAATTTGTATACATGCTTGTTTACACTTGCGATATTAGTACATGATGTTATTGATGGATAAAATAATGGAGAATGATCTGAGACATTTGCTTATGTATGTGAGTGCTGCCTTCAAGGCTTCTGCGGCATTGACTTCTATCTTTTTAAACCACAAATGTGTGTCTAGAATATACTGAAGAGCCATTCATAATCCTTTGAGTGCCAGAGGGGTACGCAACGCATTGTTTTGTAATAATGCTTTGCGTACGTCTCTGGCACTCAAAGGGTTAAGACAGATGCGAGACCAAGGATTATAGAAACGCTACAGGAGATGCAACTTTCCAGTAAAAGGACAATAACAGCTGGGCCTTTAGGCTCCTTGTCAACATGATGCACATGTCTGATTTCTGCATGACCTATTCAAGTCTATAGATGTGCTCCTGGAAGTAGCTGTACATTCAGTGACACACCAATGAGTTTTTTTTTTTTACTTTTTTTCAGAAAGGAGAAAGGCAGTCTTTAATATGGCCTCCTTAAAGGGATAGTAATACTTCGTTTTAACTTTATTTTATTTTGTAGGCATTAAAAAAATATGAAGAATGATATAAGTCTTATCTCTCAAACATTTATGGTTTAAGAGATATTCACAAGCAAAGTTCCCCCTCCCGCCCCTTTTACCTAGTGTAAGCCATCTCTTCTCAGATGGGGAATCTAGTTGTAGGACCAGACAGATAACAGCAGGGGACAATCTTCTTACAATGAGAACAGTCCTGCCCCCCTTGACAAGCTTTTCAGGTTTTTCCCTTATCTTAATTGAAGATTGTCCCTCTCTGCAATCTACCTGGGCACCTCCCTTCTGCTCTGGCTGAAAAGTGTTACATCAATAAAAGGGGCGGAAGGGGGACACTTTGTCATTGAATTACTCTTGATCTACAACTCTGACAGAATTGAAATAACACTCTCCAAGGTCCAAATACTATGATGATTAATTAGAGCTGCTTTTATTATGAAACATTACTATCCCTTTAACTCCCAGGAAAGAGGTGGCTGTAGGGTTCTTGCAGGGGTTTCATTTGGTGCACATAGACCTTAGGTGGCTTGAGGATGTGTCTGTATGTATATTTGGGGACAAGAGACACCTTTATGTATAGGTTTTAATGTCCTTTTAGGTTCCTGATAGATTCCTCTGGGGATCTTGTTCATCTGAATGCTAGGTCTCTGGCTTTGGCAGTGTTGGTAAGAGGACAGTGGCTCAATCCACAGTACACAGATAACTCATTTAAGAACAACCTCTGTTCTGTTTTTTAGTGGGAATTGGTTATTTGGAAACCCTTTGGATGAAATAATAGAAAATACACTAGGCTAAATCATATAATCCAGATCTGGGCTAAGATTTTTTCAAACAAATGAGACAGTATTTTTCTGTAGGGATCGGTTGCTATATGGCAAAGCAATCAGAGCTCTGGAGAGGAATGACTGATTTCAGCATTTTTTTAACTATTCAAGGTCTGAAAGTCCTCTTCTTGATTTAATATGTGTGAACCGCTTTATGTGGGTTAGCAGCTTCTGGATGTAATCTCTTGTTACTGTCATTTTCACATCCCATTACAGGACTGGGGGGTCACTTTAAGCTTCAGGGGTACCTATATTCAGGTACTTTCTGCTCCCATTAAAAATTCATGTGCTTTCTGTTACCAGTTCTTCTCTCCCTTTTGGTATAGCAATCTATCCCATGTTTTTTTCCAAGGCCACTTTGCTTTTAATATTCCACATTAAGTAAAGTGCCTCAGGATATCCTTACCTGGACAGAATCATTATGACTTGTTAGGATCCTGGTATATAGCTTCGCATAGAGAACTGACCATACAGTTTTTTCATTAAAGAAGTTGGGAATTGATTCCAGTTTACAGCTTGTCCGTACCAGTTAGATGTATCTGGGAGCACACTCATAATAGATGTAGTCCAGAAAAATTGTAGAGCTCCTCTTTAGCATCATGTGTCAAAATTACTAGCTAGAAGACTGGTCAAGAGGGACAGCCAATTGCCTCCCATTAAGCAGTCTTTCACCTAGTTGTATCCCACACTGAAGACAAGGAAGAATACACAGTCCTAGTGCCATAGGTTTAAAAAGCATTTTTGGTGATACTTTTGTGGACCAGAATGGGTGTGAACCAAAATATCAAAACCTTTCGATACAAACAGATTTTTTTTTTTTTTTTTTTGGAACCAACTTGAAGATTTAAAGGGGAACATTCACATACCCAAAATTTTTGGCCATTGCTTTTAAACAATAAAACAATATTAGCTCTGGGGCTGCTGGGAGGGAGGTGGGATGTCCTGCAGCTCCGTTCCACACATACATGGTGCCGCAGAATGCGGAAGTGGCAGATTTCAACGATTAATATCTCCACTCTTAGGTAGGTAAGAAAATAAATAAAGCCAGCGCTAATATTGTTTTACTGTTTAAAAGCAATGGTCAAAATTTTGGGGGATTTGAATGTTCCCCTTTAAGAGACATTTAAGGGATACCTATTTTCTAGATGCATATAATTTACTCCTTTAATTTAGGAGTCAGTAATACATTTTTAGGTGACCTGGTACCCAGAAATTTTCTAGGACCAGGAGGCCATGAAATTCTTGAAGATTACCAGTGAAGAACAACTTACTGTCACATGGTATGATCTTCCAATAAGCTCCAACTTTCTCCTGATGTTGAGTAGGAATGAACGGAAGATATTTCAAGTTCTAACACACTCTGTCTATAGTTACCACACTATTAAAGGCTTGGAATTATTCTTCACCTACTACATACTACAGAATCTGGGATCATTTCTGTTGTTGGAGCTATGAATGAGTATCCTAGTAACCCCCACTGACATTCAGGACATTATGAACAGATCTGTACTAGACATATGCAGTTAATATTGTGTAGGTCAGAACAAATATAAAAGGACATATGCAATGTGTACATATTTCTTTTGTCATTGTTGGAATTGTAACACAGAAGGGAATCATGCAGATAAGCAGTGTGTATTCGTAGCTGGCAGGCTTTATAAGAAATGACTTACAAATCTAAAACATATGATTGTAGTCTTACTCTTAGTTTTCTAGAAAGCTAAGAGTTTTTCCAAAATCAATATTCACTTATACCCCAGAATTTGAAAACTAGCATTTGTACTCACTGCACAAAAGAAAAAAATATCAGACATTGCACTTTGTTTTGTTTGTCCTGGCACTGAACCAGCAGTTTCAACACAGAGCCTGGAAAATAACCTTCTTTTCTTAGGACACAATTTATCCATATGAGTTTTTTTTTTTTACATTTTTGTTTTAGTCTGCAGTTTATTAAGGGTATAAGAAAAACTGCATGTAACAGCTTCTTAACTCTTTCAGAGCCAAGACATTGGACAGCCCACTGGCACACAAAGCTTCAACAGGTTTATGTAGGCTTAGGGTGACCACAGTCCCTGATTTAATATGTGTGTCCCTTGTCCCTGGCAGTCCCCTTCACGGACAATGCAAAGTCCTGGAATGAAGATTCCAGAACACAGATGTCTAAACACTAGAAGCAGAACTGCCCATTGCCTACTGTGACAGGAAGCGATGCCATTGCTGGGCTACAAGATAATGGCTTCCAGAAAGAGCATCTAAACACTAAAGAGAGAACTGAGCCTTGATGTTGACATTGAACAGGAGCTGCAGTGCATTTTTGTACTGTAATGCTAGTCTAAGGCTTTAGGCATGATGAACGTTATCTAGTAGCCCACAACAGGCATTGCTTTCTCTCAATACAGTCAATGGGCAGTTCTCTCTCAAGTGTCTAGAACTCTGTGGTGCGCAGGAGAAAGAGCAGGTTGCACCCTGATGTCCAGGGATGTTTAGTGCTAGTGCCAAGGAGTGGTACTCTGTTGCTTTTGTCTCTAGTGTCCCTGAATGGCAGTACGGAAATGTGGTCACCCTAAGGCTTCTTACTTAGGATTAGTCATATGTTGGAATGCCTTAAAGATCTAAAGGAAAATCGATTTCCCCCATTGTCATTTCTAATAAAAACATGTTCCTGAAACCACCTTATCTTGAATTTGGTATGCTGTAATAGACAGATAACTATAACTTTAAAGGCACTACATGCCTTGAGACCTGTAGATTGTAAGCTTTACTAGGGGTGTGAGTCCCACCCCTATTGCCTCACACTGTGTAAGGTATTTGTAATATGACAAAATGGCAGCAACAATAGATTAAATGCATTTATAAAAGAGGAGGGCATACATGGTAACAGTATATATCAAAATTACATAGGAATTTGATTTGGGAAATAGATTTCCGTCAGGAAGGATCATTTACTTTTTGCATTAGTGTATTCTCCTTTTGGCAGATACTGTGGTATTTATGTATTTTATCAATTAAATACTTTGCAATTATGTAAACATGTAACCCTGAGCTATGTAAACTCTGATACTGAGAAGAAATGTGCACAACAGAAATAAACCTATGCCTACATTCATTGTAATAGTTATTTACTTGGCATTACTATAGAGATGGTCAAAACAGATCCTTTTGTTTTCTTCTGAAAAGAATTGTGAAAGCTGCAATGCTGGGAACAAGCTAAATATGATGTAACTGCCTTTTGCACGTGCCAACTTTACTAGGACACATTCAGCTTAAAACCAGTGATAACTCTGATCACCTGCAATGGAATCATTAGTACCACAGTACAGACGTTTCATTACAGCACACTACGGGAACAAAATTGTATATCTTCTTTTGAATATCCTTAGGGCCTTATTCTGGAAGTTAAAGAGGAGGGATTCTGGTACGAACCAACTGCATCATATGGGGAAATAATCACTTCTGCAGTTCCTGTGTTAATTCTGTGGTGCTTATCCACTTAGATTTCCAAAGTTGGAGAGATCTTAGTACGTAGGCTACATAAAATAGCATCTGAATTGGAGAGGAGACGTCCCTAGAGAAGTCATCTCTGCTTTATCACTTCTTTATCACACCTTAGTGCATCTCCCCCTTGTCTGCTAGTGAGGTCTTCAGTGAATTGCAGAAAAATATGTTGCAGACTTCTACAGGATTTAAAGGGATAGTAATGTCTATAATAAAGTTTAGCTCTGAGTGTTTTCTATTGTTTTTATAACATGCAGAGCTAAGTTTAATAACACTGTTCTGTAGTTCAAAAGGTAAAAGGATCCCCCTCTTCCCCTTCTGGCTGCTTCCCCTTAGAGCTGAAATGGGACAGTCTTCAGTCAGTAAGTAAAAGGAAAACCCTACCCCCTTGATGAAGGAGGGCAGGATTTTCCTTTTGCCTACTGAAGATTGTTCTGTGCTCCTCTCCATCTGGATCAGGCTTACAGGCAGTATGACGAAGCCAGGAGGGGCGGGAGGGGGATCATTTTACATTGAATACCTTTTGAACTGCAGAACAGTAAGTTATTAAACTTAGCGCTGAATGTTATAAAAACAATAAAGAAGATTCGGAGCTAAATTTTATTATATACATTACTATCCCCTATTTAAATGAGTGGGATTTTGGTTTTTACCCCTGTTTGATGCTACTTGTTTGCTCCAGAACTACATCTCTTCAGCTTTCAGAATAAGGACCAAAGAGTCATATTGCTCAGTCTGAAGAGGTACAATTCTCCATTTTTGAGGGATAAATACATTTCCAGATTATTTAACCCTTTGAGTGGTAGAGAGGTATCCAACACATTGCAACACAATGGTTTTTTATTCCCTTGAGTGATAGAGAGGTCTCTAGCATTCAGAGGGTTAAAAGTTCAATTATAATCAATGGGAATTTTTCTGAATTTTAATGTCAGCTCTTTGGTGCAGTTGGTTTGCTTCTGAATTTGACCTCTTTAGACTGATGAATACAGCCCTCAATGTCCTCAGATGCACTTTTCACTGCAAACAGTTATACAGGAGAAATCTGTATTCCAGCCCCTTGAAATCTTTTTGTTACACTTCTTTTACTTGTTCCCAATTCAACATGTGTTTGTTGTTTTAGTTAACTGAATCATGACTTCAAGTCATCTGAAGTCTCACTTATTATTCTACCTAAAATGCTATCACCAAATAACTATTGTTACTCTGCTTTACTTATAAATGCCTTAGCACATTTATCAGACCTATGCAATACAGGACAAAGCATTGAGACATACATGAAACAATGCAAACCTATAGAGTAGAAAAGGGTCAGATGTTCACAGATTCAAGAGTTTATAATTCAGAGTAGTTTCTCAGCTCGGGTAGTGGGGGTGTGATTCACTAATGTGTAGTCAGGAAACAGGCCAGGTCAAGACAGAAAGCCGACCAGGCAGATAGAAAACAAGCTGAATCAAGAAAGGTGACTGCCAAACTAATCATCGGGAAATAGGCTGAGTCAAGATAGGCATCTGGCAATAGCGAACAGAGAGAAAACAGGCTGGGTCAGGACAGGGAGATTGAAGCAGCAGATAGTCAGAAAACAGGGAGGGTCAGGATAGGCAGCTGGCAGTAGTGATGGTCAAGAAACAGGCCAGGTCAGGACTGGCAGCTGTCAAGAAAGATTGGAAACAGGCCAGGTTAAGACAGGTAGCTGGCAATAGCAATGATCAAGAAACAGGCCAGGTCAGAACAAGCAGCTGGCAATAACTGATAGTCAGAAACCAGGCCAGGTTAAGACAGGTAGTTGGCAATACTGATGGTCACATACCTGAGTTTTGTGGGATCATTCTGTTAAGCACATCATTTACTGTCACCAGTGACAGCTTTTTGCAGATTCACCATGCTGCAACCTGCCCATAACTGATGATTGCTAAAGGCAAGTTGCAACACACCGTGACTGTACTAGGCATGTGGGGCTAACACTAGGTCATTGGGGGAGAATGTGCAGTTGGAATATGCACTGTACAGTGCCTTGCAAAAGTATTCACCCCCTTGGCATATTTCCTATTTTGTTGCATTACAATCTGGAATTAAAATGTATTTTAATTTGAATTTCATGTAATGGACATACACAAAATAGTCCAAATTGGTGAAGTGAAAAGAAGAAAATTACTTCTTTTAAAAAGTGGAAAAGTGGTGTGTGCATATGTATTCATCCCCTTTGCTCTGAAGCCCCTAACTAAGATCTGGTGCAACTAATTACCTTCAGAAGTCACATAATTAGTTAAATAAAGTCCACCTGTGTGCAATCTAAGTGTCACATGATCTCAGTATATATATACACCTGTTCTGAAAGGCCCCAGAGTCTGCAACACCACCAAGCAAGCAGCACCATGAAGACCAAGGAGCTCTCCAAACAGGTCAAGGACAAAGTTGTGGAGAAGTACAGATCAGGGTTGGGTTATAAAAAAATATCCAAAACGTTGAACATCCCAATAAATCCATTATTAAAAAATGGAAAGAATATGGCACCACAACAAACCTACCAAGAGAGGGTCGCCCACCAAAACTCAAGGACCAGGCAAGGAGGACATTAATCAGAGAGGCAACAAAGAGACCAAAGATAACCTTGAAAGAGCTGCAAAGCTCCACAGTGGAGATTGGAGTATCTGTCCATAGGACCTCTTTAAGCCGTACACTCCACAGAGCTGGGCTTCATGGAAGAGTGGCAAGAAGAAAGCCATTGCTCAAAGAAATAAATAAGTAAACACTTTGCTATTCGCCCAAAGACATGTGGGAGACTCCCCAATCATATGGAAGAAGGTACTCTGGTCAGATGAGACTAAAATCGAGCATTTCGGCCATCAAGGAAAAAGCTTTGTCTGTCGCAAACCCAACAACTCTCATCACCCCGAGAACACCATCCCCACATTGAAGCATGGTGGTGGCAGAATCATGCTGTGGGGCTGATTTTCATCGGCAGGGATTGGGAAACTGGTCAGAATTGAAGGAATGATTGATGGTTCTAAATACAGGGAAATTTGTGAGAGAAACCTGTTTTCCAGAGATTTGAGACTGGGACGGAGGTTCACCTTCCAGCAGGACAATGACCCTAAACATACTGCTAAAGCAACACTCGAGTGGTTTACGAGGAAACATTTAAATGTCTTGGAATAGCCTAGTCAAAGCCCAGACCTCAATCCATTTGAGAATCTGTGGCATGACTTAAAGATTGCTGTACACCAACGGAACCCATCTAACTTGAAGGAGCCCTCAAGAATGAGCAAAAATCCCAGTGGCTAGATGTGCCAAGCTTATAGTGACGTACCCCAAGAGACTTGCAGTTTTAATTGCTGCAAAAGGTGGCTCTACAAAGTATTGATTTTGGGGGTGAATAGTTATGCATGCTTAAGTTTTCTGTTTTTTTGTTTTCATTGTTGTTTGTTTCACAATAAAAAAATATTTTGCATCTTCAAAGTGGTAGGCATGTTGTGTAAATCAAATGATACAAACCCTCAAAAAATCCATTTTAAAGCGGAACTATCACCCCACAAAATCTTTAGCTTAACTAAGTCCTCATCTGGTGACTAGCTGCTTAGTAGTGCTAGTCGCCAGAATTACTACCTTATTTAATAGATTTATGCTCTCTTCTATGGCTGACAGTAGCACGGTGCACATACGTCTTGTCATTGTGACGTCCACGCGCCTGCGCTGTCAATCCCAGGCAGGTCTAGGAGGCGTTGCTAGGAGCCGTCTGGGTCTGGCTGGGACTGACAGCGCAGCCGCGCAGACGTCACAGTGGCAAGATGTCTGCGCTCCGTGCTACTGTCAGCCATAGAAGAGAGCATTAATCTATTAAATAAGGTAATAATTCTGGTGACTTGCGCTACTAAGTAGCTAGTCTCCAGATGGGGACTTAGTTAAGCTAAAGATTTTGTGGGGTGGTAGTTCCGCTTTAATTCCATGTTGTAATTCAACAAAATAGGAAAAACGCCAGGGGGGGTGAATACTTTTGCAAGGCACTATAGTAGCCTGTGACTAGGGAGCAGCACTGGAAGCTGCACCACATCCATGCACCTGCCCTTGTTTGGAGCCTTAATGCCTAGTGGGCAATCGCTTGGTTAACTAGTCACTGTTTGTAGCCTAGCCTGAAAATAATTCCATATTTCCTGATCAAACTCAGTGGAACAAATGATACAACGTAAAAGTCGTAAAAGGTTGTTGAATCTGGGGTAAAAATATTTGTGTAACAAAGATATAGCCACATTAAAATCAGTAGAGGATTTTTGTTTTGATAGGGGGTTTTGCTCCTAATTTAAAAGTTTGCCCTTATACATCTGTTCCACTATGTCTGTTTCGCAGGCTCAGTTCAGCCTACACGTAGGTGCGTTTTGGATGAAACAGAAGGATGTACAAGGAAAATGGAGCAAACCAACTGCACCATAGGCAATAAGTAAAAGTGCCTGTAGCGTAAAATTGAGCAGTTGGTTTGTTCCATAATTACTCCACATTTGCTTTCATGCATATGTGGATTAAACAAAGCCTTTTAGGCCTCTTTCTCATTGGCAACAGAACTCTTGCAGCTTCCTGCAATAGTTCTGTCCTCCGTGTTGTTTTACTCACCTTCTCCTACATTCCACCGCCAATCCGGATGCATCTCCTACATCCCACCGCCAATCCGGATGCAGGAGAGGTGCATCTTATAGATAACCTATGTGAGTGCAGTAATATTACTGATTGGCGCCCACTTGGATTGCCAGTTCATTGAAAGTTGCAATGAGAATTGCATTTTCTTCCAGCACTTAGGTGAAAAGCCTGCTGTGGACCCTAGAATACACTTTGCAGACCATCAATACAGTAAGGTTGCAGTAATCTGGACTTGTGTTCACTTAATGTGATAGTTCTCCAAGTGAAAGGCACCATAGCCCAGCATAGAATGTTTCAAAACGGAAGGTATCACTAACACAGGATCTCTGTGTAGGTTTCACCCATGTGAAAGAGGCCTTACATAGAGACAGAGTACTGGGCTATCACTGGTTTATCTATACTTTTCCTTACAGACTTCAATAGGAATCTGTGAAATAAAACCAGCAATAACGTATCACCCGCAATGGAATCCAGTTTGTAGTGTATTATCAGTGAATTGTTTTTCCTCTACAGACCAGAGTAGTCCATAGGATGGTGTAGCAACAGCGCCACTGTAAATTTTCAGACCACTGTGATATTGCACCTAAAAAATTCAAGTTTGAACTGTTATAATTTTTTTATAAAATATCTCTCAGCAGTGGAGATAAACCCTACAACATATATATTTTTACATTTTAAGTATTACTATCCCTTTAAGTTTATTTAATAGCTCAACACAACCAGCAAGTCCTCTGTTAACACATCATTAACTGTGGAGTCCAGTTCTCATGTGAACTATACACTATCTTTCTGCTCTGGAAGAATAAGAGAAAGTGGAAGATGCACTAAAGTGTGATAAAGCGGTAATAAAGAGGAGATAACTTCTCCACTGATATCACTTCTCCAATTCCTATAATTTTCTATGAAGCTTGTGCACTAAGATTCATCAAATTGGAGGGATCTTAGTCCATATATTTCTTAGAATAAGACAGAAACTGGAGAAGTGATATGACTGGAGGTCATTTTCACTTTATCACCACTTTATCCCACCTTAGTGCATAGCCCCTAAAGAATAAGAGAAATTGTGGGACAGGAAGGGACAGCAGGTAAGAGAAAGTGGAAGGTTGAAGGTAAGAGAGAATTTTGGTTAATAGAAGAATGTTAGTACACTTGCCGCCAGTGCAAAATGAAAACAAAGAAAAGTTTGCATTTAGATTCAAAGGAAATTAATATTGTCTTGGAAAAATGATGGACAAAAGGCTATGCATTGTAAGTGTCTCTTGTTGGGTTAATAATTCTTAAAATACTGGCTAAGAAAGCACAAGGATGTTGATTTACTGAGAACAACTGGAGCAATTCTGGTACAAGCCAACTGCAGCATAGCAGACAAATAAAAATGCCAATTGATTTTGAAGCAATGGCTTGGAGACTTCTGTCATTCAAGGGGTTAAAAGCCACATTTGTCATCAACTGGAATTTGAGAAACTTTTATTTGTCTAATATGGTAATGGCTGGTTTGCTGCAGAGTTACTAAAGTCTTTCTTAATACATTAGCCGCAGTGATTTTAGTGTTGTTTAGTTGACATTTTTAATTTACATTCAAAAATATTTTTAATTTTGTACAGAGTTTTTTAAACTGTAAAAGGCCCTTCTACATCACCACAAAACCCTTGGGTAGCCTCTGCCCTATAAAAGGATTTTTGATGTCTGTGGCGTAATTAGACCATGGCCTCACTTCAAATGACCTGATATGTCAGCCTGCTAATGCTATTAAATGCCCTGGCCTGCTGCCTCTTGTATAGTAAAGGGAACCAAGTCTGAAGTAGTGCAGTAACTTCTGAAAAGCATTGCCAATCTCAAAAAACGTTCTGCTATGTCTTAAAATTCCAGAGCAACTTTCATGTGCCTCCACCAGCCACTAAGTCTGCCAGTCTGTGTGTGCTTTGCGACATGGAATGAAAGTGTGATAAATCAGTTTGCAAATGTTCAGTTTCAAGAAAGGGATAACATACCTGTCTGCCTAATCTAGGGGTGGGCCAAGGGAGGCCCTCCAGCTACTGCTGGACCACAATTCACTATTAATGGGGGATAATAGGAGTTGTAGTTGGGCAGTGGCTGCAGGACATCATGTTTCCCACACCTTGCTTGACCCCTAGAATGCAAGATAGGTCTCTAACACATTGTGCTCACCTCTCTGGACCTCAAGAGGTTAAAGGGAAACAAAAATGGAGCCGTCTCAGTGAGTCCAAGGGGGAAATGTACTAAAGTGTGAAAGTGGCGATAACTTTAATAGTGATATCACTTCTCCAAGTTCTGTGTTATTCTGTAAAGCCAATGCACTACGATTTCTTGGGGGAGATGCACTAAAGGTCGATGAGGGCTCATGAAGGAGATGTTGTGTCTGTTCTGTGTAGAAGGCACATCGCCAGCATGCACTATTGTGTCTTTGCCATCATTTCCCCTTCAATCTGCCACCAATCCACCATGAATTTGACAGGTTTATGAGTTTGGAATTGTTCATTTCCGTATGAAAATGCAGATTAATAAGTTATTTCCATATGAAAATGCAGGATAATGAGCCATTGTCGTTTTCATGTGGGTGTGTTGATATATCAATGTGACTGTTCGCCACATTCACTAAGCTCTGATAGCTACCTCTGCTGTGGGTGTTCACAGCCCCAACATTGCCTACCTGAGGTTCACAATGTCAGGATGTCCTTGTAACTTCCTATGCAGTAACAGTCCTCAATCAATCATAAATATGGAGAGTTGCCATACTGCTGGAGAAGTGCAAGAGATGCCCTCCGTCACTTATCACCAGCAGTAGACAACCCTGAAGTCTGAAAGCATCCTCTCTGCTTCCCCAGTTGCTCAGTGGGGGAGCAGAGAGGATCCTTTCACACCCCAAACAGCATAACTCCCTTAACCCCTTGACTGCCATAGGGATGTGCTTTGCACCCCTCTGGCACTCAAACAGTTAGAAAAGTATGACAACCAGTACTTAATCATCCCCTCAGCTCTGTGTAATTTTTTTATTTTATAATTGCAGTGGACTCCCATTATAAAAAAAACGAATGTAATCCCTTGGCTGGTAAAGATGTCTCCAACTCATTACTTTGCAATGCTTTGGAGATACTTCTAACAACCAAAGGGTTAAGTGTTTAACTTACTTGCACTGTCCCTGTGTTTCCCCAGTAATCCCTCCACTGGAAGTGCTTTGGAGGTGTGACTAATGGATGACCCATGTGTGTGTGTCAGCCAGAAATAATTGGCTGTTGCTCACATAGGCCGGACTTTGATTTAGTAACATAATAGTGCATACACAATAAAAGTTTTATTGGAGATTTTGGGGCATGTGCTCATATTTTACAAATCCACTGGATTATGAATGGCAGTCTGATATATTGGATTGATGCACTACCAACTTTAGCTTTCCCAGCTTACCAACAGTTTGGCTTTTCAGGTTATAACTGCTTTGTTATAGCTGCATAATCAGTGGGTCATTGCAACTGATCTACCTGTGAGTAAGTAGGGATATTCCTAAAACCTGTCTTACCATTGTACCCAGAAAACTGGAGCTGAGCATCGTTGCTCTAGTGTCACTCACACAAAGTGGGTGAGGGCAAGGCAGTGAAATGTCTCACTTACAGTGAGGAGAAATGCAGTTATCTAATCACACTGAGGCAGTAATCCAGGGCTGGGTAGTCTGGGTTACTCCAGCTGTTAAAGACTATAACTCACTTTTCTCAGGCCAGCCAAAGGCTGACTGTGGATGATGAAAATTGCAGCCCGCAACTGGTAATGGGCCTCAGGTTGCCCAACCCTTCAGTAATCCCACTCACACTGAGGGAAGGCATTGAGCAGTCCTATTCATACTGAAGGAAGTAGGTACAGACAGTAAATACAAAAAAGCACACAGACACACACTGAGTGTAGATGTATCAAAAAAACAGATAAATTGACACCTTCACCAAGCACACTGTAAGTGGGTACTCACTTCACCGAGAGGCTGTGTAGTATAATAGTCTGGTATAGACCCCAGCATGGTCAACAAATCTCAGGAACAATTTTCAATGGTCAATGATCTCAAAGAAAATAAATACCAGGACATTTCTCTAAGTGAAGTATTTTGGAATACAACACAGAGCCATAACCAAAAGTCACCCTCGAGTAGAAAAAAAGGGTACATACATGATATAGAGACAAAAATACTGCCTCAAAGGGATGATTGTAATTGTGCTGCAGAGCCATCTGATCCTTAAAGGATTACCTATCAGATTTTATTGGCCAAATAGTTCAAAAGTTTTAAGAGTTTGAAAATTGCCATTTAACACTGAACCCCCTTTTGAAGTACAACAGTGCTAACACATAGCTATAATGTCATTACTGACACTTGTTTGTAACAAATGGTGCATAATCACTTGTATTTATGCTGTGAAGTAAGAGGAATTGGGTTTCACCAGCTCCCTCCAGATTATGCCCTCTGTATTGGAATGTACCAGTGACTTAATTTGGTGAATGGCAAAAAAAATACCTTTAATATTACTGTATAGACACATAACATATCATCCCTTTTGTATTTAAAGGGTTAAGGAGTCCATGTCAATCACCATAAAACTTATATAATTATTCCAGAAATGAGTCCTTTCCTTATTATAAATTGTCATGGCTAAGACACATTTAATAAAAAGATATCTCCCTAATGTGGCACCAAGATAGGTTTTTTCAGGGATGAATCAACTGCATGTACTGCTCATTGATCATTTGTCCGATTAGGCATTTAACTTTTTGGTTCATACACATGCACTAAGTTTTTCATGCACTTGTGCAGTGGGGGTCATGTAGATCAGGTTGGAATAACATTTTTCTTTGATTGATCAAGCTCATGAATCACTCTTGATCAAACAAAGCATAATTTTAAAAAATGTCAGTTGTGAATGTGAAGAGGTCTTCAGCAAACAAAACATTTGACAAAAAAAATAAATGTTTCTTCTCGTGAACTTCCTTGGGACTTAGAGAACATTTCTTGGGAAAAACAAGTTGATTTTGCATGTGAAATATTCTTGATTGATCAAAATCTTTAGATTATGCAAAAGTGAAAAGAAAAATATTGATTGTGCATGCAAAGTGTTTTCGTGAAGAAACAAAATATTAGGCAAAAATGTTGGGTGCTCAAATGAAGAAAACTTTATTTAGCTGGTGAAAAAAAAATGCAGATCATGCATAGTAACATAGCTGATGGGTCTGAATAAAGACATGTGTCCATCAAGTCCAGCCCATGCCAAAACCACCCCTGTTGATCCAGAGGAAGGCAGAAAAAAAAAACCTCTGGAGAAATTTCTCATTTAGTCCCAAGTGGGTAAAAAAAAAAATCCTTCTTCACTCCAAATGGCAGTCAGATATTTCCCTGGCTCAACATCCTATCTGCTTTCAAGCCATCTGTCATAATGTTCAATATTGTTCTGTGCTAGATAGGCATCCATTGCTTTTTTGAAAGCAGTTGCATTATCTGCAAGTACAACATGCCAAGGCAAAGAATTCCATAGCTTTACTGCCCTTACTGTAAAGAATCACTGCCTTTGCTTTAGTTGAAAGCGCCTTTCTTCTAGTCTCAATGGATAACCTCTTGTTCTTAGCTCTGCTCTTTGTGTAAATAATTGGCTAGTTCTTTGTATTGACCTTGAATGTATTTGTAAATAGTAATCGTATCACCCCTTAGACGTCTCTTCTCTAATGTAAACAAACCTAGTTCTTTATAACTCAGATCCTCCAATCCCTTTATTGGTTTTGTTGCAGGTCTCTCTATGTTTTCCAGTTCAACAATGTCTTTTTTTAAGAACTGGCACCCAAAATTGTACTCCATATTCTAGATGAGGCCTAACCAATTGTGATATGAATTGTGCTCAATCAAACAAAATATACTTTAATAAAAATTATAAGACTAAAAGCTCACTGTACAGCCATAGTTAATTTTTGTATTCAAGTGATCAAAAGTATGGAAAAGATGGTTATAGTTTGGAGACCTTCAACTCCACCACCACCACTCTGTGGCTACCTATTAAATTACCAGAGCGCAGGGGGGTTGTACATTTAAACTTATTCTAACTATAACTGTTATTTGCATACTTTTGAAAGCCTGAGTGAGAACTATAACTTTGGTATTAACATAAGCTTTTTGCCTAAGTGATATAATGTTTTACATTAAGAAGACGGCTGATGAAACATGGGTGGTTCAGATAACCAACACTGTTTTGCCTTACCCCTTTTTACCACTTCAACTGGGATAAAAATTGGATAGAATACTTTGGGACTAAATTGATGTTTGAAGTTTGAAGTACGTCAAATCCTTTTTAGAAATTATAAGGGACTATATGATGATCTTCATAGTCAGATTCATAGGTTAAAAGAAATAGAAGGGTCATTACTATGGAGGATAAATATGATAAAGGCCAATTTGGTACTTAAGATATTGTATCTTTTCAGGACTATCCCGCTTAGAGTTTCGGGGGGTGGGGGACTGGATAAACTGTCTAAATTACTGATTTCTTTTGTGTGGAAATCTGGTAAACCTAGAATATTGTATAATACGATTAAAAGGACACAGTCGCAGCTAGGTCTGAGTTTCTGTCACGGTTTGCCAAGTACAAATCAGGAGTCAGAACGGTATAGTAAAAAATAACACTTTATTAAAATGATAACAAGAGTAATCACAGTAATAGCAATAACAAGTATGAATTAACACGGAGAGGAAGTAGAGGTCCCACTATAGGTCCGCAACTCTACTAGAAATAGGAGTCCGCCTAATGGAGAGAGCCTTTACCAGAGACAGGCACACGCCCCTGTAGTCTCTGAATACGGGAAAGCAAGCAGGAGACGTAGCAAGAGACAAACTGACTCATGCCTGCAGTCAGTGGGTAGGCCAAGGAACCTCCCAGAAGAGGTAGAGAAAAGGGAGATAAAACTGACGCAGGCCTGCCTGCCTAACCCAGGAAATAGCTGGGAGGAGGAACTACACCAGGTCATTAAATAGAGCCATGCGTCATAATGTCACTTTGCCCCCGCGGATGATGCATCTTGCCAGGATGCGTCCGTCTCCCGATTCATGTCTGCGTCAATTCGATCGACAAAATATTTTCGCCAGAGGACATGGACGGCCTATAGCTTCGCAAGTGCGTCCAGATCCGGGATCGTGAGTGACACATTGGAAGAAGCCGAAGCAATGTTAGATGCATCCAGCATCACCGCAGGCTGCGGTGCTGGAACTGAGGTAACTGTAACAGTTTCCCCTGACATAAGACAGCTACATGAGGTATCTATGTTTATGCACGCCTTGGAGTGGGATGTAAAAAAATAAATAATACTTGGGTGATTTACATTGGAGAGCTCTCAGGTTAGTGATAATGACCCATTTCATCTGTTTTGGGTTAAACCAGCCTTTGTAAAATTAAGGAATATTAGGGATCCAGTAGTTAAGGATGCCATAACTTCTACAAAGAAATTTTGGAAAAAACAGGTAGTGAGCATGTTTTACTTATTCCACTCCACTTGAATTTCTCATATATTATATTCAGGATATAGATCTGTCTACTTGGAAAATTAGAGGTATATTAAAATTGCAGGATATGACCTCAACTAACTCTTTTTTAACCTTTAAGGAGATTCAAGTAAGATATGGTATACCTAATGGGAATTATTGACATATCTGAGAGTGAAGAGCAAACGTGACTAAAACTAGACTGGAGGATTTTATTGAGAAAGGTTATGAGAATAAATTAATCTCCAGATTGAAGAGTCTGCTGAATGATTAATGTTATGATATAGGTAAATGACAGATAGATTTGGGAAACACTTTTCAAGCAGGGAGCTGGTTCAAGGTTTGGAGATTGGTGAGGAAGGCAGTTTACTCAGTCGGTTTGCATGAAATTTTTTATGAACTAGTCAAGCGATGGTATCTCATCCCATTGCTCTTGAGTAAATTTGCTACCACGGCTTCTAGAAACTGTCGGAGATGCAGGGACAGAACGATGTACCACGTTTGGTGGGACTGCGTAAAGCTGAAACATATTAAACTAGAAACAACTAAAATTATTTCTTTCATCCTTGGTTCTGGTTTTTTATTGAAGCGTCAGACCTGGCTTTTTCATTTGGACTTGTTAGGGATTGACAGATGCTCAAGTTACCTAATAATAAATATGTTATTAGCTGTAAAAATCTGTATAGCCAGACAATGGCATCAAGCTGAACCTCCAGCCTGGATAGAGATCTGTTCTCAGATCTCCTATCAGGCTAATATGGAAAAGTACTTTTACATTTTAAATGATAATTTACCCTTGTATGACAGAATATGTCTGCCATGGGATAAATATAAAATGGCTAGAGGATAAGGAAGATATAACCCCGATGAGATAGTGCACTACTCAAAAAGACTTTGGATGTTCTTGAGGCCGATGCTCCAGGGAAGTGTGAAGTTTGTCTACGTCAAAGAGGATGTATGTGTTGTGTATGTTTGAATGTGGGAATTTTTAGTATCCTTGGATTTAAATTATGTAATGGAGATGATGCATATATGACATTAATATTGTTAATATGTTTTATTATCATTGTGCTTTGAAAGACTGAAGATTAGTATATTATAAATGAATGTTGTTATTTTTCTGTTCTTTGAAAAAATATATAAAAATAAAGGATGAACAAAAAACCCATAAGCTTTTTGCCTAAATTATATAATATTTTAAGCTAAGAACACGGTGAACTTATGAAACATGAGTGGTTCAAATAACTAACACTGTTTTGCATTACCCCATTGAGCGCCAGGTGGTTATGGAATGCATCGTAAAGCAATGTGTTGGCACTTTGGGTGATGTAAGGTTTACAGAATTCTGTATAGTATTGTGATGGTAGCAAGATGAAATATAGCTTTAGGTCAGTTGTTCCCAACCCTATCCTCAGTGATCACTGACCGGCAGTTCTTTAGGATTCATCTGCTTTTGTACAGACGATTTAATTAATTGCATATCAAATTCGCTCATCTGTACTCGTATAGGGAAATCTTAAAGACCTGTCCTGTTTGGGTTCCCTGAGAACAGAGTTGGGAACAACTGCTTTCAGTTTTTAGGATGGTAGCATTAAAGTATTAGTAATGCTGCACAAGTTTTAGACCATTCCGATGAAGGGATTAGTTGTAACTAACGTGATTGCGACTCTGCTCCATGTCGACTGACACATATCTCCTGCTGACAGCTTTACAGCTGTCAGTAGGAGACATCGAACTTTAAATGCCTGTATCTCTCACACCATAGCTGTTTGAGAGATACAGTGTTTGCATTAAGCTCAGCTTTTTAAGCTCTTCTAAATGCAAAAAAACCTTTTTTTTTTGGATATTACCAACCCTTTAAAAGATTATGGCCCAAGTTTCTGGACTGTCCTATCAATACTATTAGAGAGATTATAATAAACTGGAACAGAAATTATAAAGCAGTTTCTCAGTGTGACTTCAAATATAGTTATTTATGTTTGTCTGTTTGTTAACCCTTGCAGTTAAGCACATGTGGATCAAATAGCCCTTCAACATGGGACCCAGCAAATAGAAGAAACTGGAGATAAAATTATGTGGGAGAGTTCTCACCTTGTGAAGACAATTGCACCATTATTTATTAACTACTTGGAGAAAGTTTGTAAATTCTTGTAGATATCTCGAACATCCAAGGGTTTAACCCTTTAACCTGACAGGGTTGCACAACACATTGGGGGAGATTCACTAAGCAGTGATAAAGAGGTGATAAAGTGGGGATGAGTTCTCCAATTCCTATGTTATTCTATGGAGCCTATTCACTAAGATTTCTTCAGCTTTGGAGACCTTAGTGCATAGGTGCTATAGGTTAACTCCACTCTCTGTCCTCTTTATCACCACTTAGTGAATCTCCCCCATTGTTTTGCAATGGGTTACGTACCCCTCTGGCACTAAAAGGGTCAATTTATGAATAGAAGGGGTCCACAATGCATTGCAAAGCAATGTACTGCACACCACTCTGGTCCTTTGAAGGGTTAATAGTGATTAGAGCTTATAGAGATAATTACCATATTTTGTGGATTATAAAACAACAGAGTTTAAAACAGACCAGGATTTAAACAACAAGGGTTGGAAAAATAACGGTTTGCTGGTTTGGCCTATAGGATATCACACAGGGGAACATTGTGACATATTTCTCAAGAAAAAAGTTAGTCATCACCACAACCCAGCATGATCCTTTTCTTCCTTCGGCAACATTTGCAATTGATTATTCCGTAATCTAGAACTCTTAACAGTGTGGAGTTATTTGCTAAGTGGCGCATGCTGTTCATGAGAAAATGAAAATCCCCACTGATTTAAAAGGGACTTTAACCCTTTGAGTGCCAGAGGGGTACACGTTGCGTGCCCTTCTGGCACTCAAAGGGTTACACCCCTTGAATGCTAGAGAGGTCTCCAATTCAAACACTCATTTAAATCAGTGGGAATTGTGTGTATATTTGGGACTCGATTCTATTACCTGTGTTAAAACCGGCGCTACAGTAAAAACTAGCAACGTGTAGTTTGCAAACATGTGTTTTACTGGTATTCTATTTAAGAACCACAGTAAAACAAAACCGGCATAGACAGCACATTTCTACAAAATAACAAAAATGGTGCTGTCTGCTTCTATTCAACTACCGCTTAAAAAAAAAACACGCTAAATGTCAAAGTCCAAGGAAATAGGCATACGTTTGACAACAGAAAGATCAAGTTTAGTGTTAGATGTGTTCCTCACATTATCGAAATCCGACATAGAGTGCCCCCTTTTGACATATTAACCCCCCTTTGAAATTCAACATATAGTGCTTTCTTTCACCATTTTAATTCAACAAATATTGTTCACATTGGATATTTTAACCCTTCCCCTTTAAAATTCGACTTCTAGTACTCCCATGACTTTCTTTCTCCATTTAAATTCGACATTGTGTCTTCTCGAATTTTTTTCGACATGCGCTCTTTGTATTTGTATTGAATGATTAACCCTATGAGTACCAGAGAGGTAGCAACGCATTGCAATGTGTTTGCTACCCCTCTGGTACTCAAAGGGTTAATAGGCAATTAATTAATTGTATGTTAAAAAAATTCAGACCTCAAGGGAGGCATCAGGACCCTGCCTGACACCCCCCCAGCACTGATCATCTATCAGGTAGGATAGGTGATCAATGCAGGCGGCAATTGCCACATTTTCACTAAAGCCATTGGGACAGAGCAGAACGGAATCAAAGAAGACATCACCACTTACCTCTCAAGAGACTGCTGCTGACCTCTGAATAACAAGCTGAAATTGGATTTCAGCTTCTGCTTCACTTCTTTGTTCTCATTTATTTTTTTCTTAATGAACTGCTCCTCCTTCATTATAACATTATCTTTTTCTCTATGCATTCATCTAAACATGACACAAAATATATTTCAACTTTTACTTCTCATATCCCCCCTCTTTTAATGCATGTGCCTCACTCCTCAGGTCCCACTAAAAACTGTTAGTTTTATAATCACAAACATGGAGACACAACTTCCTTCTTTAGACATTGAGACATTCCCTGGAGTGAGCCTCCGGGTAGTTATCTGTGTGGTCGTGCTTCTTAACTTTTAACTCCAATTTATTCCATGTAAGACACAAAATACAAGTGCCACAACTAAGAGTGCACCGTATTTGTAAGGATCCCACTGGCTAAAACCTGCCTTCCGATACTTGCAGTTTCTCCGGTGTATCCTCTGGAGTTGCTGCAATGCATGGAATCCTTATAGTATCTTCAAGGATGGCAATCTGAATGAGTGTTTTTTTTAAAAAAGCCTTAACTGGGCTAAAAATATACATACACAAAGCATAATAATTTCTCCCTTCGTGTTTCTGAAGGGGATCACTTCTTGAGAGGGAGCAGTGACACAGGAAGAGTTGGACGGTGAATAATACTAATAGAGACTCTCTTTTTGAGTTAGAGTGCCATTGGATAATTTTATCCTTTAGAGTGGACTTTCTAGCCAATCTAGGGGACCAACTCTGCAGATTGCTCAAACTTTTGCCTTCTCTCTAACTGAACAGAATCCTATCTTAATGCACCTGGGGGAGATTCACTAAATGGTGATAAAGAGGTGCTAAAAAGGAGATGACTTCTCCAGTTTATCACTTCTCTAGTTCCTATGTTATTCTATAGAGCCTATGCACTAAGATCTCCAAAGTTGAAGAAATCTTAGTGCAAAAGCTTCATAGAATAACATGGGAATTAGAGATTGTAAGCTCTCATGAACAGTGTCCTCTCCATCATTTGTATCCATTTGATAAGTGTGTCTTATATTTGTAATGCTTTCCTTAATTGTATAGTACTGTGGGATATGCTGGTGATGATCAATTAATGAATAATTGTAAAATATACATAAATGTATCTCTGCAGGTTTAGAAACAAGACACAATTTAGAGGGTTACTACTCCAAAGGAAGACATTGCATGTGTGAAAATTGAACCATCTGCACAAAAGACTGGAGTCATTCTGGCTCAAACCAATTGTACAATTGGGGAGAAATATGAAATTTCCAAAATGTCCATAATTTCAGAATTACTCCAGGTTTTTTTTTGTACATAAATCCGCTTATGTTTTTAAACATAGCTGAAGCATTATTAATTTAGCTTTAGTCCAGTCAATAAATCAAGGCTTACATCAGCACATTTTTCATAGTCCTTAATGTATTTATTATGTGGTAGGCATACTTGAGAAGGATGGCAATGGAATTGTGTGTGCAACTTTGTAGATAATTATCTTTAATTGTTTTATCATCTCCATGTTAGAAATTGGAAACCAATTATTCAATATATATTATTTATAATGCTAATGGATTTATCCATTTTATTGTTTTACAGGACACAGGAGTTGGGAAGTCAAGCATAGTTTGCAGATTTGTTCAAGATCATTTTGATCACAATATCAGTCCAACTATTGGGTAAGTAAACTGTAACCATTTATGACTGATGTATTAAAAGACCAGATGGGAACACCTGTAAGCTAAATGAATATTCTAGAAGGATCAAGGGTTAAAAATAAAACTCAGATTACTGTACGTTCCATTGTAAATATTGGAAACATACTGAGGCTGATGTACTAAGAACTGGCGAGTCTTTGGAGGTAACCAGATGCATTTCCTTTGATTCAAATGGTGCAGCTGGCTTAATCCAGTTCCTCTTAGTATAGCAAACAAAAGACAGACCTACCATACCCTATTTCATATAGATTATTTTAATGTGACTGCATTTATTACTGCCCATAACAGCCACATATTAACTGACTTTCTTCAAGTTGAGGTTTTGGTTGCATAGCTTGTCCAGAATATATTCAAGCTCCTGCCATTCCAAAGCACCACAATTTAGGCAACTTCTATCTAATACATTTCAACATGTATGCCTAACAAACTGCTTTATATTCAGAGCTATACCAAATGTTTTTATGGCTTACACTGACCTTCCTTTAGAGGGGGGACACCTACAGTGAGTGGCAGTGACCTCCTAAACATGGTATGTATCGACCTTCTTGAAACACAATACATATATATAGAGGTCTGCCCTATCGAATTCTATTAACTTCATGGAGCCTGAATAATCTAACTTTACAATATGCACTGAGATTTTTTCATTTACTCAAGTGACGTGGAGTGATTATTGTTACGGATTCCTTGGTTACAGCGATGCTTGAAATGAAGCTTCGGCGTCAGCAGCCGTCCATAGGTCTATAGCATTGATCCTGGATTGGTCACCTCTTTCCATTGTTTGATGTTTAAAAGTTGTTTCTATTTTATTTTACTGTTTATCATCTAGGGAAAGGGATTTGTACCTAGGACTATGTACCTACAGCTCAACCCTACCCCCCTGCATACTTCCAGTTATGATGTGTCCTCTGAAGTGAAAACATAGACAGGGACACTTTCTCAGTTTTTAGTTATTTTAGTATTTTTTGATAGATATGGGGATGTTAAAATTCCCCCATTAGGTGGGTTACCATTACTGGGATTCCCCTGGAGTAGACTGACCAGTGTAAAGGTGCTGTATGGACCCTTGCAGCGCAGTGGAGGGAATCTTGCAGACCAAGTTTTCCCTCCCAGTAGAGTCTATTGAGGCTCTGCTTCCTTCACAGTGGTAACCTGAAGAAAGAAGATTGGTGAGTAATCCTTTGAGTGCCTTCCACATTGTCCCTATCTTGTGCCTCTCCATACAGAGTTGGGTATCTTTCTTATATCTGTCTGTTCATTCCCTGAGTTATGAAGCAAGAATGGCCACATTTGGGGTAGTTAACCCCTTCCCTGCCATTCTGTCTGTGTTGGGGGCTTTTCCCTTTAGGGGCCTGTCTGTTAGGTGCCCCCACATGTTCCCTGGTGTCACTGGAGTTTTTTGGTGGTACCTTGGTAAATTGTCTGTTTTGAAGTGTGCAGCCCCTTTATGAATGGGTTCCCGCACCACGACCATCTTTGCTCCCTTGACTGCTATGGGCAATTTACATTGGGACATATCTCTGCAAAGTGAGCTCTTTTTTCTTGTTTCTTCATGCCCTTTCATCCGGTTTATGTCCTGAGTGTCTTGGGGGTCTGTGGTGATCCATAGATGGAGCTGTAGGCATAAGTAGGCAACAGGGAAGACTACATTTCCCAGAATGCACATTTTGCTTTCTTCCGATTGGCTGCTAGTTTTGCAGTTGCCATTTGACTTCTCTCTTGCTTATCCTGTGCAGAGACAGACTCTCCGTGCTCTCCTCCAGAATAATCCTTCATCTGCCAGATAAGTAACTTTTTGGGGTTTCTAGGGTGATTTTTTAGTCTGGGGAACTTTTACTAGTGGTTTTTTCTAGTCTTAGACAATTCTCCTGAAGGATGTCAGATTCTAAGGGACATGGGGCTAGACCTAAGATTAAGGACTCAGGGGTGTCACTTACTCCCCCCCAACGAGGGATGCAACCCCTAAGAGAAAATGAAGTTTATAGGTTGCAGCCACAAACACTGGTTGTTCATTTAACCAGACTGCTGCTGTTGGGCTAGAAATGTCATCCCATAGCAGTCTAAAGCAGTGGTGTCCAAACTTTTTTCCTCAAGGGCCAGACTGAGAAAATATTAATGAATCGAGAGGCAGAAAATAATGAAAAGCATAGTAATGGATATAAAATAAGATATTGTATGGAGTTTTTTTGTCTATTTCAGAACTAAGCTAACGTAACTTGAACCCCTTACACAGCATTCAATATCTGTTTTTTTGCTAAAGATCACGTAGGGATTATGATTATGGATGGTAGTCAGCCATATTTAATTAAATAGTATATCTTTATTTTGACATTACATACGGTGCCTTGCAAAAGTATTCACCCCCCTTGGCATTTTTCCTATTTTGATGCATTACAACCTGGAATTTAAATGGATTTTTGAGGGGTTGGTATCATTTTATTTACACAACATGCCTACCACTTTGAAGATGCAGAATATTTTTTATTGTGAAACAAACAACAAATAAGACAAAAAAAACCCAGAAATCTGTAATTTTACAGCAATTTCAGCTGCCAGTCTTTTGGGGTACGTCTCTATAAGCTTGGCACATCTAGCCACTGGGATTTTTCCTATTTTTCAAAGCAAAACTGCTCCAGCTCCTTCAAGTTGGATTGGTTCCGCTGGTGTACAGCAATGTTTAAGTCATACCACAGATTCTCAGTTGGATTGAGATCTGGGCTTTGACTAGGACATTCCAAGACATTTAAATGTTTCCCCTTAAACCACTCGAGTGTTGCTTTTGCAATATGCTTAGGGTCATTGTTCTGCTGGAAGGTGAACCTCTGTCCCAGTCTCAAATCTCTGGAAGACTTAAACAGGTTTTCTTTAAGAATTTCCCTGTATTTAGCACCATCCATCATTCCTTCAATTCTGACCAGTTTTTCCAGTCTCTGCTGATGAAAAATATCCCCACAGCATGATGCTGCCACCACCATGCTTCACTGTGGGGATGGTGTTCTCTGGGTGATGAGAGATGTTGGGTTTGTGCCAGACACAGTGTTTTCCTTGATGGCCAAAAAGCTCCATTTTAGTCTCACCTGACCAGAGTACCTTCTTTGTGTTTGGGGAATCTCCCACATGCCTTTTGGCGAACAGCAAACGTGTTTGCTTATTTTTTTTCTTTAAGCAATGGCTTTCTTCTGGCTTAAAGTGGCCCTATGGACAGATACCCCAATCTCCCCTGTGGAGCTTTGCAGCTCCTTCAGGGTTACCTTTGGTGTCTTTGTTGCCTCTCTGATTAATGCCCTCCTTGCCTGGTCCATGAGTTTTGGTGGGTTGCCCTCTATTGGCAGGTTTGTTGTGGTGCCATATTCTTTCCATTCTATATAATAATTTGCTATGATGTTTGTCAGAAGCCGTCATGTGCAGTAGAGACTGCCCGAACGCACAGAATGCTGGGAGCATTCTGTTCTTTCGGGCAGTCTCTACAGTGCATGACTGCGTTGGCGGCAGGACACAGAGCAGGACCGGCCTTTTAACCCTTTGAGTGCCAGAGGGGTACGCAACGCATTGCAAAGCAATGCGTTGCGTACCCATCTGGCACTCAAAGGGTTAACATCAGCCAGACCTTGGCCCGTGTACACGGGCTTTTACACTAGTTTTTTAATAATGGATTTAATGGTGCTCAGTGGGATTTTCAAAGTTTGAGATATTTTTTTATAACCCAACCCTGATCTGTACTTCTCCACAACCTTGTCCCTGAACTGTTTGGAGAGTTCCTTGGTCTTCATGGTGCTGCTTTCTTGGTGGTGTTGCAGATTCTGGGGCCTTTCAGAACAGGTGTATATATACTGAGATCATGTGACAGATCATGTGACACTTACAGGTGGACTTTATTCACCTAATTATGTGAGTTCTGAAGGTAATTTGTTGTACCAGATCTTATTTAGGGGCTTTATAGCAAAAGGGGTGAATACATATGCACGCACCACTTTTCCGTTTTTTATTTTTTAGAATTTTCTAAAACAAGTTATATTCTTCATTTCACTTAACCAATTTGGACCATTTTGTGTACGTCCGTTACATGAAATCAAAATTAAAATTCATTTTAATTCTTGGTTGTAATGCAACAAAATAGGAAAAATGCCAAGGGGGTGAATACTTTTGCAGGGCACTGTACTCAGCAAGTACATAATAATAATAATTATTGCCTATACTTTTTCTTTTTTCATCTTCACTGTTTATTTACACTTATGCCCATGTCAGTAAGCTACTTGGATCTAGGATTCCAGAGCGATTTATGGACTATCAGTGTAGGATTTAAAGGGATAGTAATACTTCGTTTTAACTTTATTTTATTTTGTAGGCATTAAAAAAACATGAAGAATGATATAAGTCTTATCTCTCAAACATTTATGGTTTAAGAGATATTCACAAGCAAAGTTTCCCCTCCCGCCCCTTTTACCTAGTGTAAGCCATCTCTTCTCAGATGTGGAATCTGGTTGTAAGACCAGACAGATAACAGTAGGGGACAATCTTCTTACAGTGAAAACAATGAAAGCCCTACCCCCCTTGACAAGCTTTTCAGCTTTTTCCCTTATCTTAATTGACGATTGTCCCTCTCTGCAGTCTAACTGGGCACCTCCCTTCTGCTCTGGCTGAACAGTGTTACATCAGTAAAAGGGGCGGGAGGGGGACACTTTGTCATTGAATTACTCTTGAACTACAACTCTGACAGAATTGAAATAACACTCTCCTAAGTCCAAATACTATGATGATTAATTAGAGCTGCTTTTATTATGAAACATTACTATCCCTTTAACACAATGTAACACTTTCCCTGCAGCTCTGAATGCTTTGTGTGCTGTCTTTTTTACATTTGTTTTTACATTGTATCACTATCTCTGCTTTCATGTTCCCTGAAGAAAGCACTCTGCAAACAGAACCAGGGAGTTCATTGTCAAAAAATGTAAAAACTAATAGATGAAGGTAGAAAAAAGTTATAAAAAAAGTATAGGAAATTTGACTTTAGATGTTATGTACTTTCTGAGTATGCCAAGTGAAAATAAAGGGTTACAGTCTCTTTAACCCTTTGAGTGCTAGAGAGAGAGATCAACACCTTGTGGTGCATTGCATTAGATACCTCTGGTATTATGTAGGTGAATTGTTTTAACTAGGACTGTAAAAGGCTCCATATTTGGACCATCGCAGACTATACGGACTGCTGGAAATCTCACAGTTCAGAGTCCACTACACGATTAACAGGAGAGTACAGGGATCGCTTCTCAGATCCCCCATTCTACTCTCTTGCTGATCTTCTATGCTTGCAATGCAGGTCTGTTCCAGAGGTGCAGACCTACCAATGGGGCAAAAACCCAGAATAAGTTAACAATGTAAAGATGCAAAAGACAAGCATGGAAATGGACACAAAATAAGAAATGAAATAGGGTTGATTATGTAATTCCAAGATAACATTAACATGACTACCACTTTAGTGAAAGTCTTATGGAATTTTAGACTGAAATCCATGGTTTCCATATTTTTTCCTTTCTTTTTTTTCCCATACAGAGCATCATTTATGACTAAAACTGTTCCTTGTGGGAATGAGCTGCATAAATTTCTGATCTGGGACACTGCCGGTCAGGAGCGTGTAAGTAGAAGCTACTGTAATGGTGCCTTCCTCCTTAGTGCACAACAGAACTAGATCATTTCTGGGGCAACCAACTGAACCACATGGAACAAATAAGAGTCCTAATTTATTTAAATGGGCCTTTAAACCCGTTGTTTGATAGATATGTCTTCAGTGCAGTGTGAAGTAAGGTGATGAGACCTATCTAGGGGTTAAAAGCCTAGTTTAAATCAATGGGAATTTGGGGAATTTTTATTAGTCCCTTTATGCAGTTGGTTTGCCCCCAGATTTCTAATAATAATAATAATATTATGGGGGTACTAACCAGTGTTAGCGCTGCCATGGAGCGACTTTGCTTTTACATCAGAATGCTGCTCATTGGTTCACTGATGACATTATAATAATTTTTCATCTGGGCTGAACATTTTTTTGGGTCTATTACTGTGAGTTGCATCTGATCTAAAGTTTGTCAGTTTATGTGTACAGTTTTTAACCCTTTCTGTGTCAGAGGTGCGAACAATGCATTGTTTCAGTTTTCTCCTTTACGGTACTTACATACTATAACTTTTGTACTAAGTGCCAATTCTAGAACAAACCAACTGCACCATAAGGGAACAATTAAATAATCCATCTTTCCTGTCTTTCAAACTGAGTGCAAATTAAAACATGTCGTGTGATGTATGGGGAAAATTTCACACAACATGCAATCAGCAGGTAAAATGAACCAGAGAGCCTGAAAGGTTTAATTCTTTATGAATTATCTTAATTCCTTGAATGCTAAATACATTGCTTTGCTGTAAGTAGAAGATGTTGTTAAATGGGAAATTTACCCTTAGGTAAAGAGAATCTTAATTTAACAGAATGATTTCCCTAGCAGTCAGCTACATGTACATAGCTTATAATCATGCATTTGAAATCTGCTGTACTCTGCTGTTAGCTGTTTCAGTTTACTATCTGATAAAGACCATAACAGACAACTGTCCTGATTTATGTGGGGCAGTCCTGAATTTAAGGCCCAAACCCGCTGTCTCGCTGCTTTTAGACAATGACCCACTTTCCTGGCATCTGCCCACAGTCTTAACACACTTATTAACATCACTCGTCATGCGAGCCACGTTGCGCTGAGGCTGAGCAGTGAGACGCCTAGTAATTTACTACATACACGTGTTGAGCTTCATATATGCACACATGCACGCATGCAGCTACTCACCTACTCCACCCATGGCCACCTTCTGTTTCACTTGCTGAGAGTGCTATCTCATTTGCAATCTAAGCAGCACGTCGCTTCTCATGAGCTAGTAATCAGTATCTTGTAGAAGATGGTAAAATCCACGCCAGAAAGTCTCTACTGAGATCCTCCTGTCTGACGAGGTAAAATTACAGTAATGACAAAAAATTGAAAATTATAGATACTTTGTGAGGCACTATGAGTGGTAGTGTAATTGAGATAAATGTCTCTATCATGTCATAAGCTAACAGTGAAAGTATTAAGACTTAACTTTTATTAACAAAAAAGTAAAACGCTGCAAATATAAAAATCCATATTCTAACCCAAACACACCCGGACTCAGATATATGTGTAAAGTATTTGGCCAGATATGTACCAATAACCAAAATACTTAATAGAGAATGTATGGTAATACCTCGGTTACTATGTCTTAAACCAAGGTATTAAAATTAGATGAATGTATTCATCAATTAACATACTTCTGCGTTTAAGAAGCAATAACAGTTTATGCCTCCTTATTTATCCTCAGTCTCTGTATAGACGCAAGAGATAAAAAACAAACTTACAGTAACTCAGAGTGACTGAGTATTGAGCGGTGCTGCGTGAGTTGCATGGAGCATGGGTTTTGGAAGGCTGGACACACATTTATTTCAGGAAAGTCAGAAAATGCCTCAGTTAGTGCCTGGCATCGTAGTGACAGTGACACGGAGGCTTGTTGTTGTATGGCATCGATGTAGCCCCATCGCTTGGTGACTTTTTAACCCTCTGAGTAATAACTCATGGGACAGTCACCCAGGAGAGGTGGCACGGACGACTTATGTAAGGGCATTCAGTTTAAGTTTTTGAGTGCCAGAGAGGTAACCAATACATTGCATTGAAATTCGTTGGATACCTTTCTGGCATTCAAAGGGTTAAAGATAAATGTGTATATTTTGGGAACTCTGAAATACTTTGTATTTTAATCAGCTAAGGTGTAGTCTACCTCTTTTTCAGACTGTGTGGTGGGTATATAAGTGTATCACATTGCTCCATAGCAATAAAACAAACATTAATGTTTGTATTAAACTTCAGTATATGTGTTTATAAATTAGCCTGTGTAAATAAAATACTTTAATTTTGTTGTAAATATTTTATTCAGTTACACAAAAAAGTGTCAGTAGGTCATAAAATAACCTAAAAATTCTCCTTAATGCACCACCCACTAGCCAATCCCCCAGCAAAATCACCTAAAACCAAAGTGTCCCTCTTTGCCCATTTGAAATGTTGGGGGGTATAAAAGTCTAGTAACCCTTACAAGCCATCCAGGACTATTGAAGTTGGTTGTTGTGAGAAGTTGTGAAGTAAGATGGCAAGAGATCATTATAAACAGGTAATGGCCGATAAATAAATATATAAATAGATATGCTTCTGTTACATACAGTAATTCTATAAATGTACCAGGGTGCTGTATGAAGAACTCCTAGCTAGGTAAGTCATTCAGTTACACACAATTATTATATAGATATACCTCTGCTTCATGATGGTGACTTCTACCTAGGCAAGTCTTTCAGAGACACACAGTAATTATATAGATATACCTGACTGTTGTATGAAGGTCACCTACCAACCTAGGTAAGTCCTTCTCTTGCACACAGTAATTATATAGATATACCTGACTACCGTATGAAGGATTTCTGCTTAGGTAAGCCTGTCTGTTACACATAATAATTATACTGATGTACCTGACTGCTGTATGTATGACTCCTACCTGTCTAGTTCCTAGGTACATCCTTCTATTACATACAGTAATTAAGTAAACCTGACTGCTGTAAGAAGCAGCATGACAGGGGCGGACTGACCATACGGGCATTCGGTCACGGACCGAGGGCCCGTGACCGAAGGGGGCCCGCCGCCGCTTTCAGTGCTGCTCAGCAGCTCTCCAACAACGGCCGCCGGCGCGCCATTCTAGTAATACAGAGCACTGGGAGATGACATCATCTCCCAGCCTCTGCATTACTAGAGGCGCGCGGGACTTCGCACAGTATTAAGCCACGCCGCTAGACCAACAGGGATTGGAGGTAGGGGCAGTGTGGAGATGAAGGGGCATGGTGGAAGGGGCGATGTGGAGATGGGGGCATTGTGGAGATGAAGGGGGCATTGTGGAGATGAAGGGGCAATGTGGAGATGGGGGCATTGTGGAAGGTGCATTGTGGAGATGAAGGGGGCATTGTGGAGATGAAGGGGGCAATGTGGAGATAGGGGCATTGTGGAGATGAAGGGGGCATTGTGGAGATGAAGGGGGCAATGTGGAGATAGGGGCATTGTGGAGATGAAGGGGGCATTGTGGAAGGGCATTGTGGAGATGAAGGGGCAATGTGGAGAGAGGGGCATTGTGGAGATGAAGGGGGCAATGTGGAGATAGGGGCATTGTGGAGATGAAGGGGGCATTATGGAAGGGGCATTGTGGAGATGAAGGGGCATTGTGGAGATGAAGGGGGCAATGTGGAGATAGGGGTATTGTGGAGATGAAGGGGGCATTGTGGAGATGAAGGGGCAATGTGGAGATAGGGGCATTGTGGAGATGAAGGGGGCATTGTGGAAGGGCATTGTGGAGATGAAGGGGCAATGTGGAGATAGGGGTATTGTGGAGATGAAGGGGGCATTGTGGAGATGAAGGGGACAATGTGGAGATGAAGGGGGCATTATGGAAGGGGCATTGTGGAGATGAAGGGGGCATTATGGAAGGGGCATTGTGGAGATGAAGGGGGCATTGTGGAAGGGGCATTGTGGAGATGAAGGGGCAATGTGGAGATTTCTGCAGGGGGCCCAGACCTGTTTTTGGACCAGGGGCCCTGGGTCCTGTCAGTCCACCCCTGCAGCATGATGTCTCCAACCTTGTTACACCATAGAACCACACATACTAACCCCCTCAGCCCTTTCCTTGGAGTTAGTTTTGGGAGTTTATGTATGAATGAATTTCCAGAGAAAAAGTGGCAAATTGAGAGTTTTCCACCAGAATTCACAAGGGTAAAATTGTGCGTTTATTGCCCCTTCCTATTACTGACTTGCATAAAATTATATAATAGGGAATAATATTTGTAATGAGAAATAATAATTCTTGGGATTTGTCTGCTGTTTCATATTATCACAGTGCCACCTTGTGACAGAATACTCGTGTAGCATTTTGGCAAAATAGTGATAAAATAACAACTGCTCGTCTGTGAAACAGCATGTTGTAATATTGAAATGACAAAAAAGGAGAGCAACAAGGAAGCGCCCTAGTGCAATTCAGATTGTAAATGGAATTCCGTCACCAATTCACCCCACACGTGGGTACTTACAAAAATATTGGCTGTTAGATCATATATATGAAAAAACAGCTGACAAGCTTGCTGAATATATAATCCTGATTCAGCACAGGAATCACGTTTATAGGGCTGCGTCTTCTTAACACGCTCTCTCCAAGCGGTCCAGGACAATTTTCAAAACTCAACAAAAGAAAGAAAAAGCGCCCAATGGTGAAATACGTTCACTTGAATATTAAATTCAATAAACAAACGCCATTGTACTCACAATTGCTCCAGGTCAGCAGAGGGGATATTCCAATGCTGACAAAACAGCTAGTGGAGATATTACACCGTCTCCACTCGGTGATCAAGGGTGCTGCTGCTGCAAAAGGAATCATTTTGCAGCAGCAGCACCCTTGATCACCGAGTGGAGACGGTGTAATATCTCCACTAGCTGTTTTGTCAGCATTGGAATATCCCCTCTGCTGACCTGGAGCAATTGTGAGTACAATGGCGTTTGTTTATTGAATTTAATATTCAAGTGAACGTATTTCACCATTGGGCGCTTTTTCTTTCTTTTGTTGAGTTTTGAATGTTGTAATATTGACATATTAATGTAAAAATGTCTGCACCGTAATATGAAATTGTCACCCAAACTATACATTGTTGGTGTCACTTGGCCATATCTAAAAAGTCCTAAGTGGAGCAAATTTGGGGCTAATCAATTGCATCTTAGGGGTAAACTTCAAATTTCCCACATTCACTGATATAAATGGGTCTCAAAACCATTTGAATGGTAGAGAAATCGCCAACACATTGCTTTGCAGTGTGTTGGGCTATCTCTTTAGCTTTGAAGGGATTAAGAGGCCCATTTATATCAATGGGAATGTTTAGTTGTTCCTTACAATGCACCAGAATTGATCTATGTTGCTCAGCTTTTGTTGTTGTACCCATGGTCTGCTGTGTATGTGTCCATATGTAGTGTCAGAAGTAGGATGTACTGATATGATTCTGTGCCTAAATAATATTTTGAATCAATTTATTGGCTGCATCTCCTATGTACTAAGCTATCTACTAAAGTTATCCTCGTTATGCCACTTGTGGAAAACGTACGGCAGCAGGGGGAGTATATGGGAATTTCATGGTGTTTATTTCCTCTGCACCTTGTTTCTGCCCATGTGCTAGCAAGGCACAGAGGATATTGGTATAACACAAATCCATTTATCTGAGCATACTATATGGGTAGCAGATTACTAACATTAAATTATAACAAGAGATCATGTGCCAGCGAAGGTATGCGCTTAAGCGATCCCATGCAACAGTTCATACCCCAAGTGCAGGCACGTATGGCCCTTTTCCTCAAGCTAGAAATGCAGTTCTGGAGCAAACAGCTGTATTATTGGGGGGGGATTACATTTCTGCAAATGTCCTTCAGTTTAAAAGGGGCTAGGGAGGTCTTCACTGCTAGAGAAATATCCAGCACATTGCTTTACTGAAGACTTCTGTATCATTGAAGACTTCTCAAGCCTGCTTAGCTTGATGCATGAGGCCCATGAATTTTATGTGTATCTATGTCACTATGTAAAGTTCACATTTGGGTTGGGTCCTATTACTTGTGACAAATTTATGGCTGGATTTAATGTAAACCATTCAAAAAAAACTTTTTTGCCTGTGATACAGGGCATAAACAAGAATTTTCTTTGTAAGCTGGGTCTTACAGTTGGTTTAGGGGTTTTCATCCATTTTTGTCACCTAGAGCTGCAGTTAAATTCAATTTTATTGTAAGTACCGACACCTTTTTCTGCTCTACTATATTCCTGTACTGCTACACTGGAGGAACTGCTCATCATGTACTAGTTACTGAACGTACTGAGCTCAAACTGCATTCTGTTTTGACACACAGCGTTTCTGTCTGTGCTGCTTTAGCCCTTTAAAGGGATAGTAATGTTTCATAATAAACCAGCTCTAATTAATCATCATGGTATATGGACTTTGGAGAGTGTTATTTCAATTCTGTCAGAGTTGTAGTTCAAGAGTAATTCAATGACAAAGTATCCCCCTCCCGCCCCTTTTACTGATGTAACACTGCTCAGCCAGATCAGAAGGGAGGTGCCCATGTAGACTGCAGAGAGGGACAATCTTCAATTAAGATAAGGGAAAAACCTGAAAAACTTGTCAAGGGGGGCATTGTTCCCATAGGAAGAAGATTGTCCCCTGCTGTTGTCTGTCTGGTCTCTGGACTGGATTCCACATCTGAGAAGAGATGGCTTACACTAGGTAAAAGGGGAGGGAGGGGAAACTTTGCTTGTGAATATCTCTCAAACCATAAAGGTTTGAGAGATAAGACTTATATCGTTCTTCATGTTTTTTTAATGCCTACAAAATAAAATAAAGATAAAACAAAGTATTACTATCCCTTTAAGGACAAGAGGGATATCCAACACATTTGGGAGTTGTGTTTATCATGGTTTAATACTAACAATCCTAAAGCAGTCTGTAATGATCAAAAAACTACTTTTTTGGCATCTCCCAACAAAGATAAGAAAAGTCTAAACCTGAGTACCTTCTAAAAACCAACAGGGAATGTGAACAGGACCACACACACATAGGCAACACCAATCCCTTGATGGATATTGAAATAAATGGAGATATGAAGAACAGACCAGCAAAAAACTGAAATAGTTTATTACAACAAACTATAAAATAGAGGTGTATTTCAGTATCCATCAAGGGATCGGTGGTGCCTGTGTGTATGGTAGCATTGCGGGAAGGATCTATATTCACAATCCCCATTGGCTTTTAGACTGGCATACTAATGGTGGATCGGTCTGAGGATTCTCTGTGAGTATTTATTCACTTCGTTGAGCAATATATTATACTGTACATGACAATACTTTGCTGCTCTACTCACGCTTTTTTTTCCTCTGTTGTATTTCAGGCTGCTCTTGCGGACTGCTTTGTGTGACTAATTGAGCGACTGAGTCTTAAATCAGTCATACACTGACATGCGAGTCTTGTTTTACTGCTCCCCCATTATCCATACCCACATAACTAGAATCCCTCTCTCTGGTTAATATTTGAATTAGTACTGAAGTGTGCGGGTCTGTGGTGCAAGGTTGGGTGGGGGATCAGTCTGTATGTGATTGGAGGAGGGGGTCCTAGACCCCTTTCCTTGGGCTTTTAGAGAATTAATGTGGGGAATTTGGCCTCATATTCATTTGTTTTGTTATTTCTTGTCTTAAACTGCCTTGGAGTATATTCATGAGATGTTTTCTTTTCAATGCTTTTCTCATGTCAAACAGTGATTTTTGGAATGTGTTGGGATTGGGGGTACACCTACACGTGGGTTTGGGGGAATAGAAATACCAGAGGAAATGTGTTACCTTAACGTGTGTTAACACTCACCACATAAAATAGAACTTCAAATAGATCAGGCTGTTCCATTGCTTTTTTATGGTCTGAATTCTGAATGACAAACTGTGACTAGAAAACTAACGTTCGTATTTTTTTTCTCATGGGAAATAACAAAGGAAAGCTCCAGGTCTCTGTTAGTGTCTAGCATGTATTAGCAAAAATAGGACTGCATAATCTCGGAGCAGCAAAACATGTAAATTGATCACAGATGCCAAAGACCTCTCCAATGCATTGCTCTGCACATGGGTAGCCCCCATACTATTTTCTCCATCTTGTGGTTTTTATGTCTGTACTTGAACAATAAATAACTGCTATTGCTATTGATACTGAGTCTAATAACCCAGATATATTTTATGACTGAGACTACAGGCTTCCTTTGACACTTACATATGGCAAATTATATATCTAACTGAGAGGTATATTTATTTTATAGTTCCATTCACTGGCACCTATGTACTACAGAGGCTCTGCTGCTGCGGTAATTGTTTATGACATCACAAAGCAGGTAACTAATTCAATATATATTCTGTCCTTCTGTAAAATAATGGTGTTGTGCTTAATTTTGTAGTAAAGTATATATTTGATGAATTAAAGCTGTAGTGTACCTTATATGATTTGTTTATATGTGTCAGTTTGTGAAATAAAACACACATGCATCTTCCTCAAATACTGCATCAGTAGTATTATACTAGTAGGATAGGGAGAAACATATGGTACACCTGTAATAATGACCTCTCTTTAACATAAGAATTACAATATAAGAGTGTTAATACTAGCAGTTGCCAATGCTGGCAGTCAAGAGCTACTAGCATTTCTGGTTTCTAGAATATCTCCACTTCAATACAGGTGGATCTGTCAAAGATATTATAAAGATATGCACTTTTAATAACTTTTGAGGACAAGAGTTGACTACCCCGATTTATACCCACTTTGTCCTAAACATGCTCATGAATTATACAGCACTGATGCCTTTACTTCAACTGCCACTTGCAGATGTATCTTTGTTGCCAATCCACTCACTCCAATGGAATGAACTTTAAAGCAGAAGTTTCACCTAAAATCACATTTTGAGCATGTGTTTTAACAATCGTTTGCTAGTGGAGATATTTAGACTTTAAAATAGGGCATTTCTGTGTTCTGTATGTCCCGCATGAAGCCTCAGGACTTCCCAGCTGCCCCAGGAGGCAGCTGGGAAGTCCTGTGGCATCATGCGGGACATGCAGGGTCCATCAGAATGCGGAAGTGCCTGATTTTAAAGTCTAAATATCTCCACTAGCAGACGACTGAGAATTAAAAAAAAAAACCAGCACAAGGTTTATGTGTTAAAACACATGCTCAAAATTTGATTTTAGGTGAAACTTCCACTTTAATGCCTATTTACCAAGAGTATGAGTGTCTGGATGGACAGGGAAGGAAGGTTGCAAATAGTAATAGCCATTCTAAAATTCAAATGTTATCAAAATCTATATTGTTCATTAACATTTTAAAAGGTCACTTCCATCACTGGTTATTGCCTCTTCATTACTAAAACTGTGTAAAACATGTGCTGTGTAGTGAATTCAAGCACTGGAATACATTTTAAGACACTGTGCATGCCTAACGTCAGTTTCCTAAGCTGCCTGCTCCAAAATGCCTCCCCTTGAATCCACATACACCATGTGGAGGGTAGCCCTTTCCTTATGTAACGTATTAAACAAGTGGAAGACGAAATACTGTGATTGTACATCACTTTCCTGCCCATTCTCAGGTACAGACGTAAAGAACTTCCTGGAATCAGTGTGTCAGAACGCATTACATGGGTTTAAAGCCGCATCTAAATTAATGGTGCAGAATTTTCATTATAATCATATGGTGCAGTTGGTTTGCTATAGAGCTGAACCTCATTGGCATGATGAATAAGGCCCTAAGCTAAAGAGGTACAATTCTGGAGCAAACCAGCTGCATGATAGGGTTGAACGTGACCTTTATCCCCTTGATTGTTAAAGATATCTTCAATGCATTGCCTTATTAAAATTAATGGACATTTTCATTTCCCCTCCATGGTGAAATTGGTTAGCTCCAGAATTGTACTTTAGCTTGGTGAATAGGGTCCTTAGTGTTTGCAATATTGCTTGTATTAACAGACTATTGTTTTCATACAGTGAGGGAAAAAAATATTTGATCCCCTGCTGATTTTGTACGTTTGCTCACTGACAAAGAAATGATCAGTCTATAATTTTAATGGTAGTTTTATTTGAACAGTGAGAGACAGAATAACAACAAAAAAAAAAATACTGAAAAACGCATTTCAAAAAAGTTATAAATTGATTTGCATTTTACTGAGTGAAATAAGTATTTGACACCCTATCAGTCAGCAAGATTTCTGGCTCCCAGGTGTATTTTATACAGGTAACAAGCTGAGATTAGGATCACACTCTTAAAGGGAGTGCTTCTAATCTCAGCTTGTTACCTGTATAAAAGATACCTGTCCACAGAAGCAATCAATCAATCAGATTCCAAACTCTCCACCATGGCCTAGACCAAAGAGCTGTCTAAGGATGTCCGGGACAAGATTGTAGACCTACACAAGGCTGGAATGGGCTACAAGACCATTGCCAAGCAGCTTGGTGAGAAGGTGACAACAGTTGGTGCGATTAATCGGGAAAGAAACACAAAATAACTATCACTCTCCCTCGATCTGGGACTCCATGCAAGATCTCACCTCATGGAGTTTCAATGATCATGAGAACAGTGAGGAATCAGCCCAGAACTACACGGGAGGATCTTGTTAATGATCTCAAGGCAGCTGGGACCATAGTCACCAAGAAAACAATTGATAACACACTACGTTGTGAAGAACTGAAATCCTGCAGCTCCCGCAAGGTCCCCCTGCTCAAGAAAGCACATGTACAGGCCGTCTGAAGTCTGCCAGTGAACAACTGAATGATTCAGAGGAGAACTGGGTGAAAGTGTTGTGGTCAGATGAGACCAAAATCGAGCTCTTTGGCATCAACTCAGCTCGCCATGTTTGGATGAGGAGGAATGCTGCCTATGACTCCAAGAAAACCATTCCCACCGTCAAACATGGACGTGAAAAATTATGCTTTGGGTGGTGTTTTTCTGCTAAGGGGACAGGACAACTACACCGCATCAAAGGGATGATGGACGGGGCCATGTACTGTCAAATCTTGGGTGAGAACCTCCTTCCCTCAGCCAGGGCATTGAAAATGGGTCGTGGATGGGTATTCCAGAATGACAATGACCCAAAACACACGGCCAAGGAAACAAAGGAGTGGCTCAAGAAGAAGCACGTTAAGGTCCCGGAGTGGCCTAGCAGTCTCTAGACCTTAATCTCATAGAAAATCTGTGGAGGGAGCTGAAGGTTCGAGTTGCTAATTGTCAGCCTTGAAACCTTAATGACTTGGAGAGAGAATCTGCAAAGTGGAGTAGGACAAAATCCCTCCTGAGATGTGTGCAAACCTGATGACCAACTACAAGAAACGTCTGACCTGTGTGATTGCCAACAAGGGTTTTGCCACTAAGTACTAAATCAGGTTTTGCAAAGGGGTCAAATACTTATTTCACTCAGTAAAATGCAAATCAATTTATAACTTTTTTAAATGCGTTTTTCAGGATTTTTTTTGTTGTTATTCTGTCTCTCACTGTTCAAATAAACCTACCATTAAAATTAGAGATTGATAATTTCTTTGTCAGTAGGCAAACGTACAAAATCAGTAGGGGATCAAATAATGTTTTCCCTCACCGTATATAAAACTGTTTTTGTGTGGTGTGCCAATCAATATGGATTCTACTACGTAAGAACCTTCTTTCTTCTGTTGGAACCCAGGAATCATTTCATACATTGAAGAAATGGGTAAAGGAATTAAAAGAACATGGGCCAGAGAACATTGTAATGGCCATTGCTGGAAACAAATGTGATCTTTCTGATATAAGGTAATGATGACAGAGATATTTTACTATCTCATTCTTTTACTTACTGTTTTACATTAGATCAGTAAATGTTAAGTACGAAAAAATATTTATTGCAAGGCTTTTCCAGTTGAGTAAAATAATGATGCGTCCGTTGTTGGGAGATGCTTTATTCAGACCCTTTAGAAAAAATGCATTCTTTGCATAAAAGTCACCAGCAGGTGGTGCCGTTGCTGTTGTGGTCTATAGTAGGATTGTAATTACAGGGGGTGTAAAGAGTGCATTTGCAAAAGAGCCTGGCAACCAAAGGACTGTCGGCTCTTTACTATCCTGCAACCCCTTACAAGCAGACCATCTTCCTGACTTGGCAGGTGGTTACTGACATTACACATGGCTGCTGCCAGAGAGTTAGATGAAAGTATTGTTGGTAAACCACTTCCCTTTTCTTCATAAACCCTTTCAGCTTAAATCCTTCTGACACTAAAAAGGTTAACTGTTAGCATATGTGTGCGCATGTGTGTCTGTGTCTGAACTTCAGATTTCACTTCATGGCCCAGTAGGTTGTAGTTATGCCCGTATATTCAAACTTCTGACACAGACACGTTTCTGTGTTTGTGTGTGTGAGCTCTAGGTCTAAGTTCATTGGTAACCCTTCAATTGAGCAGATCATCCTTCATACTTGGAAAAGGGGTGAATGTCAGGGACAGTTGAGGAAAGGGGATATCAAACCCTTAATATCTTGTAAACAAGTGCTTTTTAAGGAATGTGACATCAGTCACATTACTTAATGCTTTACAGTAACAAAAGCAATATCTCTTTAACAGTCCTGCCTATAAAATAGTGTCAGGTTGCAGCCGTACTGAATAAACATGAAGTAATTAATTAAACTCTGGATTACATTAAAAGTACATATCTTCAGTGTGACAGAAAATTTTTTTATGTAAAAACCAATAAAAATCTCCTTTATTCCTCAAGGACAACATTGATATGCAGCCCATTAGGAGGCAGTGAGTTATATACTGCTCTGGTTTCAAATGATTAATAAATGTTTTTATAGCTAATAAATGCAGTTGTGATTATGCTACAATTATACAGCCATAATCATGTGTTCCTAATATAGAGGCAAATGACAGCCATTTGTATTCTGTACCAATACATATGTGCTGAAGTGAGACTATAATATTTCAATGGGCCAGGGATGTGGCTCTGCACAATCAGCACTTGTACTGGAGTAGGAAAGTTACATTACAACAGTGTGTGTGATGCAGTCTTATGGAATCCAAATCCATAACAGTGCCAAGCATCAGTCACCACTGACTTCTGAGTACAGTATACTGGTGGAATGAAATGCCTCCTTCAGGGCACTCAGCAGAGACTATAAACTTCCAACTGACAATTAATCAAAAGTTGACAGCTAACAATTGATGACTGGATCTTGCTCAGCTATATGTGGTCTTGGGAAGGAAGAGATTTATTTAGACCAATGTTTGTCCAAACAACAAAAACAGATGTCTTGCACAGGTTGAAAAATGCAGGGGATCTTTAGATTGTAGTTGGGGTAGGCCTGTGGATGAAACCAATGTTTCTGTGCCGATAGCATGTCATCCTATTGTTCCTGAAAACCATTTCACTTATGGAAGATATTAGCTAAACTTATATTCTCCATTGACTACCACCCTCTGTCTCCTGTCACTCAGCCATTACCTTATCAATTTAACTATTTTTACATCCAGACCCAAACACTGCAGTTTATTAATGAGTCTTCTATGAGGGACAGTGTCAAATGCTTTACTGAAATCTAGATAAGCTATATCTTCTGCTCCCCCTTTGTCTATTATTTTAGTTATCCAGTCAAAAAAATCCATGAGGTTAGTTTGACAAGATCGTCCTGCTGTAAACCCATGCTGTTTGGTATCTTGCAAGCCAATTAAATTCAGATATATATTTTTGATCTGCAGGTCACCTGCAGCCCATCTGCATTGACATGCCTGCTCTAATGCATATCCCTTATTGTATCTACTAGTTCTGAGGCTAAAACCAGTGGAGCTATATTGGCAGATTCATCCATTCTTCCTCTGTCCTCTCTAGTTAGCTAGACAGAGGAAGAATGTTCTCTGATATCACAAACATTTGACTGAACATGAAAAGTGGCATTGTGAATAGTTTGTGGAATTTATAGTGTGTATGGTATTTCTATTTTGGGAGCAGTAATGTTAAATTTCTTTTCATTATTTTTCTTTTTAGGGAGGTGACTATCAAAGATGCCAGAGAATATGCAGAATCCATTGGGGCAATTGTTGTTGAAACCAGTGCAAAGAATGCCATTAATGTTGAGGAACTCTTCCAAGGAATAAGTGAGTATTTTTATTCTTTGTTTTGTACTATAAATATTTGTACAGTGGTTTGATAAGATAGAATCTCGGCATGTGAAACTAGAAAATGCTGTCTGGGGAGCACAGAGAGCAATTTTAACTCTCTGCTTACAGAGCCAGCTGGCTACATCGGGGATGGCTAACCTCTGTTTTTATATCTGTTTTTGGTCTACAAATCCATAGGACATTGGCTGGCTAAGTTTGAGGGGAAGTGTAGTCCTACAACAGCTTGAAGATCTTAGCCACCTTGCAGCTAAAGATGTGGACGTCTACATCCTCGGCAGCTATCTTAAAACTGTTAATGACTTGGACAACCACAACCTCTGCAGTCTCACAGAGAAGGGGTTGCTACAAGGGACTGAAGCTTAACTTGTTGAAATATTTGGTCCCCAATTGTCCTACTCCTCTCCTTGAATCCTGTTGCATAAATAACATCATCAGATGCAAGTATTATGATGTCATATATGCAACAAGCAATCCACTGGACTTTCAGGGAAAGATATGTCACGGAGCAGAGTAGGAGGGGGTCAGGGTCTTAAGAATTTATATGCCAGCCACCCTTGTTTGAAAGAGGGTGTTAGTAGCCTATATCTCAGCCACCTTTGCTCCAATTTATTGAGGTTAACAATATTGGGTGGTTGCAAGATCACCCAACATTGTAAATTAAAATTTTAAAATTCTGAAGCAAGACAGACTGGAGCACTAAAATAGCTCCGATCTCAGACCCTTGCACCAAACAAATTGGGACAGTCACCAAGTAGTATGTCGGTTGATAATAGATCAACTGATATAAAGACACACATGCTTGTTAGAGCCCCTTTCTTACATTCTCTTGCTCTTCAAAACATATGGGTAACCATTTATAAGAAAAGGGAGTTTCCTAATTAATTCAAGTGCACTATTTAACCCTTTGAGTGTCAGAGGTGAGTAACACATCGCTTAACAATGTTGTGCTTACCACTCTGCCAATCAAGAGTTAATGTTGTGTATGTTGGATGGTATAACAAGTTAACATTGGAAGGATTAAGGAACCCTGATATTTATGCATGTGTACAAATGCACGCACACACTTACAAGAATCCACACATACACTCTCTACTAGTTCAGGTGTACCCACATCTGATTAGGGTACTTTAAAAAAAATACTTATGATGGGTGATCAAATGATCACCCAGTAAATGTTAATTTATATTCTTATTTAAAAAATATTATGGTAGAAATAGCTTGTTGCTTCTGGAACCCCTTGCAGTTTGTCAATTCATACTCAGTGGAGTACAGTTTTTCTTGGGCTAGTAGTAAATACTGAGTAGAATAGGAAATTCCATGTTTTTCAAAGATATCAACCCTAGCTCTTTATGTTGGCTGACTGTGTCAGCTCCTTCAAAGCCAAAATAGCTGACATCAGGGAAAATGGATGGAGAGGGAGAATAAAACAAATAACCTCAGATGGCTGCATTTTAAGGTGTGTTACTGGCACAGTCTTAAATGTTGAACACAGATTTAAAGGGATAGTAATGTCAGAAAAATAGTATTAACTATATGATAGATACAATTAAAAGAGAGTACTTGCACTTATTCGTATCTCTCAAACCGTTGTGGTTTGAGAGATATAGGAACATAAAGTTCTCTGGTCCCTCCCCTTTCTGCTTGACGAGCTGTAAAGCTGTCAGAAGCAGATTCTGATCACACAACCATATGCGGCTCTTCATCAGTGCCGATATAACAATATCTAAAGACAAATATTTCATTTAGAATGGTCTACAAAGTGTGCCTGGTTTGCAAGCACACTTTGCAGACTGTTCCAATTAAGTATTTATTTCTAAATAGCGTGATTTCAGCTCTGCTGAAGAGCCTCTGTCTGGTCAAATGATTGGAATCTGAAGCTATCAGCTACATGGCAGACTTGAGTGAAACAGCCAGGAAAAGTTAACTTTAGCAAGTTATATCTCTCAAACCATAAAGATCTGAGAGATAAGACTTACATAGATGTTAACCTTTTTTAATGTCTACAACATTAAATCAACTTAAAATTAACCATTACTATCCCTTTAAATAAAGTTATTTTTAAGCATTATATCCTTTAAGTTGGTGATGAAGTCGGCAAGACAAAGTGTTAAGTACATGCTTGTGTATTCCAGGCCGGAGAATCCCTCCATTGGATCCTCATGAGAATGGTTCAAATGGTGCAATGAAGCTCGGAAGGCAGTCATTACAGTCAACGAATAGATGCTGCTGATCTGGCCGTACTCCAAAGCAATAATCCCATCTAGCTAATGAGACAAATCTCCACACTGAACATTACCTTGATCATGAATGGTTTAAATGCCGTATCATACTATGTAAACGTAACCTTTTGAGTGCCAGAGGGGTACTCAACACATTTGCAAAGCAATGCGTTATGCATCCCTCTGGCACTCGAAAGGTTAATATGAAGAAGTTGCAGTGAGTGGTTTTACTGGGAGCCAATCACTGTTCAGTTCATGTTTTTTGTTTTGTGTGTGTGGAGGGATTCTTTTTTTTTTTTTTTTTTTTTTTTTAAACAAATGTATCCCAGTGCAGTATTTTTTAAATAATGAACAATATATATATGAGTCATGTTTCATTGTATAGGTCCCTCTTTGGTTGAATCAAAGGGATTTAATTACTTAGTGATATCTAGGACTTATTCTATGTGCACTTTTAATTTTTATTCACATTTTTGTTTACTGCATTTACAAGAAATTTAAAAGAACATTTTGTCAGTTCTTAAAAAAAGCAAACTGAAAAAGTAGGAAAGTTTAGTAATGATTTTAGCACCAGAATCAGTGTTCCCTAAAGCCAATCACTTTTTAAAATATATTTTAGAGTTCTGTATTTAAAACTTTTTAACCTTTTTCATGCTAGTGATGTCTCCAGTTCATTACGTTACAGTGTTGTGGTCCACATCTCGGGTATCCAAGGGATTATATTCACTTTGTAGGAAGAAATCATGGTACCTAGCAATGGAGAATTGTTTGATTTGTGATTATTTGTTAAACAACAACACAAATGAAAAATTAAAAAGTGTTAAAGGAAGAGTACACCTAAACTAACTAAAATGCTGACTATTTGTCTATGACTATCGCTAACTTGCCCCAGTAACTCAGTTGTTCATAATTAACAAATTCCATGACCAAACCAGCAGTACTGCTCCAACTTTCTGAATGCCTAATACCCCTCTGGTATTCAAAGCGTTAAGACTAAGGAGCAGGAGCCTCCAATACCTGCCCATGATTAAGAACTGGAGCTAAAGGAGTTGGGGCTGAAGTCTCAAGTTCCCATAAAGCCAGTGAGCTTGTGCAAAGGTGATATCCCACAGGATATAGGCTTTGCACATGTACACTGGCTTTATGGATGCTAGGGAAGTCCATCCCAGCTCCCATAGCACCAGTTGTTGAGCATGGGCATGACATGGAGGATCCTTCTCCCTAGTCTTAAGGGAATGCTGTGAAATCAGCCATGTGACTTGGTAAGTATTAACCCTCCTGAGCTATTGGAGTAAGTTACTTGTAGTCAGGGCCTCTGTAAAGCTCAGTCTTTTAGTTGCTGCTATTCTCAGTCCAGAGAGAACAAGCATTAAAAACTTCTAGTCCTCAGTGTACAGATCCCCTCCGGGCTTCTCTGTTCCCTAACTGTTGGTGTAACCTTCAGAAAGACAACTGCTAATGCCTGTTGGCTGCTAGGATATAACTCCCACATGCACCTCCAATAGAAATGTGGCTGCCACTGGCAGCTTCAGCTCTTGCAGAAATAAGCTTGGTGCGTACCTATACAAGTACGGCTGTAAGTTTATAATGCTGCTACTACCAGAGGAGGAAACAGCAACAGTTCATTTGTATACAAGTTGAATTTAACAGATGCTTTCTTAGTTTTTATATTTATATTTTCCTTGACCTTCAAAGAGACACTACTCTTAACCCTTTGAGTGCCAGAGGGTTACGGAATGCATTGCAATGCATTCCGTACCCCTCTAGCACTCAAAGGGTTAAAGGAGAAAATTAACTAGGGACTAAGAAGCTCTTAAGTCAGCTATATCTATTTCTATAGTTTGCATTGTATCTATAGTTACCTGTATATACTGATCTCTGTTGAAGTCTAACTTTAGATTACACCTTCTCACAACAAACAATAGGTTTCAGCAGTATGACTAGCTCATAAAGGTCACAGCTGACTTGATCAGATAGTAAACTGAAAGTAACTGGCAGAGTACTACAAAAGAGATGAAATGCACAAAAACAAAATCAAAAGATATACAAGATGGGTATTAAAAGGGCACCTTCCTAAGTATCCCTTCTATTAAACAAATTAACCCTTTGAGTGCCAGAGGGGTATGGAATTCAATGCTTTGCAATGCATTCCTTATCCCTCTGGCACTCAAAGGGTTAAATAATACTAACCAAAATGAACAGGGGTTTTATATATTTTATTATTATTCTTTATTTATATAACGCCAACTAATTCCGCTATACAATAGGGAATGGACATACAGAGATATTAAATAATACAACTCAAATGTGGAGAACAGAAGAATCAGAGGGCCGTGCTCGTGAGAGCTTACAGTCTAGAGGTAGGAAGGTTGGACACAGAAGGAGTAAGTGCTATTGGGTGTAAGTGCCTCCCGCCAAATGAACTGCCGGTCAGCAGGTGGGAGTGAGAAGTGCTGTTGAGTGCAGTGGCCCAGGGAAGGGGTGGTTCTCTCTCTCTCTCTCTCTAGATATATATATATATATATATATATATATATTTAAACACCCTGTACTTCATGCTAGTATCTTTACAAATTATCTATTTGTTTCCTGGGGCCTAAAATCTATTCTTACACATTCTCTAAGGGAACAGACATTCCTGCCTTTTCCAGGGCTTCCACTGATTGTCCAGGATCAGGGGTGATTTTCTACAAAGAAAGGTACCTGGTCACTTTATTCTAGTGGACAGAGTGCCAGAAAAAGGTACACTGATAAAAGGTACTGGGTCACTTGCCAAAGGTACTAGCTCACCAACAAATGGTACAGGGTCATTGACCTGGCATGACGTGGCTGAAAATCAGCTGTACCCTGGATTAGCTTTTAATGGACTGAGATAAGAACCTTTCTGAGTACAAGAGCAATGGGCATCACCGTTAATTAACTGATTTATCTGTAAATGCAAACAACATTAAAGAAATTTTCTCTGAACAGGACTATTTATGCACATTTAAAAGTTTATTTTAGGCATATACGTGTGTGTGTGTGTATATATATATATATATATATATATATATATGTGTGAACATATTTCACTTAAAGAGATACTTATTCTTAGGCTACTTTACCCTTTAAATCAATCTGCCCTTGAAAAGGCAGAGTGTAACATTCATTGACGTTACATATGTAAATGCTTTCATACCACTGGGGAAGTCCATTTTTCTTTGCAGTTATTACTTTCTGCTGTGGCTTGGACAGTCAAGTGCAGACCTCCTGCATGAAGTGATGAGTGCAAAGTAATATTTAATCCCCCATTCTGATGAAAGAAAACATATATAAAACAAGATATGGTAATAATGTATATCTGGGAATGTTATAACATGACTTTCATGTAAAATCAAGATAGAAGAGTGACTCTTTTCAGCTGGAAAGCAAACAGGAGGTATGTGGTTTTCAGCATCAAAATCCAGGCTTGTATGGGCATAACACTTAGGCCCACAGAGGGTCTTTGGAGAACTGAATTGCTCAGGACAAAAAACTGTCCTGTGGAATGCAAGGACTGATAAATCAGAGAAACATTTGGGGCTACTTTCTGACTCCTGTCATGCCCCCCTGTTGCTTTCCCAGGGCTCACAATGCAGCAATGGCTTAACTGGCATGTCCGCTAGCAATTAATATATATATTGTTTAATCTTTTCCTGATGAGACAGAGGTACTTGGAGTTGCTGCATTCAAAATTTGTTACAGATCAAACTTTTTTTCCCCAAACTTTTAGCAACTGTAGGACAGCTGGGGGGAGATTCACTATGGTGTAATAAAGAGGTGATAATGCGGAGAAGACTTCTACAGTGATATAAAAGGAAAAGTATTCTTGCCCTAATCCATACAGATTACCCAAAAGCTAAAAACCATGTGTAATGTATATTACATACCTATGTGTAGGTTCATTTAAAAAAAATGAGGATTTTGTTGCAAAGTATGTATAAGCTCTCTTTGTTGGCCAAAGTATGTATAAGTTGTCTTTGTTGGCCAAAGTATGTATAAGTTCTCTCACCACCAAGGTGCTTCAATTTCAAGAGAGTCCTAACCAACACATAATAAATCATAATAAAAAAATTAAAAATGAAATTACAATTGAGGCTGATAAAGCGGCTTTTGTATAAATGTGTATATATTGATGTACTGAAATTAAAACCTGATCAAACACTGGGGGAGCGCCATAAGCACTAGCGCTGTAAGCACAAAGTATGTGACATGCCAGGAATGTCACAGGAAAAAAATGATGGTCCAGACACTTCACCATTTGTTAAGGGGGCAAGGAACTGCTACACCAGTTTGTCATTATATGGCAAGGTCACAATTACAATTAGTGCATTAAAGAAAATCCCAGTTTAAATTATTGGGCTTTGATACATATGTTGCATGTGTTTAGTTATACAGTGTGAGAAAAATATTGAAGCCACATACTAAGTGACACTATCCATACTGTAATGCAAAATAGTATCATAGTAAATTAGGTTGAAAAAAGACACAATTCCATCAAGTTCAACCTGTGCTTCATTACACAGAGACATGAGGATTATATAGCTTACCTGCTGCCAAATAAGTTAGTCTTTATCAGACTAGTTATGATGGTTAGTTATAATATCCATACTGTAATGCAAAACACGTAGTTATAAACCTGAGGGGGAATTTATTTTGGCTTGTAACATCATTTTGTATAAGTGCTAACCTTTTTGCTGCCATTGGCTTGCAACACAAGAAAAATAATTACAGAAGAACTATAAAAATAAGTGACTGTTAATTTAGATATCAAAAGGACTTACCAAGGTAGGCTCCCATCATACAGGATATATATTTTTCTTTCGCCCATTCTTGAACACAGAAACCATGGGTTAAAGTATACTCCTGTAAGAGGTGATTAAAGGACTCCTTGGCAGCAGAGACTCCCACCCTACTCCTTGTTACCCCCACCAATCTAGCTCAATGATAAAAATGTAGGATGGGGCTGTGTAATTGCCCATTAGGCAGGGGTCTATCTCTGGCCTCCATTGTCGGTTTGAACAAGAGTGCAAACTGTATAAGACCGGGGTCTGCTAGAAGATGGCTTGCACTATGAACCTTTTCCCTCTCATTTCTGCCTGACGTGCCTGAGCAGGATATACATAGAAGTCTGTAGAATGAAGAAGACAAGATCTCCAGTTTTCAGAGTGCACTGGTCATTTGAGTATGTCCTCCTTATTTTTCTAGCAGTCACATTCACGCTGCCCGTGGTAAGGATGCTAGAGTTGTACTCTGCTGTTCCTTTAGGTCTGTCCCTTTACAACCCAACTCCTTGCCAGTGAGGATTTTACTAAAATTTACCTCAGTTTAGTTAATTTATGTTTTTGGGTCCTCTGTGTCTTTAACAATGGACGCATGCAGCAGCCATACTGGATGCCATAAACAGTACAGTTGTGATTTCTGCTGTAGTGAGTGCATTGGAATGGGGCTTATTCTTCTACTCTTTCTTACTACAATCAGGGAGTTCTCATTGGGAATCCCCCACTTTGTGAGGTAGCAGTCGGACATGATGGCTAGAGGCCTACCACACCATTTTCATTTTGCAGGGAGAATGGAACTACATGTCCCATAAGGCCTGGTTTCCAGGGCCTCAGGGAACAGGAAGGAGATAGTCTTTTCTTACACTGCTTCCTATATACCTGCAATGTCACATAAGTCTGAATTTTCCCTCCTGTCATTCTGCTTTAATTGCGTCATTCAAATAAGTGGTTTATATTACATTTATGTGATGTGTTCTTTCTTTGGGGGTCTCCTGGCTATATCTGTGCACAAGGGAGATATGGGCAATACTTAGACCACCGTGGCATCAGGGTTTTCCCTATATCCCTTTGTTCCTTATGTCAGATTGGTCTTCAAAGGGAATTTGCTACTACTGTCTGCCCCTTAGCCTACCTGTGTATTAGAGGCATCCCTATTAATTCTGTACACTGACCATCTAGATATCACCGTACCAGTGATTCCGCTTGCCTGTGATTCTGTCCGGTGGTCCATGTTCTATGCTGCGGGTAGGACTGGGCCACCTCCATGCTTGTCTCTATTCTGCGGGCGTGCATCTGTGACGTTGGGCTCGCTATTTTGTAGCATCAGGCATGGTTGGCTGATGGAGTCCCACTCTCCGGCAGCCTTATAGTCTGCACGTGAACTAAGCTTAGTTGACCTTTTGTGGTGTTTCTGAGTGTTATTCCAGTGTTGCTCACGTTTGACCCTAACTTTGGATTCCGTATATATTCTCTGGCTCAATCCCTGGTTTTGTCTGACTATCCGCTCCAGTTTTGACCAGTGGCTCTGTCTGACTATCCGATCTGTGTATGACCTTGGCTTTTCTGACTACCCACTCTGATCTGACCTTGGCTGAGGCTAACTACCCGATTTGGCTCCTGACTGTGGCTTGTCTGACTTACGCTCCATGCCTACTCCCGCTACTGTCTGACTATCTCTTGCCTCAGAGGGCTCGCTCCATTGACCCATTGCAGCAGTTACTTCACTGGTAATGTTGCAGGTTGCCCTTTGCTCTGTTGCCTCCGCACTCTGCATTTCCAGCAATTATCTTACCGGTATTGTTGGGTGTTACCCTCCGCTCTGTGGCCTCCACTCTCTGCATGCTCTGTACTACCGGGGATGTTATTCTTGCTAGGCTTATCGTTACTCTCTGCCTGCGCGACATTTACCTCCCTGGTTCTGTTGCAAGCCGCCTGAGGCTACTATTCTGAGATTGTCCCTCTTCAGGGATCTACCGGTTACACTGTCTTGGACTGGACTCCTAGCGTTCCAGGTTTCTGCTCGCTCTGCTGGTTAGAACCACGTCTGGTTCTATATTCAAGTTCTCCTAGCGGACCGGGTACAGCTCAGTGTCAGTTCCTGGGTAGTTGACTAGGCACTGTCCTCACTCCTGTTGTTATGGAAATGTTTGCTCTTGCTTATATATTTTAATAAACTGGTTAAATTAATCTGTAACTGTGTTGCGTGCTTTATTTACCTAAGAGTCCTATGATACTAGAGCCATAGGAACAAAGTAGGAGAACACACTCATGGAAATGTGCATAAATCAGCTCTCTCTATTTTTTATTAGTTGCAAAGAAATATACGTTTTGGGGGCTCAATGCCACTCCTCGTCTTTGCATCTAATAAAAACCAGAGAGCTGATTTATGCACATCTCCTGTGAGTGTGCTCTCCTACTCTGTTCCTATGATTACTTTTGGTCTGTGGGAGACCAAGTGGAGTTTCTGCATCTGGAGCGATATATGTGCTTTATCCCAGAGTGCGCATCCATCCTGTCTACACTGAGCACCATCTACAGCCATTATATTAGTATAGTTTCTATTTTAAATAAAAAACTAACAAATTGATTTCTATATAAATGCAATTATAACACTGTATCTAAATTGTATTTTGTTATTGATAATCTTTCAGTTCTTTCAAATCTCTGTTATAATCCTTTGAGTGCCAGAGGGGTGTACAGTGCTCCTATCTGGGATCAGATGGTTAACTTAAGAGTTTATGCAGTGAATAAAAAAATCAGCATGCTCCATTTTAGTATTTTTCATTTGTATGTATAGCGGTATACTTCACTATTTAACTTCACTTGTTTAAACCTATCTTAGTCATGTTATTGTTACTGTGCAAACATTGTCAGTTTTTTGTTTTTATAAATCTGTGATTGGGCTGGTCCCAAGTTTTGACACTGTAAATGTGTAACACCCAGAAAATATGTTCATTATCAATGAGCTTATGTATTGTAGTTGACTTTGAATCTATTAAACAATATCCTCAATAAATACTTTTTCTATTTGAGCTGTAACCTATGGTGTGATTTTATATATATATATATATATATATATATATATATATATATATATATATATATATATATATAATTATTTGATCCCCCTGATTTTGTATGTTTGCCTACTGACAAAGAAATGATCAGTCTATAATTTTAATGGTAGGTTTATTTGAACAGTGAGAGACAGAATAACAACAAAAAAATCCTGAAAAACTCATTTCAAAAAAGTTATAAATTGATTTACATTTTATGGAGTGAAATAAGTATTTGACCCCTATCAATCAGCAAGATTTATGGCTCCCAGGTGTCTTTTATACAGGTAACAAGCTGAGATTATGATCACTCTCTTCAGGGCCGGTGCAAGGATTTTTTTTATACACAGCCGAAGGTGCATTTTGATGCCCCCCCCCCGACACGGACACAATCCCCTGACCCCCCCCTTGCCACAATCCCCTGCCCCGCCCACATATTCACCTCCACACTCTCCCCACCTCCAAATTGCCCCTTCCACAATGCTCCCTTCATCTCCACAATGCCCCCTTATCTCCGCATTGCCCCTTCATCTCCACAATACCCCCTTATCTCCACATTGCCCCTTCATCTCCACAATGCCCATTCCACATTGCCCCTTCATCTCCACAATGCCCCTTCCACAATGCTCCCTTCATCTCCACATTGCCCCATTCATCTTCACATTGCCCCCTTATCTTCACATTGCTTATCTTCACATTGCCCCCTTATCTTCACATTGCCCCATCCACATTGCCCCCTTCATCTTCACATTGCCCCCTTCATCTTCACAATGCCCCCTTATCTCCACAATGCCCCCTCCACATTGCCCCTTCATCTCCACAATGCCCCCTCCACAATGCCATCTACATCTCCACAATGCCATCTACATCTCCACAATGCCCCCTCCACATTGCCCCTTCATCTCCACATTGACTCTTCCACAATGCCCCCTTAACTCCACATCGCCCCTTCATCTCCACAATTCCCCTTCACAATGCTTCCTTTATCTCCACAATGCCCCCTCCACATTGACCTTTCCATAATGCCCCTTCGTCCCCCTACCTTGAGTCCCTGGTGGTCTAGCGGCGTGCCACAGCTTAAAGCTCTGTGCCTCCTTCGGCACAGAGCTGAGGCTCCCGCGCGCTGCTCTCAGTAATGCAGAGCGCTGGGAGATGATGTCATCTCTCAGCGCTCTGTATTACTACAGAGCCTGGGTCTCTCTGCGGTATGTAACAGACGCTGCGAGGGAGCGCTGATTTACACTACTAAGCGCAGAGAGACCCAGATAGCTATATTTGTAATTTAAAAAAAAACAAAAAACTTACCTCTGTCGGCGCCCCTCCATTGCGGCGCCCTAAGGCAGCTGCCTGTTCTGCCTTAATGTCCACAGAAGCAATCAATCAATCAGATTCCAAACTCTCCACCACGGCCAAATCTGGTGCTCCATGCAAGTTCTCACCTCTTGGAGTTTCATTGATCATGAGAACTGTGAGGAATCAGCCCAGAACTACACAGGAGGATCTTGTCAATGATCTCAAGGCAGTTGGGACCATAGTCACCAAGAAAACAATTGGTAACACACTACGCCGTGAAGGACTGAAATCCTGCAGTGCCTGCAAAGTCCCCCTGCTCAAGAAAGCACATGTACAGGCCCGTCTGAAGTTTGCCAATGAACATCTGAATGATTCAGAGGAGATTTGGGTGAAAGTGTTGTGGTCAGATGAGGCCAAAATGGAGCTCTTTGGCAACAACTCAACTCGCCATGTTTGGAGGAGCAGGAATGCTGCTAGTGACACGAAGAACACCATCCCCACCGTTTAACATGGAGGTGGAAACATTATGCTTTGGGGGTGTTTTTCTGCTGAGGGGACAGGACAACTTCACCGCATCAAAGGGACGATGGACGGGGCCATGTACTGTCAAATCTTGGGTGAGAACCTCCTTTCCTCAGCCAGGGAATTGAAAATGGGTCATGGATGGGTATTCCAGCATGACAATGACCCAAAACACACGGCCAAGGCAACAAAGAAGTGGCTCAAGAAGAAGCACATTAAGGTCTTGGAATGGCCTAGCCAGTCTCCAGACCTTAATCCCATAGAAAATCTGTGGAGAGAGCTGAAGGTTCAAGTTGCCAAACGTCAGCCTCGAAACCTTAATGACTTGGAGAGGCTTTGCAAAGAGGAGTGGGACACAATCCCTCCTGAGGTGTGTGCAAACTTGATGGTCAAGAAATGTCTGGCCTCTGTGATTGCCAACAAGGGTTTTGCCACCAAGTACTAAGTCATGTTTTGCAAAGAGGTCAAATACTTATTTCATTCAGTAAAATGCAAATCAATTTATAACTTTTTTGAAATGCGTTTTTATGGATTTTTTTGTTGTTATTCTGTCTCTCACTGTTCAAATAAATCTACCATTAAAATTATAGACTCATCATTTCTTTGTCAGTGTGCAAACGTACAAAATCAGCAGCAGATCAAATAATTTTTCCCTAACTGTATATATATATCCTATATAATAATTCGCTAAATTGTGTGTAACGCCGCGACATGCGCAGTAGACACTGCTGCGCGTGCTGCAGTCATGCGCAGTAGAGACTGCCCGCACCGCGGCTGATACAGAGCTGGGCGCTCAGAAGGCGCGGGCATTCTCCACTATGCGTGACTGCCCCGCGACCGGGTGGCAGTGGCACTGTGGCCCGTGTAACGGGCTCTTCAACTAGTATATATATAAAATGGTGGGAGTGGAAGCACTCACTCTTAAAATCTTCAAATGCCCAGGTGCACAATCCTCAAAATTGTTAACAGAAATACAGCAAAAGGAGGCAGCACCAGTGGGACTTTTTCAGCATTAATTTATTTAACAAATTGGATAACACATGGGTCAACGTTTCGTTTTTTTATTTGTTAAATAAATTAATGCTGAAAAAGTCCCTCTGGTGCTGCCTCCTTTTGCTGTATTTATATATATATATATATATATATATATACCCACCTCTGGGTGGCTGAGATTGCCCACATCCAGCAAATGGCCATGGGGCAGTGATTTTGTCAGGAGCGGCCAGGGAACAAAGGCCCCCAAGCCATTCCTACAAAATTGCTGCAAGGATATTCACCTGGGTGGTAATTTTCACAGGAGTGGGATGACAACCTAGGATACAGACAACTACATACAAAGTCAGGAATCAGCTTTTTAACCTACCGGAAGTATAGTCATCTCTGTTGAAACCTGGAACAGTAGTTGTAGAACTGAGAGTCACAAGGTTACCGTCTGACAGGAGGTCGAACAGGAGATAGTTGACAGCGTCGAACTCGACTGGATGGTCGACAACATTGTACATGACACACTGGACACAGGAAACCCCTTGGAGAGGAAGGAATTGTAGTCAACAAGCTGAATCGGTAACAGGCAGGCAAAGATGGTACCTGGGATGAGGCATAAAAATAGTTGAACAAGCCAGGGTCAAAACCAATGTAGCAAAATGTTACTTCTTAATTCCCTTATCGCTTGCCTCTCCGCTCTGGTAATGTTGGAATGCTTAGATCTACTTCTCTCCATAGCTCCCATTATGTCATGTTGTAAAATACGATTGCATGTCCTGATAAAGGGATTGTTTGACATGGGGTAAAATTGACTCTTCACTTTGAAAAGATCCTTAATGTAGTCTTGTACATGTGTAGAATCTTTAAAAAAAAGTCTCTCAAATGTAACTTTTTTTGGAATCGATACAAATCTATCTCCATAGTGAATCTGTGCCGTTGTGTGGGGACAAAACTCAATCCCTTATTGAGGACTGATATCTGTTCTTGTGTCAGTTCATGGTCAGACAAATTGAAAATCACTTCTTGGACTGAGATATGGGCGGTTTTGTGCTTTCTCTTGCACCTCCTGGTCCGCTTTCTGCAGCTTTGCTCCTTGTGGTTATCCCCTAAAAAATGGGACACTGCCGATGTTCCACTCTTAGACTGTACTCCCACATTGTCTGACTCACCATCAGAGCCGGAGCTTAAAACATCCCTCAGGGGTTGCAGAGGCCTCCAGGCTCTCCTCCTTCTATATGCATTGTGGTTCATCTGGGGATCCATTATCACAGTCTACCTTTGAGGCCTAAACGATCCGGTGCTCTAACCTATGTATGGCCACCGACTGGCTTGGCCTCCAGCCACTTTTCTCCTAGGAGAATACGCACAAAAAGCGTATTATGACCTAGAAGAGGAAGCTGCTGCAGACTACCCACGACTAAAAGCTGACATTTTTGGCTCGGATGGGTGTGACTGCGACTGTGAGAGCCCAGTGCTTCTATAAATGGCGGTTTAAAGATGGACAGGCTCCCAGATCCCAGATGTTTGACCTAATTCATCTGGCCCGGAAATGGCTCAGACCAGAGACACAAAGTCCTGCCCAGATTATAGAAACCCTGGTGCTTAACAGATATTTGAGAGAGCTTCCCAGTGGCCGTCGTGAGTGGGTCAGTCAAGGTAACCCCAAATAATGATAGCATGGTGGCTCAGGTGGAAAGGTACTTGGCTGCAAAGGACTTGGAAAAAACTCAAGAACGAGTGCTTAGACGGTTCTTTTTGCCAGGGGTACATGAGGAGGTTAAAAGGTATTGTGCTTCTTGCCCAGAATGCCAGCTGTCTTCCCCAAAACCCAGATTAAGGGCCCCACTCATACCCCTCCCAATAATTGATGTACTCTTTGAAAGGATTGGCATGGACTTGGTAGGTCCGTTGGAGAAATCTGCTTGAGGACACCAGTATATTTTAGTGATTCTTGATTATGCAACTCGATCTCCTGAGGCCATTCCAACTGCGCAAGGCTAATGCCAAAAATATTGCAAAGGAATTGTTCCATGTTTTTTCATGGGTTGGTATACCAAAAGAAATACTTACTGACCAGGGTACCCCTTTTGTTTCCAGTATTATGAAGGCGTTATGTCAGCTGTTTGCCATACGTGCTTTGAAAACCTCTGTATACCACCCCCAAACAGGCGGGCTGGTAGAAAGATTTAACCACACCTTAAAAGGGATGTTGAGAAAAGTGGTTAGTAGGGATGGAAAGGATTGGGACCTACTGCTTCCCTACTTATTGTTTGCTGTCTGAGAGATTCCCCAAAGCTCCACTGGCTTCTCCCCTTTTTCGCTTCTATATGGTAGGCACCCCAGGGGGGATACTAGACGTCCTTAGAGAAACATGAAAGGAATAGGGAATCCCGGGGACTAATATGGTATAACATGTGGAACAAATACAGGAGCGTATGGCCCGAATTGTTCCTCTTGTTCGCCAGCACATGGAACAGGCTCAGGGTGCCCAGAAATTCCACTATGACCAGAAGGCTATAGTGAGAGAGTTTAAAAGGGGGGTGACCGGGTAATGGTTCTAGTGCCCACAGCAGAAAGTAAACTTCTCACTCAGTGGCAGGGACCCTATGAAATTCTGGAAAAAATAAGTCCTGTAAATTATAAGGTTAGTCAGTCAGATCGCCGTAAGAAGGAGGCGGTGCTTCATATAAACCTTCTTAAGCCGTGGAGGGATAGGGAAGCCTGTGCAGTTGTGGTGGGTGACCTAAAGAATGACTCCCTAGCCCCTGAACAGCCTGTGGCAGTTTCTACAGAGCTGACACCTGAACAAGCAGAGGTGGCTAGGAGCATGGCTGAGAGGAATAAGGATGTCTTCTCTCCAATCCCTGGCAGAACCCATGAAATAGCCCATGACATTATTACAGAGCCAGGGGTTACCATTAGGGCTAAATCTTACAGAAATCCTGAGGCAAGAAGGGAAGCTGTGTCAACAACCTATCCTCATGGCACCTGACTTCAAGAAAGAATTCTTCTTGCAAACTGATGCCTCTGAGGTGGGTTTGGGGGAAGTACTTTCACAGTACATAGAGGGGGAAGAGCATCCCGTCTTGTACTTGAGCCGGAAACTGTTGCCCAGAGAGCAGCGCTATGCGGTGGTCGAAAAGGAGTGTTTGGCTATTAAGCGGGCTATGGACACTCTTAAGTATTATTTGCTTGGTAGACGCTTTACACTGATCACTGACCATGCTCCCTTACGGTGGATGCACGCCAACAGGGACAGAAACTCCAGGGTCCTGAGATGGTTTCTGTCCTTACAACCGTTTAAGTTCGTTGTGCAGCACCGGGCTGGTTTGCTTCATGGTAATGCTGATGCTCTATCTAGGGCGCATGGCCTTGCGGCGGAGGCCGCTTCCCACGCCTGTGTTCAGCTGGGGAGGGGGATATGTGAGTCCAGGACCATGTATACATCAGCCATAGGCTACAACAAGCAGTTTATCCCAGCGATTAAAGGATTAAGTTTTGTCTTTTGCCTCTGCTAGCACACCTGCTCATGGTTAATTAGTTCAGACCTATATAGTAGGTCTGAAAGAGCAGGGTGTGGTCAGACTGCACTGGGATAGTGTGTCTGGAGACCTGCAAGCTGTCTGTCTGCCTCTGAAACCAAGGAATGGTGAGCAAGCTTCTGAACTAAAAAGATTGCATGTCTGCTTATTTTACTTTTTTTGTACTGGAACCCAGAGTAGCTGGGTCAGTAACTGGTAGTGAGGGAACTACTGTGAGTTAGCCTCCTGAAAGTAGTAGGCCTGTTTATTTCTGTACATTTTATTTGGTGTCAAAAACCTGTTTGATTTAAAGGGGAAGCATACCCTAAAATTGGAAAGAGACTTTTCTTTTGTTGTGGCTGTTTAATAAACTGCATTGAAGTTATAACCTCCTGGCTGTCCTGACCTTGTTTGAAGGGACCTTACCACATAGTGTAAAAGCCTGCGTACTCTGGCCAGCATTCTGTGCATTCGGGCAGTCTCTACTGCACATGACTGCATTGGACAAACATACATCTGGCCTTTTGTATAATAGAATTAGATATAGGGCTGTATAGTCCCACAGTAGGAGCATTGACATTACCGGGCTTCCCTAGAGTGGATTGGCCAGTGTACAGGTGCTTTGTGGACCTTTCCAGCCCTGTGGAGGGAATCTTGCTGCCAAGTTTCCCCTCCTAACAGAGTTCTTGTAGGCTCTGTTTGCTTCTCTCTAAAAATGGTAACTAGAAGACTGGTAAGTAACCCTTTAAGTGCCTTGATCCGCATTTGTCCCTCTCCATAAGGGTCCTTATGAGTCTTGGTAAGGCTCTTGTACTCATTTTGAGTCTGTTTGTCTGTGTGTTATCCCTTTCTGAGGCTCTGGAGTAAGGATGGCTGTCCTTTCCATTGCAATTAGCCTATTAACTGCTGTTTTGGCTTTTTCAGTGTTTTCAAGGCTTTGGGGGGTTTATTTTCACTCTCCCCCTACTTGTAACTTAATTTTAGGTTTTCTTCAGGTGTCCCCTATGGGTTTTGGGTCTCTATGTTACTTTTCTGATTTTGATTTTACAATAGCAACCCTTTTAAGAACAGGAGCCCACCCGTCCCCATCTTTGCTCCATTGACTTCTATGGGTAACACGTCTATGGCTCAAATGAAAAAATAGGCTGAACTATAAGGTAGTGTCAATCCATTAATAAAATTACAATATTTATTCAAACATTTAAAATTGTAACAAATTCTCAGTTTACTCATGACCTCCAAGGTGTAGGGATATAGTCCATACTCATCGAAGGTCGTGAGTTAATTGAGATTACGATTTTAAATGTTTGAATAAATATTGTGATTTTATTATTAGATTGACACTACCTTATAGTGCAGCCTATTTTTCATTTGATTGATATGTTATGGACCTGGGGAGCTTCTTTTAGGCTGGGTACAGAGGCTGCGGTCTTTCCATAAGTTTGTGTACACTTTAGAAATACATTAGCCTGCAACCCCGGAGCCACTGAAATCTTTCTATTTTGCAAGTTAACACTTCCATGGGACATATGTCTGGAACATTTAAAGCTACAATGTTCAGAGAGGCTTTTTCTTCTTGGTTCCTCATGCCCTATTATCCAGCCCATATCCTAAGTGTCCAGGGGGCTTGTGGAGATTCCACTAATGGAGGTGTAGGTGTTTCTAAGCAACATCAACAGAGAATACTACATTTCACAGAATGCCCATTTTGCAGGCTTTCTGCCGATTGGCTGATTTCTCTTTTGCTTATGCTATACAGATTAAACCTTCACTTGCCAGATAAGTGTCTTTTCTGGACTTTTTGAGGGTGATTGGTATTCTGGGTAGAATTTCTAGATTTTATACTAGTATGGGACACTTTATTGGGAAAGTATTCTAAGGGGCATGGGGGTAAATCAAATGCTAAGGACTCAGGGGTACCCTTTATCCCCCTCTTATATTGTTCCTCATGCCAAACAGGCTTCCCAGGATCAGGATTTCTTTTACCTTCTTGCAATGTGGTCCTCACCACTCCACCGGGACCCTCCAGTACTGATCAAGAGTGACTTTGGTTCAAGACAATACTGTCTTCAGTGGCCCAAATACCTTCTCTTTACAGGGGGTACATCAATCATGGAAGCCTCTCACTACTTTTAATTACATGGTCCCAATTCCTGCCGGTGTACAGGCTCTTGGGGCTTCCTTTGAGGAGGAATTGTCAGACGGTGAGGAGGATGATAGGTAATTTGAAGATATGGATTCTTCCTACTCCTATGGAGATTCTTATGAGACTAATCTTCTCCCCCCGGCTTAGTAGCTTCTTCGGACTGTCTTAGAGACCCTTCAGGTCCCTAACACCTCTGATGAGGGGATTACCTCTATAGATGTTTTCCAGAGGCATAAGAAATCTTCTCCTTTCTTTCCTCCTAATGCCACTCTTGACCAGATCCTTCTGGTTGAGTAGACAACTGTTAAAGCTTACCCGCATCTTCAGCATCATCTACAGGCACTAGGCTTCAAGCATGCAGCAGGCTTCTGTTTTATGTGTTTGCTTCCTGTTGTCTCCTCGTACCTACTTCCTCCCTCTGAGCTGCTCCTCCTACTTCCTGTGGAGGTGTTTAAAAGGCAGACTGAGTCCTGACTCAGTTGCTCTTGCGTTGTTGTTCATAGCAGTTCTATTACCTTGGGCACTGTGTATGATCTGGCTAGTCTACCATCCAACCTGGTGCTGACCTGTGGCTCTGTCTGACTATTCTTTTGCTTATCCCTATAGTGGACACCCAACCTGGTGCAGACCTGTGGCTCTAGCTGACTACCTGAACTGTGTATGACCTGGCTTGTCTGACTACCTCCTCTGGTGCTGACTTGTGGCTCTGTCTGACTACTCTTACGTTTGTTCCTTATACCTAGCAGACACCCAACCTAGTGCGGACCTGGGGCTCTGGTAGACCAGCTCTGATACTGACTGCAGGTGAGTCAACTATCTACTTCCCATTCTGACTGCAGGTATGAGTCAGAGTTCGCTCCATTCTTACTGCAGGCGTGAGTCAGAGTTCACTCCTTTCTGACTGCAGGCGTGAGTCAGATATCGCTCCCTACTGACTGCAGGCTTGAGTTGGTACGCTCAGGGCCGGATTTCTCATAAGGCAGAGTAGGCATCTGCCTACAGGCGCACCCCAAAGAGGGACGCCTGTCATTAGGACCCGTTTTTATTTATTTATTTATTTTTAATTATTCTTGCCGCGGGCAGTGCAGGCACTAACCCCCCCACCTGGTCAGGTCTACCGTCAGCGCCTCCGGCACAGACCTTTAGCTGTGGAGCTCCCTCATGAGCTCTTTAGTAATGCAGAGCGCTGGGTGATGACTTTTAAATATATTGTATGTTGAAGCTTTACCGATCAGCATACTGTACTATGCTGATTCTTCGGCAAAGCTCTTCTTGACTGCCTAATCTCCTCCCACCTCTCTCCCAGCTGCCCCAGGGAGCACGTTCATGTTTCCCTTCAGTGTGCTGTGAATGTCTTCTATTGTTATATCAAACACCGGTTAGCATTATACTGAGGTTGTCTGAGGAAGCCTGTAATAGGCAATATGCTTTGGGATGGTTGGTGTACAGGGGAGACTTTGCTCTTAGATGCATCTTGCTACCTCACTCTGGATAAATATAATGTTTCTTTGTCATACATTTTTACATTCTTTATATCTTATACCTACTTGGGTCTGTGTTTTGCCTGGGGTGGGTTTTTCAATATAGTTATTTTATTTATAGATGTTTTGCACTTGTTATTTAGACAAGGTCATCACTGAATATAAACTGTGGCGTTAGTAAGTGATTCCTGATATGATATGCCTGTATATGTATTTATATGGTGATATTTTCTCTTATACACTGTATTTTACAGAGATAGTTATTACCTGAAGCATTTGTTACTGTGGCGTGCAGTTTACAGACAGATTCTGAGCAGTTCTACCCCTGAACTGTTTTTAAGTGTTTTTAAATGTCATTTGTCTTTTGATATATATATTTCAGTCTACCAATAAAATATTTTTGTATACTCCTTTTTATAGCCTGACTCTGAGTGCCTCATTTATGGAACCCATGTTTCCTCTTTGAAGAGTAGTTTTGCTGTGACTACCCCTCTTTTTGGTATCTATGCTTAGTTCTATCATGGTACAGATCTCTGTTCTTTTCCAGTAATACATTTCTTTGCTTCCTGATGTTAAGACCTTTGTACAGGTCTTTCAGGATCCCCTCCTCCATGGGACATGAATTTGGTACTGAGAGTGCTCCAGAAGCCTCCTTTCTAACCTCTTTCAGCTTCATCTCTGCATCTCCTAACACTCAAAACGGCTTTTCTTTTGTCCTCTGTTTGGTGAGTAACTGAACTTTAGGTGTTGTCTTGTAAGTCACGTTTCTGGTTTTTCCATCAGGACAGAATGGTTTTGTGAACTCTTGGGGGCTTTTTTTTTGCCAAAGGTTGTTTAGTATGTTAGATATAGCTATTAATTAAAAATGAAGGGCTTACTTTACATTGATTACTATGATGTTAGTGAGAATTTACAGGCTGTGACTTTTTACTACGGGCGATATGTTCAAAAAGTCTTCATAATGAAAAACTTGTCGGATCGTGAGCTGGTGGTAAAAGAAGGACGATATTTTCAGAAGTAAATCCATCACGTTTGAAAATTCATCTAAAGAATTAAAAATGACGGTAAGAAGATCTTATGTAAGGGATGTTTTTTTTTGGTGATCTCCTCATGGTTAGTTGGGGGTTAATTATCTGCAGTTTGGCTGGCAACAGCAGAGGGGCGGGCGATGACGTAGTGTTTATGAGAGACAGCCAGTGATATCTCCACTATTCAGCTTTCTGTAACCAAGCACATACGCATGCGTAGTATTAGACATCTGTATTTTTTTAACCTGTAATCAACACAATAGATTCAGAGAGCCATTGTTGGGACTAATGAGGGCGACTTGATTTTCACCTCTGTCCGTGCACCTGTGTCTTATTATGAGGCTCTCTCTTTGATAAGTACCCTTTGTTATTTCTTATCTTCTTATCTGTCCTATCTTTGCGTATTGTAGAGTTGGTTAAGCTCTGGCAATAGTTCTTGTATTTTTAATCACCTGTTAGAAGTATGTCTCTCATACGCTTGTGAACTCTGGCAGGATGTTTATTTTATAACCTATTTAATTATTGCATGTTTTAATAAACTGTAGTTTTATAGTTTTTACTGCAGTGTGTTTGTCCTTATTTTTATTCTGAAATTCCAGACTTCTAATTGTAACAATCTTAAAAATTGTCTTTCAATTTGTCTTTGAAACAAACATTTTCAAAGAAACAAAAGACTTTTTGTCTTTGAAACAAATTTTTCTTCTCCAAGTTTAGACCATTTTTATTATGTTGGGAAAAAATGATGTTAATCAGACAAAAAAATGACGTTCAAATGAATATTTTTTTCTGAAAATACCTTACATTATGACAAAAGACTAAGCCACACCCACTTTTAAGACGGCTTTTTCCCTTTGACGGAGATGGCAGAATTGGATTCAAAAAATGACGGAAACATGTCTGAGAATTGACGGATCATGGTGTAAGAACTTTTTTATTCTGATTACAGACAATTTCAGTTACCACCACTTTCTGAACATCTCGCCCTAAGTCATTTCTCATACAGTGACAGGGCTGGGTTGGGTTTCAGTTGCTGACCTCACAAGAAAATGAGGAATTAAGAGCTCGTTGATGTAGAAACACTAGATGCTTGGTATTTTTATATTTCTATGGAAATAAGAAACCTTAAGACCACAATAAAACACATCTGTTTTTTTCTTGCCTTAACCCCTTAAGGATCCAAGCAGTGTGCAAAGCACCCCTCTGGTCATCAAGGGGTTAACATGCTCCTGAAGATATATCAATTTTGTACTAGGTGGCACTTCCCCTTTAAAAGAATAGAACTGAGATGTCATTAATTCAGAATTATTGATGTGAAATCAGCAGTATGCTGGTGTAGATATTATAATATCAAATATTATATATCCTATATAGTAAAAGGCTAGGATGTTTGTCAGAAGCCGTCATGTGCAGTACAGACTGCCAAAACACACCACGGCTGATACATAGCGGGGCGCTTCGAATTCAGACCGGAGTCCTCTCTGAGCACCTTCCTGGGACCGCTTGGTGAGCAGAGAGGCTCCGGGCGCCAATCGAGGCTGCTGGGTGTTACTGTGGCCTGTGTACACGGGCTTTTAAACTAGTGTATATATAAATCAACTAAATGTTCAGCTCGAATAGATTCAAACTGCTTCAAGCTAACAATCCTCAACAGCTGATTTCCATGGGAAAGCTTGAATGGTCTTGAACATGATTATTTCTTCCTGCAACTGCAGTTGCATTAAAAATGCAGTAACACGCGGAACACTTGGTCTGTCATTGAACCTTGCTAGACTCAACTCTTTGAGTGCCAGGGGAGGTTCCTAACACATTGCTCACAAAGGGTTATTAATTGACTGAGGGGAAATTCTGAGAAAGATGAAGTTAATTAACAAAGTATTGCATACCCCTCTAGCACTCAAAGGGTTAATAGAATGATCAGAAAAATTATTAAAACATTACTTACATGGTATTTACATGATTAAATTGCACATGAGGAATAATATAACGTACCTCTGGTTCGTACTATGCATAGGGTGTACTTATCACACTCTAGTAGCTTCTCATTACATTAGTATCACTTACACATACATTATTCATTTCATTCTGTCTATAGAAGAAGCAATGAATAGTAAGAGGTCTTAGACTGAGTAGTTCATAGTAGGCAAGCTTTAGCTCTACAGTTATAGACTACAACTCCCATCATCCCCAGCTAGCTGTGTTCTGGCTACATACTCCATCCTTCGTGTTGCCTTCATAGTTGTGTAATACAGCTTTTATATATAGAAATAGATCAGTTCTAAGTGGATATAAGCTAAAAGTAAGTACATAATGGGTACATTTTTTTAAGTTGTTAATGGCACAAGATTCCTTTCTCGCCCTTGCAATTACCAGCAGCACTATTATTCCATCTGCTTCTGCAGGTTTAGACACGTACAAATCTGTCACTGAGGTTTCAATCCTCTATCTGTAGGGCTCCCAAAATAGACCATTTTAAAGGGGATCTCTCATCCCTATAAAAGTTAGGTTTATTAGGTACAGTATATAAAGCGATAGCAATGAAAACTTTATTTATTTTTAAAAAACGCTATTTGTACAGAGGCTTCTGTCTGTAAGCTGGAGCAATCTTATTGGTAGAGATCAATATCTGGCTAATGAGACCTCTTCAACTTACAGACAGAAAGCCTCAGTCATCGGAGGAGGCTGGGTAGAGGGAAGGAAGAAGAGGCAGTGCAGCAAGCTGTGGCAAGACCAGTGTATGTGGAAGTAGGGAGCAAGGCACTATGTAATCAATAATTTTAGTCCAAATAGCATTTAAAAAAAAAAAAAAAAGTTTTCATCACTATATACTGTACCTAATAAGCCTAACTTTTATGGGGGTGAGAGATCCCCTTTAAGGTGGGCACTTCTGTAACATATATACTGCAGATGTCCACCAGTTTAAAAAGCAGTCCTACAGTATGTATTTTTCATAAACTTTCCATTTAAAATGACTGTTTATTAGCGACTAGTGCTATCACCACAGCCTCCACATCCCTACACCCCTTGGGGAACCAATGATAGCAGGAATGTAGCAGAAGAGTAGTAGTCAGTAGCAGGACAGAGTAGCAGCTGCCAGACTGGGCCAGTTGCATCTATGCGTATGAGTGTGACACCAGTCGCATGACCTACACCAATGTCATACTCATAGTCACCACCACAAGTAAGAGAGGGAGAAGAATGTGGTGGTGATGCTGCTGGTGATTCAGACATGAGGTTGATAGCTTTCCAACAGACAAACTTCAGAGTAGAAGGGAATATGGAAGGAATGGGTATGGCTGAAATTACAAAATGTTTGGTGATATAGTTTCTGACCTTCTTGCTGTTGAATTGACTCATAGTGCCACTTGCATTATCACATTTTGCAGCAGGATCAGGCTGGTGTGTGTCCACTTTGCTGGGTACTGGTAGGAGTAGGGTTATCAACCCAGATGCATTTGAAGTGGTGATAAATTGTTTTGGTGCAACTGCTGACCCAAAACTTAGCACAATAGGAACCACCACCACCTATCCCATGTCACCAGTAGTGCTTCTACTTATACCACTATAGTCTGTGGGTATGAGGATCCTGGTTCCATTCCCTCTACCACTACTACTACCCATAGGCATGTTGCATATGCCAGTCTGATAATGTGACGTGAGACTTGGTCCTCAGGCAACTCAGCAGTAGCATAAACTAAATCAGGAAACACCAATATGTCACTGATAGGTGCAGTACAATGTTTTGGGTGATGGATTACCAGGTCATAACCCCACACACTGTTTTTCAAGGCTTGTCTTGCTGTATAAGTGTGCTAATATTTTTTCAAGGTCAGCACTGCTGTATAAGCCTGCTAACAGTGTTTTTCAAGGCTTGTCTTCCTGTAAGCCTGATAACAGTTTTTGTAAGTCTTACCTTGCCTCTTAAGCCTGCTAACTTTTTTCTGGGTTTCTTTGTTGTATAAGCATGTTAACATTTTTTTACATATAAAAGGGCTTACCTAGTGAGTTACTGCTCTATTGTACACCTTCTGTACACCTGTACTCAGTCCACCTCCATGCTACTGTAGATCACGCTGATGCGAAACATGTGCCTCTAATGCTATGGTTCTAAAGAGTTAAATGGCTTATGTGTTAAGACATAGACATACCAAGTGATAATGTAGGGAGACAAGCTGGATAGATCCCGGCATCTTTCATTCTTTGAATAAGAACTCAATCCTGGAGCTAATTCATTAATTGTCTCTTACAACAAGCCGGATATGCCCTGGCATGGGAACACTGTATGGCAGCAACTTGAATGACATGCAATGAGAATGCACAATTCAGTCATTTCCTTTGACTAGGAAGGATCAGTTGCAAACGGACTAATCTGTAATCTTTTGTATCTTTTTGAGGAGAGATACTTTATAATAAGGATATAAAATTGCTCTTTAATTAGAGTTTCTGTTTGGCAAGCTGGTTTAATAGCTCCGGCAGTACACCTCACTTTTTCATTCAGGAATTCTACCTGTATAAAATTGTAAGGATTTTCCTGGCCAAGAGGAGGTGTTAATTAATTAATTGCCCTGGCAGTACACTATGTAACTTCCTCCAGGGGTTAACTGCTTTAGATTGTTAAAGAAAGATGGATTAATAGCCCTGGCAGTACACCTGCATTCTCCATTCAAGGGGTTTTATTTGTACAAATTTGGAAAGATTTTCCTGGCAAAGAGGAGGTGTCACCTCTTTTTTGATGTGATATTCTCTGTGGCAAGCCGGATTAATTGCCCCGGCAGTACACATTACAGACTTACTGTGGTTAACCATTTCAGATTGTGTAGATCTTACTGGTTAAGGATAGGTATTAACTTCTAAGTATACTTCCCATTTAGCAATTTGTTCACTAGTACCATTCAGGTAATTTCTCTGGCAAGCCATATTAATCACCCAACATCACACCTTACAAACTTACTCCAGTGAGTAACCGTTTCAGATTGTAAGGACCTTACTGGTTAGGAGAGGTTTTAAATCCTAACTATATTGTACATTTAGCGGTTCACTGACAGGTACCATTCAGGTCATTTCTGTGTTTTTTATACCTTCGTGGTGAGCCGGCATTAGCCCTGGCAATAATTAATTGTTATTCCCCACATGAAGATTGAGGTTAAATGATATTTCTTTGCACTTTTCCTTAGCTAGGCACTTATTAGCCTTTTCTATCTCTGACTTACAGTTAGTGCCTGCATTTAAAGATCATAGCGATTTATGCAGAGAAATCAGAGTTTTTTCTTTTATTTATGATTGGAGTATATGAAATAGTTTGCTAGCTTCTAATAGGATTTTAACTTGATTATTAAATGTTAAGTTTTAATTTTTAGATAGGGTTCCTACTGACACATCCTTTTGGGATATTTTTCTGACTAAAGTGGAAGGGTGCTAGCTCTGCAGGGTTATCTTTTTTTTTGTATTGCTATTTCCCCTGTAGTACCACGGTTATTTAGTATTATCCTAATATAAGGTTCAAAATGTATTTTTAGGCAAGGGATAAGAGTGCACTGGTTAATTCTATAATATTCTATACCTGCATTACCCAGTTTACTAAACTATGTATGGCAAAAGGTTTGCTCTTAACACTGCTTTTGCTAAGGGGAGGGCAATGCGGCAGTCAGCACTAAGATCTATGCCACATATTAATATGGAATGGACACCTTGGCCACCTTCACTGTCAATTTCCCTGCTCATGCTAAGGAGCAGGTGTACAGGGCTTTCTGACAGTATACTCTAATGCTGGCAGACTGTGTCCACTGGTATGCAATACAGTGATCATACACTATAAAGAATACACTTGTGTGCATCTGCCAGAGTTAAAGTGATAGTAATACTTTTATCTTTATTTTATTTTGTAGGCATTAAAAAAACATGAAGAATGCTATAAGTCTTATCTTTCAAACATTTATGGTTTGAGAGATATTCACAAGCAAAGTGTCCCCCTCCCACCCCTTTTACCTAGTGTAAGCCATCTCTTCTCAGATGTGGAATCCAGTCCATAGACCAGACAGATAACAGCAGGGGACAATCTTCTTACTGTGAGAACAATTAAAGCCCTGCCCCCCTTGACACGTTTTTCAGGTTTTTCCCTTATCTTAATTGAAGATTGTCCCTCTCTGCAATCTACCTGGGCACTTCCCTTTTGCTCTGGCTGAGCAATGTTACATCAGTAAAAGGGGCGGGAGGGGGATACTTTGTCATTGAATTACTCTTAAACTACAACTCTGACAGAATTGAAATAACACTCTCCAAAGTCCAAATACTAGGATGATTAATTAGAGCTGCTCTTATTATGAAACATTACTATCCCTTTAAAGGATAATGCCATGAGGCTGCACTTGAACAGTTGTACACGTGCCTCATAGACACTTAGTGGGTCACAAGGTAGTTGAAAGGTAATCACACTCAGGTCTGTAATGTGTAATGTTTTTGGCAACAGTTAACCATTTGAGTGCCAGAAGGGTATCCAATGCATTGCTTCGCAAAGGGTTAAAAACACTAGCATTAGTGACTGATATAATGTTTTATCTCACTTTGGGCTAGATTCTATTGCAGGTGCTAATTTTATCACTGCTTTTATCTCCAGTTTTCCCCATAGACTTCAATAGGAAAATATTTGATAAAACAGGTGTTAACATTTATCACCTGCAACAGAATCTAGCCCTTTATACTCTGAGTTGGCAAAATAGAAAACATTCTATTCATCATTCATGCTCTTATTTTCTTTTTTTTATAATTTAATAAATGTTGCATACTGTTGCCAACAAAACACTGCACATTACAAACCTAAGTACAATGAGTACTTGTGCCCAATCAAGTGCGTGTCAGTGTTTCTCAAAGTTAAAGTGATAGTAATGTAGGGCTGCAACTAACGATTATTTTGATAATCGATTAGTTGGCCGATTATTTTTTTTTATGCTAATTTTTCATTATTTAAACTGATTTAATGAACAAACAGTGTTAAAAACAAACAGCAGAATAAAAAACTTTACACATTAACATGTGTCATTGTTAATATTTTACTATGGGGTATACGCACCTCTTTCTCCCCCTTGCACCTCTATTTCTCCCCCTTGCACCTCTATTTCTCCCCCTTGCACCTCTCTCTCCCCCTTGTGCCTCTCTCTCTCTCCCCCTTGTGCCTCTCTTTCTCCCCCATGTACTTCTCTCTCTCTCCCCCCCTTGTGCCTCTTTCTTCCCCATGTACTTCTCTCTCTCTCTCCCCCTCTTGTGCCTCTTTCTCCCCCATGTACTTCTCTCTCTCTCCCCCTTGTGCCTCTTTCTCCCCCATGTACTTCTCTCTCTTTCTCCCCCTTGTGCCTCTCTTTCTCCCCCATGTACTTCTCTCTCTCTCTCTCCCCCTTGTGCCTCTCTTTCTCCCCCATGTACTTCTCTCTCTCTCCCCCTTGTGCCTCTCTTTCTCCCCATGTACTTCTCTCTCTCTCCCCCTTGTGCCTCTTTCTTCCCCATGTACTTCTCTCTCTCTCCCCCTTGTGCCTCTCTTTCTCCCCCATGTACTTCTCTCTCTCTCCCCCTTGTGCCTCTCTTTCTCCCCCATGTACTTCTCTCTCTCTCCCCCTTGTGCCTCTCTTTCTCCCCCATGTACTTCTCTCTCTCCCCCTTGTGCCTCTTTCTCATCCATGTACTTCTCTCTCTTTCTCCCCCTTGTGCCTCTCTTTCTGCCCCATGTACTTCTCTCTCTCTCTCCCTCTTGTGCCTCTCTTTCTCCCCAGGGCTGGATTTACATCTCAGGAGCCTGTAGGCACAGCTACCTGAAGCGCCCCCCCCCCGCCATCTCCACAATGCTCCAATCTCCATATTGCCCTCACATTGCTCCCCATCACACTCACATTGCCCCCATCATCTTAACATTGCCCTCACACTGACCCCTATCACCATCAGCTCCACATTCACCCCATCACCATCAGCTCCACATTGACCCCCATCAGCTTCAGCTCCACATTGACCCCATCAGCTCCACATTGACCCCCATCACCATCAGCTCCATATTGACCCCATCACCAACAGTCCACATTGACCCCCATCAGCTCCATATTGACCCCATCACCATTAGCTCCACATTGACCCCATCAGCTCCACATTGCTTGCCCCCCATCATCCCCATATTGACCTCACATTGCTCCCATTATCTCCAGATTAACCCTTTGAGTGTCAGAGTGGTACGCAACGCATTGCTTTGCAATGCGTTGCGTACCACTCTGGCACTCAAAGGGTTAAGCCTCATTCATCCGTTTCCTACCTCCCTGGTGGTCCAGCGGCTGGAGAGATCTGTGCTTGTGCACAGACATGGAGCTGCTGGAGCTCCCACGCGGCCTTCCCTTTAGTAATGCAGAGCGCTGGGAGATAAAATCTCCCAGCGCTCTGCATTGCTAAAGAGCTGGGAGAGCTCACAGCCTACAAGGCAGCGGCTGGCGGCTCGGCGCGGCATGGCAAGCCGCGCCAAGTGTAAAAAAAAAAAAAAAAAAAAAAAAAAAATAGAATTGTAGTGGCAGGCGCCCCTCTGTAGGGTGCGCCTGTAGGCAGATGCCTACTCTGCCTTACGGGAAATCCGGCCCTGTTTCTCCCCCATGTGCTTCTCTCTCTCCCCCTTGTGCCTCTCTTTCTCCCCATGTACTTCTCTCTCTCTCCCCCTTGTGCCTCTCTTTCTCCCCCATGTACTTATCTCTCTCTCTGTCCCCCTTGTGCCTCTCTTTCTCCCCCATGTACTTCTCTCTCTCTCCCCCTTGTGCCTCTTTTTCTTCCCCATGTACTTCTCTCTCTCTCTCCCCCTTGTGCCTCTTTCTCCCCCATGTACTTCTCTTTCTCTCCCCCTTGTGCCTCTTTCTCCCCCATGTACTTCTCTCTCTCTCCCCCTTGTGCCTCTTTCTCCCCCGTGTACTTCTCTCTTTCCCTTGTGCCTCTCTTTCTCTCTCCATGTATGTCTCTCCCCCGTACCTCTTTTTCACTCTTTCCTGCACTGATGACATCCGGGGCACAACCACACCAAACGCGGAGACGCCGCGTGGAGCGTGCAGGGGTTTTCTTCCTCAGTCTGGGCGCCAGTTTTAAACTGGCCTCAGAACAGAGGAAGAAAATACCTGCGAGCTCCATGCGGCGTCTCCACGTTTGGCGTGTTGCGCCCCGGATGTCATCATTGCGGGCAGTAAGAAGACAGCAGCATGCGGCAGACATTAAGGCGTTCAGCCTTTCAGAACATATGGCAGCTGTGGGGCTGCTGGGCGGCACAACTAATCGCTGCACAATGAATCGATAATGAGAATCGTTGGCAATGATTCTCATTATCGATTTTTATCGATTAGTTGTTGCAGCCCTATAGTAATGTCTCCTTTTTACAGTATGAGTTCTCTCTATACTTTTCTATACCGATCTGTAGCTTTATAATTATGCAAAAATTTGCTGTTTAACTGTTATACTATAGTAAAGTTCCTCCTCCCACCCCTTTTACTTATGTCAAGCAGCCTCAGCATGCCAATCCAGACAGACTGTGACAAGGGACAATCTTCTTTCAGCATAATGAAAAACCTGTCCACCTCGTCAAGAGGGCAGGGTTTTTTCCTTATACTGAAGGAACGAAGATTGTGCTTCGCTGCTATCTGTAAGGTCTGATGACAGGATCCAGATTTGAGAAGAGGCTGCTTCACGTAAGTAAAAGGGGGGGAGGGGGAACTTTAGTATAAAATTAAAACTGCAAACTTATGCATGATTATAAAGCTACACTTCGGTATAGAAAAGTATATAGAACACTCTATCGTACTGTAAAAAGGAAACATTACTATCCCCTTAATAGTAAGAGCACCCCAACAGGTCAGCTTTTCAAGATCCTTGCCTAGACAAAAGTTATCAGTGTTTCGGTCATTGTGAGTGAACTGTGCTTAAAGGGATAGTAATGTTTTATAATAAAAGCAGCTCTAATTAATCATCATAGTATTTGGACTTTGGAGAGTGTTATTTCAATTCTGTCAGAGTTGTAGTTCCAGAGTAATTCAATGACAAAGTGTCCCCTTCCCGCCCCTTTTACTGATGTCACACTGTTCAGCCACAACAGAAGGGAGGTGCCCAGGTAGACTGCAGAGAGGGACAATCTTCAATTAAGATAAGGGAAAAACCTGAAAAGCTTGTCAAGGGGGGCAGGGATTTCATTGTTTTCATTGGAATAAGAGTGTCCCCTTCTGTTATCTGTCTGGTCTATAGACTGCATTCCACATCTGAGGAGAGAAAGCTTACACTAGGTAAAAGGGGCGGGAGGGGGAAACTTTGCTTGTGAATATCTCATAAACCATAAAGGTTTGAGGGATAAGACTTATATCATTCTTCATGTTTTTTTAATGCCTACAAAATAAAATAAAGTTAAAACGAAGTATTACTATCCCTTTAAATCAGGCTATCCTGAAAACCTGACCGGTTGATGTGTCTTGAAGACTGGAGATGAGAAGCACTCATCTCTGCATACTTCCGAACATTTCAAATGTCTAGAGAGATGATTTTATTTTAAACTAGTGTAAAAGCCTGTGTACATGGGCCAAATGTTCGGGCAGTGTCTACTGCGCATGACTGCATCGGACAAACATACAATACATCTGGCCTGCGTTCGAGCAGTCTCTACTGCGTATGACTGCATCTGGCAGTCTCTACTGCACATGACTGCATCGGACAAACATACATCTGGCCCAGAAAGGTCTGTTTAGACCGAAACATTGACCTGCTGTTTATTTAATACTAGTTGAAGAGCCCGTTACACAGGTCACAGTGCCACTGCCACCCGGTCACGGGACAGTCACGCGCAGTATAGACTGCCTGCGTCACGACTGATACAGAGCTGGACGCTCCTTCGGAGCACCCAGCTCTGTATCAGCCGCAGCGCAGGCAGTCTCTACTGCGCATGACTGCAGCACGCGCAGCAGTGTGTACTGTGCATGTCGCGACGTTACACATGATTTAGCGAATTATTAGATAGGATTACTATTAAACGTTTAATTAAAAAAGTCCCAAGGGTGCTGCCCAACTTCTTTTCACACACTCATATATATATATATAAATATTCATCAAGGGGAGGGCAAGATTGTCCTTATACTTACCTACTGAAGTTTGTCCCTCGCTGCGGCCATCCGGTCCCAGGACTAGAAATGAAGAATCAGTGGGAGGTGGCCAGAAGGGGAGGGAGGAGGATCCTTCCATATTGAATAACTTGAGAACTAAGTAAAAGTAAGGTACTAAATATAGAGCAAACTGTTACATTTATAATAAAAAAAAGACTTGTGATATATTTGAAACATTACTATCCCTTTAAAAGAGGGACACATGGGTAGGAAGGAGAAATGTGGGTCTTAAAGATGGGACACTTGGAAGGTATGACCAGGGCCGGCACTACCATTAAGGCAGGACAGGCAGCTGCCTTAGGGCCCTGCAACGGAGGGGCGCCGAAAAGGGGGAAGCTGGGAATTTTTTTTTTTTTAAATATATCTGCCGTGAGGGAGCGCTGATTTACACTACAAAGCGCTCCCTCGAGGTGTCTATGTGACGCTCACAATGCAGAGCAACCCAGGCTCTGTAGTAATACAGAGTGCTGGGAGATTACATCATCTCCCAGCGCTCTGCATTACTGAGAACAGCGCGCGGGAGTTTCAGCTCTGTGCCAAAGGAGGCACAGAGCTCTCTTATGGCATGCCGCTAGACCACCAGGGACTCAAGGTAGGGGATCAAGGGGCATGTGGAGATGAAGGGGGCATTGTGGAAGGGGCAATGTGTAGATGAAGGGGCATTGTGGAGATGAGGGGCATTATGCAAGGGGCAATGTGGAGATGAAGGGGCATTATGGAAGGGACAATGTGGAGCTGAAGGGGCATTATGGAAAGGGAAATGTGGAGATGAACGGAGCATTGTGGAAGGGGCATTGTGGAGATGAAGGGAGCATTGTGGAAGGGGCAATGTGGAGGTGGGGAGAGTATGGAAGTGAATATGTGGGCGGGGGCAGGGGATTGTGGCAAGGTCGGGGGGGGGCAGGTGAATTGTGTCCGGGTCGGAGGGGGGCGCATCAAAATGCACCTTCGCCTGTGCATACAAAAATCCTTGCACCGGCCCTGGGTATGACCCATGTCAAGGTCAAGCAAGCCTCTCCTCAAACTCCCCCCCCCAATAGTAAATGTTTTCAGGATATCATTTAAAAATAAGTGAATGTTATTAACTGAGGTAGCTCCTTCAGAATGATTGCACCACAGTTTATTTACTTGTATTCATGTAAGGAGATTGCCATAAATCAACACGGCTGGGGGAGCGTTGAGAAAATGTCTAAATGCCACTGCTATTTGTTTTTTCCATTTTTGCTTTTGGCACAGACATGAAATTGGTAGGAGTCTAAAACAACTGTTGTGTCAGAAAAAATGTGGCCATTCACAGAAATGTACAATTAAAACGGTGCTTATTTCATGACCTTTTGATATTTTTTTGTATCTGAATAACTGGTTTAGAACAAGACCAAAGTATTTTCTTTGAACACACTCAATTATAAACACGTATACTAACATTTAAACGAACATTAATATGAGTTTTATTGCTGTGGTGCAACGTCATACACTTATATACGCACCTCTTCTTCCAAAAAGAGAAAGACACCAGGGTGGGAAAGAGGGTCTCAAAGAGGGACACTTAGGAGGTATGAAATTTGCACCACACTATATATTCCACACATGCCCAGGCAACTAACTGCAGCACCACTTGTGTAACAGCACCCTATCTGAAATCAGAATAAGCGCGGTTACACCTTTGTTAAAAGATTGTTTATTACCTTGGATATAAATAAAGTTGATTTGAGAAAAAGGGAACGCGAGACGAGGTAGGCGAGGTTATCTGGAATAGTGGGCAAGACAACATTCGCAGCGCGTAGTGACGTCACGTAGTCTGTGACACTCCAGGCGCTGACGTGTTCGGGCTATTGCGCGGTTGTCGCACTGTACTGTGTGTGTTGAGTCAGCGGTGACAGGGTGCACAGGGTGCAGGGGTAGGAAAGAGCCGGCACACCTGACACTGTTGCCCCCACCCCCCTCTCACTGGCACTTCTCTGCGCTCCACCTCTTGCACCTTGTCTTTGCACAACAATCGGCCTGCTCTTTACCGGCTGGGCCCCGTTCTAACAACTACAGGTTTAGGCTCCTCTAGTTTACACCTGAGGCCTCCTTGATCCAGCACCTCCGTGTCCCAGCTTTGCGGTGGGTGCCAGTAGCAACCGCTGGGGTCACCATGTCCAAACACGAACAAATTCTCATTCTTGACCCGCCTAACGAGCTCAAATTCAAAGGTAAGAACAGAAGAAATAGAGGATCGGGGGATCAAGGAGGCTATGAGGTCGGGTCTTGTGGTTATGACAATATTAGTATTTGCTTGGCTAAAATGGAATGAGGAAAGACGTTGGTTGTAGAGCAGAAATTGCGTTGCAAACCATCATTGCTTCTGCACAGAATGATTGGGAGCTTCTCCCTGTCAGTGAGCTGTGTAAATATGTACCCTTGGTTGTGCAACCTGTGCATCTCTGGTTGCTGAAGACTGTAACTCTCATTACTTCTACAGGCATTTGAATGACGATGGAAAATATAGTGCTGCAAAGGCTGAAGAACCACACTATACTAATTGTAATTTCCTACAATGTAGTTTTAGCATTACTTTGGCTCCATGTAACACATTTCAACAATTTATGTTAAATTGCAGTGTTAAGAACTTTACTATTTAGAAATCTACTTTAGAGCCAACTTTTAGAGGTTAATTGCTTTGAATTCAACTCCGTTTTAGTAAGGTCTAACTTTTAGAGGTTCATTAGTTTGTGTTCAGCTCCGTTTTAGTTATGTTGACAGCACAATGAATGGAACTTAAATTCTATAATGTTAAATGTCTTCTGGTTGATACGTTTCTGAGGTAACAAATTCACCTACAAGTACGCCATCAATGGCTTCTAAACATATTTGTTCTTCAAATGACTAACCTGTCACACTAAGGCAAGTCTAGTTTGTTTTACAGATACTTTTGTTGTACTAGCCATTTATTTAAATTAAAACTGAGGAAGTAAACGTTATCATGCCCTTTATGGATTATCTGCACAGTATGCTAATTCTGATTGCTGTCGAGTGGTGTGTGGGCTCTGCCTAGCCACACTCATAGTGCAGTTCAGTGGTAATATTTGCCCAGCGCAGAAAGAAACTGGCATAAAATGTCACACTGTGGCACTAATTAGGGCTGATTCTCAAACTATATTGTAAACAAATATCCAGTAAAACGTATCGGCAGTTTTTTTTTAATTGAAATGTATGTTTGTGAGCAATTTGAATATTGACCATCATGAAGCAAACTTGACTAAATGTTGGAAAGTGGAACAGTTCTGGAAAGGCAGACATTGTATATGTGGTTTGTGACTACTAGTGGACACATGGAAGATTTAAAGGCATAGTAATGTTTAATTATTTAAGTAACATCGAGTCTTCTTTATTCATATATTTTTATTTTTTTTTAATAATGGTGTGTATGAAGAAACCATTATTAAAAGCTGTGGCTTTTCATTTATAGTCTAATAGTTTCCCCCTCCCACCCTTTCCACTTGCCTTAGCAAGCCAGCCTGGACAGAATGCGACGGGTGACAATCTTCTTCCAGCATAAGGAAAAACCTGCCCTACTTCGTTAAGGGGCCAGGCTTTCCCTTATACTGAAAGCGGAAAGATTGTCCCTAGACGCAACCTGTCCGGTCCGCGGACCGGATTCCAGATCTGAGGGGAGGCTGCGGAAATAAGTAGAAGGGGAGGGGGAAGCTTTATTAGACTATAAATGATAACAGCAGCATTTAATAACGTTTTCTTCATACACATCATTATAAACAAGAATAAAGAAGACTCAATTTTACTTAAGTAATTAAACATTACTATCCCTTTAAGGGCCAGATTTTCACTTCGTATGCCCATGACTCAACTGTCACCTGGAACAAAAATAGGTGCATATAATCTGATGGCTGATAAGAGCCAACCAGGCAGTCTGGTCTTTACTATTTCTTAGCCAGTTAAAACAGAAGCCATACATGGTTCCTAGAACACATACGTCTATCCCAGGCATGTATTATGCCCTTGCTGTATTAGTCCCTTCCACCTCTGGTGTAAGGCTGTATCCGTTTCTGTAAAGTAGTACTTAAGCACATTACTTCTGAATGTATCACTCTCTAACTTTAGATCATGTACTCAAGTTCTAGTATTACTCTTTCAGAGAAAAAAGTTTTCACCATTGAGCTATATTAAATGCATTCACTATAGCTTAAAGGTTTATCACGCAAGGTGGCGCAGACCTTTGAGTTCAAATACCTCCCTTTGGCAGGCATAACTACAGTATCACAGCTGTACAGAAAACACATTGTACAATTCAACAAGTATCATCTTGTATACATAATTGCAATTAAGTATAACTGTATACCTATAATACAACTTTCTAAAGAGAAGGGTATGTATAGCAAGTACAAGGTGCTACTGACCTATAATTAAAAGGGAATGATGATATCCATGAGTATACAATGTGCAAACAAAACAAATGGGTATGAGAAAATGAATAACAATAAGAATATCTTACTGGTAAAGGCAAGTAGACATACCTGAGCTGATGCAGAACACCCCTTATGATGATACAAGCTTTATCTGTAAAATGGAGACAAAGGTAATCAAACATTTCATATTAAGGACCTCATGCAAACAATTAGGATACTTGGTATCAAGTTTATATATCCAATGACACTCCTTCTGAAGTAATCTTTTGCAAATGTTCCTTTCTCAGACAAAAACTTTTTTTTCTTTTTTCTAACACCTGTCAATACATTTGTGATGACTTTTACCTTTGGGTCAAAGCTCCTAATGTTAGATTTGTGTTAATTCAGTCTAATACCAACAGTGCAGCTAATTAAACCCACATATCCTAAACCACATTGACATTTAAAAATAAATAAATTACATTTTTACTTTTACATGTACTGAAGGGTTTCAAAGGGATGTCAGTGCTTTAGATGGGTATATAACTGCATCACCTTTAATAATACTCTCACAGTTACCACAGTTCCTACATGGTTATGTGACTGGCTTAGGTGTATTTAAGGACTGTTTCCTTTTTCTCCATGATATAACGTTTGGTAATATTTAAATTACCAGTATTATGTCCCCTTGTAGGAAAAGGGCGAGCGACCCATAAATAGCTTCCCAGATTCTGGATCTCTCTGTAGTACATGCCTATATTTGACAATGTTTACTTTTGCGGCTCTTGGTGTTACACACAGATACAGAGAATTTTATTCAGACCTTTCTTTTTGGTGTATCGATATGTTTGGCCAACCACTGCACTCTCTTGAAGGGAATACTAAGCATTGTACTCTCTTGCAAAAATGTTTAAACCATCTCTAGTAACCTGGCTTTTTATAGTTGTTTGTCAGAGTTGATTCTAAGTCTCTTGTCACTTGATTCTTTGGCAAACTTTTTTTTTTTTTAATTACCAGTCGGGTGGAACCTTGATTGATTGTTTTTCTGGCTGTAAAATGTATACCAAGATCTAAAATAATTGAATGTAAAGTGCCATCTCTATCAGGTCCGTAAAGAATTGGAATATGTGAAGAACATAAAGTGTTGTACACACTCTGCATGCTTTCCTCATGGGAAATGGATGTCTACAAATGCAATACATCTTTTTTAGAATAAAGGAAGAAAAAGGAGGCGCTTCCTCGTGTGATACTGTATATATTTCTTAATCACCGCACCTCCACCAGTGGAACAATACTCGCATAGCTAGTGACTAGACCGACAAATATATGTAGGCTAGCAAACCAAACTCAGGGATCTTTAAGCCGTCCCTTATCTGGCTTTCTTGATGTCAATTAACTATCTGCCACTCCTTCCCAAAACAACTCCACCTCTCGAAGGGGGCTTGTCGATGATTTAACCCTGTGTTTTTGTTTTTTGGCTTGTCGACAAATACATCCATTTTGTCACTTTTGTTGTCTTTTCTTGTTTGCACTAGTGGATATCTTTGTATCCTTTTAGTTATAATACAGAACCTTGCTAAGCATATAACTTTCTCCTTAGCAAGATTTAATTATTTGCTATTATATATGTAGGATGAGGATTGGTAGGATCTGTTTCCTGTACATTTTTAAGGCAGCAGTGATGTCATTGTGGTTATGCCTGAGAAAGGGAGGCACTGAGCCCAATGAAACGTTTCATTTCTGTAGCACTCAAAGTTCAGTGTGAACTGGGGATTCTGCACACCTCCATGTGTTCTCCTTTGTTATATACTGGTCTGTGGGAGAAATAGTGGAGATTCTGTATTGGGAGCAGTACCCTAGAGTGTATGTCCATTCAGTCCACATTTTGCTGATTACGTAATCTTTCAAGCTGTACATAATAGGTTCGTTGGGTTTGCCCTTGTACCTGTTTTGTTATGAAAACCTTGCACTATTTTAATGGCCTCTTTTTGAAATGTCTTCATTTAATTAACATCCTGAAGAATTGGTCTTGTGAATTGTACACAGTACTCCAGGTGAGATCTTACTGGTGATCTTTTCATTGACTTTAATTTATTTTTTAACCCTTTGAGTGCCAGAGGGGTATGCAAAGCATTGCTTTGCAATGCGTTGCATACCACTCTGGCATTCAGAGTTAAACTAGTGCCTCATTCTCTAGAATCCATGTCAGTTTCCTCTGATGTTTTTTTCTGTAAAGTGCCATTAAGACCTTTTCTCCCTTTTATGGTTCATGTCTCTTAAAATTCATTATCTTGCACTTAGCAGTGTTAAACTTTAGATCCCCTTGACCTATAACACAGAAACCCAGTAAAGATCCTAAATTAACTAATAGAGAAAATGTGTATTTTAACTGACCCAAAGATTATAAACTGTCCGGTCTATACAAACGAATCAACCTCCCATAATAACAGTACTATGTGTCATGTGTAGTTCTCTAGCCAGTGAGAGCGCTCCAGCTTACTTGGAGAAATCCTCTGTCATCTGAGGAGGCTGGAACGAAATGCAACGTGGGGAGGAAGCAGACAAAGATTGACAGGTTGTGGGCAGAGTTGTACCTGCAGTCTGTCTGGAAGTAAGGCCCCAGCTCATTTTTAAAACTTTAAATTTCACCATAGCCTGCATTGAAAAACCAAAATAAAACAAGTATTACTGGTTATCGCTATATTAAGATCATTATGAGCCAAACTTATATAGGGGTGATGGTTCCCCTTTAATGTCTTTAGGACAATGTTATTGCTCCACAGAAACTGTTGACATTTTACTGACTCTTCTGAAGTGGCACAAGTAACTATGTGTTCTATTTTAAGCAGTCATTCTTAAGGAGAACTTGTTCAGCAAGTTAAAAATTATAACTCATAGTAGTAAACCTTTTGTTATTCTAATTAATCTAAGTGGAATCAATGAAAGGCATTTTTTTTTCTCTTTACATGTCAAACTATCTTTGACCTTTAAACTTTGTCTTTGTTATCTCCATTAGTCGTCTATTTGTTTAAAATGTTTCTACTAATTGAGTAACTATGCAGTAAATTTTTACTACAGTTAGGTGTTGGCCATGGCATTTTAACCAAAGTCTGTCAGTTCGAAAAATCCCAGGGCATCAGGCTCCTTACATTTTGCCTTAAGGTTTGTGATTATAATGTATACACAAGCTCATGCGCATGTACTCGCGCTCACTGATGGAGAATTACGTAACACAATGCTTTACACACCTTTTTGAAGCTGTAAGAGCCAAGCACTGAAATCAACTTAATTTTTGAACCCTGTTAGTACGGACACGTATCCAATGCATTGTGGTGGATAACACATAATGGCTATTCCTGTTTTAAGAGAACTTCAATACTGTCTGTCTTCATAATACACTTCCTATATAAAACATTCAATGTTTTACTCAAACATAAAACTGCACAGGACTTAAAATTATTTTTTAACCCCTAAAGGACCGGGAAAATCTGAGGTCGTTTTCCCTTAAGGACTGGAGCAATTCTGACCTTTTTGACTATGTCTTTGTTCATCAGTGTTTTCCCTCTTAGGCTTTTATTCCACCCCCATAAATTATATACTGTTTTTTTTTTTTTTTTTAAGCACAAACAGGGCTTTCTTTTGATACCCCACGTATATGGATAACCCACCATTTACTTTATGAAAACTGAAAAAAAGAAAGTAAAAAAAACCCACCATTTTTGATTTTTCTCTTGGGATCAATTGGTCACAAAGGGTTAAATTTTTATGGAGACTACATTAAAAGTATGACCGGTCAGTCATACCTACAAAATGCACAGTTTAAAGTGGCCACTGTCCCCCCTGGGTGAAAATCCCCATGTCCCTTTTTCTCACCCTATTTTGACACTTTTTTTTATCCCTGACATTTGGTGGTGTATATAAAAAACAACAATCACACTTGCAATATTGTTTAATTATGTTTTTTTTTTTTTTGTTGTTGTTTTTTTTTAAAGTAAATGCAGGTCAAAAATTGACCTGCATTTAGCCAGCCTCCTGCACCAGCAGTGAAGGGGTTAATACCCCTAACTGCTGTATTTTATTTTGCCACTAGGTGTCTCCTCTCTACTTCTCTCTCCCTTACTTTGATAGTAAGGGAGACAGAAGTAGACTAGACACTCGGAGTCAGCATGCTGACTCTGTTTGTCAAAATGCCGGTACATGTGATCGCTGGTACGGCGATCGCATGAACCAGCAAAGGCAAGAAGGGCTGAGACTGAACGCCCCAGTCTCAGAGCGCTCGGTCTCAGCCTGGAATTAATGATAGCAGTGTGCACGGAGGCACGCTGCTATCATTTAAGCCATGACGGACCTGGTCCGTCATGGGTCCTTAAGTGGATAGCAACCCATGACGGTCCAGGTCTGTCATGGGTCCTTAAGGAGTTAATTTGTTTTATTAACTGCATTGGTAAAGCTGTAAGACTGTACTTAAGTCTACATAATACAAGGGAGGATATTCACTAAGCAGTGATAAAATGGTGATGACTTCTCTAGTTGATTGCTTCTTCAATTCCTGTGTTTTCCATGTCTCCAATGCACTAAGATTTTTTTGAACTTTGGAGCTCTTAGTGCATTGGCTCCATAGAACAACATAGGAACGGAAGAAGTCCTCTTTATCACCTCTTACTGAATCTACCCCCAGGTCTTTTACTAGTGTGTTCATAAATACTTTTTTATTTAATCCTTCTAGTGCCAGAGATGGAAATACACTGATTTTAAAAACATTAAAGTAAAATGTTTTTGCATAGATTGACTGAGTGTAATTAACAACAAACTAGAAAACTGTTTAAAACAATGCAATAGTGAAGTAAAACTTTTAATTTCACAAACAATAGTAAAATGAGCACATTGCAGCTCACTTGCTGCAAGGAGGAATGCTGCCGAGTACTCCAGATACAAGGCAGTCAAGGGCACATGCAGAGCAACATTTTGTTCCAGTCCTCTCCTTTTATCTGTACTTAGGATGTGTCTTCTCACCCAAAGAGTTTAATCCCAGTGGGATCTTATGAATGCTATAGTCTCTCCATTGCATTACTCCTATTTATACCTGTTTAAGGGTTGGACAGATGCTAGTTTTTAAAAGGACAGTAATACTTAAAATGTAAAAAAAAAATAATAATAAAAAAAAAGTTGTAGCATTTATCCCCCTGAGTAAAACAAGGGTACTCCCACTACTGAAAGGTGTTTTCATTCAAAAATAATTGCAGCTCAGACCTCCATTTTTTTTTTTGTTTTTGTTTTTTTTTTTTTTTAGGTGCAGCCTCTCAATGGCTTGTTGCTACATCATCCTATGGACAGCTCTGGTCAGTTGACCACAGATCTCCATAGGATGGTGTGATGCTGCACCTAAAAAATTGTCCAGCAATCACTCTGTGTCGTTTTATTTATATATAATATATATAAATATTACACTACTTGAAGAGCCCGTGTACAGTCTCTACTGCGTATGGCTGCGTCGTTACAAACTATTTAGCAAATTATTATATAGGATACACTTTTGGGAATTCAAAGGGTTAACCATTACTCCAGTACAGGACAAGAAGGTAAAGGATGGTAGTGTATCTGAGGAAAATGCTGTTGTCCTCTCAAGAAGACAAGGTGCTAACATTGGGGAGTGGAAGACTGGCCTCCTGCAGTAGCTGGAGTCTGGTATCCTGGCACACTTGCCATCTCAATAGTCCAGAATAAAGTGATGAGAGTGGGTATTCTGAGCAACCTAGTCTTTCACCGACCATTCTTTTAGTGCCTGTGTCAAGCTGAAGGGTTCCTGTCGTCTCCTCAGCTCTCATTATAATTTATGGAGTTTAATATGTCTATTCTTTGACTTGCATTTTTTTTTGTCCAGTACTGGGCTAGTGGTTAACCCTTTTGAATGCCTGGAACATGTACAACCCATTACTTCTCAGTGTGGTGTTCAAGTCTCTGGGACTCAAAACGAATATAAACTCCCATCATTCCAGAAGTGTTTACTGACAGTCACCTTGCTTGCCTGTAACCCTTTCAGTACCAGTGAGGTGTATGCTAAGTTCTGGCACTTAAAAGGTAATAAAGTCTGCAATAAAACCTTTAAAGGTTTAACACCTAGGGCTGTATGTTCAAAAGAAAAGAGAGGATTTCTGGGACATACCAAATACACTATAGGGGAGAATTAAAAATTTGAATTTATAAGTGTAATTTTTTTTCTCTTTAATGCTGTAGTGGTCTCAAATGCACTTTGCAATTTGTTGGACACTTCTCTTGCTTTGAAGGAATTAAAATATCCATTGAAATCATTTAAGATTTTAACACTCCCCTATAGCATAATTGGTTTGCCCCAGAAATCTTGCACTTTTCGTTTACTATTTTAAATGCACATGAACCCCTCTTTAACTCTTTGGGGGTAATGGGGCATATGTTCTAAATCATATAACAGCCCAAATACTATGAAAATTAATTGACGCTGCTTTTATTTTTAAAAATTACTATCCCTTTAAGATTGATCTTGAACAGAACTAATGTGCATAATTTGCATGAAGTACCACACAACCAGTTTGGTTCCTCAAAACATCTAATTGACAGCTGGCAAGTACACCATAAAGGCAGAATATTTTATTTGGAAACTTTATTTCCTCTGTGTCCGATCCACGGCATATACAGTGGGTAGTTGGCTCCGCTTTCCAGCTGGTAGGACCAGTAAAATCTTTAAAAGGTCATCTGCTTCCTCCCTTAGCCAGTTAATTTTGATCCTGCCTAGCTGGAGGACTGAGAACTGTGTTCTCCCATATTGTGTTTTTTTTTATTTTAAATATTATTATTACTTTCATTTTGTTCTTCTGTGGCCAGCCTTACTGTGGTCACTATTCGTTGCCTACATCAGTTAGCTGCTTCCAAGCCACTCTCTGCTGTGTTGTTCAACCCTAAGATCCTGGCCGGTAGCTGAGCGCAGTGTCCAATGATCTCCATGCCTCCCGGCTGCAAGCAGGCTCTCACTGAACGCTATAGAGATCAACACCGGTAGTAGGAACTGGAAGTGACGTCATGAGTTGGAGCGCGTGCTGGATTCCAGCGTGCTCAAGGGTCTGGGAATATAAAATTCAGTCAACGATGGTGTTTGCAGATGGGGGGGGGGTAAGAGTCTTCAATTTTTGCTATAACTACTTGTCAGACTGTCTGCCTAAGTTATCAGCTGTTAATTATCCAGTCTGTCTGAGATTCTGTGCATGTATATATTTCAATATGTCTAATTTTAAGGAACAAAAGTCTGATAAGCCTGAGGTTCTTAAAGAAGATAAGGCAGGAAGTAAAACTAAAACATGTATGGCATGTGATAGCATCCTACCGGCATCTGATCCTGCTAAATTGTGTGACTCCTGTCTTCAAAAGGCTGCAGGATGTGAGGTTCCTGCACAGTTTCAAACATTTTTAAGCTGGATGAAAAGTTCATGCAAGAAACTCTCATCCACGCAGGAAGCTGCAAGGAAAAGACCAAGGCACTCAGATCTGGGTTAAGGTCCATCTAGAGCCAGGGAAGACGTGGATGGTACATATATAGGACTGGAATCAGGAAATTCCACGGCAGAATAAGGAGAAATCACAGAAGATGGTAATTTCCCTTTACATAAAGTTGATGCCTTAGTAAAGGCCATGAGGAAGTCATTGGGTCAGAGACTCGAGAAGGAATTAGATGTGATGGGCACAGCCTTCTTTGGGTACAAGAAGTCAAGCTCACAAATACCTGTTCATAGTTCCATTCAGGATATGATCCACTCAAATGGAAGCAAGGGGAGAAACGCTGCTCAGGATGTAGACTTTTCCAAAAAAATGTATCCTTCTAATGAAGAGGAAACCATCCCTTGGTATACTCCTCCCAAGGTTGATTCCGCAATAACACAGATGGCCAGACGTACCACTATTTTACTGGGAGATGGCACAGCACTTCTCCACTATGTCCTATAGTAGAGAATTAGTTCTCCACTATAGGACATAACCTGACATATCCTGAAAACTGCTACAGCGATGGCATCAATCATCCACACATTGAGAATTTGGATTACTGAGGTTGAGGAGAAAGTCGAATCCTCAGTGTCCAGGAGCCATATCTTAAAAGATTTAAGCCTCATTAAAGACGCAATTAATTATTTGTGCGATGCATCTCTAGATAATATCCGATTTATTAGCTAAGGCTTCATCTTTCTTATTACATCCAGATGTGCCTTATGGATAAGATCCTGGGAGGCGGATCCATCCTCCAAAAACAAACTGGTCTCCCTACCGTTTGTAGGTTCTAAATTATTCAGAGATCCTCTAGAACAGATAATCCAGAAATCATCAGATGGGAAAAGTCTTTCTTCCCCAGGAAAGGGATCCAGACGGTCGCCAGTATGATCAAACCAGTATTGACGCCAGTCCTTTCGAGACGCTAAACGTTATCAGCCTGGCAGAGGGTTTGACTATAGAAAGAGAGGTGCTCAGGCACAACGACCTGGGAATTGTAAAGATTTCCAGAGAAAAGGCCCTTACCAACAATGAAGCCAGACTGTCCCCTCCTCTTCCAGTAGGGGGTAGACTGGAGGAGTTTCAGGATGCCTGGAGTCGCTCACCACGACAAATGAACTCTAGAGGTAATTCAGAGGGGATATCCTTTAGAGTTTCGAACTGCCCCGAAACTTCCTCGTTTCAAGACTTCCAAGATCCTTCACAAGTCTCATTATCACCAACTAAGATGAGCAGTCTCTCTCTTGATCCACAACAGATTGATAGAGGAAGTTCCCAGCCTTCAGAAATTCAGGGGATTTTACTCAACACTTTTTTTCGTTACCAAGCCTACCAAAGAACTACTGCTTATTCTAGATCTCAAAGACTTGAACGCCCTTCTGACAACCAGATATTTCAAAATGGAAACCGTAGCATCAAATCTGAAGACTTTTCATCTAAACGCATATCTAACCAGATTGGACATATGGGATGCCTATTACCGTATTTTGATAAGGGAATCTCATCGGAAGTTCCTTCGATTTCATATCTTCAACCAGCACTTTTTAGTTCAGGGTCCTGCCATTTGGACTAGCAACAGTTCCACGTGACTTCACCAAGGTGGTGTCTCTAGTAATGGAGGAAATCAGAATATAACATCAGATAAAGATCGTTCCATATCTGGATGATATTCTCATTGTGGAATCATCCAGTCAGAGCTTGACAGCAAGCACGGATCTCTGTCAGGACCTTCTTTCCAGATTAGGGTGGATCCTCAATCTTCAGAAGAGCTCTCTTATTCACAGTCAGAAGCTCACCTTTCTGGAACTAGTGTTGGATACAGTCAAAGTTTGGCGACCCTGTCAGGGAAAAGGCAATCCCGCATTCAACAGACAGTGAACCAATTTATCAGCAGGTCATCAGTCTGCTTCAATTTCAGAAGCTCCTGGGCCATCTTACGCCAACCTACCAGGTTCTACCATGGGCCAAGGCTCATTCTCTCTTTACGCAAGACAATTATCTGTTCTACCGACAAAATCCATTCCATCTCTACCACAGGATCCCAGTCCTCAAGCCAACCAGGAAGGAATTATCCAGGTGGATGAACCCTCTCAATAAGGCAAAAGGAAAACCGCTTGTAGAGCCAGATTGGATGATTATAAACACAGATGCAAGCAACACAGGTTGGGGAGGCATATGGGATCAGAACACCATACAAGGCTGCTGGACAAAGCAAGAGCTCAGTCTGCACATCAATGTTCGAGAACTACTGGCAATCTTGAAAACTCTCAAACATTTCAGCCCCGGGCTTCAAGGAATAACAGTGAGGATAAGATCGGACAACATATTGGCAGTCCAATATCTGCTTCATCAGGGCAGTACAAGGAGTGCTCCACTGAACAGACTGGCAGTACGGATTATGCTCTGGGCAGAACAAAACCTCCACAGTCTCACTGCAACCTTCTTATCCGGGTACCTAAATGCTCAGGTGGACTTTCAGAGTTGATAGCAGATAGACCCAGGAGAGTGGAGTCTTAATCCAAAAGTATTCAGTCTCATCACACACAAATTTTGGAGAGCCTTCGATACATCTGATGGCAACTGACAGTAACAGACAGTGTCACTTTCATGTCACGCTGGCAGGAATCTCAGGCCCTAGCCCAGGATGCTCTTCAAGTGCCATGGATCTTTCCTCTGGCATACATCTTCCCTCCCCTACCGTTTATTGATGGAAGTATTATGAAAGATCAGACGAGACAGTGCGGAGGTCATTCTGGTCGCTCCAGACTGGCCAAGGACGTTTTGGTATACAGACCTGTTGAAGATGTCCATCAGGGATCCTCTCAATCTACCAAATGTTCCAGACCTGCTACTATAGGGCCCTCTGGTACATCCCAATCTATCCTCCTTCCAACTCAAGGCCTAGATGCTGAGAGACAATCCTTGAAATTACAGGGTACATCAGATGAGGTCATTGACACTATTCTACGTGGCAAAAAAATACCCTCAACCAAGATCTATTACAGAGTATGGTCCACTTTTCATAAGTGGTGTACAGATAAGAAGCTGGATCGCTCAGCAATATCTGCACCTGTAATGCTTGATTTCCTTCAAGCTGGTTTCCAAAAAGGGCTGAAGCCAGCTTCTATTAAAGTGGTTATCAGCAATCTCAGCTGTGTTAGCCACTCCGTTTGCGGATCACTGTCTCATTAAGCGCTATCTTCAATCCATTTCAAAGATCAAGCCCACCATCAGGGATGTTGTGCCACCTGGTACTTGTACTCCAACAGCTGGCATCCCATCCCTATTTTGAGCCATTACAGGAAGTGTGTCTCTCTAAAACACCTAACGTCGAAGACAGCTTTTCTTAGGGCCATAACGTCAGCTCACCATGTGAGTGAACTGCAAGCTCTATTATCAGTACCCCTATACTTTGTTTCACCAAGACAAGGTGGTGTTGTGTCCTAAGTTATCTTTCTGATCCATAGTTGTCTCTCAATGCCACCTTAATCAGGAAATTATACTGCCTTCATTCTGTCCAAATCTGACTCATGAGATAGAAAAAAGACGCCATAATTTGGATCTCATCCGCTGCCTTCAAAACTACATTTCTAGAACTCAGTTTTTTCTGAATCTCTATTTGTTCATTTCAGTGGTAAATTCAAAGGATCACCAGCCTCTAAATCATCAATTGCTAGATGGCTGAGAAACTGCATTAAATTGGCCTATGAGTCGGCAGACTTAGAACCACCACCTGGCATAAAAGCCCATTCAACAAGAGCAGTTGCTATGTCATGGGCACTAAAGGCTCTGGCATGACCACAAGACATCTGTAGAGCAGCTACCTGGTCTTCGGTCTCCACCTTTATCAGGCATTACAAACTTGATCTTCAGGCATCAGAAGACGCTAAATTTGGGCGGCCAATTTGAAGCAGCCATTTCCTCCTAAATCACTCAACTGAACCTACCCTCCCTACAATTGGTACTGCTTGGGTAACTCCCACTGTATATGCCGTGGATCGGACACAGAGGAAAAGGTGAAATTTACTCATCAATATTATTATTATTATTATTATTATTTTTTTTTTTCCCCCCTCTGTGTCCTTCCACAGCAACCCTCCCTATTTGTACTCTGGTAATGGTATCGTTCCTACTTGCTTGTGCCAGTCTGACTTGTTAATGGTTAAAGGAATAGCGCTAACTATCTCTGTGGGGGGGTGTTTGTTTGTTTGTTTTTTTTTTTTTTTTTTAACCCCTTAGTGACAATGGACTTACCAGGTAAGTCATGAAAAAATGTCACTTAGTGACAGAGGACGTACCTGGTAAGTCCAGGAAGTCATTCGCTATAATGGAAAAAAACAAACAAACAAACCCTGTCATTAAGTGCTGGCCACATGCTCGTGCGGCCGGTCTCTAAGGTGTTAATCATCTACAGCTTGGACAAAAGTTTAACTGGCTAAGGGAGGAAGCAGATGACCTTTTAAAGATTTTACTGGTCCTACCAGCTGGAGGGCAGAGCCAACTACCCATTGTATATACCATGGAAGGACACAGAGGAAAAACAAATATCGGTGAGTAAATTTCACCTTTTTGGGGTGACAGAGTTTCTGTTTTAGATGGTGTTTTGCATGTGTCATTTTCATATGGTTCACTGTTCTTGCAGAGACTATACTTTGCAGCTATCAGTTTCTGCTGCAACACATACTTGTTTCCTTTCATCTGTGTCCTTAGGACATTTGTCTCTTGGAGTCCCTCACTGCCCTCAAGATGTCCTGCAGACACTTTCCACTATCTGGTTAAAGGGATAGTAATAGTTGGGCATTAAAAAAAAATATGAACAATGATGTAAGTCTTATCTCTCAAACCTTCATAGTTTGAGAGAGATACCTTGCTAAAGTTACCTCGCGAGAGAAGTCAGCGCTCGAGCTGACCGCTGCAGAATCCGGTCATTTGACCGGCTGGGGGCTCTTCAGCAGGGCTGAAAATGCGCAATCTAAACATAAATACTTCATTGGAAAGGTCTACAAAGTATACTTGCAAACCAGGCACACTTTGTAGACCGTTCCAGTTAAGTATTTATGTTTAGATTGTGCATTTTTGGCTCTGCTGAAGAGCCTCCATCCAGTCAAATGACCGGATTCTGCAGCTGTCAGCAAGGGCGCTGATTTCTCTCACGAGGTAACTTTAGCGACGTATATCTCTCACACCATAAAGGTTTGAGAGATAAGACTTACATCGTTGTTCATATTTTTTTATGCCTACCAAATTAAATAAACTTAAGAACTTTAAAGAGACAGTAATACTTTTATTTCAGCGGTCTGTCCTTTTACAGAAGTGTATTGCTTTGCTACTGGATGTGAGTACCTTTTGTGCAAGGGGTAGCTCATTCCTTCCCTGTCTTTTAGGATCCTACAACACTGCTGGACCTAAATTTGGTTCTGGGATTACAGTAGGCTTATTTCAAACCTGTTGGCTGCAGTTTCCTTGTGTTTTTTAATGGTCAAGATTGCATTTCCCTTGGCTATCTTTTCATTTTGAAGAATGACCAAAATTCATGGCTAATCCTGTAAACTTCCTTCTCTGGTTTTCCACCCTGACAAGATGGTCCTGAGCACTCGCTTAGAGTTTCTCCTTAATGTTACTTCTCCGTTTCATAACCAGGAAATTATTCGTCCTTCTCTCTGTGCAGCTTGTGCAATTTGGCAGGAGCAAGATTTTCATCTTTTTGGATGTTCTGTGTTTGAAGTACTATGTTGATTATACTCTATATCCTGAAATCATCATTAATTGAGCCATTTACTGAAGCTAGCCCCTGTGCAGTACAAGCTGTACCATAAGGTTTCTTTGTTCTCCCTTAAACAAAATCCAGACCACGGAGGTATAGCTAGTTCTCTGGTAGACAGGAAACAAAAAGGGGCAATGTTTCAACATGGATGTCAACAGCCACGTCAGCAACATGGTCACGCTTTCTCTACATGTTTCGATGGTAATGGATGGGGGAGGGGGGGAACTACTGGCCATGTTTGTTAACGACTGGCACTCGTGGCCGGCACTTGGTGACCATGGGGCTTTTTTTTTTTTTTTTTTTTTTTTTAAATCGCTTCTGGTCCAGGGCTTTCGGAGCGTCGTGCAAAGGGATAGTAATGTTTAGAATACAAAGCAGCTCAGATTGTTTCTTATAGTGAATAATCGTGATGTCTGACTCTGTGACCATAACTTTATTGTTATGCAGTAATTTTTCTGTTCTGAAGATGCCTCACCTCAGATCCAGCAGCGGATCACGAAGAGGGAAATCTGCTGTCAGTATTAGTAAAAACCTGTTCTCTTTCGTCAAGGAGGGAAGTTGTTTCCTTATACTGAGAGAGGGAAGATTGTCCCTCATTGTGATGTGTCTGGTCAAAAGGCCAGACTTCAGATCTGAGGGTAAGCGGCTTCAGAACAGGTGCAGGAGGAGTAATAATCATCGTACAATTACTGCGTAACTATAAAGTTATGATCCCTGAGAGAGTTAGACATCATGACTGTCCTATATAATAACTAGCTAGGATGTTTGTCAGAAGCCATCATGCGCAGTAGAGACTGCGCAAACGCATGGAATGCTGGGAGGTATAGAAATGCTGAGAGCATTCTGTGTTTTCGGGCAGTCTCTACAGTGCTTGTCTGCGACAGGACACAGAGCAGGACCGGCCTCTTAACCCTTTGAGTGCCAGAGGGGTACGCAACGCATTGCAAAGCAATATGTTGCGTACCCCTCGGGCACTCAAAGGGTTAACATCACCCGGACCTTGGCCCGTGTACACGGGCTTTTACACTAGTTCAGTATAAGAAATTATCACAGCTGCTTCATATTCTAAACATGACTGTCCCTTAAACCTTAAACTGTGTTTTGCCTCAAGGATTTAACGTGAGACTGATTGGAGGGTAAATATGCATATGTGGCCGTTGCGCTTTGAGTACTGGAGAGGGATCCAACACATTGTGTTAATATTACAGATTAACCCTCTGAGTGCTAGAGGGTTATGTAGCACACCCCTCTGGCACTCAGTGTTGAGGAAAAAACATTCAGCTTATGAAATGTCTCCAACTAATTAATTTCTGTGGAGAACTATTGTTGGGGTTTGAGCAGTAACCGTTTTTTGATTTAAGAACATCAGCAGTGGTAGTTACTCCCCCCCCCCAGTGTTTTATGAAATAACGTATGGCCAAGAACTCTTCAGTTCACATATTTATAAAATTTGAGTTATTTTGTATTTGTTGCTGTTGTGCCTGGTCATATGTTCTGCTCACATGTGATTCAGATATCCTTATTGAAACTTATCCTTGTTTTGTGTAAAGAATATGGCTTGAATTATACTTTCTTACCCCTTCAAAGAAGCAGCCAGTTGCAGATCACTTTTTTTTAAGCCAACTTCAGTCTGATTTCTTATTTGTGTGAAAGACATATGTAACACATTAATTTGCTATGAAAGAAGCATACTTTGAATTTTGTGGTCAGGAAGCAGGTTTTCTCATAACACAATGGGTTTTAGAAACACAGAAAAAAACAAAACAAAACACTTTTGTTATTTTCTTGGTCAAGCATTGAGATGCTTATGATAGTAGGTGACACTCCCTACCCTTTTGCATTAAAATAGAAATCAACAATTTGATTTAAAACAAGTTAGCATACAGATTATAATTTATCATTAATACATTTTCTAATCCTTAAAAGGATAGAGGTACGCAATGAGTTGTTTACACCTCTGGCCCACCTAGGAGTGCACACAGACACCCTTCCACTCAGACATGCACACGAATGCACTCACCCACCTAGACACATGCATGCAGATATGGGCAATGCCATCCCAAACTGCTTGTATAATTTTTTTTTGTATAATAGTGAGAGATATATTGATTGTTATTACTGAAAAAATACAGGTTATATAACAAAGCCATAGGTTTCTCTAGTGTTAAAATGTTGCTTAAAGGGACAACAGCATCCCATAAAAACTTTTTATAGTTTTGTGGAGGATGAAAAAATAAACTTAATGGCGTAAGCCCTGTCTCTCAAACTGCTATGGTTTGAGAGAGATAAGCACTGAAAATTCCCTCCTCCCTCCCCTTCTCCTGACGTCAGCTGTAAAGTTGACAGCAGGAGATCTGTGTCAGCCGACATGAAGAGGCTCTGCAGCAGAGCCAAAATTGCGTTATTGCAAAAGAATTACTTCATTGGAAGTGTCTACAAAGTGTTCCTGGTTTGCAAGATTACTTTGTAGACCCTTCCAATGAAGTAATTCTTTTGCAATAACATGATTTTGGCTCTGCTTCAGAGCCTCCTCATGTCGGCTGACACAGATCTCCTGCTGTCAGCTTTACAGCTGACATCAGGAGAAGGGGAAGGAGGGGGGAACTTTCAATGCTTATCTCTCTCAAACCATAGCGGTTTGAGAGACAGGGTCTGCACCATTACGTTTATTTTCCTCTGTGTCCTTACCACGGCATAAAAAAAAAAAAAAAAAAAAAGCATTAGCTCCACCTCCCAGCTGGTAGAAAAAAAATGGCCATTAGCTCCACCTCCCAGCTGGTAGGACCAATCGTATTCAAGATAAAGAGTGCTCTGGAAGGGATGCTTCAATTTTAGTTGGTCCTACCAAGCTGGAGGATGGAGTCTGTTGTGCCTGTCTTCATCCGTTACCTTTACTATTGGCATGTTTGTTATTTTTATCTATGAGCACTGCCGTGATTCGCGGTGCGCATGTAACCATGTCGCAGGTCCAGATACCCTCTGGGTGGGTGTCGCATGGGACCGGGTGCCATTTTTCGCTGGTTTAAACGTACCTCGCATCTCTTTCCACACTGAACAGGCAGACCACGAGCCTGGATGCAAGATGCGGAAGTGAGGTCATCCTTTAACATCTTCAGCAGGAAGTGCTGTTTTGCGTTTCACTGCTGAAACACAAGCATGGATTTGGCATTCTTCCGGCTCTCTGGCTTTTAAGCAAGGTTCCTTACAGACTAGCAAAACTGTGTGCATATATTTATCTATATTCTGCTTATGCTGTTTTTCTTCTGATATTTTTTTTTTTTTTTTTTTTTTATTTCTCCTAAAATCAGCCTGAATATGTCCTCTGCTGCAAAGCCATCTGCAGAAAAAAACAAACTAGCAACTGACTCTGGGGGTCCTAAAGACTATTCAGGGGTCTCAAAGATAAAATGCTGTGCTGGCTGTGAGAACAAGTTACTTAGCTCAGACTCTTCTAAACTCTGTGTGGATTGCCTTAAAAAAATAGCCAACATTGAGATGCCATCCCAATTTTCAGATTTCTTGGCATGGATGAAGTCTTCAGTGCAGGAGACTTTCTCTGTAATGCAGGACTCAGCCAGAAAAAGGCAGAGAACTGCTGACCCTTACAAAGGGCCCTCTACCTCTCTCCAACCTCTTCTGCTGAAGAAGGGGAGTTGGTTGAGGAATCGGGCTCTTTTAGTGTAGATAAACTGGAAGGATTTCTCAAATCTGAGAAAAGCCCTTTTATTAACTGACGCTCCTAAAGAAATGGATGTCATGGATACAGCATTTTTGGGGAGATATTTCCAGTCCATAAGTCAATCCATGATATTATTAAATTGGGGTGGAATTTGGGTGACAGAATATCTGCCCTCTCCAGGAAATGTATGCCTATGTACCCTTTCGCAGAGGAAGATACTTCTATTTGGACATCCCCTCCCAAAGTTGATGCGGCCATTGCCCAGGTTTCTAGGAGGACTACCATTCTCTTAGAAGATGGAACTACGCTCAGAGATGCCATGTATAGGAGAGCAGATTCAGCCTTAAAGATACATCTTTCTACAATTGGGCATAATTTAAAGTCAGCCATAGCAGTTGCCTGTGTCTTCTGTGCTCTCAGGATTTGACTCAATGTGCTTGAAGAAAAGATAGTCCAACGTGTCTAGATCCAAGCTTATTAAAGAGGCATCCTCCATCAAAGAGACTGTGAATTTTTCCTGTGATGCCTCACTAGACACAATCAAGCTATTGGCAAAGTCATCAGCTCTCTGTGACTGCCCGCCGAGCTCTATGGGTAAAAGCTTTGGAGGCGGATGGATCCTCTAAAAACAGGTTAGTATCCCTGGCCTTTGCAGGTAGCAAACTCTTTGAACACCTTGAGGAGATTATCAAGAGATCCTCAAGAGACAAGAGTGCATTTCTAGCCCAAGAGCATAGACACAGGGAGGCATCCCCCAGGTCAGCTGGGTTTCGCAGGCAGCCCTTTCAGGGGGCCAGGAAATGCAGGCCCTTTGACCACTGAAAGAAAGGGCAACCCCAAGCTCCTAAAGGAGGCCCTAAGAGGGACTTTTCTAGGAATGCTCCCTTTCCTAGAACCACACAATGAGATAAAAAAGGACTCATCTCTAATCCCAGTAGGGGGCAGGCTGGGAAAATTTCTGACTACCTGGGGGTCAATACATCCAGACCGCTGGGTCAGTCAGACATTAGAGATGGGGTACCTCTTTAGAATTCAAGACTGTTACGAAATATCAACGATTTATAATCTCTCATCCAAAACAAATCTCTTCGGCCGAAGGTCCTCAACGAGATCAAGAACTTCCCGGACAACGAGGCAATAGTGGAAGTCCCCGTGGAGCAGAGGGGTTCTGGAGTCTGTTCAATCTTTTTTTCCAGTCCAGAAATCCATGGGTGGTTTGAGAATGATCCTAGACCTAAAGACAGTTCTTTCATTGTCGACAAAAAATTCAGGATGGAAACACCCGCTTCTGTCAATCGAGCTGTTTTTCCACAGGCCTTCCTTTCAAAAATCGACCTCAGGGATGCCTACCATCATGTGCCGATTCACCTTTGCCACAGACTATTTCTTTGCTTTGCAATTTTTGGCTGACATTTCCAGTTCAAAATCCTACACTTCAGGCTCAGCTTGGCTCCCAGGGTTTTCACAAAAATACTGGCTCCAGCCATGGCCTTCCTGAGACAAAAAGGGATTTGTGTCGTCCCTTACTTGGACGACATCCTGCTGGTGGAAGAATCCAGAGAGATGGCGGTAGAAAACATGGCTGTTTGTCTGGATGTCCTCCAGCTTAGGTTGGATGATCAACGAAGAAAAAAAGTCAGCTCATCCCATCTCAGGAGCTGATTTTTCTAGGGATTCATTTCCGTACTCTGCTAAGCTTTGCTAACCTCTCTCAGGACAGAATATCCAATCTGTCAAACAGAGTTTGATCCTTTATTCGAAACAAGGATAATTCAGCCAGACAATTCTCCAGAATGATAGGCACCCTGTCCACCTCAATGCAGATACTGCCCTGGGGGAAGATGCACGTGTCAGATTCAACACAATTTCCTCCTTCTGGAAGAAAAGACCTTGGGAATTTCAACCAAAGGATCCCGTTTCTAATATCCACAAAACTGGAGTTAGCATGGTGGTTAAACTCTCAAAATCTTCTCAAAGGAAGACCTCTTCAGGGACCCAATTGGCTGATTCTGACCACAGACGCCAGCAATTTGGGCTGGGGGTGCATATTCAATCAGGACATTGTACAAGGCCTATGGTCCAAGGAAGAGTCACAGCTTCATATCAACATTTTGGAGTTAGAAGTGATTTGGAGAAGTCTGATTTCACTTCCAGGCCCTAGTGGGTCAGGTAGTTTTTGTCCGTTCAGAAAACATGACAGCAGTTCGATATCTTCTCAACCAGGGAGGTACCAGAAGCCGCCAGCTGAACCATCTGGCAATGAAAATCCTAAAATGGGCAGAGAAGAATCTACTAATGCTATCAGCAGCCCACATTTCAGGCATCTTAAACACTCAAGTGGATTTTCTCAGCAGGCAGACTCTCAACCCCAGGAGAATGGGCTTTCAAAACTCGAAATTTTTCTGGACATAATCGTGGAAATGGGCAGCCCATCAGTGGACCTGATTGCAACAGACTTAAACACAAAATGCCCGTTCTTCCTCTCCAGGTGGAAAACGACAAGGCTATAGGTCAAGATGCCTTAAAAATCAAGTGGTTGTTTCCACTTCCTTACATCTTTCCCCCAATTCCTCTTCTGCTTCAAATAATATGCAAAATCAGGAGGGACAGGCCAAAGTGATCCTAGTAGCTCCTTATTGGCCAAAGAAAGTCTAGTTTGCGGATCTGGTTCGCATGTCTCTGTGACCGTCCATCACTTCAGGATCTATTATCCCAGGGTCCAATTCTCCACCACAGCCCAGCTTTCTTGAAGCTGGAGGCTGAACGAAGATCTTTAACTCTAAAAGGATACGCCAAGGAAGTTGTCAACACCATTTTAGCAGGTAGACTACCATCAACTTCCAAAATTTATTACAGAATTTGGGGAACTTTCTATGCTTAGTGTCAGAAGCACAATTTAGACAGAACTAATATTTCTGCCTATTCCATCCTAGTCTTCTTGCAGAATGGCTTCTCTAAAGGCCTTAAAGGGATAGTAATACTTAAAATGTAAAAAAAAATATGTTGTAGGGTTTATCCCCCTGAGTAAAACAAGAGTACTCCCACTGCTGAAAGGTGTTTCATTCAAAAGTTATTAATTTTCAAAGTTGAATTTTTTAGGTGCAATATCACAGTGGCCTGAAATTGTACAGTGGCACTGTTGCTACACGATCCTATGGACAGCTCTGGTCCCAGGACCATAAATCTCCATAGGATGGTGTAGCAACAGCGCCACTGTACAATTTCAGGCCACTGTGATATTGCACCTAAAAAATTCAACTTTGAAAATTAATAACTCTTGAATGAAACACCTTTCAGCAGTGGGAGTACTCTTGTTTTACTCAGGGGGATAACCCCTACAACATATTTTTTTTTACATTTTAAGTATTACTATCCCTTTAAGCCTTCTTCTCTCAGGGTTCAGTTGTCTGCTATTTCAGCAGTTTTGGCCTTTCCATTCTCTGAAGACTATATGGTCAAGCGTTACATGAAGTCTATAGCTAAAATTACGCCCACCATTAGGGAAATGGTTCCACCCTGGGACCTTAATTTGGTACTTAACTTGCCAGCTCTAAACATTTTGAACCGCTGGAATCTATTCCACTTAAGAATCTTACCTTCAAAACTGTTTTCCTCACGGCCGTGACCTTAGCTTGGAGAGTCAGTGAGCTGCAGGCCTTGTCATGTTCAGCTCCTTGTACTATTTTCCACCAAGACAAGTTTGTTCTACGTACTAAACCTTCATTCAGATCTAAGGTCTCATCAGAATTCCATCTTAGTCAAGAAATAGTCCTACCTTCATTTTGTCCAAATCCTCATAATCCAAAGGAAGCTCACCTACACCACTTGGATTTGGTTAGATGCCTTTCTACATATCTGGAGAAAACTAAGAGCATAAGGAAATCCAATGCTCTTTGTTCATTTTTTTTTTTTTTGGTAAAGCGGCCATCTGGACATCTATCTCTCGTTTGTTACATTTATGCATTCTATTTTCTAATGCTTATCTGCTCTGGAATGATACTTTGATTATGGTTTAATTATATACCTTACTAACGACTCCTCTCAACAGCTTGTACAACAGTTAAACTGAAGCATCCTTTCCAGAGTGCTCTTTTTATCTTGAATACGATTGGTCCTACCACCTGGGTGGTGTAGCTTTATGTCCATGTTTTTTTTTTTTTTTTTTTTTTAAATGCCATAGACGGACGCAGAGGAAAACCAAATATCGGTGAGTAAATTTCACCTTTTTTCATCCTCTACAAAACTATAACAAGTCTTTATGGGACATTACTAACACTTTAATAGTATGGAAAGGATTGAAACCAAATAGCCTGTTTTAATTTATGGAGCTGTATATTTGCCTAATATAGTAGTACTGAAATATTTAATTATGGAAACTCTATACACTCTGATACACACAAAGAAAGCCAAAAGTAGATACATTCTGGGGCTATAAATCAGCACTACAGAGGAAAATAAAATAAAAATTCATATTCGTTTTAAAAAAGGGACTTTATTCGCTTGAATCCAAGAGGACTTTAGCACATTGTAAAAATCACTGAAAGGTTTAAAGACTCCGTTCAACTAAGCGGACATTGTGTGAATACTTATGTGTTCCGAATGTTAGTTTGCCCCAATGCAAAGCATAACACTCAAAGGGTTATGTGAACATTCACATTTTTCTAAAAATGTTCATGTAAGAACCTGGTACCCAGGGTGATCCAAAATACCATGACACCCACTTGAGAATCACTGCCTTACACTGCACCTACAGCATAAAAATACAGTTTAGCTGCCTGATTCTGACAATATGGAAACAATTACTATTTTGTCAGCTTTGGGAACACTCTATTTTCTTAGAATTACTATATTGTATGGCTCATTGAAATGTCCTTTGGTATTTTTTCAGGTCCCTTTACAGATGTGGTAACAACAAATCTGAAACTGCGGAATCCATCGGAGAGAAGAGTATGCTTTAAAGTGAAAACGACTGCTCCTCGGCGCTATTGTGTGCGACCAAACAGTGGCACCATAGACCCTGGATCCTCAGTCACAGTCTCCGGTAATTCTACAGTGTGTTTCAGCACTTAAGCCTCTGACAAGAAATATGAACAGTGCATTGATGTGCAGTGCATAATGTTACCCATTGGTGCTTAAGGGGTTAAATTACATTTTAGCCATTTATTAGACTTGAAGCTTTGTTCACATCAGCAACATTGTTGAAGTAACTTTATTTCAAGGTGTTGCAGCAACACAAGGTTGACTTTGAAAATGACTTGTAGCTGTCGGCCATATAAACAATATGCTCTGCAGTTTATGGTTGCAACAAAGTCACACATGTGAACTGTGTATCACCTTGTTTAGAGTTTCAAATCATGTGCTACCTATTAACATTTATTTTATTATTTATTATTATTATTATTATTATATAAACAATGCTTTCTTCTGTATTGTTTGCATTAATATATTTTGATAAACATTTGCCCCTTAACACCTTAAGAATGGTAAACTTGCATTAAGGACCCATGTCGTATATGTATGTCATGGAATTCTGGGGTCTCTGCTCTGCTGCACCCCTGATTCCATTTCCAGAAAGAATGCCCCGTGGACGTTAAAGGAGATCTCTCACTCCTTTACAAGTTATGCTCGTTAGTTGGATCAGTTAGCAAATTGTCAAAACTTGATTGTTTAAAAAAAAAAAAAAAAAAAAAAAAAAGCAGCCATTTTTCGCACAATTGAAGGTATAAAGGTTGCCCTTCATCCTACTTCCAGGCAGTTTGCAGCTCTGCCTCTGCTCCCCTCCCTCTACCCAGCATCCTCCGATGACAGAGGCTTTGTCTAAGCTGGAGAGGTCTCATTGGCTAGATATTGATCTCTGCCAATGAGATCGCTCCAGCTTAGATTCACTAAATGCTCTAACTAATGAGCATAACTTGTAAAGGGGTGAGAGATCCCCTTTAAGTCCTGGCAGCATGGCTGCTGCTTAAGGTGTTAATGGGAACGTAATGCGTTTTTTGATAATAATCTTAAGGTTTTTTTTTTTTAATCTACAGCTGATCAGCATATTCATATTACTTTTTTTAAGCCCCCTACTCTTATTTGGTACCGGCTGGGCAGTTGCCCAACATCCCACTTGTCTGCTTCCACCTGTCTTTGAGACTCTATATCTGCAGCCAGACACCTTACATCTTTTTGTTACCTTGTGCTTGACATGTTCCTCTATTTCCTACAGAACTAGGGATACTGTCTTGTTAAAGTGGATCTATCACCTTAATTCAAGTTTGCATATTTGAAAACTGCATTAAAATCTGACTATATGTCATGTTAAATAAAAGGCCAGCAAACATACAGTTCAGGAGATAGGATATATTTTATTTTTATACTACAAGTGGCTAAATAAACATGCAAAACCTGTCATCACATGAATAGAAATGCAATATTGTACATTGATTTCAATGTGAAAATCTGTACTCACAGTAATATTTACTATACGGATTCTGGTTGTTTCCTCTGCAAATATACAAGTGAGATGGTTGTACTCACAATCCAGACTGACCAGTCATGAGTCAGACAAGCTGTGGTAGCATGTGAGGTGAATTATAAAGCTACCCTCACTCGTCTAAACAAGATAAAATGCGTCCTTAGAAATTATGTATCTTAACCCCTTAATGACCCCCGATGTACATATACTTGATGGGAAAACTTGAGTTAAGGACCCATGACGTATACATTTGTAAGTCGTGGAATTTAGGGGACCCCATGCAGCTGCTCACCGTTCAGGGGAAACCTGATTCCATTTCAGCAAAATAAAAAAAAAATGACGCCGTGGTCCTTAAGTGCCGGCAGCGTGGCTGGCACTTAAGGGGGCTAATGAGGTGATCCGTAGTAGGAATTAAACTTTTATCCAGTACTCGCACTTGGCGTCGGCCTGGGAGATTAGGATAAATCTGAGACTTCAAATGGTTGTGAGGGTAATTAAGAACCACCCTTTCTTGGTCCCCCCAAGGTTGTGTAGTTCAAACTGTATATGTAGTCCAAGTTGTTCTGTCCATTAAGCACACTGTTCTTCATGCCACTCTAGTTTTACACAGGAATATTCCGGCACCTTTTTGCCCTCTAGACCATACTACTCCTCCAGGGCTCTCCACAGCAGAGAAGAAAAGCCGGTTTGGGTTAAGACACTGATTTCTTCAGTTGCTTCTACCCCAGGGGTCCTTCACTCTTGGTGACCCTTACTCCCTGTCGGACACATTTATCGTGTCTTTAGGTCCATTCTCAGTTGGCTGGAGATTCCTCTGTGGAGGAAGTTGACACTAATGATGAGGATATGGATTCATCCTTCTTCTTTGGGGAAGACCCTTGCCTCTCAGCTGAGGGGCTTATCAGAGTGGTATTGGAGACACTGTAGGTTTGAAGCTGCTGATGCAGGATCTTCCTATCTGGACTTTTTCCAATGGCACAAAAAGGAGTCTCCAATTCCTCCCACCCATCATTCCCTGAACAATCTTCCAAAAAACTCTTTGGTGTCTTTCCTTTGTAGCAGGACAACGTTTTGTTTTTGGGACGGACCTGGGTAAGGTCAAACCATTCTTTCCTCCTATTACACCTAGGTGTGCCTTTGACCCAAACGAGAACGTGTGGCTTTCACTGCTCCCAGCAGGGTTTTTTTTTTTTTTTTGGGGGGGGGCTTCTAGGGCCGCAGTGTCCTACTGCATAGATCTCAAGTCCCGTGCGTCTCGCTCCCCCCCCCCCCCCCTCTTCAGAGTTCCTCTGGACCCAGTTCATAGATGCAGTATCCTCCCTACTGGAGAAGGTGTTTGTTCCCATTCCAGCCCAGGAAAGAGTCACTGGTTTTTCCTCTGTGTCCTTACCATGGCAAAGACAAGTGGTGTTTTAGCTCCGCCTTTCAGCTGGTAGGACCAATGACAAACTTCTTAAAAGAGCCTTCTGGGAGAGAGGATTCAGTTTTTTTGGTTTTTTTTTTTGGTCCTAGCAAGCTGGAGGATGGAGGCCCCTGTGTCTCCTGAACTATGAGCAAAAGTTTATTTTATTCCTATACGCCCAGTCATCTAACGCTGGGCGCGTTCTTGGGATCTTCATGTTCCAAATACCTCTGCTGGGGTCGCATGGGACTGAAGATCTGTCCTGGCTGCTTTGGAGGGCTCTCTGGTTGCTGAGCTGAATCCCCAATGGCGCTTCTGCTTCATCCAGTGAGCAGAGGATGCTTCAGGAAGTCAAGCATCCTCTTATCTCAAACTGGAAGTGCGGTGCGTTCCACAGGTGGAACACAACCCGACGAACAGCATTTCCAGTATCCCAGCATCTTTTAAAGCCTGCAGCATGGGCACCTGTCCTCTTCAAACGTGAGTGACCACACTTGTGTTATTTTGATGCATTTTCTGTGATTGTCTCAAATATCATTTCCTCTGCTGCTAAAACTCCCTCAGCAGACAAGATAAGTCTGCATCAGAATCTGTGGCTCCCAAGGAAGATAAGCCTGCTACCAAACTTAAAAGTTTGTCCAGGCTGCGATGCTAAGTTAGCATCATCTGGTTCAGCTAAGTTGTGTGTTGATTGCTTGAAAAAGGTTGCTAATACTGAAATACTCTCTCAATTTCAGGACTTTCTCAGTTGGATGAGGTCTTCCATGCAGGAGACCTTCTCTGCCATGCAAGAGTCCTCCAGGAAAAGGCAGAGAGCCTCTGATCCTGATGAAGGTACCTCTACTATGCACGATACAGAAGAAGATAATAGCCTCATGGATCTGGATTCTGCTTCTTCTTCGGCTGAAGAAGGTGAGTTAACTAAAGAGAGTGGATCTTTTAGTCTAGACAAGTTAGACGGTTTTCTCAGAGCTATGAGAAAAACTTTAGGTCTTTCTGATACCACAAAAGAGTTAGACGTCATGGAAGCGGTTTTCATTGGGCACAAAAAACCCTCTTTTTTTTTTTTTTTTTTTTTTTTGTCCATAAATCTATTCAGGACACCATTAGGAATGAATGGAGCCTTACAGACAGAAGGTCAGCAATTTCTAGATGTTTTTCCAACATGTTTCCCTTTTCTGAAGACGACACTGCCTCTTGGACTGCACCCCCCCAAGATAGACGCAGCTATTGCGCAGATCTCAAGACGTACCACTAATCTTTTAGAGGATGGCGCTACTCTTCGAGCTGTCATGGAGAAATGGGCTGACAGCCCTTTAAAAAAGCAATTTTCAACTATTTGTCATAACCTTAAATCCGCAACAGCCCTAGCCTGTGTTTTCCGTACCCTTAGGATTTGGTTGACAAAATTGGAAGAAAAAATGGATTCCAGTTCTAGACTCCTAAAGGAAGTAGCCACCATTAAAGAGGCTGTTATTACTCATGTGATGCCTCGCTTGATGTGATAAAGTTACTCGCTAGATCATCAGCCTTATAAGTCGCAGCCCACAGGGCTTTGTGGATTAGAGCATGGGAGGCTGATGCCCCATCTAAAAACACACTAGTTTCTCTTCCATTTTTAGGTGAGATGCTTTTCGGAGACCAGCTTCAGGACATCATCAAGAGGTCTTCTGGTGGGAAGAGTGCTTTCTTACCTCAGGACAGGAAAATCAGATCATCTTCTTCCAGATCATCTACTTTTCTCTGTTGTTCAATACAGGTTACTGATGACCTTTGGTAGACGATCCGCCCCTTTAAGTAGGCAGGAAGAAGTCTAGAAATGACTGCAGGGGGTGGAGCCTACCTTCCCTCTTTGGCTGCAGCTAGCCAACCAGCTTCAGAAAGATTTGTTCCTTGGTGATAACACAGGCAAGAGAACAGTTATGCTATAGCTTTAGAAAGTTTATTTTTTCTGTTAGATGTGGAATACCACCATTAGGCGGATTACCATAACTGACAATTCCTTTAGATGTGGCTAGCTCAGTATCCAGGTGCTTTTTGTGGACCTTAAGCCCTGAGGGGGAAAATCTTGATTCCAAGTGCTTCCCCAGGAGTTACCCACTGAGGTTACTTCTTACTATATGGTAATCTGAAGACAGAAGATCTGCAAGAAAGGTGAGCAACCCTTTTTGAGTGCTGCAGGTCCACTTGTCCCACAGTGCTCCTCCGCCCAGGGGTTATTCCTGGGAGTTCTTATTGAACGCTCCTGCACTCAACGGGTCTTTCTTTACGTCTGTCAGTGTTTGGAGCAATTTTTGGGTGTTTATTGGCACTTTCACTACTGGGTTCAGTGTTTTCTGGGTCTGATTATATGTTCTAGTGATGTTTCATGTATTTTTTATTTCTCAGTTCTAACTTTAACAAAGTTGAGTTGGCGCGCTTTACCGAATAGACGCCATTGCTCAATTCACATCTATGGGACTGTACAGTTTGGGACATATCTCTGCAACCGCTCAACCTAGCGGCTTCAGAGATGGCTCATTTTAATTGTCTGACCTTGCTGTATCATCCGGTTCACATTGCACATGTGTTGGGGGGGCTCAGGGGGCTTCGGGCACTGTAGGGGTACTTTTTCTGGGAAAACTACATTTCCCATGAGCGCATGCTTCGTGCGCTCGTTTCTGATTGGCTCCTGCTGTGGCAGCCATCTTGTGAACTTTGAAGAACGAGTATCCTACGCAAGGCTTGGACTATCCTTCTGTTCTTTGCAGATTAACCCTTCGTCTGCCAGATAAGTGTATTTTAGTGATTTCTGGGGTGAAATTTTAATCATACACACTGTAAATTGGGTGATTAATTATACTGAACGTTGTTGACACTGTGAGAATGCCTACTCAGTTGGAGCTTGGGGCCAAGCCTAAGACTAAGGACGGTGGGGTCTCTGTATCCCGCATTGCTCCTCATGTCATACAGGGTTGCCTAGAGAATTCTCAGGTCATTTATGCCCAGCATGTTCTGATGTCCCTGAGTCTATCCCAGGGACCTCCAGCCATGCATTAGAGCCAGTTTGGGTGCAAGAGTTCAAGGCTGCTACCAGGGACCTCAGGTCTACGTTGCAACTCTTTCCATCCCAGTTACAGGGGGTCTTCCATTCCTGGCAGACCCCTTCCTCAGTCAGATCTTCCCTGCCCAAACTGCAAGGACTACCTGATGTTTCAGATCCCTCTGAAGAGGAACTGTCGGAGGATTCATGTGTTGAGGAATGTTCTGCTGTAGGCTCCTTTCAATTTTTTTGGGTCCCCCTTTGAGGTTGATACAGAACCCTCAGCTGAGGGCCTGATCAAGGCCATCTTAAACACTCTAAACATCCCTCTGATGTATTCCAGGTGCCTATAAAGCCCCATTCTTGTTTTCCACCTAACCCCACTCTGGACCGCCTAGTGGCTGATGAGCGGAAATCTCCGGACAGAAAGCCTTCTGTCTCCAAGAAGTTTGCTAAGCTTTACCCCTTTTCTGAGGCGGCGCTTGCTCAATGGGTTCATCCCCCTAAGGTGGACGCTCCTGTCTCAAGGCTATCCAAGTCTACTGCCTTACCTGTTTGTGATGCTTCCTCTCTGAAGGACTGGAATGACAAGAAGCTTGAGGTTTCCCTCAAGTCCATTTTTGCCAATGCTGGTACTGCCATGCGTCCAGCATTCACTGCGGCATGGGTTAACCTGGCCATTGCGATCTGGACTGAACAACTCACCCTAGCTATATACGTCAGGGTGATTAATCTTTGGATATGTTGTGGCTTCTTGCCAACATATCTGAGGCCCAGCACTATGTTTCTGCTGCCTTATTTGATGCTATCTTTCTGGTGGCAAGGGTTTCCACCATGTCTGTGGTTGCCAGACAAGCTCTTTGGCTCAAGATCTGGGCTGCTGACACCGCTTCTAAGAAAGCCTTGCTGTCCTTGCCTTTTCAGGGTACATCCTTATTTGGGCCAGATCTTAAGGATCTGATCAGTGAGGCCACTGATTGCTGGTCTCCCACCCTGTCAAGGAACCATGCTTGGCTCTCCTGTGGCAGACTGTGGGGGTCCTTCGGGGTCAAGCTCACAGGAGTCTTCTTTCCTTCCACTATCTAGTCATAGTTAGTGTCTCAAATTTTTCTGGAGCTGGAAGGGAAGGTAGGCTCCACCCCTGCAGTCATTTCTAGAATTGTTTCTGCCTTCTTAAAAGGGCAGATCACCTACCCAAAGTTACCAGTAACCTGTATGGACTAAGAAAAGGATTTAACAGGTAAGACTAAAATCCTCTTATCGCAGGCAGTCCTTTCGTGAAGCAAGCAAGTATAGACCCAGTAGGGGTTATGGCCAAAATAAGAGGAGCTGCTCAGCCCACCAGGGGAGGACCAAGAAGAGACTTCCCCAGAAAAGGTCAGTTTTTGAAGGGTCCCCAGTGAAGGGACCAGGGTCCTATGTCTTTTCCCAGTTGGGGGCAGGCTGGGAGATTTTCTGGATTCATGGCAGGCAGTTCATCCCGACAAGTGGGTCCTGAACATCATAAAGATGGGATATTCCTTGGAGTTCAATACTGTCCCGAAGAATTTCAGGTTCATAACATCACTAGTATCAAACAAGAGTCTGAAACCCAAGGTTTTTGACATGATCGACAATCTTCTGGCAGCCAGAGTGATGGAAGAGGTTCCAGTGGATCAGAGAGGGTCTGGAATTTATTCCATTCTTTTTCCAGTGAAGAAATCTTCAGTTTAAAGTGATCCTGGACCTCAAGTGGATCAACTCCTTCATCAAAGTAAGAAAATTCAAGATGGAGACTCCCTCCTCTGTGATCCGGGCAATACCTCATCAAGCATTCCTCACCAAAATAGATCTAAAGGATTCTTACCACCATGTCCAGATTCTGTCATCTCACAGAAGATTGTTGAGATTTGCGATTTATTTTTTTTTTTTTTTTTTTTTTTTTTTTTTTTTGGAAACCACTAACAGTACAGGACTCTGTACTTTGGGCTTGCTTCAGCCCCCCGGGTTTTCACGAAAGCTCAGGGCTTCAGTCATGGTGGCTCTGAGAGAAAAAGGTATTACTTTAATACCCCATCTCGACAATATTCTCCTGGTGGAGGAAACCAAGGAGAAAGCAGTTCAGAGCACTGCTTTTTGTCTTCAATTCCTGTCGGATCTAGGTTGGATTACCAAGAGTTAGCTGGCTCCTTTTCAGAAACTGGTGTTCATAGGAATCCAGTTGGATACTCCAAAAAAGCATGGCTTATCTATCTGAAGACAGACAGTCCAGAATCAGGTCTAGGGTTCGTGCATTTCTTCAGAGAAAAAACATCCAGACAGTTTTCAGAACTTCTAGGCAATCTATCTTCGACAGTCCACATAGTTCCCTGGGCCAAGTCCCACATCAGGAAAACTGAAGACCATTTCCTGCGGTGCTGGAAGAGACATCCAGGAGACTTCTTCCAGCTGATCAGAGTAAAAGAATCCTCAAAGAAGGAACTAGCTTTGTGGATGAAGATTGAATACATTTCAAAAGGAAGGTCCATGTTGGAACCCATATGGCAGATAGTCACCTCAGACGTCAGCAGCACAGAATGGGGAGGTGTTTACAAACAAAAAGTTGTGCAGGGCTGTTGGAAGCAGCCCTTCCCATCAACATCCTGGAACTGGAAGCCATTTAGAGAAGTCTAAAGCACTTCAGCATAGACTTAAAGGGTCGAGCAGTCTGGATCAGATCAGACAACTCAACTGCAGTGAGTTATATCCTTCATCAAGGTGGCACAAGAAGTCAGGCTCTGAATGCCCTGACCTCAAAGAGACTAAATTGGGCAGAGCTAAATTTGACCCATCTAACGGCATCCCATCTTTCACGGGTTCTAAATTCCCAAGAAGACTTCCTCAGTCATCAGGCTCTGGATCCAGGGGAATGGTCCGTAAAGGACGAAGTATTTCAGGACATAATAGCAATCCTGGGTAGACCAGTAATAGACATGATGGCATCAGAAGCCAGTGCCAAGTGTCTCCCATTTTATTCCAGGTGGAAGAGCAGCAAAGCCCTGGGACAGGATGCTCTCAAGTTGCCATGGAAATTCCAGTTAGCGTACATATTTCCTCCCATACCTCTCCTATTGGAAGTAGTAAGGAAAATCATAAGAGACAGAGCTCAAGTCATCCTGATTGCACCAGCCTGGCCCAGGAAGATCTAGTACACAGACCTAGAAAGATGGCGATCCTTCCTCCTCTACTTCTACATCCAATTCGGGATTTACTATCTCAAGGTCCGATTCTTCACTCCAACCCTTCATTCTTGAGGATGACGGCTTGGCGGCTGAGCGGAGATCGCTCAGTCTGAAGAACATCTCACAAGAAGTTGCAAATACGATCATCCAAGGAAGAAGGCCACCTCTTCCAAAATGTATTATAGAATCTGGGCTACCTTTCACAAATTGAGCCTGAAGAAACATCTTTCAAGGAAAGAGATCTCTCCAGGTGTAATTCTGGACTTCCTTCAGGAGGGTTTTCAAAAGGGACTGAAACCCTTTTCCCTGAAAGTACAACTGTCAGCTTTATCCGCAGTCTTAGCCACTCCTTTTGTGGAAGAGTATATTGTTAAGAGATATATATGGCAGCAATATCTAGTATTAAACCTACAGTCAGAGAAATTATCCCAGCTTGGGACCTTAATCTGGTCCTAACTCAGCATCTGCTACTTCATTTGAACCTCTTCAGTCAGTTTCTTTAAAAATATTGACTCTTTAGACGGTGTTTCTAACCGCGGTCACTTTGGCCAGACAGGTTAGCGAGCTTCAGGCTCTTTCCTGTTCCCTTCCATACACTATCTTCCATCAGGATAAAGTGGTTCTCAGAACTAGACCATCCTTTAAATGCAAGGTGACTTCGGAATTTCATCTCAGTCAGGAGATTGTTCTCCCCTCGTTTTGTCCTGATCCTCAACATCCTAAAGAGAAGATGTTTCATAAGCTTGACCTGGTCAGTGGCCTGTCAATTTATTTAGATAGGACAAAATCCTTTAGGAAATTGGTCATTATTTGTTCACTTTTTTGGAAGGTTTAAGGGTTCTTCAGCCTCTAAACCCTCCATTGCAAGATGGATCAGAGATTGCATCAAATTAGCATATACTTCTTCTGGTCGAGATCCTCCCTTGGGAATTAAAGCACATTCCACTACAGCAGTTTCCACCTCCTGGGCTCTGAAAGCAGTCGCTTCACCAGAAGAAATATGCAAAGCCGCAACCTGGTCCTCTCCATTAACCTTCATCAAGCACTAAAACTTGACATCCAGGCATCAGCCGATGCTAAATTTGGCAGAAAGGTCCTACAGGCGGTAGGTGAAATTTACTCACCGATATTTGGTTTTCCTCTGTGTCCGTCCACGGCACTCCCTCCCATGTAAGTATGATTATTGGGTTCTATGCCTTTTGGGGAAGAGTATTTTGAGTGTAATCATTATAATTCATGGAATACTAACCTTGTCTCTTTTTACATCTTTGACAAAAAATTAACTGAATCCCCTCTCCCAGAAGGCTATTTTAAGAAGTTTGTTATTGGTCCTACCAGCTGGAAGGCGGAGCTAAAACCGCACTTGTCTTTTCTGTGGACGGACACAGAGGAAAACCAAATATCGGTGAGTAAATTTCACCTTTTTACTTATTATTTTTGAATTTCCCAAGGACAGCAGCTGCTGTCCTATTCTGGACTTGAAGTGTCTCGACCATTATATGACACTTCCTCACTTCAAGATGGAATCTCTGCATTCTGCCATCTCTGCCATGTGTCTGGGAGAATTCCTTGCCTCAGTGGACCTCCAGAATGCATACTTTCATGTCCTCATTCATCCAAACTATCAGTGTGTGAAAATGAAATGACCTGGAGGGGCCTCTGGGTTGCTCTATGGACATTTTGTGTTACTTACTCCATTTTGTCTCTCGTTTACTAACTCCTTTTCGTCTATTTATTTGATCTCCTATGTGTGCTTACTCCCATATTTAATAACAGTTGCTGTTGGCTTGACACCCACTCTAGGTTGTGGCCGTAAGTTCCTTTTTTAAAGAAAAACCATAGCTCAAAAATAGGATAAGGGCTTATGATGTAACTTGTTTACAACCATGGTGAGGGGTAATTTCATTATCTAACTAGAAACCAGTGTTAGCCTGTGTTATTGTAAATGTATACAAGTCCTGAGGAGAACCGCCGTGTGTTTTTAGATTTTCCTTGATGCACGAAAGTATGTGTGTTCAATAAAAAAAAAAAAATATAACAAACCTGTGTTGGCTTCTTGTCTGTGTGTGAAGAAGCCGACACCCACAGTTGGTGGCCCGTACAGGGATTACAGTGTCTCGGACACATGAAGGGCGAAGGATAGAGGTCTCCCGCAGAGGACCTTCAAATGGACCGTTCATCATTTAAGGTAAGGCACCTTTTGAAATGCCTGTAGTTTCATTGTTTGAGTGACTTGTGCAGAGGACCAAAATACGTCTCAATCTAGTCCGTGTGACTGAATCCCTTATTGAGTGAATTATTAACAAAGTACTTTGAAACTGTGTGACGTTTGTCAAAGTGTATAATTGTTGAGAAATGTACTTGTGAGAAATATTTGTCAGTGTGCTAAGGGTACTTCGTCTTCAGAGGTATTTGAAAAATATATTATTTGAAACTATGTACATTTAGCAAATATTACTTTAACCTGTGTGGTATTTGACAAATGTTACTTTATAGCCTGTGTGGCAATGAATCCCCATATATTTTTGATGGGGGTAAAGTGAATTCCCCATATCTTTGTGGCTGAGGAATAGATTAGTCCTACCTGTGTGGGTTCCACATACCTGTGTGGTTAGAAGCTGGACTATTTGAGTTTGTGGGACTCCCTAAAATATATTTGCTGTCACACAATTTAGCCTGGGTGGCCTAGTACAATGGTTTTGTGGCGCCAATTAGATTGTGTAGGGTTTGTCTTTACATAAGTGGTATTTTGTCTAGCCCAGTGTAAAGGAATCGTTCCCGTTAGGAGACCGGATCCCAGGCAACAGTGCAGACATTTTGTTTGCGCTGCCTGCGCTGTCAGTCCCGGTCTCCATTGAGTAGCACTGCAGTGCACCATGTGGTTACCGGAAAGGACTGACAGCGCAGGCGTGCGGATCGCAGTAACCTGCCTGTCCCCACTGGGCTAGTTTTTCAAGGTAAAACATCTATTTCAAAGCTAGTATGTACTGAAAGTTAATGACCTCAGCTAGGGACTTATGTTCACAGCCTATGCAAACTGTTTGCACCTCAGTGATAATATCTGAAGGCAACCCTCTCGCAAAAACTGGCAGAGCATATGCTGTCAAACAAGTCAAGAGATGTCAAGGCAAGCCAAATTAATTAGGTTAAAGGAAGATTTCCTACTCAGAATGGTTCAAGAAAGCAGCAGGGAAATGAGTTCAAAGTTGAGAAGGATGAAAGGAATGTAGACAAAGGGGAGAGAAAGATACAATTGTGGCAAGGCGGGGAATTTTGCCAGGCACTGTGAATTCCCTAAGCAAGATAGCCATGGGTTGCAGTGCCAGAACAAAATGGAATGGAGGTAGGTGAGATCAGAATTATCGACAGGACAGACTTTACAATCCTAACAAGTACAGTGAAGACCAGTTATGGGCACTTGACAGTGTTGTGCAGGGCATGCCATCCATTCCTGTAGATAGTGAGTCATGACATGACAGGCTTTATTAGATGGCCCTTTGACCAGGTCTTTTTGAGACCCCGCTTCAGAATCTGGACAAGATGCTATTTGTAGATGGCTCATGTTTCTACTCTGATGTGGGGGTTACAAACATTGGTTATACCGTGGTCACAGAACATGACACCTTAGAGGCAGAACTCTTTTCATCTGTTGGGTCTGCACAGGTATCAGAACTCATTGCACTAGCCAAAGCATACACTGTAACTACAGGGAAAACTCTCAACATCTATACAAATTCCAGATATTCGTTTGGTGTATGTTATGACTTTGGAGCACTGTGGTGGAACAGGGGATTCCTTGTAGCCTCTAGAACTCACATTGCAAATATGTGAAAGAACTCTGGGATACTTTGCCATTGCTTGTGGTAACCGCAATCGTCAAAGCGCCAGCATACATTTCTAGCAAAGATCCAGTATCTTTAGGTAATGAAAGAGTATACGTGGTGGCTAGAAAAAACTCCCTAGGAGCTCATATTACCCTTGTCAACATGCAGATGCTAAGACAGTAGCCAAAAAAAGCTATTGCAGGAGTTTATTTCTATGTATGGACTACCACATAAGATTTACTATGTCAAAAGGACTAATTTTACTGGACAGTGCAAGATATTTGCAAGGAACTAGGCATCGACTACCATTTGCTTTGTTCACACCATCCACAGACTCCAGTTGAAAGTGTTAGTGGAACTCTCCAGGATAAAATTGCAAAAATATGCGCCACTTCAGGATTGAAATGGCCAGACGCACTTCTGGTTGCATTAATATCCATCTGAAGTACACCTGATAGGAAGCAGAAGTTATCTCCCCATGAAATACTCATGGAAGACTTATGACTAGTGGAATAACCAAAGCATTGCTTGTGAAAGATCATGTAATCTGGATGAGGCTATAAGTAGGTATTTCATGCCATTAACAAAACCTTTGCAGTCTCTATATGAGTAGGTACAGACTTCAATTGAAATCAAGATCCAATAACTGCAACCTGGAAACTTATGATAAAACCTTTCACAGGTCACACATTACAACCGTGGTGGAAAGGACATTCTCAAATTTTGTTGGTCACAAATACTACAGTAAAAGTTGCTGAACTAACATTTTGTATACGTGTATCAAATTGTGAACTGGTACCAGTGATACTAGGGCTTTAAAAGGACAATATTGGATCCAAGGATGATTGGACTACAAAACCAGGGGCTGTAACTTTCTGTATTGATTTTTGTATAACTATATTGTGTAAAGTTGTCTTTATGAAAGATATACTAATACAGACAGGTTGTTATAGAGTCACAGGGTTGTTAAGAACTGAAGAACATAGAGCCAGATTGCAGACTATTCTGCCTGTGATGAGTGCTCAATTAGTTTTTGTTGTGACCATTCTGGTTCTGATTCTGTGGTACCTGTAATCTCAAATTCTTTTAATCCTATACCCTATTGTTGGATGTATGTCTGTTGCTTAATGTTTTACCTTGTCCTCTAATGTAGCTGATGTTTTACTTTTCCTTGCCCATGGGGTGGGACCGTTGTTCACTAATGACTCTTGCTATGTATGTATGTATGTATGTATGTATGTATATATATGTGTGTGTGTATATGCCACTGTAAGTGGAGGAAGTGTTCCCTTTGTTCCAGTGCCCTTCTTATATCATGGATATACTCATGCGCTCTGTTAGTTCCACTACTTATCTGGACAACTTTTTTACTCAAGGCTCCTTTGGCAGTTATAATTTGTTCAGATTCAAGACTGTTCACATCCTCGCAATATGTTTGGGTACTCCATCTCAAATCTGGTGCCTTTCCAGGTTCTGTATTTCTTAGGCATGATATTTGATACCCTCCAAGGGAATGTGTGAGTGACCCTGGGTCCCCTTATGGCACAGGGTCACTGTACCAGGGAGGAGAGTCTTCCAATCGACATTTTGGAAATACGGGCCACTTTCTTAGCTCTTCAGCACTGGTCCTGTGTTCTGACAGGAACATCAGTGAGCCTCCTAGTAGACAAAGTAACATCGGATGCATATGTCAGTCGCCAAGGAGGAACCAGAAGCAAGTCCACTTTAATGGAGGTTCAGGATAGCCTTCATTGAGCTGAAGCTCATGTGCCAGCCATCTGAAGCCTGTCATAGGATCTGGTCCCCATTCTACCAGTGATGCTCTGATGGAGATGACCCTCAGCCTTTCAGTTTTCCAATGATTCTGGCTCTTCAAGATGGGGTCAACAGGAGTCTCAGTCCAATTTCTATTAAGGTTCACATCTTGGCTCTATCCGTTCCTTTTCAGAAGCATATTGCTTTTCTCCCTGATGTAAAAACCTTTGTTCAGGAGATGGTTCATGCCTGCGGTCCTCCATAGGATCTGAATTTGGTGTTAGTTTTCCACAGACCTCTTTTCAACTGCTTCTTTGCTTCTTTTGATGCTCAGTATGGCCTACCATTTGACTATCGTGTCTGTTCACAGAGTGTTGAAATTACAAGGTTTGTCTTGTAAACCCCTTTCCTGAGTGTTTGCTCATGGTTATCTTGTATTTTCACAGCAACCAGGAAAATATTCTTCCTTCCTTTTACCATGATCCTTCTAACAAACAGGAGCTCCAGCTGTTGGACATGTATGCTGCCTTAAGTACTACATTCATTGCATGCATCCTTTTAGGAAACCTGAATCTGTTGTTCCTGTGGGCTCCCGAGAGGTCCAGGCTGCCTCTGTTACCATTGCTTCTTTGAGCAAGGCCTCTGTCCAACAGGCGTATGTGCTCAAAAAAATCTATTCCTTTCTAAGTCACGGTGCACCACACCATATCAGTGGGCACCTCTTAGGCCTAAAAGAATCAGGCCTCTGCCAAGCAGCTGTGTCTCTGCACAATATCGCCAAACACTACCATGTCCTGGCCTCAGCTGAGGCCAGTTTTTGCTATAAGGCCTCGGCTAAGGTCAGTTTTTGCTATAAGGTCCTTCAGATGGTACTGCCTGTTTAAAGGGGAACTGTCACCTCAAAATGACTTTTTCGCATTTGCTTAAGCTAGTAAAATTGTATTTGGATCTGAGTTGCAAGCTCAGTCCTAATGGGAGATACAATAACTGTTCCTCCATTTGTATATCATTCCTAACTCTACATGAATTGTAAAAAAAAATAAACATTGCTGGAAACAATCCTGCTTAGAGAAGAGAGGAAAAAATATATATACAAAAATTTTCAATGGCCAAATAAAATCTCCCTAATTGCAGACTTCACTGAAATTTATACTGTCTGTAAGACATATATAGGTGGAGGGAAAATTGTTTTTCCTTTTGTTAAAAGGTTCAGTAAACAAGTTTAGATATGCAAGGATATTAGTAAGGCTAAGCTCCTACTTGGATGAGTTGGAACGCATATACGTTCTACCGTGGAAACACATATTTGTGGTTCATCATGCCAGATTGGTACTCCTAGGGATTTCTTTGGCACTGTATGTTTCTCTTGCTCCCACAGAGGCTTGAGTTCTATACCTTCCTCATAAAGTTATTAGAGAATCTTGGTCCCTGGACCATTTTGTCTCACCCCCATCCCCCCCCCCCAAAAAAAAAAAAAAAGTGGAGGCACTGCAGACATTGTAAGAGGGAATTTTTCCCATTACAGGGGATACATTGGTTGAGAATGGGGAGTGAGTATTATTTGGATTTGTCCTTTGTTACTGGAGATTTGTTTTAAGAAGACCTCGATTCTCCTGCTGAGGGTTTCATCTCTCCCTCTCCCTTTCTTTCGCTCTTTCGAATTCTCTTTTATATGTCCCTTTTCTGCAGATGCTTTATTGCACTGGTAACACCCCTCTCCATTCACATGCCTTTCCCAGAATATAGTCTTGCCACTTGCAGATGTGGCAACACTTTAGGACCGGGTAGATACACTCCTGGATTGAAGGCCAACTAAGGTTCCTCCTTATGTCCCAACTGGCTAGGGCCATGCAGTTTTGGTGGGCATCAGCTTTTGGAGGCTAGCCATGCAGATGCATGGCTATCTCTAAGATCCTTGAAAATAATGCATTTCTGGCAGAAGCATCCTTTTCTGCTGCCATTTTTAGTGAGGACTCTTCATTTTCTATTGCCACTTGTCTTTCCTTGTGGCTAAAGAGATCTGGTTTGCTGTCCAGTCTTCAAAAGTCCTTGGTGCACCTTCCATTTTGTGGGCAAGCAGTTGTTTGGTGCAGTGCTGGAGTAGGCTTTTAATCATGCCACTGGATATATGTGTGCTTTATTTCTTAAGTTTGCTCCTGAATATTGTCTTTCCACAAATGATTTGTCATTTTCTTTACCCCTGCCAGCATGACTTTGTGCTCTGGTTTTCTACTCCTTCAGCACCCCAGGCATGCCTTAGTCCAAATTCCAAACCGGCTTGGAGAGGCAAAAATCTTGCCACAGCCCATGCAAAGTCTACCCTTTGCATGATGACGTGCAGGCTTCTGGTCCCCCTCAGGCAGTAGGAGGTTGTCTCTACCTTTCGCCACAGCTCCTGGGTTCTTTCCTTGATGGATCAGAGGGATTTACTGGTAGTTTTGGAAGGGTACCACATAGACTTCAAGTCCCTTCCAACCTGTCATTTTGTGGTATCCATTTGAAGTGTTGCATGTAAAGTTTTGTGTCATAAAATGACGCATTTGTTTTGCTGCATCATTTGAAGTGTCGCATTTAAAGTTTTGCGTCATAAAGTGACACACATTCTACATATCGCGTTGCTCCCAATGGCACATTCACCATTTTGTGCATTAACATGTCGCGGTGGGTTCAATAGTGGCACAATATGGGTGCAATATTGACGCATTATGGGTGCAATAGGGGTGCATTAAGGACGCAAATTGGGTGCAATAATGGTGTAAATGCAATAATGATGCAATATGGGTGCAATATGGGTGCAATATTGGTGCAATATGGGTTCAATATTGGTGCAATAATGACGCAAATTGGCTGCAATATGGGTGCAATGTTGATGCAGTATGGGTGCAATATGGGTTCAATGTTGGTGCAATAATGACGCAAATTGGGTGCAGTGGGTGGGGTTGGTGGGTTTTTGGGTTGCACTCATATTGCGTCCTGAATGCTCCCATACTGCGTCCTTAATTCATCCTTAATGCACCCCTATTGCACCCATAATGCATCAATATTGCACCCATATTGCAGACTTAATGCACCCATATTGAACCCGTAATGCTTCAGTATTACACCCATATTGCAACACGTTAAATCACTAAATGGTGATTGCGCCATTCGGATCGACGCAAAATGTAGAATCTGCGTCATTTTATGACGTGAAACTTTACATGCAACACTTCAATAGTAAACCTCATTTTGTCATGTTCAGAGTTCCTTGCAATCATATGCAGGGCTATCTTTTCATAGACTGTCTCTCTTCCTTGGTAGATATTTAGGTTTTGGTACATGTTCCTTCCCAGGAAAGGTTCCTGAGGCTCTAACCTCTTCATAGTTCCCAAAACTTGAAGCCCCTCAAGTGTGTTAGATGACTGCCTCTATGCCAAGTTATATCATTTTAATACTGCATGGTTATAATAATAATTTGTGATTTTTATAGAGCTTTTCTCCCTGAGAGACTCAAAGCGCTTTACAAATCTATAAACAGACATAAAATGTAAGGGTTCCTTATGGCCACGTGAGTTGACTGAATGCCTGATAAAAGAGATGGGTCTTTAAAAAAAAAAAAAAAGCTAATCTGTAATGATGCCTCTCTGAGGAGGATGGTAAAGAGTTCCAGAATGTGGGGGCAGCGTGGCTGAATGCCTGGGAACCTGAGGTTGTCTTTATTCTGGGCACTGACGCCTCAACTAATGGCGCTCAGTTTCCCACGTAAGGGCATGGCTACGGAAACTAAGCTTTTTGGAAGTAATGACATGCAAATATAATAAATTGCACAGTATTCAGGGTTAAAGGGACACTAAACCATATAAACATATTGAAACTAAAGGAAATGGCTACCCAGATCCAAGCAACCCCGCATTACTGTTTAAAGCTATGTATTTGAAGATCACCAGGTTCCTCTTTATTTCATTTATTTTTGGTGTCGATGACATTCCTCCTCTGTGATTGGTTAATATGGGCTTTGGGCAAGGACCGTGCTCTGTGATCAAACTGTATTAAATTTGAGAAGGAATTAATCACACATTTTGACTTTAGGCATTCTAAATGTAATATAGGGTTTGAGCAAGAAGGATATTTGTCTCTGCTCTGACCTTATATTCACTGATTTAGGAGAAAAGGAAGCAGCCACTGATGTGTGTGAGGGCTCAGATGACAGGATCTGGTGATCTGCATGTTAAGTACTTTGCTTTGAACTGATTATAGGATCATGATTTGGAGCCACATGCAGTTCAGCTTAAATACTGGTATAAAATGGATAATTGACCCCCTATTAAAAGTTATTTTGGGAGATTTCAAAAGCGACCAAATTTGTTAGCCATTTGTTTCAAACAATAATTTGAGATATTTAGCTTTCTTGCTTAACACAAATCTGGCAGGTATACTATCCTGATATTAATGTTACAAATTGCTCTTCATTACCAACTGTCACTTCTTGTTGGCCTCTACTAGGTCATTTGATAAACTGACAAAGCTAACTATTTGAAAGTATTGTCAAAAAATAAGTGGTTTTGAAAGTGCTTTAAAAATCTCCTATCTTATGAAAAATTTGTTCAACTTTGATACAGAAGGCAAAAGAGGTACTAGACCTGTTTAATGTCATGTTTGTTGCTTGTGGTTGGTTGCAGGTTCCTGTCTGTCTTTATTATGCAACTTTCAGTGACTATGTATTTGAATGGTTCAGTTCGTTAATAAAATTAGAGCTTTTTGCCAGGAAAAAAGAATTGGCTACGTGCGTTTTAAAAACCCCCCCCCCCCCCCCATTTGAAAGGGTTAAGGTTAAATCTTTGACTGCCAAAGTGGTATCCAGTGAATTGGATACCTTTCTGGCACTGAAAGGGTTTAAAAATTTTTATATAACTTGAGGTCGGGGCCCCTCTACCATTGAATGGGTTAAGCCTTTAATTGGCAACGAGGTTTCCACTGCAGTAACTCTGGTCCAGGTTATGTCTCTTGACACAGAGCACATTAATTCGCTCACACTATATCACAAATTTTAGTCCACTTCCTTTTGCAAGAATAGCCCCCAGAGTGAAGAGGACTGAGCGGGCAGTGGTGGCGAAAATGAATTAATCATCTTTTGATTTGTGAAGGAAGAGTTCAGTAAAATACATTCGTATCCAGGAAATCTTACTTAGCCTCTGCCCGTGCTGCTCTCCAACCCACTCCGTGCAGGACATATAGTGCAGCCTCAGAGCTGTTGGATCATGTGATGCACACAGGCTGGATTGGGGCCATCTCCAAGGGAAAATTGACATGCGAAGAGATTGATTACGTTGCCGATCATTGCTTGTGTCAGCAAGATGAGTGCTATCCCTGTACCATACGATTAGATGCATTCTCATCTAAAATGTAAAGGTGACAATTTTAACATGTTTTGTAGTAACTGTAGTGTATCTTTTGAAGGAATAGAACAAAAGGACCCCATTTTATTTAACATGATAGATCCACTTTAATGCTGCACTGGGGTGTGGCTGGCATGAACTGAGTTTGTCATGTGACGGTCTTCTCTTTTATAGATATTGCAGTTTGACTATGCAGTCACAAAAGAAAATGATAGATTTAAAATCAATGGCTATTTTGGACATTACACCTCCCTTTTCCTTAACCCCTTGAGTGAAGCAATGCATTGCAAATCTGGTTCTTAAGAGTCTGGATAAGTCTTGGTGCAAAAACAATACTCTTTAGTACACAGTTTAAAATAGTGTTGGCTTTTTAAACTAATTTAAGACAATTGAACATTAATCTCTCCTTTATTTCTCTTTTTATCGATTTTTGTGATGGCAGTATATATTAAAAATCATTATCTGTGCAAATGTCTGCTACTTCCTCTAAACCAGAGTTTCTCAGCTGCTCTCCACAAGTACCTCCAACAGTGCAGTTTTCACCATTTCATTCTGTGCTCAGGCTGTTATACCTATAAAATCTGCAGTTTTAGGGGTTCTTCAGGACCGAGATTGAGAAATGCGCTACATAAGTAGTTCAGTAACCTATCCTCAAGGACAACAGGCCATTTCTTTAGGATTGTGCTGCTTATTAAAGGGATAATAATACTTAATATGTTTAAAATTAAGGGTTCTCCCTGCTACACCATCCTATGTACATCTCTGGTCCATAAATCTCCATAGGATGGTGTAGAAACAACATCATTGTACAATTTCAGGCCATTAAGATACTTTACTTCACCTTAAAAAAAAAAAAAAAAAAAATCAAGTTTGAGATGTAATAAATTTTGCAGAAAACCCCTTTCTCCTGTGGAAATAGCCTTGTTGTATTCAGGAGGATAAACCCTACAACATATTTTAAAGGGAAGTAATACATATATATTTTATTTTTATTTAATTTTTTTAATTCTTCTATACTCAAGCAAGGAAGTCCCAAAGGCATGACCTGTCTACCTGCTCTAAAAAATGTCAGTGTTCAATAAGAGGACTGTAATGTCTTCCAAAGTTCTCCTCAGTGAGTAGTTTTGTTCTTTGTCTCTTACAGTAATGCTACAGCCATTTGACTACGATCCAAATGAAAAGAGTAAACACAAGTTCATGGTACAGACCATATTTGCCCCACCAACTATATCTGACATGGAAGTAGTGGTAAGTGGCGGAATGGAGCAGTGTTATTTGGGAATGATGGGGCATATGTTTAAGGAAAAAGTGGAGCAATTCATGGGTAAACCATCTGCACCATTAGCTCAAATGGTAACTTTAACTCCTTGAATGGTACAACATATTGTAGAACAATGCGTTAGAGACATCTCTAGCGTTCAAGGGTTTAACCGCCCCCCCCCCCCCCCCATGGAAATATGTTTGTTCCCTTTTGTGAAGATGTTTGCCCCAGGTTTCTCCATATTTAAAGTCACAACGTTTTGTGAACAAAAAAAGTGCTAATCACAAATGAACGCAAGGCCTGACATGGGCATCATGATTCCCTGTTATTGTAAGGTGTAGCATTCTCCCCATTAAAGGCTAACAGCACCTCCAGAACACTGTGGCTGACATACTAGAAACTGCAGCAATCCATCTGTATGGGGGGGGGTACATACACATGGCTTTAAATAAAGTTTTAATCCTTTGAATGCTAGAGAGGTCACCAGCACACTGAAATGTGATGGAGACCTCCCTATATACATCCCAAGTTGTCCCTCTTAAGACCCAGATCAGTCTGTCCCACCCCGGTGTTTTATTTTAGGAGATCAGAATATGTAGTGTGTATATAAGTGTAACACACTGCTCTACAGCAATAAAACTCACATTGTTTAATCTTAACTTTGCATGTTTATAGAAATGAGTGTATGTAAATAAATACTTTACGGTCTTCCAGTGTGGAACACAGGAACCATGGGGTAAAGTCTCCTCCTTCAGGAAGGCAGGATAGTTAAAAAAAGGTCTCTGAGGTGGACATTCCCTCCTCCCTTCCACTGTATCCCACCTTCTAAGCTTAGTTTTAAGTTACCTAGTTATAAGGAGGTAGCATTGGCACAGCTGATTTTTTTTTTTTTTTTTTTTTTTTTAATTTATTGGAAAATGGGGCTGTAAAATCACCATCAGTAGGCTCCTATTCCTGGCTTCTTCCCTTAATGGATTGCCCAGTGCACAGGCAGGTACCACAACCATATGGTTTGCCTTCTTAGCCTTTATATCTCTCTAGCTGCATAGACATTCTCTTCATTCATTCTAATGGGAGCCTGAAGAATAACCATTACATATAAGTTAAAGGGATAGTAATACTTCGTTTTAACTTTATTTTATTTTGTAGGCATTAAAAAAAACATGAAGAATGATACAAGTCTTATCTCTCAAACCTTTATGGTTTAAGAGATATTCACAAACAAAGTATCCCCCCCCGTTCAACCAGATCAGAAGGGAGGTGCCCAGGTAGACTGCAGAGAGGGACAATCTTCAATTAAGATAAGGGAAAAAGCTGAAAAACTTGTCAAAGGGGGAAGGGCTTTCATTGTTTTCATACAAAGAAAAGTGTCCCCTTCTGTTATCTGTCTGGTCATACAACCAGATTCACATCTGAGAAGAGGTGGCTTACACTAGGAAAAAGGGGCGGGGAGGGGAAACTTTGCTTGTGAATATCTCATAAACCATAAAGGTTTGAGAGATAAGACTTATATCATTCTTCATGTTTTTTTAATGCCTACAAAATAAAATAAAGTTAAAACGAAGTATTACTATCCCTTTAAACCATTGAGTGTTTTGGTCATGTATATTTCCCTGTGTTTGGTATCCACTTGTTCAGGTGTATTGTTGCATGGTTTGCACTCTATTTTCTACATCTACTATGTGTATTTAATTTTTGGCTGTTGTGATAAGGATGGATGTGGGATTAGTTGAAGTCTCCAGGTGGGCTCATTTTGCTCCTTATATAGTGCACCATCTAGCAACATTACCCCCCCCCCCCTTCTCCATACCAGGGACCACAGTTTCTAAATGGCTGGAGAGCCACTGCATCATTTTAAAGGCAAAAGACTACATTTCCCAGAAACAATGTTCTCTGGCATGTGAAGATTGTGTTTAGGATGATATTCCTTTTTTTGGATTCTGCATGCTGCACATACGCTGGTCTCTCCCTCCTGTTTACCATCTTTTAACCTCTTGCAGTCAGATAAGTATTCTTGCTTACTTTTAGGTACTTTTCCCCTTTCTCTACTTTTGACTGTATTTTATACTATTTTGTTGGTTCTTCTGACTGTCACATGGGCAAGTCCAATGCAAGGAATTCTTGGATTCCCCTAAATATTTTAACCTGTTCTGCCTCATGCCAGACTTGGCTCCCTAGGGAGTATTCTGGTACATTATGTCCATGTTGCACAGTGACCCCTACACCTGTGGGCTTATCTGCTGACCAGGAGCTAATTTGGGTTAAGGCTTTTATTTCTTCAGTCTCCTCTCTCTCCCCTTATCTGTTTAAGGGTTCCTCATAGCTCTGTGGGACACCCTGTGCTCCCCATATTTCAGAGTGACCCACATAATTGGGTATTCCTCTGCTGAAGAAATGGAAACTGAAGGTGATGACTTGAACTTGCCTCCCCCCCCCCCCCAACCTGGGGGAATTATGAGGATGATTGTTGCCCCTTGGCAGAGGGGCTTAGTCGGGCTGTCTGGGAGATCCTTCAGGTCTCAGATTTCATTTCTTTTTCCCCTGACATTTTTAAGAGATGTAAGAAGGGGGTTGCTATCTTTCCTCGTCATTACGTAGACCAGGTTATCCTAGAGAAATGGAAGATGCCTGACTGGAGACTGTTCTTTTTATCAATATATTTCTGATTTGTATTTTTTTTTTTTTTTTTTTTTTTTTTTTTTCTTCTTGGTGCAATGGACTACCCTTCCTGCTGCTGTTCCCCCAAATTCTCATCTTGTCAAGAATACAGGGCTGCCGAATGCTGCTGCCTTTAGGGATCAGGTGGCTACAAGCCTGGTCTCATTTCTGAAAACAAATTTTGTGGCTTTGTACCACCTTAAAACCCTATCTTTGTCACTGCCTGTGTGTCTAGGGTTATGGTTACATGGGATGATCATCTCTTAAATGGCATCCAGGGGATGCTGTTACTGATGACCTGGTAACTTTGATTTGCAAGGTTCTTGAAGCTAATGCTTATCTTGCTGAATTCCCCTTTGATGCCACTTGATTTTCTGGCAAGGCCTCAGCCTTCTCCTTAGCCACGTGTCCCACTTAAGATCTGGTCGGATGACCAATCATCCAAGAAGTCTCTGGCTTCTCTCCCTTTTGTAGGCAAACAGTTGTTTGGACCTGAACTGGAGAATGTTATCATCCATGCCACTGGGGCAAGAGTACTTTGCTGCCTCAAGTGCCATCTAATTTTTCCTTCCCCTATGGAAGATGCATGTTTTTTTTTTGTTGCCTCCGGCAGAACAGGTGCATCCTCATCAAAAACAGGCTTGGGCAGGCAAGAAGACTGCTCAAAAGCCTAAGTTTGACAAGTTCACTACTGCATAACTTGTGGGGTCTTGATCCGTCTCTGCCTATAGGCACTTTCCTCATCGTGTGGGCATTTTCAGTGATGAATCAGTGTGTTTTGCAGATACGTTTAGAAGTGATCTGGACCGAGTTCCTCTTTCTAGATACTGTTTCCTCCCTTATAGAAATGCAGGTGTTGCATTCCTGAGATGTATCAGGGATCTTCAACATAATTTATTGAAATCTTTGTGGTCCCCCCCCCCAAAAAAAAAGGGAAGAAGAGGAGGCCTCAGCCGTGTTTGTGCTAGCCCCACAGTTCAAGATTTGTCTTTTACTCTCATTGAGGCTATGTGCCCAGGGGGAGTTTCAAGCCTACCTAGACTTGTAGGACACTTATCTGAACATTCCAGTCCATCTGGATTATTATTGATTTCTGCTCTTTGCATTCCCGGATAGTTGCTTCCAATTCACGTCCCTTCTATTTGGTCTACCATCAGCTCTGAGGGGTCTTCACAAAGATCATGTCAGCCTTTGAGGCTCACATCTGTGCTCAGGATCTCCTTGACTTCCTGCACAGACAACCTTTTACTCAAGTCTCCTGCATTGGTAACCTTGAGCACTCAGATTCAGGAGTAGATCTCCATTCTGAAGCTGCACATTTGGGTAATCAATTTAAAAAAAAATATTTGCTGGTTTAATCCCAGGTACTTCATTTTCTTGGCATGAGATTTGATACCCCCAAAGGGAGGTGTTTTTTCCAGACTGCAAGATCCAGCCTGTTACTTTTAAGTGGCACAGCAGTATCTTAGCCTTCCGCTAAGGTGCAGGAGTACATGAAGGTTTGGGTTGCCTGGTCTCTGCTCCTCAACCAATTTTGTTTGATCAATTCCACACACAGGAATTGCAACTGGGCATTCTCAAGAATTGGTTCAGGCATCAGTCTTCACTTTCCTGTGTCATGTCTGTCTCTTTGGAAGATCCCAGGACATCTGTTTGCCATTTCCAACTGGATCTTTCTTACAACAGATGCGAGCCTGTTGGGCTGGACCACTACCCTGGGCTCCCCTACTTCCCAGGGTCTTTGATAGCCAGAAGGCTTTCCTCTCTGGTTCAGTGTCCTAGAGCTGCAAGCAGTATGCCTCATGTTGCATCATTGGTCTCTGCCTCCTGCAGGGTCCCCTGTGCAGATTGTCTAAAAATACAATGGTTGTGTCCTGTATCAACCGTCAGGGGGGGACTAAGAGTGACAGCTCAGATTCTCTTCTGGGCAATGGCCTTATCTCGCAGTTCATGTTCCAGGGGGTTGTAAATGCAGTGGCAGACTTTACAAGTTGCCAAAACCTGGATCATGGAAATCAGGAGTTTCAGTCACAGCTGTTATGGGTTCCCAATGGTGGATCTTATGGACTCTTGTCTGAATTTGAAGATTCCTCAGTTATGCTCCAGGCACTGGGATCCTTTGGCTTTTGCAGTGGATGCAGTGAACATTCTGTAGAATTTTCATTTCGTGTACCTTTCCCCCAAGCCCACTGATTCCCAGAGTCCTAAGTAAAGTCTGAATGCAGCAGGCTCATGTCATCCTGACTGTTCCTTTCTGGCCTTGTTTTCGGGTGTTCTCAATCTGTTAGTGGCAGAGCCTTTTAGTGTTTCTTTGCATCTGGACCTTCTGATATGGGTCCCATTGTGCCACCTTCGGGTGGAGAAGCTAGTTTTGACCGCTTGATGCCAACCTACTGGAAGAAAAAGGGGTTTTCAGATTGTCAGTTCTGCTGTGATTCAGTCTAGAAATCCAGTTTCTTCTAAAGCCTATAATAGGGTTTATTCCCTCTTCTACAAGTGGTGTGTCAATGGGGGGCTTATAGCCATGTCCTTTTTGGTTTCTGGTAGTTTTGGCCTGCCTTCAGGATGGCATTTAGAAAGGGCTTAACCTTAGTTCCATCAAAGTTCAGATATCAGCTTTGGTTCTTTTTGGGTTTTTTTTGGCATATTTCATTACCCTTTGATGTGCTAATTTTTTTGTTCTCCTTTGTGGGATTTTAACATTGTTTTGGGAATGCTTCAGAAGCCTCTGTCTTCAGTGTCTGAGTTTGATTGTCATGATGGGTTTTCTTCTGGGTTTTATCTGTCTTGCAGGTAGCCGCACTTCAGGCTTTGTCTTGTAAGCCTCCCTTTCACATAGACATGGTGTATTTGCGAACTTCTTTGGCTTTTCTGTCGAGATTGCTTGGGAGTTTCACATCAACCATGAAATTGTTCTTCATTTCAGTTCTGCTCCTCCTAACTGGCAAGAGCTTCACTTGTTGGATATGGTCAGGTACTTGAAGGACTCTGTTCATCGCACACAGCCTTTTAGGAAATCTGATTCACTGTTTGCCATTTCTGAGGGCCCGTGTGTGGGCCAGGCTGTGTCTAAGGTTATTGTAGCTTCCTGGATTAAGGCGACACTTTCTGGTCACAGTGCATTCCACCAAGTCAGTGGCGTATTTTGGGCCTATATGAATCAAGCCACTGCTGAGCAGTTGTGTAAGTAGGCAATGTGGTTGTCTCTGCATACCTTTATGAAACACTGACATATTCATGTGCTTGCTTTGGCGGAAGCCAATTTCTTCCAGAAGATTTTGCAGGCTGTGGTCCCTGTTAGATCATCACCCTGTTGGTTGCTACTTAGTTTTTCTGTTATTTGGTGTGTATGTTTGATGTCTGACACCTGAAGTTCATCTTGTACCAGTGGATACTGGTCTGCTGTGGAGTGATTTATTTATTTTTCTTCCTTCCTCTTTTCCCTCCTTGGTGGATAGCTTTGGTATATCCCCATGGTTCCTGTGTTCCACATTGGATACCTGAGAAAAGAGGCTTTAATTTACTTACTGTTAAGTCGTTTTTTCTTATTCCATGTGGAACACCTCATGGAGGAAAAAAAAAAAAACATTGTGAAGCCCTGGGCAGGGTGTTCCTTTTCCTTCACTTATGTTTTGCTTTTCTCTTGGCTTTGCCATACCCCTTTACTCCATGGTTCCTGTGTTCTACGTGGACTGCGAGAAAATGATTTAACCGTAAATATATAAAAATCTTCTTGTATTCAGTTACATAAAGAGCTTTTCATGGGTTATGAAGGAACCTAAAAAATATTTAGTAATACCCTCACACCAGTGGCGTCCCCCCCAGTAACATTGCCTAAAGCAGAAGTGTTCCGTTTTGGCCAAACTGAAATGTTGGGAAGTTTGTTGCTAGCATTCAGGGGTTTTTAAAGCCCCATTTAAATCCTTTGGAATTTAGGAAATTTGCATTTACAACAAGTGGTGCATTTTGCTCCAAAATTACTCCAGTACATCTTCCTCAGTGTGTTTGAAAACATATTTTGCATCCTATAGGTTTTTTTTTATGAAGGAAGACTTTAAAAATGGACCCATATACAGGACACTAGTAGTAGTTTGCTTAACCCCTTAACGATTGGTTAAGTGTCAGGACCGTCAGGTTTTGTTTTTTTTTGTGGCTGTTTTTTCCCCCTGAAGGTCTGGTGGTGATTCTGGCACATCACGTACTTTGCGCTTACAGTGCTGTAAACATTAGTGGGTTCTGAAATTGACTGCTTGAAGGCGTGCACAGTCTGTCTCAGACCCCTGTTCAGCGTGCCGGTACATGTCATGAGCCACATGTGCTGGCTCCCTGACATAGATCAAAGTGGTCCTTAAAGGGTTGGTAATGTGTAAAAAAAAAAAAAATTGTGCATTTAGAAGAGCTTAAAAAGTTGAGCTAAATGCAAAAAACTGTCACAATGGTTTGAGAGATACAGGCATTTAAAGTTCGATGTCTCCTGCTGTCAGCAAGAGATCAGTGTCTGTCAACACGGAGGCTCTGCAGCAGAGCCGCAAGCACACGTTTTAGACCATTACAATGAAGGGATTTGTTGTCCGTAACGTGATTGTGGTGCAGAGCCTCTCCTGCTAACGGCTTTACAGATGTCAGCAGGAGACATTGAAATTTAAATGCCTGGATCTCTCAAACTGTAACAGTTTGAGAGAGATGTTTTTTTTGCATTTAGCTCAACTTTTTAAGCTCTTCTAAATGCAAAAAAACTTTTTTTTGACATTACTAACCCTTTAAATGAATATCACTTCCCTGAACTGCTCGTCATTAAGGGGTTAATCTCTTGAGAAACAGTGGTGTGTGTATGACACAGGCCCCTCTGTCCCTCAAGGCGGGGGGTAAATATGAGAATTTGGTGGGTGGTAGATACAATGTTAACAAAAATTTGACACACCAGTCAAGCCATAAGACTTGCTTCTTCCCACAGAAATCTCACATTTGCAGTGTTACTACTGCAAGGGATTCTGGGTAGGCATATGCAAATAAGTTTTACAAGGAATCAACTTTTTGCTTTTCACTTCCCACTACACCAGCGAACAGATTTGGTGCCTCAGGAGAAGTCTCAAAGTGCTGCATGTGGCACCAAAACTGTCTTGCCGACCAGTGAGTTAAATTGTTGGCTGATCCCCACTGTACATGATGTAAGGTTATTTATGTAGTTTTATGCTGTGTCTGACTTACTACTTTCTTTACAGTGGAAAGAGGCAAAACCGGATGACCTCATGGATTCGAAATTGAGGTGTGTGTTCGACATGCCTCATGAGCAAGAGAAGCCTGTAAGTTAAACCACAATTTCCATGTAGTAAGTGACTTTCCTGTATTGTCTTGCTGGTTTAGGGTTTCATGCTGTATTTCCTCTTTAAAGGGTCAATATAAAAACCTTTTGAGAGGGGCCATAACAATAGACACGTGTGTCTATTGTATACAAGAAAAGCATCATGCAGCCTCAGCATGCCCCGGATATACAGCCACTTCCAAGTGCACAACCATAGAGAAGTATAGGTGAATCAGAAACTCTGCATGCATCATGTTGATGGAGAGCCCGTCAAACAAGTGAGAGAGCTGCTGCTTTGGGGTTCCAGTGTTGGACTCCATCTAGAGCACTGAGCCCCCCAGAAAACATTAGGAGGATGTATGATGCTGTTTTTATTAAACACATGTAATACGGACACCTTTTTGTCTATTAATGTTGGCAGCCCATTAACTATATTCAGTGTCCCCACACCTCTGGGAACATACATTACATAGCTTACAACTCAGCCATAACTTCTGTTGCCCATGCAAACTTTATTCATCTGCAGAACTGGGTAACGTCAGCATCTTGCTCAAAGCTTATTGGCCATTTCTGTCCTCCATAGAGAAATTGTGGACAATGACCTTCTATGGAGAGGATGACAATGATGCCTCCTCACCCGTAAGTGCAGAATGAGATGTGGACATCACCCAACCCTGCAGATCCTGGACATCTGGAGAGGGAATGGATACATTTGAAGCTAAGGGAATTCTAACCCCATAGCTATGGGCATATTGCCTCTAGTTTTAAAGGGGTTTTATATTTACTGTATACTGCCATTTTAAGCAACAGTGTACTTGATGACTCTGTACCTACTAGGACGGGTTCCACAAGAAGTAGCTTGTGAGCTACAGGTAGCTCTTCTGGTACAAATCAGTAACTATCTGGCCTTCCAGAAACGGGTCCAGCGGTTGAAATCTGTTTCCCAATTTGGATGCAGCCAGTCTGGACACAGCTTTCATTGGACTGTAATAGACAGAGTACTTCACAGCAATTTCATGATGTTCCTGCCCCACTGCTATAATAGCTGATTATAGATTATTCCAAATGCTTTGTAAAGACAACTTCCATAATAAGTGTTGTGGGAAATATGTGGTATCCTAGTGGGTAAGAACCATAGTATGACTCCATATTCACTCACCCATTGTAACAAACGTTGCCAACTTTGTTAAATACATTAAGTATTTTATTAGTTCACTCTAAAGTTAATCATGCATAGTAAAATGGTATAGTGTTAAGGAAGACACAATCAATCTGAAAATGTAGTTCACTGGAGACCCACAGGTTTTGTCTTCTATAGTGAATATGTATAATTTCTAGCAGAAAAAAAAATCCATCTTGTAACAGAATGTCTCTATTGTCCAAGGACACAGGAACCATGTGGTTGAGCTTCTCCATGGAGGGCAGAACATGCCCCCACATCTCCAGTTATAATGTGTTCTCTGAGGTGAAAACATGGCCAGGACGCTTCATAGATTTTAGAACCTATGTTTTCCCTCCCAGCAGAGTCTGTTGGGGCTCTGCTTCCTTCACAATGGTAACCTGAAGAAAATGAAGATTGCGGAGTAACCCTTTGAGTGCTTTGCTCCACATTGTCCTTACATTGTACCTTGCCATACAGAGGTTTTCTGTGAGCCCTTTGGGCTCTTACACTCATTTTGGATGTTGGATATTTTATGTTAATGTTCTTTCCCTGAGTTATGGAGCAAGGATGGCTTCATTTGGGATTAACCCCTTCCTTGCTGTTCCTTCCAGGTTAGGAGCTTTTCTTGGGCTTTTCCCTTTAGAGGCCTGTCTCTTGGGTGCCCCCTACATGTTCCCCGGGGTCATTGAGATTTGTGGGGTATGTCTGTAAATTTTACTTATTTATTTTCCCCTGCTGTGGGGCCCCTTTTAAGAATGGTTCCTGCTCTGCTGCCATCTTTGCTCCATTGACTTGTATGGACAAACTTAATTGGGACATATCTCCTCAACTGTTTGACATACAGACGTCTGTGTGGGCTTGCTCTTAGTTTCCTATTCGATTGCTATCTGTTTTCATTCTATTTTATTGCCCTTATAGCTGAATCTCCCTGACCATTCACGTTCATTCCTATTTCCTCTTATTAGATCCTTTTTGTTGAGAGGGATTCTTCACATTTGGGCTTTTCTCTCCTTCCATTATGTGAGGGGTTGAGTAGAGCAGAGTATTCCTCGTTATGCTATTTTCACTATTTCTCACTAGATACAATCCTATTGGTCAGCCTAGGCTTTTAATAGCCTCTCTCCTGTGAGCCTCACTGTTAGCCTTTGATAAAGCCGAAAAGCGCATCAAGCGTCTTAAACAGCAGTTTCGTTCTGTGAAATGAAGCTTTGTAACTCTGCAGATTACAGTTAATCTTTAATATGCAATTAAGCTAGATACAGAACGCTAGACAGCACACCATGTCATAGCACGACTGAGATGATTTTAGTGTTTGTTTCCCAACAGCCTCACTTTTATACTTTATCATATTATGTTATTGGGATACCCGAGTTTCTAGCTTGATAGTTAAGATGCCCAGGTAAGAGGAAGAACCAATGATCTTTATTTACTACTAGTCACTTACTGGGGTTTTTGAGAGTCAGTTTGTTTGATCTCCAGTTATTTTAAACAGTTTGTGATTACAGCACACATACAAGTGCCACAGGCGTTCTAGATCTCCAATACTTGCAGTCTAGTTATTAGGCAGGACTGCTTCACACTATTTATCACAGGTCTTTTGATGAAGTTATTGGTTCTATATTTGATACTAAACTGAAGTACACATAAACACCCTTTGACTCTAGTCTGATTCTATTCACTTGGACTGCATCCTCTGTATATGATTAGGATATCCCATTTGTTAAGCTTTGGTTTTGGTTGCCAAAGTGACTGTTGTGCTCTATATACATAGACAGCTATGTCTAGATACTGATCAGTGAGACTTGTGTACATATAGGGAAACATTGATTTTTATTGTTTTTGTTTGTGATTTTGTTTTATAATAAAAGATTTTATTTTACTTTCTCCCGATCTCATTAACAGTTCTTCAGTGCAATACTATTACCTTTACAGTCGTTATGTGCCCTCTGTAAAGTTTACTTTATTTTATTTTTTTTGTATTTTTTTTTTTCCAGTTATATACATATGTTGGTAAACTGAGGAGCGCAGCTGCCAGGCTTACTATACAGTCTTAACTTGCAGCTGGGATGACATAGAAGTGTCTGTGCCCCAGGCATTTTTTCTATTTCTTTTTGGACTTCCTAAGTCTCCAAGATGAGGATCCAGGAGAGTGGAAGCACCTGATTGTGCTACAGTAGGGACTGCCAACGATCGTCCTGATGGCCACGAGGGAAAACAGGAAGGTTCCGGTCTTCTGCTCCTGGAAAGGAGATCCACCTTGCTTTTGTCTTTACTCCAATTCCTCTCATTCACAGGGTGCTCAGGAAGATTAAGACTGATGGCACAACTGTGATACTATTCGCTCCTTGTTGGACCAGTAGGGAGAAGTTTGCGGACATGGTGAGTCTCTCCATTCAAGACCTGCTCCCGCTTCCTCCCAAGCCAGACCACCTTCTCCAGGGCCACCTTTGGAAAGAGGTGGTATGGTAAAGCTTACTTTAACGGCATGACTGTTGAAGCCCGCATCTTGAGGAACAAGGGATTCTCCACGGAGGTCACTTCCACTATGATTCATGCTCTGAAGCCGGTGTCCTCTAAGGCCTACCACAGGATATGTGTGTGGTGTGTATAGGTCTCTGCCTTCCGGTGGTCCTGTCCTTTTTACAGGATGGTGTGAACAAAGGACTCAGTCCTTTACCAGAGATGCATTGCCATATGTCAAGTTATTCTTTCAGAGGGTTGCTCATGCTTTCCCTACCTACAGGGCTCTGACACCCCAGTGGGACCTTAACCTGGTTTTGGGTGTTTTGAGCGACCTCCCTTTGAGTCCCTTGCTACCATTCCTCTACATCTTCTGAAGTGGAAGATGGATTTTCTGCTGGCTGTAGCCTTTGTGCGCAGAGTTGCTGAGTTGCAGGCTTTGTCTTGCAAGCCGCCTTTCCTGTTGTTCACAAGAAAAAGGCAGTTCTTCGTACCTCTCAGCAATTTCTTCTTAAAGGGATAGTAAAGTCCCCAAAAAAGTATCCTCTAAATGGTAGCTGCAATAAAAAAAAAAAAAAATACTTAATGCGCTTAATCCTTTCTCTCAAACCTTTATGGTTGAGAGAGATAAGAAAATAAAGTCCTCCGCTCCCTCCCCTTTCTGCCTGACGAGTTGTAAAGCTGTCAGAGGCAGAATCTGGTCCGCGGCCAGACGGCAGCTCTTCAGGAGCTCCAACATAGCAATATCTAAAGATAAATACTTAATCGGAACGGTCTATAACGTGTGCCTTGCTTGCAAGCACAAATTATAGACCGTTCCGATTAAGTATTTTTCCTTAGATATCACTATGTTGGTACTCCTGAAGAGCCGCCGTCTGGTCCCGGGACCAGGATCTCATGTCGTCAGCTATACAGCTGAGGTATGAGAAGGGGGAGGGAGCGGAGAAATTTATTTTCTCTGACGTCCAATACAGGTTACTGGTAACTTTGGGTAGGTGATCCGCCCCTTTAATTAGGCAGGAACAGTTCTAGAATTGTATGCAGGGGTGGAGCCTACCTTCCCTCCTTGGCTGCAACTAGCCAACCAGCTCCAGTAAGATTTGTTCCTTGGTGAAGACACCGGCAAGAGAATAGTTCTGCTATAGTTTTAGAAAATGTTTTATTTTTCTGTTAGAAATGGAATACCACCATTATGCGGATTACCATAACTGACAATGCCCTTAGATGTGGCTAGCTCAGTGACCAGGTGCTTTTTGTGGATCTTAAGCCCTGGGGGGGAAATCTTGGCTACCAGTTCTTTCCTCAGGAGTTGCCCACCGAGGCTTCTTCTTAATACATGGTAGTCTGAAGACAGAAGATCTGCAGGAAAGGTGAGCAGCCCATTGAGTGCTGCAGGTCCACATGTCCCACAGAGCCCCTCTGCACAGGGGTTTTTCCCTTGGAGTTCCTATTGCACACTCCTGCACTCCCTACTGGATTCAGTGGTTTTTGGGGTTTCCTAACATGTTCTAGTGATGTTTCATGTACTTTTATTTTACTGTTTCAACTTTGCCAAAAATTGAGTTAAAGGCACGCTTTACCGCCTAGACGCCATTGCTCCATTCACTTCTATGGGACTGTACAGATTGGGACATACTCTGCAACCGCTTAACATAGCATCTTCAGAGATGGCTCATTTTAATTGTCTGCCCTTGCTCTATCAGCCGGTTAATATTTCAAGTGTGTTGGGGGGCTCAGTGGGCTTCAGGCACTGTTGGGATACTTTTTCTGGGAAAACTACATATCCCATGAGCGCTTGCTTGCGAGCTCATTTCTGATTGGCTCCCGCAGCGGCAACCATTTTGTGCCATTTTCAGAACGAGTATTGTACGCAGGGCTTGGAATCTCCTTCTCTCCTCTGCAGATTAACTCTTTGTCTGCTAGATAAGTGTATTGTAGCAAATTCGGGGGTGAAATTTTAATCTAACACACTGTTTTTGGGTGATTTCTTATACTCTAAATGTTTTTGACACTGAGAATGTGTCATCCGTTGGAGCTTGGGGCCAGGCCTAAGATTAAGGACGCTGGGGTCTCTGTGTCTCTTATTGCGCATTGCTCTTCCTGGCATTCAGGGTTACATATAGAATTCTCAGGTCATTTATGCCCAGCATGTTCTGATGTCCCTGAGTCTCTCCCAGGGACCTCCAGCCATGCATTAAAGCCAGTTTGGGTGCAAGAGTTCAAGGCTGCTACTATTGACCTCAGGTCAACATTGCAACTCTTTCCATCCCAGTTACAGGGGGTCTTCCATTCCTGGCAGACCCCTTCTTCAGTCAAATCTTCCCTGTCAAAACGCAGGGAGTACCTAACGTATCAGATTCCTCTGAGGAGGAACTGTTGGTGAATTCAAATGTTGAGGAATGTTCTGCTGTGGGCTCCTCTGTTTTTTGGGGACCCCTTTGAGGCTGATCCTGAACCCACGGCTGAGGGCCTGATCAGGGCTGTCTTGACTACCCTAAACATTCCCTTAGTTCAGGAGTTTTCTTCAGATCCCTCTGATGTGTTTCAGGAGCCTAAAAAGCCCCTTACTTGTTTTCCACCTAACCTCACTCTTGACCGCCTTGTGTCTGAGTGGAAATCCAGACAGGAAACCTTCTGTTTCCAAGATATTTGCCAAGCTTTACCCCTTCTCTGAAGCAGCGCTTGCCCAGTGGGTTCATCCCCCCCCAAAGTGGATGCTCCTATCTCCAGGCTATCTAAGTCTACTGCCTTGCCAGTTTCTGATGCATCAGCTCTGAAAGACTGGACTGACAAGAAACTTGAGGTCTCCCTCAAGTCCATTTTTGTCACTGCTGGTACTGCCGTGCATCCAGCTTTCGCTGCAGCATGGGTGAACCGGGCCATGGCGGTCTGGACTGAACAGCTTACCCTGGCTGTCCATCAGGGTGCTCCTACTTGCGGCTTCATGCCAACATTTCTGAGGCCCAGCACTATGTTTCTGCTGCCTTATTTAATACCATCCGTTTAGTGGCTAGGGTTTCCACCATGTCTGTTGTTCCCAGATGGGTTCTTTGGCTCAAGATCTGGCCTTCCGGCACTGCTTCCAAGAAAAGCCTTGCTCTCCTTGCCTTTTCAAGGAACTTCATTGTTTGGGCCAGATCTCAAGGATCTGATTAGTGAGGCCACAGGGGGTAAAAGTACCCTTCTACCCTTGGTCCCCAGGAAGAAAACCCCTCTCAAGCGTAATTGTTTTTTTCTGTTCCTTCCAGACTGAGATACATCCGGCGAACTAGGCAGTTCCCTCAGTTCCGCATGCCTCCTCCAAGCCCAAACAGCAATGGAAGCCCAAGGTCTCCTCCAAGCCTAAGGCTTCCTAGCATAACTCGCCGACCCCAGGCCCCCACTCTGCTGTGGGTGGCCGTCTGCGTCACTACCACAGTGTCGGGGAGGATTCAGCTGCGAACCCGTGGGTTTTACAGGTGGTGGCGGAAGGGTACAGGATCCCTTTTGTCTCTCTTCCCCAGGGCACAGAGAAACTCTGTCTGTTCAATTGCGCTATCCAGGCCCTTCTGGACAAGGATGTTCTAGAACCTGTTCCATTTTAAGACAGAGGTATGGGTTTTTACTCAAACCTCTTTGTGGTCTCCAAGAAGGACGGTGGTTTTCGTCCCATTTTCGATTTTAAGAATCTTAATTTGTTTGCAATCAGGACTCGTTATCACCAGGAGTCCCTAAGGACTGTGATTGCTCCCATTTCCCCAGGGGAATTCCTCTCTGGATCTTCAGGACGTGTATCTATAAATCACCATTCATCCATAGAGCCAGCAGTATCTCAGATTTGCCTGCGACCAAGGGTACTTTCAGTTTTCAGCTCTTCCCTTTGGTCTGACTACAGTTCCTCAAGTCTTAACCATGTCCTGGGAGCTTTAGTGTCCTCCACTGGGATGGCAAGTGAGTTACTCCATATATGAACTACCTGCTTCTGAAAGCCCCTTCTGTGGAACTTCTTCATCAGCAGGTTCAGGACTGTATTCATACTCTCACCCATCACGGGTGGATCATCAACATGGGCAAGTCAGATCTTGTCCCATCCCAGCGTCAGGTCTTCCTGGGCCTTCTTTTCGACACTCAGCAGAGCATGATGTTTCTCACAGACTAGGTAGCTCACCAGATCGCCCAAGGCTTTCTGCTGTTCTGGCTCACGATCCAGTTCCAGCCAAGAAGCTGTTCTCTCTAGTGGGGAAATTAATCTCCACCATAGAAGCAGTCCCATTTGCCATGGTTCACACGAGAGAACTCCAGAGGTTTGTGCAAGGGTCAGCCGGACCTTTTTTTTTTTTTTTTTTTTTTTTATTTAAATATTAGAAACCCGTATTACAAAATACAAACCTATACACAAAAACATACATATCACTAAAATAGATGTTTACTTGAGCTCGACTCCTAGTCTATTTTAACGGAAATTTCCGTAGCCATTTCCCTCAAATGTGGTAAAACTTCTTAGCTCTCTGTGCTGCCAAATAGTAACCATATTCCATCAAGCACTGATGTCTGATCTGATTTATTATAACATGGATTCCAGTCTCTTCCTGTTCCCGCCACTTCCTTGCAATTACAATCTTCATCGCCAAAAAAGCACTGCATAATCCTCATCCTATCATTTACATTAAACACTTCAAGGTCATGATGCAGGATCGCCCTTTCAGACGTAAGGGGCATTATAACCCCCATCATATTTGAGATTAATCCATACAATTCCTCCCACGTCTTATACACTTTCGCACATGTCCACCACATGTGTAAAACCATCCCTTGATGGATATTACATCTCCAACACGCTCCTGTCATATCAGTGTTATATTTAGCCGTTCTTACCAGGACTAAGTACCATCGCAACAGAATTTTATAATGCAATTCCACCATATTTAAACAATGTGTTACCCGACTAATTCCAACCAGACTATCTTTCCACACCATTAAAACTAATATCATGCCCTAACTTTCTGCCAGGCCTCTAATGCATTTTAAGGGGAGGCTCCAACCACTCCAGTATTTCGTACCATTTCCTTAATCCCTTAACGACATGTGACGTACTATGACCGTCACGGTCCTTGAAATACTCAAGGACCGATGACGCTCATAGTACGTCACATACTTTTTACTTACAGCGCTCTACCGGGAGCGCTGTAAGTAAAAATAGGGCCTGAAATTGACCGCTCCAAGATCGGAGCGATCTCTATCAGGCCCCGTAGTGACGCGCCGATACACGCGACAGGTCACGTGTACCGGCGCGTCCACGTGGTTCTATGCGGTCCTTATGGGATGGAAACGTCCCAGGACCGCCGGTCATTAAGGGGTTAAAAATCTTACAGCCCTTCCCATTAATCATATTTATTACTTGTTTGCGTACACTGTCCTGGCCTACCTTATACAAATGAGTTCGTAGATAATCCTTAATACCTTGTAATATTCTTTACTCAAGATCTTAAAGTCGGTAACCAACTGGGGAAAGATTTCATTTTTCCATCCATCAATAAGTCACCAGTTTTACTTTCACTAAAATTCAACCAACCCCTCAAATTCATATTCTCCATATTATTTTGCAAAGTTCCCAGGGGGGTACTTTTTATAACTTTCAACCCCATTCTATTTTTAAAAATCATCCAATACTCTAGACAATTTTCAGTAACCATAGGAAGACACCTGTTCTTCTGCTCCTTAATTCTATCATTACGATACCACCATAGATGTTCCAACCTTGTAATACCAATCAATTCTTTACCAAAAATATATATATTAGTGGCGCAAAAAATGGAAATTGCAGAAAAACCAATCCCTCACCTTGCTGCCTGACTAGAATTTCACTCAACAAATTCTGAAAATAATATAAACTATTTTTTATGGTCTGGCGCATAGGTGTAGGACTTAAACACTGTGTACCAATTAATCACTTGCACAAAAAAAAACCACCACTATAATAACAATCGTTATCTTTAAAATTCCAATACTTATTGGAGCATTTATATACGACATACATTTAAAACATATGTTCTTTATCAACAATCTTTTTTATTTATTGTAATGGGTATATCATATAAAACTTGACATCACCAATCTGATTGGGAAAATTCAAGCACTACCCCAAATTAGATGAGAATAATAGAATATAATTTGGGGTAGTGCTTGAATTTTCCCAATCTGATCGGCGATTGGTGATGTCAAGTTTTAATATGATATACCCATTACAATAAATTAAAAAGATTGTTGAAAGAATATGTTTTAAATGTATGTCGTATATAAATGCTCCAATAAATATTGGAATTTTAAAGATAACGATTGTTATTATGGTGGTGGGTTTTTTTGTATAAGTGATTATTTGGTACACATTGTTTAAATCCTACACCTATGCGCCAGACCATAAAAAATACCAATCAATTCTTGCTCGATATATTGCCAATCTTCAATATTCGACTTGTGCTGCATATTCAGAATATGAGACAACCGACTCGCCTGTGCATATCTTCCTAAACAAGGCACCCCCAATCCCCCATTACTTCGCGCAGCAAACATTATCCTCCCGGATATACGAGGCTTCTTTCCAGCCCAAATAAATCGAGGAATCTGAGCCTGAAAAGTCTTAACCCAACCACATGGGAGCCTAACTGGTATCATCCTTAATAAGTATAGCCATCTTGGAATTATATACAATCTCATTATATTCACCCTCCCAAGCCATGATACAAATACTCCCCTCCAATCCCTAACCTGTTGCAGAAGTTCTTTTTGTAGAATTGAATAATTATCTTCAATTATACTCTTAATTTTTTTCGGAATTATGATTCCCAAATAATTAAAACCTTTTTCCTCCCAATGAAAATCATAAGATGAATCTAAGGCTTGCCCCTCTTCATCCAAGATGGCTACACTCATCGCCTTCGTCTTGTTCAGATTTAATCTGTAATTCGAGTACTCCCCAAATCTAGCAATTTCACCCATTTGTGGGGGCAAATAATTTCTCGGATCAGACATCGACACACAGAACATCATCCACGTATAAACTAAGCTTACTCTCCAACTTCCCAATTTTAACCCCTAGAGTGCCAGGTACTTACGCCGTACGAGTGGACACAGCTGTACCTGCTGTGCCACGCTCATACGGCGTAAGAGTGAAATGCGGTCACTGCATGAGCCGGTATAACCGGCATGCAGTGGACGCATTTAAAAAAAAAAAAAAAAAAAAAGCGTGGCACTCGTGGGGAGGCATGAGGATCACTCCTCATGCCTCCCCAGTTACTGATCTCCCAGCCGATCGTGCTGGGAGATCAATAAACACAAAGGAGAAACAGAGTTTCTCCTTCCCCCTCTCTCCTACCCGAACTTCCAGGTAGGAGTGGGCGGGACCGGGGGAAGCCTCCCAACGTCATCGGTGACATGGTCACCGATGACGTTAGGGAAGTTTCCCCGGTCCTGTTCACTCCTACCGGTGGTAGGAGAGAAGGGCAGGAGAGCTTTTGCTCTCCTGCGGTCACCTCATTGATCTCCCAACCTATCGGCTGGGAGATCAATGACTGAGGGGACACCAGGAGGGGTCCTGATGTCTCCCACGAGGTCTGAACAGTTTTAAAAAAATAATAATAAATAAATAAAAATAATAAAAGTAACCCTGTGAGTGCCGCAGGGTCCCCAGGACATTGCTTTGCAATGTGCTGGAGACCCCTGTGGCACTCACAGGGTCACTTCCTTTGGGGGAATTTTTTTTTCTAAAGACCTCATTGGGAGGATCAGGGGGGGTCCTGATGCCCCTCAATGAGGTCTATAATAAAAAAAAAAAAAATAAATGTAACACTGTGTGTGCCACAGGGGGGGGTCCAATGCACCCCCCCCCTGTGGCACACACAGGGCTTTTATCATTACTTTCTTACCAGAGATTGTTGGGGGGTCATCAGGATTGGTCCTAATGGCCCCCCAACAAGCTCTCCTCTGAGTGCCACAAGGATCCAATGCATTGCTTTGCAAAGCGCTGGAGACCCCTGTGGCACTCACAGGGTCACTCTGTTTGTGGACATATATTTTATGTTTACTAAGACCTCATTGGGGAGGGATCAGGGGGTCCTGATGCCCCTCAATGAGGTATATAATAAGAAAAAAAATGAAATCAAAAATTAACCCTGTGTGTGCCACTGGGAGGGGGGTTCAATGCAGACCCCCTTCCTGTGGTACACACAGGACTTTTTATCATTACTTTGTGATCAGAGCTTGTTTGGTGGCCATCTGAATACAAAGTAACAATAAAAAAAATTAACCCTTTGTGTGCTGGACACCCCTGTGGCACATAAAAGATTTTTCCCCCCTTTATTTTTTATTTAGACCTCATTGTATGGGTTCTGATGCCCCCAACGAGGTCTACACAAAAATATTGGGGGAAAAAGCCCCAAAAAAATGCACGTGCAACAGGAAGGGGGTCCAACGCAGTGCTTTGTATGAGTGGACATACAGTGCACAATGGTAGTCAGAAATCTCCCATACACACTATCAGACACTGCCCCACCATCACCACCATCCTTGCTCCTCTGCTCATACCCACACACACTGCCTAATCCCTCACCCTCTCACACATTTTGTTATACTTGTAGTCACAGGTCCGCACGTACACCGGCTGACGTCCTAGCTTCTTTCATCTGTTAGCCATAAAATCACACATACACAGTTTGCTTTCCCATTTCTGTTTCACAGGTAGCTATGCTCCTGTAGCGTAAATTGGTATGTCAACCCAGAGCAGTGGGGTACCATTTTTTTTGGCTGGCAAGAAGTCCTCCTAGGAAATCCCACTCCATTGAACCATTTTAGTATCTTTGAAGTGACTGATGTGTAAAACAAATGTTTGTTTTTCTTTCCTGTAGCACCACATTCTGGAAATAGTTGTGCCAACTAACTTAGGAGTAAAAAGGCAAGTGACCCCTCATTAGATGCGGCAGGTTGTCTTCTTTCCAAAATGGTATGGTTTATCTACCTTTTCTTCAATTCTGAAGGTGTTATAGCCATTTTCGTACAGGCAAGTCAGGTTTGAGAAAAGGTTTGAAACATCAAAGTTTGTAGTAGGTGTAGTTTTCTACTTCTAGCACCCCCTAAGGTAGTTCAGCTCATACCAATGGGGTGTCGTTTGACTCCTAAGAGCACTAGCAAACAAATGCAGTTGAAAATTCCAGCGCCTCTTTCTGGAAACATTTATGCACACCAGTATTGGGGTAAGAAGGCAAGTGACCCCTTATTAGATGCGGCAGGATGTCTTCTTTCCAAAATGGTATGGTTTATCTACCTTTCCTGCATATCTATTATGGTTATAATCATTTTAGTGCAAGCAGATAATTTAAAAAACAAGTGTCAGGTTTACGTACGTGTTCCTAGCACCGACATATTGTATGTTAACCCACACAAATGGGCTACCATTTTTCTCATGTTGGTAGCAGGTACTGAATACAGCAGGAAATGTTATGGTTTTCAAAGATTTTAGTATCTTTGAAGTGGTGGAAATGTAAAAAAAAATGTATTTATTCCCATAGCGCCACCTTTTGGAAACATTTGTGCACTTCAGCCCAGGGGGTAGAAAGGCAAGTGACCCCTCACTTGATGCGGGAGAATGTCTACTTTCCAAAATGGTATACCTTTTATACCTTTCCTTCATGTCTATAACAGTTATGAACATTTTAGTACAAGCAGCCATTTTCGAAGAAGCAAACAGGGAGGTGTAGTTATGTGCTTCTGGCACCCCTAAGGTAGGTCGACTCATTCCAGTTGGGTGTCATTTTTCTCCTAAGGGCACTAGCTAATGAATACAGTTGGAAATTCCATGGTTTTCACAAATTTCAGTACATTTGAAGGGGCAGAAATGTAAGAAAATGCCTTTTTTTTTTTTTTTTTTTTTTTTTTTTTCCATTAGCGCCACCTTCTGGAGGCATTTGTGCACTTCAGGCTTGGGGTAACAAGGCAAGTCACCCATCATTAGATGTGGCAGGGTGTCTTCTTTTCAAAATGGTATGGTTTGTGTACCCTTTCTTCACTTCTGTAACTGCTATAACCATTTTTGTACAGACAAGTAATGTTTGAGAAAACGTTAGAAAAATTAGAGGTTGCAATAGGTGTAGTTTTGTACTTGTAGCACCCCCTGAGGTTGGTGAACTCATACCAGTGGGGTGTCATTTTTCTCCTAAGAGCTCTAGCTAATGAATACAGTTGGAAATGCCATGGTTTTCACACATTTTAGTACATTTGAAGGGGCAGAAATGTAAGAAAATGCTTTTTTTTTTTCATTAGCGCCATCTTCTGGAGGCATTTGTGCACACCAGGCTTGGGGTAACAAGGAAAGTCACCATTCATTAGATGCAGTAGGTTGTCTACTTTCCAGAAATATATAGTTTTATATAGTTATTCCACTGTTTTAGGGTAGATTTACCACAAAAACCCTAGAATGCGCATTTTAGTTGAAAATGTCATTTTGCGCTGCTGGTGATTGGGGCTCTACGCTAGCCATGGACGTACGGAAAACTATACAAATTTGGTATTTTTTTTACTCTGGGGACTCGGGGCTTTTTCAAATAATTGAAACTTTTTCAATCAAGGTAAATGTTTTTGATACATAGTATGTGATTTTAGCAAAAGGAGTAAATTTTCACTTTTTTTTGTCATTATGACATCATAGCTTTTTGCACGATGTAAAATTCTCTTCATGTAAGGTACCACAAGAAAGCTCAATTCGTTCTGAAAAAAACAATATATAGTTTTCCATATTTACCTAAAAATCCCCAGAGGAAATCAAGCCTAAACGGAATGATAGCAAAAATGCTGAAAAAGTGTCTGGCCTGCAGGGTACAGGCAATGGCCCAAGCCTCTGGCACTGAAGGGGTTAATACCTCTAATCTCCTGATTCTCTCTAATCCTTTTGGCCATAGGTTCCATTGTAAGGACATATAGCAGAGGTGCCAAAGGGCACCCCTGCCATGTGCCATTATTAATCTTGAACCACTCGGATCTGATTCCCTGGCCTATCACTCTCGCTGTAGGTCTATTATATAAGGCCATGACAGAGCCGATGAAGCCCCCTCCAAACCCGAAGTTCCAAAGAACCTCTTTGAGGAAGTCCCAACTGACCCTGTCAAAGGCCTTCTCTGCATCAAGCGACAAAGAGTGAAGGGACCCTTTTTAAAGATGCATACTCCACAAGGTTAATTATTTTCCTAGAATTATTATGTGAGTGCCGCCCTTTAATGAACCCTGTCTGATCCTTCTGTATTAATTCAGGGTAAATTCAGCCAGACCTTCTGGACACGTCAGTATCCCTTCCTCTTCATGTGGAGAGAGGATTAAGCGCATTAAATGTGGGTTGTTTTTTTTTAATTGCAGCTACCATTTAGAGGATACTTTTTTGGGGACATTACAATCCCATTAAGGTGGTCTCTGAGTTCAACCTCAATCAGGAGATTGTTACACCTCTTTTTCTGTCCTGACCCCAAATCTCACAAGGAGAGGGATCTCCAGTTTTTGGATGTGGTGCCTTAAGTTTTTTACGTGCACCGCACGGAGTCTTTCAGTAAGACTGATTTCCTGAGGGTCCCAGGGCAGGTCAGGTTGCTTCCAGGTTCACTTTGACCTCTTGGATAAAGTCTACCATACGTCGGGCATACAAGCTCAGAACCTATTCCCTTCAGTCACAGCGCATTCCACTAGGTCTGTGGGGGGCCTCCTGGGCCTACAAGAATCAAGCCTTGGTTGAGCAATGCAGCAACTTGGTCCTTCTTGCTTACCCTTGCAAAGCACTATTGTGTATATCCTGGCTTCGTCAGGAAGGTTCTTCAGGAGGCTTTGCCTGTCTAGGGACATGTGTTCCCTCTCCTTGTGCCTTAATGTTGTTCAGCTGTTTAAGCCCCATTGGCTCTTGTTGTTGTGTGCTGTGCAAGTTTAGTGTCCATTGACACTCACTTTAGTTTGGCTTTTCAGGATTGTCCTAAGGAACTCCTGTATCATGAGGACAGGCTTAAGGTTGTTTTTTTTCCCCACCTCTGGGAGCTTAGTGTTGATATATCCTCATGGTACCTGTATTCCATATTGGGTGATAGAGAAAATAAGATTCCACCAAGCGAAAGGGACCTCTGTTGGTCTCGCCTGTCTGGACATGGGAGTCTTTGTTTTAGAGTCTTATACTTACAGGAGCTTCCTTCTTCTCTTGCTGTCCCTGTTGGTATGGTTTTATTCACATCCTAAATGGAGATGCGGGGGAGGGTTGAGCTGGAGAAGTGGCTGGGAGTCTTCACCCACAAGACTTTTTGAGATATCCTACCCTCCAAAAAGGGACTCAACCCTGTGGCGCCTGTGTTCCACATGGGCGAAGAGAAAAGGATTTAACAGGCAAGACTAAAATTCTATTTTTATCACCTTGACCTGTATAGTTCTTTGTTATTGTAAAGTGTGGGAAGGAATGAAGAGTAGGTAAAAGCAGCTTTGGGGATGGTTTAATATGTACAGTTGGATAAATTCAGAATTTCAGTAAATGTTTTATCACTTAAAAGAAAAGGCTAGAGGCCCCTGTTCTAGAATCTATAGTAACACCGATGACATTGTCTAGTTTTAAAGATTTTTCTGGTTAACCACAAAAACATGTGCCTTTAGTGGTCTCCAGCAATAGGCACAACATAAAAAATGAGCTATCCTGGGGCAAAAAAGTTGAACCATAGGGAAGAGATAAAAATCCCCATTGTTTTTCTCTTTTAAAGACCAGAAATTCACAACCACCTGAAACTTTAAAGGCGTATATGAGACAGCCCCTTGAATGATTGATAGAAAGGTCCTCTAATGCATGATGGGTCACAACTATCTAGAAGTTCCTTTTAAATTAAAGTGGAACTACCAGCATAGTTAAAGGTTGCCCTGCAATAATTAGGCTGAGAGCGACTAGCTTAATAATACTTATCTTAACTCTCAGAACTGCACGATTCTAAAGAAAGCCTTAATCTTCCAAGACCAGAAGCCAGGCATCAGCACAGACATCTTTTCAGCATGTCTGCGCTGTCTGTCCCGTCTACATTAAAAAGCATTGCACTGTGCCAGAAGGCACCAGATGGGTCTGACGGCGCAGGAGAGCAGACTGCACTAACCTGGCCGCCAGTCTCCGAAGATTAAGGATTTCTTTAAAATTGGCATGTTCTGTGAGGTAAGAGATCTATTATTAAGCTAGTCACCATCTGCCTAATTATTGCAGTGCAACTTTAAGTATGGTGGTAGTTCCACTTGAAAGGGAATTATTTGATCCCCCTGTAGTGCAGTTGTCTTGTCCCAGGATTGTTTTTTTTTTTATTTTTTTCTCCCTCCTTTCCCTTTTATTTGTGCATATGGCATGTTTTCTCTTACTTGATAATATTTGAGCCAGAATCAAACTGCTGTAAATCCTTTTTTATTATAAAATAAATATATATATATATATATCTCCTGTAATATAAAAGGCCAGGTGTATGTTTGTCTCATGTATTCATGAGCAATAGAGACTGCCGATGCAGTCATGCATAGTAGAGACTGCCCGAACGCACAGAATGCTGGTCTGTGTACACGGGCTTTTACGTGTGTGTGTGTGTGTGTGTGTGTGTGTGTGTATTCTTAAAGTAGGATCTCTTGAGGAAGCCTGGGTTCTGCTTAGACCTAGAGGAGGAGGCACCAGGCCAGCCTCTAGGGGTATTACTGCTAAACAACCAAGACCTTCTTAGATGCAGCATGAGATCTACTCAACAGATCAAGCCTTGTGTTGCACCTTAAGCAAAATATACACTGATGGCTGAAGTGAACAAATAGGAAACGTAGCCGCCAATCCACCGTGAGTGACAATATAATATATAATTTATTATAAAATGAATGATAAGAAAAAATAATTCCATACGTGTTTCATAAGCTCCCAGCTTACTTCGTCTGTGGTTATTTTTCAAATCCGACAAATATTGTGATTTATATATATATATATATATATAAATAAAAAAAAAAAAAAAAGTACATAACATAGACATCTGCTTTTAAACTCCACGAGATCCATGTTGCTTGTTTCATAGCATGGGTTGTTGTGCCTCATGTTTCCTGTCTGTGCTTTCCAAGTCTCATTTTGAAGTTACTAGGCAACATATGATGCCAACTGCTGAAATATTTAGTGTATCCAATTATATAGGCTCTAGACAGCATAACCCTGGGGCACAGCCTCCGAGCCGCACATGTCACAAGAGATCTAAAAATAACAGCATGCAGAATCCAAATAAGTCATGCAATACACACATAATAATGTATATAAGATGCATAAAACAATCCAGAATACATACAACATATTAAAAAGTGTAGAAAATGTACATCCTAAGTGACATAAAACCAGTCTCAATCAAAAAGGCAATATCTATAGCCATTAATATACATATCTTGAGAGCTTTTATGGGAAATTACTCACCTCTAGGTCCTCTGTAAGTCCATGAGGAGCTAGTCTCAAATTTAGATATCCAAAATGCCTCTTTTCTGCACAGTTTGTTTGTGGCGGACAGGGGGGCATCTGATCAATTCCAAGAATAGTAAAATGTTTTAGTCCTCTCTGTTCACATGTAATAGTGTCTAGGTACTGCATGATCTATGGAGGTTTTCTGGTTGTCGCCTATGCTCCTGATCTATCCTGTAAACTTCTTGTGGAACGTTCTGTTTATTGCATTATACATCCACATTGTATCATATAGAAAACAAAAATAGTGTTGCCAGTTCTCAAGTTATGAAAGTTCTTTTTATTTAGAATGAAGTCAGTTGATACATTTCTCAGGGTGACTCGGAGCCATATGACCACGAATACGATTTGCTCTTTTGTAAATGACATTGCTTGTTTTGCTTATGATGCCATCAAGTAAGGTATTTTGCTATAATATTTTCCAATGTTTGGAAATTATATTTTGGATTCTGGAAGCAAATGCATTCTACTATGTAATCACTGCAGGAGACCTCCTTATAGATAAATTCTTGATACATTTCTGAGAACCACCCTTGGTAGAAGATAAAAGTTTAGATCTATCTAATTTAGATACTCTCTCCCAATTTGCATTTTTTTATGTAGATGGGGTATCCTCTTTCCAAAAACTGTTCCTTCAGCGTTTCCCCTTAACCATAATATCCTCCATCATACCACAATTTCTTCTTAATCGATGGAACTGCCCAAATGGTATATTTATAATCCACTTGGGATGGTGACAGAAATCCACCCTAAAGTATTGATTACGGCTTACATCTTTATTATAGACAGTATAGATGGAGCTGAAAATGGGTTCATGATGTCCCACCGGGTGCAAATCCAAAAACTATATACATTCTTTGAGCAGTGGAGATAAAAGTGAGGCCCATACTGCTGAAGTTGAAATGTTGAATCAAATCGTCCAAATGAAATTTAGATCCCCCCCGAGATTAGAATGTTATCAATGTACAAGCAATCTGCTCATGGGCCATACACGGAGATCTTCCCAAAGTCCCATGAAAAGATTAGCATATGAGGGGGCAAACTTGTTGTCTATGGTTGTACCTCTGGTCTGGAGAGAGAACACATCCGAAAGGTAAAATAATTATAATATTATATGAAAGATACACATTCCCAGTTGAAATTCACTTGTCCAGAACACATCTGCAGCTAGATCTAAAAAAAAATACCTCACTGTAGTGCCAATGTATGGTAAATACATTCCATAAAGTTGTTATTCCAATTAATGGAGGCTAGTTTGGACAGCACATTCTGTGAATCCCGAATGTAAGAAAGCAAATTGATGACGTGTTTGGATAAAACAAATCCGTTTATGTTGCCAAGTTGGTTGTGAAGAAATTGATACCCGCTATAATGGGTCTTCCGATCGGATTAATTTTATCCTTGTGGATTTTCGGAATATGATAAAAGAAAGGCACCTCCGGAAACTGCAAATACAGAAAGCCTAGGATCTCTCTTGCTTAGTATTCCCCTGAGCAAAAGTTCCCTTAATAGATGTTTACAATCCATCTCAAGATTTTAATTAGGTTTCTGGTACTAGATTGTATCTGAAAGTAATCTATCAGCTTCTTGAAAATGTCAGTTTATTCTTAATTATAATGGAGCACTCTTGTCTGCTTCCCTGTTTGTAACGGAAGCATCCTTAGCTATGGACTCCAGTGCCTCTTTCTCTAAAACTCAAATTGCCTCTCCTTTTGGTTTACTTTTTTATTTTAAACCTTCTCTTTATATTCATTACACATTTGAAGAAGGTTTCCATGTTAGGCCCTTTGTATTGAGTAGGGAAGAAATGTGCCCCCTTTCTAAAAGGGGTATGTATGACTTTTATTTTCCTCCTGAGAATCCCATTAATCATTGTGCCTTTCTTCGTCCTCCAAAACTAAAAATTCTGTAAATCTTGTGGTTCATTGAGAGTTATAATGATCAAGTTGGTACCATTATGTAACACTGGCTAAGGCTGACTTTTTTCCTTATTTTTAAAGAATCTTTAAAGAGAACGTTAACGTACAGATCTGTCTGGGGGGGATAAAAAAAGAGAAAATAATCTGAACTCTATGTAGGTAACTTAAGGCCTTTTTTTTTTTTTTTTTTTTTTTTTTTATAACACTTCTGCTTTGATAGTTCTACTAGAGAGGTTAAAAATAGAACCTATATTGTCTCCAGGTGGAATATCTACCCCCCCCCATCCTTATTCCTCCACCTCTACATTCTGGCTTGAGTGTCTCTTTCTCCTTCTCACATCTCTGCTTGAAATTTCCTTCTTATTTACCTATTTCATGGCACCCTGACCCAAAAAATGGAAGGGTCCTGATAGGGGCAAAAGTTCTTCAGGAATAATCTTTGAAACTTCTATGTGATTCTTAAGGACCTCAAACGAGTTCTTCAGAGGTAGAGGTGAGGTATAGGAAGAGTTAGACATGTAATTGGTGACAATTGTAGGATGATCTACAGTTGGTACTACTCATGTGTTTTTTGGATATTTAATTTCCTGTGAGGACATCACTATTGGAGAAATGGATATTTCTCCTGTGCGGGCCTAATTGTTAACTTGACTAGGTCTGACCTGTGTTTGTGTAAGTACAAGCACTCTTGATTGGAATTGTATGTATGAAGATGCTGCTCTCAGATCTATTTGCGCTTCTGTTTTTTTGTTGTGTAGTTGTCGGACTGGTTCCTGTAGGTGTATACTGTGGACACCTGAAGAAGCATAATTTCTGAGAAAGCAACAAGAGCCTTTTTATGGTAATTAGTCTGGATTTGCGCTTTGCTTATTTGCATTTCCCTATAAAGTACGCTATATATGTATGGCAATACAATATGCCTGATGCCCCTTTTAATGAAATAGTGAATCTCCATGCAGTTTATCTCCAATGAATATCAGATCCGGAGAAAACATATGTCAAAACAAAAAAAGGGAAAATAGGGGGAGAAAGTGCAGGGACACACCCACCTCTAAGCGTAGTATAAACTGTTTATTGGCACAGCTTGCGAGGGGCAATCATAAAATAATAAAGTACTGGACATAAATATACACAATCAGGTAAATAAACAATTATAGAATAATAGCAACTGGTAAGTAAAAATTATAAATATTTATAAAAAGTCAGAAGGTTATAGTAGCAAGTCTCTAAAACTAGTAGGTCATGTACTCTTACTAGATGTACTCTTGTAAACTGGCAGAGACTTGGTGATGCAGAGAGAACTTCCAGGCTTCTGATACAGATGGCCCCTTACTTGGAATAAATGATTATACTTGTCAAGGAGGCTAATAGTAGATACGTGTCCAGTCAGGTACAGGATCCTCACAGATGTTCCCCCTACCTCTAGTTTAGAGGGGCAGAAATAGGGAACAGAGGGTATATGGCTTGGTGCAGAATATGTATATTTAAAATCTGATACCAAATAGTATTATAAAAATCTGTTGTATGGTAATACGTATAAATAATAAATACTTAAAATATAAATAAATAAAACACCATGGAATTGATTGATATAAGAGGGGGTATAAAACAATGATATATTGCAGAATAACAGCAAGCACTTGAAATCAAAATGCTTTAATGTGTCAACGTTTCAGTGTGCTGCTGCACATTTTTGTTGAGACAAGAAAGTGAAGTCACCATCCCCCCTACTTGGTAAGAATTCCCACCAAGTACACCAGTGCTGACCTCATACATGAGGTAAGAACATTTACAGTATCTGCAATAGTGTAATCTTAAAAGGTTACATTACGTGTCCAAGGCAGTGTCCATAACTGAACTGTTATAGTGATAGAAATTAAAAAAAAAAAAAAAAAAGTGATATAAAAAAGAAATAGCAGCACCCTGTTGGGAAATGAATAAAAATACACTGATCCACTGTAATAGTATAGGGGTAAAATTTATGAATGAACCGGATACCCTGGAGCAAGTCAAAAGCTGGTGGTACTCCCTCTGTTGTCCATAGCAGGAAGTACATTTAACAATGCAGAATGTTCATGGTAAATGAAGGGATACCATTAACTTACATAACTATGGCTCTCAAAACTGTAACATATAACTACACAATACTACCCAAATCCTATAGCCTATTGGAGCTCCACACATGACGAGCGCACTCTGGTGCATTGCACAGCATCGCTAGGTAGGCAGAACACAAAACAGTCATATGGAGGGCATAAGTAAGGACAGAGACAACTAAACATGTGTTAAGGCATCAAAGAAACAAATGCCAAGCCTGTGACTACAGTTACTGGAAAACATTATTTGATCCTCTGCTGATTTTGTACGTTTGCCCAGTAACAAATGATCAGTCTGTAATCTTAATGGTAGGTTTATTTGAACAGTGAAAGACAATAACAAAAAAATCCTGAAAAACGCATTTCAAAAAAGTTATAAATTGATTTGCATTTAACTGAGTGAAATAAGTATTTGATCCCTTTGCAAAACATGTCTTAGTACTTGATGGCAAAACCCTTGTTGGCAATCACAGAGGTCAGAAGTTTCTTGTAGCTGGCCACCAGGTTTGCAAACATCTCAGGAGGGATTTTGTCCAACTCCTCTTTGCAGATCCTCTCCAGGTCATTAAGGTTTCGAGGCTGACATTTGGCAACCTGAACCTTCAGCTCCCTCCACAGATTTTCTATGGGATTAAGGTCTGGAGACTGGCTAGTCCACTCCAGGACCTTAATGTGCTTTTTCTTGAGCCACTCCTTTGTTGCCTTGGCTTTGTGTTTTAGGTCATTGTTATTCTGGAATACCCATCCATGACCCAATTTCAATGCCCTGGCTGAGGAAAGGAGGTTCTCACCCAAGATTTGACGGTACATAGCCCCATCCATCGTCCCTTTGATGCAGTGAAGTTGTCCTGTCCCCTTAAGAGAAAAACACCTACAAAGCATAATGTTTCCCCCTCCATGTTTTACGGTGGGAATGGTGTTCTTGGGGTCATAGGCAGCATTCCTCCTCTTCCAAACACGGCGAGTTGAGTTGATGCCAGAGAGCTTGATTTTTGGTCTCATCTGACGACAACACTTTCCCCCAGTTCTCCTCTGAATCATTCAGATGTTCATTGGCAAACTTCAGGCAGGCCTGTACATGCTCCTTCCTGAGTAGGGGGACCTTGCGGGCGCTGCAGGATTTCAGTCCTTCATAGAGTAGTGTGTTACCAGTTGTTTTCTTGGTGACTATGGTCCCAGCTGCCTTGAGATCATTGACAAGATCCTCCCATGTAGTTTTGGGCTGATTCCTCACCGTTCTCATGATCATTGAAACTCCATGAGGTGAGATCTTGTAGGGAGACTGACAGTTATTTTGTGTTTCTTCCATTTGCAAATAATCACACCAACTGTTGTCACCTCACCAAGCTGCTTGGCTATGGTCTTGTAGCCCATTCCAGCCTTGTGTAGGTCTACAATCTTGTCCCTGACATCCTTGGACAGCTCTTTGGTCTTGGCCATGGTGGAGAGTTTGGAATCTGATTGTTTCTGTGGACAGGTGTCTTTTATACAGCTAACAAGCTGAAATTAGAAGCATTCCCTTTAAGAGAGTGCTCCTAATCTCAGCTTGTTGCCTGTATAAAAGACACCTGGGAGCCAGAAATCTTGCTGATTGATAGGGGGTCAAGTACTTATTTCACTTGGTAAAACGCAAATCAATTTAAATTTTTTTGAAATGTGTTTTTCAGGATTTTTTTTGTTGTTGTTCTGTCTCTCACTGTTCAAATAAACCTACAATTACAATTATAGACTGATCGTTTATTTGTCAGTGGGCAAACGTACAAAAGTCAGCAGGGGATCAGTCGTTACGAGTCAGTCTTTAAGTGACATAGTTAAGTGTCTTAAGGAACCTAGGTAACGCAGAGGCTATTCACATCTCCTGATTCGTATGATGCCAACCAACATTTCAAACATTCAGGATCCCAATCATTCCAAGTCTAGCACAAACATGCACAATAGCACCAATCGCCAAGTCATAAGGTACAGGTCAAGGCTAAATTAAAAGATAGCCCCCCCCCCCCCATAATGAGGCACCTTGCTGCTACTTTAATGTTAGAAAACGTAATGAGGTGTATGTCCCTTTTAAAGCTGAAACATGTTGATTGTTGCACATTGTACACCATGGATTCTTTTGGATCGACGACTGTAAACAAGAATAGGAAAATGGTTGAACTTGTTGGGCGCAAGTCCTCTTTTTTTTTTTTTTTTTTTTTTTTTTCCCCAGCCTAAACTACTGTGAATGTTGGGTAACTGTATGAAGACAAAGGAAATACGAACATTATGTTCTGTCTAGTAATACTTTGTAGAACTCCATGTGACTGTGCTACTTAGTGAATAAATCCATTTATGTTCACAGACGCATGAATCCACCAAACTGTACACCTGTCTGCCTGCATCTAAAGGCAGCGCCTCTCTGGATGATACTGAAACACGGAAGCTCATGGAGGAGTGCAAGAGACTTCAGTCTGAAATGATCAAACTGTCAGATGAAAATCAACACCTGAAAGTAAGATCACATATTCAATAATACATAACCTGCACTTATAATAGATTTTGTTTTGTAACTATGACTATAATGAATTTTTACCCAGAAATGTGTGCAGCACATTGCTTTGTAATGCAGTGTACAGCTCTCTGTACTCATGGGGTGGGATGGACCCTTTATTGTACTACTGAAAGATGTGTTCCACACACAGTATGTAAGATAAAAACATGAACTATGAGGTATAGCCTCCTTCTCCAGGACGTCAGAGCACTTGCGCACAAGGTCTAGGAGGAGGAGAACCCCTCGCCTATCCACTTTACCCCTGCAGAGCATGCTCACTTTTAAGCGACATTGTTTCAGGAGAATCCGCAAGGAGAAAGCTCTGTTATTCACATGTTTTATTTTATCCTGTTAGCTTATAATACTCCATTAGGTGAACTTCTATTCGTGGCCTCCTTTGGCACAATTGAACAATGCACAGACTTTCAGGAATATGGCTTGCTTTATCAGCCTAATCCTCATAGCTTTCTCTGAAGATTGTTCACTTTTTTTATAGAAGCCTTCTGAGCGGATTAACCCTTTTACATGAGTGCACAGGGTCTGCCAGTATGGCCCTGTTTCTCTGTCTGGCTTGTTGGATCAACACATCCATATTGGCTTGTGCTTCTATGTTGCTTGGTCGTGCAGGTACATATTTTCTAAGAAGTCTTTGGTTTCTCTTCCTTTTGTGTACAAACAGTTGTGGGGCTCAGAATTGGATAAGGCAATTGTGACTGTACCAGTGGACACTATGTCTGGGTGTCTCCATCAGCTGATGCTTCCTTCAATCCTGAGCAAGGTACAGTTGACCCCGAGCACCAGGCACACCCAGTGTAAGGGTTAGAATCAGAACTCTTTATTGCATGAAACACACTGCTTATATACACTTCCAGAGACTTGTCAAGATCAGAATGTAAACTAGGGCTTGGGACAGTGTTGCTACGCTTGACCATTCGGGGAATGGCCAGACACCCTTATCAAGATAAGAATACAAATTAGGGCTTGAAAAAGGGACATTTTAACTGGACCATAATAACCTCCCTTGATTGGTCAAGGAAGCACAGCAGGAGTCAATCAACATTCCAATCATTACTTAGCACAAGTTACACAGACCTGGAGTATATTGTAAGCAAGCCAGAGTGCTGGGCCCAACCCCCATTCTCTCTGCACTCTGGCTCACAACTACCAAATCCCTCCACAGGACCCCTAGAACTACACCACACACACTATTACACCGTGTCACACAATGTACAACACCGTGATCAACATTTCAAATGGTATAGTCCCAAATCACTCCATCTGGTGACACCTACTATTCCCCATGTAAAGTCCATGAGGGACCTTTAAACTCATCTCCCAGGGCAACCTGGGTAAAATCCAATGGCTGGTGTCTTTTAAAACAGGCAGTATGGTCCTGTTCCTGTGACCGCAATCAGTATCTCAGCCATGGGCGTCCGGAGTGGGGGGCAAGGGCCCCCCCCCCTACAATTACCCCCCTCCGTATAAATAAAGGGGCCAGATGGGCTGGCCTGGGGGTCATATTGTGGCGTTGTCCCCCCTGGAAAAATGTCTATGGACACCACTGATCTCCGCCTAGAGGTAAGAGAATTTTGTTGCTTCAGGTTACTTATAAGCATTCCTATTTTTCACAAATGCCCCAGGTTTTCTTTGTCCTTGCCGGTATGGGCATGTACCTAGGGCATAGGTTCCCTCAGCTACCGTGGATCCCATCAGAAAACCCAAGCAAGCCCCGGTCAGGCAAGAAGCCTGCTCAGAATCCCAAGGATGACAAGCCCACCTTCTCATGACTCATGGGGGTCTGGCCTACCTGTGGTTATAGGAGGGCATCACTTTTTTTACCCTGCCTATGGGTCATTTTTGTGGTAGACCAGTGGGTTTAGCTGATAGTCTTAAAATGCTGTTGATGCCAGGTTTGGGAGGAAAATCCTGGAGGCAGTATTGCCTGTCTATTGTCTGTTGCCTGCATGTAAGGTTACAGTAACTTCTTGTTGGATTTAAAGCAACCAATTCACCAGGCATATCTTCTCAAAAAGAACTATGCTTTTTTGGGTTACAGTGCATTCCACCAGGTTGGTGGGTGAATCCTGGGCCTACAAGAATGAGGCCTCTGTTGTGCTAAGTTGGCAACGTGGTCATCCCTTATACTTTTGTCAAGAACAAATGTGTAAGTGTCCAGGCTTCAGGTGAAGTCTGTTTTATCTGGAAGGCCTTCAGGCCGCTTTGCCTATATAGGTTTCCTTCCTGGTGTAATTTTTGCCAGTAACCTGTTTGTTCTTGTTCTTTGGTGTCCACTGGGTGTCCATTGACATCTGAGGTTCATGTTGTACCAGTTAATTTCTGTTGGAACTGGTCTTACTGTATGCTTTGCATTGGATCTACGGTATTGCCCTGTGAGGACCTACCATTGGCTTAAATGAAAAGGTCCTTTAAGAATATTGCTTGAAGTGGGTGGCAAATGCAAGCATGCCACCCGCTGTGCGGAGATCACAGCCGACTCCGGAAGGGGGTAAGTGGAAGCAGGACAAGCAGGCTGGGAGCGGATAGCACTGGGTGGACAGTGGGGTGGATAGCATCAAAAATCCATTTTCAAGGGTGCATATTATAAATAGGCACTCTTGTTTCCCCTAAAATCTTGGGTATAATTTACACCTGTGTATTATACCTGAGACTTTACTGTACTTGGCAATAAATCCTTTTTTCATAGTCCATTCCTCCTGTACAAGCCTTTTTAAACCTTTTGGATGCCAGAGGAAACACCTGGCAATACACTTTCCAGATGCCCCTTAGCACCTTTTATGAAGCAGAATAATTTATTTCATAACCTAAATGGTGCCTTGCTATACCAGAATATTTATGCACAACTGCCATTAAAAATGAGTTAAATGATACTATGTGGAAAGAGCAGTTTTCTGTGTGTTCCAAGAATTTTGTTTTGACACTACCATAGGGGAGAGAGGAAAACTCCCATTGTTTTTATATGGGGATTTTGATACCTCTCTAGCTTTCAAAGGGTTAAAAAACTACATTTGTCTATATGAATTGTCCCTCTCGTGGTCCTAGTACAGGGGTGCCCAAGTACAGTCCTCAAGGGAGCCACCAACAGACAAGGATTTAAGGATTACCCTGATTAAGCATATGAGTAAATCAGTGGCTCATTCATTGATTGGCCCACCTCTGCTCAAACAGTGAAATCCTTAAACCTGCACTGTTGGTAGCTCTTGAGGGCTGAACTTGGGCATCCCTGGTCCAGTAGGTTTGCCCCAGAATTGCTATTCTCTTTCCTTCTGCTTGAGGCACTCTGTGTCTTATGAGTAGGCAATCTGACTATCCAGTTGCTGCTGTTGGATAAATTTTCCCTTTATAATCAGCCTTTCAACAGCCATTTGAGGATTACGGGAAGTCAATCCAGCAACAGCTGGAGAGCCACACGTTGTTCAAATTCAAATTACATCTATGCTGCTGTGTGTTTTGAATGATTACTTTTAATATATGTATATGTATATTTTTGTTTCCTTTGTATTTTCTAGGAGGAAAGGTTAAGGAAGACAACAGATAAATCTGGCAAAATGGTGCGAGATCAAGGCAGACCTATTCCACACCTGGTTGTTGTGATTGCAGCAATTTTCATAGGATTCTTTTTAGGAAAATTCATCTTGTAAAGTAAAGCATGCAGTATTACATTTTTTTTTCTCCTGGCCACAAAGTTGTTTACCTACCATATCGATGGTAGCAGTGGTCCTCCAGAGGCCGTCTTGTGTACAGCATCATATAGGCTCCACCTTTAACAATCTCACAATTAGGAAAACAGGATTAAAAAAACAAACAAACAAAAAAAAAAAAACCTGAACTGTTTGGCTATGGGACAAAGTTGTATATTAATGCATCTACAGCCAGTGTGTTCGTCGCTCAATCAATCCTTTATGGAGAGGAAAAACGTATTCTAAAAATTATTTTTCTGTGGTTTTAATAAGTTAAAAAAAAAAAAAAAGTTTTAAAAAAAATTGTCTTGTAAATTGTTTTAATCCTTTTAAATGTTATATGTTGCTGTTACCTCTTTGCAATATGATTTCTCTAGATTGCTAATCTCATTCAGGTATATGACAGGTGTCTTGGGGATGCGGTCTCATTACCCTCCTGAGGACAAGATGGGTATGGCACATTGCAAAGTAATGCATCGCCCACCCTTCTGGTCCTGAAGAGGCTAAGTATAAATTATGTCCTTTATTTTGCAGTATCTATCTATAATGGCAGTTACAATTCTCCTTGTGAGGAAGATGTTAGGTTTTTTTTTTTCTTTAATTTCCTCTTTGCAGTCATGTCCCATAATATTGAACATTAAAATAAATAAAACCAGTAAATATATACCTATATTTTTTCTCCTGCTGGATAGATTATATATATATATATATATATATATATATATATATATATATATATATATATATATATATATATATATATATAAAATTTGTCTGTAATTAGGTTTCTCAAAGATCTCTTGTGTTTGTGCTGATTTTTGATAATTGTAACATCTGGTTTTCTATGTGTTTTGTGGATGTCAATGCTGTTTTGATAGGTGCAATGAAAGCTTGTAAAGATCCCCTCAGTACTGCAGAACACCATCACTCTGCTGGCCCCATACACATTGCTACAGGTAAAACGGAGAGCATGCATGTCCACATCCTGAGAAACTGATGTCAACATTTCTTCAGCAGCGATTGCTAACTTGCTTAGAAATTGTATGCGATATATTTCAAAGGAGTTAAAAAGGAGCTGTATCTGACAATATTAACATTTTCAGTACCAGAAGCGTTTTCAACAGTACTGTGCAGTCTTCTGACATTGAGTTAGTTTGACAAATTTGCTTGCATGATTCCTTCATCCAGGAGTCCAGCGTGCGTATATAATATACAGTGCACCTCCCCTCGAGACCCAAATACCTCTTTCCCAAGCTGGCTTTCTGATCTGAGGGAAGTCAGCGTGACATGCCGAAAAGGGGCTGGAGGGTGAACTTTTAATTGGATTTTCAAGTCAAATTTAAAGGTAAAGGATTTTCAGAACATAGTATTCAGTATAGAAAATAACATTGAACAATTGGATGGATGTTTAATTTGTGATGACATAATCTCTTAAAGGGATAGTAATACTTTGTTTTATCTTTATTTTATTTTGTTGGCATTAAAAAAACATGAACGATACAAGTCTTATCTCTCAAACCTTAATGGTTTGAGAGATATTCACAAGCAAAGCTTCCCCTCCCGCCCCTTTTACCTAGTGTAAGCCATCTCTTCTCAGATGTGGAATCCAGTCCATAGACCAGACAGATAACAGCAGGGGACAGTCGTCTTCCTATGAGAACAATGAAATCCCTGCCACCCTTGACAAGTTTTTCAGGTTTTTCCCTTATGTTAATTGAAGATTGTCCCTCTCTACAGTCTACCTGGGCACCTCCCTTCTGCTCTGGCTGAACAGTGTTACATCAGTAAAAGGGGCGGGAGGGGGATACTTTGTCATTGAATTACTCTTGAACTACAAGTCTGACAGAATTGAAATAACACTCTCCAAGGTCCAAATACTATGATGATTAGAGCTGCTTTTATTATGAAACATTACTATCCCTTTAAACATTCACTATCTGTAATTATAAATTAGTCTGTGCAAATAAAATACTTTGGTCTTGTTCTAAATAATTTATGCAGTTACACAAAGGGGTGTCAATAGATCATGAAATATCATTAAACTTCTTGATAATGCCCTGCCCATTAGCAACACCATCTAAAACACAAGTGTCCCTCTTTGGCCGTTTGAAATGTTAGGTGTTCAACTGCCCAGTTATAGATCACTACAAGGAGCAGAAAAAAAAAAAAAAAATTGAAATAGACCTGTTGCTTTGAATTTACATTTACTTTTGGAAACTTCTTTCAAACCTGCTTATGTGTCATGTTAGCCAAAAGGTCAACAGATGTATAGTTTAAGATTTATTGCTAACTTCGGTCTATAAAGTAATTTATCCGTGTGCATCGCCGTATGCCAGTTACATTTTGTGCTGCTCTAAGATCTTAATATATGATGTTGTGCTCAGATCAGAAATTAAAGTATGACTATCTCAAACTATGCATCTGCTGGTCTTTTGGCTAACTATTCATAGGAGGGTTTTGAATGACTCTTTCAAGTGCACAGGCAATTCAAGGTGACGCTTATTTCCAGAAGTATAACTCCCTTTTAAAACACTCCCCACTTCCATTTAAACAATGCCTCATACTTTCCTAGAAAAGTGCCCCTCAAATAGCAGTTGATTATATTTATATACTTTTTGGTGCATTTGATTTGTTTTATATACTGTATAGTGGATGAAAGGCAAGAACTCTAAGGTCTTTTAAATGTTAGTTTACTGTAGTGTCAACTGTCCTGATGAAAATGTTACCGCATTGAAATGATGACTTCAATAAATTAACACTTTAATTTAAAAGATCTGAGATTGCTTGCATTCTATCTACTATACAACTAAGTATCAACATAAGATATAGCACCAGGGCTGAAAAGCCCATTGATTAAAATGCTTCCTACCTGGCGTTTTATATAGATATCTTCTATAAATTGCATATTGAACACTTATTACCTAGATGGAAGGTGATATTTGCCACAGTAAGTATAAAGTATTTTTATGTCCTTTTCTCTGCCAGGGTCTAGTGAGGAATGTACTTGCTCATGCCTCATCCTCACAACATGTAATACACTAAATATCCCCTAGCCAATATGGGATGTTTCTTTTCCTTTATACCAAATGAGTGCCCGAGGGGCAACCTGAAGACTTGTGTCCTGAGAAAAAATTGGTCAAACCAACTGCACCATAGGGGACAAATGAAATGTAATTTCAGGGAGTTAAAGTCCCCACTTAAATTAATGGTAATGTTTTTGTGCCTTATAGTGCAGCTGGTGTTTCCCCAGAATATCTTCATTTCCTCTTGGTACATCAGCCTCATTATGTTTTTGTTATGATGCATATTGAGCAGTAGCAGGACCAAAATCCATTTCTTTTTCTTTAAATCTTGTGCCTTGTTTTTGGATAACTGTTCTTTCTTGAAAATCCACATTTTTGTCTTTGCATCTAGATATAAGAATGAAAAATATGTAGAACTTTTTTCTTGTACTATGTAGAAAATATATGGTAGTAAGGATTTACAAACTTAGCTGCACTAGTCTTAAGTAAATGTCATACAAGAACACGGACCCTAGATTTCCTTGTTGGAATACCAGAGTTCAAAGCACCTGTGTTTAACCCCTTTAGTACTAGTGGGATGGCCAACTTAGTTCTTTGCAATGCTTTGGACATCCTTCTTGCAATCAAAGGGCTTAAGTGATGGTGATGGAAGCTCTGTGCTTCTGTGTGGACAGTCACATGTACTGTAAACTTGCAAAGCTGATTGATCACTGATTTTATTAAAGGTATAATAATACTTTATGATGAGGGGGACAAGGACTGTATGGCCTTTGCTGCAGAGTAAAACAAGGAAATCATACTTTCGTGAGATTGTTCAGATGAGACCACAAAATGCGTTTTTCTTATGCTGTCTTTGGCAAATGCCTTGCCCCTTACTGTTCACGGACTAGAAATCAGCAGTGCCTAGTCCGTATATGGACCTCAATTAGACAAGAGGGCTGTACCTGCTTAAAAATTTTAAATGGGGGTTAAATTATTTAAACCTTGGATGCTTGATATGACTGACCCATTTATTTGCACCTAGTTGGAAAGCTCTCTAACACTCAAAGGTGTTAAAGTAAAACAGTAAGTGTAAACGGAAAGTATATCCTGAGGATGTGTGTTTTTTGGTGGTGTGCTGTGAAAGAAGGCAATATCTTCCTCTTCACAATGTACCAGAGAACAGACTGTGGTTCTCAAGGAGAAGCCCCTTACTCTTAGACACCCAGGCCAACTGTTGCTCTCCACTGATGTACACCTCATGTTGGTGAATTTTCATAAAGTTAATGAGTTAAAAAAATAAATCAATATTTCAAAATGTAATAACTCCTAACTGAAACATTACCCAGAAGTGGAAGTGCCATTGTTTTACTCTGCAATGAAATCACTACCATATATGTTCACATAATAAAATGAATATCTTTAACCCTTTGTATGTCAGATGGGTATGCAGGGCATTGAGAAGCATACCCATCTGGCGCCCAAAAAGGTTAAGATTATCCCAAAGCTGCTTCACCTTCTTTCTGTTGTGTGTTCTGCACATGAACTTTTTAAACACATGGCCCAGGCAATCTATATTTCAGATGTGTATAAAGCAAGGAAGAATATTCACGCATTTCTTTGCATATGAGAATACATCTTTTCTTTTGGACAGCCCTTGAAAATTATGCAGACAGTGGGATAATGCAACCGCTACAATGATAAATGTGTATTTTGTTACCCATACAGATACTAATCTGTTTAAAACCTCTGCTAAAATGCCTGAAAATGCATCAAAAAAAGATTTAATTTCAATTTCTACCTTTTAGATCTGCAACCGTTTTTTTTTTTTTTTGTTGTTGTTTTTTTTTTAAACCCCTAGAAAACAGAGGGGCTTTTGTGTTTGGGTTACACATATCCTTTTGACAATCAAAAGGTAAAAATAGAATCTATAGCTGTACACAAGCATAAATAATAAAATCAATGTTGATGCTAAAATAAAACTGTTACATGAAAGAATTCAGAATGGTTAAGATAAAGGATGACATTCAATAAGCTAGAGAGGTGCATGTCTGGAGCGAACTAACGTTGCCATACGTGACACAAATTTACCAAATTCCAATTCATTTGAAAGGGTATTTAACCCCTAGTAGACTAGAGGCCTCCAGGGCATTTCTCCTCTGTTCATTGGTGACGTCACATTCAAGGTGTTAACACTTTGAGTGTCAGGGGGTGAGCAAGGCAATGTGCATCCCTTTGAAACACAAAGGGTTAAAACCCTCCTTATATTCATTGGAATTTTATCTCCCATTATGGTACCATTGGTTTGCTTTGGAATTGCACCTCTCAGCAGTACCTGTTGTATGTAAACATTCCCATACACTGCATGTGCTGTCTCTTGATTGGCCAGGAAATGTGACATTCCTTGTCTCCTAACTGTATGAGTTAGAACAGACAAGGAAAATGGCTTCTCATCCAGTCATAAAACCCAGTGCATATGTTAGTAAATGTATAAAAGCAAAACGGAGCAATTATTAGACAAAACCGTACGACATAACAATTCACTTTAATTTCCCCCTGGAATGGACAGGGTTTTTTTTAGACCTTTATCTTGCTTTTGGGTTAATTTTGGGCATACCCCAGATTTGCTCTGCTTTTTGTTTTTATACATGTGATTCTGTTTAATTTTAAGATGGTTTATTTTATTATTATTATTATTATTATTATTATTTTTAAGTTGGTCCCTTTAAGCACAATATGCAGAATGCCAGTGGGGGCACTTCTGGAGCAAACCCACTGCACCATAGGAGGCAAGTAAAATTATTTTCAATGAGGATTTTTTTTTCTGTTTGAATGCTAGAGAGGACTTACAGCTCGTTGTGAAACATTGGAGATCTGTATCATTCATAAGGTTAAAATGCCCATGTAAATATTAAATTTTGTTCTATGGTGATGTTGGTTTGTTTCAGAGATTCTTCTCAAGTTTTCTGCTTACTTCCCAAAGTCTCTCTCTCAGTCATTGAAAAGTGTTTCGTTAGTTGGTGGTGCTCTGTACCACATGGTTTGCCGTGAGTCTGTGGATGGAGCCCATTAGATTTTAGTAACCTTAGTGTACATATCATGAACGTTGTAAATCAGGGGTCTGTAACATTTATCCATAAACGTGCCCAGATGGGTAAAGAACCTGTCACCATTCCAAGTCCTCCCTCAGGAAGTAAACTCACGTTTGCATGGATTTGCACAATTATTTCTCCCAATAATTTACTCCACCCCTGTGTTGGAAACTGGATAGGTCCTTGCAGCCTGAGAAGATAGAGGAAGGTGACTTTCTTGTCTTGTGAGTAATTATGCAGGTGTAATCAGACTGGATAGAGAACAAAAATCTGCTGTGATTAGATTCCCAAACAATGTAAATAAAATAAAAATTCTCAAACTATGAAACTAATTAAAAACCAAAAATCACAAGGTATATAGGCAGTTTGACGCTAAACTCTTTTGTAGGAAAGTCCACTTTAAGGAAAAACTCCTTTATTGGAGTTATTGGAGCAGAAAACTTTTTGGTATGCTTCAGTTCAAGCAAGGAAATACATGACCCTTAGAGAAACACTAACCACTCATATTAATCCCTCATTTACCTTTTTTACCTGTCTTACAAATCCTATGGCTGCGATGAATTTTGTGAAGTGGTTCCCCAAAATAAATCTTTGTGGTTTTGGATACCGTGTCCACAGATTCAGATGTCGTGTTTTTTTTTTTTTTTCTCCACCCCTCAGGATTCTTCCCTCTGACGAGGTGCTTGAGTCCCTAAGATCTGCAACAAACAATTGTATGCTTCCATGTACAATGACATACAGTACTTATTAGATACATGTTGGGGAATCAGTCCACATACTATTGAATCATGGTGGTTATTAATATTTGTGTAGGTTTAGTGGAATTCATTAATATTAGGTGGCCTTAATCTTCCTTTGTAGGGTTCCATAGGGCAGTTCTATTAACACATTGTACTCTACTCTGACTCTCAGAATGGTGAATCCTGTGACACGTGTTGAGGATCCTCCCCTAATGTACACAAATCAACATTTAAAGGAACTGAAATGTATTTCTTTCCCTCTAACATACCAAACAACTGTATAGTAAGTTGCATTACTTGTGTGTATTGATGGTGTCCACATGATTGCTAGATGCTACAAATGTGGAAATGTTTTGTGGGCTTGTTAGTGGGTAATCAATGCAATTTTTATAGGGAGCACGTACTTGGTCTTCCAAGGCACAACAAATCACTTTATTTTGTTAGAAAAGTAAAACTGTTATTCCTTTCATCCATTTGTAATATGATGTGTTTTTGACAAAGCTGTTATCAGCCATAAAACATCTTTGAAGCAGGATATGTAAAGTGAGATTGTGTCATTATTTCGTACTTGGCAAGTTTTCAGAGTTCTTTGCTAAATGTTAGTCTCATCAAAGATTATCAGGCTGTGTCTCAAAAACTTGTCCTCTGTCTAGAGCTTTAGGTCCTATGGGCCAAGTGAAGAAATTCTCGGGCAAACCAGCTGCATTGTTTGAGAAAAATAAAGATCCCCACTGACTGCGGTGGTCTCTCTAACCCCTTGAGTGCTCAAGTTCTCCAATGCATTTTGAAACAACACATTAGAGATCTCTATTCAAAATGTTAAAAGACCTTAATCAATATGGCGCTGTTTTTGTCCAGTATTTGTTCATTCTGTTTGTCCCAGAATTTCTCCTTGTTGCTTTTGAATATAGGGTTATTTGTTAGCGCAAATGTTTATTAACTGTTGACCTATAAAGCACATGGATAAGTTCCGGGGATAAATATAAAAACTACATTTATATATGCATATTTTGTAGCAGGAGATGATGCCGGTCTTCCGGTATGCATCTTTATTCTTTCTGAAGTATGAACCTTGTACATTAGTGCTGGGCAACCCAAGTCCACCCTACTCATAGGAGTTGTAGCTGGGACAGCTTCCAGTTTGTAGCCCTTTAAAAAAAACAGAGATGACAGACTGCATTTCTAAATGGCCAAGACAGTGCACCATTTTGCATATACCTGATTTTTGCACTAGGAGATTGTCAAAAGGACTGCACTAATGATTGTATCACTTGTGGAAAATGGAGGATATCTCAAAAACCTGCACAATGAGCACTTTAGGAATGCAGTTTGCAGCCCTGATCTAAAGTAATCCGATCTCATGCTTGTGTGTAAAGTAATTCCTTGTTATACAGGTGTATTATGGGTACTGGCTGGGCATTTTAAGACCCAGTGAAGGGGTGTATGTATAGAAGTGTGTATGACATGCACCAAGATATTAGCTCACAGATTTAGTCATGGTTTCTAGACATCTGGGTTTTTTCCACTCCTGCTGAACAGGTTTGGTGATTTCAGTTATGTAGAATTGTGACCAAATAGGAAAAATACCAGTCTTGAAGTGTATATATCCACTCTAGTTTTTATGTATACCTATTTACAGATTCATAACATGTAGGTGCAACAAATCCAAATTCAGGACAATCACACTTTTTGTTATGATTTTAGAATGCTTTGTTAATTTTAATTCTGCCATGCCTATCTACACTGAAAGGGCTATTTGGGCCCAAGCCATTATGGTAGTATCCTGGTCTCAAATTCCCAGCAGCACAATACTCCATGAGTATAACTCTCATTTAGGCTCGTATTTAGGCAAATCTTTTAACAAACAATTTTTGCAGATATCATCTGTGAAATTGCTGCATCCACAGTAGACACAATGGGTTTTTATACACAAAGCCTAGTGGAGCAGTTCTGAGACTGGAATATAGGGATCATATATGGAACTTTCAACACCTTGAATGCTAGATTTCTCCAGCATATTTGCTTAAATAAATGGCGTGCTTGTTTTTTTGAGGATCTGCCATTATGTATAGAAATATAGACCTAATCATGTTCCAATTTTTCAGGTAGTAGCACTGCTTTAATCTGGTCAAACTGCAGAGCGGTCTGGTGCAAGGGAAGGAATAACTGTTCAAATGGGGCATTTTGAGCCCTTAAACACTAAAGTTGTGAACCACTTCTTTTGTTCTGGTTTAGAACCACATGTTTAGCCATAAATAAAAGCAGACAGAATTAGAACACTTCCGCACAAGTAAATAAAGATAGGATCTGATTTGGAGAAAGGTTAACTATTTCTAGGTTTAGGATGGCAGGCGTTTTTGCTGTCCATGTGTGCCATCTCCGTATTCTGACCAGATTGAATCTTCTGGAAATGTGCAAGTTAACAGTTTGGGCCTTATGTTCACAAGAAAACTGGGGAAGAATGCAGTAAGGTATGATAAAGAGTAGATAAAGTATCCAGTACAATAAACTCTCAAAGTCTTATGTTCTGTGGAACCTATACATTAACATCTCTCAGAGAAATTGGAAAGTGCATCACACTGAAGTTATCTACCCTCGATTACATCTTAGTGTATTTTCCCCCAGAGCAATTCTAGAGCAAATCAATTTTACAGTATGTGACAAATGACATCCCAGCAGTTTCCGTTGAAGTATACGGGGCTTTTAAACCTAGAATGACTCAAGCTTTATGCTTAAAATAAAACTGAAGTTGGTCACTGACCTGCCTCTGAGGATTCTGATAAATGTCTTATTTGCAGAGTAGCAGAAGTGTGCTGTGCATCACACTGGCCTTTTGTCCTAATCAGATCATTTGGCAGTACAGCATTCTTTGACTAGAGGCTAGTGTTAATTGAGGCATATAATATTTATTGGGATGCCTATAAAGAGATCTCTGAATTGTCCTTGCATGGTTGGTTGTGATCTCCAATCTCCCCGGGCTATCCTTATTAGCCTACATCCCTGTCTACCTTTCCACTTCACTGTTTTGGTTTCTGCCTCCCCCAAATCTCCTCATCTCTAGTCTCTGAATCCCCTAATCCATCCATACCTCCCATCCTTTCTTTTAAAACTCAACCTTTCTCTCCCTCTCCTTATGAATGTAATAGTTATATGCAAAGAACAAAAATTTAACAATTCCTGGGCAAGCCAATTTCACTATTGTATAAGTCTCACATTTTGCAATAATTTTAATGACGCTTGCACCCCCTGAATACAAGAGGTGTTACACAGTGTATCATTCTACAGTGTGCAGTTGTGACAGTGTTTATCCAATGGAACCCATCAGCCACAAAGTCCAATAGGTTCAAGTATTGCCACTGGGAGAATATTTTAGTGTTAGAGGGCAAAAAAAAAAATTGCAATGTATCCCTCTGATGATAAGTTATGCCACTGTTTTCTAACACTAGTTGTTTATAATTCCCATTTAAATCAAGGGGAATTTTTCTTTGTCCCCTGTAGCAGTTTGTTTTTCTGTAGAATTTCTCACGTTCTGTGCTAGAAGCCGTTGGTGTTGGTAATGCATAACTGTCCATGTAAGTGCCCACTGTATCCCCCTGAGTAAAACAGGAGTACTCCCACTGCTGAAAGTTGTTTTATTCAAAAGTTATTACAGCTCAAAGTTGAATTTTTTAGGTGCAATATCACAGTGGCCTGAAACTGTACAGTGGTGCTGTTGCTTATACCATCCTATGGAGATTTATGGTCCATAGGATGGTGTAACAACAGCGCCACTGTACAATTTCAGGCCACTCAGGGGGATAAACACTACAATATATATATATTTTTTTACAAATTAAGTATTCCTATCCCTTTAATGGAAACTGTCACATGGGTAGTGACCTATTGGCAGTAGACCTACTGCTAGTAAAGCCAGGACTGTAATTGGAGCCTTAGCAGTTGACGTGTCTGGAAAGAGACCATTTGCAGCCCCTTGTTGGTCCTGCAAGGAGAGACTGGATGACAAGATTGAAATCTGTTAAGTCTTGTTGACCTGAGGTACACTTCCCAAGGAGACTTTGTCTGACATACAGGGTCTATGGACTGTCTGTGCCACCTGTGAAGATTGAGGCTGAGATCCGTTTTCTCACCTCACTCCCCTGAATGTCTGGTAGGAACCATTCTGGGGCTGCACAGCGCAGGTCTGGGCTTTTTAGGTAGTATGCTCCCATAGAAAACTTGTTTAACATACTTGGCCTTTAAATTGGGCTTTTCACATCTTAATTGCAATGCATTGGAGGTTAAGTAGCTAACCACCTGAACTATATTACTTTAAAGAGGGATCTAACTAAATTCAAATCTACTTGCTTTGCACATATTCCTACCACTAAATGTATCTCAGTAATAAGTTATTGGCAATTACACAAGAAACCTTTCTTAGAAATACCAATACTCAACCTAAACGTTTTAGTCCGATTGGAAACAAATGCTCTGCCTTATGTTCAAGGAAGATTTTGATAATTGAAACCAACTATGAAATGAACTAGGTAGTACAGAACTAATGAACAACTTCATACTTTCTATCCTGTCTTGCGCTACAGATGTTTGAGATGTAAGCACGACATGGGCAGCCTATCACATGTATGGTGGACATGTCCATTCATTATTAATATTGTTTTTGAATAAGGTAATGTATGAAATCAACAAAATTACTAGCATTAGATTGCCTAAAAGAAATCCGTCCTTTGAATCTACATCATCCAGATCTGAATATGTATGGACCCCCCCCCCCCTTTTTTTTTTTTTTTTTTTTTTCCCTTTTTGCATTTGGTAAATGCTGCCAAATTACTTATTCCTCTCTATTAGAGGAGACAAGTAGAGTAAAAATGATACCTTTTATTGATTTAGTGGCTCCAGGATGGAATCAAACTAAAACTTCCTTAGTGGAATAGAAACCCAGATCAAGTTATATCATGACAAAGGAATGCTTAACCTATTCTAATCCCTCTGACTAATTTGGAGCTCTTGATTAAATTACATCACTTCACATTAAAGGCTGGTATGTCCTCCATCCATATAATTTTTATGTTCTCATTTGATTTCCAAGTGCTGATTTTTATGTTGAGCCCGAACATTTTCCACACATTCCTGTTGTCCAATTTTCTCCTTTCTCCCTTTCCTTCTATCTTTTTCTCTTGGTACTCTATTTAGAACAAATTATTATGGTTCTGTTTAAGATGCAGACCTATTTATGGAAGGAAATGACTATATTCGACAAACAGAACAAGCAATAAAAGTATATTCTGTCGTAGAAATTCAACTTCCTTTTGTGGTTTTTGCAATTCTTGAAATTACTGTTGAATATTGTTACGGTCATATGTAAGAAATATTTAGAGAGACAAACTAATAGGTGTTTCTAGATATACTCAGTATATACTTTTATTATTGATTTCTAATTTTCTTATGTAGTAGAAATTTTAATTCCTTTTATTATTTGCTGCTTCTTGAAAATGTAATACAAATATATTCAGTAAAAAAAGCCCAGTTTTAATTAAGAATTTTCATTTGTCCTTACAGTGCAGTTGCACATTTTTAGCTTCCAAATACAGGCCTGTGATTTGCTTTAGATATTAGGAATTAAAATGGGGCAATTTCTCTGGCAAAAGTTTGGGATTTGAATTGCTATTTCTAACCAATGGGCATCCTTGTAGTTACTTTGGGGTATTTGCTGAAGCTTAGTACTGAAATGTAGCATACTTCATAAACCAGTTTATTTCATGAGGTGCTGTAATAGTCAGACTGTCCTTTGATTCCTGGTGATCCCCTTTTAATGTTGTATATAATATGTAATGCTTAAAATATTTTGCTATCAGCAGTGTCTTTGAAGAAATCAACAGTACTAAATTATAAAATCTGAATTAAACTGTCTTTGTTCCTTCAATGGCTAGCTTGTCTGTTTATATATTACATTTTACAGAACATACATTCAACACTCTGTGTCTTTGCATAATGGAAAAAACACAGGACTTGCTCTAGGGAGAGTGCCTCAGAATATATGGGAAAGACTATGAAGGGCAGCGAATGGGGGGGGGGGGTTTGCAATGCTAATGCTCCATCTTCTAACTAGTCATTCGTGACTGCTCCCACATCTTGGGAATAACAGCGTTCTAAACTTAGAGCCCAGGTTTTTATAGATCTTCTTGACACAATTCCTGGGAGAGTAAAGATTGCTTGTATAGGTGGGTGTGATTTTACAGTAGCCAGAAATCACTACTGTCATAAGCATCTGAAGGTCTACTACTGTCTCTGAGTGGAAGTGTCCAGTGAGGGAATGTGATTTGTCACAAAATGGGTGATGTGGGGTTTATCCCATACTGGATAGAGAGTGCGAAGAACAGAGTTGATTATGACTGACTGGAAATGGCTGTAAAGTGGGTAGTTATAAGGGGACTTGTTAAGACCTGAGAATCAGCCTCTGTACCTGGAGATCTGAAAATAAAGTATAAAAAGGAGGCCCCGGGTCAGATTCTGAGAATTCCCAGATTTGACTACTGCCTGAGAAGAGAGTATAAGCATTAACTAGTAACACTGGGCTTTAATCCTTTGAGTGCAAAGCAATGTGTTGCATACCCCTCTGGCACTCAAAGGGTTAAGAGGCCGGTCCTGCTCTGCATCCTGCCGCCGATGCAGTCATGCACTGTAGAGACTGCCCAAAAGCACAGAATGCTCCCAGCACAGAATTCCCAGCATTCTGCGTTCAGGCAGTCTGTACTGCGCATGACTGCTTCTGACAAACATCCTAGAGAATTATTATATAGGATTTTTGCTCTCCAGAGCTATCAAAGGAATTGTCAAGGCAGATATTAAAATAATGGGCATGTTGCCCAATCACCAGGGAGCTCTAATAGATCATGTATTTAGGAATTGAGAACAGGAGAATTAATCAGAGGCTTGGTAATTTAATTAACTCCTCTGTGCACAGTCAGGGTGATCCTAAAGAATGGCCTGTTAGTGCTCCCTGAGGATAGGGTTAAGAATAAGTGATCTAGAAGAAGGGTTATTCAACGTGTAGAGCTTGTTTAGGAGGTATATTCACTCAAACATCTTTTTTTTTTTTTTTTTTTTTTTTTTTAATCAATTTAAAAATATATATATTTCTCTGTCGTCCAATACAGGTTACTGGTAACTCTGGGTAGGCGATCTGCCCCTTTAATAGGCAGAAACAATTCTAGAAGTGTATGCAGGGGTGGAGCCTACCTTCCCTCCTTGGCTGCAGCTAGCCAACCAGCTCCGGAAAGATTTGTTCCTTGGTGAAGACACCAGACTATAGAACAGTTCTGCTATAGTTTTAGAATCTTTTTTTATTTTTCTGTTAGATATGGAATAAAACCATTAGGCGGATTACCATAACTGACAATGCCCTTAGATGTGGCTAGCTCAGTATCCAGGTGCTTTTTGTGGACCTTAAGCCCTGAGGGGGAAAATCTTGATTCCAAGTGCTTCCCCAGGAGTTACCCACTGAGGTTACTTCTTACTACATGGTAATCTGAAGACAAGATCTGCAGGATAGGTGAGCAACCCTTTGAGTGCTGCAGGTCCACTTGTCCCATTCTTTGGAATTCCTATTGCACACTCCTGCACTCATTGGGTCTATCTGTATGTCTGTTGGGTGTTTGGAGTAGGTTTATGTGGTAACTTAACCCTTTAGCTGCTGGTTTGGCACTTTTTCTGGGGGGTTTTACACTTTTCCTACTGATTTAGTGTTTTTTGGGTGTCCTCACATGTTCTATTGATGATTTTCACATTTTACTGTTATACTTTTAATTTTGTAAAATTTGAGTACTGTGCCTTTAAGGTGCACTTTACCGCATAGACGCCATTGTTCCATTCACTTCTATGGGACTACTGTTTGGGACATCTCTCTGCAACCGTTTAACCTAGTGACTTCAGGGATGACTCATTTTACTTGTCTGCCCCTGCTCTATCATCCGGTTCATGCTTCTAGTGTGTTGGGGGGCTCAGGGGGGCTTCGGGCACTGTTTCGGGTACTTTTCTGGAAAAACTACATTTCCCATGAGCGCTTGCTTCGTGCCCTCGTTTCTGATTGGCTCCTGGCGCGGGAGCCATTTTGTGATCGTTCCAGGGCAAGTATCCTACGCAGGGCTTGGAATTATCTTCTCTCCTCTGCTGATTAACCCTTCGCCTGCCAGATAAGTCTAGTTTAGCAGTTTCTGGGGTGAAAGTTTAATCCTACACACTGTACTTGGGTGATTTATTGTACAGTAAGGTTGACACTGTGCGAATGTCTATACCACTGGAGCTTGGGGCTAGACCTAAGACTAAGGAGGCTGGGGTCTCTGTATCCCCCATTGCACATTGTTCTTCCTGTCACTCAGGGCTACCTAGAGAATTCTTAGGTCATTTATGCCCAGCATGTTCTGATGTCCCTGACAGCATTCCAGGGACCTCCAGCCATGCAATAGAGCCAGCTTGGGTGCAAGAGTTCAAGGCTGCGAATAGGGACCTTAGGTCCACATTGCAACTCTTTCCATCCAAATTGCAGGGGGCCTTTCAGTCTTGTCAGACCCCCTCATCTGTCCGGTCTTCCCTGCCCAAACTGCAGGGAGTGCCTGATGCGTCAGATTCCTCTGAGGAGAAACTGCTGGTGGATTCGGATGTTGAGGAGTGTTCTGTGTTGGGGTCCTCTCAGTTTTTTTGGGGACCCTTTTGAGGCTGATCCTGAACCCTCCGTTGAGGGCCTGAGTCAGGGCTGTCTTAACTACTCTTAACATTCCCTTAGTTCAGGAGGTTCCTTTTGACCCCTCTGATGCGTTCCAGGAGCCTGCAAAGCCCCCTTACTTACTTTCCACCTAATCCCACTCTTGACCGCCTTGTGCTGAGGAGTGGAAATCCCCAGAAAAAAACCCTCTGTATCAAAAAAATTCACCAAGCTTTATCCTTTTTCTTGCTCAGTGGGTTCATCCCCCCCAAAGTGGATACTCTTGTTTACAGGCTATCTAAATCTACTTCCTTACCAGTCTCTGATGCCTCTGCTCGGAAGGAATGGACAGACAAACTTCAGGTTTCTCTCAAGTCCATTTTTGCCACTTCTGGTTTTGCTATGCGTCTAGTGTTTGCCGCAGCATGGGTGAACCGGCCCATTGTGGTCTGGACTGAACAGCTCACCCGGGCCGTCTGTCAGGATGCACCTACTTCAGATAAATTGCGCCGCCTTGCCAACGTTTTCTGAGGCACATCATTATGTTTTTGCTGCCTTATTTGATGCCGTCCGTTTGGTTAGGGTTTCCACAATGCCTGTGGTAGCCAGACGAGCGCTTTGGCTCAAGATCTGGTCTGCTGACACTGCTTCCAAGAAAGCTTTACTTTCTCTACCCTTTCAGGGTACCTCCTTGTTTGGGCCGGATCAGTAAGGCCAAAGGGGGTAAGAGTACTCTTCTACCCTTGGTTCCCAGGAAGAAATTGCCGCTTGAGTGTAACTGGTATTTTCGTTCCTTTCAGAATGAGACATGTCCGGCAAACCCAGACGGTTCCCTCAGCTCCACGGACCTCCTCCAAGCCCAAACAGTAATGGAAGCCCAAGGTCTCCTCCAAGCCCAAGGCTTCCAAGACTTCTTCGGCATGACTCGCCGAACCCGGGTCCGCATTCTGCTGTGGGTGGTCGCCTACGACACTATCGCAGCATTTGGGAGGGCTCAGTGGCAGACCCATGGGTTTTACAGGTGGTGACAGAAGGGTACAAGATCCCTTTCATTTCTCTTCCTCCCTTTCGTTTTCGTTCGTCCTCACTTTCGTCAGGGTGCAGAGAAACGCAGTCTGTTCAGCAGCGCTGTTCAGGCTCTTCTGGACAAAGGATGTTTTAGAGCCGGTGCCTATCCAGGACAGGGGTTGGGTTTTTACTCAAACCTCTTTGTGGTCGCTAAAAACGACGGTGGTTGTTGCCCTATTTTGAACTTAAAGGATCACAATTCCTTTGTGACCAGGACTCGTTATTACCAGCAGTCTCTGCAGACTGTGATTGCTGCCATGTCACCGGGGTAATTCCTTGCTTCTCTGGATCTTCAGGATGCGTACTTGCACATTGCCATTCAACCAGAGAGCCGGCGACAGGGGACGTTTTCAGTTCTCAGCTCTTCCATTTGGTCTGACGATGGCTCCTCAGGTCTTCAACCGTATCCTGGATGCCTTGATATCAGTCCTCCACTGGAACGGCATCAGGTTTACTCCATAGATGGATGACTTGCTTCTGAACGCCCCCTCTGCGAAACTTCTTCATCAGTAGGTTCAGAACTGCATTCAGGCTCTCACCCATCACGGGTGGATCATCAACTTGGACAAGTCAGATCTTGTCACATCCCAGCATCTGGTCTTCCTGGGCCTTCTCTTTGACACTCAGAAGAGCACGGTGTTCTTCACAGACGAGGTGGCTCCCCAGATCGCCCACAGGGTTTCCGTGATTCTGTCTCAGGATCCAGTTCCAGTTCAGAAGCTATCCTCTCTGGTGGGGAAATTCATATTCACCATAGAAGCGGTTCCGTTTGCCATGGCGCACACCAGGAAGCTCCAGTGGTTTGTGATCCGGTTGACCCTTGCACACCTGGATCTTCTGAAGACGTCCGTTTCTCTTCCTTCATGTGGAACTGAGCTTGTCATGATGGCTCGACCTTTCCAACCTGCTGAAGGGCAGGTCCTTCCTGGTACCTTTCTGGACCAAGGTGGAGATGGATGCCAGCCTCTCCGGCTGCGGAGCAGTCCTGGATCGCTTGAGTGCTCAAGGCCGGTGGTCTCCGGAGGAGTCCCTCCTTCCGATCAAAATATTGGAGCTTTGACATTGGACATCTCGGTTGGAAGACTGTCCGGTCCGAGTGGAGTCAGACAACACCACGGCCGTGGCTTACATCAACAAGCAAGGCGGAACAAGAAACCTCGCTGCTTGGTTAGAGGTCAAGGCTATTTTGTCCTGGGCAGAAGAACACGTTCTTGCTATATCCGCAGTGCACATTCCTGGCGTAGACAATGTCATGGCAGACTTCCTCAGTCGATGTCCATTCCTTGATTATTTCCTCTGGCCTACATCTTTCCTCCCCTCCCCATGTTGCACGGGGTGTTACGGAAATTGCGGCTGGAACGTTGTCCAGTTATTCTGATTGCTCCGTACTGGCCTCGTCAGTCTTGGTTTCTTGAGTTCTTGGATCTGTCAGTGGCAGAGCCCTTTTGGCTCCCTTACCGTCCGGATCTTCTTCTACGTGGTTACCTGTGGAAGGAGGATGTTCACCGCCTGGCTTTGATGGCTTGGAAATTTAATCCTAAATATTGAAGAAGAAAGGCTTTTCTTCTGGTGTGGTGGTTACTATGCTCAGTGCCCGCAAACCTGTTTCTTCCAAGATCTACCATCGTGTCTGGTCGACTTTTCTGTCTTGGTGTGCTGACAGGGACCTGTCTCAGGACTTTGATCTGCCTACGGTCCTGGCCTTTTTGCGGGACAGCGTGGATAAGGGCCCCAGTTTGAGTTCCCTTAAGGTTCAGACTTCTGCACTTTATTTTCTTTCAGAGGCACATTGCCATGCTTCCTGATGTCAAGGTTCTCTTCCAGGGCGTTACTCATCCTGTTTTCAAGACTCCCACTCCTCAGTGGGATCTTAATTTGGTTTTGGGCATCCTTCAGCCCCCTCCCTTTGAGTTTTTGGCTACTATTTCTCTATGCATGCTGACATGGAAAATGGCCTTTCTCCTGGCGATTGTCAGTTTGCCGTGTCGCAGAGTTACATGCTCTGTCCTATTTGGTGTTTCACAAGGACAAGGCAGTGCTTAGCACTTCTAAGGAATTTCTGCCAAAGGTGGTCTCTGAGTTCCAAATCAGGAGATTGTGGTGCCCTCTTTCTGTCTGGACCCCACCTCTGACAAGGAGAGGGATCTCCACTTGGATGTGATGCGTTGTCTCAAGTTTTATGTACATCGCACTGAGTCTATCAGAGAATCCGACTCGCTGTTCGTCATTCCTGAGGGTCCTAGGGCAGGAAGACCTGCATCCAAGGTGACTATTGCTTCTTGGATCAAGTCCACTATTCGTAAGGCTTACGAGCTGTGGAAGAAGCCTGTTCCCTTTTGGGTAACAGCTCATTCTACTCGATCTATTGGGCTTATTGGGCTTACGAGAATCAGGCCTCCGCTGATTAGTAGTGCAAGAGGGTCACTTGGTCATCTGTGCACACCTTTTCGAAGCACTACCGTGTTGATGTGTTGGCATCGGCTGATGCCAGCTTTGGGAGGAAAATCCTGGAGGCAGTCTTGCCTGTCTAGGATTCCCTCTGGTTTTTGGTGCTTCCTTCGCTTTTGAGCCCTGTTGGCTCTAGTTCTGTGTGTTATATAACAGTTCCTGGGATGTTGTTACCCCCCCCTGTTCAGTGTCCGTTGACACTTCATTTGTTTTGTTGGGCTATCTCTGATCTGATGGTTCATATCTGCACTGGTGACTTTAGGAGCCTTGCGCCTCTTTCTTGCCTTCCCTCCTCTGAGAAACTCAATGGTTGGACATCCCAGAGTTACCAGTAACCTGTATTGGACGACAGAGAAAAGAGGATTTTAGTCTTACCTGTTAAATCCTTTTCTCTTAGTCCATACAGGTTACTGGTCTCCCACACTGTCAAGGGACCATGTTTGGCTCTCCTGTGGCAGACAGTGGGGGTCCTTAGGGGTCATGCTCAAAGGAGTCTTCTTTCCTTCCACTATCTAGTCATAGTTAGTGTCTCAAATCTTTATGGAGCTGGTTGGCTAGCTGCAGCCAAGGAAGGAAGGTAGGCTCCACCCCCTGCATACTTTTCTAGAATTGTTCCTGCCTATTAAAGGGGCTGATCGCCTACCCAGAGTTACCAGTAACCTGTATGGACTAGGAGAAAAGAATTTAACAGGTAAGACTAAAATCCCATTATATCCACCTTGGTCTCCTGCCAGCGAAAATTGCTGATCATGTAGGTTCCTATGACTTTAAACACAAAAGTTTACAAAAAACTTGAGTGAGTTTCACTAAAGTTTGATGTTGTGGCAATATGATTTTGTCGATGTGTTCAAAGTGCTTTGACATTTCGATGTAGATACACATCGCCATATGCTTTCAAATTTAGCGATACAAGGGGATGGGAAGGTCTCTGTTAGCATACAAGTTTGTTGAATTGCTGTTGATGTGAAGGGATGCCCTCACTCACACATCACCATCAGTACGGCAATCCTGAAGTCTGCGAGCCTTCTCTCTGCTGCTTCACTTGGTCAGCAGGGGAATGGAGAGAATCCTTTCAGCACCATGAACAGCATGACTCCGTTAACTGTTTTAGTGCCATAGGAATGTGCATTGTGCACCCCTGTGGTACTCAAAGGGTTCTGTATCCTATTTTAGACAGGTTGTGCACTCCCAAGGGAACATGGCTGGGGGACAGGCAGCATCCATGGGGATTTGTGGGTACCAGCAGCCCTCCAGCCTTGTTCTCTTGTCCACTGGTAGCCACAGATCCCCATGTACACTGTCTGACCCCCCTCAGTCTTTCGTATTGGTAGTCACAAATACCCATGGGCAATGCCTGGGCAAGGGAACAAGGCTGGGGGGTGTTGGGCAGTGTATGTGGGGCTAACACACAGTGGCATTGTTGCCCCACAATACAGAACTCTGACATGGTGCCCTCCTCCTGTTCTTTATTCACTGAATTTTAACCCTTTGAGTGCCAGAGGTATAGCAAATACATTGCTTTGCAATACATTCCATACCCCTCAGACACTCAAAGGGGTAAATATGATTTACAATTGACTAATTTTGTGTAGGGGGAATAAGTGGGAATCCAAGATCATGCTCCATAGAGGATTATCTGATACATTATAACTAGTGTTACACCTAAAATTCCAGATGCTGTATAGCAACACTGGATCAAGAGAAATTACACATAGGGCCGTATGTTCAAAGGGATAATGACAAAAAATTGTCGTATGGAAGACAAAAATAAGTAATTGAATGCATGAACGACTTATTTTCTATAGAGAGTTCGACAAAAAACTAGTAATGTCCGTTGTGTACGACACAACTCCAGAATTGACGGACAAAGGGGCATGGCTAGGGCGTGGCTAAACTATTCTCCAGTGTTGTATAGAGGGAAAGAAAATTTGTTGTAACTAACGACAAAAAAATGTCTTTCAAAAGACAAAATTTGTACGTTAAGAAAAAAGTGGAGGAAATGTGTTCTGAACGTGAGAATTTTTGTCTTTAGTTAAGACATTTTTAAAGACATGTTTGTTCTTAAGACATTTTTTAAGACATTTTTGTCATTGGTTAAGACATTTTTTTACGACTATTTCAGTCAGGACAAACGACATATTTTCAATCACAACCGACACTCTCTGAAAATATTAATGATCCCAATGACACTTTACTTTGAAAAGTCATCACAAACAACAAAAGCTATTTCGCTACTTCTTTGAACATATGGCCCATAGATGCCTACTATATATTGGCAACTATTCAGCATTACTTTGAAATACTTATGTCCAACAGAAGTGTCTCATAAAGTATTGATCAAACTATCATTAATTTGATACATTGTTTTTGAAAATAGCAGTGTTTTACATAGTAGTTAATGATTACTGATGTTACAAGAATGTGGAGATGCTTTCCTATCACTGACCACATTGATAAACAATTGTTAGTGTAATTGTACAGACAGGGCAGGATTTACATCTCAGGTGCCCCTAGCCCTGCCTTTGCCACACCTCTACATTAACCACACCCTCTTGTGGTCACACCCATTTTTTTATTTTTGTTTGTTTATCCTTCACAGTATTGTGGAAATTTTCCTAGAGTTAGAGGAAAAAAAATTATATATAGTGAGGTGCGGGCCCAGTGGGGCTAAATATACAGGAAGCATAAATCACTTTTATTATATATGTAACCTGCCCTTTAGTTCCCTGTGTTTAACCCCTTAAGGACCGGGAAAGTCTGAGGTGGATTTCACTTAAGGACTGGAGCAATTTTGACTTTTTTGACTGTCGTTGTTCAACCATATTTTCTCTAATTCTTTTTATACACCCATACAAATTATACAGTGTTTTTTGTTGTTGTTTAGCGTAAGTAGGGCTTTCTTTTGATACCACAATTATATGAATACCTCATCGTTTAATATGATTAAAATAGAAAAAAAAAAATTTGCTTATATTTTTCGTTCGGGATTTGCATACTATTAGTTCAATACAAAAAAAATACCCCTAACTATATTAATTTGTTTCTCCTGAATATAAGAGTACCCTACATGCCTAGCATTTCAATCCCTTTCTCACATTTACAAGGTAAATATAACAAGATGGACGCCATTATTTCCAACCTGTAAGTTTTCAACAATTGGTATGTGAGCATCATAGCTTAGTTGACGGTGCCAGAACCAAAAATGTCCCACAAAGGTATATGTTTCTGAAAACTAGACAACATAAGGTAAATAATCAAGAGACTTTTGTAGTTTTTTTTATGCAACTATTTTTCCAGAAATATTTTTCAAAATTGTGGTAATATTTTTTTTTTTTTTTTTTTTTTTGTAGTTTTCACACTTACATTTTCAATATTACTGTTGATATCAAGCACAGGATAGGTGAAGATTTTTAAAAATGCATTTTTTAGTGTTCAGCTCCTTCTGACTATGGCAATACCCCCATATGCATAGGTTTCTCAATGTTTGGGGGAGCTATGAGGCCCAAATTGGATCATGCCCAAACCATTTTTCCACCAATCCCTCGTAAAACTTGACTTAAGTAAAAAAACAAAACAAAAAAAAAAACACAAAACAAAAAAACAGCGATTTTCACACTTAGACTTCAGTGTTGATGTGAATTTCATCACAGAATAGGTGAATATTTTATAAATTGCATTGATTTGTGTTTGGCGTCTTCTTCTAAGTACAGCAATGCCCCATATGCATAGGTTTGTCAGGGTCTGGGGCAGCTACTGGGCCCAGTTGGAACATGTTAGTTTCCTTTTACAGACATGCCATTTTTACAGCTGGTGCCTTGTCTCATTTCAGACTGTTTGGCAATGCTGCAAGTAATTTTACCCCCAAAAGTATATGTTGTAGAAGAGTATACAACCCTGGCTTTCATTCTATTTGCATTTTTATAAATTTTTTCCCTGCCACTCTATCATCAATCCCTCCCAAAACCTGCAGTAAGGCAGCGAAACACAATTTTTTCACACATATTTTAGTGCTGCTCTGGATTTCAGTCGGATGATATTTGCAGATTTTTTTTAAGTGCTTTACATTAGTGGTGAGTTACATCGTCTGAGTATGGCAATTGTCCATATGCATAAGTTTGTCAGGGTTTGGGGGAGATATTGGGCCCAGTAGGGAACATGTGTGTTTCCATTCTCAGAGATGGAAAAAAAAAAAATATTAGGGTGCTTTGCTTCCCATTATATTTTGATAGTGTTAGATCTAAGGAGAGATGTGTTTTGAAAAATAAAAAAAAAAAAAACAGGCTATTTCGGGGGAAAAAGTGGCCAAATAATAAAATAGGATTTTAGTCTTACCTGTTAAATCCTTTTCACTTAGTCCATACAGGTCACTGGTACTCTGGGAGGCGTAAGTCCCCTTTAATAGGCAGGAACAATTATGCAAATAATTTGCAAGGGGCGGAGCCTCCCCTCTTACTTAAGCCACCTTCTGGCCAGAGCCACTCATATTGATTTGAGACCCCAAGAACTGACCTCAGGTAAGCAAAAAGAAAGACTCCTGTGAGCATGCCCGAACGGTCTCCCACTGAATGCCACAGGAGAGCCAAGACTGGTCCCTTGACAGGGTGGGAGACCAGTGACCTGTATGGACTAAGTGAAAAGGATTTAACAGGTAAGACTAAAATCCTATTTTCACTGTCGTCCAATACAGGTCACTGGTACTCTGGGATGTACAAACATTGAGCTGATCCAGAGGCGGGAAGTAAGGCAAGGACCAGGCGCAAGGCCCAAGTCACTAGAACTGTTATGACCAGTTGATAACATAGCCCAAACTGTAAGTGTCAACGGACACCAACCAAGGGAACAATCCCTGAACTAACACAGCACACAGAACCAGAGCCAACCGGGCTCAACAGTAAAGAAGCACTAAGGATCACAGAGCGGAAGACCTACACAGGCAAGACTGCCTCCAGGACCTTCCTTCCAAAACTGGCATCAGCCGAAGCCAGTACATCAACTCGATAGTGCTTAGAAAAGGTGTGCACAGAGGACCAAGTGGCCGCTCTGCACAGTTGATCAGCAGAAGCTTGATTCTTGTAGGCCCAAGAGGCCCCAATAGATCTGGTGGAATGGGCAGTCACCCGGAAGGGAACATGCTTATTCCTCAACTTATAGGCTTCACGGATGGTAGCCTTAATCCAAGAGGCAATGGTAACTTTGGAAGCCGGTCTTCCTGCCCTAGGCCCCTCAGGAATGACGAATAGAGCGTCAGACTTCCTGATAGACTCGGTGCGATGAACATAAAATTTAAGGCAACGCACCACATCCAACAGATGGAGATCTCTTTCCTTGTCAGATGAAGGATTAGGGCAGAAAGAGGGAACCACAATCTCCTGATTGATGTGAAACTCGGACACAACCTTGGGTAAGAATTCCTTGGTAGTGCGAAGCACAGCCTTATCCTTGTGGAACACCAGGTAAGGAGGTTTACAAGACAAGGCCTGTAACTCTGCTACCCGGCGCACAGACACCACAGCCAAGAGGAAGGCCATCTTCCAAGTCACAAGACGTAATGGAATGGAAGCCAAGGATTCAAACGGTGGTCGCTGTAGAACTCCCAGCACCAAATTGAGATCCCACTGGGGAGCAGGACTCTTAAAGGCAGGTCGAACATGAGTCACACCCTGGAAAAAAACTTTCACATCAGGAAGGACAGCAATCCGTTCCTGGAAAAACACAGACAAGGCAGAGGTCTGAACTTTGAGGGAACTCAGACTGAGCCCCTTATCCACACCGTCCTGCAAGAAGGCCAGGACAGTGGGAAGATGGAAGTCAAGAGACAACTTCTTGTCAGAGCACCATGTCACGAAAGTTGACCATATGCGATGATAGATCTTGGAAGACACAGGCTTACGAGCACTGAGCATCGTCGATACCACAGAAGGAGAAAAGCCTTTCTTAGCTAGAATCGAGGATTCAACCGCCATGCCATCAAATGGAGAGAGTGAACATCCTCTTTCCACAGATACCCCTGAAGAAGCAGGTCCGGACGGGCTGGAAGTGGGATTGGATCCTTCACTGACATGGCCATCAATTCCGGAAACCAGGACTGGCGAGGCCAGTTTGGAGCAATCAGGATGACAGGACAACGTTCCCTCTTCAACTTCTGGATAACTCTGACCAATAGAGGAAGAGGAGGGAAGATGTAAGCCAGGGAGAAGTCCCAAGGGATCGACAAGGCATCCACTGCTAGAGCAAGGGAGTCCCTCAACCGGGAGCAAAACACCGGAACCTTCCTGTTGTGTCTGGTAGCCATCAGATCCACCACAGGCATCCCCCACCGTTGAGTGAGCATGTGAAACACCTCTGGGTGCAGAGCCCATTCTCCGCTGTCGACGGTATGACGACTGAGGAAGTCTGCCATGACGTTGTCCACGCCTGGAATATGAACCGCAGAGATGACAGGCACGTGATCTTCTGCCCAAGACAAAATATCCTTGACCTCCCACCAGGCGGAACCGCTTCTTGTGCCGCCTTGCCTGTTGATGTAAGCCACCGCCGTGGCGTTGTCGGACTCCACTCTGACTGGAAGACCGGTCAATTGAGACTCCCAGTGCCTCAGGGCCAGCCGGACAGCTCGAAGTTCCAGAACATTGATGGAGAGCATGGATTCCTCCAGACCCCATTTCCCCTGAGCACTGAAGCGACCCCAGACTGCACCCCAGCCCCGAAGGCTGGCATCCGTAGTGACTGTGGTCCAAGGAGGAACTAGAAAGGATTTCCCTTTCAGGAGATGAGAGAGATCTAACCACCAGTGCAGACTCAACTCGACATGAGGAGGAAGAGAAACAGACAGATGTTGATGATCTGGATGATTCTTGCACGTCTGGATCACGAATCTCTGAAGATCCCTGGAGTGGGCCATGGCAAATGGTACTGCTTCGATTGTGGAAATGAACTTCCCCACTAAGGACGACAACTTCGGAACTGGAATCACGTCCAGGTCCAGAATTCCAGCCACTCTGACAGCTATCTGGTGAGCCACGTCCTCTGGAAGAAACACCATGCATTGGCGAGTGTCGAACAGGAGACCCAGGAACAGAAGCCTCTGAGATGGAATCAAGTCCGACTTGTCCAGATTCAGGATCCAGCCATGACGGTTCAGGGTGTGCATGCACATCTGTAATTGCTGGTGGAGAAGCTCCGCTGAGGAGGCCTTCAGTAGGAGATCGTCCATGTAGGGGGTCACTCTGATCCCATCCTGATGGAGCACCGCTATCAAGGAGCCCAACACCCTCTGGAAGACCTGAGGGGCTGAAGTCAGCCCAAAGGGGAGCGCTGCAAACTGAAAGTGTCCCCTGTGGCAGGCAATCCTGAGATACCGCCTGCTCTCTGGATGAATAGGGATGTGAAGATAAGCATCCTGAAGGTCCAGGGAGGCAAGAAACTCCCCTGGAGACATTGCTGCAATCACAGAGCGCAGGGACTCCTGGCGGAAGTGGGAAGTCACCACATAGGCATTGAGATCTTTGAGATCCAAGATGGGACGGGCTCCTCCGTCCTTTTTGGCTACCACAAACAGGTTGGAATAAAATCCTGAACCTGTGTCCCCCTGAGGAACCGCCTCCAGGACCTCTTTGTCCAAGAGATCCTGAATAGCGTCGTCGAACAGACGCCTTTTTGTGGGTTCCTGAGAAGGACGAGTAAAATGGAACCGAAAAGGAGGAAGGGAAGAGAAAGGGATCCTGTATCCCTCTGACACCACCTGAAGAACCCATGGGTCCGCCACTGACTCCTCCCAAGTCCGGCGAAAGATGCGGAGACGACCGCCTACAGCCGGATGCGGACCCGGGTTCGGCGAGTCATGCCGAAGCAGTCTTGGAGGTCTTGGCCTTGGAGGCAACTTTGGGCCTCCAGGACTGTTTGGGCTTGGAGGAGGAGCGCGTAGTGGGAGGACCCGTTTGGGCCGAGGAGCGTGTCTCAGTCTGAAAGGAACGAAAGGACCGATTGCGTTTGGCTGGAAACTTTTTCTTAAAGACTGAGGGTAGAAGAGTACTTTTACCGCCAGTAGCCTCACTGATCATTTCTTTGAGTTCAGACCCAAAAAGCAAATTCCCCTGAAAGGGCAAGGAAAGCAAAGCCTTCTTAGAGGCTGTATCAGCAGACCAAATTTTCAGCCAAAGAGCGCGTCTAGCCACCACAGAAGAAGTGGAGGCCCTCGCCATCATGCGCACAGCATCAAAGGCAGCATCAGCAACATAGTTCTGAGCTTCAGTGATATTAGCAAGAAGCTGCAACTGTTCAGATACAGGCGCATCCTGGCGAACCGCTTCAGTCAGTCGTTCAGTCCAGGCCGCAATAGCTCTATTAACCCATGCCACAGCAAAAGTGGGGCGCATGGCTGTGCCAATGGAGGCAAAAATAGACTTAAGAGAGAGCTCTAGTTTCTTATCCGTCCAGTCCTGCAAGGCAGAGGCATCTGAGACAGCCAAAGCAGTAGATTTGGATAGTCTAGACACAGGAGCATCCACTTTGGGAGGATGAACCCATTTTGCCAGCTCCGCCTCAGGAAAAGGGTAAAGTTTGGCAAACTTTTTGGAGACAGAGGAAGATCTATCAGGATTCTTCCATGCCTCAGAGACCAGACGGGCAAGAGTAGGGTTAGTTGGAAAACAAACAACAGGCTTAGGTGGCTTTTTCTGAAAAACATCAGTAGGATCATAAGTGGATTCCTGAGTCAGAGGAAGGTTGAGCGTATTCAGAACCGCTCTGATCAGACCCTCAGCCGAAACTTCAGGGTCACACTCATAGGGGTCCCCAATGGACCTGTTAGATTCAATAACAGTACGTTCCTCAGCATCAGAATCCTGTAAAAGTTCTTCTTCAGAAGAATCAGTGATATCAGGAGCTCCCTGTGGCTTAGGCAGGGAGGTCCTGATAGTAGAGGGGGTCTGCCAGACCTGGAGAGCCCCCTGTACCTGAGAGGGAAAGAGTTGAAGCGTGGATCTGAGATCCCTAGTGGCAGCTTTAAACTCCTTCACCCAAGATGGCTCAATAGCGTGGCTGGGAAGCCCAGGGTTGCTATCTTGACCAGTACAATTAGGGCATAGATCCCCCACATTATCGCCATCCAGCCCAATGTGGCAAGAGGAGCAAAACGCCATGGGGGTAGCGGACCCCCCATCCTCCTTAGACTTGGGTCTAGCTCCAGTGAAGTAGACATGCTCACAGCGTCAATATACCCCACTAATAACACTATCACCCAGAAAAAGTGTTAAGATTAAAGTTTCACCCCAGAAATGTTCTAAAAACGGACTTATCTGGCCAGCGAAGGGTTAATCTGTTGAGGAGAGAGAAGGCTCGGTCCCTGCGTAGTGTACTCGCCTAGGAAAAGTACCACAAAATGGCGGCCGTCGTGACAGCCAATCAGAAACGAGCGCGAACCAAGCGCTCATGGGAAATGTAGTTTTTCCTTACAAGTACCCCAAACAGTGCCCGAAGCCCCCCTGAACACCCCACATAAATAAAACACATTCCGGATGATAGAGCAGGAGCCTAGAATTAAAATGAGCCCTCTCTGAAGTTGCTGTGACAAGCGGTTCCAGAGATATGTCCCATACTGTGAATTCCCATAGAGAGTAAAGGAGCCCTTGCGTCTGAGCGGGAAAAAGCCGCGCTTAAAGGCGCGGAACACCATTTTTAATAAAGTTTAAGAAAACATTAAAAAGTGCCCAAACAAGCATGAAACACATGAGAAACATAAATAAATGAATACCCAATGCTCCAAAACTCAGAGAATAACACAGAAATTGCATAAACAGTAATAATGCAATAAAAACACCCTATGAGTGCTGGAGTGTATTAAAACTCCCAAATACAAGCCCATCAAAGGGACACTGTGGGGACAAGTGGACCTTCAGCACTCAATGGGTGACTCACCTTCCTTGCTGACTTCTGTCTTCAGGTGACCATGATAGGGAGGGAAAGAACCAGAGGTAAATTCCCCAACAGGGGAGCTGCTTAACACAAGCTGTCCCCTCTTCAGGGTATAGGTCCACAGAAAATCCCTGGAAGCTGCACCAGCCACTTTAAAGAGGGCAATTCACAGCCATGGTCACCCTCCTAATGGTGGTATTCCATATTTGAATAAAAAATAATAAAATACTAAGATGCATAGATGTTCTCTACCTGGTGTGGAAGCACACCAGGAACAAATCAATATGAGTGGCTCTGGCCAGAAGGTGGCTTAAGTAAGAGGGGAGGCTCCGCCCCTTGCAAATTATTTGCATAATTGTTCCTGCCTATTAAAGGGGACTTACGCCTCCCAGAGTACCAGTGACCTGTATTGGACGACAGTGAAAAAACTTTACAGCACTACTGTATTGTGCCTGCATGGTATTGCTTGAAGCAGTCACCCATGCAGAGGTGAGGTTTGGAAGGGTAATCAGCACAGTAAGCTGGGGTTTCTCTCCGTATTCTCTTGCTGTAGCAAACCCTGCTGTGCTTTTGTGGGTTTTTCTTTTGGGGGGATTTTATAAATAAAGTGTACTACCCTGGGTTTTTGTGGAGTTTTTTCTGTTGCCCCTTGAAACAAAAATTGCGAAATAAGTTGGGGCTGATACTGCAGAAACCTAAATTTTAGAGTGGGGTTTGCCAATTTGAAAATTAAAAAAGAATTGTATGCTGCAGTCTGCATCATATACACCCTGTTCCAAATTATCATGCAAATGATATTTAAGTGTCACAAAGATTAAATATTTTGTTTTTCAGCTTAACTCATGGATGGCATTATGTCTCAGGGCTCTTTTGATCACTGAAAACAATCTCGGACACCTGTGATAATTAGATTGCCAGTTGAGCCCAATTTAAGGAAAAACTACTAAAGGTGGGTGTTCCACATTATTAAGCAGAGCACCATTTTCAAGCAATATGGGGGAAGAAAAAGGATCTCTCTGCTGCCGAAAAGAGTGAAATAGTTCAATGCCTTGGGCGAGGTATGAAAACATTAGATATTTCACGAAAAATTAAGCGTGATCATCGCACTATTAAGAGATTTGTGGCTGATTCAGAGCACAGACGGGTTTGTGCAGATAAAGGCACATTGAGGTAGATTTCTGCCAGATCCATGCATCGGATCAAGAGAGCAGCTGCTAAAATACCATTATATAGCAGCAAACAGATATTTGAAGCTGCTGGTGCCCCACAGACATCAAGGTGTAGAGTCCTCCAGAGTCTTGCAACTGTGCATAAACCTTCTATTTGGCCACCACTAACCAATGCTCACAAGCAGAAACGGCTGCATTGGGCAGAAAAATACATGAAGACTAATTTCCTGTTCACTGATGAGTGCCGTGCAACCCTGGATGTTCCAGATGGATGGAGTAGTGGATGGTTGGTGGACGGCCACCCTGTTCCAACAAGGCTGCGACGTCCGCAAGGCGGTGGTGGAGTCATGTTTTGGGCCGGAATCATGGGAAGAGAGCTGGTCGGCCCCTTTAGGGTCCACCAAGGTGTAAAGATGACCCCTGCAAAGTATGTGGAGTTTCTGACTGACCACTTTCTTCCCTGGTACAGAAGGAAGAACTATGCTTTCCGTAATAAAATCATCATGACAATGCACCATCTCATGCTGCAAAGAATACCTCTGCATCAATGGCTGCTATGGGGATAAAAGGAGAGAAAGTCATGGTGTGGCCTCCATCCTCCCCTGACCTCAATCCTATTGAGAACCTTTGGAGCATCCTCAAGCAAAAGATCTGAGGGTGGGAGGCAGTTTACATCCAAACAGCAGCTCTGGGAGGGTATTCTGACATCTTGCAAACAAATTCAAGCAGAAACTGTCCAAAAACTCACAAGGTCAATGGATGCAAGACTTGTGAAGCTGCTATCAAATAAGGGGTCCTATGGTGAAATGTAACGTGACCTGTTAAAATGTTTAAAAAGTTAAAAGTTTGATTGAAATAGCTTTTGATTTCAGTAAATATGCTGCAAACACAACAAATGACAATTTTCAGTTCTTTACAACCTATAAAGTGTTTTGAAACTTACTGTGCGTAATAATTTGGAACAGTGCATTGTAAGTTTTTAATGTATAAAAAAAAAAAAAAAAATACTGTTTTTCAGGAGGTTTGTTCAATAAAATTTGAATTGTACTCTTAATAGTTGAAAACATGAGAATTATGCTGACTGTTATTTACATCAATTATTTAGGTAAATGAGAAAAATATCATTTGCATAATAATTTGGAACAGGGTGTAGATGGCAACCTTTTTGTACCATGCCCTACACTTTCGCATGGTGAGGTACGGCTGCATGAGTTGATCACACAGATCAACCCCCCCCCCCATGTGCTTATTGTAGCCTTTGATGCAGATTGGCTTTTTTTTTAGTACCCCCTTTCTGTCATAAACAGAGACTGCCACAGTTTTGTCCTTATGCATGGTGGAAAGCATGTATACTTCTTTTTTGTCTTTAAAGTGTTAGTAATGTCCAACAAAAAAGTTTTTTTGCATTTAGAAGAGCTTAAAAAGCCGAGCTAAATGCAAAAAAAAGTATCTCTCAAACCGCTATGGTTTAAGAGATACAGGAGTTTAAAGTTCTCTGTCTCCTACTGACAGCTGTAAAGCTGTCAGCAGGAGATCCGTGTCGGTCAACACAGAGGCGCTTGAGAAGTGCCGCGATCTTGTTACTTACAAGGAATCCCTTCATTGGAATGGTCTAAAACGTCTGCCTGGTTTTCAAGCACACGTTTTAGACCATTCCAATGAAGGGACTCCTTGTAAGTAACGAGATCGAGGCAAGCATAGGTTTTAGACCATTTCAATGAAGGGATTCCTTGTAAGTAACGAGATCGCGGCACTTCTCAAGCGCCTCCATGTCGACCGACGCGGATCTCCTGCTGACAGCTTTACAGCTGTCAGTAGGAGATAGCGAACTTTAAACGACTGTATCTCTTAAACCATAGCGGTTTAAGAGATACAGTTTTTTGCTTTTAGCTCAGCTTTTTAAGCTCTTCTAAATGCGGATGTCAGTTGTTTTTTTTTACTACCAGTTCTTTGGGCATCTACCTGCAGGTGTGCCTGACAGTTCCACAGGCCACAGTGTCAAAATAAAAAAGTGACTTAAATAAAAGGGGGCTGGTGTAGTAGTTGTCAACACATAAATTATATCCTTTATTTAATAAGGGGTAAATTAGGTCATAAACAATTTTCCCACTTGTTTCCAGAGATATGGGGCAACCAGGAGGGTCAAGTTGGCTGTCCTTGCCCTCGTAAATTCGAAAAGCCTGAGTATAACCTGTGGCACTTTCACCCAATTTATAAAATTTAACGCCGAATTTGGATCGCTTGGAGGGGATGTATTGCTTGAAACCTAACATGCCTTTATATTTAATAAGGGATTCATCTATACTTATGTGTTTTTTTGGGGTATATACTTGGGCAAACTTTTCCTGTAAATGATTTATTAGGGGATGAAATCTGAACAGTCTGTCATACTGGGGGTGTTCTTTTGGGAGGCACAGGGTATTATCACTAAAGTGCATAAAGCGCAAAATAATTTTGCATCTAGTCCTCGTCATTGTTTTGGCGAATATGGGGTTATCATATATGGGGGTTTTACTCCTGTATGATTTTTTCCCATTGTCATTGTAAGGGCCCAGAATTTCTTTAATTCTAAAAGGTCTGTGGGTTGCCATATTTCTTCCTTGGAAACGGCTGCTGATGGGTTGGCAGCAATATATTAGGCTGCATATACATTTGAGACATGATTTCCCCCAAAATTTCTTCCCCAAAAAATAAATTAAAAAAAAAAAATGACCATGGGTAAATCCTGCCACATCCACTTGAATTCCAGGGTTGCCTGTAAATTCAGGAATTTGTGGGCATAAATTCGCTGATGGTACCCATTCATCAGCAGGAGTGGCAATACTTGTGGTATCTCTTGGGACATTTCTTAGGGCAGCTCTTTGGGAAGATGCTGGGGCAGCTCTTGGAGCAGTGCGTCATCACTAGAGCTGCTATCACGCTCAGAAAACTGAGTGATGTCAAAGTCTGACACAGTGTCTGTGGCTTCTGAGTCAGATGCCAAAAAGGAATACGCCTTTTCTAAACTGTACCTCTGCTGCATTGTAAACACCTACTCTAAACTAAATAAATTACTAACTTCTATACCTAATTCTCACTCCAAATGGTCACTATTCCTATTTCCAGACAGGCCAGCGTAGCTGGTAGAGATGCTGACCCGCTCCCTTAGCTAGCCAGCGTGGGCGCGCCGTAGTTCACAACATTGACGTCGCTTCCATCTGAGGCATTGCGGCTGGGGTGTTGACACGCCGGCCAGCAGGAACAAGTCAGTGAAGTGTGTGATGGGGTAGGTTGGGTGGCCAAGAGGCACCACCATTCACTCTGGCATGGCAGACTTTACAAAGGGCGGCCAGTACCCCTTGTACCACGGTCCTCAGCGGCATCAGTGCAGTATAATAAAATGGTAATAATAAAAAAAAAAATAAGGGGGGGGGCATGACTGGGCCACTGCCGGGTGCCCCAGGTCAGTGCCTAGTCAGCCTCTTGGTAAATCCGGCCCTGTGTTCAGAGGCTACATGATGTGGCCTTAGATAAATTAGAATTGCATTACAACTATAATTATATACACTGTATAACAATGCTGTTTCAGGAAAAGTAATTTATTGTGAACTGATATATTATAGGTAGTAACTACAACCACTGATGCTGCATAGCAAAATTGTGTCAAGAGAAATTATATGGAGACGCCTGCTATACACTGGCAATTATTCAGCATTACTCTGGTATACCTTTGTCCAACAGATGTATCTCATAAAGCAGTGATCGATCTACTATTAATTTGAAAAACTGCTTTAAAAAATAGACACAACAATGAATGATCACTTACTTTATAAGAATTTGGAGACATTTTTCCATTCTTGACCATTACCATTCTGGTAAATAATTGTTAGTGTAATTCTATATAAGCTACACAACCCGCTTTAGATCAATACAATTACAAGTAACATAGTTCACAAGGCTGAAGAAATACATTCATTAAGTCCAGCCCATGCGAAAACACCCCTGTTGATCAAGAGGAAGGCAAAAAAAAACCAAAAACACAACCAACACTGAAGCCGTACATAATAAATTGTTTCCTCCACCTCTTAATTAAGAAACCTTGAAGAGCCTGTGACTTTTTCCACCTATCCTGGGTGGACAGATAGCACCATAGATAAGGTGATTCCATACACAGTTTATTGTTTCCTCCATCTCTCGATTGAGAAATCTTGGAGAATTTTATCCGTGACTTTTTCCAACCCCTTTTGAACCCACTGAGAGCTATATGGACCATATACCTGTAACAGACCTATGGTTCATTACAAGTGCATGTATTACTAAAGGATGCTGTTTTAAGAAAATTATTTGGACTACAATTTTGCATGGGCCTGCAGGGGTTGAATTGTGGTATTTGTGTGTGTTATCACCTTATTGTCTCCCATTGTATGTGTCTCACTGACGTCTCCAGGTTTGATTAGGTATTACTTCCCCTAATCCATTTACCACTGTTGTGTATTCATCATTGTTGTCTGTGTAAGAGATTAGTCGGGTGCCATGGTTGTCTGTAAAATCTGCGTTCAGTGTGTTATGTGTTAATTGTGTTTAATCTGTTCTGTCCCGATTACATGTCACATCCCTCTTCCCCTAGTAATGTGGCTAAATAAACCCTGGCCAGTTCCAGTAAAGCACAGAGTTTTCTTAGACTACAACAACTTGTGTGGTGTGTCTCCTTCAAGGAATGGTCTAAAGAGTTCCCATTGACTCCCATTCCTCAGATTCTGAATGTAGCCGCATCACTGAATGAGAAGCCCATCTTGATAAAGGTCCCTACCAGATCAAAACGTTGAACAGTAATACATTTGATTTTCATTTTTAAGTCCTGTGAGTGCTCTCCTTACACACACACACACTCTCTCTCAAGATGATGGCATGCATGAAGAGGGAGAGAGCAGCCTGTCAACCTTGGGTGAAGGTTGACAGGCTGGTCTCTACCTCTTCATTTCCCTGTGTGTCTGTATTTAGCTGCTGATATATGATAAGTATACCTTTTTTCACTTTATATATTTATTTTGGTTAGAATTTTGCTTGAATTTCTGCACTTATCTATGAGGTTCTATCATGAACCCAGTTTGATGCATTATATTTGGTATACCTAGTCATAATTACAGTTCTAGAGTACTTACCAGGGAGTGTATTTATATATAGTATAATATATATATATATATATATAATATAGTAATAAAGTCTGTTTCTTTTTACTGTTTTGACTTATTTTGGGTGCCTCTTCTTAATAAGCTGTCTTTCCATAGGGGATCTGGGGGTTTACTGTTTACTATTTCAGGCCACTGTGATATTGCACCTAAAAAATTCAACTGTGAGCTGTAATAACTTTTGAATAAAACACCTTTCAGCAGTGGGAGTACCCTTTTTACTCAGGGGGGATATACCCTACAACATTTTTTTTTTTTTACATTTTAAGTATTACCATCCCTTTAATTGTTTATATACTAAAAATACAGGAGTGGTCTAAGCAGGAATCCAGCTCCCGGTGGAAATATGTCGAGCTGGTACTATTCATGAGGCCAAAGTCCAATGTGGAATGTATAATAAATGAGTCACAAGGTAGTCTGCAATGAAGGTCTTGTGTCCAAGGCCTGACATTGTGTTGCAAAAGAAGCTTATGCTGATAGATTTATAAGGCATATTAGCGTACTCCGTTCATCCAGGTTTCCACCCTGGTCTTTACGAGTCCTGCCCAGGCAGAGATTCTGAGCCCTAATACATGGTCTACAACAAATAAACTCTTAAAGAAGTAGATGAAGTGAATACTGTATTTGGATAATATCTCTCCTAGAGCAGTGGTTCTCAACCAGGGTGCCGTGGCACTTTGGTGTGCCACGAATATTAATTTAGGGTGCCCCTTATTTTGTTCAAAACCTTGGATAAAAATGAAAATACTCTTTTTTTAAGTGGATATTTATTGAAACTATTATGCACAATATGTTTATTTTTGCTAAATGATTGTAAAACCTAACATAAATTGCATATTTATGTATTGTACCTTTCATTATGCCCTTGATAATTTACATAAAATATGTGAGGTGTGCCCTGAAAATTCCAGTTTACATGATAGAGGTACCTTGAGTGAAAAAAGATTGAGAACCACTGTCCTAGAGGATTGAATGAAAAAATGTCTTTAAGTTGCTTTCTGTAAAATTATTGTCCTAGTGTTATTTTCTATCACGAAGTATGCCACTATGTTTTTTTCACTCACGGTATGATTCTTTAATTTGATGTTATTTTGTATTGTTTGTGGTTGTTTGGTGATTTGAGTGATAATTGGTTCAACATGGGTCTACAAATGTATGACTTTGCTGTGCAGTACTAATTTTATCTGTCCCTTCACCTAGTCAGAGGGGGTACCTAGTCTATAACCATATATTTGAGGTTCATGGTGGTGGGGGGGGGATTCATGGTAGACCAGGGGGATATAATTGCAGAAGGGGATGCAGGATGTGCTGGAAGATAGAGTGGTGGTAAAGGAAGGGGTCGTGATAGAGGGGGACAGATGGTGGTGGAGGAGTGGGGACATGATACAGGTGGGGTACACATGGTGGTGGAGGGGGGATGCAAGTTGGTGGAGGAGATAAGATTCAGGTTCGTGGAGGCAGGGGGACAAATAGTGATCGAAGCATGTTGCATAGGCAGTTGTGATCCTGAGAATGAATTGCGGTAAAAGATATAAACCAATACCCCTCTGGCTACTAACAGGCCAGGACTTAGGAATTCCCCTGCTAGAGCACAAGTGTGTTGATCAGAGGCTCATTCACACTGATTAACTCACATGTGCTTTCACAAGGAAATCCTCAAATCCTGGTCCGTTAGTGGCCGCTGTGTGCACGGGTTGAGAACCACTGATCTAGGAGTCCAGTTATCAACTTCAAATCAGCACGTAAAACAAAAACGAGAATGTTATGAACATTTAGAAAGGTATGTTTCGTTATATTACTATCTCTTTAAGTGAATCCAGAGTGCCTTTAGAGGTCAGAGTTCTAAATGTTTTTTTTTAATTTATATTTCAACAGATTCCTATATTTTACAAGAAAACTATAAATTAGATGTAGTAAAAGAAAGGCATTAACTGAAGATTGTCAGCTGTCAACCAGATGGGCCACTAGAGAAATTATAGTGGTATATCTGAACTAGAAGAAAAACAGGAAATGTTTATAATATTTTTATGAATACTCATTTCCCATGTATAATAAATCATGGGTTTAAGACACTATAATGTGTTGGACCCATGGTGTTTCTTCACCTGTTGTTTTATCAACATCAGATGATAGTCCTTCCATCTTTATTCTTTTAGTACAGAACAAGAAAACAAAGTTTTATGTAATTAAATAGATATGATGAAAACTGATTCTGCCACTGGATGGCAGTATTGTCACATCTGTGTAGATCCATGTTCTTCTGGCTCTGAACCTATTTAATAAAAACTTCTATGCTGATGTAATTTGATCCAGTGTGTCCTTTTATAAAGAGGAATAAAAAATGTGGTCAACATGGCTGTTGAACTACAATTCCCATCATCTTTAGATAACAGATGAAGTACAGCAACAAACCAGTTCAAAACCTGTGATTTAGTGACTGTTATTTTCAGTTATGATATTAACCCATTAGTTCACAGTTATGTATAGTTGGTCCTCACGTTCTGCTAACAGGGCATGCTTTCCTACTATCTTCTTCAATCCTAGGAACTAGAAGCCAACAAAGTTCCATGTGTTAAATGTAAAAAGATATATTAACATTTATGATTAGACAATCAAGGTTGGAGGACATTGTCTTATTACCTTATTGGGTCCAAGTAAATGTGAAAAGGTTTTCAAGAGAACCACTGTGAAGTGGCTCAAATAGGCTGTAATCGAAGATTATCAGGTCAAGAGAGATAGGAGGTCAAGAGGGAGTGGCACTTGGGAGAACAGCAATGTGGAATATTAGTGTCCAGCAAGTATGTTTGGCATTTGCACTAACAGACAGATACATAAAGGTAAATGTCTCATAAACTATTGTTATAAATAAAAGTGGATGACATAAAAGATAAAGCTCTTTCAAAATCACCTGTTTGATACAAAGTGACTGTTCCATGCTTTTCCTGCTGAACAAAATAAGGTGACTCCCACTGCTTTATGATATGTACCTCCCAAGTTATTACAGCTCAAAATGTACTTTTTTATTAAATTGTTTTCATTAGTGTCACCTGGGGGGGGGGTGCACTAAGATTTGATGCTGTGAATATGTGTCTGGCAGTTTGCCAAGGCATTGTGCTCCACACAATGTAGTCACAAATCGCCATATGCACTAAGAATTAAGGATGCAAAGGGGGAGGGGGAGAAACTCCTCATTAGCATGCAGGGTGCCCTCCCTTACACATTGCCAGCAGTTCAGCAAGAAGTCTGTGTGCATTCTCTCTGCCCCCAACTTGTCCACTGGGGGTGAGTGGAGAAAAACCCCTCAGACTTCAGCACCACAAACCGCATCTTTCCTGGAACCCTTTGAGTACTATAGGGATGTGCATTGCATGCCCTTCTGGCACTGAAAGGTTTAACCCTTTGAGTGTAGAGGGGTACGTAATGCATTGCTTTGCAGTGCGTTACGTACCCCCTGGCACTCAAAGGGTTAAAAAGCTGCACTATTAACAACAGTTTTGTTTGGGGTTTTGTTTTGTTTTTTTTTGGTTATTTTTTTTTTTATTTAAAATGTAACTCAAGAAAAAAAAAACACATTATGACATGAGGCTTTTAACCCTGGTCTCATGGTATGTGGAACCAGCACCCACTAGGCTACAGATGACTTTCTCCAAGCATTGCTAAACAGACCCCTTTATCTCTTGTCTCCACATCTCCAAGCACTCTGAATCAATATGTAGAAGATGCTTCTAGCATCCAAAGAGTTAAATATAAGAAATGGTTCTCACTCACATCCTAGAATTAGCCTTTCTCCCTCCTCTCCTATTATATAACCAGTAACAAAGCTCATATTCAGGAAGGAAATGTTGTACAATTCTGGGACAAACCAATTGTACCATAGAGGGCACAAAATATCCCATACTTTTAAGTGAAGTAAATGGGGACATTTAATCCTGTGAATGCTAGGGAAGTCTCCAAAATATTGCTTTGCAATGCACTGGAGACCTCTCTAACATTCAAGGGGTTAAAAGCCTCATTTGAATCAAAATGATGTTTTCGTTTGTCCCCCTACTGTGCAGTTGGTTTGCTCCAGAATTGCACCTCTTTAGTTTTCTGAATATGTCCCAAAGACAAGAATCTAGTGGAGTCTGCACAAGGATTTATAAGTTATTTCTAATCATTTGAGTATCAGAGGAGTGTACAACGCCTGCACACAGGGTCATATGTATAAATGAAATGTGGAACAATTCTTGGCAAAACCATCTGCGTTATAAATTACAGTTTCCAGTTGACTTAATTTTTTTTGTTAATTACTAGTTACATTTGAATTTACTGAAATATTAACATCAAAAACATTGTTGTTAATAGTTCAGCTTTTAACCCTTTCGGTGCAACAATGCTGTTCAATGCACATCACTACGGAACTGAAAGGGTTAACGGAGGGCAGCTGCTCTCCCTGGTCTCCAGAGTAGAGACAGCAAACTGTCCTCTGGCTCCATAGAGAGCTACTGCGAGAGCTCAACATCTCTGAGGTAGGCAATGTTGCAAAGTCCAACAACAGAGGGAGCTGTCAGAGCTTAGTGCACATGGCAAACAGCCACATTGACATATAAACTCACCTACATGAGTACAGCAATGGCTCATGAACCTGCATTTCTGTATGGAAATGAGCCATTGTCAGTGAAAGATCGTAAATTTCATGGCAATGACGGAGGATTGGTGGCAGATTGATGGGGATATGATGGAGAAGACATGTTAGTGCATATTGGTGATGTAACTTCGACACAGATCTGACACAACATTGCCATCCTGAGCCCTTATCGAACCTTAATGCACCTCGGCCCTGGTGTTCAGACAGTTAGCCTATTGTATTTAAACCATTAATACAGGTCTTTAAGCCTTTAATGCACATCTTAGTTTTTAGAAGCCATTTAGATCTTGCTCGTACAGGTGATACCAATGCCACTGCACCTCCCCCAAATTTATTTTGCTTTTGTACTGTGGTCTGTCAGCTGAATGCATGTGTGCATGTGTGTGTGTGTGGGGGGGGGGGGGGGGATGCATTTTAAAACAGCCAGCCGACCCATATAGGTTTCAGCATTACTTTATTAGCTAAAGTCCAGCTTGTGATTGTATAAATTAAAACAATTCAGTTAATCATATGAATAGTCTGCACACAAGCTTAATCCTCCTCAACCACTGATACTGTCCTGGCATCATGTGAACATCTCTAAAGGCAGCAATACACCATATTTTGGGTTGCTGGACATGATAATGGTGTTGCTGATATCTGTTTTTTGTAAGAACAAGCCCTAGGTTTCTTAACCCCTTAACGACCAGACGATTGGCGCAGTGACTTGAGTTAAGGACCGTGGAGCATTTTTTTTTCTTTTTCTGGTTCTGGACTCCCCGAACGGCGTGCAGCTGCGGGGGGAGCCCGGAACTCCATGACGGTCATAGTAAGTCATGGGTCATTCAGTCAGATCGACCCTTGACGTACTATGACCGTCAAGGGTCGTTAAGGGATTTAAAGTATGTATTTATTTTTGCAGTGCTCTTATAATAAATAAATAAACCAACCCCTATTTAATCTTCTTCTGAGCATTAAAGCTCTGACCAATTGTAAAGTAACATGTGGGGGAGGGTCATGGTTTATGTCAGAAAATTATACTAAATGGGAGTAGTCAAAACAAATCAAAATTAAGCAGAAGTGCTTACTTTTAAGAAAGTAATACTTGTTAAAGCTAGTTGGATATGTTTTATGATCTCTTAGGACAGATTGCAAAAATATATATATGAAGACATTAAGGGGTGACAGTCTCCGTTAACCCCCTTGATTGCTAGGACATCTCTAACTTGTTGCAAAACACTTCATTTCTTACATCCAAGGGTTTTAAAGGCTATTATTCTGTACTAGTGTAAAAGCCCATGTACACGGGCCAAGGTCCAGGTGATGGTAACCCTTTGAGTGACAGAGGGGTAGCCAACGCATTGCTTTGCAATGCGTTGCGTACCCCTCTGGCACTCAAAGGGTTAAGAGGCCGGCCCTGCTCTGCATCCTGCCGCCGACGCAGTCATGCACAGTATACACTGCCCGAAAGCACAGAATGCTTCCAGCACAGAACTCCCAGCATTCTGTGCGTTTGGGCAGTCTGTACTGCGCATGATGGCTTCTGACAAACATCCTAGTGAATTATTATATAGGATCAGTAAATCCAAAGTTGTAATTTATCCTGTGGTAGATAAGAGACATTATAAATCCTAGAGACTGGCAGTGTAAAAGTGTACCTTTATTGAATAACCGAGTAGCTCTGGGATGCAAACCTTCTAGACACTTTAAGGTCTCTTCTTCAGACATATTTAGAAAGAAGGCTGAATATAAAACACATGACAGGTTATTCACTCATGCAAATAGTTTTTACATTAATCTTTTGAGAGCCAGAGGGGCACTCAAAGGGTTAATTGCCTGAAGACGAGACCTAAAGGTATCACATTTACTCTACTTGTCTCCTGCTTTTTCTATGACTAGCACGGTACTACCTTTTGTAACAAAAAACAAACAAGAAGGGGGCACCAATAGTGCCTTATTGCACCATATACAATAATGTGTAAAACAAATATATCACAATCACATTAGAAAGTAGCTGTCCAATAAACACACCAACAAATACACAGAAACAAATGTTCTCCTATAGCTAAAGAAACAGAGACACACACACACACACAAACATAATATCCTGATATATACATTTTTATCACTCAGGCAGGCCTTTTGGAGTAGGCTGACCAGACCTCACCTTTAATGCCTAGGGAAAATGCATACTGCAGGTCTGCTTTGATTTCAGTGAAGTACTGAAATATGCCTATTACCTATGTGTCCCCGGTTAAAGGTGAGATCTGGTCAGCCTATTTTGGAGGCTCATATGCCAGTGTTTCTTTCCTCCCATCTAATGACTAATATGAGGGGCTGTTCCAGTGTTCCCCTGACTACATAGCAGCCTATCTACTTTAACTTTCTCTGAAATCTACCAAATGCCAATTTATTTGCAGTCTGGAAACTGCCTCTTTCTCTGAAAATATCCAGTGCTGAGGGCTGCCACCATTTTATTGGAAACCAAAATTCATTGAGACATTAATGTAGATACTTTGCTATCTAGCTGTACATATAAATGAAAAACTAAAATATATTAATAGTAGTAAACAGTTGGTATGGGTGCTAGGACATGAGTAGCTGTAGTAATGAAAGGATAGGGGTGTGATGTTATTAGATTATTAACATATTGTATGCTAATGCATACCTCCCAACTGTCCCTGTTTAGGAGGGACAGTCGCTCTTTGAGACCCAAATCCCTCTGTCCTTCTTTTCTACCCTTTTGTTCCTCTTTTCAGGAGATCAGAATGAGTAGTGTGTATCACATAGATCCACTGCAATAAAACTTGCATAAATGTGTAGTTAATCTTTAATATGTGTGTTTATAAATTAATCTGTGCCAATAGGTCATGAAATAGCCTAAAAATTCTCATAATGCCCCGGCCACCAGCCACACCCCCATATACACCACCTAAAACACGTGTCCCTCTTTGGCCATTTGAAATGTTGGGAGGTATGCTAATGAACATAGGTCAATATTTATAAAAGCAAACTGGAGTAAACCAACTGCACCATAGGGGACCAAAAAGGACTAAATCCCAATGCACTTGAATGCAGATTTTTAACCTTTTGAATGCTACAGGGGTCTTCTCAATGCTTTGGAGACCTTGCTAGCATTAACCCCTTAACCTCCAGTGATTTGTCAGGGCCATCACTGGTGTTCTTGCCTAAAAGACCGATAGCAGTCCTGGCACGTCACATATTTTTTGCTCACAGTGCTATGAGCACCAGTGGGGTTGGAAATTGATCGGAGCAGTCACTATCAAACCCCAGTTCAGCGTGCTAGTTTCAAACGGGCCATTTTAAGTGCAGGAAAAGATTATATATATCATAAGTAGACCTCTGTTTTGAAGATCGTAAACAAGGGTCAGTGCAGCCATCTTGAACAGAACGTGTAGAACATGATTGGCAGTGCTCTATCTGTCAAGTACCTGTCCCTTTTCCCTGAGGCTAGAGTATAGTGTACTCACTCGTCCTGTCAGTGTGTCTAAAGACATGCTGTTGAGCAACAGAGAGGTGAAGGAATACGGCAGATAACTAATACACAGTTAAAGGAAATGTCCTGCTCTGATCATTGTAGGACTTTGCTTTTAACTGTGTATTAGTTGTCTGCCTTGTTCCTTTATCTCTCCGTTTTGTGCCAGCAGGTCTTTAGACACACTCCAAGGCGATAAGGGAATTTGGTGGACAGGCATACAAGGCCATGGGGGACAGCCGACAGTGCAATCAGATGAGGTCAGCTCCACACTGACACCAAAACTAAAGTTTGTGAGTTATTTTATTTGGAAACAGACCTATTAAAAAACCAGAAACATCAATTTATGGTTGTTATTACTTCCTTTAAGATGAGGATGTATAGAGGTGACAGTTCCACTTTAAGGTGATAGGGGTTAAAAGCCCAATTTAATTGAACAGGAATTTATGTTTGTCCTCTATGATGCAGTTGTTTACTTCAGAATAACTCCAGTATATAATATACTAACATGGTAACAGTTGATGAGGCTGAAAAAAAACATATGTCCATCAAGTCTAGCTCATGCCAAGTCACCCCTTTTGCTTTTATAAATATGGGCCAAACTGTTTTACGATTGTGTGAGTGAGTCCCTCTGATTATTTAGCGGTACGATGTTCAAACTAAAATGTGAGTAACTCTGGGGCAAACCAACTGCACTTTGAGGAATAAATACAAATTCACACTGATTTAAGCTTGGTTTAACCCCTTTAATTCTAGAGAGGTCCTCAAAGCATTGCTTCACATTCAAGGGGTTAAAAGCCCTATTTAAATTATTGGGAATTTGGGGATTTTTTTTACATTTCTGGTGCAGTTGGATTACCCCAAAATTTCACCCCCTCTTTTGTTTTAAACATTGGATCAATAAAGCCAGGAATATTTTTTTCCTTAACCCACTTTGGGGAAAAAAACAGATATAGCGTCCGTGTTTTTATTACATTTATTCATTTCATTGCATTAAGATATCTGACAAACTTTGATCTTGATGTTCTTTTTTCAGCCTCATCAAATATTTAACTACTGTACATAAAGCACAGTAATAATTCATGTCATATATCTCAATAATCTCAATAATATTTATATATTAAGGCGAGATTAAAGAAATACAGCAATTACTTATATGCAATGCAAACATATAGTATATAGAGGGCTCTTTTTATTAAAATATTTTTTCATGAAACAACATTTATTGTAGGTCTTTTCCTGCTGAGAAAAAGAAAGATAATCCAACTGCTGGGTTTAAATAGTTTTTTTTAACATTAACAATGCTCTCTAGTGGTCAATATTCAATTAGTTATTGTGTTGCAGTCTACTGGACTGAGTCACTGACTCAGTGATAGTCTCTTTCTGACAGTTTGGTCTTTCAGGAAATACTGAAGCTTTTTCTCACTTCCTGAAAATTTGAATGTTTGTAACTTTTGAATAAAACAATTGAATTCAGGGGGAATACCCTTGTTTTACTCAGCAGGCAATGCCATATAATATATAGATTTTCCTAAAAATATTTACTGTCCCTTTAATCTGTGAATGGCAGAGACTCAGTCAAATACTCTTACTACATTAAACTGTAAGTGCTCACAAGCAGGGCCCTCTGATCCTTCTGTTCTCCACATTTGATTTGTACTATTTAATATCTCTGTGTGTCTATTCCCTATTGTACAGCGCTGTGGAATTGGTTGGTGCTATATAAATAAAGAATAATAATAATAATAATACATTACATTTTACCATTCACTGATTTATCCGTAGGTTTGTACTCTCTCTTTTATTACTGAATGAGTACAAAAATATACCAATAGTTTATGAGTGACACCTTAATTCTTTGGACACCTTGGCTAAGCTCAGGCCTTGGACCCTTTGTGTACATCAGGTACCTCCTTTTCCCCCAGGCTACTCTCTCTCCAGGACATGGACCTTGGACGAAATATGTATGTTACATGCATAATACCTAAAGTTGGACACCAGGCATGATCAAGCAGAAGCAACAATTTATGGTGAATCATTCTCTCACTCACTATTTGCTTCCCTTGGAAGGACTCTTTCCTCTAATCTGCTTCATCCCTTTTAAATCAATGGAAATTTGGGGATTTTTTATTTCTATGGTACATTGAATTTGCTTCAGAATTTCACCACTTCTCATCAGTACATCAGCCTCAGTGGATCTTCTGAAGAAAGATGTGCATATCTGAAGCATACACAGAAAAAGATGCAAGGAGAGTATATATATATATATATATATATATATATATATATATATATATATATATATATATATATATATACACACACACTAGCAATGTGGGATGGCGCTGCCCGTCAGGATACACGGATGCAAGACAAACACACACAGAGACACCCACGCAAATGCACACGCATGCACTGAGATGCATAAAGAGCGACACAGTCATACACACATACATGCAATGCACAACATACAGACACATAGAGTGTGATACAGACATGCAACACACACCGTTAGGAACACACAGGCACACAGAAGTGAGTCATAAGGGGGTGACTTATGTGTCATTGTAATGAGTTTGTGTTTGTACTTATGCCTCCACTGTGGCATTCATTCATGTAATTGAAATGCATGTGGTAATTGCACATACTATGGTTGAAGGTGGATCGTGCTAGCTCCCGGGGTGTGAGTGAGTGTGTGTGAGTGAGTGGCATTCATTCATGTCGTTGAAATGCATGTGGTAATTGCACATACTATGGTGGAAGGTGGATCGTGCTGGCTCCCAGGGTGTGAGTGTGTGTGAGTGAGTGGCATTCATTCATGTAGTTGAAATGCATGTGGTAATTGCACATAATATGGTAGAAGGTGGATCGTGCTGGCTCCCGGGGTGTGAGTGAGACTATGGTGGAAGGTGGATAGTGCTGGCTCCCGGGTGTGAGTGTGAGTGAGTGCGTGTTGGTGTGAGAGTGAGTGATTGCATGTGAGTGATTGCGTGTGAGTGATTGCATGTGAGTGTGTGTGTGATTGAGTGAGAGTGTGTGAGTGTTAGAGATTGTGAGTGAGTGTGAGAGTGTGTGAGTGAGAGGGTGTATGAGAGTGAGTGAGAGAGTGTGAGTGTATGTGTTTGAGTGTAAGAGTGTGTGAGTGAGAGTGTGTCAGAGTGTGAATGAGATAGTGTGAATGAGAGAGTGTGAGATTGAGTGTGAGTGAGAGAGTGTGAGTGAATTATTGTGAGTGTGTATGATTGAGTGTGAGTGAGAGTGTGTGTGTGTTTTTTGTCTGATGTGTTTGTGTCTGTGATGTAGAAGCGAGTGGCAGCCATTTTGTTTTTTCAGTTACTTGGATAGTGGTGGGCGGGCTGGATAGTGGGGGCAGGCCAACTCCCTGCATGTTTTAAATCACCCCCCCCATTGAATCATGCAATGGGAGCAGTAACTCCTCCTTACTTAACCCTTTGAGTGCCAGAGGGGTACGCAAAGCATTGCTTTGCAATGTGTTGCATACCCCTCTGGCACTCAAAGGGTTAAGTTGAGGTAACATAGCAATATAACACACGGTAGCTCTTCAGTTGAGGCAGCGTAGCAATATGCTGAGGGAACAAATAGAAAGTGGTGTTTGAGACTTGCCCTCTATAACATACAGCAAAGCATCTCTCTCCCTTTAAGGAGAAAGTGCGGGAAGCAGGAAGTGGAGGAGTGACAGTTGAAAACAGACAGTTAGTGAGGTGACTGAAGAGATGAAAAGCGTTAAATAAAAGAGTTGCTATTAAGTTTATCCCTGAGTTTGTATTTTATGGAAACATTACACCCTTGTACTGAAATAGAGTGTATGGAGGGTTACAGTTATCTGTGGGAGGTGAAACAGTGTGTTTGTGGGGTCACGATCCTGAGTGAGAGTGTGTGTGGACCAGGAGAAGTTATTGATATCCCCTACTTCAGGAGAGAGTGGCAGCTATATTTTTTTTTGTCAGTTGGATAGTGGTGGGCGGGCTGGAGGGGGCGGGCCAACTCCCTGTATGATAAACTTGCCCCCATTGAATCACCCAATGGGAGCAGTAAAGTCCCCAATAGGAGTTGTGTCTCCTAATGAGACATACATTATGTAATGAGGCATTCTGTTCAAAGTGTGTTTGTTTTCTGAGGAGACATAAATTATGTTGTGTGTGTGAGGTACCATAAATTATGCAATGAGGCTTATTCTTTTTTATATATATATATATATATATATAACGGCGAGGTGTGTGCATGCAATAATATAATATACTCACAACATGAATCAAACCAGGTCCAATCAAACTGGTTAAATGAGCCAGTGGGGAATATTGGTGCCGGTTCTCCCTGCAACAGAACCTCACAAATATGCAGCCACCAGTTCAGACCATTAAATCTCCAATAGATAGAAAGAGCCTTCTCACAGCTGACCAAACGAAGATGAAAAAATATATCAACATCAAAGGTTTTCTATGGGGTTGAGATCTGGAGACTGGCTAAGCCACTCCAGGACCTTGAAATGCTTCTTACGAAGCCACTCCTTCGTTGCCCGGGCTGTGTGTTTGGGATCATTGTCATGCTGAAAGACCCAGCCACGTTTCATCTTCAGTGCCCTTGCTGATGGAAGGAGGTTTTCACTCAAAATCTCATGATACATGGCCCCATTCATTCTTTCCTTTACACGGATCAGTCGTCCTGGTCCCTTTGCAGAAAAACAGCCCCAAAGCATGATGTTTCCACCCCCATGCTTCACCGTAGGTTTGGATGCAACTCAGCATTCTTTCTCCTCCAAACACGACGAGTTGAGTTTTTACCAAAAAGTTATACTTTGGTTTCATCTGACCATATGACATTCGCCCAGTCCTCTTCTGGATCATCCAAATGCTCTCTAGCAAACTTCATGTACTGGCTTAAGCAGGGGGACACGTCTGGCACTGCATGATTTGAGTCCCTGGCGGCGTAGTGTGTTACTGATGGTAGCCTTTGTTACTTTGGTCCCAGCTCTCTGCAGGTCATTCACTAGGTCCCCCCGTGTGGTTCTGGGATTTTTGCTCACCGTTCTTGTGATCATTTTGACACCACGGGGTGAGATCTTGCGTGGAGCCCCAGATTGAGGGAGATTATCAGTGGTTTTGTATGTCTTCCATTTACGAATAATTGCTCCCACAGTTGATTTCTTCACACCAAGCTGCTTGCCTATTGCAGATTCAGTCTTCCCAGCCTGGTGCAGGTCTACAATTTTGTTTCTGGTGTCCTTCGACAGCTCTTTGGTCTTGGCCATAGTGGAGTTTGGAGTGTGACTGTTTGAGGTTGTGGACAGATGTCTTTTATACTAATAACAAGTTCAAACAGGTGCCATTAATACAGGTAACGAATGGAGGACAGAGGAGACTCTTAAAGAAGAAGTTACAGGTCTGTGAGAGCCAGAAATCTTGCATGTTTGTAGGTGACCAAATACTTATTTTACCGAGGAATTTACCAATGAATTCATTAGAAATCCTACAATGTGATTTCCTGTATTCTTTCCCCCCATTCTTTCTCTCATAGTTGAAGTGTACCTATGATGAAAATTACAGGCCTCTCTCATCTTTTTAAGTGGGAGAACTTGCACAATTGGTGGCTGACTAAATACTTTTTTGCCCCACTGTAGCTGGAGCGCCTCTGTGTATCATGCAACCATTAAGTAGGCAACATATTGTCATGTCGCCATTTTGAGCATGGTGACTTAGTTAAAAGGTCTCCTTTCAAAAGTGAACACAGGCCAGAACCCTTAATAACAGGGCCTGGGAGTGGGGTGTCTCATACGGCGCTGGCTTACCTAAGGCCAAGAGGTAGGGGTTAAAATAAGTGTCCGTGCAGGCGCAGCTTCTTCTACAGGCAGCTGAGCTCCTCTGTGGACTGATTGTGGCTGTATCGTGGGCAGCGGGCTGCAGAGCTCCTGTCACTCAGTCACAGGAGTACTGTTCATGAGTCGGACATCACGTTGTTCGTCCGGGGCCGCGGTGGGCAGGGCTGTGGCTCCCTGCAGGCTGCACTGTGTGTTTGTCTGGGAGGACTGGAGGCCGGAGGCAGGGCAGTACTGTACTGTCTGTTCTGTAACTTCTGGAACCTCCCGGTGAAGTGGACTCAATGTAATGCACAGCCGGCAGCAACTCCTTCATACTGCAGGCTAATTAAAAAAAAAAAAAAAAAATCCCAAATGACAGGCACCCCTCTTTGGAGTGCACCTGTAGGCAGATGCCTACTCTGCTTAATTGTAAATCCAGCCCTGACAACACAGCTGTTTTTTCCTTATGCTATTACCCAGTGAGTTTTCAGGTTAAATATTTTTTACTTAGAAAGTGAGTCCTGCCCTACGGGGCCTTTTCCATCTGGGTGACAGGACTGTAGAAACTCCCATGGGCTGAACACACCTTTCTTCTGTGTTCCTTTGCTTTTCCAACCCATGTGATCACCAGTTAAATATTCTTCAGCATCTCTAATGAGAAAGAACTGGAGGATGCTCAATAATCCACCATGTAGATCTTTGGTGCTTCATCTTTTTTTTTTTTTTTTTTTTTTGATGAAAGTATTTTACCAGGAAGAATACATTGAGATTATCTCTCGTTTTCAAGTGTGTCCTGAACTCATTTTATCGACCTCATAGAGGTGAAAGGCTGAGTTGACCTTGCCAGGACTAGAACCTGCAACCTCATGGTTTAAGCAGATTCTATAGGTGGTGTATTAACCAACTGAGCTATCTCTTAACTGTATTTCGGGGTGAACTCAGTAAAGATGCAACTTGCTGAAGATTCATTCATGTGAGGTGATAATCACTAGGCACAATAGCTCAGTAGTTCACCTTTCAGAAATGGCTAACAATCCATCACTGTGCTGGTGTCACCCATGTGAAGGGGCAAAAAGAGCATGCATTATATTACAGTCATGGAAATAATTAGAGGCTTTTAGGGCTCTTTTATATATCAACAGAGGAGTCAAAATCACATTGTAAAACTCAGCTACGTGTTATTGTTGTGTGATTTCAATGTGATGTCATTGAAATCCAAACCACACATTTATAGCTGCATTATTGCATTGTTGGTGAAAATTTACAGCATGCTGCACGACAATAGCAGCCCATGCTGTCTGTGTGAAATGCCTTATAGGGCACAATGATTCCCAAAACATGCTTTTTTCTTGCATCACTCTTGCTGCAACAATGTCGACCAAGTGAAAGGACTTAAACAAAAATGTTTCTTAGCAGCATTTATCTTTTAAGTAAAACTGATTGTGCAAAAAAAATGGAACTGGCAGTTACACTCTAAATAATCTCCATGCATTTTATGAGTTATACCCTGTGTAAGCAAAACTTTAAACACAAAGCATGTGGCAATAATATACAGATGTTTCTGTAATCTATATCAGTGTTAGTCAGTTCTGGCTAATCCTCAGAGTACTGCTAAGAGCTTTAAACATAAACATAAAGCTTTTGTAATGTTTAAGTGAATCTAATCATCATGTTGTGATGCTGTAGCCTGATGTGCAAACAGTGCCTGGCAGTGGTAGAAGGTAGAGGGCCAGCCTTCAATTGCATCCCTTCAACACAGAGCATGAATGAAAGATACATATTGCAGGGCTTAATAGGAATCATTTCAGCCCTATTACACCCTGTAGCTCTCCATTTGTGGTTGGACTACAGTTCTCATCATCCACAGCCCTGCAGTATGTATAGTTCATAAGCGGCTCATATTAACCCTTTGAGTGCCAGAGTGGTACATAACACATTGCTTTGCAATGCATTGCGTACAACTGTGGCACTCAGTTGGCTAAAGACAGGAAGTGGGGATCAATTACACTGCCTCTTCAGTATGTTAAGTATGAAATATACCCCTTCCAACATTTCACAAATGGGAAAAGGTATATTCACAGCCACTGCTACCACCCTCATATGTTATGGCATTTTTCTGCATTTTTAGATAATATTACCACACCTCTGCCTCTCTCACAACTACACTTTTCTCTCTCGCACACATTTCTCCTCTCACACACACACACCTCTCTCACAACTACACCTTTCTCTCTCACACCTGTCTCTCCTCTCACATCTCTCTCTGTCTCTTACACACCTCTCTTACAACTACATCTCTCTTACACATCTCCTCTCACAAATACATCTCTCTTACACATCTCCTCTCACAAATATATCTATTTTACATGCATCTCTCTTCCTCTCACAACTACATCTCTCTTACACATCTCCTCTCACAAATATATCTATTTTACACCCATCTCTCTTCCTCTCACAACGACATCTCTCTCACCTCTCACATGCACCTCTCTCTCTCTCTTTCTGTCACAACTATATATCTCTTTCATCTCTTTCCTAACAACATATCTCTTTCACAGATTCTGTCTCTCAAGCACACATATTTGTCTCCTCCCTCACAACCACACCTCTCTCACACCTCTACCTCTTTCACAACTACTTCTTTCTCATTTCTAAATCATTTTTGCACAGGGGATGAATGAAACATGTTTTTGTTCAGATTCTATTTTAAACCTTTGAGTACCACTGAGGTATCCAACACATTGGCCAAGATGCACTAAGGTTCGATAAGGGCTCAGGATGGTATTGTTGTGCTGGATCTGTGTAGAAGGCAAATCACCAGTATGCACTAACATGTCTTCTCCATCATATCCCTGTCAAGCCTCCATCAATCAGACACGTCAATGACAGGTTTACAATTTTCCACTGAACTCATTGTTAGTGGCTCATTTCCATATGGAACTGCAGGATAATGAACCATTGTGATATTCATGTGTTTATATGTTAATGTGTCTGTTTACAACATGCACAAAGCTCTGATAGCAGCCTCACTGTCCCATCACCTACCTGACGTTGGTGATGTTGAGATCTCCCGGTAGCTTTCTATGCAGCTTCAGCCATGGTCAGAACCCCCTTAAAGGTACAGTAATGTGCCATAAAAAATGTTTTGTTTTGTAGTGTTTAAAAAAATACCTTCTATGGCACAAATCCTATCCATAAAAGTTTGTGAGATAGTCACATGTAAAGTTTCCCTTCTCCTGATGTCAGCTGTAAAGCTGACAGCAGGAGATCCGTGTCGGCCGAGACGAGGAGGCTCTGCAGCAGAGCCGCAATAGTGATATTGGAAAAGAATTACTTCATTGCAAATCAGGCACACTTTGTAGACCTTTCTAATGAAGTAATTATTTTCTGATGTCGCGATTTCGGCTCTGCTGAAGAGACGCCGGCTGGTCCCAGGACCGGGCTCTCCTGCTGTCAGCTAGACGCTGACATGAGGAGAAAGGGAGGGGGGAACTTTACATGCAGATATCTCTCAAACCATAAATGTCTGAGAGATAGGATTTATGCCATATAATATATTTTTTTAAACACTAGAAGACAAGAATTTTTTTTATGGGATATTAGTGTCTCTTTAAATAGCATAGCAGTATTGCAGAAACTATGGCTTCCATGAGTGCCAATGTAGCTGATAAGATATGTATAAACCATACAAGAATAATCAGGAGCATGAAAATATCTTGTTAGGGTGTGTCCTGACATTGAAACACTTAAAACAAGGTATATAACTATCAAGATGCAAAAATGATTGGTGGACTAAATAATTAGTGGTAAACATTTGTGAATATTATAATATAATATATTTAAGTGTAGGTTGTAGCACATAATCCCATATATGGTAATTCTGAATCATCATCGTTGTACATGTGGTGGAAATAAACATCTGATTAATTTAAATAGGGTCTTTAACCCCTTGGATTAGGGTAACCAGACTGCCCCTTTAACCAGTGACACATAAAAAATGCATACTGCAAGGCTGCTTTGATTTCAGTGCGGCCCTGAAATATGCCTATTTCCGGTTCATTTTTAAAGGGTTGCACGCAAAAGAGCGTGCAACCTTTTAACACAGTAACCATGTCGCTATGGTTAAAATGGCGCCATGAGAATCTCACACTGCATGAGAGAGCGAGACTCTCATGTCGTATAGTGAAAGATCGCATACCCGTAACTACAACTCCCAGGTCTGGTCAGCTTACCTTGGATATTATAGAGATGCTATAGAGCATTGCATTAGAGAACTCTCTAGCATTCAACATGTTAAAACCACATTGAAAATCATCAATTTTATCCTTGTAGTGAGTCAGCTGCAAGTGAGTTTACAAAGCCTTCTTTATTTTGAATATTGCATTTAACCATTTGAGTGCCAGAAAGGGGCAATGCAACGCGTTGTATACCTTTGTGGCACTCAGAGGGTTAAGGGGTTAAAATACCCACTTAAATAGATGGAAACAATTATTTCATCCCATAGTGCAGCTGGTTTGTTTCAGAATTGCACCCCAGTATGATTGTGTAGTTTAACCCTTTGAGTGTCAGAGAAGTTTTCTCACACGTTGCATACTCTCTCTGGCACTCAAAGGGTTAATAAATTTTGACATGCCCCCAAAGCCAAGGCTGCCCTAATTACTGACAAATTGCTCCACAGACTTCAATAGAAATATGTTAAATTGTTTACACCTATTTGCAATTTAAGCTAGGACAAAGTCTCAGATGTTAGAATGGTAACTCTACCACTTGAGACTTTGGTCTAGATTATATTGCAGATGGTAAGTGTTATCTGCTTTTTTCCTAACAGATTTCCATTGAAGCCTATGGAGCAATGTGTTGATAAAACTCTTGATAAAGTTATCAACTTCAGTGTACAGTTGTGCTCAAAAGTTTGCATACCCTTGGAGAATTGGTAATATATGTACCATTTTTAAAGAAAACATGACTGAGCAGGCAAAACATATTTATTTTATTTCTTATGGGATTCATATTCAACTATAGGTTATAACAGAATGGGACAATCATAAAACAATACATGGCAACAAATAAAAATATGAAATGACCCCTGTTCAAAAGTCTGCATACTCTTAGTTCTTAATATTGTGTATTGCCCCCTTTAGCATTAATGACAGCATGCAGTCTTTGGTCATAGTTGTCTATGAGGCCCTGAATTATTGCAGGTGGTATAGCTGCCCATTAATCTTGGGAAAATGCCTCCGGGTCATGCAAAGTCTTTGGTCGTCTTGCATGAACCGCACGTTTGAGATCTCCTCAGAGTGTTAAGGTCAGGAGACTGTGATGGCCACTACAGGACCTTCACCTTTTCTGCTGTAACCACTGGAGGATCAGCTTGGCCTTGTGCTTAGGGTCATTGTCGTGCTGGAAAGTCCAAGAGCGTCCCATGCGCAGCTTTCGTGCAGAAGAATGCAAATTGTCTGACAGTATTTTCTGATAACATGCTGCATTCATCTTGCCATCAATTTTCACAAGATTTCTCTTGCCTTTAGAGCTCACACCCTCCCAAAACATCAGTGACTCACCACCATGCTTCACAGTGGGGATGGTATTCTTTTTGCTATAAGCCTTGTTGACCCCCCTCCAAACATAGTTCTTATGGTTGTGAACATAAAGCTCTATTTTGGTCTCGTCACTCCAAATTACAGTGTGCCAGAAGCTGGGAGGCGTGCCAAGGTGTTGTCAGGCATATTGTAACCGGGCTGTTTTGTGGCATTGGTGCAGTAAAGGCTTCTTTCTGGCAACTCGACCATGCAGCTCATTTTTGTTCAAGTATCGTCGTATTGTGCTCCTTGAAACAACCACACCGTCTTTTTCCAGAGTAGCCTGCATTTCTCCTGAGGTTACCTGTGGGTTTTTCTTTGTATCCCGAACAATTCTTCTGGCAGTTGTGGCTGAAATATTTCTTGGTCTACCTGACCTTGGCTTGGTATCACAAGATCCCCGAATTTTCCACTTCTTAATAAGTGATTGAACAGTACTGACTGGCATTTTCAAGGCTTTGGATATCTTTTTTATATCCTTTTCCATTTTTAAAAAGTTCCATTACCTTGTTACGCAGGTCTATTGACAGTTATTTTCTGCTCCCATCGCAAAGTATCTAGCCTGTTCAGTGCATCCACGTGAGATCTAACAAATACATTGACTATTTATACACAGACACTAATTGCAATTTAAAAAGCCACAGGTGTGGGAAATTAACATTTAATTTCCATTTTAACCTGTGTGTCACCTTTTGTGCCTGTAACAAGGCCAAACATTGAAGGGTATGAAAACTTTTGATCAGAGCCATTTGGGTAATTTCTGTTATCATTATGATTTAAAAAGGAGCCAAACAACTATATGATAATAAATGGCTTCATATGATCACTATCCTTAAAGGGATAGTAATGTTTCATAATAAAAACAGCTCTAATTAATCATCATAGTATTTGGACTTTGGAGAGTGTTATTTCAATTCTGTCAGAGTTGTAGTTCAAGAGTAATTCAATGACAAAGTGTCCCCCTCCTGCCACTTTTACTGATGTAACACTGCTCAGCCAGAGCAGAAGGGAGGTGCCCGGGTAGATTGCAGAGAGGGACAATCTTCAATTAAGATAAGGGAAAAACCTGAAAAGCTTGTCAAGGGGGGAAGGGCTTTCATTGTTTTCATTGTAAGAAGATTGTCCCCTTCTGTTATCTGGTTGGTCTTACAACCAGATACCCCATCTGAGAAGAGATGGCTTACACTAGGTAAAAGGGAAACTTTGCTTGTGAATATCTCATAAACCATAAAGGTTTGAGAGATAAGACATATCATTCTTCATATTTTTTTAATGCCTACAAAATAAAATAAAGTTAAAACGAAGTATTACTATCCCTTTAAATAGAAGACAGTTTTTTTGCAAGATCAGTCATATTTTCAAAATCAATGCCAAAATTTCAAAATTTCTGCCTGGGTATGCAAACTTTTTAGCACAAGTGTAATTCAAGTCTTTGAGCCCCTGTCTCAGTCACATATCCCACTTTACTGTGATCATACACAGTCTGAAATGTTATGGGCACTTTCACAAGGACAGCCCCTCTTTTGCCCATGTTTTCTCAGTCAGTCACAGTACCTTGTAGCGCCGCCGCTTCTGGCGATGCTTACAATGACGTTCCAGCATAATTTCCATGAGCGGTTGGACGCATCAATACTAGATGCATCATCTGCAAGTGCGAGAGGCTTCAGCATGCTGCAGGCTTCTGTTTTATTTGTTTGAGGCCTGTAGTCTCTTCCTACCTACTTCCTCCCTCTGAGTTGCTCCTCCTACCTACTTCCTGAGGAGGGGTTTAAAGGGCAGACTGATTCCTGACTCAGTTACCCTTACTTTGTTGTTCTGAGCAGTTCATTATCTTGTATTCCTAATTCCTGTGTATGATCCGGCTTGTCTGTCCATCCATTCTGGTGTTGATCTGTGGCTCTGTCTGACTATTCTCCTTGTGCGCTCTGATATGGCTCAGATATCCTTTTTGGTGCAAACCTGTGGCTCTGGCTGACTACCCGCCCCGTGTATAACCTAGGCTTGTCCAACTACCCACTCTGGTGTTGACCTGAGGTTCTGTCCACTGCTCATCTAGCAATCTATTGCTTCAGTGGACATCCTATCTGGTGCAAACCTGTGGCTCTGGCTGGCTACCCGCTCCATGTATGACCTTGGCTCGTCTGACTATCCTGTCTGGTACTTATTAGAAGGCCCTGTCTGTTCGTTCCTTGTGTCGGTTCCGTTCCTCAGACATCCTTCCTAGTACTGATCTGGGGCTCTAGCAGACTTGTAGCTACTCCTGCAGGCTTGAGTCAGTAGCTTCCATGTTGCATACTATATAGACTCTGCTCCTAGACGGATTGCAGGTTGAGTCAGTGCTAGATCTGGGTGTTACCGTACCTCGAAACTCCAGTAGACTGAAGCCTTGTCTCGGACAGTGTGCTGGAGATACTGGGAGACTGCTATTCCTGATACAGTACTTGCCTCTTCGATCACCCACTGTGTGTATATATATTGCATTACTGTTATTATTCTCAAAATAAAGGTTATCTTAACTATACCGTCTGACTCCTGGTTTTGCTTGCCTACTGTAACACAGTCTCATCTCTCCTGCTTTTCACTACTAATTCAAATACATGGGGAGAGTGTTTGATTTCATGTCGGCGAAAGCCAGTATTGCTGGCTGGTGCTTACATCGGTCAGCCATTCATTGAAATGAGAATTGCAGCATTCAACACTGCTAGTGTGAAAGGTCCACAGGTGACACCATAGGCTGCTATGTAGTGCATCCTTGCTGCAGCACTACTGTATTCATGATGGCACACAATAAAGTTACACATTACTGGGTTCATGAGGGCACACAGTAAAGTTGTACATTACTGCATTCATGGGGGCACACAGTAAAGTTGTACATTACTGCATTCACGAGGACACACAGTAAAGTTGTACATTACTGCATTCATGGGGGCACACAGTAAAGTTGTACATTACTGCATTCATGAGGGCACACAGTAAAGTTGTACATTACTGCATTCATGGGGGCACACAGTAAAGTTGAACATTACTGCATTCATGGGGGCACACAGTAAAGTTGAACATTACTGCATTCATGGGGGCACACAGTAAAGTTGTACATTACTGCATTCATGGGGGCACACAGTAAAGTTGTACATTACTGCATTCATGGGGGCACACAGTAAAGTTGTACATTACTGCTTTCATGAGGGCACACAGTAAAGTTGTACATTACTGCATTCATGGGGGCACACAGTAAAGTTGTACATTACTGCTTTCATGAGGGCACACAGTAAAGTTACACATTACTGCATTCATGTGGGCACACAGTAAAGTTGAACATTACTGCATTCATGGGGGCACACAGTAAAGTTGTACATTACTGCATTCATGGGGGCACACAGTAAAGTTGTACATTACTGCATTCATGGGGGCACACTGTAAAGTTGTACATTACTGCATTCATGGGGGCACACAGTAAAGTTGTACATTACTGCATTCATGGGGGCACACAGTAAAGTTGTACATTACTGCATTCATGGGGGCACACAGTAAAGTTGTACATTACTGCATTCATGGGGGCACACAGTAAAGTTGTACATTACTGCATTCATGGGGGCACACAGTAAAGTTGCACATTACTGCATTCATGGGGGCACACAGTAAAGTTGTACATTACTGCATTCATGGGGGCACACAGTAAAGTTGTACATTACTGCATTCATGGGGGCACACAGTAAAGTTGTACATTACTGCATTCATGGGGGCACACAGTAAAGTTGTACATTACTGCATTCATGAGGACACACAGGAAAGTTGTACATTACTGCATTCATGGGGGCACACAGTAAAGTTGTACATTACTGCTTTCATGAGGGCACACAGTAAAGTTGTACATTACTGCATTCATGGGGGCACACAGTAAAGTTGTACATTACTGCATTCATGGGGGCACACTGTAAAGTTGTACATTACTGCATTCATGGGGGCACACAGTAAAGTTACACATTACTGCATTCATGTGGGCACACAGTAAAGTTACACATTACTGGGTTCATGAGGGCACACAGTATAGCTGCACATTACTGCATTCTTGAGGGCACACAATAAAGTTGTACATTACTGCATTCATGGGGGCACACAGTAAAGTTGTACATTACTGCATTCATGGGGGCACACAGTAAAGTTACACATTACTGCATTCATGTGGGCACACAGTAAAGTTGAACATTACTGCATTCATGGGGGCACACAGTAAAGTTGTACATTACTGCATTCATGGGGGCACACAGTAAAGTTGTACATTACTGCATTCATGTGGGCACACAGTAAAGTTGAACATTACTGCATTCATGGGGGCACACAGTAAAGTTGTACATTACTGCATTCATGGGGGCACACAGGAAAGTTGTACATTACTGCATTCATGGGGGCACACAGTAAAGTTGTACATTACTGCATTCATGTGGGCACACAGTAAAGTTGTACATTACTGCATTCATGTGGGCACACAGTAAAGTTGAACATTACTGCTTTCATGAGGGCACACAGTAAAGTTGTACATTACTGCATTCATGGGGGCACACAGTATAGCTGCACATTACTGCATTCTTGAGGGCACACAATAAGGTTGTACATTACTGCATTCATGGGGGCACACAGTAAAGTTGTACATTACTGCATTCATGGGGGCACACAGTAAAGTTGTACATTACTGCATTCATGGGGGCACACAGTAAAGTTGAACATTACTGCTTTCATGAGGGCACACAGTAAAGTTGTACATTACTGCATTCATGGGGGCACACAGTATAGCTGCACATTACTGCATTCTTGAGGGCACACAATAAGGTTGTACATTACTGCATTCATGAGGGCACACAGTAAAGTTGTACATTACTGCATTCATGGGGGCACACAGTAAAGTTGAACATTACTGCTTTCATGAGGGCACACAGTAAAGTTGTACATTACTGCATTCATGGGGGCACACAGTATAGCTGCACATTACTGCATTCTTGAGGGCACACAATAAGGTTGTACATTACTGCATTCATGGGGGCACACAGTAAAGTTGTACATTACTGCATTCATGGGGGCACACAGGAAAGTTGCACATTACTGCATTCATGGGGGCACACAGTAAAGTTGTACATTACTGCATTCATGGGGGCACACAGTAAAGTTGTACATTACTGCATTCATGGGGGCACACAGGAAAGTTGCACATTACTGCATTCATGGGGGCACACAGTAAAGTTGTACATTACTGCATTCATGGGGGCACACAGTAAAGTTGTACATTACTGCATTCATGGGGGCACACAGTAAAGTTGTACATTACTGCATTCATGGGGGCACACAGGAAAGTTGCACATTACTGCATTCATGAGGGCACACAGTAAAGTTGTACATTACTGCATTCACGAGGACACACAGTAAAGTTGTACATTACTGCATTCATGGGGGCACACAGTAAAGTTGTACATTACTGCATTCATGGGGGCACACAGTAAAGTTGTACATTACTGCATTCATGGGGGCACACAGTAAAGTTGTACATTACTGCATTCATGGGGGCACACAGTAAAGTTACACATTACTGCATTCACGAGGACACACAGTAAAGTTGTACATTACTGCATTCATGGGGGCACACAGTAAAGTTGTACATTACTGCATTCATGGGGGCACACTGTAAAGTTGTACATTACTGCATTCATGGGGGCACACAGTAAAGTTACACATTACTGCATTCACGAGGACACACAGTAAAGTTGTACATTACTGCATTCATGGGGGCACACAGTAAAGTTGTACATTACTGCATTCATGGGGGCACACTGTAAAGTTGTACATTACTGCATTCATGGGGGCACACAGTAAAGTTACACATTACTGCATTCATGTGGGCACACAGTAAAGTTGAACATTACTGCATTCATGGGGGCACACAGTAAAGTTGTACATTACTGCTTTCATGAGGGCACACAGTAAAGTTGTACATTACTGCATTCATGGGGGCACACAGTAAAGTTGTACATTACTGCATTCATGGGGGCACACTGTAAAGTTGTACATTACTGCATTCATGGGGGCACACAGTAAAGTTACACATTACTGCATTCATGTGGGCACACAGTAAAGTTGAACATTACTGCATTCATTTGGGCACACAGTAAAGTTGTACATTACTGCATTCATGGGGGCACACAGTAAAGTTGTACATTACTGCATTCATGGGGGCACACAGTAAAGTTGTACATTACTGCATTCACGAGGACACACAGTAAAGTTGTACATTACTGCATTCATGGGGGCACACAGTAAAGTTGAACATTACTGCTTTCATGAGGGCACACAGTAAAGTTGTACATTACTGCATTCATGGGGGCACACAGTAAAGTTGTACATTACTGCATTCATGGGGGCACACAGTAAAGTTGTACATTACTGCATTCACGAGGACACACAGTAAAGTTGTACATTACTGCTTTCATGGGGGCACACTGTAAAGTTGTACATTACTGCATTCATGGGGGCACACAGTAAAGTTGAACATTACTGCTTTCATGAGGGCACACAGTAAAGTTACACATTACTGCATTCATGTGGGCACACAGTAAAGTTACACATTACTGGGTTCATGAGGGCACACAGTATAGCTGCACATTACTGCATTCTTGAGGGCACACAATAAAGTTGTACATTACTGCATTCATGAGGGCACACAGTAAAGTTGTACATTACTGCATTCATGGGGGCACACAGTAAAGTTGAACATTACTGCATTCATGGGGGCACACAGTAAAGTTGAACATTACTGCATTCATTTGGGCACACAGTAAAGTTGTACATTACTGCATTCATGGGGGCACACAGTAAAGTTGAACATTACTGCTTTCATGAGGGCACACAGTATAGCTGCACATTACTGCATTCTTGAGGGCACACAGTAAAGTTGTACATTACTGCATTCATGGGGGCACACAGTAAAGTTACACATTACTGCATTCATGTGGGCACACAGTAAAGTTGAACATTACTGCATTCATGGGGGCACACAGTAAAGTTGTACATTACTGCTTTCATGAGGGCACACAGTAAAGTTGTACATTACTGCATTCATGGGGGCACACAGTAAAGTTGTACATTACTGCATTCATGGGGGCACACTGTAAAGTTGTACATTACTGCATTCATGGGGGCACACAGTAAAGTTGTACATTACTGCATTCATGGGGGCACACAGTAAAGTTGTACATTACTGCATTCATGGGGGCACACAGTAAAGTTGTACATTACTGCATTCATGGGGGCACACAGTAAAGTTGTACATTACTGCATTCATTTGGGCACACAGTAAAGTTGTACATTACTGCATTCATGGGGGCACACAGTAAAGTTGTACATTACTGCATTCACGAGGACACACAGTAAAGTTGTACATTACTGCATTCATGGGGGCACACAGTAAAGTTGTACATTACTGCATTCATGGGGGCACACAGTAAAGTTGTACATTACTGCATTCATGGGGGCACACAGTAAAGTTGAACATTACTGCATTCATGGGGGCACACAGTAAAGTTGTACATTACTGCATTCATGGGGGCACACAGTAAAGTTGAACATTACTGCTTTCATGAGGGCACACAGTATAGCTGCACATTACTGCATTCTTGAGGGCACACAATAAGGTTGTACATTACTGCATTCATGAGGGCACACAGTATAGCTGCACATTACTGCATTCATTTGGGCACACAGGAAAGTTGCACACTACTGCATTCATGACACACAGTAAAGTTGCACATTACTGCATTCATTTGGGCACACAGGAAAGCTGCACATTACTGCATTCATGTGGGCACACAGTAAAGTTGCACATTACTGCATTCATGAGGGCACACAGTAAAGTTGTACATTACTGCATTCATGGGGGCACACAGTAAAGTTGTACATTACTGCATTCATGGGGGCACACAGTAAAGTTGTACATTACTGCATTCACGAGGACACACAGGAAAGTTGCACATTACTGCATTCATGGGGGCACACAGGAAAGTTGCACATTACTGCATTCATGGGGGCACACAGTAAAGTTGTACTTTACTGCATTCATGGGGGCACACAGTAAAGTTGAACATTACTGCATTCATGAGGACACACAGGAAAGTTGCACATTACTGCATTCATGGGGGCACACAGTAAAGTTGTACATTACTGCATTCACGAGGACACACAGTAAAGTTGTACATTACTGCATTCATGGGGGCACACAGTAAAGTTGTACATTACTGCATTCATGGGGGCACACAGTAAAGTTGTACATTACTGCATTCACGAGGACACACAGTAAAGTTGTACATTACTGCATTCATGGGGGCACACAATAAAGTTGTACATTACTGCATTCATTTGGGCACACAGGAAAGTTGCACACTACTGCATTCATGACACACAGTAAAGTTGCACATTACTGCATTCATTTGGGCACACAGGAAAGCTGCACATTACTGCATTCATGTGGGCACACAGTAAAGTTGCACATTACTGCATTCATGAGGGCACACAGTAAAGTTGTACATTACTGCATTCATGGGGGCACACAGTAAAGTTGTACATTACTGCATTCATGGGGGCACACAGTAAAGTTGTACATTACTGCATTCACGAGGACACACAGTAAAGTTGTACATTACTGCATTCATGGGGGCACACAGTAAAGTTGTACATTACTGCATTCATGGGGGCACACAGTAAAGTTGTACATTACTGCATTCACGAGGACACACAGTAAAGTTGTACATTACTGCATTCATGGGGGCACACAGTAAAGTTGTACATTACTGCATTCATGGGGGCACACAGTAAAGTTGTACATTACTGCATTCACGAGGACACACAGTAAAGTTGTACATTACTGCATTCATGGGGGCACACAGGAAAGTTGCACATTACTGCATTCATGAGGGCACACAGTAAAGTTGTACATTACTGCATTCATGAGGGCACACAGGAAAGTTGCACATTACTGCATTCATGGGGGCACACAGTAAAGTTGTATATTACTGCATTCACGAGGACACACAGTAAAGTTGTACATTACTGCATTCATGGGGGCACACAGTAAAGTTGTACATTACTGCATTCACGAGGACACACAGTAAAGTTGTACATTACTGCATTCATGGGGGCACACAGTAAAGTTGTACATTACTGCATTCATGGGGGCACACAGTAAAGTTGTACATTACTGCATTCATGGGGGCACACAGTAAAGTTGTACATTACTGCATTCATGATGGCACACAGTAAAGTTGCACATTACTGCATTCATGAGGGCACACAGTAAAGTTGAACATTACTGCATTCATGGGGGCACACAGTAAAGTTGTACATTACTGCATTCATGGGGGCACACAGTAAAGTTGTACATTACTGCATTCATGGGGGCACACAGTAAAGTTGAACATTACTGCATTCATGGGGGCACACAGTAAAGTTGTACATTACTGCATTCATGGGGGCACACAGGAAAGTTGCACATTACTGCATTCATGGGGGCACACAGTAAAGTTGTACATTACTGCATTCATGGGGGCACACAGTAAAGTTGAACATTACTGCATTCATGGGGGCACACAGTAAAGTTGAACATTACTGCTTTCATGAGGGCACACAGTAAAGTTACACATTACTGGGTTCATGAGGGCACACAGTATAGCTGCACATTACTGCATTCTTGAGGGCACACAATAAAGTTGTACATTACTGCATTCATGGGGGCACACAGTAAAGTTGTACATTACTGCATTCATGGGGGCATGTCTAGGGCATGTGGTATAGATCAAATAAAGACACACACAACTTGTTTGGATGTAAAACCAGGCCACAGCTTTATTAACTTAAAATTTAATAACCACCACAACTTTAAGCCCTTGCCAAATGCTAGGCATAAACTTATGCCCACCCTACTGAGCCCCAAAAGGCTCAACCCATCTTTTCCTCCATTCCACCACACCCCATTAGCTGGTCTGTGCAGCTCAATGAGGGGCGGTGACCACAACCCGCGACCGTGGTCCGGGTGCTTAATACCCAAGGCCGCTGGCCTGACATCCACCTGTTAACCATGCATTCCAAACATGATGTACCATTTTTCCTATTGGCAAGGGCCAAAAGCACCAAAAGCTGTGACAAATAAAGTAAACCCAGGTACTTTCATGACCCAAAACTCACCAGAAAACAAACCCCAAACTAACAATAAAACCCAAATACAGGGAGGGAGGGAGGGCCGATACTTTTGGTATTCACTTCTGAAAAGGAAGTAATGCTCCAAGTGTAACCCTTTATATTGGTTCCCATGCCCCACCCCTTCTTAAACATTAAAGGGGCAGATACCCCTTACAAGCTTTCTTTGACCCCCCCATAGCCCTGACATGATTCCCCTTCTTAGGGCTTGTGGGGAATTCTCACAGTAAAGTTACACATTACTGCATTCATGTGGGCACACAGTAAAGTTGAACATTACTGCATTCATGGGGGCACACAGTAAAGTTGTACATTACTGCATTCATGGGGGCACACAGTAAAGTTGAACATTACTGCTTTCATGAGGGCACACAGTATAGCTGCACATTACTGCATTCTTGAGGGCACACAATAAGGTTGTACATTACTGCATGCATGAGGGCACACAGTATAGCTGCACATTACTGCATTAATTTGGGCACACAGGAAAGTTGCACACTACTGCATTCATGACACACAGTAAAGTTGCACATTACTGAATTCATTTGGGCACACAGGAAAGCTGCACATTACTGCATTCATGTGGGCACACAGTAAAGTTGCACATTACTGCATTCATGTGGGCACACAGGAAAGCTGCACATTACTGCATTCATGAGGGCACACAGTAAAGTTGTACATTACTGCATTCATGGGGGCACACAGTAAAGTTGCACATTACTGCATTCATGAGGGCACACAGGAAAGTTGCACATTACTGCATTCATGACACACAGTAAAGTTGCACATTACTGCATTCATGTGGGCACACAGTAAAGTTGCACATTACTGCATTCATGAGGGCACACAGGAAAGCTGCACATTACTGCATTCATGTGGGCACACAGTAAAGTTGCACATTACTGCATTCATGAGGGCACACAGGAAAGTTGCACATTACTGCATTCATGAGGGCACACATTATAGTTGCACGTCACTGCATTCATGAGGGCACACAAGAAAGTTGCACATTACTGCATTCATGAGGGCACACAGAAAAGTTGCACATTACTGCATTCATGAGGTCACACACTATGGGTGCACATCACTACATTCATAAGGACACACAGACAAGTTGCACTTTACTGCATTCATGAGGGCACACAGTAAAGCTGCAAAATGTTGGACATATAACCACGTAAGGTGATAATTACCCATATGGATGCAACATAGTCCAACATATTACCTTTCACCACTGGCAATAGATGCAATGTATGTTGTTGATATCTATGTTAAAGTGACCTAAAAGTCAGCAGAGAAGATAGGCCTAGTTCTGCTTATCGTCTGACAAACTGGATGCTTCTCGCTGCAAAGAACAATGTAGTTAACTCCCTTAGAAGCTAGGGAAATCTCCAACAAGTTGAAAAACAGTGACGCTGGTGTACTAAGCAGAACTGAAGCAATTCGTCAAGCAAACCAACTGCCCCATAGTGGACAAATAAGATCCTCAAAGTGTTGTTAATTTAAATGGGTATTTTTAACCCCTTGAATGCTAAAAAGATCTCCAACGAACAATGAACTAATAAGTTGGAGGCCACTGTAACATTCAAGGAGTTAAAATCTTTTATCTTTCGATCTTTTAAATCAATGGAATTCTGGGAATTTCTATTTGTCCCCTGTTGTGAAGTTAGTTTGCTCCAGGATTGTTCATATTTAACATTCAGCATATAGCCCTTAGGGCCTTATACACAACAGAAATAAAGAATAATTCTGGGCCAAACCAACTGCACCATAGGGGACAATTAAAATATCCCATTCACTTAACCGTTTGAGTGCCAGAGAGGTATCCAATGCATTGCAACGCAATGTGTTGGGTACCTCTCTGGCACTCAAAGTCTTAAATATGGCTTTTAACCCCTTGAATGCTAGATAGGTTAACCACACATTTTAAATCAATACATTTGAGACCTCTCTGTCATTCAAGGGGTTAACAGCCCCATTTAGTCACAATTTGTAATCATTCTATGAGTTGCAATTGGTTTAACACAAAATTGCTCCAGTTTTTCAGAACATCAGCTTCTCTGGCATACAAGGAGTTAAGACTTGGAATACAAACCCATACAGGAAAAATTAAAGCATTATCATATTACATGTCATTGTTATTACATTAATCACCAAACAAAAAATATAAATAAACTCTTTTCTTTCCACTGGATCAATGGAATTTTCCTTTCATTTATAATTACACATAAATTTGCATTATAAGCGGAAATAGCATTAGTATAATTAGCTGTGCTTAGTAATTTTAATGAGTTCAGAATAAATTTTTTTAAAACAGATGATTTTTTTGTGGTGATCGTAAAAAAGCATAACGTATGAGAGATGCAATGGATAATTAATTTACTATCAAAATGACAATGTGGCAGCTCCAACGAAGGCCTGGATTCCATTACAGCTGGAAATATTTGCTGAATGTCTGTTTTTAGCTTTGACTGGTATTTCACGCTGCTCAATTCTACAATCACATTCTGACTGAGGGTCAAAATTGAATGACCAATTTGCATTTTTATTTTTTTTTTTTAATTAAAGTTACCATTAGAAACATTTTGGAGCTCTGAAATAAACTCTTAAAACCAAACCAAAAGGCAGGCAAAAGACGTGGCTGGATATAGACCATTTGTCTGAATCAGACAGGGCAAAGGCAGAGCACCCTCCACACATTACCACCACTCTCAGTTAACCTCTCAGTTTCTGCATCACAGGGTTGTCACTGCACTGGCAGTGGATGGGGTTAATCGCCATCTGTAAAACAAACAAGAAAAGCTTTGCCACTCCACAAAAAAGAAAGTATATTATGAACATTAAAATAAATGCAAGACACTTTAAGCTAGGATCTGAAAAATCTTTTTCGTTTATTCTAAACTAGTTGGACAGCCCGTTACACGGGCCACAGTGCCACTGCCACTCGGACGCGGGGCAGTCACGCGCAGTAGAGACTGCCCGCGCCACGGCTGATACAGAGCTCCTTCGGAGCGCCCAGCTCTGTATCAGCCGCGGCGCGGGCAGTCTCTACTGCGCATGACTGCAGCACACGCAGCAGTGTCTACTGCGCATGTCGCGGCGTTACACACGATTTAGCGAATTATTATATAGGATATTTCGTTATTTCTAGGTACATTAAGCTTAATGCTAATATGTAGACTATTGTACTTCTGCGCAATATAGAATTACATAAAAGCTGTTTCTGTATCAATCCTGGCTCCAGCACTAGAAGAATGATACAATGGAGTTTATGCACTAAGGTGTGATAAAAAGGGGATAATGTGGCAATAACTTCTCCAGTGATATCACTTCTCCAGTTCCTATGTTATTCTATGGAGGCTATGCACTAAGATATCCAAAACTGGAGAAATCTTAGTGCATTGACTCCATAGAATAACATAGGAACTGGAGTAGTGATATCACTGGAGACTTTATCTCCTCATTATCACCTCTTTATCACACCTTAGTGTTTAACCTTCATATATTCAGTGGTTTGCTATGTGATAAACTGTATGACTCTGAAGAGAAATCTTCAAGTGATCTTTCTCGTGGGGCAGTACAACTGCATGTTTACAGCCAACCATACTTGAGGGCCAGAACAAACTGGTTTGAAGACACATTTTGCCTTTCTCTGCATTAGCCTATAATATACAAATACAACAATGCTCTTAACCCCTTGAGTGCCATATATCCATCTCTTTGGATACCTCTCTAGCACTCAAGGAGTAACCTATAACTTTGAAATTTTTTACATATTTAAAAAATTTATTCAAAACCACCTACGTTTCATGTTAATAAAAATACAGCAAATGTATAGTTTAGGGAAATAGTCACACTTTTATGTCATAGAAAAGTGAAAGTGATAGTCTCCTGGTGCTGCACATAGCTTAGTTAGCATTTGAAATGTCACTGCAGCACAATTAGCATATGGCACAATGAAAAGCTTCATCGGTATATGTAATGTCACTGGTGCCCCAAATTAGCATACATTATCATATGGTACTAAGTATAAATATCTCATTAATTATTCATTTGCTGGTCTTTTGATTAACATGACACATTGGCATGTTTAATGACATTTTCAAATACGCAAACTTGATTCAAGGTGACAGGTCCACTTTAAATGAACTAGCCTGTGCATGGATATTAGGGAACCATAATAACATAATTCAGTTTTGGTAATGCAGTGTGATATTACAAAGCCTGTTATACTATATACTAAAAAGGTATATGTATCATATATTGAAAAACAAAAATATAATATAATGAAACTGGATATTTCATTCTATGAGATATGTTTTCCACTATGTGATATACATGTATCAGTATATAATGATTTCTGTAATGAGCTGGGGATCAGCTACTCTGAGAATGGGAAATGAAACCGGGCTGATTACTTTGCTTGTACATCTTTTAGGAAAAGACAAGATATAAGGCCGTTAACTTATTGAATTTAGTGCCCACCCCTCTTTAATTCAGATAGGATGTTATTTTTTTATTACATAATTAAACACTTATCGGTGCAAACAAACAAGGGCCTTGGGGCCATTCAAAATGATTATTTGACTGGCACGGATGTCTGCCTGATAGTGATATTCCACACTGCTCAGGCAATCTGGAACATGGCTGTAATGGGTGGTAATGTCTAATTTGCTTACACTGACAATTAAATAGCTCATGATCTATTGGATTAAATATAAATGACTAACATAACATTGATGGTTTTAAAAGCTCTTTCAAAATCACCTAAGTTGGTATAAGGTGTTAGGTCCACTTTAAGCATGGCAACAAGTGAAACATGTAAGTTCCTGTGTTATCACTTTATCTTATTTATGTGAATTTAAATATCATGATATGGAATAGAAGTTAATGTTAATGTTAGTATTCTGATTCCAGAAAGTATGGCCATCTTTGAAATGAAGTGGCAATGAACATATCTGTACTTTCAAAATAGGTGTAGGTTATGCAGGACTACCATCAAGAGGTGTCCCAGACCCAGGTCAGAATGGGGGCCAAGATGAGAACAAACTACAGCATTATCCACATTTTATTTAACACAGACAGCTGTGTCATGCCTTTCATAGATGTGGACTGCTTCCTGTAAAGTATATATCAGTGTTGTGAGGTGATTGGGAGTTACAGTAAAGGAGCTGGGATGAGCTTAACCTCATGGAGCTCCTGGACTGGCTGGTGGAAGGTGTGGGGTGCATTTTCCTCCAGCAAATCAACAGACAGTATGAGGCTAAGCCTGTCCTAGCCTGCATCTCTAACCTGTCACCTCATGCAGCATTGATAAAAGTTTACAGGCAGTGGGCCATGCCACAGCATGACCCAGTTGCCGGTGTTAATTCATATGTGGATAATTCTGATACACAGTTCACAGTTAGCAGTCATTGTCACCTATGAAAGGCCTAGCTGCCTGTATTGGCATCATCACTATGAGAGAGGAGGCCAGGCCAAGTTACATATCTCCCACTTGAAATGGAGATTGTTCAGCTGCTTATTGCTTTTGGTTTGCAAATGAGAGACCTGGTTATGATCTGCTGTTCAGTAAGTCCACTAGGAGGGTGGGCTGGCTGGGCAGCAGATGGTGGCCTGGCCTTGCCTCTCCAAAACAGGAAAAGAAGCTCCATGGTAAGCTCCTCTTCAAGTGGGAGATAGGAAGGTCAGCTGGGCGGCATAAGAACATAGCAAAGGGATCAGGAAGAAGATGGAGCTCTTTCTCTCACTCATCTCTCTGGACTTCTGATTGATTTCATAAGCCTCATGGGATAGGTCCCCAGGATGCCCAGCGTTGCAGTGCACAATAGAGAGGAATAGGGTAAGGTAACATTTTCATGTACTGTAATTCCAGATTGTTTCCCCTTTCTCACCCACCTTCCATATAGTATCCTAATTTCTTTCTTTTCCACCTTTAACCTCCTTTTCTTCCCTTTATTTTACCCCCCCCCCCACACACTTGCATTTTTTTCTTGCCTCCTTTTTAGCATCTCCCACCTTTTTTCATCCTTCCATCTTTGGTCATCTTTGCGCTCGCTTTGTTGCTTTCTCTTGACATCTAAAACTTAATGTTACACACAGTCATGATAGAGATATACAAAACTAATGAATGAAACACTCCTAACTTGGTAAGTCTTTTATTTACACATGTAATGAAATTAATATACCCGACTGCTGTATGATGGACTCCTACCTAGGTAAGTCATTCTGTTTATTTTAGTATTGTATGTAAAAGGCCTGAGATAAGATAACATTCTTTCTGAATACAAGAGATGGGTATTAATCTGAATAAATTAACTACCTTAGCTCTTGTTTCCGATAACTAAGAGCACAAACAAAATTAATTAACTGCTCTCTGAATAGTGTAAATTTTGATGCTGATTGCATTATTTTACAATTAACAGTGTATTGGATTCTCAGAGCTTTAATACTAAATGAAAACCAAGACGTTTGCACTTCAACATAAATGGGGAATTGCTAATATAAAATGATGTTCAGTCTCACTGTTGTCACGTCTGCCTCACTGTTTTGCTGCTGCAGCCATACATTTTGTTTACTCCAGCCAGCTGTTGGATAGTTTCTTCAGACGCAGCTCGCTATTTCTTATTCATTCCTTCTTATACTTTCCTCCCTCATTGACTCGGCTACTTTTGACTACTCTTCTGCATCTTCCTTGTCTGTACATCAAATTCAGTACAGAGATCATCAGAACTTCACTCCACGAAGCTTCAGCATCTGCCAAACAATTGCTCCACTCTGCTGCTATTCAGTACATCGATCATCATTACTTTGCTCCGCCAAGCTTCAATGTCCACCATCACGCCACTCTGCTGGCATTCAGTACACAACTGTCTGTCCTTCACTCAGCTAAGTTAGACAAAGGGCACTCTGGAACTCAAAGGGTTTAAACTGATCTCCCGACCGGCAAGCTGAGGTCTGTGCCTTCTTTGGCACAGACCTCTATTAGCAGCTCCCTCACTGTCCCCAGCAGTCTAGCAATGCAGAGCGCTGGGATATGACATCATCTCCCAGCGCTCTGCATTATTGAAGAGAGGACCGTGCGGGAGCTGATAATAGAGGTCTGTGCAGAAGAAGGCACAGACCTCTCCTTCCACGCAGCATGCTGCTGGACCACCGGGGATGAGCCAGCAAAGGTAGGCATGTAGGACAGTAGGGGTGGACAATGGGGGCCAATGTGGAGGTGATCACTGGGGGCAATGGTGGCCAATGTAGAGGTGGACAATGGGGGTATTGTGGAGGTGGACATTCCTATATATTCCTTGATCTTCTATATGTGATTTGGGATTCCCTGGCAAGATACTTTTCAGTTCTTCTTCCTTCAGTAGTACAGGGGATGTTTACCCCTTTACAACTTTTGCCTAAATCGTTTTGTTATTTATTATAAATAATGAAAAGTGTATACATTTAAAAAAAAAACACAAAAAAAACAGATTGTTTCGAGAAATTAAAGAATAAAATACATCTCTGTACTTACTTCCGGTCAGACTGCATTTACCGGATCTGTACCCCAGTCTGACGCTTCTGTACAGCCTCCTCCAATGACGGGGGCTTTCTGTCTGTAAGCTGGACTGCTCTCATTGGCCAGAAATCGATCTCTGCCAATGAGAGTGATCCAGCTTACAGACAGAAAGCCTCCATCACTGGAGGAGGCTGGATAGAAAGAGACAGAGTGGTAGGCTGCAGCAAGAATCAGGTAACCGTAGTCTGCCCAGAAGTAAGTACAGAGTTGTATTTTTATTCTTTAATTTCTCCAAACAAGCTTTTTTTTTTTTTTTTTTAAATGTATACACTTTTCATTATTTAGAATAGATAACAAAGCAATTTAAAGGGATAGTAATATTTAAGTATTACTAATCCCTATATTAAAGTCCTTTTAAAAATAAATGTATTGCCCCCAGTTTCATCTCTCAAACCTTTATGGTTTGAGAGATGATCGTTCCTAAAGTTGCCCTCTCTCTCCCCCTTCCCTGTAGTCAGCGTTCTAGCTGACTGCAGGGAAGCAAGTCGTATGACTTTCAGGCGGCTCTCCAGCACAGCTGTGATCGCGTTAAAAAAAAAGAAAACTTTCACTGAAATGATCTTCTACGTGTGCTTGGTTTGCAAGCACACGTAGAAGACCGTTTTAGTGAAAGATTTTTTTTTTTAATTAACGCGATCCCGGCTCTGCTGCAGAGCCGCCTGATGATCTATGACCCGATTTCCCTTCAGTCAGCTACAACGCTGACTTCGGAGAAGGGGAAGGAAGAGGGCAACTTTAGGAGCGATCATCTCTCAAACCATAAAGGTTTGAGAGATGACACTGGGGGCAATACATTTATTTTTAAAAGGACTTTACTATAGGGATTAGTAATACTTAAGTATTACTATCCCCTTAAAAAATGTTTCTATTTCGTTATCATCAGGCTTCCATACAACCGTTTTAGATAGGAAGGCAAATCTGTAACAATGTAATGTAGAAATATCCTATATAATAATTTGCTAAAATGTGTGTAATGAAGCAGTCGTGCAGTACAGACTGCTGCGCCTGCTGCAGTCATGCGCAGTAGAGACTGCCCGTGCCGCGGCTGATATAGAGCCGAACGCTCCAAAGGAGCGTCCGGCTCTGTATCAGCCATGGCGTGGGCATTCTGTACTGCGCAAGACTACCCCGCGAATGGCTGGCAGTGGCACTGTGGCCCGCATAACGGGCTCTTCAACTAGAATATACATAATGAGGTAAGTTAGTCGTTAGTGACTTTATGCCCGACACAGTAGACCTTCCTAGAGGATTTTTTTGATCCTTGGATTTTTGGCAATATATAGAAGAGTGGAATTTGAGGATGCTGGATATTTAAATATTCATATTCAAAATCATTTAGAATATTTTTATCCTTTGCTTCTAATGACAGTTCTCTCAATTCCATCCTAAAATTCTTTGTAGGTCCCCTTTTCATTTTTTTAAGTACTAGTGTGCTCAACTTGTCTCAATAATTCTTTGATATAATGATCTTTATCTATCAGTACTGTCCCACCCCCCCTTGTCTTCTGGCTTAATGACCAGTACTTTATTATTTTCCTGTTCTCTCATCACATCACTTTCTTGTTTCGTTATATTCTGTGTCACTTTCTTTCATTCTAATTTTTCAACAGCTTCCAGGACTAATCTTTTTAAAACTTTCCATATAGTTACTGGACCTACCTAATTGGTTAAAAGCAGACTTGGCTCCACAACTAGTGTTTTTATATATATCTTTATTCAAAAAATACTTTTTCAGCTTCAACTTTCTCATGAATTTCTGAATATCAATATATGTGAACATTAGACCAAAACAACATGCACAGTGTTGTAAAAAATACATTAAAAATAAATAATTCTTGGTCAAACCAACTGTACCATAGGGAAATACAAATATTTTCAAATTGTATTGTGACTTTTAACCCCTTGTATGCTAGAGAGAGTTCCAATGCATTGAAAAGCAATGCTTTGGACACCTCTCTTTCAACTAGTTAGAAGCCTCATTTAAATCAATGAACATTTTTCATATCCCCTATGGTGCAGCTTTTAAAGTGATAGTAATACTTCATTTTTAGTATCCCCCATGTCGTAGCCCTTAAAAATCAGAATTAAATGAAACCAGCGGCATCTCTCAAACCTTTATGGTTTGAGAGATATCCGTATTCAAAGTTCCCTATCCCCTGAATTCAACATTATAGCTGACAGCAGGGGGATCCAGTCCGTGAGCAAGTGGCGGCTCTGCAGCAGTGCTGAGATCGTGTTATAGAAACAGAAATCCTTCACTAAAATGGTTTTCTATGAGTGCTTGGTTTGCAATACAAGAAGACCTTTCTGAGGACACTGGATGAGCACACCTCAGGAGTCTGGTACTCAGGAGTTGTCCTGCTGTCTGAGAGGTTGGGTATGATGCCAGAACCCATGACAATATGGAAAGATAAGATCATTTAGCAGTCTGATATTAGAAACAACATGTACAGACATACATCATGATACCTCGTCCACAGGTAAAGACCCTGGAGCAGCGGGACATAGAGGAACATGATCTGTCCGATCTGTGATGTTTTAATCCCAATGGTTAATTTGCTTGAGAAAATGGGAGGAGGTGAGAAGTTCCCTACCTTGCTCTGACTTGCTCTAGATTAGGAACATGCTGTGAATAATGTCTAAAGGTAAGTTAACTTTTTTTTTTTTTTTTTTTTTTTTAAAGAAACAATGTGTTGCAAAACAGCCTGTTTGGGATGAAAAACAAATTTACAGAATCAGAAATATAACAAAATTAGCAGGTTCAGTTTTGGGAGTCACGTGATAGATTGTAGAGGATGAGATGGAAATTTGGAGGCCAGTTAGTAGGAGATTGCAGTTACCCAGGAGGGATAAAATCAGGGCATGTATAATAATTTCGGTTGTTGTTTGGGAAAGGCATAAGTGGATTTTTGAAATGTTATGAAGGAAGAATTGACAGGTTCTCTCCAAGGAGTTAACATGAGTGGTGGAGCAAATATGGCCCTAGGCAGCATGTTGGATAAATGTCAATTCCAACAACTGTGATAGTGAAGCTGGGTGATGGGTCGCATCTAGTAGGGAATACATTGCATTACATTTTTAATATATTTATTTTAAGATGGAGATCCAGGATGATATGGCTAAGAGGCAGATTGGATCAACAGCAGTTTGTATTTGTCCCCTATATTGCTTTAATTTCTCTTTATACATCAGCCTCTGCATGTTTTATAAACAGTGGCTTCTTTGAACATGATATTCTAACATTTTTTGAGAATGAAAGAAAAAAAAATGGAATCTTGAAGCTCACAATGCACCCAGATGTCAGTGATGACATGACAGAGTATCAGCCTTAATTCTCTGGCTTGTGTTTAAATGCAGAGTGCAGGGGAAGGAGGGGGCATGCAGAGCTGACCTGATTACAACATAAATTGGAAGCAGGAGATGCTTTTTAGTATGTAAATGCAGGCCCTAATTTCCATCAAAACTGCAACCATATTTAACTGATTATCTTTCTTCCCTGGTATCATGGAATGGCTTTAATATTCTTTCCTAGTATATTGGAATTCTGCAATAAACTTCATATGCTGTGTTAGTATTTTTGGATACATATCTGGAATAGAGTAATATAAGAATTTAGTCTTTTTTCTTTGTATGTTCAGAAAACTGTTTATGTATAAACTATGCCTTAAAAACTAGGATATGAAGCATTACATTATGGAACATGATATGCTATTTTGTCAGTGACTGATTAAGTATATTTTATATATAACCAAATTGTTAAGTTTAATATACAAGCCCATCATAAGGGCAGGATGTATATCTCTAGAGCCCCTATACAAGGCATCCTTAGCTCTACCCCCACTATTCACATGATCTAACCCACAGCCCCATCCATTGTAGCCTTGTATGGAAAATACTCTTAGCTTAAAACATAAAAATGCAAAAATCGCTCTTAACCCCTTGGATGCTACAGAGATCTCTAAGGCAGATATAAACCAAAGGTCGGTAAAGGTCCAGGATGGAGTTATGTTGGTGAAGTGGTGTTGATGGCACATTAGTATGTTTTCACCATCATATCCCTGTGAATCTGCCAACAACCTACCACAAGCTGCTGATGACATCAGCGTGAATCTGCCATGACTTTTACATTTATGTTTCATTTGCATATGGTAATGCAGTGTAATTAGATATTGTCGTATTCATGTGGGTATGTTTATATGTTAATGTAGCCATTCACCACATACACTAAACTCCAACAGTTGTCTCTGCTATCGGAGTTCACACTCCCAACATCGCCACCCTGAGGATGGAGATGCTGGGATCTACCCATAGCTTTCTATGGAACCAGAGGACAGTTCACTATATCTGCTAAAGACACTTTCAGTGCCATAGGAATATCCATTGTATATCCCTGAGTCTGTCAAAAGGGCAGGACCAGACCAATGACAGAGTGAAAAAGAAAAAAAGAAACAGCATAACAAAAAGGACCTCTAAGGGACTATCGTAGTCCTCTAAAGAATAGAAACCCACTTGGGCTACAATGACTGGGGGCATGCAGTCCTCTCCCACCATACAAGCAGTCTCACAGTCTCTTTACTTGCACTATATATATGCAGGCACTAAACATTCAATTTCACATAACATGCATAGCACATATATCAAGCAAAAAGGTCTTGGCTGTGTTCTTACTTGAATACCGTCTTTTGAATTGCAGTGCAAAGGTAATTTTTGGCAAGGTGAGCAGGTGTGAATGGATGCCAGTGGTGGCAAGGTGAGCGGATTTGAGCAGATGCCAGTGGAGGCATGTTGAGCAAATGTGAGTAGATGCCAGCTTTGCAGATAGGCAAAATCCCATCCTATTTCTCTATAATCCCTTCAACGTCGCCTTTCAGTCTTAAAATCTTGCTGGCAGTGCCTGTGGTGAGAGCAACAGTGTCGGGAGTTACCGGGAGAGAGTGCCAGGACTGTGTGTGGATGGCAGCAAGCAGATATCCAGCCAAAGAGAGAAGGACACTCTGTCATAGGTCTGGTCCTGCCACTTTGACTGCCACAGAGGTATGCAATGCACATCCCTATGGCACTGAAAAGGTTAAGGAGTGATACTGTTTTTGGTGCTGAAGTCAGGGCAAATCCCCTCTGTTCCCCCAGTGGGCAAGTTGGGGAGAAGAGAGAGAATGCTCTCAGGCTTTATGGTTGTTGAACTTCTGGCGATGTGTATGGGAGGGCTTCCTTTACATATCGCCAGCAGTATGACAACTCTGAATGCTAATGAAGAATCCCCCCTTGCATTCTTAATGCATATGGTGGCAAAATCAGATTCCGGCCAGTCTTGCTGAGTCAATAATTTTACCAGTTTCTGTTAGTGCGCCTCATAGCCTATATACGCATCTATCTGAACATGGCTTCTGACCCGCCTCTAATGAAGGTGGACTTTGTACTTTTACCGACAAAAGCCGACCTTAAGATCTTCCTAGATGAAGTCCGAGCTACAATTCGGGAGGCATTGATGGACCTGGGTCTGACAATGAGGATTTAGGCCAGGTGATCTGCAGCATCGTTTGTGGTGAAGTCGTACCGATTCCCAGTGTGGAGCAATCTGCCTCTACCGTGGCTTCTCAAGATGAGGCCCTTGATTGTTGTTGTGGCCTAAAAGGCAAGCTGGGAGGCTGAAATCTGAGTAACACCCTATGTATCCCCGCCTTATCCTCCCTCCGGTCTGGACTTTCCTCTGCTTCGGCTCCAGATTGCTCTGGCATCCACTCTGCAACACCTGATGTCTGTCCTGCTGTTTATGTTGGATCCCGGAGAAGCAATGGGGGCAGGATTCTGTCCTATACCTACCGTAGGTTTCCTGATACTACATGGACATGATTTTGTATGGGACACGGAAATCCTAATCCCTTGTTTGCTGGACGGTGTGGGACTGCGTCCTTCCATGCTGTGGGGGTGATCCTACTCCTGAGCTTTAACAGATGTCTGTTGGCTTGATTCTACCAGATATTGGCTCTTCGCTTGGCAAGATATTGGTTGTAGATGTGTGGTACTGAACCTTTTTCCATGCGGACCCTCGGCTCATTTTCTAACCTCTGAAGACTCTTGTGCCCCTTTGTAGCACACCCCGAGCTTGACTGCCAGTTTACCTCTTTAATGGGGGTCCCCCTAGGGCCCGGGGGGATTAGCCATATTTTTGGTTTTTGGGATCTTCTGGTCTCTTAGGACTGTGCTAAAGTATACTGGGGCAGTACTTTGATATGGGGTAGTATAGTAGGCTGTCAAACATTGTTCATACCCCAACTGGGTCACTCTCACTAATGATTTTATTGTAACACTTGTACTACTGTTATTGTTATGCTGATAGTTGTCATTAAGCTGCAGACTTATCTGGGATCATTGGCTGTTTGTGCTTAGTTATATATATATATATATATATATATATATATATGTGCAACTCATATATTTCCTCAGAGATTACTATTTTCAATTTGATGTGTAACTTCTACCTGTTATTACTTATCTATGCATTGGCAGTTATGGCTAGTTAAATAAGTCTATGTCCGTCTATCCAACGACTATAAATTTGCCACCTTATCCCCCCCCGGCCTCCTGGCAATTACGTGCATGCAGTCAGAGGAGCGGACCTTGCAGTCTGTTCCTTTGTTCACGTTTCTTTACCTCATTCCTCCTATATCTCCTTTCTCACTTTGTAGATTCTGTTTTCTTTATGGTTTCCTCCTGCTCTATTATCCCTATGTTGTCACTTCTGTTCCTCGACAGGTTATATGTTTAGCAGATAGAGAGAATCCTTCCTAACTCTCCAGGATCTACTATATACTCTCATCGCAATTATGATAATAGATAGTAGCTTGTTTATTCTTTGACTTTCCTGACCCTCTGGCTCACTCAGACACACAGTATGACTAGCTTACTTTCACTGACACTTAAAGGGATAGTAATACTTCGTTTTAACTTTATTTTATTTTGTAGGCATTAAAAAAACATGAAGAATGATATAAGTCTTATCTCTCAAACCTTTATGGTTTATGAGATATTCACAAGCAAAGTTCCCCTCCCCGCCCCTTTTTCCTAGTGTAAGCCATCTCTTCTCAAATGTGAGTCTGGTTGTATGACAGGACAGATAACAGAAGGGGACAATTTTCTTTGTATGAAAACAATGAAAGCCCTTCCCCCCTTGACAAGTTTTTCAGCTTTTTCCATTATCTTAATTGAAGATTGTTCCTCTCTGCAGTCTACCTGGGCATCTCCCTTCTGATCTGGTTGAACAGGGAAGGGATACTTTGTTTGTGAATATCTCTTAAACCATAAAGGTTTCAGAGATAAGACTTATATCATTCTTCATGTTTTTTTAATGCCTACAAAATAAAATAAAGTTAAAACGAAGTATTACTATCCCTTTAATGGAAGCTTTCGCATTATAATGCTTACCCTAACTGATCTTTTGAGCATATTTAGGATACCTGGATTGAGCATTGTGTAGATAGTTTTATTTATCTCTACTAGTGTTGAGCGAGCACCCCAATGCTCGGGTGTTCGGGTGCTCTGACCGAGCACCCCCTGAGGCTCGAGTGCTCGGCCGAGCACCCGAACCCCATTGCATTAAATGGGAGGACTCGAGCATTACACCAGGCACCCCCTGCTCTGATGAGGGGAGGGTGCCTGGTCAATGCCCCCCTTCATCTCCACAATGCCCCTCTTCCACAATGTCCCCCTTCCACAATGTCCCCCTTCCACAATGTCCCCCTTCATCTCCGCAATGTCCCCCTTCATCTCCGCAATGCCCCCTTCATCTCCGCAATGCCCCCTTCATCTCTGCAATGCCCCCCTTCCACAATGTCCCCCTTCCACAATGTCCCCCTTCATCTCCGCAATGTCCCCCTTCATCTCCGCAATGCCCCCTTCATCTCCGCAATGCCCCCTTCATCTCCGCAATGCCCCCCTTCCACAATGTCCCCCTTCATCTCCGCAATGTCCCCCTTCATCTCCACAATGTCCCCCTTCATCTCCGCAATGCCCCCTTCATCTCCGCAATGCCCCCTACCTCCAGTCCCTGGTGGTCCAGCGGAGCGTCTGCAAGATCTGTGCCTCCTCCGGCACAGATCCCTGCCACCCGAACATGGCGGGCGAGCACATGGCGGTACTCGTATGAGTACCGCCATGTGCCGAGCAGAGCGATGCTCGAGCCGATCCGAGCATCGGCCGAGCATGCTCGCTCAACACTAATCTCTACCTCTTTCCACCTATATCTTCTTTCTTACTTTGTAAATTCTGTAGTCATGAGGGTTCTTTCCCTGTATACACTTCTCTCTATGTCATTGCTTATGTTTATTGATAGGACAAATGTTAGCGGATAGGGAAGGCTCCTCGTAACTCTCCAGGATGTACTATATCTCCGCACCGCAATTACAGTAATATGTCATAGATAATTCATTACTTGGCTTTCCTGGGCCTTTGGCTCACTTAGACATACAGTATGACTAGTTTTTCCCATCGACACTTCCTGGAAGTTTTGTACTCCAATGCTTACCCTAACTGATCATTTGAGCATACTTAGGAAACCTGGATTGAGCTTTGAGGATATAGTTCTGTATATCTTGTTTGTTTACTTATCATTTAACTCAAGCATTGATTATGCTGTATGTTCTATGCTACCATTACATGCAGTATAATCGGTTGTCAGCTTGTTTCATGTATTGTGCAACTGTGTTATTATCTGATTTGCTATTTGAATGATCCTATGCATATAACTCTTGTATTGTTCTTTGTCTACCAATAAAGCTTTTAAAACTTAAAAAAAAAAAGAAGAAAAGGGTATCTATTTTCGGCAAAATTGGACAGAGCTTGCCATGCATACAATTCAAGACTGGCATGAGGCCAGCTCAACCTAGGTACAACTCAAAGCATAAAGCTCTAGGGTAAGTTGCCTACCCTGTCTAATATAAAACCAGGTCTTGCTGTCATCATTGATCATTTAAGTTGAACCTGTGAAGGTTATTTTCAAAAGCACATTTTGTGGTACTCTATTTTGAAAAGGAGCCTGCAGATCACTGACAGTGAAACTGCTATTTCTCAGAATAGGTGAGTCAGCTGACCTAGTCAACTTTTTTTACAGTACTAGCATTAATGTCAGTGGAGTTTGGCTGCTCCCATGGACTGTACATATAGAAATAATGTTTGAATGCTAGATATGTCTCAAGCTTATTGCAAAGTGTTCAAGGACTTTAATGTGTGTTGCATACTGCTCTGGCACTCAAAGGATTAAGCCACCACTGATTGTAATTGGTCATAAGGTGAACCACAACCTACAGGTCCTATAAATCTAATAAAGTAATTGTTTTAGTCAATATCTAAAAATACTAGGGAAGAATAATCCCATTCCTGTCTTATAATGGATGAGCCCTCACTGAAATCCCAGTATATTATTCTGTCACCTTTTTGTACTATAACTAGTATATGTACTTAGCGCCCTGTAAGCAAGTTAAGAGGTGCAATTGTGGAGCACACCACAGGGAAAATATGTCTCCTAAATTCCCATTGGCTTAAATGGCACTTTAAATGCTTAAATGCTAGAGAGGTTTCCAAAAAGAAATGTGTTGGAGACCTAGCTAGCAATCAAGAAACTAAAAGGACAATCTAGGCAAGTGATCACCATTAATCTTTAATAACCCTTTGACTACCAGGGGGTATCCACATACCTGGGAACTCTCCTGATCTGCCCTGGAGACTCCAGTTTTTTGTGTTAGTTACCAGGTCTCCGGAGACAGAGGCTGATTCTCCAGGTGTGGTGAGCCCACCCGATTAAGCTACAAGCACTTTATGATGCAAATCACGTCATTAAAATAAGCCTGCTGCAGCCCATGAGCCCTCTTCTGGAGGCTCCATAGGTATCACAAGCATTCCAAATCTCTGGCACTCAAAGAGTTAATCAACATTAAAGCATTTAAAAGTGCTTTAAAATGCATATTTTATTTCTGCAAAATGTTATTTTATATTATCTTTACTTACTAACCAATCAGTTGCTGTCTAATTTTTTCCGTTGAGATCAATGGGATTTGAAATGAGCATGTGTGCATTCATCCTCTCATGCTATCTCATGTGAATCTCACTCGAGTCTTCAATGCAATCAAGATCAGTACATCAGAAAACACTAAGCGCATGTGCATACAGCGCTCGCTTATTAGTGGAAAACTAGGTATGAAGTGACAAGCTCTCCTTTGTGAAGCTCAAGCTCTCTGAATGGTAATTAATTAAATCATTCAGCAGTACACTTTCATTACAGAAGTTTGCAGCAGGGGAAGGAGGCAGACACAAAAGAAAAGAAAAAAAAAGTTTCCTCCATTTGTATGCATGCAAATAAATAAGAGGATCTGGAGAACATTATGCCCAAAAGAGAAACAGAGAAACGGTGACTGGAATGTACCTTTAAAGGGAAAGTAATACTTCGTTTTAACTTTATTTTATTTTGTAGGCATTAAAAAAACATGAAGAACGATATAAGTCTTATCTCTCAAACCTTTATGGTTTAAGAGATAGTCACAAGCAAAGTTTCCCCCTCCCGCCCCTTTTACCTAGTGTAAGCCATCTCTTCTCAGATGTGAATGTGGTTGTAAGACCAGACAGATAACAGCAGGGGACAATTTTCTTTGTATGAAAAGAATGAAAGCCCTTCCCCCCTTGACAAGTTTTTCAGCTTTTTCCCTTATCTTAATTGAAGATTGTCCCTCTCTGCAGTCTACCTGGGCACCTCCCTTCTGAACTGGCTGAACGGGGGGGGGGATACTTTGCTTGTGAATATCTCTTAAACCATAAAGGTTTGAGAGATAAGACTTATATCGTTCTTCATGTTTTTTTAATGCCTACGAAATAAAATAAAGATAAAACGAAGTATTATTATCCCTTTAAGCCCCCTGGGCAAATCACTGGGTATTTTATTTATTCTCGGTGGTGCAGTTGGCTTATTGAATTTGGCCCATATAACCATACACCAGTGATTCTCAGCAACAGTCACCAGGTCAGGTTTTAAGGATATATCTAAATAATTATGGTAAGATCAATCACAATGACCAATCCACTGATTACCCACCAATGATTAAGTGGGGATATCCTGAAAATGTGACCGGTTGTGTGTGAACCACTGCCCTGTTTAATGTAGTACTGATCCAGTGTGAATCTCCTTACTAACATCTACTACCCTACTACTTTTACACATTCAATCTTATTAATCTCTAGTGCTCTAGTATTTATGAAAGCTCAATCACTGTTCAAATGTTACCATTCTATTACCTTTACAGGCTCAAGCACAATGTCAAGCTCTACCACTCTGTTACCTTTAGATATGCAACTGCCTAATTAACTTCTACTACTTTATTACTGTCACTGACTCAATCAACCATAGCAACTTTTATCACTCTATTACCTTTACAGGATCAATTCCCTTACCAGCCTATTCCACTCTATAACCACTTGGTCACTTTTGTCTTACTATCATCTACCAGGTAAGACTATCTTGCTCACAGCAACACCTGCAAAAAAAGTGCATCAGTTGTGAATCACTGGGGGAGATTCATGAGGCGGTCATATAGTGGAGATGTAACACACATAATAACATAGTTGATGAGGCTGAAAAAGACATGCGTCCATCAAGTCCAGCCCATGCCAAATACACCCCTGTTGATCCAGAGGAAGGCAAAAAAAAGCCCTCTGGAGCCATTTCAAATCTAGCCCCAAGTGGAAAAAAATGTTTTCTTCCTGACTCCAAATGGCAGTCAGATAGTTCCCCAGATCAACATCCTATCTGCTTTGAAACCATCTGTCATAATTTTCAATATTGCTCTGTACTAGATAGGCATCCATTGCTTTTTTGAAAGCAGCTGCATTATCTGCAAGCACAACATCCTAAGGCAAAGAATTCCATAGTTTTACCACCCTTACTGTAAAGAATCCCTGCCTTTGTTTTAGTCAAAAACGCCTTTCCTCTAGTCTTAATGGATGACCTCTTGTTCTTACCTCAGCTCTTTGCGTAAATAATTAATTGGATAGTTCTTTGTATTGACCTTGAATGTATTTGTAAATGGTAATCAAATCACCCCTTAGACGTCTCTTCTCTGATGTAAACAAACCCAGTTTGGCTAGTATTTCTTTATAATTCAGTTCCTTCAATCCCTTTATCAGTTTTGTCGTGCATCTCTGCACCTTTTCCAGTTTGAAAATGTCTTTTTAAGAAATGGCACCCAAAATTGTACTCCATATTCTAGATGAGGCCAAACCTAGGATTTATATAGATATAGGATAATATTAGCATCCCTTGCTTCTACAACTCTTTTTATGCTGGCTAGTACCCTATTTGCTCTTGGCGCAGCTGAGTGACTCTGCACATTGCTGTGAAGTCTATCATCTGGCAGTATAATAACACAGCTATAAAATTGTAGTATTGATTTCAGTGGAATCGCAATGACATTGCACAACTGTTGCAGGTAACTGTGATTTTATCAGTACTGTTTCTATTGAGAAAAGGGGCTGCTGGCAAAATCTTGCAACACTGTCGCACTAAAGAAACCAGCATTTACAGTTACTAAAATAGTCATGCTACAAAAATGTTGTATTACAAAGTCATCTATGTGAAAGAGCTCTTACATGCTTAAGCACAAAATAACAATATATACTACTCCATTACCATTACAGGCTAAGTTGCTTACTACCTTCTTCTAACCTAGTGCCATTATGTTGCCAATTGTCTCTACCACTCTATTTTTCTTACATGTTCAATCATCATAGCAATCCCTACCACTCTATTACCATTGTAGGCTCAATCTTCAGACAACTCTACCCCTCTGTTACCATTACTGTCTCAACCTCCATAGCAACCTCTGCAACTCTATTACCTTTGCAGGCTTAATCACTTACTAGCAATTATATAAAAGGGATAGTAATATTTCAAAATAAATGCAGCTCCAATTATTATGTATAGTTTTTGGGCCATGTAGAGTGTTATTATCATTCTCTACGATGTGTAGTTCCAGAGTAACTGAATCATAAAGTGTCCTCCTCCAGCCCCTTTTACCTATGTAAAGCTGCACAGTAAGAGCGTCCAGATGGATCACAGCAAGGGACAATCTTCTGTTAGCATAAGGATAAACCTGCCCTCTTCTTTCAAGGGAGGCAGGGTTTTCCTTATGCTCACAGAAAGAAGATTGTCCCTTGCTGTGAAATGTTCATACCTGGGAACTTTCAAAATGAGCTGACCCTGAGATTGTGTAAATATTAACCCTTAAATTTCCTATAATATAGATTATCCTCGATATATCCCTAATCGCTGTAATCGATAGTCGCTCCAGTCGGCATTCAAGGAGCCATTAATACACAACAACTTACAGATATCGCTGCATGGACACACACACATCAAGCAGGATTTCTCCCTCTGCCTTTCTGGTACAAGTGGCACCAATTTAGAGACTAAAGAAGCATTTAACTGGAGCAGAATATATAACAGGTAGCACTGAACTCTCTCACCATGAGATTATGGATCTTCACCCTGAGACCCTGAGAATTGGGCCAAAACCCTGAGTCTCAGGGTCAAACCCTGAGAGTTCCCAGGTATGGAGATGTCTGGTCCCAGGACCGGATTCCACATCTGAGGGGAGGCGCTTACAATAGGTAAAAGGAGCGGGAGGGACAGGGCTGGTGCAAGGATTTTTGCCACCCTAGACAAAACCTAATTTGGCCGCCACCTTGGTACTGCCCGCCCATTTATGCCCTGCCCACTTATACCCCACCTCTTTTAATGATTGCTACCTTAGCTCCTTTATATGCATTAACAGATGCTTTTTGTCAAAAATTTAGAGGACAGCTTGTCATTGTCACAGTAACCCATATGTTTTTGCATGCAGCACTTTACTAGGCTAGCTAATTTTGGAAATTTTACAGTTTTCCTCCCATTTAGAGGGACACTAGGGAGATATTAACGTATTCAGGGGATTCAGAGATTTTAAAAATAATTAAAGCTTTCACAACCAGCAAAAATCTTTAGCTAGTGTTTAGATATTAGCAAATTCAGTATTTTTTTTTCAAATTATTTTGTGTTTATGAAATCATAGCTTATCTCAGGATGCAAAGTTAACTTCACATGAGACACCATGAAAAAGCTGACATTTGTTCTAAATAAACAGTATATTGTTTTCCTTATATAACTAGAATCATTCCTAAACAGATGGATACAACAAAAATGCTGAAAATGTGCCTCCTCGGTACAAATGATTCCCCATTCCTCTGGAACTCATAGGGTTAAATTACAATCAAAATGAAGTTATACTAGTGATACCACAAAGCTTTCAGTCAAACGTGTGGTAGACAAGAAATACCACAGAAATTACAACTGAAATTGTGTTATATTAGGGATACCACAAAGCTTACAGTTCAAATGGGTCTAAACTAGCGATACCAAGAGAGCTTACAGTTCAAACTGGGCTACTAAAGGATACCATATAACTATGAGAATTAAGTGGCAACTTCCACTTTGACACATGTCTCTGTTTGGCAGTTCTAGAGTTAATAATGCGACATATGGCAAGTTATTAACCCTAGGAGTGCCAGAGAGGTGCCAAATGTCATACCATGCCCCTTTTTCTTGACATTATGGTATGGTACAGGCAACAGAATTTAGTTTAACCTAGCAAGTTAAGTGAAAAAACTAGAGAACCAAGCTGTAATCCTAAAGAAGTCAGGTGTATGTAAATCTCTAAATAAAAACGATTAATTAGAAAAGAAGGAGAGTGCTCCTATTAGAAAACTATTTAATAAATAAGTGAAATAAATAACATACATAAACATATACTTTACATGCATAAAGATAAACTACCTCTGATCTAAATGTATGGTAACTATCATACACCTATTAGATAAACTGTCTCTATAAAAATTGCTGAAGTGCACCCAATTGAAAGTATGCAAAGCTCATGATAACGTGAAACAGATGAACCACAGACAAAATGTATACTGGAATACCTCTCACATAAATAAAGATGTTCACAGGACTCCAGAAGTAAGTGAATGCAAAGCAGGCAAAGGGTTAATCCTTAAGATCCCACGTCCTCTCCCATTCATGTATGTCTCCAAATATAACACCTCACTGACGAGTTTCCATGAATCCTTTGCCAGTGTTACTTCCACTTACTTCTGGAGTCATGTGAATGCATGTAATTCGTATGTTTATCTAGGTTTTATTATTTCATTTATTTATGAAATATTTCTCTAAGAAGAGCTCTCCTTCTTTGTTTTCTGATGGTCGGGATCCTAACTAATTAAGTACCTGGTTGGGTGATGACCAGAGTCTTACTCAGCTGCTTCCTGCCAGTCTCTCAGGCAGCATCTTGCATCAGTCCTGCACAAAACACACTGCTCGCTGCTGTCTTCACTCCCACTCTGCCGCTCAGATCCATGTGGTTAAAGTATCTCTTTCTCCTGACCTAACATTGTGGTACCATGCTTCCCCACCTAATCTAGTTGGCCAGCTTTCAGCCTCACTGCGCCCCCAGAAGATGAGCACCTTAGGACAGCGCCTACCTTGCCTTTAGGTGGCGGCGGCCCTGGTTAGGGATATACTTTATCATTCAGGTACTCTGGAACTACACATCGTAGAGAATGATAATAATTTTTTAGAGATAAAAATCTCTACTATAAAGAATGATTGGAGCTAACTTTAGTTTTAAACATTACTATCCTTTTAACTTTATGTCATACATTTTAAAATAGCGAGTCCAAAAACTTTTGCTCTCTGGAAACCTCAGAGGAGGGGCCCCTGTGACCCCCTGATAAACATCAGTTACCTTCACAACCATTTGCTGCCTGCCCTTCCTTGGCTTTTACCCAATGAGACCGATATTTCCCTTTGAGTGACAGAGAGGTATCCAACGCACTGCAACATAATGGGTTGAATGCCTCTCTGGCACTAAAAGGGTTATATGTGGCCATTAGTGGTTTTCAAATACTAACAAGTTTATTAACCCCCCCCCCCTTTGAATACCAGATGTGTTTGTTCCTTGTGCACACATTCACTATTAACTGTGGAGACCCTCTCCACTTTAACCCTTTAAGGACTAGAGAGTTGTGCAATACATTTCGAAGCAATGTCCTGCTTACCTCTCTGTTCCTTAAAAGATTAAGAGTCTCTTAGCTCCTTCCTGCCTGATTATGATATTGAAGTGGCACTGAACAGGTAATCCATAGAGACCCCTTGAGATGCTCCTCCTCCTTTTGATTCAAAGCCCCAGGAGAGAAACCCCATAATGTTCTATAGGCCCCAACCTAGGGAACTTCTTCCTAGAGGACCCCATAGAGCTCCCACCATGGAGTCTCCTCTCTGGAGCACATGCTTCCTGGAATAGACCAATACCTAAAGCTAGTCCTAGTCCCTCTTATCACATGCCAACCACAGGATCTCCCAATCTCCCAGGTGACATTGAACAGGGCTAATTACACCGTTCTGCAGTAAATGCAATGCTTATTTGCAATTCTTAATGGCTGACCTTTACTACGGGGTGGGGGTGGCAGGATTGCTCCTTTATGAATATAAAGCTGACTTCATTCCTTTACTTATTTTACATTCCCAATTGTATCACTATACCTTGGACCTCTCCAATTCTAACCCAGAGACACCGGATTTCAGAGTTAATTACCAGGTCTCTGGGACAGATGTTGGCTTTCTTGGTCGGTGAGTTCCCTGGTAACTTTGCTCACTTACTGGCACCATTCCACACACTCCCTGAACTGTTCCATCCATTTAAACAGCATACCTCATCTTCCCTCCTCCAGATCCCATCCAATTAGATTGAGTTCCGCCCACATATTATGCAAATCACTTAATGTATGCACTTCCAGACATTCTTGGTTCTCTGAGACCTGGGGTCAAGAAGTTTCTAGGTATGTTTGTCACTAGTAACAAATATTGGATGCGGAAAAAGTTTTCAAAAACTATGTGATATGTAGCTTTAGAAAATGTGTAATTGTATGCACATTATACAATACAGGTTGGCATGCCAGCCAGATACTAAGAATCCACACTGCCTTCCCTACCACCTGCCATTCCCTGCCACAAGCCAGTACTAGCTTAAAGGGATAGTAATACTTCGTTTTAACTTTATTTTATTTTGTAGGCATTAAAAAAACATGAAGAATGATATAAGTCTTATCTCTCAAACCTTTATGGTTTAAGAGATATTCACAAACAAAGTATCCCCCCCCCATTTCAACTAGATCAGAAGGGAGATGCCCAGGTAGACTGCAGAGAGGGACAATCTTCAATTAAGATAAGGGAAAAAGCTGAAAAACTTGTCAAGGGGGGGAAGGGCTTTCATTGTTTTCATACAAAGAAGATTGTCCCCTGCTGTTATCTGTCCTGTCATACAACCAGACTCATATCTGAGAAGAGATGGCTTACACTAGGAAAAAGGGGCGGGAGGGGGAACTTTGCTTGTGAATATCTCATAAACCATAAAGGTTTGAGAGATAAGACTTATATCATTCTTCATGTTTTTTTAATGCCTACAAAATAAAATAAAGTTAAAACGAAGTGTTACTATCCCTTTAATTGCATAACCTGACAAACCCAATGTCTATTTTATACAGTCTATGAACATTCACCCTCCCCTCGCCTCTTACAGTCATAAGCAGTACACGCAGCTGCCGATTATCTGCTCAGACTAAGGCTGCTTGTTATCAAAACTTCTGACACCCCATTAAATATCTCTGCTTTTTTACAGGACACTTTGTTCTTTATTTATTAGACAATAAATCTAAGAGAATTTTTTTCCTAGAAATAAAATCATGCTCATGTTGAACCACGCTCCATACTTTAGAGCAGACAAGGATGAAACGTAAGTATAGTGGGGATCCTACATATGTTTCTTTTCTATCCCCTTAGCACTTTTTTCTGATAAAATGCAATTATGAAAACAATGTAATCTGCTTGTACAGTTAACATACCTGACAACATGGGTGGTTCAGTGTTTAGAACAGGTACTGGCAACCTGAGGCCCTCCAGATGTTGGGAATTACCGGTCCCATCATTCCTGGCTTGGAGGTGGGGGTGTTTGATAAGGAGCCGTGTACATAAAAGCTGTGCACTGATATGCAGTATTGTATCTGTACATATTAAATGGTACAATAGCTTAGTCTGTAAAAGTATGTATATATATATATATATATATATATATATATATATATATATATATGTGCAGCTTGTGTGCTATTATTTTATACAACCCCAAATTCAGATGGCTCTGATGTAAGTCATCTAACCATACCATATGCAATCTACTGCAGAGGCAGTACTTGGGAATAATTATTTTAACCCTTTGCATATCAGGCTAATGGACAATGCATTGTAGAGCAATGTTTTACATTTGTCTCTGGCACTCAAAGAATTAACCACAAGATAGTTTCATTTTGCATATTTTATTGCATTAACTCCTTGAGTGCTAGAGGGGTACCCAATCCATTGTGGTTAAATAAATATATAAAAAAACAAAAAACAAAAAAACCCTCTTCCAGTGCAAGAGCTTCCAGACCTAGCTAAAAGCATTTTTCTTTAGATGTCTTTATCTTAGTCACATTGGGAGCAGGGAACTCTTGAGTCTTGTAAGTTTAGACATAAGAATACTTACATACTGCTTCATATTAGATCAATGCAAAATCAGACACACAGGGAAAAAAAGAGTCTCTTTGTGGCACCAATACAACGCTAGGAATACTGCATGTAGAAGCAAGATAATGGAATTCCTTATCAGAAGCAAGATAAGATGACCCTCATTTTTAGTTATGGGTCCAACCTGATTTAAAACTGAGGCAGTATCTTTTGACAAAAGACTACTGTCTGGGAGGAACATACTACAAATTTCAGGAAAGATTTTATCTGTCACAGATATAATGTCAAGGGTCATGAATGCTCAAATTCGGAGAACCACCATTGTACCCAGATGAAATCTCCTGGAATATACACAATCACAGGAAGAGAACAAAGTGCCATTAGAAACACCTACAACCCCAACTTGAAGTTCTGCTCAGAATCTCAAAAAAGTTTCAGACAAAACTGCATACCGATGAAAGATTAAAAAACATTGCCCAAATCTCCACTGTTCTCTTATAAACAGCCCCCAACCTATAACAACTGTTGGTAAACAGCCCTTTAAAGGGATAGGAATGTTTCACAAAAACATCAGCTCCAATTAATCTTCAAAGAATTTGAGCCATAAAAAGTGTTATTTCATTACTGTCAGAGTTCTGGTTCAAGTGTAATTGAAGGATAAAGTTTCTCCCTCCTGCCCCTTTTACCTAGTGTAAGCCATCTCTTCTCAGATGTGGAATCTGGTTGCCAGACCAGACAGATAACAGCAGGGGGCAATCTTCTTCCTTTGAAAACAATGAAAGCCCTGCCCCCCTTGACAAGTTTTTCAGGTTTTTCCCTAATCTTAATTGAAGATTGTCCCTCTCTGCAATCTACCTGGGCACCTCCCAGCTGTTCTGAGGTGAGCAGAGTTACATCAGTAAAAGGGGCGGGAGAGGGATACTTTGTCATTGAATTACTCTTGAACTACAACTCTGACAGAACTGAAATAACACTCTCCAAGGTCCAAATACTATGATGATTAATTAGAGCTGCTTTTATTATGAAACATTACAACCCATTTAAACAGCACAGCAGAGAATGATACATCTCCTGCCTATAAAAGAGATGTGAAACCTGTGTGCACATATATATCACATATAAGGAGCTCATGCCACAGTCCCAAAAAAACATAGTGTCAATGACATATTCTCCTGCATGTTAACTAATGTTGTCTATGAAGTGTCTCAACACAGGATTATATGTGGTTGAGATCAGACAAATTTTAAGTAAACAAATGAGTTAAAATAGGATCAGTGTTATTAACCCCTTAAGGACCAGCGGCCCCGGGGTGTGCGGTTCTTTAAGGACCAGATAGGAAACTTTGACGTGCCATCCCACGTGACTGATCACGTGAAGTTGATCGATCAACTTCAGTCCCCATTATTACTCACCCCGCTCCTACAGGAGCGCGGTGAGTAAAAGTACGTGACATGCCAGGACTGTCACTGGTCCTTAAGTGCCGGACTTGATACACAGGGTATTACCATTGGCTGTAGGCAGAATATCCTGTAAGCCCATTGATGGAAGCGGGAGGCAAAGGGTAGTGTGCCGCCCGCAGGGAAGCTGTGCATAACGCTGTATTTTGCCTTCTCCACACAGCAGAAGATGTGGACTTCAAGTGGGGGCATTAAACTTCAAGCAAGTAAGGCTTATTCTGACAGCGGGTTTCACCCGGGGGAGGGAGGGAAGGGATCAGACAACCCTAATTTTTTTTTATTTTTTAAACTCTCATGTATAATACACACACCCCCACTTCACATAAGGTGAAGTGGGGTAAAATTGTGCGTATTATACCCGAGATTTTACGGCAGTAAACATACTCAAAATCAAAATGATTTGCCGTTTTGCTTACCAATTGCACACTCCCCATTACTGATCAATGTTCAAAAGGGAGAGATTTCTTGTATCAGTTTACTGAGAGTGGATATCATTACAGACTATAAAAAATTACCCTACTGAAGTCTACGGTATAATCTAGAAAGAGACTAGTGATGTCACCTTCATTGGAATCCAAAGTAATCAACAACTTTATTTCCAGCTGTCATGAAAATGTGATGATTATCTATGTAATGTGTTGTGTGTCTATGTAATGTTTGTGTGTTTGTGTGTATACACACATACACACACACACACACAAACACAAATTAAAATATGAAATGAATGAGTATTGCTGTGTGTAATAAATTTGTTATTGGACTAACATTCAGTTTTAGGGACAAACTTTCGAGAGCAAGGCTCCCTTTATCAAGTCAGAAGCATACTGTTTTAAAGTGTTAGTAATGTCTAAAAAAAACTTTTTTGCATTTAGAAGAGCTTAAAAAGCTGATCTAAATGCAAACAAACATATCTCTCAAACCGCTATGGTTTAAGAGATACAGGCGTTTAAAGGGATAGTAATACCTGAAAATAAGTTTATTTTATATTGCAGACCTTAAAAAACCATGAAAGATGATATAAGTCTTATCTCCCAAACCTTTATGGTTTGGGAGATATTCATATGTAAAATATAGTATAGTTCATTTTTCCTTGCTGTTTCAGCCAAGTCTGCCATCTAGTGGACAGATTTGGAATTCGGTCCACATAGCAACCGGCAGCTGTTTAGCAGTGCCGAGATCACGATCTTTGAAAAGAACTACTTCATTGGAACTGTGTACAAAGTGTGTCTGGCTTGAAAGCACACACTGTAGACCATTCCAATTAAGAAATCCTTTTTAAAGATCATGATCTCAGCACTTCTGGAGAGGCACTGATGGTCAGGCGACCGGATTCCAAATCTGAAGGGTGGAGCAATTACATCACTCCAGCGGAAACTTTACTTCTGAATATCTCCCAAACCATAAAGGTTTGGGAGATAAGACTTATATCATTTTTTCATGGTTTTTTAAGGGCTACAATATAAAATAAACTTATTTTCAGGTATTACTATCCCTTTAAAGTTTGATTTCTCCTACTGACAGCTGTAAAGCTGTCATCAGGAGATCCGTGTCTGTCGACACGCTGGCACTTCTCAAGCGCCAGCGTGTCGACAGACACGGATCTCCTGCTGACAGCTTTACAGCTGTCAGTAGGAGAAATCAAACTTTAAACGCTATGGTTTAAGAGATACGTTTTTTTGCATTTAGATCAGCTTTTTAAGCTCTTCTAAATGCAAAAAAGTTTTTTTTAGACATTACTAACACTTTAAAACTGCAACATACATGAAAGGCCTCACTAAGGAAAGAACAAGCTGATAAGTAAAAAATCACAAAAAGTTCATAGGACTTGGAATGCAACACCACAATATAGTCATCTTTTTATGGCTTATCTGGAACAGATATTTCTTGGTACATACCACTACAAATATTATATTTCCTGTAAACTGATTATATATTTATCACATGTAAATAAGTAGATGAAGATCTCAAAGATTTTCACAAATTCTTTCAAAGCATTTCATCCATCCAGTAAACTTTTTTTCTTAATGAAAAAAATGATATTGTAGGGCTTTTCCTGTTGAGTAAAATCAGAGTTATTAAAGTTTAAAACCATGTTTTTTTAAATTAGCAGTGCTCTCTAGTGGTCAAATTCCATTTAGTTATTCTGTTACATTCTAATGGAAAGGAAAGTCAGTAACATATAGCTCTTCATAGAATGTGTTAGAAATTACAGAGTCACTTCCTGTCAGTTAGGACTTTCAGCAAGTACAGGTACAGTAAATTCACTTCATGTGTATTAGAACTGTTATACATTTTGAATAAAACAGCTGACAGTGATGGGAGTGACCTTGCTTTAGTCAGCAGTATAGATATATACAGCAACATATAGACATAGACATTAAAAAGTTTACTGTTCCTTTAAAATGGCTTTCTCTACAAAAAGTGTACATTTCGTGGACACAACCATAACCTTTACCAAGGGCAAGCTACACTCTCCAGCTTTTGCCCATCTCACAGTAAACAAGGCATCATTCATAGCCAATGGCCAAAGCCCATTGTTCAGATACCAATGGATATTCTCTGATACCAATGACCGCAATAATCATCTAAAAACTTTGTCTCAATCATTCAAATATTCAAAGATCTGGACTGAGAATACCCCGTGAATATGTGTTACAATACAAAGAAAAATGAAGACACTACACCTAGCACCAGTGAGCTCATACAACCCCGCAATAGGACAAATACGCAACATCGTCAAAGAAATGCAGCCTATGATAACAGAGGACATGGTGTTAAAAGGCATATTCCCCGAACCTCCTACTCTTGCATTCAGGCAAACACTGAATCTAAAACAAAAATTGGTTAATAGAAAATTGACCAATGAATGGACAAACACTGATAACGGATCCAAACCATGTAACAAATCCCACTGCACATCATGTCAAAACATTTGTGGAAACAATACTGCACAACACAACAACAAAATATACAACATTCAGAGATTATATTCATGTGCATCAGCAAAAGTTGTATATATGATACAATCCACTGAATGATCAACTGGATATTACGCTGGAGAAACAGGCCTACTATTTAATCTAAGAAAGAATGCATACAGACAATCTGCTGAGAATTATCATAAAACAAAGAACCATACCTGAGTTGGTCATCATTTGAGAGAAACCCCTCCATTTGTAAGCTTTAAATCAAAATACTCAGAGAGAACTTCAAAAATACACAGGAGAAAAAAGACATTTTAAATTAAGATGATCAATTTTTTCAACACCAAACACACTGGTTTAAATAAGGACTTGGGAGTCCTCACAAATTACCAAATCTTTACATAATATTTCCTTCTATTTATGTTGTTTTACTTCATGTTCACCAATCCTCATGTGTTTTTTTCATTTATTTCTAAGTGCTATGAACATTATGTAATTTTTTACTTATCAGCTTGTGCTTTCCTTAGTGAAGCTTTTAATGCATGATTGTAATTTTAAAACCAGTATGCTCTTGAAAGCTTGTCCCAAAAACTGAATGTAAGTCCAATAAAAAAGGTATTATTACATACTGAGATACTCATTTGGCATCCGCACCACTGGACTAACACGGCTATTAGCAAATGGTGCATGGTGCTTCCAGTGTGATGGTTCACATTGTGCAGTTCAGAGGACCCAGTGGACAGTTGCAGCAATGAGTCTCACTGCATTGAAATTTGCTGCCCCGTGAATCTTGCTGCAGTGATTTTCACAGGAGTATTTGCTGCCTGTTGCTGATTATAAATATATATATATATATATATATATATATATATATATATTAACATGCTTGGTGAAGAGACTTAAGTGGTCATGAAAGCTTTCAGCCTAAAGCTACTCAGCCAATATGTCACGGTTTCCCCAGAGTTGTTCAGGAGTCAGTACGGTATAGTTAAATTCAATTTATTAAAATATAAGTAAGGGGGTACACAATTGTAATATAGCAAGAACAAGCAGAGAGTCGCAAGCCAGCAAGCACTGCTATCAGAAATAGTAGGCTGCCAAACTTGACCACACTGCTGGAGACAAGGCCTCAGCCACTGGTAGTCTCTGCTGAAACCAGGGACAGGAACTGGAACACAGGATCTTAATCCGACGTAGTGAGGGGGCTACCTGACTCACGCCTGAAGTCAGAAATGTAGCAGAGGATACCTGACTCATGCCTGCAGTCAATATGGAGAAAGCAGAAGCTTGACTCACGCCTGCAGTCAGTTTAATAGCTAATCTACTAGAGCCCCAGGTCCGCACAAAATTGGATCTCTGCTAGGTACAGGGGAATAACAAGAGAATAGTCAGACAGAGCCACAGGTCAGCACCAGAGGGGGTAGTCGGACAAGCCAGGTCATACACAGTTCAGGTAGTCAGCCAGAGCCACAGGTCTGCACCAGATTGGGTGTCCACTATAAGGATAAGGCAGGAGAATAGTCAGACAGAGCCACAGGTCAGCACCAGATTGGATGGTCAGACAAGCCAAGTCATACACAGAGCCCAAGGACACAGAACTGCTTTGTACAACAACTCTCACTGTACATGCCACTTTGAGCTGCGTGTAGGGGAGCAGGTTGCAGGGTGGCTTTGTGCCCAGGTGCATGCAATGTATGAACTGGGCGCAGAGGAAATAAGAGTAAAATGTGATTTTTTTTAATGCCTGACATTATGTGGCTGCTCACTTACAATTTGTACTATGGAGACTGCACCACAGGGAAATCATTGGGGCGGAAATAAATATTTCCATTTTGTTAAGTGGGGCCTTTAACCCCTTGAATACTAAAGAGGCTTCTAATGTATTTTTGTAGTGGTTAGCACTGGAATTGTATGTTTTTATTTGTACCGTATAGAGCAGTTAGTTTGCATAAATCCCACTTGTACTCATCACTTCTTGGTCTGCAGGCTGTATACAACAAAGTAAGACATTAAAGGGTTGGGGAACAATCCCTGTCTGCCAAAAGCTTTAGTGTTCTTGAATCCAACTAGACCAGCATAATTGCACAATTCTCACATAAGAAACCTGTATAGCTATCTCTGCCATGGATAATCTCACCCTCTGCAATTCAGTGATCCTGTCCAGATTGTGTGCTTCAGCTGCAGATAGTCTTGATGTTGTACCCAAGGCTTGTCAGAGATATTCTCACAGTCCAAAACGCAACATTAAACTTCTAACAGCTGGTCTGCCCTGACACTGTTCTTTATACATACCCAACCAATTACCCATGTGACCATCAACACAGAACTGCAATAATTTCATATTTCAGGCAGCCCATTGCTTAGTGCATAGATCTATATTTTCTCCTTCCTGGATTTTCAGTGTTGATCAGAGTTGAATGTTACAACATAAGACTACACTGTATTTTAGTATACTGTTCGTTTTAAATAAAGAGTTACATGCTTGCTAATATAAATACATGCTTGTATTTTGTTTGTTAATGGCCTTTTGAACAAAACTATATTTATGGAACTAATACCTCTTGATAATTAACCCCCATTTACTTTATTATGGCAGAATATGCTAATGGACCCATGTGAATTTTGTCCTTGTGCCTTCAATCAATGCTGGTTGCCGTTTATGGAGGCAGACATGATAGCAACTTGCAGCTTTTTACAAACTGAAGCAGGCAGCGTGCATAAGCCTACTTGACCCTTTAATGCATTGTGTACCCCTAAAAGGGGCAATGAGCAGAAGAGGAGAAAAATATTTTGCTTCATACTGCATTGTACACCTCTCTAGTACTTAAAGGGTTAAGATCACTATGTGCAGTTGCAGAGTTTGAAGTACTCTGGTCCTGCTAGCAGCTGTCATGTCTGCCTCCAAAAGTTTTGTCCCAAAAAGACAGATGTTTAAAAAAAAATACACTTTTCACCATAGGTGGGAATTCCTATGAAAACTGCTATATTTTTTTTTTTTTTTTTTCAGCCAGGACCCCCTATTACACTGGCAGCACAGAACACACATACTGCCACCCATTCTTGTACTGTGGTAGACACAAAACAACACATACCTACCGCCCAGCCTACTGTGGTAGACATAGAACAACACATACTGACTCCCAGTCCTGTACTGTGGTAGACATAGAACAACACATACTGACTCCCAGTCCTGTACTGTGGTAGACATAGAACAACACATACTGACTCCCAGTCCTGTACTGTGGTAGACATAGAACAACACATACTGACACCCAGTCTTGTACTGTGGTAGACATAGAACAACACATACTGACTCCCAGTCCTGTACTGTGGTAGACATAGAACAACACATACTGACACCCAGTCTTGTACTGTGGTAGACATAGAACAACACATACTGACACCCAGTCTTGTACTGTGGTAGACATAGAACAACATATACTGACTCCCAGTCCTGTACTGTGGTAGACATAGAACAACACATACTGACACCCAGTCTTGTACTGTGGTAGACATAGAACAACACATACTGACACCCAGTCTTGTACTGTGGTAGACATAGAACAACATATACTGATCCCCCAGCCTTTTTCCACTCTGCGCTGGTGGCCATTTAACCACACATATTGAACCCCAGCCTTGTTCCACTCACTGGTAGCCATATAACCATATATATTGATTCCCAGACCTGTCCCACAACACTGGTAGCCATAGAACCACACTTATTGACTCACAGCCTTGTTCCATGGTAACCTGGAGCATGTCGGGCAATGGGAGGCCTTCTAGTTGCTGCCAGACTACAACTTTCACCATTCTCCACCAGCCTTCAGCTGTCAGGGAATGATGGGAGATGTAGTGTAGAAGCAGTAGGAAGGCATCCACTTGCCTGCCATCCCAGCCTTATCCCAATGTAGCCATATAACCACACATTCTGGCTCCCCAGCCTTGTCCCAATACACAAGTACCCAGAGAAACAAACATACTGACCTCACAGGAGTCCCATCATTGTCCCACAGCACTGGTTGTCATAGAGGGAAATTTTGCAGATTTCCATGATGTCCAGGACTGCTTGAAGATGTTATCTTGTGAACAAAGTCACAAGGGAAAATTCATAAAGGCCATTAGGATTTTCTGGCCATAGCAAGGTAAGTGTGTGCTAGTATTAGGAGGTAGTAGTTCTCCTTTAACCCTTTTAGTGCCCGAAGGATAAGCAACGCAAAGCATTGCAGAGCACTCAAAGGGTTAAACTCTACTTAGAAATAACAGGAAATTGACTCTTCATTGTCTGCTAACCTCTCTAGGTTATAAATAAGTTCTAGCACAGAAATATAGTATTTTAAGAGGTATTTGGGTATCTTTCACAGCTTTATATAGATACCTCATAATTTCAATATTTCTAGAATATTCCAACGGCGGTTACTTCTTTCGAAATCAGAAACCTTTACTGATGTCAGTCTTTTAAAACATGTAAAACTGGTTCATAGGAAATTGCTATTTTTTTTATTTTGAAGCAACAATAACCATTTGTAATGTTATGCTGAGAGAAGAGCAAATTTGTACACAGACATAAAAAGGTAGAAGCACATTTGTCTAACGAGATATATAGAGATTGGGAGAGTTGCCAAGAACCAGTTTAAACATCCTACTCAAACACCTTTCTGTGAACATCAAAAAAACAGAAGATAAGGATATTGCACAAGTGGGAGGGGGGGGCCTATTGGTTTGGAGAGCTGACTAAGAAACATTGAGGGAGAAAATCCTTTGTTGTAGAAGGTAAACATACCTTGCTGGTTACTTGATCCCTCTGTTTTTGTCAGCACTGTCATTGCCATTCAGTGTTTATTACAAATTGGGGAGAACCCATATCATTTAGGTGTGTGCACATACTGGCATTTTGCTTAGTAGTTTGTTGAAATCAATCCCATGTGATAAAAAGCAACAATATATTTTGACAACCTTTATATTTTGCTGGCAGCTATTGCTTGATGTGTATTTCATCAGAGAGGTTATACTACTAAATATAAGGATGGAGGGTTTTATTTTTTATATATAAATTAAGGGAAGTTGCTAGAATCAGGCTTAAAGGGATAGTAATGTTTCACAAAAAAAAAAAAAAACTCAGCTCCAATTAATCGTCATAGTATTTGGGTCACTGAGAGTGTTATTTCTATACTGTCCGAGTTTAAGAGTATTTGAATGATAAAGTATCCCCCTCCCGCCCATTTTACCTAGTGTAAGACACCTCCCCTCAGATGTGGAATCTGGTCACTTGACCAGACAGCTCACAGCAAGGGACAATCTTCTTGCTGTGAACATAAGGAAAACCCTGTCCCACTTGACAAGTTTTTCAGGTTTTCCTTATGCTCACTGAAGATTGTCCCTCTCTGTGATTCATCCAGACAGACTTGCTGCTCTGAGGTGATCAGTGTTACATCAGTAAAAGGGGGCGGGAAAGGGATACTTTATCATTCAATTACTCTTGAACTACAACTCTGACAGTACTGAAATAACACTCTCCATGGCCCAAATACTATGAAGATTAATTGGAGCTGCTTTTATAGTGAAATGTTACTATCCCTTTAAAGCCCTGATTCATGAGCAAAGCCGCTGTGCACACGGTGTCAAAATCACTGCAGGATTCTCACAAGGAGAAGCACACTATGGTTTTATCTCACATATTACTGTTGCAATGTCAAACAATGTTTCAAATGATATTGTTACCAACAGTGCATATTCATTATCATTTATTTATACAGCACAAAGAGATTATTCAGTACTGTATCATTAGGTGTTCAGAGAGCAATGTTTTTCCTACTGCTCATTGTGGCAAAGCTTGAGTCTTAGACTAAATCTAGACATAGAAATTGCCCTGGTGACAAAAATATAAAATTGCAGTATCATTTTAAAAAGAGGTTGAGCTGTAATACCCTTTGAATGTAGATTTTTCCACTAATGGAATTATGATGGTTCTTTTTAAGCAACAGGAAAAACCCTAAAATACATATTTTATTGTCATAATGAAACAATACTGTTTTATATATCATGTACTCCAAGATACACTGCAAACAAATCAAGATCCCTGAAACCTAATCCTAAACTTGTTTTTGTAAACCATGTTTTAATTACTTGATTAGACATAAACAGTAAACATTTGACTTGTTTTGTTTGTACAGGCTTGCAGCGAGTGGCAACATATATATGGTTGTTAATTTACTGAGATACAAATCCCTCCTATGTTCAGGAAGGGTTTTCTCTTTCCTCAAGTGTAACGAGAGTAAACATGGACAGGACTCCAACAGTATGGTACCAGGAAATTGGTGAACTAGGCCTCTGCTAATAGACGCTAAGGACCAGTGATTCTTTTGAAGTTTGAGAGTAGTGTCAGCTTTAAGAGTATTCTTGCTGCAGTACTGGAGGAAAAAGGTTTCGATCACAAGGTTCAATGTTCAACCCTGGGGCCAGCCAGGATGAATACACCTGAGATGTAACAGATATGTCTGGTATGTCTGGATCACCAAACACAAGAAGCCTCAGAACCAAATCACAAACCAGGAACAGAGCCGAGAACATGATGAAGGTTAAGGCAAGCGGAGTTCAATAGTAATTGAGTAACAAGCCAGTCTGGGCAGGTGGAGTTCGAAGGAAGGTAATGACCAAGTTCTCACCACAGAGCCTAATAATTAAGTGATTTAATGAGGACATCCAGGTGCTTATGTTCCCGCATAAGCAGAACTCCTGGGGTGCATGAGATTTTGCAAAAGCAAATGCTGTGATGTAACTGACCATAAACACGCAAACGTGCATGTACTCCAGTGCATAAAGCGGGAAGAACATGTCCAGATGCATATTTTAAACAAATGGTGCAAATGCATGGACCCATGCTCATGGGGATGCTGAAGTACATGAAGTCATGACCTAAGGCTTGGTTATGCTATTGAGTTCAGGCAACAATGCACAAAGTATGAGTGAATTCTGCATAGATGGAAGACATAAGAAAAAGAACACTTTTATATTTGCTAGTTTATAGTATAGGGTGTTAGCCCCATGGATGCTAGAGAGAGAGAGAGAAAAAGAAAGAAAGAAAGAAAGAGAAAGAAAGAAAGAAATTAAGAAACGAAGAAAAGTGTCATAAGGCTTTTTAAATCACCATGCTAAGATTTTTTTTCTCAAAAGTCATTACAGCTCAAACTTTTTGTTTCTTTGCAATTAAATTACAATGTTATATTCTGGTCACTAGGTGGTACTTTTCTGATCATTCACTGTGGAGAGAAGGAGCCTATGTTTCTTTCCTTACAATGCACTCTGTGATAGAACAGCATTGGCTTTTGGACACCAGACGGCTCTGTTCCTAACATTAAGAAAATAATGTAAGAAGTTTGAGGTGTTTTAACTTGTAAATTAAATATCTTCTAGTAATTGGTAAACTATTGTTTTACTCAGCCCTATAACATATATTTTCCATAGCCATAAAGTTTACTGCTTTATTTTTTGAGTATGTGCCCTTTTAATTGTTTACATTTTTGTTTAATGAATGCATCCACTTTAATGATTTTTACTTAAAAATATTCAGACGTATTCAAAATAAAACACCTGGTTTTCTCTCTCTCTTATAGTTCAGGTGTAGAATAAATGGCTCCTTGAGTGGAATGTGACAAGCCCCGAGGTCAGCACTCCAGTCATCTCATAGTTACTTGTGAAGCCCATTAACCTTCAGATGTAACAGAACAGGCAATATGAGAACACATGACACATGGTAATCAGATCACCAAAACAATGCATTTTTTATCCAGTTGTTACTGGTTTACCTCCTATGATTGTGCGTCAAAGATATGCATGAACTATCTATTTGGAACCTAAAGTCATATCATGTTCCAAATCTGTTTATGTATTTGTTGAAATATGGTAAACAATTAACACTGACTTGGCAGATCCAAGCAAAGTAATGGAGCAAAATGATATAGTACTCAGAAACAGTGCTGCAGATAAAACTGCCTGTATCCACAACCATTAATCCCTTGAATGCTTAAGACTACTCCAATGAACTACATCGTAATGTATTGGAGATGACACTAGCATCCAAGGGGTTATAGGGACACTATACTGTTAGGAAAAAATATCTCAATGCATGTAACAGAATCATTGTCCAGAATATCTATTTATGTACATTTTTTGGTTGTATATGCACTTACCTTTACTTACTGATTCCACTGAAAAAGGCCTATTTCACACTGGTGACTGAATTGCAATAATTTGAAAGAATGAAAACCCATGAAACCGTTCACACTGCTAAACAACAGCAAGCAGGTTTCTAGGTAATGCATCTTGTACAACTTTTGGTCTGACAGTGCTTTAACAAAACTTGATGTGATTTGTATTGATTTTAATGATATTGCACCAAATATTGAGTGTTATCATGATTACCATGGGCAGTTGAGGCTACGTTGTCTGGAAATTTACATTTCTAGGGTGTATAGAAAAGCATTATTACTGGAACAGTAGAGATTCATGTGATTCAGTAGGCACTTAGAAAAACACAATAATGTATATGCAAATCCCATATAATCATATACTTTTTTTTATAAAAAAAATAGGATTTTAGTCTTACCTGTTAAATCCTTTTCACTTAGTCCATACAGGTCACTGGTACTCTGGGAGGCGTAAGTCCCCTTTAATAGGCAGGAACAACTATGCAAATGATTTGCAAGGGGCGGAGCCTCCCCTCTTACTTAAGCCACCTTCTGGCCAGAGCCACTTAGATTGATTTGAGACCCTAAAACTGACCTCAGGTAAGCAAAAAGAAAGACTCCTGTGAGCATGCCCGAACGGTCTCCCACTGGATGCCACAGGAGAGCCAAGACTGGTCCCTTGACAGGGTGGGAGACCAGTGACCTGTATGGACAAAGTGAAAAGGATTTAACAGGTAAGACTAAAATCCTATTTTCACTGTCGTCCAATACAGGTCACTGGTACTCTGGGATGTACAAACATTGAGCTGATCCAGAGGCGGGAAGTAAGGCAAGGACCAGGCGCAAGGCCCAAGTCACTAGAACTGCTATGACCAGTTAATAACATAGCCCAAACTGTAAGTGTCAACGGACACCAACCAAGGGAACAATCCCTGAACTAACACAGCACACGGAACCAGAGCCAACCGGGCTCAACAGTAAGGAAGCACTAAGGATCACAGAGCGGAAGACCTACACAGGCAAGACTGCCTCCAGGACCTTCCTTCCAAAACTGGCATCAGCCGAAGCCAGTACATCAACTCGATAGTGCTTAGAAAAAGTGTGCACAGAGGACCAAGTGGCCGCTCTGCACAGTTGATCAGCAGAAGCTTGATTCTTGTAGGCCCAAGAGGCCCCAATAGATCTGGTGGAATGGGCAGTCACCCGAAAGGGAACATGCTTATTCCTCAACTTGTAGGCTTCACGGATAGTAGCCTTAATCCAAGAGGCAATGGTAACTTTGGAAGCCGGTCTCCCTGCCCTAGGCCCCTCAGGAATGACGAATAGAGCGTCAGACTTCCTGATAGACTCGGTGCGATGAACATAAAACTTGAGGCAACGCACCACATCCAACAGATGGAGATCTCTTTCCTTGTCAGATGAAGGATTAGGGCAGAAAGAGGGAACCACAATCTCCTGATTGATGTGAAACTCGGACACAACCTTGGGTAAGAATTCCTTGGTAGTGCGAAGCACAGCCTTATCCTTGTGGAACACCAGGTAAGGAGGTTTACAAGACAAGGCCTGTAACTCTGCTACCCGGCGCACTGACACAACAGCCAAAAGGAAGGCCATCTTCCAAGTCACAAGACGTAATGGAATGGAAGCCAAGGATTCAAACGGTGGTCGCTGGAGAACTCCCAGCACCAAATTGAGGTCCCACTGGGGAGCAGGACTCTTGAAGGCAGGTCGAACAAGAGTCACACCTTGGAAGAAAACTTTCACATCAGGAAGGATAGCAATCCTTTCCTGGAAAAACACAGACAAGGCAGAAGTCTGAACTTTGAGGGAACTCAGACTGAGCCCCTTATCCACACCGTCCTGCAAGAAGGCCAGGACAGTGGGAAGATGGAATTCAAGGGATAACTTCTTATCAGAACACCATGTCACAAAAGTTGACCATATGCGATGATAGATCTTGGAAGACACAGGCTTACGAGCACTGAGCATAGTCGACACCACAGAAGGAGAAAATCCTTTCTTTGCTAGAATCGAGGATTCAACCGCCATGCCATCAAATGGAGAGAGTGAACATCCTCCTTCCACAGATACCCCTGAAGAAGTAGGTCTGGACGGGCAGGAAGCGGAATCGGATCCGTCACTGACATGGCCATCAACTCCGGATACCAGGACTGGCGAGGCCAGTTTGGAGCGATCAGGATGACAGGACAACGTTCTCTCTTCAACTTCTGGATAACTCTGACCAATAGAGGAAGAGGAGGGAAGATGTAAGCCAGGGGGAAGTCCCAAGGGATTGACAAGGCATCCACTGCTAGAGCAAGGGAGTCCCTCAACCGGGAACAAAACACCGGAACCTTCCTGTTGTGTCTGGTAGCCATCAGATCCACCACAGGCATCCCCCACCGTTGAGTGAGCATGTGAAACACCTCTGGGTGAAGAGCCCATTCTCCGCTGTCGACGGTGTGACGACTGAGGAAGTCTGCCATGACGTTGTCCACGCCTGGAATATGAACTGCAGAGATGACAGGCACATGATCTTCTGCCCAAGACAAAGTATCCTTGACCTCCCACCAGGCGGAACCGCTTCTTGTGCCGCCTTGCCTGTTGATGTAAGCCACCGCCGTGGCGTTGTCGGACTCCACTCTGATCGGAAGACCGGTCAATTGAGACTCCCAGTGCCTCAGGGCTAGCCGGACAGCTCGAAGTTCCAGAACATTGATGGAGAGCATGGATTCCTCCAGACCCCATTTCCCCTGAGCACTGAAGCGACCCCAGACTGCACCCCAGCCCCGAAGGCTGGCATCCGTAGTGACTGTGGTCCAATGAGGAACTAGAAAGGATCTCCCTTTCAGGAGATGAGAGAGATCTAACCACCAGTGCAGACTCGACTCGACATGAGGAGGAAGAGAAACAGACAGATGTTGATGATCTGGATGATTCTTGCACATCTGGATCACAAATCTCTGAAGATCCCTGGAGTGGGCCATGGCAAATGGTACTGCTTCGATCGTGGAAATGAACTTCCCCACTAAGGACGACAACTTCGGTACTGGAATTTCGTCCATGTCCAGAATCCCAGCCACTCTGACGGCTATCTGGTGAGCCACGTCCTCTGGAAGAAACACCATGCATTGGCGAGTGTCGAACAGGAGACCCAGGAACAGAAGCCTCTGAGATGGAACCAAGTCCGACTTGTCCAGATTCAGGATCCAGCCATGACGGTTCAGGGTGTGCATGCACATCTGTAATTGCTGATGGAGAAGCTCCGCTGAGGAGGCCTTCAGTAGGAGATCGTCCATGTAGGGGGTCACTCTGATCCCATCCTGATGGAGCACCGCTATCAAGGAGCCCAACACCCTCTGGAAGACCTGAGGGGCTGAAGTCAGCCCAAAGGGGAGCGCTGCAAACTGAAAGTGTCCCCTGTGGCAGGCAATCCTGAGATAACGCCTGCTCTCTGGATGAATAGGGATGTGAAGATAAGCATCCTGAAGGTCCAGGGAGGCAAGAAACTCCCCTGGAGACATTGCTGCAATCACAGAGCGCAGGGACTCCTGGCGGAAGTGGGAAGTCACCACATAGGCATTGAGATCTTTGAGATCCAAAATGGGACGAGCTCCTCCGTCCTTTTTGGCTACCACAAACAGGTTGGAATAAAATCCTGAACCTGTGTCCCCTTGAGGAACCGCCTCCAGGACCTCTTTGTCCAAGAGATCCTGAATAGCATCGTCGAACAGACGCCTTTTTGTGGGTTCCTGAGAAGGACGAGTAAAATGGAACCGAAAAGGAGGAAGGGAAGAGAAAGGGATCCTGTATCCCTCTGACACCACCTGAAGAACCCATGGGTCCGCCACTGACTCCTCCCAAGTCCGGCGAAAGATGCGGAGACGACCTCCTACAGCCGGATGCGGACCCGGGTTCGGCGAGTCATGCCGAAGCAGTCTTGGAGGTCTTGGCCTTGGGGGCAACTTTGGGCTTCCAGGACTGTTTGGGCTTGGAGGAGGAGCGCGTAGTGGGAGGACCCGTTTGGGCCGAGGAGCGTGTCTCAGTCTGAAAGGAACGAAAGGACCGATTGCGTTTGGCTGGAAACTTTTTCTTAAAGACTGAGGGTAGAAGAGTACTTTTACCGCCAGTAGCCTCACTGATCATTTCTTTGAGTTCAGACCCAAAAAGCAAATTCCCCTGAAAGGGCAAGGAAAGCAAGGCTTTCTTAGAGGCTGTATCAGCAGACCAAATTTTCAGCCAAAGAGCGCGTCTAGCCACCACAGAAGAAGTGGAGGCCCTCGCCATCATGCGCACAGCATCAAAAGCAGCGTCAGCAACATAGTTCTGAGCTTCAGTGATATTAGCAAGTAGCTGCAACCGTTCAGATACTGGCGCATCCTAGCGAACTGCTTCAGTCAGTCGTTCAGTCCAGGCCGCAATGGCTCTATTAACCCATGCCACAGCAAAGGTTGGGCGCATGGCAGTGCCAATGGAGGCAAAAATAGATTTAAGAGAAAGCTCTAGCTTTTTATCCGTCCAATCCTGCAGGGCAGAGGCATCTGAGACAGCCAAAGCGGTAGATTTGGATAGTCTAGAAACAGGAGCATCCACCTTGGGAGGATTAACCCATTTTGCCAGCTCAGCCTCAGGAAAAGGGTAAAGTTTAGAAAACTTTTTGGAGACAGAGGAAGATCTATCAGGATTCTTCCATGCCTCAGAGACCAGACGGGCAAGAGTAGGGTTAGTTGGAAAACAAACAACTGGCTTAGATGGCTTTTTCTGAAAAACATCAGTAGGATCATAAGTGGATTCCTGAGTCAGAGGAAGGTTGAGCGTATTCAGAACCGCTCTGATCAGACCCTCAGCCGAAACTTCGGGGTCACACTCATAGGGGTCCCCAATGGACCTGTTAGATTCAATAACAGTACGTTCCTCAGCATCAGAATCCTGTAAGAGTTCTTCTTCAGAAGAATCAGTGACATCAGGAGCTCCCTGTGGCTTAGGCAGGGAGGTCCTGATGGTAGAGGGGGTCTGCCAGACCTGGAGAGCCCCCTGAATCTGAGAGGGAAAGAGTTGAAGCGTGGATCTGAGATCCCTAGTGGCAGCTTTAAACTCCCTCACCCAAGATGGCTCAATAGCGTGGCTGGGAAGCCCAGGGTTGCTATCTTGACCAGTACAATAAGGGCATAGATCCCCCACATTATCGCTAGCCAGCCCAATGTGGCAAGAGGAGCAAAACGCCATGGGGGTAGCAGACCCCCCATCCTCCTTAGACTTGGGTCTAGCCCCTAGCTCCAGTGAAGTAGACATGCTCACAGCGTCAATATACCCCACTAATAACACTATCACCCAGAAAAAGTGTAAATGATTAAAGTTTCACCCCAGAAATGTCTAAAATCGGACTTATCTGGCCAGCGAAGGGTTAATCTGTTGAGGAGAGAGAAGGCTCGGTCCCTGCGTAGTGTACTCGCCTAGGAAAAGTACCACAAAATGGCGGCCGTCATGACAGCCAATCAGAAACGAGCGCGAACCAAGCGCTCATGGGAAATGTAGTTTTCCCTTACAAGTACCCCAAACAGTGCCCGAAGCCCCCCTGAACACCCCACATAAATAAAACACATTCCGGATGATAGAGCAGGAGCCTAGCATTAAAATGAGCCCTCTCTGAAGTTGCTGTGACAAGCGGTTCCAGAGATATGTCCCACACTGTGAATTCTCATAGAGAGTAAAGGAGCCCTTGCGTCTGAGCGGGAAAAAGCCGCGCTTAAAGGCGCGGAACACCATTTTTAATAAAGTTTAGAAAACATTAAAAAGTGCCCAAACAAGCATGAAACACATGAGAAATATAAATAAATGAATACCCAAAGCTCCAAAACCCAGAGAATACCACAGAAATTGCATAAAACAGTAATAATGCAATAGAAACACCCTATGAGTGCTGGAGTGTATTAAAACTCCCAAATACAAGCCCATCAAAGGGACACTGTGGGGAAAAGTGGACCTTCAGCACTCAATGGGTGACTCACCTTTCCTGCAGGACTTCTGTCTTCAGGTGACCATGATAAGGTGGGAAAGAACCAGAGGTAAATTCCCCAGTAGGGGAGCTGCTTAACACAAGCTGTCCCCTCTTCAGGGCATAAGGTCCACAGAAAATCCCTGGAAGCTGCACCAGCCACTTTAAAGAGGGCAATTCACAGCCATGGTCACCCTCCTAATGGTGGTATTCCATATTTGAATAAAAAATAATAAAACACTAAGATGCATAGATGTTCTCTACCTGGTGTGCAAGCACACCAGGAACAAATCAATCTAAGTGGCTCTGGCCAGAAGGTGGCTTAAGTAAGAGGGGAGGCTCCGCCCCTTGCAAATCATTTGCATAGTTGTTCCTGCCTATTAAAGGGGACTTACGCCTCCCAGAGTACCAGTGACCTGTATTGGACGACAGTGAAATCACCATTGTGAGCTCATTACCCTGACAATGGACTTAACAGTCTGAATGAGAAATCATATAGAACCCCCAGCCATGTACCTGAAGGTCTAAGGAGGCTCATGTACTAAGAATAACTGGAGAAATTCTGAAGCAAACACAATGCACCGTAATACACTCATAAACATTCCCAAAATCCCCAGGGAAAGAGGCATGAGTTGCAAGTAGCAGTACCTGGGGACCTTCAAGTTCAGGCTCCCCTGGAGTATTAATTGAAGGATGGAGATGGATTGACCAAATGATTTACAGCATGGTGTGGGCATGGCTTAATCAAGGTGGGTGGGATTGGGAAGTGGAAAGCTAGAGTTTGCCTTGAAATGGCAAGGGAAGTGGGTTGGAGTGGGCAGGATGGGGATAGGAGTGGGTTTAGTTATCAGGGAACTCTGCAAACCAGAGGATTATGCTCTACCCCATGTAGTAATAGAAGAAGGAAGGGGAAACAAGAACGGGCGCCCCTGTGTGGGATCAATAGACCAGGATATAACTCCACCACCTACATCCAAAGGTGCGTACTCACAAGATGAGTGGCCGGGTAATGGTATACACAAGACTCGGCAGCAAGGCAACTGGGAATATATAGAACTGTTGTCAGAGACAGTATCTCCAATTGATATCTTGTATAAACAAGCTGCTCTCAATAAACACGCTCCCCCTGAGCAGTAAAGAACTTGTGGATACGATACATAGAAAACAAACACAAGAGAGCGCCCAATAGTATAATACATAACTAGTATGTTGACAAATATAAAATATATGAAGATTACACTCACATGTGGATGTGGTCAGAAAGCTGATATCAGGCAATCTAACAAATTCGCTTGTGGAGAGATTGCTTCCGTCTCCACTCGGAGTGCTGATAATCAGTTACAAGCAAAGGAGTGCTCCAAACGAACAGCTGGATCCAAGACACCTCAATTTTATTTGATATAAAACTTATAAATAAAAACAATAACTAAAACAAAATGTCTGCTATTACAGTGTAATCTTCATATATTTGTCAACATACTAGTTACGTATTATACCACTGGGCGCTCTCTTGTGTTTGTTTTCTATGTATCGTATCCAGTTTTCAGACTTAAATAGCAGGACTTCCGGGACAGAGGATAATTCTCTGGTTTGTAGAGTTCCTCATCATTATTCAAATACAACTTAAAGGTCAGACAATCTACTCGTATGTATGCAACACATTACAAGCAAGGGGGAGATTCAATAAGCGGTGATAAAGTGGAGATGACTTCTCCAGTTCCTATGTTATTCTAGGCTCCATAGAATAACATAGGAATTGGATAAGTGATAAAGTCATCTCCACTTTATCACGTCTTAGTAAATCTCCACCCAAAAATATCACAAACGTTACTGGGGAGATTATTTAAAGAGGAACTAAACCTATAGTAATCAGTACATTTTGAGGTCCTACCTAGGTATGTGTCTTTCATATAGCAGTCAGGTATGCCTGTTTATGAATGTTTGCATTGTATCTGTAGTTGCCTGTAGCTCATGAACACCATTCTAGTCTGGCTTTACTTTAAATGTATAATCTATGTTAAGGAAGTATATGAATTCGATTATTTATAGAGCAAATCCCCACCCACAGTTCTTTAGAACACTTACACATACTTCATCTAGATTACAATATAAGAAAAAGCACACACAAACCCGGGTCCATGCTTCTATTAACCCTCTGAGCGCCAGAGAGGTATCTAACGCATTGCATATCTCATTGGCACTCAAAGGGTTAAAGACAATAAGAGCCACATATTCCTGTAGGAATAGTTTTCCATTAGAAAGGCAAAGAGGCAAAATCTGATCAACCTAGAGTCACCCAGAGCTGGATTAAGACTCCACAGGGCCCTAGGCAGAATCCCAAATTGGGGCCCCTCTCCAGCTTGAGCCCCACCTCATCCCAACACTGCCATAAACCTTGGTGTGCCCATTGTTCTGTAGTTAGTGGTACTAGTACTAACTTAAAGGGGAACTTTCACATATTAATAAGTTGCCCTTCAATCATTAAACATATGGTGACTGATGGCCAGGTTAGTGACGTCTGTGCACCTGCGGCATCAGACCCTTCCAGTTACCATGTGGCACACTGCAATACTTCTTAGAGGAGACCGGGACTGACAGCACAGTCTCGCAGACAAGATGTCTGTGCTGATGCCTGGATTTCAGTCTCCGGAGATTAAAGATTTCTTTAGAATCTGGCACTTTTGATTAGTAATACACGTATTATCAACCTAGTTGCCATATGTTTAATGATTGAAGAGTGAATTATTAATATGTGAAAATTCTGCTTTGATACAGGATAAACGGAATGCTTTAAACCCTTGGATGCCAGAGAGATCACCAAAGCATTGAAAAACAATGCACTGGGCACTCTACACTGTCTTCCAAACTCTGTGTGTGAATGTGTGTTTGTGTGTGCATGTAAATGAGTATGTTATTGGGTGTGTGCAAAAATGTATTACAGCTCAAACATGTTTTTCTGTAAATTAACTGCAGTTGTCTCTTTTAGTCACCATGTGCTTGACTAAAATATGTATGTGTGTTTATACATATACACACACAAACAACACATAGAAGACCTATCTGGGATCCAACATTCAAGATGTTAAGCATAATCTTTTAACAACGGCTCACTTGTGCCTTATAAACACACATACCAAACCATGCATCGAAGACCTATCTGGGATCCAGTCTAGGGTGACCACATTTTATTTGTGCCATTCATGGACACTGCTGAGATAAGTGTGGCTGAGTAGCTTTTGGTTCTAATGCTGCTGTGCGGCTGTGGTCATGTGACATCAGTATAGTTGTGGTTTCTCTAAAGGACCACAGAGTTATAAACACTAGAGGGATGCATACAATGTGACACACTGTACACTACACACACACACACACACACACACACACACACACGGGGGGGGGCTTGTGCAAAACAGATAAAAAGGGAATAAATCTAATGCAAACCACTGCAGTGGAAACAAACCCCATTTCCCATAAATGTGATTGACTTAAACTGAGCTTTTATCTACTTGAATGCTGCAGTAGTGTCCAGCTCACAGTGAAGCAATTTGTTAGAGATCTCTCTAGCATTAACTGGGTAAAAGGCCCCATTTAAATCTATAGAGATGTTCTGTGGTACAGATGGTTTGCCCCAGAACTGGTCAAGGTCTCCTTAGTACACCAGCTCCTCCTTTAGAATCTCCCCCATGCACACATATCCTTAGCAAATCTCCTCCCTATCTGCATCCCTCTGTCTATCCTAGTCACCAGCAGGCATGCTGGGGGGGAGGGGGAAGCCTCATCCCAAGTATAATATTTTTTTTTCCAGCTTGCCATTTATTTGGACAATTCGAATACACAACGTGATATAAATATGCATTTGCTAGCAGTCTGTATGTCTTATCAATACTCCTTTATAAAGATACATGCTCTAGGAATGTGCAGTAGGGATTGTATTCTGTGTCCTCTGCTTCACCTACATTCCCTTAGTGACTAAGGCATGTAGATAAACAAGGGACTAAGAATAAAATCCCTGCTGGAGACTTCTTATACATGTCTTTATGTTGCCCTATGTACTGCAATTGGCCAAATCAACTCAGCAAGATTTGGGGGACGAGGCTCTTTCACCCCCTATAATACTTGTTTGATATGAACAGTCCACGCGGCAGGAGCATGTGAATGCGTATATTCAGCTCGCTAGCCAGATGGGGTGGGATGACAGTAGTTAAGCCGTAGATACTTTCATAACCATTTTGGTGGGCACACAGGAAGGTGGCGGTAATGCTCTACTGCCACATACCTTATTTAAACAGTATAAAACAAAGTGTAGCAACTCTACAACAAACCAACTGCCCTATAGTGTGACATTGAAATTCTCATTGATTTAAATGGTGCTTTTACTCCCTTGGATGAGAAAGAGGTTGGTGCTCTCTCAAGCATCCAAAGGATAAAAACCCCATTTACATCGGAAATTTTATTTGTGCCCCATATTGTTTTTGGTTTGCACCATAATCGCTCTAATTATCATGTATTATTGATACATAAGGTCCACTGATTTCAATCTCAGCAGCATCATTTTTTTCTTGTGTGATGCCTGTTAATCCATCCTAAATGATGATGCCTGTCTGATGTCAGTGACCTATGTTCTGAATGGGCAAAGATCTTTATTTTTATGTTTACTTCACAATTGTATTACCAGAGACGAGTGCACATCGTAAAAATAGGATTTTAGTCTTACCTGTTAAATCCTTTTCACTTAGTCCATACACGTCACTGGTACTCTACTCTGGGAGGCGATTCGCCCCTTTAATAGGCAGGAACAATTATGCAAAGGATTGCAGGGGGCGGAGCCTCCCCTCCTACTTAAGCCACCTCCAGGCCAGAGCCACTAGATTGATTTGAGACACTAAAACTGACCCCAGGTAAGCAAGAAGAAAGACTCCTGTGAGCATGCCCCAAAGGTCTCCCACTGAATGCCACAGGAGAGCCAGGTCTGGTCCGTTGACAGAGTGGGAGACCAGTGACCTGTATGGACTAAGTGAAAAGGATTTAACAGGTAAGACTAAAATCCTATTTTCACTGTCGTCCAATACAGGTCACTGGTACTCTGGGATGTACAAACATTGAGCTGATCCAGAGGTGGGAAATAAGGCAAGGACCAGCACAAGGCCCAAGTCACTAAAACTGCTATGAACCAGTTAATTACATAGCCCAAACTGTAAGTGTCAACGGACACCAACCAAGGGAACAACCCCTGAACTAACACAGCACACGGAACTAGAGCCAACTGGGCTCAACAGTAAGGAAGCACTAAGGATCACACAGCGGAAGACCTACACAGGCAAAACTGCCTCCAGGACCTTCCTTCCAAAACTGGCATCAGCCGAAGCCAGTACATCAACTCGATAGTGCTTAGAAAAAGTGTGCACAGAGGACCAAGTGGCCGCTCTGCACAGTTGATCAGCAGATGCCTGATTCTTGTAGGCCCAAGAGGCCCCAATACATCTGGTGGAATGGGCAGTCACCCGGAAGGGAACATGCTTATTCCGCAACTTATAGGCTTCACGGATAGTAGCCTTAATCCAAGAGGCAATAGTAACTTTGGAAGCCGGTCTCCCTGCCCTAGGCCCCTCAGGAATGACGAATAAGGCGTCAGACTTCCTGATAGACTCGGTGCGATGAACATAAAACTTGAGGCAACGCACCACATCCAACAAATGGAGATCCCGTTCCTTGTCAGATGAAGGATTAGGGCAGAAAGAGGGAACCACAATCTCCTGATTGATGTGAAACTCGGACACAAACTTGGGTAAGAATTCCTTGGTAGTGCGAAGCACAGCCTTATCCTTGTGGAACACCAGGTAAGGAGGTTTACAAGACAGAGCTTGTAACTCTGCTACCCGGCGAACTGAAACAATAGCCAAAAGGAAGGCCATCTTCCAAGTCAAGAGACGTAATGGAATGGAAGCCAAGGATTCAAACGGGGGTCGCTGGAGAACTCCCAGCACCAAATTGAGGTCCCACTGGGGGGCAGGACTCTTGAAGGCAGGCCGAACATGAGTCACACCTTGGAAGAAAACTTTCACATCAGGAAGGATAGCAATCCTTTCCTGGAAAAACACAGACAAGGCAGAAGTCTGAACTTTGAGGGAACTCAGACTGAGCCCCTTATCAACACCGTCCTGCAAGAAGGCCAGGACAGTGGGAAGATGAAAATCAAGGGATAATTTCTTATCAGAGCACCATGCAACGAAGGTTGACCATATGCGATGATAGATCTTGGAGGACACAGGCTTACGAGCACTGAGCATAGTCGACACCACAGAAGGAGAAAATCCTTTCTTTGCTAGAATCGAGGATTCAACCGCCATGCCATCAAATGGAGAGAGTGAAGTCCTCCTTCCACAGATATCCCTGAAGAAGTAGGTCCGGACGGGCAGGAAGTGGGAACAGATCCACCACTGACATGGCCATCAACTCCGGATACCAGGACTGGCGAGGCCAGTTTGGAGCGATCAGGATGACAGGACAACGCTCCTGCTTCAATTTCTGGATGACTCTGATCAATAGAGGAAGAGGAGGAAAGATGTAAGCCAGAGAAAAATCCCAAGGGATCGATAAGGCATCCACTGCTAGAGCAAGGGAGTCCCTCCGCCGGGAGCAAAACACCGGAACCTTCCTGTTGTGTCTGGAGGCCATCAGGTCCACCACCGGCATCCCCCACCTCTGGGTGAGCAAGTGAAACACCTCTGGATGAAGAGCCCATTCTCCGCTGTCGACGGTATGACGACTGAGAAAGTCCGCCATGACGTTGTCCACGCCTGGAATGTGAACTGCAGAGATGACAGGCACGTGATCTTCTGCCCAAGACAAAATATCCTTGACCTCCAACCAGGCGGTGCCGCTTCTTGTGCCGCCTTGCCTGTTGATGTAAGCCACCGCAGTGGCGTTGTCGGATTCCACTCTGATCGGACGACCGGTCAGTTGAGATTCCCAGTGTTTCAGGGCAAGCCGGATGGCACGTAGTTCCAGAACATTGATGGAGAGAAGAGATTCCTCCAGACCCCATTTCCCCTGAGCACTGAAGCGACCCAACACAGCACCCCAGCCCCAAAGGCTGGCATCTGTTGTGATCGTGGTCCATCGAGGAACTTAAAAGGATCTCCCTTTCAGGAGATGAGAAAGATCCAACCACCAGTGTAGACTCAACTCGACATGAGGAGGTAGAGATACAGACAGATGCTGATGATCTGGATGATTCTTGCACGTCTGGATCACAAATCTCTGAAGTTCCCTGGAGTGGGCCATGGCAAATGGTACCTCTTCGATCGTGGAAATGAACTTCCCCACCAGAGACGTCAACTTCGGTACCGGAACTACGTCCAGGTCCAGAATCCCCGCCACTGGGACGGCTATCTGATGAGCCACATCCTCCGGAAGAAACACCATGCATAGGCGAGTGTCGAACAGGAGACCCAGGAACAGAAGCCTCTGAGATGGGACCAAGTCCGACTTGTCCAGATTCAGGATCCAACCATGACAGGTCAGAGTGTGTATACACAGCTGCAGCTGCTGTTGGAGAAGCTCCGCTGAGGAGGCTTTGAGGAGAAGATCGTCCATGTAAGGGGTCACCCTGACACCATCCTGATGAAGTACGGCTATCAAGGAACCCAACACCCTCTGGAAGACCTGAGGGGCTGAAGTCAGCCCAAAGGGAAGAGCTGAAAACTGAGTGTCCCCTGTGGCAGGCAATCCTGAGATACCGCCTGCTCTCCGGATGAATAGGGATGTGCAGATATGCATCCTGAAGGTCCAGGGAGGCAAGAAATTCCCCTGGAGACATAGCAGCAAACACAGATCGCAGGGATTCCTGGCGGAAGTGGGAAGTCACCACATAGGCATTGAGATCCTTGAGATCCAAAATGGCCACCGTCCTTTTTGGCCACCACAAACAGGTTGGAATAAAATCCTGAACCTGTGTCCTCCGGAGGAACCGCTTCCAGGACCTCTTTGTCCAACAGATCCTGAATAGCGTCGTCGAACAGACGCCTTTTTGTAGGTTCCTGAGAAGGACGAGTAAAATGGAACCGAAAAGGAGGAAGGGAGGAGAAAGGGATCCTGCATCCCTCTGACACCACCTGAATAACCCATGGGTCCGCCACTGACTCTTCCCAAGTCCGGCGAAAGATGCGGAGACGTCCACCTACAGCCGGATGCGGACCCGGGTTCGGCGAGTCATGCCGAAGCAGTCTTGGAGGTCTTGGCCTTGGGGGCCACTTTGGGCTTCCAGGACTGTTTGGGCTTGGAGGAGGAGCACGTAGTGGGAGGACCCGTTTGGGCCGCGGAGCGCGTCTCAGTCTGAAAGGAACGAAAGGACTGATTGCGTTTGGCTGGAAACTTTTTCTTAAAGCCTGAGGGTAGAAGAGTACTTTTACCGCCAGTAGCCTCACTGATCATTTCTTTGAGTTCAGACCCAAAAAGCAAATTCCCCTGAAAAGGCAAGGAAAGCAAGGCTTTCTTAGAGGCTGTATCAGCAGACCAAATTTTCAGCCAAAGGGCACGTCTAGCCACCACAGAAGAAGTGGAGGCCCTCGCCATCATGCGCACAGCATCAAAGGCAGCGTCAGCAACATAATTCTGAGCTTCAGTAATATTAGCAAGAAGCTGCAACTGTTCAGACACTGGTGCATCCTGGCGAACTGCTTCAGGCAGTCGTTCAGTCCAGGCCGCAATAGCTCTATTAACCCACGCCACTGCAAAGGTTGGACGCATGGCAGTGGCAATGGAGGCAAAAATAGAGTTAAGAGAAAGTTCTAACTTTTTATCCGTCCAATCCTGCAGGGCAGAGGCATCAGAGACAGCCAAAGCGGTAGACTTGGAGAACCTGGAAACAGGAGCATCCACCTTGGGGGGATGAACCCATTTTGCCAGCTCAGTCTCAGGAAAGGGGTACAGTTTAGCAAACGTTTTGGAGACAGAGGAGGATCTGTCAGGATTCTTCCACGCCTCAGAGACTAGACGGGCAAGGGTAGGGTTAGTTGGAAAACAAACAACAGGCTTACATGGTTTCTTTTGAAAAACGTCAGTAGGATCATAAGTAGATTCCTGAGTCAGAGGAAGGTTGAGCGTAGTTAACACAGCTCTAATCAGACCCTCAGCCGAGACTTCAGGGTCACATTCATAAGGATCCCCAATAGACCTGTTAGACTCAATAACAGTGCGTTCCTCAGCATCAGAATCCTGCAATAGTTCTTCCTCAGAAGAATCAGACACATCAGGAGCTCCCTGTGGCTTAGGCAGGGAGGTCCTGATTGTAGAGGGGGTCTGCCAGACCTGGAGAGCCCCCTGTACCTGAGAGGGAAAGAGTTGAAGAGTGGATCTGAGATCCCTAGTGGCAGCTTTAAACTCCCTCACCCAAGATGGCTGAATAGCATGGCTGGGAAGCCCAGGGTTGCTATCTTGACCAGTGCAGTTAGGGCATAGATCCCCCAAATTATCACTAGATAGCCCAGTGTGACAAGAGGAGCAAAACGCCATGGGGGGAGCAGACCCCCCATCCTCCTTTGACTTGGGTCTAGCCCCTAGCTCCAGTGAAGTAGACATGCTCACAGCATCAATATACCCCACTTTAAACTCTATCACCCAGTAAAAGTGTGGAAGATTAAAGTTTCACCCCAGAAATGCCTAAATTTGGACTTATCTGACCAGCGAAGGGTTAATCTGTTGAGGTGAGAGAAGGCTCGGTCCCTGCGTAGTGTACTCGCTGAGGAAGAGCACCACAAAATGGCGGTCGTCAGGACAGCCAATCAGAATCGAGCGCGAACCAGGCGCTCATGGGAAATGTAGTTTTCCCCATACCAGTACCCCAAACAGTGCCCGAAGCCCCCCTGAACACCCCACACTTATAAAACATAAACCGGATGATAGAGCAGGAGCCTAGCATTAAAATGAGCTCTCTCTGAAGTTGCTGTGACAAGCGGTTCCAGAGATATGTCCCACACTGTGAATCTCATAGAAAGTAAAGGAGCCATAGTTTCTGAGCGGGAAAAGCCACGCTTAAAGGCGCGGAACACCAATTTTAATAAAGTTTAACAAACTTTATTAACAAACGCCCCCTGCAATCATTTGCATAATTGTTCCTGCCTATTAAAGGGGCGAATCGCCTCCCAGAGTAGAGTACCAGTGACCTGTATTGGATGACAGTGAAAAGAGGATTTTAAAATTAACATCACGCTCACCTTACTATGACCACACAATTCTAAAGGCCCTTTTACTTTTTTCCTTTCTCCTTGGTTTAAGAGATAACATCTTCAATCAGTCCTGTACATGGAGGTGGACATGACAGTTGCTTGCACTGAAACAGGCAGAGTACATGAGTTCCTTAAAGCTTTAAGGACAGAGTAGTAAACAGTGCATTGCAGTGTACTGTACACCTCTCTGGTCCTCAAAATTGTTAAGATTTCCATGTGTCAACTAGCAACTGTGTATCCACCTCCATGGCCATGACATCCAGGACAGATTGAAATGTTAGCTATTCAACCAAGGAGCAAAGGAAATGAAGCCACAACCTGACAACACTCGTTGGGCTTGCTTGCAGCTAGGAGTAGGACGAGTGTTGGTGCTTTCTTCTATTGTATTTGACGTTTCATCTATTTTGATAAGTATCTTTTCACGATCATTTGTTCTTCTTCCTCACTTCACTTTTTTATTTATGGATAATGTTTTAGGTGTTGGTTTATATTATGTGGGATTTTTTATGTAATACGGTGGGAGATTTGTGGCAATAACTCTTGGTTATATTTTTCCCAATATATATTTTGTGGGATTGTATTTATATTATATTTTTGTCGTGCCTAGCACCATTGATTATTTAGATACTCTCCTCCCCTTCTTCTGTTTTTAAACAATTTTAACCTTAAAGGTTTTGTATTGCTGTGTTGTACAAATAAAAATGTATTTTTCACTTTTGTATTTCACTGGTTTGTGTGACTCATTAATAACCTTTGCTTTGCAATTCTTTCTTTGGATGCGTCTCTTCAACCCTCCTTGGGTCTCTTTTTATTATGCTTTTTTAGGTTAGAGAGCACCACACTATTCAGTGTTTATTGACCAGGTTATTGTTTGGCCTGTGCTAGTCATACTTTTTTGCCAACAGAATATGAGGGATGGTGAACACACTGTAAAGGTGTCACGTGTTAGAGGCGATGCAATGAATGGAACAGGGTGGCTCCTTCCCTTACCCCTTCTCCTCATCGCTAGAGCTTGGTGAAGGCAAAGAGGAGTCAATGAGAATATATATATATATATATATATATATATATATATACACATACATATACACAACTATTCGCCCTCCTGTCAAAGTCACCACCACTGGGAAACCTCTCCCTAACTGCTTCCCTGGGGCACGTATATAGACTATATACCCATGGGCATAATGACTTGAGGATCAGTGTACACCTCACTGGTCCTCAACGGGTTAATTCTTTTCTGGCCATCTTTATGAACCTCTTGGATGATAGAGAGGTTTTCTATGTATTGGGGAGCAATTCCTCTACCTCTACCATTCAAGGGTTTAATGGCATAATAATGTTTCACAAAAACAGCAGCTCCAATTAATCTTCATAGTATTTGGGCCATATTAGTTTTCATAGTATTTGGGCCATAGAGAGTGTTATTTCAATACTGTCAGAGTTGTAGTTCAAGAGTAATTGAATGATAAAGTATCCCCCTACCACCCCTTTTACATAGTGTAAGTCACCTCCCCTCAGATGTGGAATCTGGTCTTGAGACCAGACAGATCACAGCAAGGGACAAACTTCTTACTGTGATCATAAGGAAAACCCTACACACCTTGACAGTAAAAGGGATGAGAGGGGGATACTTTATCATTAAGTTACTCTGGAAATACAACTCTGACAGTATTGAAATAACACTCTCCATGGCCCAGATACTATGAAGATTAACTGGAGCAGCTTTTTTGTGAAACATTACTATCCCTTTAAGAGTTTTTGTGCCAGGCAATAGTAAATCAGGATAGGTGTGGAGTCATGTGAGGATGTAGTCATGGGCAGAGCCTTAGCGGTAAATCCAGCCAGGTAAGAACAGCAGTTTAACTATTTGTGTGCCGGAGGAGTATGCAACACATTGCAAAAGCAGGGGTATGCAATGCATTACGAAAGCAATGCTTGTCATGCCACCTCTGACACTCATAGGGTTAAGCTATAAATTCAGACATTTCATACCCAGTAACCAGAATTAGAACAAATGTATTTATTTTGATTCAGTTGATCTGTTTGAGACTGATTTAGAAATATGAAATTTTTACTAAATTATAGAACCTTCCATAAATTGTGAAACTTGAAAAACAAGCCAAAATAAACTACTCTTATCTTTAACATTTTTAAGTATAATTGTCTCACATTTCTACTGTCAATATATTTTTCTATATGATATTTAGAATTGGTCATGTCTTTGTTCTTTGGTGTCAAATATGTAATATGTTAATATAAATCAATGCATCTTTCATATACATTTATATACAGCAGATACATATATATACAGCTAATATTTTAACTCCTCTTGTGTCTGAAGGGTCTAAACCCTGGATGAGCAATCTGAGAAGCTTCAGCAATTCAGGACTACAATTTCCATCATTCACAGCCAGCTGTTGTCTCATTGGGAATAAAGGGAATTGTAGTCCTGAACAGCTGGGGTGCTTGCCCACTCCAAGTCTAAGCAATTCTCCCCTCATGCAACAGAAGAGTCAAAATATAAAGGGTCAATATTTAGGTAGCGGCACAATACTGTACAAAATAAATTCTCATCTTCTCATTCAACACTGTTTGGAAATATTTTTAAACCTCTTAGCATCAAAGCAGTGTGCATCAAATTGCTCCTCAATGCATACATACCTGTCAGGCACTCAAATGCTTAAAGGGATAGTAATACTTGTATTACACTTGAGCTCCAAGTCTTCATTATGTTCTTTTAAACACATAGCGCTACAGTTGAATACTCACAGCTCTGTAGTTCAAGCGCTATTCAATCAGAAAGGCTCCCCCTTCCACCTGCGTCTGGCTGCCTGTCATTAGATCTGTAATCAGGTTGTGGGACCAAGAGGATGCAATGAGGGACAATCTTCACACAGTAAGTATAATGAAAACCCCGCCCCCTTTGATGAAGGAGGGCAGGATTTCCTTTTTGCTTACTGAAGATTGTTCCTCGGTGCACTCCATTCAAACCAGACTGAGAGGCAGCCTGACGCAGGGAAAGGGGAGGGAGGGGATGCTTTCTGATAGAATCGCGCTTGAACTACAGAACTGTGAGTATTTAAATATAGTGCTGTGTGTTAAAAAAACATAAAGAAGACTCGGATCTCAAGTTTAATACAAGTGTTACAAACACTTTAAAGCACTTACAGTGAAAAATTTATACTGTAGGGTTTTTCCTGATGAGTAAAACAAAGACACTCTAGGAGATGTTTCATTCAAAAGTTATTACTGTGTAAATCTGCATTTTTAGCTTACCATATTTTTGTGGTCATGCCATTTCGTAGTGCTATAGAAGTATACAGAGATCTGTGTGTTACACGAGCTCACATAAAAAGCAACAGCACCATCATAAAATGCCATGGTCACCCAAATAACTCTCTGTAATAACTTGAACGAAGCATCTCTCAGAATGGGGGGTATTCTTCATTTGACTCAGGAGTAAAATCTCCATATGTATTAAGATAGTACTACCTCTTTAACCACAGATCACAACAGCAATATGGCACAGACAATAAATGGGCTTCACTGATGTGTAAACTACATTTGCTCCAACAATATATCCATAGGAAGTTGTCTGCTGACCTAAAGTGCAATTACTGTTGTGCAGTCACGTAAGGCTGGGTCAGGCTGGGTGAAGTTCAAAGACCAGACTTCAAAAGAAACTGTCCGATGGTTTAAAAGGAGACCAGAGGAAGAGGTGGAGGGGGAAGCAAGGGAGAGGAATGACAATGAGAGCAATGGTTCTCAGGCATCCAATTGCTTCAAGTAAACAAATGTCTTTTCTTCAAAGAAATAGAAATCCTTGGTCCCAAGATATCCATATTTAACAGTTTAAATAGAGTTTCTTCTTATTTTTAGCTAAGAATTTCCAAATGTGGAAAAGTACAAATAAACAGAAGGAGTACATGGGAAAACAAATGCAGCAGGATGTTGGCAGATGCAGAATTCCTGCTTTGGGCCTTCTGGTGCCCTTCAGGTGCCCCCTCAGGTCTCAGAGATGAGGAGGAACATTGAACTAAGGGCACTTGGTATGATGTTGCTCTCTTCTCCGGCCGATCAGGGCTTGAGCCATCACTTGGTCTTTGGCCATTAAAGAGCAAGTATCTTCCTCGAGCATCTTGTTCCATCCTAAACAGCTCATATTCTGTGTGAGGAAGCCTGATTCCCAATGCCACACACCCATTGGTGTGAGTGACATCCTGCTCCACGCCAACTTGCCAAGAACCCTCCGCACCACATTCATCTCCATTAAAAACATTTAGTAGGGAGGCAGTAGCAAAGTCCATGGGTGTCACCTTCATGTGATTTACTGTAGAAAATAAAACAGATGAAGTGTTTATAGTTTCATTCCCTTTGGGTGTGTGTTATCTAATATTCATATCTATACTATCTAGCCTGTACTGACTGATTTCCATTAAACTGTGTTGTTAATTTTGTCCTCCATACAATAGTCAATAGACAGAAATACTCTGATTGAGACCAACTGTAGACCCCAGTGCAAAAATAAATACATAAATGAAAAATAGTGAGGATGATGTATTATGAAGAACTGGAGCAAATCAATTACATCATAGGGGACAAAAAAACTTTCCCAAAATTCCCTTTGATTTATTTGAAGTGTATAGCCCCTCGAATGCTAGAGAGGTTTCCAACACAATCTTTTGCAATGTGTTAGAGACCTCCATCGTTCAAGGAGTAACCCCTCATTTAAATAAATGGTGTCTCTATGGTGTAGTTCTCTTTTTTTGTTTCAAAAAGATTCCAATTCTCTTAACCCTTTGAGTGCCAGAGGGGTACGCAACCCCTCTGGCACACAAAGGGTAAATACATCAGCCTCAATGTATAGCTCAATCTATAGCTATATGTGACCTAACATGTTATATCATTAGTTAAAAAAAAGTATATCGGAGCCACTTATTCCTATAGGTATCACTCTTTTAACCCTTTGAATGCAAGTAGGTATACAACACACTGTGAAGCAATGCATTTCCTCATTTCCAGCTCAGGATTATATTATTATTTATATTATACTTTCTGAACTAGTCTTTACTGCTCATTGTGGGAGACAATGGGGGAGATTCACTAAGGCGTGATAAAGAGGTGATAAAGCTGAGGCAACTTCTGCAGTGATATCACTTCTCCAGTTCCTGTGTTATTCTATGGAGCCAATTCACTAAGATTTCTAGAACTTTTTGCACTGGCTGCATAAAATAAATAGGATATGGAGAAATTAGATCACTGGAGAGGTCATCTCCGCTTTTTCACCTCTTTATCACATGGGCCACAGTGCCAGGCAGCAACGGCCGTGCGCAGCCGTCTGTACTGTGCATGATAGCTTCTGACAAACATACATTAGCGCATTATTATATAAGATGTTTTATTTGGACATAAATAGCAACTGGAATTTGTAAGTAAATAGTCACTATTTACTATTACTATCACATGGGGAACAAATAAATATTCTTAAAAGGATAGTAATACAGCATTTTAAAAAATCTTCATCTTGTAGGTATTAAAAACTTAAACTAAATGCCCAAGGTCCCACTGTCAAAATTCCCCCTCCCTCCCCTTTTCCTGATGTCAGCGCTCTAGCTGACTGCAGGAGAATCTGGTCCCGGGACCGGCAGCGGCTCTTCAGCAGAGCCTAGATTGCGTTATTGAAAAAGAAATCCTTCACTGGGGATTTTAACCATTTGAACACACACAGTCTCCAAAGCATTGCTTCACAATGGGCTGGAGAACTCTTTGCATTCAAGATGTTAAATGCCCTCGTAACTCAATGGAAATTTTTTTTTATCCTCTAGGTGATGGAAGTTCAAACTTCAGCCCCTACCCCCCAGCAGTGCCAGTTTTAGGGTCTCCTATGTACGCAGGTGACTCAATGAGTGGTTCAGTCATTCTGAAGTATCTGCTTTGTGTTAAATTGAGTCAGTCCTGAAATCATGCACTGATGGGGGACTGAGGGCAGGTTTGAGCACACCGCATGCTCATATTTTCTTTGTGGTTTAATTTATGAGCCCTTTATTTATTTATTTGTTTAGGCAGATTCTTCCAGCTTCACTTTTTTTTATAAAACAGAGCCTTACGTTCAAAAGTAACGTGGATAATTGCTAGTGTAAACCTATTTCATAGGGAAAAATAGAAATAGAGACCTTCTATCATTAAATTAATTGGAATTTTGGAAGTTTTTATTTGTCCCTATGGTGTGGTTGGTTTACCCCAGAATTACTTCACTTTTCTTTATGACACAGAGCTCCAGGAAACGGCTTGAAGCATACTGTTCATTTTACCTTTGAAAACAAATTCTGTTCCCCCCATGACTTTTGATGAATGGACTCCTCTGCTATATCGACCCTTGGCATAGATGGTAAAGGTGGGGTGCTTGCAGATTGGGTCTGAGTAGTGATAGTAGAAGCCTTCCCAGGTATGGTTGTTGTCATGGAAGATGAAGTGCCGGGTGAGGAATAAGACTTCTGGGCGCACTTCACACCTCTGGCTGACCCACTCTCCGTTCAGTCCAATGGTGAGATCTGCTTTTGGAGGCAATATCGGAGGGTGGTGCTCATCCGAACGAAAGATGATCCTGCAGGCAATGCAGTTTTGATTGTGATTCTGAAACAAACAACAACAAAAAACATACTGATATGAATTTAGGGTCAGATTTAAATCCCAACCCAAGCAAAGCACCAGTAATCCTGCCTAGAGCCACACCCCTGATCCTCCCTTGGTCAGGCACTGTAACTGAATTTCACTGGCCACACCCACCTTTTAGAATATGGCCAGGACCAGAACAGGTGAGGCCTCCCTCAAAATTAGGCACCCCTACTAACACACAGTAGTGGATTTTCAGGGCTCCCCTAACATTTTATAGGTCATTTGTCAATGATGTAATGAAGAGAACAAGTAGATATAGTTAATCTTAGGTCTTACAATCAAAATGACTGAAACAAGAGCCTTTTACGTAACAATTTCCATAAATACACAGTAACATAGTAAAGTCCATCAAGTTCAATCGTTGCCTCATAACCCAGAGACATTGGAATTATATAAGCTTTCCTGCTGCCAAATAAGTTATTCTTTATCAAACCTTCCTGTTTTGCCTACTAAAATACAGTATAACCCTGTATGTTCCCTTCTTGAAAGAAATGTATATAATCTTCTCTTAAAAGTATCTATTGTATCTGCCATAACCATATCCTTGGGCAAGGAATTCCATAATTTAACTGACCTTACTGTAAAAAACCCCTATCCTCTGCTCAACTTAAAACCTCCTTTCCTCTAATCTCAATATATATAAATTTTAAAGGCAACATTCCCTCTTTTCCGAAAAAGTTCCCAATAAAAATGTGGCACCCTTAACCCTTTGAGTACCAGAGGGGTACATGGTGCATTGCAAAGCAATGAGCTGTGCACCCCTCTGGTACTCAAATGGTTAAGTTGGCACCCACTGTACACTAAAGTGCATGTCACCCTGGTTGAGAACCATTGCCATTGTCATCAAATCTGACATGCACCTCTCTGGGCCTTAAAGGGTTAAACAGTAATGCAAAACAAAATTTTTCAGCTGCAGTCATAAAACACTAAGTACATGGATATGTGTATCATCTAATAAAAATTAAGAATTATTTTAATAAAAAGACAGCTAATGCTTGACTATAATTAGGAACAAAAATAGAAACAGAAAAATGTGCTTTATATTCAGCTGAATATATTTTCACTTAAATGAATAGACAAAAAAATTGCATTTTACCTGGATCTTTATGTATCTATCAACGTAGCTCAGGGATGAGAGAATATGTGGCTTGCTAGCTGTCAGAGGATTGCAAACCCCTGGCCAAAAAGTGATATGAGCTGAGGTTCATAAACAACTGTCATACACAGTTCCCCACCCCTTATCTGTAACCAAAAATCAGTTTGACTAGAAGCTGGCATATACCCTGGGGGCCATTCCATTACTGGAAAGATTACGATTAAGGAATCAAAGTTGTGTTTGATGTTCTATCAAAGCTCTCTTTGATCTTGATTATACTGTGCACTGATCTCCACAGAGGAAATGTTTGTCTGCACAGATATTTTTATTGTTACAAGGTTGTGATACATATCACATTTTACAGTACATGATTAAATAGATGCTGCAATCATGTAAACCTATTTTCTTAGGACCCTAACAACATTCATTTGTTAACCCTTTGAGTGCCAGAGGGGTACAGAACGCATTGATTTGCAGTGTGTTCCGTACCCCTCTGGCACTCAAAGGGTTAACAGTTACACATTTACTACACAAGTCATAGCTCCAGATTGATTTATTATGACAATTAAAGCAGCCTAGGATGACTGGACATTGAGTGTAAAATTGAAGCTAACAATTTTCCTTCGTCATTGTACTTCCTTCTCTGTAGTCAACTATAAAAATGGGGGAAGAAGCAAATGGCTACTTGTACACATCAATGTTTTGTTCAAGTCTTTGCTCACAAACCCGATACAAGCATGGTGACACTACTACATTTCTACCACCCAAGTCAAGTGAACTTCATTCCACCTTTGAGCATCTCACAGCGGTCAGGAACTTGAAAGCAATCAGCTGGCTTACATGAACATCAGCCAAGTAAGACTGGATAATGCCCATGCAGGCCAACCAGTCACTGGATCTCAAAGATTCAGTCACTCATGTGAACAGCATGCACAGCGACCATAAAGATTGCCATATGACCTTCACTACAATTTCCCAGCAACCAACACTAGACTCTGGGAGCTTGCAGAAAGCTACATCCATGGCTAACTCTCAGTCGACATACTTACCCATATGACTGGGCTTCAAGGTTGCAATGCCCCTACTTAAGGGTAACTGTCTCTTTGGAACAGTTGCCCATGTGAACAAACCCTTATTAAAATCTAGGCAACCTGCTCACTTCAAATTGTAATTGTGAAAAAAAAATCACCCATGCGGTCACACTATGAAGCAATGCCTTGGAGAACTCTTTAGAATTCAAGGAGTTAAAGCCTAAATTAATTCAATGGGCATTTCAGAACTTTTTACCCCCCCTGCCCATGGTGCAGTTGGTATGGTCCAGAATTGCTTATCTTTTACTTTTTAAATAATGTCCAACATCGCAAGTGTAACCTAGGCATAATTATAACTTTATCTAAGATTTTATTTGACTTATGGAGATATATATATATATATACATATACTTAAATACCAATACTTAATTCTGGCATCTGTAAAAATTCTCTATTTTTTTCTGAGGCTTAAACCCTGTTCTTACTTGAACTTTAAGGGAACAGACATTTCTGCCCTCTCCAGGGCTTACATTGACTGTCCAGGATTATCGGTGAATGGGCTGAAATAAGATAACCATTTTTCTGAATAGAGCAGTGAACACAAATCACAATCAATTAACTGACTAGTTGTTATCGCAATACAAACAGCATAAAATTAATTATCTCTGAGCTGGTCAATTTTCACATATGTTAAAAAGAGGATTATATTTAAAGGATGAAACATATAATTGTTTTATGTATGCTAGCAGTACATACATAATTTTTAATGTCATATTGACCAATATAATTTTTTTGGTGTTAGTGTTCCTTTAACAAGTATAAAACCATGTTTTAACATTGACTTTCAGATCAAACACCAAACCATTGTCCACACTGGCATTCAGACTCAATCATCAATTCACTGGCCATACTGACATTCAGACCAATCACCAGTTCATTGTCCACACTGACATTGAGACAATCACCAATTCATTGTCAAGATCTTCTTACATGGGGAATAGTATATATATGTATATACTATTTTAGTTGTTCTTGATCTCTTTTGTAGTGCACTACTAATGATTTCTGCTTACAATCTGATAACAACTTGAATTTCGTACAAGTCGCTAGGGAGATCTCCAATGCACTGGTTAACGTCCAAGGAGATTATTATTAACGATGTTTTTTAACCCCACAAAGAACTATATTTGAATGCAGCTTGGCTAAAAATGCCAGATCTGTTGACATTACATAATGTGAACCATGGCATGAGAAACCAGTTAAACTGCTCGTCTCTCTTCTTTCCCTTCCTGTTTGCTAAAGCAGTTTACCTGGGGCAATTTGAAATTTTCCTGTATGACAAAGGAGCCAAGTGTTGAATTAAAACAGTTTTTTGGCTACAGTGATTTATATATAAAAAGCAAATAAATAGGTGCTTAAGTTAGGGCTTTTTATTCTCTGAAATAAGTGTATTACTGTACTGGATATCCCATAGCCTTGAAACAAACACGAGAAACATCTCAGTGGGGGGATGGAGCAATGACAGACCATATTACACTAGGAGTTGGAAAATTATGAGTTCTGATTACTCTCTTAGCACATAAGCACTACAGTAGTTATCTCCCACTGCATTTTTAGAGTGTTGAGCAGTGAATGATCTTGGCATCTCCCACTCCCAGGAGACTTATTCAAAATCACCGAGTAAATGACTGACACCCATGCAAAACTAGGGATACATAACACCTGCATGATCATGCCCTTAAGAGATGCAGTTTGGGACCCTTGCGTTATGGGGCAGGGGTTGCCTACTGAAGTGATGACCATGAAAATGCTCCAAGAACAATTCCAATACTTTGGTTGCAGTTGTTTTTTCCTTCTTCTAAAGGTCAATTATCATGTTTTAGTAAATCTGCTACTATGGGAGCAGACTTTGTAAAAAGGCCAAAATGATTACTGTCAAGATTTTTTTTTCTTGGGGGGGGGGGGCAATGGGTTGGAATGTAATCTGGAAGTAGATGGCTCTTAGCGACAAATTTGCCAGGCTGTGAATAGAGCCTCCATAGACCCTCTGTGTCATGCTTCCCAGACAAACACAGAGGCCTACAGTAACGGTGTCCAATAGGGGGAGCCCCAGGGGCTCTATTCTGACCCCCGTTCTGCTCCCCATTGGTTAGCCAGGGCTTGCAATACAGCTCCCAGGGGTCCGACCTGCCACGATATTTACCCTTTAAGCTGTGCTCTGAAGCAGTCAGTACAGTGTAAATCCATGTAAAATTCTTCCCTTTACTTTGCATAATGGTGATTTGCATCAGAGTCTTGATGCTGGAGAAGCTGTGTGTCGGAATGCCTATGGTGGATTCAGATTTTTGCATTGCTTGATGTTGGTAACTTTGCTTGTAAAAATCAGAACATCACAACAATCTTTATAACAATTAGGGATGAGTGAAATGTTTAATCTTGAAAGGGAAAGTTTTTATGTTTTTTTCATTGATAATAATATAATTCCCTTCCACGTGTAGTCACCCCCATGTAGTCCCGCTATGCTAACTTGTCAGAGTAAAAAAGGTTGGCAGTCTAGGCTTGGGTGAGAGAGAGTAAGAGAAAGAAAGAGAGAGAGGTTGAAAGTAGATTCATTTTTGATGTTAGCTGGTGTAGAGGAAGACAGATAAGGAGAGGAAGCTGGAGTTGCTTGGCAAAAGCATTGGCAGCAAACTAATAAAAAAATGAATGAGATAAATGTTCCGTAAATCCCCCTAAGGGGAAATGTAAAGACAATCTTTTTCAAACTTGCTGATGAAAATTCTGATGCTGGTCTGTAATTTTCAGGGAGCGCATAATGTTTTAAATTTCATTTGTCAAGAATTTAAAAATGGGTGTAAATACATATAGATGTTCTTATGTCTCAAAACAGAGAAACAATTATTTAGTGCATAACAATTTCCATAAATATACATTTGAAACGCAACATGTATTTTTTTGTCAAATTCTTTAAAGAAAAAAAAATGGACCCTAAGCTGATGTCCACGGAACCTGAGTTGTAAACCACTGATACAACCCATAAAAAGCATCATGAAAGACTACAAATAATGGTATAATCTAGTATTTTGCATATATTATCTATTGGGGTAAAAACCTTTTTTTGTAACTAGTTAACCTCTTAGATACAAAACAGTCTCCAAAATATTACAAAACAATTCATCCAAAACATTTCTAAAACATTCAAGAGATTAACTAAGGGCTCTTTCACACTGGCTACAGATCCCACCTTTTTTCCCTCACTCCTTTTAAGCTCTACTGCCGATATGGATACAGAATGAGAGTGTCTTTTTTTCTGGACCACATGAGCACTAGTTAATAGTACTGACTGGTGCCCGATGCCATAGTCTGCAGATGGCCCCACAGACCATTGTGCATGCTTTACTTGCTGTATCTTTACTGTGTTCTAGTGTGATCTCAGTAAAGATGCAGTAGGTTGCGCTTTGTTGAGTTCACAATGGATCACCAGTGTCATAGCCCAGCATAGTAACTTTTACAACAGGCAACATCACCAACTCAGCATAAACATAAACTGACAATAGAGGGCAATAGCTAAGGGTATCAGGTGTGTACTAATTTATCAACTACCATAAATCCTGAGTAGATTACAGAGCAAAGCCAATGAAGGGACCTACATCAAAAATATCTATGCATTCCTTTATTTCATAAAAGAAATGGCAACCATAAAACCCAAGTCCTTAGTAATTTAAGTTAAAAAAAAAAAAAAGAATGGGCTTTTCATGACACGTGCAGAGCTAAGTTGCTCTGCTTTGTGCTTTGTTGTAAGTCGTTTTGAATCTAAGGTCATTATGATGCAGAGACTTATGAAAGCAGTTCTGTAAGCCAGTGCTGTGGAGAACAGCTAGAGATCAAACAGAATAATTCATATCCAGCACATAAAAGAGAATCCTCTGTTACTACTGGAAACACTATTTTTTAGGCTCTGTCCAACAAAGTCATGTATAGTTGTGTGTAGTATGAAAAGCAAAATTACATTATGCCATTATTCTGAAAAGAGCATTTGCTTGTTCTCAGAAAGTCTCGAGCAGGATAAAACAAAACAAAACAAAAAAAAAACAATATAAATATGAAGATTTATTTGGTGCATAAGATTTTTTTTAACCCTTACAAATACCAGAAAGATAAAAGAGACAATGCTTCAAATATTGGTACTTTATGACTTCAGATGCAACACACCTAACCATAAGCCGTGAAAAAGGATTAGCTACCATGGCCATAGCACCACTGATTTTATGACCCTGTCAAGTTCAATGTTCCCACTAATTCAGAGCTTGACAACCTACAGGTCTCTTGATGTTGTTGGACTATAATTCCCATCATCCTCAGCTGGCCCACAGATAGATAAAGATGTTGAAAGTTGTCCTCCATCTATAGCTAGAGCACAGGTTGCCCACCACTGCTATAAACTGCTGTGTGATAAGAAAACTTGGAACCTCTTTGATCTGCTTCTCTGCTCTGGGAAGAACATGTTCCCAAATATGATGATGTGTCAGTAGGGGGATTATTGATTTGGTTGGAAACAACTCAGTCCCCCATCTGCAAAGTTTTTTCTTAGATTTTGAATCAAACCTTGTTTAAAGGGATAGTAATACTTAAATTGTAAAAGAAAATATGTTGTAATGTTTATCCCCTCCTGAGTAAAACAAGGGTACTCCAACTGCTGAGAGATGTCTTATTCAAATGTTATTACAGCTCAAACTTGAATTTTTTAAGTGCAGTAATTCACCATCCTATGGACAGGCCTGGTCAGTTGACCATAATCCTACATAGAATGGAGTAGCAACAGCACCACAGTACAATTTCAGGCCATTGAGATATTGAACCTAAAAAATTAACCCTTTCAGTGCCAGAAGGGCATGCAACACATTTGCATTGCTTTGCTGAAAGGGTTAAAATGTTAGCTGATATAACTTTTGAATAAAACACCTCTCAGCAGTGGGAGTGCCCTTGTTATACTCAGGAGGATAAACCTTACAATATAAATGTTACTATATATTAAGTGTTACTATCCCTTTAAGCATTAAAGAAAAATAAATTAAGCTACTTTGTCAATCAAGAATTGCTGAGACATAGTGACACTCATCATATTAAACAAAACAAATGTACATGGTATATAGACCAGGGGTGGGCAACATGTAGTTCTTCAGCTGCTATTGGACTACATATCCCATGACCCTAAGTAGATATACTGCTGTTAATGGACTACAATTTTCAGTATCCTCAGCTTGCCATTGGATAATGTCTATGTTTCATCACCCCATTCCCCTTTCTTAGTCCCTATGATGTACATGTATCAAAGCAAACATGGTGATAAACTGCTAGGCAATATTTAGCTAATAAAAAAGGCATGTATTTCATTTGGGCTTTTTTACTTGCTACATATTGCTATGTTTGTTTACCCCAAAATTACTTTAATTTGTTCTTCATAAATATTGACCTTAATCTCTCAAAATTATGGAGGAGATTCCATTCCAGTTTTGCCAGCAAAAGAGTGACAAACGCTATTCCACTACGGTTGGTATATTTACAGAACATTGTAATTTGGTATACATACAAAAGTGTCCAAAAAAGTATTGCATACAGCATTCTGCTATCGCATTGTCCCCTGCAGGACTACCTTCTGGCACTGGAAAAGGCTTTCCAGGCTCAGCAGTCCAGGACTGTCAAGCCTAGGAAAATGTCTATTCAGATCGGTGATTATAAGACTGACTGATTGCATGTTTGTCTAGCACAGCAACTATATAAGGTGCACATGCATAACAAATGTTTTCCAAGCTTTCGTTTGCACAGTATTATTCTCTGACACAGAAGAGCCAGAGAGCTGCCCTCCCTTATGTTTATGCTTAGAAGTCTGATTTACCACCTTGAAGCCAGATCTCTGCAGGAAGTTTGGAGTGAGGCCAGTTTGCTCAGAGGCAGATTGTATGGCTATGGCAGCATTCCATCATTCTGCATGCGTGAACCTCTTATTATCACTTACTAGTAACCATGGGTAAAGCCGCTAAAAAGTGGAGAATTACAGACATCGGCCTAAGGGAATACTCTCATAGAAAATGCATGTGCCTTGAAAGATTCTGTATATTGTATTTTTTAAAAGTGTTTTACTTACTTTGTTTTTATAGGTCTGCAGTTTAAATTATTTGAGACAAAATTTATGTTTGAATTGCCTGTTTACTATCAATACCACTGGCTTTTTAAAGACCAGAGGGTGTGCAATGTATTGAACACCCTCTGTGGTCTTTAACCCTTTGAGGGTCAGAGAGGTATCTAATGCAATGCATACCTTTCTGGTATCCAAAGGGGTTAAAGGAATAACCTCTTGTGTGATATGATATATATGCACTGTAAAGCAAAGAGTTGGAGGTGACAACTCTCCAATCTATCAGCGGTCTTTTACTCATAGTCTGGATTTTTTTTTAATTTAGACGTTTTGTTTCAATGTCAATCAAGTTCATTTTAATGGTAGTTGTAACATGAAAAGGGCCATGTAAGGGTAAACCATGGAAGAAAGTAACACTTTATGTCATGAGCTCCACAGATAATTGTTCTCATCGATATGCACCAAATGTTCTTATCACACTTTGTAAATGCCGGCTAGTGGAATGTGGGTCTCCTCCCTTCCTGCACAATACACCAGTGTCTTGGAGATTTGTGGCAACCAATGCAGTTCCTACTGCTTACAGATCTGCAGACTCACAGACAGTACTTCATATAACTATGCATTCTGTGGTGCTTAGACCTTTATATATTGTGTACAGCAATGGAGTAAGATAAACTCTAGAGTGATCTATTGAGGTACACAGTGCTGAAAAGGAGATTAAACTCAATAAAAAAGAGAATGTACAACAGTGATGCCCAAACTTGTTTCTTCAAGGGCCAGATGGAGAAAACTAAGGGTCAGATGCTGCTAAATAATGTAATGACCCTAATGACAAGCATGGGCAAAATTATACTATTTAACGACTATTGAACGCAAGACATAGCAGGGTAATAAGATGCCTTACATTATAATATATAAACTTACTTATTTACATACTTAAGGTGCCATTCTGGAATCTAAAGAGGTGCAATTCTGGAGCAAACCAAATGTACCACAGAGGACAAATAAACATTTATAAAATTCCCATTGATTCAACCCCTTGAATGCTAACGAGTATCCTACTGGGGTAAAAGCCCCATTTAAATCAAAGTAAATTCAAATATGTGTCCTATGGTGCAGTTGGTTTACTCCAGTATTGCACCTTTAATATTAAAAGTCTGCCTCATAGTTAAAGATCATGTAAGGATTGTTATGTTTTGCTTGAAGAGTACATTTCCTTTATTTCAAGTTTGCATATTTGTCTTTAGCCAAAACACCAGAAAATGTAAAGTTAAAGAGATATTCACATTTGTTACCATGTGCTAATGTATGCTAATTGCACAACAGCCAAAAGTATTGTCTGGCACTCATGTGGGCTAGCTGTCAGACACACCCCTACTGCATCAGTAACAGTGGGGTAGCACTGGAGTAGGTGAGTGAAGTAACATGTTTAACAGAGCTGTTACAGGGGACTGCATCTGTTCTGTCTCTCATGTGAAATAGGCTTCACTTAAGCCTCTTCTTAAAATCATGTTAACTTTTGTCCCTGTGCCATGGCATCACCATCACCACCCACAAACTCTCCAAAACAGTGTTCACTGTACCCTATGAGTTCTTTTACAAGGCCAACCGCATCAGCCAGCAACAAGAGCACACGGTTCTAACTTTCAGTGAGAACTTGCAACACACTTGCTACAGTGAAGCTCTGCACGCACACACAATCACAGGACTGAATCCTTAAGGTATTTATCCCAATGATCTAGTCCTATATGGCTGACATTCATGTAAGCTAGTTGTCGCTCCAGGAACGCACACAAACCCCTGCATTTGGCCAGCTTAATGCAAAGAGGTACATGAGCTTTTCAAATGTGGTGGAGGTGCAGCTGTGTTGGAACTGCCATAAGCAAGAAGAAGAGTTTAGGTTTATATGTCTGCATATAGATATATGGTGTGCGGTCTCTGTCAGAGACCCTCTGACTATTTTCTTTCAAGCATACCTCAGCGGACAACCATTTTGTCCTGACACAGGAGCTAATAACATAATGTGCTGGGCATTACCATAAACTGCTGCTTTGGGTTACCAACAAAAATGTTAATTTCTCAAAAACTGTATCTTACATTAAATGAACTGGAAAGGAATTTGCCTTAGTGTGGCAGATAATGCTAAAGTTTTCTCTAGCAAACAAGGGTTAAATATGTGCCCAACCTCTTCTTATTTTTTAAAACTCTGAATAAAATTTCTCCCACATACCTTTATGCACTAAATATTTTAAGTAAAAAACCTTTCTTTGAAACATTTAACCCAATGGTTTCTAGAGACATTGCCAATGCATTGCTTTGCAATGTATTAGTGAAGCCTCTAGCATCTAAGGGGTTAATATATATCCATTCCAGCAGAATGGAAAGCCAATATATTATTACCTTGGCATTTTGCAGAGCGGGTTGGTAGCTGGATGGTCTATAATACATCCTCTGATTGGGGTCAGTGTGAATGTCTCCAAGGAACAATTCCTCAACCAAATGGTCTAGGTTGTGATGCAGGTATTGCTTCTCCACTCGGATCAGTTGGAGTTCGTGCATGGCAAAGTTAAGAGCTTTTACACACCTAAAACCACTTTCTTCTCTCCACAAGTCATAACTGCCACCAGCTTCCCAAGGCATATCTCCTGGTACAAAGCCTGGGCAGGTTTGGTTCACCAACCAGGTGAGCTTCTCTGCCACTGCTTCACTATGAGGAATGATCTGTACATTGTGCAGTTGGTAATCAGCCTCTGTCCCACCTCGGATGATCCAGGAAGCTTGGCGGAGGCGGATTTTGCCACGGATAACCAGAGTGTAGGTGGGGTGAGTGCAGTGGTTACCTCCATAGTAAAACTGGTAGGCTTTGAATGTGTTGTTGTTGTAAAACCTGTAGAATCTTGTGAGGAATTCTGGACCGGATCGAACTTCACATCTGCAATGTGAATAGACAAAAATGTTATTACGTTTTTAACCTTCATGATGTTATCAGCTAACTGTCCAGCAACCTATAATATTCATTTCTATTGGTCCAGACTTTATTGCTGGACAACACATCACAGTGGTAGAGCTACTGAGTGAGGGCCCAGGTTGAAAATAACTCTTGGATCCCTAATTCACAGCACATTACCAAAACATCTGAGCACTCATTGGATCCCTGAGTTTACTTGGGCTCCAGTTCTTTGCACATACCGCACTAAAGGTATTTTGCCCACAAAAGTGCTGCTCATTGGATGTTTTTTGTTTATTACACCATTCTATGTAAACCCTAGAGACTGTAGTTTGTGAAAATCCCAGGAGGTCAGCTGTTTCTGAGATGCTGGAATTATCATGTCTCGCATCAACAATCATGCTACGGTCAAAGTCACTTAGAGCATTTGTCTTCCCCACTGTAATGTTTGGTCGAAGAACAATTAAACGTCATGACCATGACTACATCCTTTATATATTGAGTTGAACAACATGATTGGCTAATCAATTAACAAGCAAGTGTACCTACAGATCCTGCTACAGATCTGGTCTCTCTCAATGTAGCCCTGCCATATCCATATTTCAGAAGTGTTTTAAGTTAAAGAAGGAGGGGGACTGGCCAGATCTCTTTAAAGGGTTAGCAATATTTCAGTGAGTGGAAAGCTACAATGTGCCCTTATACTGAATATTATTAATCCCAGTCAATTGTAATGCTGAAATTGCTATATATTCTGTGAAATCGTATTAGAAATTGCCCCCCTTCTGCCCCTTTTCAGTCCGGTAAGCCACCTCTCCTCAGATACGAAATCCAGTCGCTTGACTGGACAGAACACAGGTTTTTCCTTATACTGAAGGAATATTGTCCCTTGTTGAGATCCGCTTTCAGGTCTGAGGGGAGATGGCTTACCAGACTGAAAATGGGTGGGAGTAGGGCAATTTTGAATGTGATTCCACAGGCTATATATAAATTTCAGCATTACCACTGACTGGGAGCAATCGTATTCAGCTCTTCGTAGCTTATCTCTCACTATTACTAATCCTTTAAGAGGTGTTTTCAAGCTGAAAGTCATAAATAAGGCAAATGATATGAGAAGAGTGGGGGGGTCTGACAATGATAAGTGTGTAACTTTTTGGATGATAGAGATGTCTTCAGTGCATTGATTCACAAAGAGCTGAAGACATTACTAGCATCTGAAGGGTTAAGGTTTTTGGTTACAAGAGAAGATTTATGTTTATTTCTTTCACTATATTAGATTTATGTTATACATTTTTGCCAGTGGCTTGTAGTTAAATGTGTCTATACAGGCGGAAGGCACCAGAACCCTTCTTTTACTAACCTTTGTGCTATGTATATGTTTTTTGTGCTATTCTGTGCTGTGGTGATTTTATCTACATTTACAATAAAACACATTAAACCTGTTGCTCATAGTGATGAAGTCCAAGCAGTGTGGTTTCATTCTTTCTGTATCACATTCAAGGCTTGAAAGAACCCTGGAACTGGCACCTGAAACAGCCAGTAACGCTGTGTCTTATCTATCCTGTAGGTAACAGGGCACCTCCCCCCAGGTGCCTGAATGGGTTGTTGCTCTCTACACTATATTCTGCATTTAAAGTATGATAACCCTTTTAAATATTACAGGGTTCACTGACGCAAGGCTCCTATCTGGAGCCCCATCAGGTACACCTGATGGAGGATTCTGCCTGGCCTAGTGGGACAATGAGAGACATTGGATGGGGTCCCCTCAAGGGGTCTCTTGGACTGTGCTGCTAAGGCCTAGCTCCCGTTCCAGGAGTGGGAACTGAATGAGTCCCTGGCTGGGATCACCATAGAGCAGGTTCGAGATCCACAGGTATGATAACAGCCTTTACAGTGGGAGACAGAGAACTGAAACATTGCCCTAGTGATGTCTAATCTGCGAGATAACATGTTTTTTGTTTGTGCAGTTCTATTTGAACTCCTGTTAATAAACTGTTACCATTTGCTTGAAAACCACTGGTGAAATGTGAGTATCCATTCTATATTATACACACATAAAAGGCCAGTGTGGAACCCACAGAGCAGAGAAAGTGAGAAGTGACTCCCCACTGCTGTGAGCAACTCAGCACTGAACAATTAACCCGTTGAGTGTCAGAGAGGTATCCAAAACATTGAATCACAAAGAGATGGTTACCCCCCTGGTATTCAAAGGGTTAAAAAAGTAATTGGCATGGTGCATTGTTATTCCAGTGCAACCCTGCATAAATAGTCCTTTTTAACTCTTTCAGTATTGGGTTGCTCACCTTAGCAGCAACACTACTGGCAGTTACTATAAGCAGCTCAGAAATATTGGAAACCTGGCCATTTGCTGAATGAGGATCATGGAAGTTGTAATTTAACAACTGCTGGAGATTCACAGGTTCCCCACCGGTGTTATACCTGGACATATGAATTGTTTGCTTAAACATTACTGCCCTTATGTATGAAGTTGTAGTGGAACAATTCTGTACTGAAGGGAAAAAATAAAAACGCCAATGACTGAAATGGGTTTAACCCCTTGAATGCTAGTGAGGTCTCCAATGCACTACAACACAATGCTTTTAGACCTCTATAGCATTCAAGGGGTTAAAAACCTATTTAATTCAATGGGAGTTGGTCCCCTACACTCCAGAACTGTAACACTTTGCCTTTATACATAATGCCTGCTGTACAACACAAGCTAAAGTCTCAGTGTAAGACAGCATCCATGTGTTTATACAGTAAGGATGTGGTATGTCAGTTGTGGGCATTGTGGTTTTTAATGAAAACTTAGATACATTAATGACCACAAAATCATAGTAGGGTGGTTCTACATTTCCATGCTCTCCAAAAGCCCACTGGTACAACAAAATAAAACATGTGAATTACAGCCTCCAGAGCAATGAATGTGCCTGATTCTAAACATGAATTCCAAAAGAACAGCAAAACGTTGCCAAGTGCTTCTAAAGCCAGACATCGAGGAAACTCTCCATAGACAGGTTTCCCTAGTGTGTCCCCTGCCAGACCACAAGGAAACAGGAGACTGCCTGTGTTGTGGCTGGAGGCCGCACCAGTTCAAAAGTGGACACAGAGATCTTTAAACTAGAGTAAGTGCTGACACAGTGTCATGTTTGCTTAGTGGTTGTACTGCAGATATTCCATGCTGATGTTCTGACAGCAGCGGTCCATATGTCAGTGTATAGAATGCACGTTTGTGGTAATTACATATGTCTAAGCCTGGCTAATATCATTTAAATACAGGAAAAATTCAGAACATGGATAACCACTCTATACTTAGCTTTAAGGTAAGAACAACAATAATCTGAACCTTCACTGTTGGCCCCAGATTGCCTGGCATAGAAAATATTCAGGCTAGCGCACTCATGCACTAAAGACACCTCTGACCATCAAGAAGCGCAATAATAGTATGGGAGCATGGTTACCAAGGCTAATAATAAGAGGATTTTAGTCTTACCTGTTAAATCCTTTTCTCTTAGTCCATACAGGTTACTGGTAACTTTGGGTAGGCGATCCGCCCCTTTACTTGTAGGCAGGAACAATTCTAGAATTGTATGCAGGGGGTGGAGCCTACCTTCCCTCCTTGGCTGCAGCTAGCCAACCAGCTCCAGAAAGATTTGAGACACTAACTATTGACTAGATAGTGGAAGGGAAAGAAGACTCCTGTGAGCATGACCCCGAAGGACCCCCACGGGCTGCCACAGAAGAGCCAATCATGGTCCCTTGACAAGGTGGGAGACCAGTAACCTGTATGGACTAAGAGAAAGGGATTTAACAGGTAAGACTAAAATCCTCTTTTCTCTGTCGTCCAATACAGGTTACTGGTAACTTTGGGATGTCCAACCATTGAGTTTCCCAGAGGCTGGAAGTAAGGCAAGGACCAGGCGCAAGGCCCCCAAAGTCATCAGATCAGAGATAGCCCAACAAAACAATGAAGTGTCAACGGACACTGAACAGGAGTAACAACACCCCAAACTGTTACACAGCACACTGAACTAGAGCCAACAGGGCTCAAAAGTGAAGGAAGCACCAAGAACCGAAGAAGATCCTAGACAGGCAAGACTGCCTCCAGGATCTTCCTCCCAAATCTGGCGTCGGCTGATGCCAGCACATCAACACGGTATTGCTTCAAAAAGGTGTGCACAGACGACCAAGTGGCAGCCTTGCACAACTGATCAGCAGAGGCCTGATTCTTGTAAGCCCAAGAAGCCCCAATAGATCTTGTAGAATGAGCCATGACCTGAAAGGGGACAGGCTTCTTCCTCAGTTCGTAAGCCTTACGAATAGTGGACATGATCCAAGAAGCAATAGTCACTTTGGATGTAGGTCTTCCTGCCCTGGGACCCTCAGGAATGATGAACAGTGCGTTCGATTGCCTGATAGACTCAGTGCGATGTACATAAAACTTGAGACAACGCACCACATCCAACAAGTGGAGATCCCTCTCCTTGTCAGAGGTGGGGTCAGGGCAGAAAGAAGGCACCACAATCTCCTGATTGATGAGGAACTCCAAAACCACCTTCGGAAGAAACTCCTGAGAAGTGCGAAGCACTGCCTTGTCCTTGTGAAAAACCAAAAAAGGTGGTTTACAGGACAGAGCATGTAACTCTGTGACATGGCGAACAGACCCAATCGCCAGGAGAAAGGCCATTTTCCACGTCAACAGGCGTAGAGGAATAGTAGCCAAGGACTCAAATGGAGGGCGCTGAAGAACGCCCAAAACCAAGTTAAGATCCCACTGAGAAGCGGGATTCTTGAAGGCAGGACGAGTATGATCAACACCCTGGAATAAAATCTTGACGTCAGGAAGGATGGCAATGAGCCTCTGAAAGAAAACAGAGAGAGCAGAAGTCTGTACCTTAAGTGAACTCAAGCTGAGGCCCTTATCCACACCGTCCTGCAAAAAAGGCCAGGACTGTAGGCAGATCAAATTTCTGAGACAGGTCCTTGTCAGCACACCAAGATAAAAAGGTCGGCCAGACATTATGGTAGATCCTGGAAGAAATAGGTTTGCGGGCACTGAGCATAGTAGCCACCACCCCAGAAGAAAAACCTTTCTTCAATACTGACGATTCAATTTCCAAGCAGTCAAGGCTAGCCGATAAACATCCTCCTTCCACAGGTAACCCTGTAGAAGAAGATTCGGACGGCAAGGGAGCCGGAATGGCTCCGCCACTGACAGATCCAGCAACTCTAGAAACCAAGCTTGGTGAGGCCAATACGAAGCAATCAGAATGAATGGACAGCGTTCCAGTTGCAATTTCCGTAACACCCTGTGCAACATTGCGAGTGGAGATACAGGCCAGAGGAAACAACCAAGGAATGGACATTGCATCCACTGCCAGAGCTAGAGGGTCCCTCCACCGAGAGCAGAACCTCGGAACCTTCATTTTGTGTCTTGTCGCCAACAGGTCGATGTAAGGAAGACCCCACGTCTGAACAATGAGGGGTGACACCACTGGGTGCAGTTCCCACTCTCCGTTGTCCAGTCTGTGTCGACTGAGGAAGTCCGCCATGACGTTGTCTAAGCCAGGAACGTGCACTGCGGATATGGCAGGAATGTGTTCTTCTGCCCACGACAAAATAGCCTTGACCTCGAACCAAGCTGCGAGACTTCTTGTCCCTCCCTTCTTGTTGATGTAAGCCACAGCCGTGACGTTGTCGCACTGTACCCGGACTGGACAGTCTTCCAGCTGAGATGTCCAATGACGAAGTGTATGAAATATCGCCCAAAGCTCCAACACGTTGATGGGAAGGAGAGATTCCTCCGGAAACCACCGACCCTGAGCACTCAGGTGACCCAGGACCGCTCCCCAGCCAGAGAGGCTGGCGTCCGTTGCCACCGTGGTCCAGAAGGATACCAGGAAGGACTTGCCCTTCAGCAGATTGGAGAGGTAGAGCCACCACGACGAACTCAGTTCCACATGAAGAGGGAGGTACACTGACATCTTCAGAAGGTCCGGCTGACCCTTGCACACCTGGATCACAAACCTCTGGAGTTCTCTGGTGTGTGCCATTGCAAACGGGACCACTTCTATGGTGGAGATGAATTTCCCCACTACAGAGGACAGCTTCTTGGCTGGAACTGGATCTCGAGCCAGAACCGCAGAAACCCTGTGGGCGATCTGATGAGCTACCTCGTCCATGAGAAACACCATGCTCTTCTGAGTGTCGAAGAGAAGGCCCAGGAAGACCAGACGCTGGGATGGGACAAGATATGACTTGTCCATGTTAATGATCCACCCGTGATGGGTGAGAGCATGAATGCATTGCTGAACCTGCTGATAAAGAAGTTCCGCAGAGGGGGCTTTCAGAAGCAGGTCGTTCATGTATGGAGTAACTCTGATGCTGTCCCGGTGGAGGACGGACACTAAGGTTTCCAGGACATGGTTGAAAACTTGAGGAGCTGTAGTCAGACCAAAGGGAAGAGCTGAAAACTGAAAGTACCCTCAGTCGCAGGCAAATCTGAGATACTGCCGGCTCTCTGGATGAATGGCGATGAAGATCCAGAGATGCAAGGAATTCCCCCCGGGGACATAACAGCAATCACCGTCCATAGAGACTCCTGGCGATAATGAGTCTGGATCACAAAGTAATTGAGATCCTTCAAATCCAAAATAGGGCGACAACTGTCCTTCTTTTTGGAGACCACAAAGAGGTTTGAGTAAAAACCCAAACCTCTGTCCTGAACTGAAACCGGCTCTAGAACATCCTTGTCCAGAAGAGCCTGAATAGCGCAGTTGAACAGCCGGCGTTTCTCTGCGCCCTGAGGAGTATGAGAAGGAAAGAAAGCGAAAGGGAGGAAGAGAGACTAAAGGGATCCTGTATCCTTCCACCACCACCTGTAAAACTCATGGGTCCGCCACTGAATCCTCCCAGACACTGTGGTAGTCACGCAGACGGCCACCCATAGCAGAGTGGAGACCTGGGTTCAGTGAGTCATGCCGAAGAAGGCTTGGAAGCCTTGCGCTTGGAGGAGACCTGGGGCTTCCATTGCTGTTTGGGCTTGGAGGAGGCACGTTGAGCTGAGGGAACCATCTGGATTGCCGGACGTGTCTCAGTCTGAAAGGAACAAAAATACCGATTATGCTTACGCTGCGTTTTCTTCCTGGGGACAAAAGGTAGAAGGGTACTCTTACCCCCAGTGGCCTCACTGATCAGATCTTTAAGATCTGGCCCAAACAAGGAAGTACCTTGAAAAGGTAAGGAAAGCAATGCTTTCTTGGAAGCAGTGTCAGCAGACCAGATCTTGAGCCAAAGAGCCCATCTGGCAACCACAGACATAGAGGAAACCCTGGCCACCAAATGGATGGCATCAAATAAGGCAGCAGAAACATAGTGCTGTGCCTCAGAAATGTTGGCAAGAAGGAGCAACATATCCGAAGTAGGAGCACCCTGACGGACAGCCAGGGTGAGCTGTTCAGTCCAGACCGCAATGGCCTGCTTCACCCATGCTGCAGCGAATGCTGGACGCATGGTAGTACCAGCAGTGGTAAAAACGGACTTGAGGGAGACCTCAAGTTTCTTGTCAGTCCAGTCTTTCAGAGCAGATGCATCAGAAACTGGCAAGGCAGTAGACTTAGATAGCCTGGAGATAGGAGCATCCACCTTGGGAGGATGAACTCACTGAACAATTTCTTGCCCAGAGAAGGGATAAAGCTTGGCAATTTTTTTGGACACAGAAGGTTTCCTGTCAGGAGATTTCCACTCTTCAGACACAAGGCGGTCAAGAGTGGGGTTAGGTGGAAAGCAAATAAGGGGCTTTTTAGGCTCCTGAAACACATCAGAGGGATCAGAAGGAACCTCCTGAACTAAGGGAATGTTTAGCGTAGTCAAAACAGCCCTGATCAGGCCCTCAGCAGAGGGCTCAGGATCAGCCTCAAAGGGATCTCCAAAAAACCGAGAGGAGCCCATAGCAGAACATTCCTCAACATCTGAATCCACCAGCAGTTCCTCCTCAGAGGAATCTGATACATCAGGGACTCCCTGTGGTTTTGGCAGGGAAGACTTGACGTAGGAGGGGGTCTGCCAGGAATGGAAGACACCCTGTAACTGGGATGGAAAGAGTTGCAATGTAGACCTAAGGTCTTGAATTCTTGCACCCAAACTGCCTCTAATGCATGGCTGGTGGTCCCTGGGAGACTCCCAGGGACATCAGAACATGCTGGGCATAAATGACCTGAGAATTCTCTAGGTAACCCTGAATGACAGGAAGAGCAATGCGCAATAGGGGATATAGAGACCCCAGCATCCTTAGTCTTAGGTCTGGCCCCAAGCTCCAATGGTATAGACATTCTCACAGTGTCAAATAACCTTATAATAAAATAAATCACCCAAGTACAGTATGTAGGATTAAAGTTTCACCCCAGAAATCGCTAAACTAGACTTATCTGGCAGGCGAAGGGTTAATCAGCAGAGGAGAGAAGGAAAATCCAAGCCCTGCGTAGGATACTCATTCTGGAAATAGCACAAAATGGCTGCCGCGGCGGGAGTCAATCAGAAATGGGTGCGCAAAGCAAGCGCTCATGGGAAATGTAGTTTTCCCAGAAAAAAGTACCCAAACAGTGCCTGAAGCCTCCTGAGCCCCCCAACACACTAGAAACATGAACCAGATGATAGAGCAAGGGCAGACAAGAAAAATTAGCCATCTCTCACAAAACTCAAATTTTACAAAACTGTAACAGTAAAATAAAAATGCATGAAACATCACTAGAATATGTTAGAATACCCCAAAAAAAACACTGAACCAGTAGGAAAAGTGTCAGAACCCCCCCCAAAAAAAGATGCAAAACCAGCAGCTAAACGGTTAAAGTACCACATAAACCCCTGTGCGGTGGGGCACTGTGGGACATGTGGACCTGCAGCACTCAAAGGGTTGCTCACCTTTCCTGCAGATCTTCTGTCTTCAGACTTCCATGTATTAAGAAGAAGCCTCGGTGGGCAACTCCTGAGGAAAGAACTTATAGCCAAGATTTCCCCCCCAGGGCTTTAGGTCCACAAAAAGCACCTGGTTACTGAGCTAGCCACATCTAAGGGCATTGTCAGTTATGGTAATACGCCTAATGGTGGCATTCCATTTCTAACAGAAAGATTTTCTAAAACTATAGCAGAACTGTTCTCTTGCCTGTGTCTTCACCAAGGAACAAATCTTTCTGGAGCTGGTTGGCTAGCCGCAGCCAAGGAGGGAAGGTAGGCTCCACCCCTGCATCCAATTCTAGACTTGCTCCTGCCTACAAATAAAGGGACGAATCGCCTACCCAAAGTTACCAGTAATCTGTATTAGACGACAGAGAAAATAATTTTATACAGGATGACTGCTTCCAAAATAATCTATCCCTATAGTAGTGTCTTTGGGGAAGCTAAGCCTCTCCTGACCTTCATTATTCTTCTCCTATGAACAACAGCCAGCAAAGGGATAAATATACTAAACTTGGGGGAAGGAACGGGGGTTGGGAATTGCTGGCCACACCCATAACTCAAAATGTGGGAATGGCAAGCACATCTGAGGCTTCACTTAATACGTGGTGCTGTAGGCAGCTGCCTACTCTGCTTAAGTGGAAATCCGGCCCTGCTTCCAGCTACTGGGAGCTACAACGGCCATCATTCCCAACCAGTTAACACCTAATGCACACCCCGTGAAGCAATGCACTGTATACCCCTCTGGTAATATATATATATATATATATATATATATATATATATATATATTAGGATTTTTTTTAAACCAGACCACACACGCACTGCATTTTTCATTTGCGGCCTTCAGATATTCCATGGTCATGAACTGTGGTTCTCCATAGATAGCAAAAGCAAATGATATGCCTAGTGGTAAATTTCATATCATTTTGATTAACAAGATATCAAAAATGCTTGATCTGTAATTATCCTTAAATGAAGCTTCTTGAGCAGCGGGGTATACTTGTTTTACTCAGCAGGAAAATCGCTGTACATATTTTTCCAAAACAAAACATTACTATAAATTTAGGCTGTGATTCTAAAGAGCTGTAATATAATTTTTTTCTGCTGACACGTTACAGCAAGGTCTCTTTTGTAGCTTCAATTTACTATTGAAGCTTGCCATTTTCATTATGGACTAAGGTTAAGGCCTCATTAGTACAAGATCTTTAATTGCTTTTGGATATTATTATTTCTCATGTCTTTCCAATTAGAAGAACCTCATTATGGTTTTAGCACCAAATGTTTCCGCTGCTAGCTTATTATGTTTTCATATTTAACAGAGATACATCAAATTATAACCAGCAGAGAACCTCTAATTATATAGGTCTACAGGAAGCACACATATTAAAGTGATAGTAATACTTCCAAAAAAAATCATTTTATATTGTAGCCATTTAAAAAACATTAAAAACGATACGTCTTATCTCTCAAACCTTTAGGGTTTGAAAGATATTCATAAGCAAAGTTTCCCCCTGAGTGACGTCACTGTTCTAGCTGTCAGATTTGGAATCTGGTCCGCAGACCGTCTGCGGCTCTTCAGCAGAGCCGAGAACGAGAGATATAAAAGTAACTACTTCATTGGAATGGCCTACAAAATGTGCCTGATTTTCAAGCACACTTTGTAGATCATTGCAGTGAAGTAGTTATTATTATATCTTGCGATCTCGGCTCTGCTGAACAGCCACCGGCTGGTCTGCGGACCGGATTCCAAATCTGACAGCTAGATGGCAGACTTGACCGTTTCGGTCACTGAGGGGGAAACTTTACTTGTGAATATCTCTCAAACCATAAAGGTTTGAGAGATAAGACGTTTTTAAATGGCTAAAATATAAAATTAATTTTTTTGGGAGTATTACTATCACTTTAACTCTTTGAATGCACCTAGTGGGTTAAGGAGAGTTTTTGGGTTGAAAGACATGCGCCTTCATAATAAATGAATTGCTGTAACTCTGTACTGCCTCTTAACACTCTTGTTAACCTCATTTTAAAATTTAGATGAGGTTAACACTTTGGACAAAGTGCCCATTTTTAGATTTATCAAACTGTGATTGAACACAGTCAGACAAAGCTCTCTAATTCCTTAGTAATAAAAAGTGTGTAAGATATTCTTATGGGAATTTCAGAGTTTATATTGACTGGACCATTGTTTCACCATCAAGTTTATTCAAAGCCTTCACTTTCATAATAGATGCTAATTATATTTTTTAAAATAATCATTAAGAATTGTAAGATGTATGTATTAATAATCCTTTATAATAATTTGCTAGGATGTTTGTCACGATGCAGTCATGCGCAGTACAGACTGTCTGGGCTGGGCTGTCTCTACTGTGCATGATTGCATCACGTGAGTGAGGCGACGCAACACTGCATCGCATGGAGTACTGAGGTACCGGCCGGTTAACATCACCCGGACCTTGGCCCGTATACATGGGCTTTTACACTAGTAAATTATGTCACATTTCATTGCATATCAACTCCTTGAGCACCATTGCTTTGCAATGCATTTTACAACTCACTGTTACTCAAGGGCTGAACCTTTGTAATGAGTCAGATGTATCTGTAGAATTCAAATAGTTAAAGAGAAACTATAACACAGGGATAAGGGGCTACTGCCTGGTGTAAGAAGGACTTGCCTGGGTAGGTTTCATTAATACAGTAGTTAGATATATAACTGTGTACTTAGTCTACTGCTAGTTAGTTTTGGTTTATAATCTGACAAACAATTGAGTCATGCAAGCCATTCAAGATTAGTGAAGTCAACAGCTTGTTGGTGTGAATTAAAGGCATTTTACCAAGCTGGACTGGCCATGTGGCTGGGTTAATACCTGAGATGGAGCTGCTAGTGTTAGTCATGGACACATTTTTAGCTACTTTTAGTTTGGGGGGTATACTATTCCTTTAGGTGAATACCGATACTAATACTAAAATAAAAGTTGTCCTAAAAAGCAGAGAATATTGTAACAGCCAAATATACATATACTAATGTAAAAGCCCATGTACACGGGCCAAGGTCCGTCCTAGCGAATTATTATATAGGATATTGGTACGTTTCCATAATTTGATACAACTCAAGTTATAGGCTACTGCATCTGCTGTTCTGCAAGCATGCTGGAGGAGATCATTCTCTTTAGTGCTCCCTACTTCATGGTGAGCAGGTTGTACTCTAGACCTGGAAGGTGTGCATACAAAGGAAACATGTATTTCTCCCTCTCTCTATTATATATATATATATATATATATATATATATATATATATACACACACACACACACACACACACACACACACATACTTTGACTTGGTATAAGCATTTCTTTAATGCGTTGGGGGGAGCAGACATATCAATTCTTTAGTGCTATTATATAAAATATAGCATTCTACAGCTACCATTAATGCATTTCTATATTTTAAAGGTGGAGTAAACTTTTATTATGAAAAAATATATATTATAAGGCCACCTTCATACAGTTGACACCAAAGCAGCGATACGTGGTGAAAGTTAACATGCTGGATTACAGTGCCTTTCACATAGGTTACTATCACTTCACGTGACTGCAACAACATCATGAAAATGCACTGCATTCCATCAAGAACACACTAAAGCTGCAGTAAGCAAGTCTGCCTGGTGGCCTATGGATCCATCAGCAGACCTTACACATGAGCTGTATTGGAGGTTGTGATGCTCATGGTAGCCTCCAATTAATCATACCACCCAAGTGTCCCTCTTTTAGACCCAAATCCCTCTGTCCCTCTTTCCCACCCTGGTAGGGTTGCCACCCAGCCGGTATTTTACCGGCAGGCCGGTAAAAAATTGGCTTCTGTCCAATGTTAAGTCTATGGAGGGAATGCCATGGCCGGTATTTTTTTGAAGAAAAGGTGGCAACCCTACACCCTGGTGTCCCTCTTTTTTGGAGATCAGACTGTGTGATGTGTGTGTATAAGTACATCATATTGCTATACAGCAATAAAACTCACATTACTGTTTGTTTAAAGTCAGTATATGTGTTTATAAATTAGCCTGTGTAAGTAAAATACTTTGGTCTTGTTAGAAGTCATTCATTTGGTTACACAAGGAGGTGTCAATAGGTCATAAAATAGCCACACCCTCAACAACACCCCCTAAAACACAAGTGTCCCTCTTTGGCAATTTGGGAGGTATGAATTAATGGTTCTCGTTTGAACTGGCAATCAGACACCCCTCCTGCATTTGAGATAGGCGATGGATCGCGGGCGATATGTGAGTGAAGATACATGTGTGACAGAATTCTTTAAGTTTAAGTTAAGTTTAAGTTTAATTTGGAAAGTAAAAAAAGTTTGCATTTCAATAACTTTTGAATGAATTATTCCCCAGGAGAGAACTGATTTTAGTATGACTTATTAACAAGTATAAAACCATGTGAGATGTAGACCAATGACCAATTATATCCATATCTTCTGAATCCTTTGGATGCACTGGAAACCTCTCTAACAGCAATGTGTTTCACTGTCATTCACTTTTTTCTGACAGTAGTTATAAGTAATAAAATATATTTACCCAGTAGAGACCCAATGTCCCTCAATATTTGGAGGCATCTGCACAGTGACGCGTGCCCCATTATGAAGGTGTTTTAGCATGTGGCGGCACTGGGATTCCTTGAACGCTCTCCATTCACTCTTCTCTAGAGAGTGTTGTTGTGATCTGTTATCTGGTAACAGGACAGCTGAACCTTCTCCAAAACCTGCATAAACAAAAAGAAAGAAAATCACGTTATTAAAACCATGGATTTTAGAGCTTTTCCAATTAAAAAACAACTGCAGAAATAATTGTCTCTTAAAGTGGAACTGTCATTTGTAAAAAAAATAGTTGACTTCAAAGAGCTTCAACATCACATATTTTTGCAAGCCATAGTTTTTGAGATATTTAGCTTTATTTAATTGTCAATTTAAACAAATCACCTAGCACTGGACAGCAGAACATGGCAGTTGGTAATGTAGAGCAGTGTAGAATATTTGAATCTGGCAGACATGCCTTGCAGATCTGCATTAACTGACAAATAAATAAAGCTAATACATCTTATAAACTAATTTTTTTTATAAACATTTCTAAAATAAATGTGATTTTGAAAGCTCTTTTAGAATCACCTACTTGTTACAAAGTGACTGTTTCACTTTAATTTGCTTACAGAAAGGCATCCTCTATAGTTATAGTTTTTTTTGCATTGAAAATGGAAACTCTTGAAAATGACATTTTACTATGTGAAAATGCTTACAGGGTTAATGGATGGTGCTTTGCTATGTAGAATGTTTAATTCATGCAGTTTATTGTGAAGAGGTACAAACTAAATATAGACCTGTATTGGGGCTCTGTAAATATAGGGAACTGCATAGACAGAGCAAAATAAAAATATATAATGATTTAACCCCATCCCGACAATGGAGGTACATGTACGTCCCGCAAAAACTGTCAATTAGTGACAGAGGACGTATATGTACGTCCCGGAAGTCATTCAGTAGAAGAAAAAAAAAAAAGTTTGGTGGGCGTTAAATGCTGGCCGCGTGCGCACGTGGCCGGTCACTAAGGGGTTAATGGACTGCTTTATGGAAAAACTCCAACTTAATTATTACCATAGAGTATCTTCAATTTAATAGTAAGGCTTTATTTATAATAAAACTAGCAAATGCTGCACAATGTTGCCATTTGGATTTAGTGCTACGTGCACATGGGAAGTGCTCAGCATCCATGGTGGTGAATCTTGCTGTAGTGATTTTCACAGGAGTAGCTGGGTGTGAAAATTACCACCGCTATAATCTCTCTGCAGTGATTTTAACAGTCATGGCCGGGGGGGTTGCCCCTAGCCACTCCTGGCAAAGTCACTGCCCCATGGCAGTTCACTTGGCAAGGCAGACAGCTACTCAGAAGCAGATTTTATATATATATATATATATATATATATATATATATATATATACTTATATTTATATGTGGTAGCCCTGCAATGGTTATAGTTCTAACTACCCTTCTATATTAAATGACAATTTTCAGATGTTTATAACTTTTGAACTATTTGACAAGAAAAGCTGTTGATTGGTGGACCCATTCGTGAGATACTGGACTATGAAATGACCAGTTCATAAGTGATCAGAAAGAAAGTGGATATGTTTATTGTGCACTTGTTCAGTGGAGACTTTTGGCTCAAATAATGTTTCTTGTTGATTGATTAAGCACACAAATCATCAGTTATGCACACTAAGTGATCAAAGGTATTTTCTGATCAATCATTCACACAAAGTGATCTAAGACCTAGCTTAAAGGGATAGTAATACTTAAAATGTAAAAAAAAATATGTTGTACAGTTTATCCCCCTGAGTAAAACAAGAGTACTCCCACTGCTGAAAGGTGTTTCATTCAAAAGTTATTAATTTTCAAAGTTGAATTTTTTAGGTGCAATATCACAGTGGCCTGAAATTGTACAGTGGCGCTGTTGCTACACCATCCTATGGAGATTTATGGTCCTGAGACCAGAGCTGTCCATAGGATCGTGTAGCAACAGCGCCACTGTACAATTTCAGGCCACTGTGATATTGCACCTAAAAAATTCAACTTTGAAAATTAATAACTTTTGAATGAAACATCTTTCAGTAGTGGGAGTACTCTTGTTTTACTCAGGGGGATAAACCCTACAATATATTTTTTTTTACATTTTAGGTATTACTATCCCTTTAAAAGAATGTAAGATAAAACAATGGTAGATTTTGTTATATTACAATAATATATTTGACTACAAATAAGAACTGATTGGTTTATCTAGTCTGACATTTTTTTTATTTATATTTAACCTGAGTTGGCATGTTGCTTAATTGATCCCAGAAAAGATGCAGCCTTTTGTAGTTTGTAATGTCCTTTAGTGGAGCAACACATCAGTCAAATAAGATGTATCACTACATAAGCCTTCTGGATGTTTCACTACTCAAGCCATCAGGAAGTCTCTTTAACAGTAAAGTCTTTAACGGTTATTGAAATAAACATCGTACTTGGTCCACTAACAGGTATCACATTCTCTGAGACCTTTCATACTCTCAGTCTGAAATTACATGAAATAGTATGTTGTAACGTCACACACACATGCAGGCAAAACCCCCCATACCTTGAAAGAATTTAGGATATATATCATGTTAGCTTTTAGTAAATTCTGACCAGATTGTCCAAAAATCTCTACTGAGTACATAAAGAAAATCACCATGTTCACTCAGCAGGAAGAAATGACAGCCTAACTAAAGCTAAACATTATAGGCGCAATGCAGTACAATTCTGGAACAATCCAACCAAATCAATCCAACTAAAGGGTTCTCAGATTGATTCTCAAAGTTTTAACATTTTACATATATATATATATATATATATATATATATATATATATATATATATATAGAGAGAGAGAGAGAGAGAGAGAGAGACTGTTGAAACTGCAAGGTTGCAGGTTTGAATCCCGGCAGGGTCAACTCAGCCCTTCATCATTCTGAGGTCGATAAAGGAGTACAATTGATTGGGTAATAATAACATCTATTATTCAGCTGATGATTTGGTTAATTCCGAGAGTGTGTGCTGAATGCGCTTTGAGTCCCACTGGGAGAAAGGTGTTATATAAATACTAGTTATTATGTGTATATATAGCGAGAGAGAGAGACCGGTTATTATTTTGGATGCAGGTGCTACATGAAGAATGCAGAGGGAGATCGGGATTTAGTAGTAATTGGACAGATGGGCCCTTTGAATCATCAATTTGCACAATTAAAAAAGTTTGCTAGATCGGGGGTGTAGACCATGGGGTTAGCCCTCTTAAGAAGGCACACAAAGGAATGGCTGGGGCTTACATTAGATTCTGCATATTCCCCAAAATGTCTTTGCATTGTGCATGTTTGTATATATATTGGGGGGAGAGGGTGAGAACAAACAAGCAATTTTGAGAATAATAATAAATATAAATATATATAAAAATGGATAACATATAGGTGATTCTGAAACCTCTTTCAAAATCTCTTAATTGTTGTAAAGTGAGGAGTCTACTTTAACCCTCTGAGTGCCAGAGGGGTACGCAACGCATTGCTTTGCAATGCGTTGTGTACCCCTCAGGCACTCATAGGGTTAATCCTCTGAGGCTAGGAGAGGTACACACTTGTGATGAAATGCATTGCACACCCCTCTTGTCCTCAATGGATTAAATATTAAAAAAACAGTATTGTACTTTGGATCAATCATTCTAAAAGATAACTATAGTGTTATTCAGTAATACTTCCAATTTGAATTTCCTAAAAATCATTAGTCATTTTGAATACAGCCTCGAAGTCATGACCAAACTAGATGCCTGGCTTATGCAAGTTTCACTAATTTACCCTTTCCTGATATTGGGACAACCTTAATGAATGTAAAAGAGGACTCGTTTGTAGTTGATTAATAATAAAAGGCTCATTGTTTGTTAGGAAGGAAATGATCACTGAAACAACAAACATAAAAGTGACAACAAGGAAATGATTGTCATGTGTGTGTTTTTTTTTCTTTACAAATTTATATAAAAAAATATAATTCTGGCCTAGATTACTAGGCCATCGTGAGCCAAATTCCCTGAAAAAATGCTCTTCAGAAATTTTTGTTTTTTTAAGTTTGAGCCATCACATTACTGCAGTTCATTACCTTTGGGAACACACTTGGGTGCAGATTGGTAGCCAATTAAACTATCCACAGAAGACCATTCAAAATGGCTAGCCCATGGTTACATTGCAGTTGATAGCGATTTCAGATGCCACTCCGGCTTTGACAGCTTGAGGAGGTTGAAGTGGCTATATTTCACTGATCAGGGGAGATGAATTTGAGCCTTTGCTGGCACGAAAGCATATGAGTCAAATAAACTAGCTTGTATGGAAATCTTGGTTACACTATTAAACAATACCAAAACCTACCCTTCCTTGATTTTTAATATATTTAAAAACCTTTGGTGGAATATTTTATAAACAATAAAAGTAATTTGGCAATATACTGACCTTACTGTTCTCATGTGCGTTACAGTCACCTGCTATTCTCATCTATAAGGTGCACACTAATATTCATATAATAATTAACTTCATGATATATTATTGTCCATTAGACTTTCTTGCATGTTTAACCCACAGGCATGAAAAGGGTTACAGCATATAGCACATTACAGATTCATTTCAGTAGAGAAGAAGGCTCCATAACAAATGGCACATTTGTAGGCTCAGGCCATTTGGTGATTTGATTTCAAGAACATTTCAACACTTAGTGCTGGTCCAGATATTCCAATGACAGCATTTTGGCAGGAAAATTAGCTTTATTCATAGGTCCAACTTCCAATGTATGTGGCAATGTAAAAGTTCAATGTTGAATTCTTGGAAATCTTATGAATCAACAAAGGCTGCACAGAACGCCACACACATACGGAACATCAAAGTATTGTGATCATTGCATTAGAACAGACATACAATTAAAAGGGATGGCATTTTCTTGAGACAAGTGTTTTTAAAATACTCATTGGGAGACATGCACTAAGGCTTGGTGATAACGTCTCCAGTGAGACGTGCACTAAGATTTCTCCGCTTTGGAGATCTTAGTGAATAGGCTCCATAGAGTAGCATAGGAACTGGAGAAGTGATATCACTGGAGAAGTTTTCTCCACTCTATCACCTCTTTATCAGGCCAACATGGAAAAAGCAGGGGGGGACTGAGAAAATATTTTCACAATACATGTTTCAAATTATACATATTTGGCATTTTAACAATTTAGATAGTTTTTGTTTGTTTTAATCTGATAATCTCATGATATTTATTTTTCTATTGATCACAAATTATGTTCTTATTTTTTGGTCAGTTATTTAACCCCTTCGTGACACAGGACGTACATGTACGTCTTGTGTGGCTGTCACTTAGTGACAGAGGACGTACATGTACGTCCCGGAAATCCGGCTCTCCGCGCAGCTGCGCGCCGTTCGGGGACTCCGGATTGTTTAAAAAAAAAAAAAAAAAAAAATGTTAGACGGGCGTTAAGTGACGGCCGCGTCTGCACGCGGCCGTCACTAAGGGGTTAAACAAAACAAATAAAATCCTGATAAAGGCCCAAATAGAGGCCAAAACAGTGATAGTAAACTTTGCACTTATTGTCAAAATATTGCAGTCCTTTGAGTGCCAGCAGTGTTAATGGCTACTTAAGCCTCACTGACTTGATTTCCATCTGTTGCAATTGCACCGGGGCATTTTTTATGTTTTAGAGTACTACAACCTTCCTGGCATGAAAAGGGGTTTTTTTTGTTGGCAGGGGGACAACGGAACCCAGAAAACAATACAACAGGAGTAAAAGTGATCTCATGTTACACAATCAAGGAAATGTTGCATTATCTTTAGAAGAAAGTTAGCTATGAGAGAGGAAAAGAATGTTGACATATATTGGTAAAAGATGTTACAGTGTTAGCTGTAGAAAAGAGGACCTTCCCTGAAGCTATGGGGAGGGGAGGGCTTGTCCACTGGGGCACATCTCTATGCTTGGGCCAATATTTTGTTTGGTTTCAAAGTTTATTGGTACTAGGGTGATGGGTGTTCCTCTGCCCACTTGTTTATAACTATTTCTGCTGGTTTCTCATCTTTACAATTCGGTATCAGCAGCCTAATGGAGAATTTCAGTTCCTGCCTTCCCGCCCCCTCTTTTTGTCACAGCACCTTGGTGGTAGTAGAGGTAGTGGTCCTTGCCAGGGGTGAAGGAGTGTTATCCTGCCCCCTGAAGGCTTTGGGAAATTAGTCCCTCACTCTCTGTCTAACGGCTCAGGTGAGGGCAGAGACTCTTGGTACAAGTGTGCACTATCTTGTCTCTGGGCTCAGGCCAGGAGCAGACATATTGTTTTCTGTTGGTTGTTTAATAAATGTTGTGGCCCCTTTTGTTACCCAACCTGGTTATCAGTGTTGCTTTCGGGTGGGAAGGGGGAATTTTTCTTACATTGGGGTGTATGTGACTCTTAAGCAGTCAGACAGCAGTCTCCTGAAATATATATTGTGCTATGCTTAAAGTGACCAGATCCTCCTTGTAATGCAGGATGTTTATGGAAAACACATGATGTAGGGTTATAATGTTTCCTATGCAGCCCTGAAAAATGTACTTTTCATATGTGTTGTGCATTAAAGGGGGTTGGGGGTCTGGTCACTTTAGATATACAGGAGACGTGTCAGAGGATATATAGAGATTTTGTAAAATCATAAAAATGTTCATCAGCTGTAGTGCATGGTAGGGAATTCTGAAGAAGTGACTAAATAAAAGATACTAATGAAGCGTGCAAGTGTCTGGGTGCTATCAAAATGGCAACATGTAAACACAAAGCCTCTGGAATGAAGCACTCACAGATCTTAAAGGTGAATCAGTTGGTGAGAGTTATTGTCAACGTTTCAGTCTTCAAAGTTAGACCTTCCACAGGGCCTGATAAAGCTTAAACTTTGGAGACTGAAGTGTTGACAGTAAATCTGACCACCTGATTCACATTTAAAAACGTTGAGTACTGTGTCTATCTATCTATCATCTATCTATCAGGAATAAATTAGGATCAATAGCACTACATGACAGTAGCATAACATCCTATATAATAATTCGCTATGATATTTATCACGATGCAGTCATGCGCAGTAGACACTGCCCGCGTTCGGGCAGTCTCTACTGCGCAAGATTGCATCACATGAGTGAGGTGACACAACACTGCATCGCGTGGAGCAGTGAGGTAGCGGCCTCTTAACCCTTTGAGTGCCAGAGGGGTACGAATGTGTTAACTCAAAGGGTTAACATTACTCGGGCCTAGGCCCGTGTCCACGGGCTTTTACACTAGTAATTAATAAAAGAGCAATTTTTCAGTCTTGCGATAACAGAGCTTCACCTCTGACACACAAATATATGAATGGAGCCATGTCTTCAAAAATTCATATGCAAATTTAAGTTACTAGTGTTTTATTTCTTAACTGCCATCACACTGTTACTTGGTTATAACCCTAGAGAAGACTCTAACATGTTGCCGTGCAATGCATTGGAGATCTCTGCAATATCCATAGGGTTAAAAAGGCCTCAGTCTACTTGAAGATGACAAGAGGTGAAAGATGAAAGGCACAGACCCATTTCTGTCTCAAGTTCTCTCTAAAGTAGATCTGCACTGATACTGAGAACAAAGCAATGTTTTGTCTGCTAGAAAAAAAATCCCACATGCAGTTCAGCACTTCTGATGGGGGAGATATCTCACCCAAAGCTTTCATGAGTTAATTGCTATTCGTGTGACAGCTTCTAAATAAAGGTACAGTTAGCGACATGCTCTTTATGTTCTGGACATGTTGATCCGATCCAGTGGCTTCAGGCAAAAAAAAAAAAAAAAAAAAAAAAAAAAGAATGTTCTTGCTATCAATGGGAAGCATTCAACATAGAATTAGCAGCTTCAAAACATATTGAATACTAGTGTAAAAGCCTGTGTACACAGGCTAATGTCCGGGTGATGTTAACTCTTTGAGTGCTAGAGGGGTACGAAACGCATTGCAATACCCCTCTGGCACTCAAAGGGTTAAGATGCTGGCCCTGCTCTGCCTTACTGGAGGCACAAGCGATGCAGTCATGCACTGTATAGACTGTCCAAACACAGAGAATGCTCCCAGCACAGAACTCCCAGCATTCTGTGCGTTCGGACAGTCTGTACTGCGCATGACTGCATCGGACAAACATTCTAGCATTTTATTATATATGATATTCCACATGCTGTCCTAAATTATATTCTTTTCACCATTCAAAGACCAGAAGGGGTGCAAACCCCTTTGGCCCTTGAAGAATTAAAGGGAGTAAACTATTATGGACTCATTTTTCTTTTTTTTTATCTGTGCCTGGAAACCTTAACCCTTTGAGTGCCAGAGGGGGTATGCATCGCATTGTGCAATGTGTTGCGTACTCCTCCAGCACTCAAAGGGTTAAGGCTAATGTACAAAGAGGAACTGGAGTAATTCTGAAAGATACAGACAGAATAGGGATGAATAAAAAAATCCCCAGGTTGCCATTGAGTTACCCCTTTGAGTGCCAGAGAACTATCCATCATGTTGCGACACAAATAGTGAAACTGGTTTGCCCCAGAAATCCTCCAATTTTCTTTTGAACATATAGCCCTATGAGTTAGACACCTCTCTCCAATGCATTTCCTGTACAGACTTTATAGTAACGCCTTTTGAGAAGATAACAATAGTTTGAATATAGGTAAAAAGGTGGTAACCATCCTATATAATAATTCACTAAAAAGTTTGTCACAACACAGTCATGCTCAGTACAGACAGCTGTGCGTGCTGCAGTCATGAGCAGTACAGACTGCCAGCACCGCGGCTGATACTGTGCGGGGTGCTCCGAATTCAAACCGTAGTCCTCTCTGCGCACCTTCCTGGGTCCCAGGAAATTGTGCAGACAGGACTCTGGTCTGAATTTGGAGTGCCCCGCTCTGTATCAGCCATGGTACATTCGGGCAGTCAATACTGCGCATGACTGCATCACCACCAGTGTTGGCCAGTGTAAACGGGCTTTAAAACTAGTAGTTTATATAGTAATGCCATGTGAGATGAAATCAGTACTTTCCATAGAAAAGTGACGCTTTCAAAAATTACTGCAAAAATCTATTTACCATTATACAGAAAACAGGGGTCTTTTTGCACAAAAAAGGATGAGCAATTCTGGCACAAACAAACCGTAGCATAGGGAACACATAAAACATCATAAAACTCCAGTTTATTTGAATGAGGAATTTCATTCCTTGAGGGTTATGCACTAAGGAGTGATAAACGGGGGTAAAGCAGAGATGACTTCTCCAGTGATATCACTTCTCCAGTTCCTATGTTCTCTAAAACTTAAGAAATCTTAGTGCATAGGCTCCATAGAATAACACAGGAACTGGAGAAGTGATATCAATGGAGAAGTTATCTCCACTTTATCACCTTTTTAGCACGCCTTAGTGAATAACCCCCACTGAATGCTATAGAGGTTACCAATGCATTGGAGAGTGCAGTCAAGGGGTTAAAGGCCCTTCTTATAGCAATTAACATTTTAATTTATTCCCTATGGCACAGTTTGTTTGCTCTATAATTATAACACTTTCCCTTACATCAGCCTCCTCTTTATCTACAGTAACATTTGAATTCATTGTATGAGAGAGACCTGTCAAGGATTCAGTGGGTTAAATCCTCGTATATTTGTCCACACCTTTACTGTGTTACAGGCCTCCCAAGTATTTAGCTGCTTCTCTATATATTGGAGACATATCTACTAGCATCCAATGAGTTAAATGATTTTAACAGTAGGCTCTTTTGAATAACAAATTTGCCTACAGCCATCTCCATATACATTCAAGAGTGTGTTGTTTCATTGTTTTGTCTTGCTATGACCCGCATGCCATGCAACACAAGACTTCAAGAACAAATGTCAGGCAAAAACGCTTTCAAGCAGAAAAGCACTTATTCGCTCACATTTACCATGTGGGTTTCAGACACCTGAAATACTAAGTCAGCAACTGGTGTGGGCTGGAAAAGAGGCACACAGGCATTTGTAATCAAATGAGTATTGTGGATGGATATATAATTTTTATTATATTATTATATTAAATCCATAGATTTTGGACAGAAGCCAATTTTTTACCGGCCTGCTGGTAAAATACCGGCTGGGTGGCAACCCTACTCAGAAGGTAAGTACCAACCTAATGGCTAATTACTGAAAAAAGTTAGATAAATAATTGTACTTTAAATGCTAACTATCCTGTGGAAAGAGTCACACCAGTAAATCTGGTCCTCTAGAAGCATACATGCCAATGAAGCATGGACAGACCAGGATGGAGGTCTGAACAGAGATCACTATAGTACCCCTGTTGATTATTTGCGAAGAGAATGAAGTCTCACAATTCAATCCCGTTGGGCTATACAATGGAGCCCCCATAAACCAGTGGCTCCCAAACATTGTCCCGTCACACCCCCACTTTGCATTTTCAGCAAATTATAATACTCTTCGATGTTTCTTGAAATAAATTTAACCTTTTGCATGCCTATTTATATTATTAAACCTATTTGATATGCATTTTTTATTTGCATTTTCCTATTGCTTTAGATCTTATGGTAATAGACTGAAGCATTCCATACACAGCAATGGCATCAGCACCAACTGGTGACGTTAATAAGAAATTGAAGAGAAAAGTTGCTCCGTATTAACATTTGAATGAAGAATCGCACAGCAGTGGGAACACTGTATTCAGTGAGAATGGTGTGCATTGATTAGAAGGGAAACCCTTCATTTAGAATATATTATCAATTATTTTGAGTAAAGTTGTTTTAACACTTAACTGCCATGAAACTTTGTAAACATCTCTAGCATTTAGCAGGTTAAACCATGTGTAGTCAATTGTTGGATCTCCAGCAGTTGGTAACTACATTTAATATTATCCTCAACCAGTCAATGGCTGGTCCAGCAATTGGATGCCTCTGGTTTAAACAAATGAATCCAATTAAGAATACTGTATGAAAATATATATATATATTAAATGATCAGTTATCTAGCTTCAATTAAATTACTCTTTCCTGATTTCATTTTTGTTGCAATTTTACATCTAGGAAAAAAAAACTAAAATATTGGAACTGCACCATTAATGTAAGTGATTTTCACAGTTGATGTCTGAGTCAATACAAGCAGTGCAAAAAGGTGATAATGGACAAGTCCCAGCTGTAACCCCATGACATGTTACCTACAGGTTCTCTTATGGCCAATGCTACAATTCCACTTACATTTTTTCATAAATGGAGACATTGTTACAAAATAAGAGACTCCCATCTGCTTGCTGCCTTGAGTTTCTTATATTTCAGAGGGTTTACTGATTAGTAGTCCATGCTTTTCTTTTTACCTATGCTCAAAATCAAATTTCTCTCAATGAATTTATTCATCTTCCCATACTGGTTAGTAATTCAAAGGAAGATTGTTGAGGGAATAGAATAAAAGGGAAGTCAAGGGTTTGCAAGAAGGCTTTTAACCCCTCTGAGTGAGATGGGGTGAACAATACTTTGTGAAGGAATCGCTTAATGGTTTGACGGGGTTATTAGATCCCACGCTAATAATTCAGTCTTCTCAGTACTATAGAAAATGGGATTTGGCACCTTGACTTCAGAGAAGCACTTTTCTCAGTAGTCCTTCTCTCCATCTGTCCTTACCTCTGGCAGTACCTCAGGCACCATTCCTTACCACAGGCCTCCCCCGCCAAAGCTGTGCACATCACTAGTGCAGTAGAAAAGTGAAGCCGGGAACGAGTGACTCCCACATTAATTGGGTGATGGTAGAAGGACTGGGGCCTGGGTGTCGCTAAGGCTTGTACTGGATGTGGGGAAAACAGGATGGTGGCGAGGGTCATGTGGGCACCATTCTCAGCTTCAAAACTCCCATGGAGATGGTGGTGGTCTGGGACAGTAGCACAACAGCCAACTACCATTGCTCCAGGTGCTATGACCTAAGGTTGCTGGATAGTGCGCCTACTGGTAAGAGAGCCCGAAGAACCTGCTATAACACACTATATCAGGGGTGAGCATTGTGAGGCCTCCCAGCTACTGCTAGACTACAGATTCCACAAAGTCTGGCAGAGGATGATGGGAGTTATAGTCCAGGAGATGGAGAACCTCAGATTCTCCTCCTCTGCTGTATGCACAAACCCACGCACTACTTTTTTTATACGTTAAATTACTAGGAGTACACTGCATATAAAAACAAGTCTGTGTATGTCAGACTGCCTGAGGTATAATGTATATACACCATTCTGTATGTGGGGCTGCTAGGGGCACACTGTATATAAACTGTTTTGTGTATGTGGGAATGATAGGGTACTTTATATCTATATGCACATATAAAATGTACATTATGTATTACTTGGGGATTGGTGATTATTTGCTAAGCACTGGGCATCAATTTTTGTCACAGCACTCAATAAGCAATTCTCCCTCTAGCTCTAGCTATGTGGGCTCTCTCTCTCATTCCATGTTCCCCATACTTTTGCTTTCTCTCACTTCCCAATATCTGACCCTTCCCCCCAACCCACTATCTGATCTATGTCTGCCTCCTCTAAGGTCTGACCCATGCAATCCCACCCCTGTTTCTGAGTCTGTGTGTTGCTATAAAAGTATATCTTGTTGTAGGGGTCTGTTCTGGTTGCTGTGGAATTATATATTTTATTATAGAGGCTTGTTGGTGATATTTTTATTTATTCTAATTTTTCTGGAAATTACTATTATTTTTTCTGAATAATAGAAATTACAATATACAATTGTGTAATGTTTGGTGGGTGGGTATGTAAAGTACCAACTGCACCATAGGGGAATAATAAAAAAATCCAATGCATGTGATGTTTAAAGGGATAGTAACACTTCGTTTTAACTTTATTTTATTTTGTAGGCATTAAAAAAACATGAAGAATGATATAAGTCTTATCTCTCAAACCTTTATGGTTTATGAGATATTCACAAGCAAAGTTCCCCTCCCCGCCCCTTTTACCTAGTGTAAGCCATCTCTTCTCAGATGTGAGTCTGGTTGTATGACAGTACAGATAACAGAAGGGGACAATTTTCTTTGTATGAAAACAATGAAAGCCCTTCCCCCCTTGACAAGTTTATCAGCTTTTTCCATTATCTTAATTGAAGATTGTCCCTCTCTGCAGTCTACCTGGGCATCTCCCTTCTGATATGGTTGAACAGGGGGGGGATACTTTGTTTGTGAATATCTCTTAAACCATAAAGGTTTCAGAGATAAGACTTATATCATTCTTCATGTTTTTTTAATGCCTACAAAATAAAATAAAGTTAAAATGAAGTATTACTATCCCTTTAACCTTTTGAATGCTAGAGAGGCCATCACCTCACTGGCATTCAAGAGATTAGGAACCCATTGGTATCCAAGCACTGCAGTGCAATGCGTTGGATACCTCTCTGGGACTGTAATGGTTAAATCAGTGAGGAAATGTATTTATCCCCAGTGGTTACAGTTGACTTGTTCAGAAGTGCTCTGCATTGCCTTTATAAAAAATACCCACCATGTGAATAGGATGGGATTTTACAAGCTGACATCCACTTACAGTATGTCAGTGCAGGGTTATGTGGGTTTATTAATCCAGCGGGATTTTTAAACAAAAAAATCAAAACTTAATTAAATAATAAAAATTTCAATCCCCACTGGAGACCTGTCTAAGATTGAATGGGTTAACAGCCCCATTTAACTCAGTGGGAATGTGGGCAAATGTTCATAGTCCTCAACACTTCAGGGTTGTTCCACTTTGCTTTTTTTTTTTTTTCATAAGACCCAACGAGTCGATCTAACAAGGCCATCATTTACCTCAGTTAATCCCATCCACTTAAACTCTTACAGCAGAATCTGGTTCTAAGGTTTGCTGACCATTATGTGAATAAAAAGTCTAATGAGTCTGAATGTCCAAACGATTTACTTACAGAATACGTAAAGTCAAAATAAAGGGTTACTAACCCTTTAATTCCTTAAGGACCGTGTGACGTGCCAGGACATCACAATTTTTGTCCCTTAAGGACCTGTGACAGTCCTGGCACGTCACATACTTTTTACTTTTTCCAGCAGGAGCGCTGTTATTAAAAACGGGGTCTGAAATTGACTGCTCCAAGACTGGAGCAGTCTCTCTCAGACACCCTGCTTAGTGTGCCGGAACACGTAACAGGTCATGTGTACCGGCGCATCAGCAAGGATCAAAGGGGCCCTTTGAAGGTAACATTGCTGGACTGCTGGGCCTTAAGGGGTTAAGATAAGAGGAACAAAGTTTTTGACTACTGAGGTGGTTTTCAAACCTTTGCCTGTGGTGGGAAATTAATGCAGAAAACAAGGATAGCAATTCTGGAGCATACCAACTGCATCGTAGGGGATAACTAAAAAATTCCATTGATTTAAATGGGGCTTTTAAGCCCTTGAATGACAGAAAGCTTGTCAACCTCTCTAGCATTCAGTGGGTTAAAAGCCCCAATTTGTTGTTGATACATGGATACCATTGCAGGTGATAAATGTCCCTAGTTTTATCTCACAAATTCCAAATGAAGTCAACTGGAAATCGGTAGAAAAAAACCCAGTTCAGTGGAATCCAGGTTGTGGCCAAGATTACACTGCAGTTTTCAGTGTTATCAATGTTTTTGTCTAACATATTCTCAGTGAAGTCTATGCAGACATTGGTAGATAAAAACCTTGAAAAAGATATGAACCGTAGTAGAATCCAGGCCTGTGTTAGCATGGATGGAATTCTTTAGAGAACTAGCTAGAATTCAGGGAGTTCATTTTTATACGGTTTAACCATTTAAGTGCCAGAGCGGTACGCAACTTAATTTCAACTCAACTCTGCAATGAGCTGCGTAACCCTCTGGCACTGAAAGGGTTAACAGGAAGTTGCGTTGAAATTAATGGCCACATGAAGCATGTTAAAAAGGTGCAACCAACTCTGCTATAGGGAAGAAATAATAATGCCTCAAATTCCCATTTATTTAAAATGAGATTTAACCATTTGTGTTGCAGAGGGATTCACAACGTATTTCAAAGGGTTGAAAGGTCCATTTACATCTATTGTACTTTTCATATGTCCCTTAAGGTGTGTTAGTTCATTCCAGCATTACCTCCCCTTTACCTTGCTGAGTATGTACCAAATAAAATAAGACGGGCATTACTGGAACAAACTAACTGCACCATAGGGGACATAAACACTCCCCAAATTCCCATGTAAATATGTCTATAAGTATGTTTTTTTGTTTGTTTTGTATTTTTTGAGGGAACTAGTTTATGGTGTTTATTACAGGAGAAATTCTACAGAAAACAAAACTACATTATTTGAAATGAATCAGTGTTTCATTTATCCACAATCATAGAACTACATACACTGAATACAATACAAGCCTTGTATAAATATCTACCAATCCTTCCATTTAATACATGGAATCCTTTAAACCTTTTTCAGACCACACTGCTGTATCTTGGAACCCAGTCTAACAAGAATGAGCTTACAGTAAAGGAAATTATTTTTTATAGTAAAGTTAATTATGTGAAATTCCTTGTCTTGTGAGGATGTACTAGAAGATATAGCGGATATATTAAAAACAAGTACTGGATACCATTTTAGCAAAAAAAAATATACAGAACTGTTATTACAGTCCATATCATCCGATTTAGGATGTGGATTCAGGACTAAGTGCTATTGCCAGTTAAGAAGGATTTTTTTTAACCCTTTGCATGCCAGAGGGGTTAATGATTAATAGGCTTGTGTGTGTATGTGTGTAAAGGGGTTAATTTTATTTTCAAAAAAATGTAATTAACCTCTGCACCACCAGGGGACCCCAATGCATGGTTATTAGGTGCCAGCACCTAGAGGAAGGTTTACAAAAGGTTATTGACCATGCTCATGCTTTTAAAGGGATAGTAATGTTTCATAATAAAAGCAGCTCTAATTAATCATCATAGTATTTGGACTTTGGAGAGCGTTATACCAATACTGTCAGAGTTATAGTTCAAGAGTAATTGAATGACAAAGTATCCCCCTCCCACCCCTTTTACTGATGTAACACTGCTCAGCCAGAGGAGAAGGGAGGTGCCCAGGTAGACTGCAGAGATGGACAATCTTAAATTAAGATAAGGTAAAACGCTGAAAAGCTTGTCAAGGGGGCAGGGCTTTCATTGTTCTGATAGGAAGAATATTGTCCCTTGCTGTTATCTGTCTGGTCTATGGACTGCATTCCACATATGAGAAGAGATTGCTTACACTAGGTAAAAGGGTGGGAGGAAGAACTTTGCTTGTGAATATCTCTCAAACCATAAAGGTTTGAGAGATAAGACTTATAGCGTTCTTCATGTTTTTTTAATGCCTACAAAATAAAATGAAGATAAAACAAAGTATTACTATCCCTTTAATTGCCTTAGAAATGTCTCCAACTGAATAACATGTATTTAACCTGTGTATTGGCAGTGGGGGCAGGTGACATCCCCCATGCTTTCACTGCCAATACACAGGATAACTACATATAGCCTACAGTGGCACTAGGGCGTTATATATGCCCACACCTACTAGTGCTGTAACGATTGACCCACTGTTTGGCACATGCAAGGTTAGGGCCCATTTAACTCCCTGAGTGCCACTGTGTATTTCCATTTCATTACGATGGACAGGACTGTAGCAGCTCTAGGTGAGAGAAAGAAAGGTCAGCTCCTGTCTTGACTTGTCAATGCCCAGAGAAGCCATATACTACTTCATGACCATGGCTGCTGACAAGTTATTTCAAACAGCTCTATTCTATTTTAGCAGAGTCCCAGTGCATCTGTCCCATTCGCTCTTTAGGCATCCTTTTTCATCTGTAGATCTAGCCCTTAATGGGCAAAGTACATTCATGAATGGGCCCATGTACTAAGAATTACAGCAGTTCTGAAGCAAGCCAGCTCCACCACCCAAAACAATGTGTTGGAGGTCTCCATTCAAAGGGTTAAAAGCCTTATTTAAATCAATGGGAATGTTTATTTGAGCCTGTGGTGCAGAAGGCTTGCTCCAGAATTGTTCCAGTTCTTCTTAGTACAGTTTATGTAAAGTTTAGTTTAATATAGTAAATTGACCCAATTATGGCTTAAAAGTAGTAATTGGAAATGTGCTACAAGACTTTTGTAACTTTCTTATTTTATCATATATATATATATATATATATATATATATATATATATATATATATATCACATTTTAGTTCAAAACATTGGATTGCCTCATCATTTCATCTTTTTGGCAGCTGTTGTTTTGATCTCTTTATGGGCTCCAAATTGTCTCAAGGTTATGCTGAGGATTAAAGGGACTCAGTAATTCTAAGCAGATGGATCTGGGAGAACAGCCCTATAATTATGCTCTGCACCCTCTAACCACAGACTCTTCATTTTGATTCTTAGGCTCGTGAATCACAGGGTTTAAGAGCACCTAGGCCTTCTGGCAGGTCTAGTTAAGTCATGACCAACAGGCTAAATGCCAATGTTGTTTTAATCAGACATGTATGGCCGACCAGGAAATGCCTCCCAGTGATTTAACCCTTCAAGTACAACAGAAGAGTGCAACACATTCCTTTGCATATGAAGTTTGCATGCTGCCATACATCTCACCAGAAACTTTTATTAGTTAACCCCTTGGATGCTAGAGTGGTTCCCAATGCATTGCAAAGTAATACATTGCAGACCTCTCTAGCATAGGAGAACTCCCATAAGAGACAAGCACATCAATAGATTACAGAGGTCATGCTATGTAAATATTATTTCTAGCCTCCCCAAACACAAAAGTCATTCTAGTCCTATGCAGTAGCATCCAATGAGTTAATTGCCACTTTTTAGTCAACTACTTAGGGAAAGCACAGTTTGACTTAGGCACATGTTGTATAAAAGGAATGGGCAACCTGTGGCTCTTAAGGTGTTGTCAGACTACAACTCCCATCAATGTCATGCAGAGAATAATGGGAATTGTAATCAACCAATATCTGGCTGTCAATGATAATAGTTGTAGTCCAACAACAGCTGGAAAGCCACAGTTTGTCTTTCTAGGATCTCTGCTGCCCAGATATGTTTTTTGCATATGAACAGATGAGCATTATTTGACATACGCTAATAAGGTGCACATTCTACTGGCACTCCAAGGGTAATATAATATAAAAGGCCAGAATGTTTGTCTGATACATATGTGCAGTAGAGACTGCCCGAAAGCATAGAATGCTGGGAGCATTCCGTGTGTTCGGGCAGTCTCTTCTGCTCATGACTGCATCACGTGCGCCGCCGTGCGCAGAGCAGGACTGGCCTCTTTCCCTCACAGGACCTTGGCCCGTGTACGCTAGAATAAGTATAAATTATATAAATGTGTGCCTTAAATGCAGTTGACTGGTTGGGAATGATAGGCAATTGTAGTTCTCAATAGCGAGGTCAAACATTTAACTTTCCCAGCTCTAAAAAATGTTTTTATTTTTTTAATTTTCAAGCGATATAAACCAAACAAATGGCTATATGTTGAATCAGGCATTTTTTTTATTAAATAAGATTATTATTATATTTTTGTTGGAAAATAATCTTAATCTTTTTGATGTCCCTGAACAGCACAGTATGGTAATTTATTTCAGTGACAGGAAAAAATGACCTCCCTCTGTGTTATTAGAAACACCTTCAGTGTGTGTGTCCATATTCATTAAACCTTTGAGTGCCAGAGGGGTATGCAACACATTGCAGAGGGACAGAAGGATTTGGGTCTCAAAGAGGGGCTGTCCCTACTAAATAGGTACACTTGAGAGGTATGTTTTCTAAGCCATTGCAAACCAATGCCTTGAAAACCCTTTAGTAGTCAAGGGTCTATAAGCTTTACAACATCTTGGACACTTCCCTAGAGTTCAACGGAGGAGGTGTACAAAAATCTAAAGGAGATAACTTCCTCAGTGTGATGTCTTAATTTCCTATGTTAGCCTATGGAGCCTATGAACTAAAGAGATCTCAAGCATAAGCTTCATAGAATAACATAGGAATTGGAGATTTTATCACACCAGAGAGCTGACCTCATCTTTATCATACCTTAGTGTATAACATTGAGGACTTACATTCTTAAAGAGGCAGCAAAAGGTAATGGTTAGGGACCTTCTAACTAGTTAGTTGCTTCACAACTATAGATATATAGGTTGTACAGAGTAAATTGCTACCACTAATTATGATCCTGCAGATATCAGTGACCTGCAAGGTTGGATGACATCAGCGCCTCACTTGGCATTTATGGGAGATGAAACAACATCTCTGTCTTCTCCACTGAAGCTCTGTGTTGGCAAATTCATCAACAATGGGTTTGAAAGATAAAGACAGAAATATTCCATAAGTGCCGATTGAGAAGCTGACATCATCCAACCCTGAAGATCAATGAGATCAGCTAGGCGACTGGTAAGTGGAAAGTTTTAACCCTTTGAGTGCCAGAGGGGTACAGAACGCATTGCAAAGCAATGCTTTCCATACCCCTCTGGCACTCAAAGGGTTAAGCTATAGGTGCTCAGATCACCTATAATATCTATGCTTAAAAGGTCCTTTAAAAAGAATGAGCAAAGAGGCTATAACGGATAAAAATGCACATGTACAATGAAAGAAGATTTAAGTGGGAGGAGTTTGTACTAATTAACCCCTTAAGGACCAAAGTGGTGCACAATGGAATGCAACGTTTGCACCACTCTGATCCTTAAGGGATTAAGGTTCCTTTTGGAGAACTGACTCACAGTGACCAACAGGATTTTCTGTATATATTAACCCTTTGAGGATCAGAGAGCAGAGTAACGCATTACAAAGCAGCCCCTCTGTCCTAAAGGCTATTCCCACTTCTGGGAGATGTTTTGTTCTAAAGTTATAAGTATTTAAACTGTTTTTTTTTCACATTAACAGTGCCCTCCGGTGTCCATAGAGCTCACCTACAGTTCACCTGGGGAGAGGCACTAAGGTGTAATAAAGAGGTGATAAAGTGGAAATATCTTATCCAGTAATATTACTTCTCCAGTTCCTAGGTCATTCTATGTCACCTATGCACTAAGATCTCTCAAATATTCTGTTGCATTCTAAAGGAGGAGAGAGCCACTGGCTACAGTTCTCTAAAATATGATAGAAACAGCTTCATCACTTCTTCACAGTTTATAACATTTGAATAACACAACTAAACAAGCCCTACACTGTATGCTTTTTTAATAAAAGTTTACTACTCCTTTAAAAAATGGACAGATGCAGAGTAAGACAGTTCTGTTTTATAAGCCTAGAAACAAAAAGCTGCAAAAATAAATCTTTTTCCTGATTATCAAGAAAATAATACTCTCTCTGCCCATCCTGTGAGGCCTGATAACAGCACAGCAGACATCAACAGGAGTTGTCATGCCCCGCTGCTGCTGATTGTATTGTCAGACAGGCCTCACACTGACAGCTCCGGAACATTCTCAGGGGTCTGCCGAAAGGCTTTGCTGGACAGAGTTTTACAAGCACCAGTCCAACTTGTTTCTACTTTACGAGGAGAATTGTTTTTGTTCTAAGCATTTTTTCTCACACTTGAAACATGCTTTGAAATATAGTAAAGGAGAGATGAAAAAAGTAATTACACTCTGCTAAACTATAATTATAAGAGAACAAGACACTTTGGGCAAAATTAAATAGAAACTTAAAAGAAAACTAAAGCTAAATTACAAGGTTCCCTTATATGAAATACCACACTGCCACAATCACAGATTATATATGTAACAGTTTCCATACCTTGACAGGATTTAAGATATATGACATTGCATGTGCTATTGTTCAGCTGGCTTGAAGAAGCAATTTTCTCCTGCCCTTTCACACTTCCTGGTCAGGAGTCTATGCTCCACAAAAAGATAAAAGGAGAGCAAGAAAAATTGCTTCCTCCAGCCTGTAAAAAGGAAACACAAACAGTATCATGTATATTAACCATTTAAAGAGCAGAGGACATGCAACACATTGCTTTGAAAGGCATTACTCACCCCTCTCACATGACATGGAAACACTTATATACATCTTGCTGTGAATATTACAAGATAATATTTCATATAAGGGCAGCTTGTATTTTAGTAATAAAATCCCTTTAAAGGAATAGTAATACCTAATTTAAAGTTTACTTAGTACTGTAGGCTTTAAAAAAATATTAAGAACTATGTAAGTCTTATCTCTCAAACCTTTATGGTTTGAGAGATATTCTCAACTAAAGTTCGCAATTTACATAGTTCTTAATATTTTTTTAAACCTACAATACTAAATAAACTTTAAATAAGGCATTACTATCCCTTTAAGCCCCTTAAAGACTTTATACTTCATATCAGAATTACCCTTTGCATAACATAATTTTTGTGGCACTGAATGAAGTAGTAAGTTTCAATTAGTATGTACACATTTCACCTCAGTGCATCAGTAAGAGTTTGAAACGGTTACGTTTTTTATTTTCAAAGGAATCAGCTCACGGAGCATTTGTTGTGAACAACAGCAACAAAATCTTGTTAATTTCTGCTGCATTTTTTTTCTTTGTTTTTTTATTGTGGGTAAAAATGTTATCCCTATCAATGCACGTATTGCATTTTTAAAAAGCACAGATATGAACTAAATTGTCAGGGATAATTTCCCAATAGGCAGAGCAGGAAACTGTCTAGAGCTCCAAATTTTCATGGGCACTTCAGTTGTGCTGACCATAACCACATTCATTCTTTATGGTAGGCGTGGCCAGAGCAATTTCAATGTCCCTGCATCAGTTTTATACCACTTTACAGGCTATTGCTTAACACCTTGGATGACTGAGGGAGATCTCAAACGCATTGTCTGCAATGTGTTGGCGATCTCTCTAGTAACCAAAGGGTTAAAAAAAAATGTATTTCTTGCTTGTTATAGGCCAAAGGTATTTTCTGTGTCGGAAACAGTGGATAGGACTGGGGACAGGGTCATGTAATGAGTGGGGGTGTGGCCATGGGCAGAGCTAAGGATGCCTACAGTGCCTTGTTTAGGGCAGCCTGGGTTGTAAACTATACTACTAGGCAGACTGGAAGGAATTGCAGGAGACAGTGGGGTGGAAATATACAACTCTGCCAACACAGCTCAGCTTGCGCCTGCACTTCGGAGTATGTATTAGACTGAATGATCTCTTCAGTGAGCACAGATGAAATCACTTCTCCATTGTTAATCTTTTAATGTCAACAAGCCCTGAACTCCTCCTCAATGGCAAGCACAGTAAAATGGAATACATATACTCCATTGCCTCTGCTCCTTGTTTAAAGCGATAGTAATGTTTCAAAATAAAAGCAGCTTCAATTAATCTTCATAGTGTTTAAAGCGATAGTAATGTTTCAAAATAAAAGCAGCTTCAATTAATCTTCATAGTATTTGGGCCATGGAGAGTGTTATTTCAATACTGTCAGAGTTGTAGTTCAAGAGTATTTGAATGATAAAGAATCCCCATTCCCCCTTTTACCCAGTGTAATTCACCTCTCCTCAGATGTGGAATCTGGTCTTGAGACCAGAAAGCTCACAGCAAGGGACAATCTTCTTACTGTGAGAACAATGAAAACCCTGCCCCCATTGACAGGGTTTTCAGGTTTTTCTGTTATGCTGATTGAAGATTGTCCCTCTCTGCAAGCCATCTGGACACCACCTTTCTATTCTGAGCTGAGCAGTGTTACATCAGTAAAAGGGGCAGGAGGGGGATACTTTATCATTCAATTACTCTTGAACTATAACTCTCTCAGTATTGAAATAACAATCTCCATGGCCCAAATACTATGAAGATTCATTTGAGCTGCTTTTATTTTGAAACAGTACTATCCCTTTAATATATAGCTTTAAAAAAGGAGTTGAGGAATGAATTTACCAGGATGCCCATACGCTACATCTCTGCCCACTCACTGGCACAAGTAGCATTAAGCAGAGGAGCTTCAGTGTAAGTAGTTTAGTAAACTGGACCTAGGCAGGGGAAGGACTAAGAAGTTGGTTCCAGCAAGGAGCTATATTAGTTCATCCACCCTAAAGGATCATAAGTGGGTCTAAGTAAACACAGGGGAATTTTATTTAGTGAACTAATCTCTTAAATTGAAAAACATTTATGGGAGAATCATACCCTAGGGATAAGTCGCTCTTAATTTAACAGATTCAGTTAGCTAGGGCTGGATTCCATCTTTGGTGATTATCACTGGTTTTACCTTATAGATCCTACTAAAGTGTACAGTGAAATTTATAAACATTCCACTGATAAAGTTATCACCTGCAATGAAATCCAGCTCACCTGCAATGGAATACAGTCCCTAGTTAGGTGTTGTTTACTTTCTACTACTACTACTACCACTACTACTACGTTCTGCAATCACATTCTGGATTTCTGAACTGTGATTTTTTAATAACCAAATGCCCCACTGGAATCCCTTTGAAGCTCTAAATAAACACTCCAAAATGAACCCTTGGGCTCATGAAACCCAAAGACAGTGGCAAGATATCAGCTGCTTCCTTTGGCCTGGATCAGGCAGGTAAAACCTGGGAGGGGGGACACATAACACACCCAGTACCCTGCCTGATCTCCCATGTCCCCGACCACACTCCCCACTTCCTTGCCACTTGATGTTAACCTTTTGTTACCAGATCACAAATGTCTCTGTAACTGGAGACAGAGCAATGTTGGTAGAACAACTGGGTCGGCCACTTCACAGTACAAGGGGCTGATGTCAGGGAAAGGGGAGAGGTAGTGCTCAGTTAATGATATCTTTTAAACCACTGTGTATTTAAGAGCATGACTGACATCAGTCACACTCTTTAATTATTTTGAATGCATTTAAAGGGATAGTAATGTTTCATAATAAAAGCAGCTCGAATTAATCATCATATTATTTGGGCCTTGGAGAGTGTTATTTCAATTCTGTCAGATTTGTAATTCAAGAGTAATTGAATGATAAAATATACCCCTCCTGCTCCTTTTACTGATATAACACTGCTCACCTCAGAGCAGCAGGGTGTGTCCAAGTAGATTGCAGAGAGGTACAATCTTCAATTAAGATAAGGGAAAAAGCTGAAAAACCTGTCAAGGGGGGCACGTTTTTCATTGTTCTCACAATAAGAAGATTGTTCCTTGCTGTGAGCTGTCTGGTCTATGGACCAGATTCCACATCTGAGGAGAGGGGGCTTACACTAGGTAAAATGGGTGGGAGGGGGAAACTTTATCATTCAATTACTCTTGAACTACAACGCTCACAGTAATGAAATAACACTCTCTATGGCTCAAATACTATGAAGATTAATTGGAGCTGCTGTTTTTGTGAAACATTACTATCATTTAAGGGAAGAAAAATGTAAGCATCACTGTCTCTTTAAACATTACCTTAAAAATAGGAAGTGTTTAGCACTGTATACAAGATCACTTAAGCATCCAGGGGGTTAATAAAATTTCCCCAGAAGTCCAGATCATATTAAACCCTTGGATATTAGAAAGCAGACCTCTCTAGCATCCAAAAAGATTAAAGGAACAGTAAACCATAATTCTATTCTAACTAAAACTTTTGGCTATATGATATGTTCCTGATTATTACTAAACTAATCCTGTAGCTCAGGAAAATTGTCCTTCTCAGACCTTATATAATCCAGCGGCAGATCAAGCAGGACGTGGAGCAGCCATTCCCTTGACCATACACAGATTGGATGGACAACTATCTAGTATTAACCCCGGAGCTACTGGATTAGTTGAGCATAATATTAAGTGATATTTTCACGAAACGCTTCAGGCACTTCGTGGTCTTACATATGTCTGGTGTATCATTTTTAAAAATGGAAGAATAAAGTATTTTTTAAGTGGACTCCTTCTTTGGCTGTGGTTGAGTGGTGGATCAATTGAAGCACCTCCTCCGGTGTCATTTAGTTTAGCAGTAGTCAGGGACACATGGCCAAAACTTTTAGTTAGTATAGAAAAAGGATTTACTGTCCCTTTAATGGGATAGTAATATCTATGTTAAACTTTATCTCCGAGTCTTCTATACCGTTTTTATGACACATATCGCTATGTTTAATTACTTACATGTTTGTAGTTCAAAAGATATTAACCCGTTGAGTGCCAGAGGGGTACGCAACGCAACGCATTGCTTTGCACTGAATTGCGTATCCCTCTGGCACTCAAAGGGTTAAAGCTGAACAGATTCCCCCTCCAGCTCCTTCTGGCCGCCTCCCCTTAGCTCTGTGATCCAGTAGTGGGACCGGATGGGTACAGCAAAGGACAATGTTCAGTCAATAAGTATAAGGAAAACCCTGATGATGAAGGAGGACAGGATTTTCCTTTTGCTTACTGTATCCACCCAGACCAGAGAAGCAGCGTGACGTGGCCAGAAGGGGCAAGTGGGGATCCTTTCAGCTTTTAATATCTTTTGAACTACAGACATGTAAGTAATTAAACATAGCGATATGTGTTATAAAAACGACATAGAAGACTCGGAGATAAAGTTTACTATAGACATTACTATGCCTTCAAGAAATTTTAACACATAAATTCAACTTGTTCTTTTATAAAAGAGCATGCTGTTACATTCATAAATATATATGTGACTGTTTCCATAGCATGAATTTAATATATAGGAATGAAATTGATTTTTAGCTAACTTGGAAAGCTATTTTCCATATCACTCGTCACTTCCTGCTGTGTCAACCCAGAAGAGCAAATTCCTCAAATTCTCTTTGATTTAAATAAGCTTTTCCACCCCCTGAACACCTAGAGAGATCTGCAATACATTGCTACATAATGCAGTTGAGATCTTTCTAGCATTTAGTGGGTTAAAAAGGCCCTTGTAATTAACCCTTTGAGTGTCAGAGAGGTATCCAACGCATTGATTTGCAATGCGTTGGATAACTGTCTGGCACTCTAAGGGTTCCAGGAATTTGTATTTGTTTTCTATTATGCAGTTGGTTTTCCCTAATATTGCTCCATTATTGTTTTTGCTAGTATGGATTTAGATTCCACTGCTGTTGATGAGCATTATCACTGGCTTTGTCTGACAGATTCCCACTGAAGTCTATGGCCAAGTTTGTAGATAAAACCAGTTATAACGTCAATGAAATCCAGGCCACGCATCTTCACAGATTATTATATATTATTTTCTCTTTGCCTTGACACACACAAACCACAACATCTTGGACAATATGCTGTAAACAATGTGTTTCTTCTCAAGACGTAAGGAATCTCAAACAATATATATGCAATGCTGTTTGAAGGAAATGATTCTACAGTGAATCAAAACAGACTTTTTATATGTATACATTAACTGATAAAGAAAAGGGCAGAAAAGTACAAAGGTTGCAATAATAACTGTGCTCTTTAACCCCCTGGATGCTAGAGACATCCCCAACTATAGCATCCAAGGGGTAATTATAATCTTCAGGAAAAATGTTTTAAAATATCTCTCTGGCTTTCAAAGAAAATACGGGCAAAAGCAAATGGATTATGGAAATCTGTATTGAAGAGATGGATCAGTATACAAACGGGTAGCTTTAACCTTTTCATTGTAGATCGATGCATTGAGCACATCTGAGGCACACAATGTACAAATCTTGATATACAGCACATTATATAAACACAGATGGACAGTGTATCTCAGGCAAACTGGCAGATTTTTGATTAAGGAGACATAATAATCTTACTGGCTTTAGATCAGTAGAATCTCTCATTTCTGCTGTGTTTGTTGGCAGGGCTATAAAAATTCAACAGTCTGCTTGGCTGGGACCATATGTTAAAATGAAAGACCCAAGCTGCTGCAGAACACCATTGAGGCGAGAGCAGACCTGACAATGAAGTCTGGGAACAGGCCTGCCAATGAAGTTGAGGCTCTGGCATATGAGCATTGGAGCTGAATGGGGTTAAAGAGACTCCCAGTGCACCCTTGTTGATCCTGCAAGACAGACAGATCAGTGATATTTAAAGTCTTGCAGTTCATTCTCATTTGGCCACCTGCACAAACCCAAAGAACCAGTAAAGGGATTTCAAGGCTGACACACTACCAGTCTATTGGGGCTATCTTCACAATCATCAAAGTTTATGGCTGCGAGCCGCAGACTACCAGGTTCCATTCCAGCCTGCTGCCAGAACAGGGAGTCAGTTCTGTGACTCCAGAACACCTGACAGGAACTGTTTTGATGATGAACATTGTTCCCATAGGAACTTAGTAAAACATGATAATTGACTTTTAACCTCTATTAAAGTATGGAAACCATTACATACATATGGGGGTTATTCACTAAGATGTGATAAAGTGGAGCTTACTTCTCCAGTGATATCATTTCTCCAATCCCTATGTTATTCTATGAAACCTATGCACTAAGATCTCCAAAACATAAGAAATGTTAGTGTATAGGCTCCATTGAAAAACATAGGAATTGGAGAAGTGATATCACTGGAGAAGTCATCTCCACTGTATCACCTCTTTATCATGCCGTAGTGACTATCCCCCATAATTTTTCAACATCCCTCACAGCTTACAGACAGTGTTGGTCTCTCTTCTGAGACACCTATAAGAGATATAAGCAGATAATTTTTCATCACTGTTACCCCTTTAAGCAGAGCCTTTTTAAGAAGTAATCAAGAGTTTCAAGAACTATCAAGATGAGCATTAGAGAGTCACTCTCTTATATACACTAAAACTGTGAGAAACAAAAATATAAGAAACATTAAAGGCAGACAGAAATTTTAAAAGCTAGCTTTGCATTTTACAGGCAATTGAAGGCTTGAAGCACACACATATATACAAAATATCCCCCTTTAGGAACCAAAAGGGCTTTCCCTCACCTGCAATAAAACAATCAGCACACAAATAATGTATACTGAAATTACATAATTAACATGTAGACACAGGGAAATAGCCAATATTTGACGCTCTGCATATGTTGCATTCTCTGAATCTGTAACTAGCTGGTGCTTTCTAAAACCTATAAGACCTATATTTCTGAGCTATGTTTTTCAATGAGCACTAATAGCCATTATTTGAGAAAAATTATGTGCTACTGACAATATATTAGGAGCTATTTATTTTTCTTTTTTTATGACCTAACTAGACTATTGGACTGCATCAGTTTCTTAGTTGCTTCTGTAAGTATTCACATAAAACGTATACAAGCAGAACAAATTAGCTATGCTACAATTAAGCAGGAAGTTCCACAAAGTGGCAACAAAATATAATTGTTAATTTATCAGAAGCTATTTATTTTACAGAAAAAATGGTTAGTACAATATATCGGAAGCAAACTAAACTTGTTTAAGGCTATGTTCACACTTGTGACCTGAATGGACCTGACATACGTTTACTGTTGAAGTCGCCATTTTGACGTGGGACACATTTTGTATTAAAGCAACACCATCATAATAGGATACCCTTACAATATATGGCTCTATTCATGTTACTTCTTTTGAGTCTTCAATATGCTTGCATTCTCCTTCCGTGTGTTTTAATTAGCTTGACGGATGGATGGCATACATCATATATCATTGGTTGATGTCCACGTATGTTGCCCATTTATTGGACATTTTGCTGAACATTTCAATCTCCAGCTTGCTAGTATAAACAACCTGCACTGCTGCCCACTGGCTGCTGCGCAGATCAACTCTGCTCAACTTCACTGCACCCAATGCATGAAGCATGGTGTGTTCATATGTGGAGATATCTCCAGTATGAACAGCCTAACAGGTAGCAAAAGTTTAGCATGTACCTGAGATTAGCATGCAGTTACAACCCTGTATTAACATCCTAAGTGTAAAAAAATGAGTCTTCAGGGTGACAGGTCCACTGTAAAAGCAAGCAGATAAATTAGTTAAATTCAAACTTAATGTACACTGACTTTACAATATTCACATGTATCCGTCTAAACTAGATTTATAATGAAAGCCAGCAAGGTTACTGCATGGAAAATATACAAAATGAAAAATGATAACACTTAAGTACTAGCACTCAATGCTCAGAGTTGATTCTTCTAATGAAGGCTAACGAGATGGAACATTTAGAGGCTAAAATGTAACTTTTAATATGAAAACTGGCTGACACCTATCACAGCTGCCACTTAGTAATGTCAAAAGGTAAAAGTGAAAAAATGTTGTTCACTAGATAGGACAATTGTGGTACTGTATACAAATTCACAACAATGAATGGCCATATGATGTATCAGACATATCCCAGATTCACGGAAAAATACAGCATAATTCAAAAGCCAGGGACTGGGGGAGATTCGCTAAGTGGTGATAAAGTGGAGATGACTTCTCCAGTTTATCACTTCTCCAGTTCCTATGTTGTTCTATCGAGCCTATTCACTAAGATCTCCAAAGTTGAAGAAATCTTAGTGCATAGGAATTGGATCACCTCTTTATCACCACTTACTGCATCTCCCCCATTATTTGTCTTCTAACACTGAAATATGACATCCATATCATTAAGCCATTTAATCAAAATAACCAGCATTAACAACTTATTCTAATCAAGGAATACTGGAGTAACCTGACTTATGAAGAAAATATACCGCCTCTATGATGGGGATTTTAAGCTAACTTGCCACCATATGATATATATATATTTAAAGCACATAAAATGAGTAGCACCACTGAAAGAATCACTTATCTCTTACTGCCGGGGCCAGAAATCCACCATCATTGAAAAGTATATATTTATTTTAAACCTTCTGAGTGTGAAATGTATTGCTATTTTAGTAACATTTTGTACATCTACATCTGATCTTTTTCAGCTAACTTTCTGGACAGGTTCTCAAAATAACTTGTCCAAAGGAAAAAAAGCTGACTGTGAGAACAGAGAGAGCTAAATTACCAGTCAAAGACATCAGAAAGTTCTGCAAGAGATTTGGAACCAGTCTCTGGCACATAGGTTAGAGCAACTAAGGATTGATTGGATATCAAAAAGGAGAGAATAAACAGCAGGGATTAATATACAAGTGAAATCAAACAGCCTACTCCTGGCAGGGAACCATTCTCATAACTCTGAACTAAACCTCACTCTGCCGCATAACGCTGCTGACATTGTGTTGACTGAACTCAGACATTTGCAGAAAAACAAGTACATCGATACTGTACTATTGCATTATAGGGGAAAATTACACTTCTCATTGAGGTAAATTGGCCCCCTGAATGCTTGAAAGGTGTCCACCATATTGTAAAACAATGCGGTGGAGACCCCTCTTGCATTCAAGGAGTTAAAAGCCAGTTTAAATCAATGGGAATCTGGATCTTTTTTGTTTTTTTAGGGTGAGATGTTCAAGAAGTTGTAGCAACTGAAACTGAACGTAATCAGAATTAAAATGTTCTTACTCCATGGTCCATCAATTCTCAGAGACATTACCAGCATTTTTTTTGCATCCACTTCCAGCATCTCCCTCAAAGGGAAAAAGGGGGACACTTGCTAACTGCGGCTATCCAGCAAGAAAAGATTGCAAACAAACAGTTCTTCTCCAGCAAGTAACTGTTGTAGACATCTTGTGGCTCTCCAGCAAAGATGTATTGAAAACACAGTGTCTACAAAAGAATTATCCTCAAACTATGCTGTAAAACCTGTGAAACTCCAGCTGTTGTTTCAAAGCCACAGCCTCCCCACACTGGTCTTTGACTAATGAGATAAAGTTACAGCTTTAATTCAGTCTCGTACTCACTGAGGCTGTGGTACTGAGAAGAAACTGAACAATCTTGTTGAGACCTCTAGCATTCAATGGGTTAATTACCTAATTTAAGTCAATGGGAATGTTTATTTGTCCCCAGTGGTGCTGTTCATTTTCTTCAGAATTACTCGAGTTCCTTTTAGTACCTCAGCCACAGTGAGTAAATTCAAACTGATGAATGAACCAGAAAAATGATTCAAGGTATTTGTTATGACACCTTAATTCCAAACAAAACATTTGTTCAGCTATTTTGATCATCTGCATTCACAGACGTAAGATATGAATTCCAAAACAAGCATATTGCAGCTGTGTCCTTCCTATAAATTGCATAACCAGTCTTATAGGCTGAAGCCTGCCAAGGACCATAGCCTATTTTTAATAAGATGGTAGATTTCATATGATAGTAAGAAAATGTGCAAATGATATCCTATTTTTATCAATGATAAAGTGATATGATGTATATTCTTGCACAGTGCTGGTCATATTTTAAATGTGTGCACATTAGCAAAGTCCAACCTTAACCCTTTGTTTGACAGAGGTATCCAAAGCATTGCAAAGCACTGAGAGCCAAGTACTGCCCACCCTTGCTCTAGCACTGCCATGATTCTCAAGCAGCCCTGAAATATCCATGTTTCTAAAGAGACCAGCAGTAAATTAACCCTTTGAGTGCCAGAGGGGTATGAAACACATTACTTTGCAATGCACTGCGTACCCCTCTGGCACTCAAAGGGTTAACACTTTGAGTGTGAGAGGGGAGTGCAACACATTGTTGTGCACCCCTCTGGCACTCAAAGGGTTAAAAACATAGTAACTTTAGAAGACAACTTCACTCTGAAATGATTTACTACCATTAGGCTTCACATTTTACTGAAACACACGCGGCCGGCACTTAACACCCCCCAAACATTTTTTTTAATTTGTTTAAATGACTTCTGGGACGTACATGTACGTCCTCTGTCCACCTGGGACATCCGCTCGGGACGTACATGCGGTAAGGGGTTAAATATATACACACACGTCAATCATTCATACAACAGTAAATGGTTAGCACCAAAACCAACATTATCCTATATAATAAGTAGCTAAATGTGTGTTTGTCAGAAGCCGTCATGCACAGTGGAGACGGCTGCACGCACTGCAGTCATAAGAACTACAGACTGCCCTCGCCATGGCTGATAACGGAGCAGAGAGGACTATGGTCTGAATTCGGAGTGCCCCGCTCCGTATCAGACGCGGCACGGGCAGTCTCTGCTGTGCATGACTGCACCGTGGCTGTTGCTGAGTGGCACTGTGGCCCGTGTACATGGGCTCTTCAACTAGTAAGAGAATGAAATGCCAAGTACAATTAAAAGAAATACATGAGAAGAAACACATGCTTTCACTATGCTTTCCATTTACCAAGACAGGGTTATGCAACCTTTGGCTCCCCAGCTGTTCGAGACTACAACTTCAATTATCCCCAACGTGCCAATGGCTGGTTGAAGATAATGGTAGTTGTACTACCTGGCAGCTGGTGAGCAGAAGGTTACCTACCCCGTGTTAAGGCAGGGTGGAAAAATCCCAGCAGCCTGGGAACCAGGCTTCCTAAACTTTGTCTTCTAGCTCATACATTATCGGGTATTGTATATACACTTCTATACACAGAATCCTTTACTGGCTCCTAAATATCCTAGCTGTCTTTTAAAACTTTGAGTGCCAGAGGGGCATATGCATCACATTGCTCCGCTCTATGTTGAGTACCCCCCTGACACTCAAAGGGTTAAAAATCATGTCTGGTTCCAAAGTTAATTATGTTTCTATCCATCCCTGTGCTAAGGTATGAATTGCACTTACAGTTTGATACCATCAACTTTTATCTGCTTTACAACTTTCACATAATCTTGTCCCCTGCGTGTGCCGATCTGATTTCTCTCAGAAATGTATACAGTAGATCTCACCTGAATGAGTTCATTTGAAACAGCAAGCAACTTTCCACACGTTTTATAACCATTCATGGTGGGTATCTTATTGATAAATCTATTTACAGATAGGCTCTCAGATTTCTTAATCGCATTTTTAATGAAAGAGTTCCACTTTGCTGACTTAAGCTGCACAGTAAATCTCTCTTATCCATTTAATATCGGAAGCTTATGACACATGGACAATGCAAGGCTGTGGAGGAACCACTGCAGCCCTAAAACAGGAGAAGGTAACCTTTGACGCTCTAGAAAGTTTTACACAATAACTCCCATTCTCCTCAAGTTAACCACAGGCTGGCTGATGATGATGATAATTGTAGTCCAACAGCTGAAGACTGCAGATTGTCTACTCGTGGAAGGAGGTGCTCTAAAGTGAGATAAACTCTTAATTCCTGCTCTGTGGAGCTCAGGCACAAGATTACTAAATTGGAGAGATATTAGTACAGAGGCACCAAGCAATAACAATGGAAATTGAGAGCTTACCTTTCTGGTGAGTTTATCATAGCTATATGCATACCCCCCCCCCCACACACACACACACACACAAATCTGGGGCTACAATTGTTCCTATGTAGCCCTGCAGTATGAATATTATATCTAATTTCAGTATTAAATGAATGAGGAGGTAAATCTAAAGCAAGTGCATTTAAATACGTCACTCCATATGGGAATGTAATCCGTTGAGTGCATCTCAATGTAGTAGAGATCACTCTGGCATGCCTGTAGGGTAATATGTGGTGGGTATATAATACTGACATATAACACTGTAACAAACTTCAACTTCTAGGGTGGTTTGGAATTTATCTTTAGAGCATAAAGATCCATTAGTCATGCAAAATACAGCTGATCTGGCTACCAGACTTCATGTTCTCTAAAACATGTGCAGGAGGTAACATTGTGACCACACTGAATTGATTGGTGTATTGGATCAGTTAATGCAGTGATTCTCAATTTTTTTTTTTTTCTCAAAGTGACCTTAACTTTCAGTCTGGAATTTTTGGGGCATACCTAACAATTTATAAGTCATTTGTCAAGGAGTAAGAAGGGGTACAAATATAGAATTACTAGTTGAAGAGCCCGTTACATGGGCCACAGTGCCACTGCCAGCTGGTTGCGGGGCAGTCATGCGCAGAAGAGACTGCCCGTGCCTTCGGAGCGTCCAGCTCTGTATCAGCCGCGGCGCGGGCAGTCTCTACGGCGCTTGACTGCAGCACGCTCAGCAGTCTCTACTGCGCATGACTGCATCGTTACACACGTTTTAGCAAATTATTATATAGGATGTTATTTTAGATCTCTCAATCACAATAAGAAAAATAAACATATTGCACATAGCAATTTACATAAAATATATATTATAAACTCAACATTAACATTTTTCTCAAAGACGTTATCCAAATGAAGGGGCAGATTAAGTGGAGGTCCATGGCACATCAAAGTGCCAAGACACCCTGGCTGAAAACCACTGAGTTAGTGCCTTTTTGCTTGAATAAAGGTAATCTAAGGGTGAACATGGTGCATGCCACATCTAATAAAAGATACTTTGTAGAAATTAAGGATATTGAGTCTGATGTGCTAAAAATAAATGCATTGGAGACCTTGCTAGGAATCAGGGAGTTACACCCCCAATTAAAATCAATACACTCTTTCATTTGTCCCCTAGAGTGCAGGTGGTTTGCTTCAGAATTATTCAATTTCATCTTAGTACATCTGCCTTATTGGGTGTTATACAGCAACCTTTCAGCACACAATTAGCAGGCGTTTTCCAGCATAGTGCAATCAGTTTCTCAGCCATAATGCACCTACATTTTAACCCTTTGAAAACAAGAGGGATGCAGGTTACTTTGTCACTTCTGCACCTGGGCAGTGACATGTGGGTGTGCACCTCTTTAATGCACTTGAACTACATAACTGTAATCCTAGCACCATGAAATATAATACTAGTGGAAGAGCCCATTACACAGGCCACAGTGCCACTGCCAGCCGGTCACGAGGCAGTCTCTACTGTGCATGACTGCAGCACACACAGCAGTCTCTACTGCGCATGACTGCAGCACACACAGCAGTCTCTACTGAGCATGACTGCAGCACACACAGCAGTCTCTACTGAGCATGACTGCAGCACACACAGCAGTCTCTACTGAGCATGACTGCAGCACACACAGCAGTCTCTACTGTGCATGACTGCGTCATTACACACTTTTTAGCGAATTATTATATAGGATATATATAGGATCTGTTGCTACAGCAGTCTATGGACAGCTATAACTGGTGGATCATAAATCTCCATAAAATATTTTAGCAACGGCAACACTGTACAGTTTAAGGCCATTGTGGAACTGTACCCATAAAATGCAAGTTTAGTTGCAACTACTTTTGAATAAAACATTCTCACCATTGGCAGTTACTAAGTTTTAGTCTACAATTAAGAAACACAAAAATAGCCACTGGCCTAGTTCCAGCTATCCATAGTCTGATTGTTAAGGGCACACTGGATATGCTCTTTAACCCCTTGGATGCTAGATACACAATGCATTCAAGGGGGTTAATGTACAGGTATTTACCATTAGATCTGAAGGTCACTTTGCAGTAGAAGGCAAGAACGGGATGATTCAAACTGGCATTTTTACCCATTCAAATTGTCATTAGTCTTGTGTCTCCTATCTAGAATCAGATTTTTTATGGGTAATTGGAAATACTCTTTTAACACCCCGAATGCTAGAGAGGATTATAGCATATTGGGAAGCCCCATTCAAATCAATGGCAATTTGTATTTGTCTCATATGGTACAGCTGGACTTCCTCACCCAGGCTGATGTACCAAGAAGAACTTATGCAACTCTGGGGCAAACCAACTGCATGAGAGAGGACAAAGCACAACTCCATTATCTCCCATTGGTTTAAATAGGGATTTTAACTCCTTGGATGTGAAAGATGTCTCCAAAGCACTGGAGAGAAACCTACCTTGCATTCAAGAGGATAAATGCACCATGTAAATCAACAGGAAATGGTATTTGTCACTTGTGGAATAGTTGATTTGCCTTAGAATTGCTCTAGTTATTCTTAGGACACCAGGCCCAGTGTTAGCTGCACTAGTTCATGGGATTCAGTTGCAGCATGCCCAGTTCTGCAGCAACTGGATGAAAAAACTTAATTAAAATCTTGCTTCAGCTGTTTGCAGTACATTATAATACAATTCCAGCACCATGATAAAAAACCCAGCTTGCATGAGTAATGTTTAACCCTTTGATTGCCAGAAGGTAGGCAAAGCACTCTGGCACTTAAAGGGTTAATGAATGCATGCGCTCTGGCTGTCAGGGGTGTCCACTTAATTGTTCAGCAATGCATTATACACCCTACTAGCACTCTGAGTTAAACTCATTGTTTGGCCTTAATTTTGAAATTGATATTGTATTGACACAATGATCTTGAAATGTAAGTGGTGTTAAGAATTAAACGGTTTGTACTTTTAGACCAATCCTTAGCTCCTTGGATGTCTCCAGCATCCAACTGGTTAATAAAAAACATAAAGATTCAGGATCAAGGCCCTCTCCAATATATGTACATGTCTGTATACTGGTTTGCAATTATTGGTTCTCAACTGTACAAACAAACCTGGCGTTTACATAAAAAGATATATAAATACATTAATGTTACAAAAAATATTTAACTATAGGCCATCATCAAATAAATACATACAGAAGTACATTCTAAACATGAATAATAATTAAAGCCCTCAAAGAAACACTTGTTCATCCATGACAGACAAGGGGTGTGCAAATAATGCCCTTTAACAGTCAAAAGGTCAAAACATACTCCAGATTAATATACTTAGAGACTTTTGTTAACCCTTTAGTAAGAATTAGCTAGGACATCGTGATCTGTTACATGGCAATTAAGTCACTTACCAAGCAAAGAGATAACTTGGAATAAGCAGATGCTTAGTCGAAAACATGAGTGCACCTCCATAGGTCCTCAAATCTAGGGAAGCTTCACCACGTTGTACAATCTAGACAGATTCCCCCAGCCTGCAGCAATATATCCACAATCCAGGGGGAACTTATCTTCCAGTTTGCAGTCCACAGAGAGGAAAAATATACACTCTAGGAGGCAGGTATGTGGAAAGGTAATCAGTATCAGTAAGATAAGTGGAAATGTAACCAGTAGCAGGTAGGCAAGTGAAGATGTAGCTAGCCCCGGGAAGGTAAGTGGAAATGTAATCAGTACAAGGGAGCGCCGATGAGCTGCCCAATGTTACAATATAGCATTGGGTGAGACATGAGCACTGTAGTCTGCTTTGCCAGTCACAGTGACCCCCAATAGTACTAGGTATGCATACGCCGTATCCCTTCTGACAGTGAGCTCTGTACTCAAGCAGATGTGCTGAACGTCCCAGTAAATCTACAGGAAGTGTATTCTTTACAAAATGTCCCTGGTCTCAAAATAAGTCCGCAGACAGCATATATCTGGGCAGTAGTTTACGATCCAGTTCTCACAGTACCGCTGGAAGAAGTGCGCTACGGCTCACCGTCCTTGTCTCTTCTAGCCTACTAGTAGTTAGCTCCCTCCCTTCCCGTTGCATGCTGTATAATCTTAGGGGGCGTGTAGGGGGCGGAGTCACAGTACACACAGAAGCTCATCCTCACATCGTTTAACTTGTACTCTGTTCTCGTTCTATATAGCGAGGCTGATACGCTGAGAACACTTCTGAGGTAACCAACTTCACCATAGGGAACAAATAAAAATTCTCCAAAATCTCATTGATTTAAACAGGCAGTTGGCTTACTCCAGAATTGTTCCAATTCCTTTTAATAAATCAACCTAACTAAATTAATGTAAGAATTGAATTACAACAGAAAGCAGCAAAACAGGAATACGTATAACATGTACGTTGCTATTATAATGAAGAATACATGTAGATATATGACTAAAATGCGTTGCATACATCTCGGGCACGCAAATTGTTAACTTTTATATTGAAGCAGTCAGAACGCTGACACAGTGAACAAAGTGAGGCCCTGTGGTTCCCCTAACAACTGTCACGTTCACCCCTATGGATATGTCATCCATGACAGACTAACGATGTTATCTCTTGAACAATTCATAGGAGCCATTAGGAGTTTGTAGTCTTAATAAGGTGCGTGCTCTTGCTTCTTATAGGTGAGCTACACACCTATTGGAAAAAAATGGGGGAATGTAAGAATCAAAGAACACAACTGCACTGGTTTTAGTTTCCAACTATAGAGCATGTCATCAATGCAGTGCATATCAACACACACACACACACAGAGTCATCTATAAGATTTTAAACAAATGCAATCTCAATATGATGCGAACAAAAATGTCAGTCAGTCAAAGCAACTGTCTGTGCACATTGTTAATACACCTCCTAAAACAAGACATAGAAAAGGAATGCTCTGAAATGCCTATTAATACCCAACTGCTTTTTCTGTTGCAGTCTGCATTAATGGTAAACATTGCACTGTAAGAAGGTTTGCAATGCATTGGAATTACCTGTAGTATTCTGGAGGTTACATGCCCTCATTTAACCCCTTAGTGACCGGCCGCGCACACACACGACCGGCACTTAACATCTGCCGAACATTTTTTTTATTTTTTAAAAAGTATCCGGAGTTCCCGAACGGCGTGCAGCCGCAAGGGGACCCAGATTTCCTGGATGTACATGTATGTCCTCTGTCCACAAGGGACATCCGCTAGGCAAGGCACTCCAGGCACCTTTAGCTCTTCCCATGGCCACACCTTCACTACCCACCTGAACCCACCCCAGTGCCTTCCACTGTTTCCTGGCACAGCAAATACCTTTGGCCTATAATAAGAAAGAATGAAAAAAGCTTTAACCCCTTAGTTACTAGGGAGAGAGCTCCAGATCATTGCTCCTTAATGCATTGGATATATCTCTAGCACCCAAGGGATTAAATAATAGACTTTAAAGAGGTATAAAACTAGTGAAGGGACATTGAGATTGCTCACTCAGGTGTGGCCAATACAGCGGAATAATCCCTCAAAATTTCGAGCATTAGTCAGTTGCGTACTCATCTACTGAGAAACCCAATCCTGAGGGTGAAGGTTTAATGTTCTCTCTATACAGACTGGAAGGAAGAGAGTGATGTTTTTAATCCCGCAAATTGGGTTTATGTAATAGCAAATCTGGCACATATTTCACCTTATAACTTCTACCTATAATTCATTCCATTCTCCTTGCATTTCTTCATATGACTTCCTCCTTCAATATTTCTTATTACTTTGAATTATCACTAACCTCTCTTGATATAAACAATCACTTTCCCTGCACTATATAATCTATCAAGACTGCAGATCATAGAGATCTGCAGGTCTAGGTAATGTTAGCTCCTCACTCAGCATTTATGGAAGACTAGTTGAACAGCCTGTGTACACGGGCTACAGTGCCAGGCAGCAACAGTCGCGCTGCAGTCATACACAGTAGAGACTGCTCGCGCCGTGGCTAATTACGGAGTGGGGCGCTCCAAATTCAGGCCGTAGTTCTCTCTGCGCAGCGATGACGGTCTGAATTTGGACCGCATGTTCCGTTATCAGCTGCGACACGGGCAGTCTGTAATGCGGATGAGTGTAGAGCACACAACCGTCTGTACTGCGCATGACAGCTTCTGACAAACACACATTAGCAAATTATTATATATGATTTGTATTTACTCAATAGAAGTTTATTGATAGCAAATTCACAGACACACGGCTTCTATAGAAAGGAGAGCAGTGTTGCTACCTCCCTGTTAGTGCTAAGATAGTGAACTGCAGGGCTAACAGAGAGGAAATGGGTGAGTTTTAAGATATGGGGACTGGTTTTCCATAGTTGTGAGCACAACTTTAGTTTAAAAGGATGTTATATTGACTCTTTACTGCCCATTTAAATTGGTTCACATAATTGCTTACTGCCAATTCAGGCAGCTATCAGGAATATCTATTTGTTTTATTCATAGGGTAGTTCCCATGTACAACAGCAGTGTTGTGCATCATAATAATGCCAGTGCAGAACAATATAGCAATTTGCATGATTTAACCCAGCGAGCATCCAAGTTGCAGCAAAATATTAACTTTTTGAGTGCCAGTGGGGTTTCACACACAGCTTTGCAATGCATTGGGCACTCCTCTGGCACTCAAAGGTTTGGCCTTTATTTAGTTGACCCCAGTGGCTAAAAAAACAACCAATGTTATTTTTTCAAGCATGGCAAGCTATTCAATTACCTGTGCTATGAAAAAATACTGGATAAAAAAACCCTCCTTGGGCGATAAATGTTGCTGCGTTTTTACTCATTAGCAGAGATCGATATCTAGCCACTGAGATTGTTCCAGCCTACAGACAGAAAGGAGGTGGCTGGATAGAGGGAGGGGAGCGGAGGCAGAGTTACAGACTGCGGGTCTAGAGCTGTACCCTCAGTCTATTCGGAAGTGTATTTTTTAAAAGTTAATTTGTGGCAAAATAGGATTAAAAAAAAATGTAAAGAAATCCACTGAATTGCTAGGTAATCTACATTTAACACACATTTGTACTGTAGTGATAGATCCCCTTTAACACACAAAATGGATATTTGGCCACAAGTCCTTCTGTGTGGTCTAACATCCGTTGTGGTTTCAGCTGGTAGGGCAATTGAATAGCTCAGTTGGCACGTTTTTCTAACGGACTGTTAGCCAAAATTGTCTACCGGCTGTTTTACCGGCCTCAATTGGATTGAGGCCTTAATTGGCTTGTTCAGCTCTCTCACACAAGCTACAGTATATTAGACACTGGGAGGCTTATTAACCACTACCACTTCTGCTGGCAGGCTATTCTACTTCTCTACCACGCTCTCATCTTCATGTAAGGATGTTACAAAATGTTTAATTTGCTTCTTGGGTGGCTGTATCAGTAGGGACAGGCTTTACTGTGATTTTGTTTCCTAGTGTAGTGAAGCCAGCAGCTTAAATCCCACCCAGCCATGGTATCTCATAACGTTCTCTTACTTTTCCTTCAGTGGGGGTTGGTTTTGATCAGCAGTGGGAGGTTTAAAGAAAGAATTGTACAGATGAAAGAGGAGGCAACTGAATTTAGAAGCCCGGAAGGAAATCAGATAATGGTGAAAATACCAAAACTAACTGCACATTTTTAAGGCTTGTGACTGGCTACTTAGGAATGGTCAGGCATAGGCTCCCATTTCTGCCTTTATTACGAAAAGTGTTTTTTTCTTTAGGTAGTAGGCACTGCCCCTTAAAGGTCTTACAGAAAGTAGCGTAGGTTATGAAAATAAAAATTACACAGTTTGGAAATAATGTGATGTCAAAGAATAGTGAAGATTGGGAGCTGGTTCAGCAACAGGTGATGAACCACAATGATCAACATAGTTCTAAACTCTAGAAAGAGAACTGAGCCTTACTTCCAGACCCCAAATGTGCTACAGAACCATTTCATTTGGTTAATGCACCAGCTGTAGAATCTGTTCAAGCTGCAAGGTCATAGGTTCTAGTCCAGGCAAGGTCAGCTAAGCCTTTCACACTTCTCAGGTAGATAAAATTAGTCCAGGACATACTTGAAAATAAAATGTTTTCTTCCAGGTAAAATACTTTCACAAAACAAATACATTTAAAAAAAGTGTGATAGTAATCTAAGGCTTGGCATCCATAAATTAAGAAGAATATAATGCTGTTGGTGATTTTCTTGTAGCCTGACACAGGCATGAGTTTCTACAACAACAGTCAATTAGCAGGTCATCACATAGTGTTTAGAATTCTGTGGATCAGGGTAACAAAAAAATAGATAGCGAGAGAATGAAACATATTAATCTAGAAGGAAATCCTGTGTACTGGAAAGTCCCTACATTGACAGCAGCCTAAAATGTTAGACTTTACAGACACTAAAATATCACGTAACCAGTGTTTGGAAAAAACATTTTAGACTGAGGTGCAATTGACATATTTGTTACTGTACTGATATAAAGATGGGTTCTTACGCAGAAAGCAAAAGATAAGCAATTCTGGAGCTTGTCAACTGCCCCTTAGGGAACAAAGAAAAATGTCCAATGTTCCCATTGCTTTAAATGGGGCTTTTCATGCTTTGACTACAAAAGAAGTATCCACGCATTGCGATGTAAGGTCTCACTTGTGAATGACACATTGGAAATACTCATTTATTGTATGCACAAATGAAATAAGGAACTATTCTATAACCGCTAACTGCACCAAAGGGTCAAAAGAAAATTCTCTAATTTCACGTGAACTGAAATGGGGCTCTTAACCCCTTGCATGCTAGAGAGGTATCCATTTAATTGCACTGGGGACCTCTTTAGCATTCAAGGATTTAAAGCACATTTAAATAAATTAAAATGTTTATTTTGTGATACAGATGGTTTTCTCCAGGCTTGTTCATCATTTGCTTTCTGCATAAAGTCCTTTTCTTAGAATATAAGCTATTAGGGCAGATTCTACTCATTATATTTGTGCTAATATCTTATGCAGGCTTCCCACTCATATCTGCTTAAAGATTATCTTAAACTATGGCATTTACCCTCTCTCATTGGCTCTCCCTAATCAGTCATAATGGGGGCCACAGGTCAAGGGAGATGCACAAGCATTGGAGCCAGACTGCCTATGGATGGGGCCAGCTGATATGGACATGGAAATTTCCTTTCTGCAGTGGGACATGGAAGTGAAAATGTGACTTGAGCACCATTGAGGGACCACTATGTCTAAGAACAAAACACTTCATTTTGTTTGTTCTCAGTGGGTGCTCATCACATTCTTTGTATGTAGGGTTGCCACCTTTTCTTCCAAAAAATACCGGCCATGGCATTCCGTCCATAGACTTAACATTGGACAGAAGCCAATTTTTTACCGGCCTGCCGGTAAAATACCGGCTGGGTCGTAACCCTATTTGTATGTACATTTGCACATGCTGCATATTGTAGATCCAAGTATGGCAACACTAGTCCCTCTACTAAGATACTGCAATTGCTGCAAAAGCTTTTGGAAAGCAAAGATATCAGTTTGTATTTTTTGATGTTCCCGTTTTGAAGTTTGACTTTACAAAACTTAAGAGTGATTGAGGGCTCTGCTTCTTAAGATGTTCTGCAGCAGCGACTGGCTTTAATGTAGTCTTCTGTGAAATTTGAAATAGTTCTTCCATAGTTTCACAGCCAAAAATTAACTGTGATGAATGTACTAAGATAAAATGGAGTAAGCTGAGTATGGCTAATTTAAGCCAATGGTGGGCCCTGGGCAAAGTATATAGTAATGGGCCTTCAACTTTTAATTTGTTACATTACAATGCGTTGCAGACCCCTCCAGTACTGTAGGAGTTAAGTAATTACAACTGAGCTGACTGTGTTGTGTGCTTCAGATCACATGGGAGAAGGAAGTACAGAAGTTTTCATATTGCATGAGAATCAAGGTTCCTGACTGGGGGTTACAACTCCATTCAGTGGGTCCTAAGCAGCTGAACACACTGCCCGTAATTGACAACTACTACTGAATGGTGCACAGCATTGTCCATGGAATTGGGCATGCTGTACAGTTTGGGGATCTACTGGACCTCTGCAGCGGTGAGTGTTGCTTCAGAAATGTTAACAGAAGTGGGCGGGGGAGGCTTCACACCCCTACCCACTCCTGTTAAAATCTCTGCCCCTCTGAATCTTGCTGCAGTGAATTTCACAGGAGCAGGCAGAGGGGCTCCCTGATTCACTGCTTGCCGCCTAATGTTGGCGATGTGCAGGGGAGGGCAAGTAGGGAAGTAGAGAGGATGCACTCAGACTTCAGCCCCACATAGGGCTCCCTACCCCTTTCAGTGTCATGTGGATATTATGTACAATGCACACCTCTGTGGCACTTAGAAGACTATAAAATAAAGAATTCAGTGCCCCACTTTGCATATCATTTAAATACACAGAGAACCAGCAAAGCAGCTGTTACATGTAACAGATTCTCTACCAGTTCTGTCTTTACATGAACTAGCTGTTCAACTATTTGAAATCCACAGTGACCATCCACCGATCAGCTGATTCATGTACACTCTGCTACACTTTGGAAAGCAAACTTAATGCACTGCACAGTGTAGTAGTATATTTTCTTTACATGAAATAGCGATTGGTGGATAACCCGCTGTGGACTTTAAACAGCTGATCACATGTAACTACTTCCCTGCTGGATATCTGTGTATTTAAATGATCCGTGATCTGTAGCAAGGGATTCAGTATGTTAAAAATGTTGAATGCCACATGGGTGTGAAACGAATTACAGAGCAGTGTGTGTTGCACATTCCTATAGCACTCAATGAGTTAAATGAGGACAGCTGCTGTATCTGCTGTATAGCAGAGACAGCAAAATGTCCTCTGGCTCCATAGAAAGCTATTGGAAGATCTCAACTTTGCCATCACAGTTGGGCGACGTTGGGACTATGCACGCTGACAACATAGCCAGCTATCGAAGCGTAGTACATGTGGCAAATAACCAACCACATCTTATATATAATTTGCTAAGTATGTTTGTCAGAAGCCATCATGTGCAGTAGAGACGGCTGCGAGCTGCAGTCATGTGCAGTACAGACTGCCAGCACTGTGGCCGATACGGAGCAGGGTGCTCCGAATTCAGACCAGAGTCCTCTCTGTACACCGGAAGGTACACAGAGAAGACTACGGTCTGAATTCGGAGTGCTCCGCTCCGTATCAGCCGTGCCATGTTTCGCCAGTCAGTACTGAGCATGACTGCAGGGCCACTAGTGTTGGCCTGTGTATATGGGCTTTAAAACTAGTTTACATATAAACAAACTAAATGAATATGACAAAAGCTCATTGATATAGATTTCAATATGCAAATTAACCCTTGTCAAAACAGACCTGCAAGATCGTAAACTTGCAGAAGGCATGGGGAATTCATGTTGAATTAATTGTGGACTATTCCAAGGGATATGATGGTGAAGACATCTCAGTGCATAAAACAAGATGGAATCAGTGCAAATACGTCACAATATTGATAACATGGACCCATATCAAATTAGTGCATTTGCCCAAGGTCTTCTTAGTTCATTAGCTTCACTGTCTCCTACTACCCAGGTGATGCAGAACAGACATATTGGATAAAAGATATCCCAGTGGTTAACACCTCAAATGCTAGATAAGTTAAGCCATTAGTTTAGGGGAAGACAACTGTTGGCTCTCTAGCTGTGGAGGACTACAGCTCTCTTTGGTAGATACTAGAGAGTTAACCGTTTGTATGCCAGAGTGGTCGCCAACATACTGCTGTGCAATGTTAGAGGCCTCTCTGGCACTCATGGGGTTAATTCCCCAATTTCTTTTTTCTTTTTTTTTTTTTTTTTTTTTTACAGTATTTCTAAAGAAGCATGTCAGAATAATGTTTCCTCTATGCCACTTGAATAAAGGAACAGTATTTCACAAAATAATATTTTTCAAGGAGTTGCCTGACAACACATGTTCTGCTTTAGACTTTCCATGATTGATTCCTTTTAACAAAGACACAAAATCATTATCTACTTGGTTATCTCCCACAAACCTGCATTTATTGTTACTGATTCTTAATACCAGCTTTCAGTGTGGATTAAACTAATACCGGTGAGAACTTAGGGGGAGAGTTATAAAAAGTTTTCTTGAATGCTTTTGTAGGTTGAATGTTGTTATGTTGCTAATACTAATGGTTGTATCTTGTGGTGCTATTTATAACTGAACAATGGAAGCTTTATAAATATGGCAATAATACGTAATCAGCAGTAAACGTTATCATCAGAACACGTCTAGGGGCATTAGTAGCAGAAAAAGGGAAGTGGTCATGCCACTCTACAGATCTCTAGTTAGACCTCACCTAGAGAAGGGCTACTAAAATAGTGACGGGTTTACAGGAAAAGAAATATCAGGATAGACTAAAGGATCTGAACATGTATAGCTTGGAGGAGAGAAGACACAGAGAGAGAGGGGATATGATTCAAATGTTCAAATACATGAAGGGATTCAACAAAGGGCAGAATGGAAGTATATTTCAAATGAGTAAAAATGTTAGGACAAGAGGCCATAGTCTAAAACTAGAAGGACACAGGTTTAGATGTAATGTAAGGAAGTTTTACTTCACTGAGAGGGTAGTAGATAAGTGGAATAGCCTACCAGTAGAAGTGGTAGAAGTTAATACAGTGACAGAATTTAAGCTTGCATGGAATAGGCATAACTCTGTCCCTAACTTAAGAAGAGACCAAGGACCAAAAAAGGTTTGAGGTTTTTACTGTAGGAAAATGGGCAGACTAGATGGGCCGAAATGGTTCTTATCTGCCGTCAAATTCTATGTTTCTATGTTTTTACCTGGTGTTAAATATTTGGAGGAATTCTGTTGCAAAACTGTTGCAATTAGCAACATTTCTTTATGCTTTCATTTCATCATTGTTTTCACCAAACCTTATGTCACTTCAACAGAAAAGTTGACAACTGAGCGTAAAGACTTCCAATACTGGTGTAAGCATTTCTATATATGTTGCCCATACGTTTAAGTTCAAAATAATGCTTCTTTTCGCATAACTTCAGTTTTATACATTTTTCCCTTAGTTACTTAATTATTACCATCTCCCTGTGTTAATCTGTAAAATCTATGCACTACAATGTCTCTATAGCATAACATAGGAACTGGAGAGTTTCTATTACTGTAGGGTTTTTCCTCACCCCTGGAGTCCAGCAACATAGAACCATGTGGACCTCCACAGACATGCTGTCCAGTACTATTTATAGGACTCAGTTTGCACAGAAGTGAACAGGGGCATCGCAAGGTACTGGGTGAGGGGGTGAAAGACTCAAGTCTTGTACTTTAAGCCCCATAAATTGTTGTCACTTCTGGGCACATAATAGTGAGAATCCCTCCTCCTACTAGTAATAATGCAATTGTGCTGCATTATGTACTAATATTCTATTAGAATGGCCAAGACCAAGTTTTTTTTTAGGAATATAGCTATTGGGATTTTCTGTGCAGAATATGGGGTGTTGGTATTCTTTTAAATATCTTAAAATATCCCAGAAGCATCAAATGTATTACTCACACAGGAAAAAAAACACTAAATCAAATTTAGACCTGGATGATATTGCAGTAGAATAAAGATAGTGATAACAGCAGACAATAAATGCCTAGTATTAAACTATATATATATATATATATATATATATATATATATATATATATATATATATATATTTATATATACACATATATACATATACACTAGTTTTAAAGCCCATATGCAGTCATGTGCAGTACAGACTGCCCGCACAGGTGCTGATACGGAGCGGGGAGCTACGAATTCAGATCATAGTCCTCTCTGCGCACCTACCGCACCTCCCTCAGCGCAGCCGTCTGTACTGTGCATGATGGCTTCTGACAAATATCCTTAGTGAATTGTAATATAGGATATATATATATATACACACACTATAAAAAATATGTTTGATTTTTTAAATGAATTTCCTGAACATTGGTAGTTCATGCTGTGTCAACAGCTGGTAATGGAAGTATCTAGTGGAGGTGTGGTCAAAGCACCAGAGAGCACTGTAATGAGGTCTGCTCACAAGACATCACTCATCTTGCTTGTAACAAGCACTAGTACATGACATCTAACACATTGTAACACTATCAGAGTGTAGTGTGAGGCTGGGGCAGGCTGTCCCAGGCTCATTGTACACTGAAATCAAGTTAAAATGAGATACATCCCACATAACCTTGTTCTGTCTGAAAGCATTGCATGATATCACATATACACATTGGTCCACCCTCAGCCCACACACAACAGAGTGAGTACAGGACCTGTACCCTAACTTCTGTCAAGCACCATGCTGGAACATTCAGGAAGGTGGGAAAATTCAGCTTCAACTCTCTAAAAATGTGACATGGAGTAAATTGTAAATAATAAAATAAACAATGTGTCCGTATTAGAACGAGATAGAGGCAAATGTATGAATTCACTGTTGAATCTCCATTGACGTTAGCCTCAAAAACCAGTGACTACGCATCAGTGTATGCACTAGAGCATGTTGTCATGCTGTATGTCTATCTATGGGTGTCCACACACAGTTTTTTTTGGGGGGGGAGGGGCAAAGCCCAAATCATGGTAGTTTCTTTAGTCCATGTCAGGAGGTATGTGCTAACCTTGGGAAGGATGCCCATTTGCCTGTCCCATAGCATGTGCAAGGATATTATGAAAAGTCAAGCCATTTCCTCTAAACCTTAATATACTGCGTTAAACACGGTATAGAGAAAGGGAATTCCTGATTGCCATAGACATTGTTCTCAACATAGTGAAAGCAACATTAAAAGGAAGAATTTTGCTATACGTAGGTCACTAAGTTGGCATTAAAGCAGGTATAGGTTGTAAAGATCTATTCTAGTGTTGATTTAGTGTGGAATCATCATATATTATGTGTACTCGTGAGTGCATTTGCGTGTGTGTAAGTGTGTGTATTAAGTATGCACTGATACTGAAGTACAAAAATTAAATTAAGTCATTTTGCAGCAAACCAAGTTCCCCAGAGGGGACAAATGTAAATTGCCCAAATTCCCATTTATCTAATTTGGTGTTTTAACCCCTTGAATACTAGAGAGGTCTAAATTCATTGAGAAGCAATGTGTTGGACAACTCTGTAACATTGGGGTTAAAAGGCTTATTTAAAACAATGAGCAATCTAATTTGTCAACTATGGTGCAGCTGATATTCTCCAAAATTACTTCAGTTCCTCTTCGAGGTGAAAACGTCTCAACATGCAAGAAAATCGGCACATCAGCCGTTCATCTATACAGCAATGGCTGAATCATATCTGACCATCAATTATTCATCATTAAACAATGGGCAGATAGATCCACTAATTCCATCCACCAGCTTGAAGCTGATGGATCCCATTATAATCAATGGGGGTGTACATATGCTTTGTATGTGTATGTATCGCCGGATTGGCACCATTTATACATTACCATATATCCCTGCTTCGCACATGAAAGGCAGGGATGTATGATAGATCATTGATGACTACCCATCCTTAAATGATCACAATGAAGCGTTGGCAAAGAGCAATGTATTTGATATGCTCTTTTTAAAGTACTTTGATGGATTTCTGCCTTTAGTAATCTACTTACATTGCTTGTGTCAAGGGGAGGAAAATAGGGAAGTTTATGGTTGTTTTAGATTGTTCCTTTCCTATACACCTGGCTTAACAGGAGTAGATGAAATGGTGTAAATATGCTAGTTATCTGTTCATGCTATGGGGCAGGTGTGCAGTGATTTCTGGCATTAAATTCCAAGACTGGTAAAGTGTGTCCATTGGAAAACATTTCAGCACTCATACACTGTAGTGCATACCCTGACGTGCAGCCACTGACAATGGAGTGGAACACTAGAGGAGCAGTGCTAGCATATTCACACACTCACCCCACTGTGTGCTTTAGTACTAAAACTTGTATGGGGTGGCATGTCTCTATATGGAAGGGAACCCCCTTCATTTAACATGGCTGTTTATATTGAATGTGGTTATTTTTACCCTTTACTGTGTGTTTTTTTTTATTAAGGTACAGTAAAGATGACTGTAATCATAATAATGAGCATTCTGTAAGTCTTTATTGCCCCTTATGAAATCCTCTTCTAAATCTCCTCTTACAAAGAGGTTAACTCTCTGAATATTATGGCACCAAAGATTTCAAAGCTAACTCATAGTGCCTAAATCCCCTATGGCACATTCATTATTTAACTTTGGCTTATCCCTTTTTTGTGCCAGAGGGGTAAGCAGTGCATGATATATTTGTCATACACAGGATTGCACAAATCCCACATAGGAATCCTTAGGATAAGACAAATGACTTTTTTAAAGCTCTACTGGGACCCTTTGTTTCAGATGAAATCACAGTGCAGGGCCATTTTAACAATAGCAATTGACAAGGCCCAGGAGTGGGAAAGGGTCCTCACAGACTAGGAGATGCTCTGCCTTTTATACAACACAGTTTAGAACCCTCTAAATCTCCCCTCACTGATAATATGGAGCACACTATACTTCCTGCTCAGTGTGTGAAACTGGGTATGAAAACTCAGGAATATGTGAAGATAGGTGTAAAAATTTGCATTTTGTCAGCATTTACTGTAGGTTTAAGTGCCAAGCCATGTGTGAACACAACATTCTATGAAGTTATAGTGAACCTGACATCTTAAGATATAGGCTTTCAGAAATAACCTTTTTTTTGGTAGTGGACTAGCGTTGAATGTACAATGGCAATTCCACAGTAAATCAGGCTCTGGAATTGCTCTTAAGTCAAATGCCAAATATACACCATGTATTAACAGTTTGTAGATAGAAAGAAGCACTCTCAGGGCTTTCTAATTAAATGCTAAATATAGATTTTATTTTCGGATCAAAGTTTCGGTTATCTGTCTGTAACTGTCAACCATGTCTTATCAGCTTAACATGGCATACACAACTTGGCTGCCATCACCGTCAGTTTCTCTACGCATGCCATGGGACAGGCATATTGGGTTTGATGGCATTAACATCCTACAGTGGCTGACCGTGTCAACTGGAATGCACTACATCGATGATACATTGTAATACATACCCTTGCGTGCAGCTGCTGGTCTCATAGTCTAATGCCATGCAACTGCATTGGTGCACTTGTACATTTGCCGCACAGTGTACAAATTATGAAAATTAGTTAATGTGCTGGGCCAATATACCATACACTGTGGTTGATGTACCAAAAAGAACTTGGGTAATACTGGTGCAAACCATCTGCAAAAAAATCTTGTGGTTTAAATGGGACTTTTACCCCCTCAAAAGAGACAGAGGTCTCCATCAGGTTGTTTCAAAATGTATTGGAGAACACTGTCATTCAAGGGGTTAGAAACCGCATTTAAAGGTATAGTAATACTTTATTATTACTATCCCCCATATTGTAGATATTTGTAAAATAATTAAATTGCCCCCAGGTTCATCTCTCAAACCTTTATGGTTTGAGAGATAACCGAAGGCAAAGTTCACCCCTCCCTCCCCTTCCTTGAAGTCAACATTGTACTGACTGCAGGGGAGGTCTGTTGTACGACAGGCTTGCGGCTCTGCAGCTGAGCCGAGATCCCGTTAGTGAAAAATAATTATTTCACTGAAACGGTCTTCTGCATATTCTTGGTTTGCAAGCACACATAGAAGACCGTTTCGGTGAAATAATTCTTTTTAAGTAACGTGATCCTGGCTCTGCTGCAGAGCCGTCTGATGAAAATAAGACCGGATATCTCTGCAGTCAGTACAAAGCTGACTTCAGGGGAGGGAGGGGAAAACTTTGCATTCGGTTATCTCTCAAACCTTTATGACACTGTGGGCAATTGAATTATTTTTGAAATAGCTACAGTATGGGGATAAGTAATGTTAAAGTATTACTACTACTTCCTGTTGTTCAATGGATAATTCCAGGCAGAGCCCAAATACTGGGGGGATTTCTAATTACACAGTGAGTTGTGAGTTTGACTTGGAATAAACATTAGAATGCTGCTCATGGAATTAGCATAAAGTGCCACACTGTGCCACCAAAATAATGTTAATTTCTAAAAACTATGTATTTTACAGACAAATGGCTAGTACAACATACCGGTAGATTTTAATTCTCTGTACAGCAAACTAAACTTATCTCAGGGTGACAGGCACACTTCATAATAATAATCCCCAACTTATATTATTATGGCTGGAAAATCCTGATGACTCGTGTGAATTTTGTCCCTGGGCTTTTTTTCATGAAGGTGGACATGACAGTTGCTATCAAGACAACAGGAGCGCAAACTCAGTGCATATGGTGATCTTAGCCCTTGGCTGCTGGATGCAGTGTTTAAAGTAGACATAATACAGCCATGTGGAGGTGACAGGCCACAGACAATTAGCCAGTCAATACTACCTGCCAATTGTCTAACCAAATTAGTACAACCAGATCACTTGGTAGATCCAGTGTGTATGTGAGCATCAGCTTACCCTTTACCGGTGTCAGGAGGGAGAGCTACCCCATGCAGGTTGATGTGGAGCAGTGAGCATGTTCCTGAAACACATCAAAGATCAACCAAGAACAGATCGCCTACCCAGGGCCCATAGAGGAGTCACATTAGCGACTGGAATGGGTATAACTGTCCTCCAGCCATGGCAACTTTATTGATGTTATGGTAACGAAAGCAGACATGACAGTTGATGGCAGGAGCATAAATTCTGCTCTCTGCACATTGCAATCTTATGTAGACTCACAAACTCTGCCTGCTTCAGTTTAAAAATCAGCCAGTATCACAGTGCCCGTGATTGCCTCTGTAACACTGTGCTTACATGCAACATTGCTGTTCTTCTTGGTTGTCGTGCTGAAGCACATTCGCTATTCTTATTGGCCACCGCTAATTGCCAGTAGGAGTCTCCACCCACTTGCTAGGCCTTATAGGCCTCAGCCTGCCTTTACTCATTTGCCCTTTCGTGGTGTAACCGTGCGCTATAGCTCTTGTGATTCCGATGCTCCATTTCCGTGTATGACTCCTGGCTACATTCTGACTTCGGCTCCATTGATCCCTGACTGCTGACTTCCATTCCGGTCTGACTCTTGGCTTTGGCTGCCTACCCTCTACAGTCTGACTCCTGGCTTTGGCTTACGACCTGCTCCGGTCTGACTCCTGGCTTTGGCTGACTACCCTCTCCGATCAGACTCCTGGCTTTGGCCGACTACCCCTGCTCCGGCTGACTTCAGATTATTCCTTTACCCGTGGCCTACTGTGTCCGCTTGCTCTCTCCGTGCCTAGTGCTGTCTCGTTCGAGCGGTACTCAGTCTCCGTCATTCCGTGTCACTGGCCTTCCTGCTGTCTGTTGTTCCGATCTAGGCCATTGGGTACCCTGGCATTCTAGGGATTCGCTGTCACCATTGCCTGTTGGTTATCCTAGAGCGTTCTAGGGATTCAGTCACCACTGCCTGTTGGTTACCCTAGCGTTCTAGGGATTTACGGTCACCATTGCCTGTTGGTTACCCTAGAGCGTTCTAGGGATTCAGTGACCACTGCCTGTTGGTTATCCAAGCGTTCTAGGGATTCGCTGTCACCATTGCCTATTGGTTACCCTAGAGCATTGTAGGGGTTCAGTGACCACTGCCTGTTGATTACCCTAGCGTTCTAGGGATTTGCTGACACCATTGACTGTTGGTTACCCTAGAGCGTCCTAGGGATTCAGTCACCACTGCCTGTTGGTTACCCTAGCATACCAGGGATTCACTGTCACCATTGCCTGTTGGTTACCCTAGAGCGTTCTAGCGATTCAGTCACCACTGCCTGTTGGCTACCCTAGCGTTCTAGGGATTCGCTGTTACCATTGCCTGTTTGTTACCCTAGAGCGTTCTAGGGATTCTCAGTCACCGCTGCCTGTTGGTTACCATAGCTTTCTAGGGACTATCGTCTCTTTACTGAACTACCCTAGCGTACTGGGGATTTTCCCTCTGTTTACAGGGGCTTCCCAGCTGTTACCATCCTTGCTACCAGTATTTATTGATATTTTCAGTCAGAGTGGTGTTTGCCTTCTTACAGTCAGGTGATCCAGTGCTGCCTCCATACCTGGCTAGTGAGGGTTAGGGAAGTGCTCCGGTACGGCCCTTACACCTCGTCCTGTGAGGGTCGGGGAAGTGCTATCTTAATTTTATTGAGAATCAGCATAAAATTAAGTATTATTTTACTGTATCTGTAATTATCAGTGTCTTTATTCCAAGTCACTCTGTGACAGCCAGCAGCTGTCATGTCCAGTTCCATGGACATACATCCAGGACAGACTGAAAGCTATCTTTTGATCCAAAGAGCAAGTGAAATTCAGGCTGATCATTAGGCTTTTCTGATTATTATTAGTTGGTGATTGCATTCCTTTATTAGAAAGGCCATGTTTCCCTGACTACTACTAAACTAATCCAGTAGCTCATGCATTAATATGTACCTAGTAGCTCACCAAATCCCATGCCGATTCCTACAGGATCAGGTGAATGGCTACTCACTTTCCGCTTGATCAATGACTGGCTCAAAGAGTTGCCCCTTTTTTATGTGCAGAATTGCATTCAGTAGAAATATAGAATTATTACAGCTTTATGCCAGCCCTGGATCGAGAGTATGCAAAAAAGTTCTACACCTTGTTCCTTCATACATAGCTTGCATGTGGGCACAGACGAATGGCATTCACATAAGCTCACACGCAGAGGTGTCAATTGGTCATGGAATAACCTAAAATTTTCTGTAATGCCCTGCCCATCAGCCATACAGCCAGCAACAGAACCTAAAACACTAGTGGCCCTGTTTGGCTATTTTAAATATATATTTTTTTTTGTGTAGTTTTCTGTGTATGTTGGTCTGTTTGTTTTTGTGTTGGTAGGAATCTGAGTGTGCTTGTATTTGTAAATGTATTAATGCGTGTATGAATCTGTGTGTGTGTTTGTGTGTATATGAATCTGTGTGTGTTTGTGTGAGTATGAATCTGTGTGTATGTGTGCCTTTGTGTTTGTGTATCAATCTGTTTGTGTGTATGAATTTATGAGTGATTTTGTGTGTGTATACATCTGTATCTGTGTATATGAATCTAGGTGTATATATGTGTATGTGTGTATGAATCTATGTGTGAGTGTTTGCATATGTGCTTGTGTGTGTGTATAAATGTATGTGTGTATGAATCTATGTGTGCGAGTGTATGTGGGTGTATGAATGAATCAATTACTTTGTGTGTGTGTGTGTATGTATGTGTGTTTTTAGTTATTTATGAATCTGTATATGTATGTGTGTGTGTGAATTTATGTATGTCTATGTGTATACGTGTGTATACGTTTTGTGTTTGTATGAATCTGTGTGTATTTGTGAGTGTTTGTCTTACATGTTGCCATATGCAGACCTCATGTTGTTAATATGGGTTCTTCTGCAATCATGCAATCTGTTCAGCATTAATCCTACCCACTGACCTTTGGGACCACCCTTGTATTCCAGTACACATGTTCTTTTTCTGACTGTTCTTCGGAACTCAATGCTACCTCACAGTGAACAGTAATCAGTTTCTTCTGTAACTGCATTTTGCAAAAATGCATGAAAAATGAGCTTTTCCTTTTTCTCTTTGGAGTCTGGAAGAAAATTATTTTTGTGGTTAACTCCTTGAATGCCAGAGATATCTCCAACACAATGCTTCACATTACTTTAGAGACTTCACTAGCATCAAGAAGTATCAAATTTGTAGGCTAGGGATAGTTCAAGCCACCTTACTTTATTTCCTTCAGTATTAGGAATTATGAAAAACATAAAGAGAACAGACCACCAAAACATCAAATGTAAAATTTATTAGACATAAAATCACAAATAACAACTACATTGAATTAATAAAAATAAGAACAAAATAAATGTATAGTTTAAAAACCGTGGATTGTAAAATCCGATCTAAGCAAATGGATAAAACTATTGAGGCTAAATAACCCAATAATAAATAGATGTGGCCTAGAATGAATACAAATAAAATTATTTTGGATCATGAGATCTGTGACCCATAAGGGGTTGTGCACCAAGAGTAGATGGTATGGAATTGGAGTCAACGTGGGGACGACTTGAGTAAGTAATCACTTAATAAATGTGGATGTGATGTAGCAACTCGCTGTCTGGTCTTTCACCCCCCCCAACAAATGTATTCTGACACAATGGTTTCTTGATAAACAGCTTATCAGTTCAGTGTGTGTGTATGCAGCTCACCAGATATCCACTTGGCTGTTAGCTCATCAACAAGATCAAGAAGCAATGTCATTCCAGCTGTTGCTGTTACTATTTGCCATCCTTTCCTATTCTCCCTTTTCCCTCGAGTGTGATCAGTCAATCTCCCTGTCTCCAAAGTGAACTACTGCTCCTCTTGCAATCAACGTGTTTCGGGATTTTCCTCTGGCTCTTCATCAAGATGCTTCAGTTAGAGGACGCAAAAGAAGGCGGGCCCTATTTAAAAATAATTATTAACCAATCAGACTGTCCATGATTCTAATCCATATTGTAATAATAAAATTCTGACCGGTATTAGAAGAACTTGGTTTAAATTAATAAAGTCGATAGTGTTATTAGTTGATACACTTTTTTGGTGGTATCAGTAACCATCATTAGTTTCTCATGAAGTTTTGCCATTCATAACCCTATCCAGGCATACTTAGTGCAGATAAAATAGTGTACAATTTATAATCCCCAGTAATGGAGTTTACAAATGTATACAGTATATGAGAAAATCAGTTTAAAAGCTGACTGAATCACCAAAAGCCTCTTGATATGCAATTCGGAGGCAACCTTACTCCTCTATATTATAGTGGAGTTTTTATGTAATTAGATCTCATTGAAGTCGCCGTAGTGCTACATCAGCGTTATAAGTAAAATGAGATAATTCCCAAGGTGCATTTAGTCCACTATCTTTGTTGTAACTTCCCCAGATAAATATGAATGAAGTGTATAAGAGAGAGATTTCTAGAGTCGAATTTAGCCAGTAAGCATATTCGGCAAGTTTATGTTAAATGTCAGACAACACAGAGTTACTTAAAGGGGAACTACCACCCCGCAATAACTTAAGCTTGATTGATTGCTCATCTGGCGACTAGCTGCTTAGTAGCGCTAGTCGCCAGAAATATTACCCGGTTCTGCAGATATCGGCGTTTTACCGATGGTGACAGGAGCAGGAAGCACGGACGTCTCTTCACAGTGACGTCCGTGCGTCTGCGCTTTCAGTCCCTTTTGAGCCTTTTGAGCAATCAATCAAGCTTAAGTTATTGTGGGGTGGTAGTTCCCCTTTAATAGCATCACTGTATAGCTTGCTTGCTTTTTGTAATCCTGAAAGCAGGTCTTTGGAAGATATATGAACCTAAAATCTAGCTCCACATGTATCTAAATATGTGTATTGGTAGAGCAGGTAATAACATACTGCTTGGCTAGAGCCTGGTGGCATCAATAACCATGTCTAATTGAAAAAAAAATATTTCACCTGGTGGGCTTCTCTAGTATTCCATTCATTTAGTAAGGTGAATATATTCAGGTTTACTGTTAACTTCCATACCAATATTTGAGAATACTGAGTGAAGTTGGAGAGAATAGATCTTGCTCATAGGCACCATAAATCAAGCTCTTCATTCAAGCCTTCTGGTTCAAGAGTGTGTAATTTAAAGATCCAGAAGCTCTCTTTCATTGCCAGAACTTGGAATCTATTTCCACCTCTACTTGCAATATGTTCTAATACTGTCATGGTTATGTCCTTAATACTGATAAAAGCTGGACACTCGTTGCAATGTCTTGACACAGAATGTTTTCTGTTGTTCTTCAATATATTGTTTTAGTGTTCCATGAATCGCCTCTTGAGTGGTTTTACCCACGTATTGCACCCCACATTTACATTGCAACATTTACACTACATAATCAGTAGTACAAGAAATATGTTGTTTGATATAGTATTGTTTACCTGTAGTATGAGACAAGAATATTTCTAGTGTATTCTGGACGTTTGAGTTGCCATAGCCCTTCTCAAGAAAACCATTTTGGAGAATAATTGCTTGTTCCAAAAAATTAGACTCCTCAGTACAATTTATCTTTATCCTTTACGAAATGGCCGTAGGGTACATTAGAGAGCCTTGATGTATCCATTTTTATATTTATTTACATGATCTATCTCCTTTTTAAATATGACCCGTCATTATGAATTTTAGCGACGATTCTTTAACATACACTAAGAATACTGTTTATACATCTCCTCCTCTGTTCCCTGAGTTAGTGTTGGCATGGTCAGAAATGATTGCTAGAAGGGTTCAGAAGTGGACCAAAGATCATAAGGCTCTGGATAAGTGCCTTATTCATTTGAACAGGAAAATATCTCACTACGGTACGGAAATGGGAGGTGCAGCAATTCAGTGTAGGATTTTTGAAGAAAATGATCCTCAGTTGTTCAGAGAAGATGGAGTTCATTATTGAAGGGTATTGCTCTAGTTTGAGGGGAAGTTCCTTCTTCCTAACTTGTTAGTTAGTAGACCCTATGGTGGTTGAATCCTTGCCTTTGTTGGGGTAGCTTAAAGTGTTAAAACATAAAATAGCTGGTGATGGTTCCTTTGCGAGAAAACCCTATAGAAAGATGACCCCAGATTTAGCTCATGGGTGATCTAGCCTAGTAATTGGTTAACTCCTGTTAAGGTACTTTCATTGTCATGGTTTTATGCATGTTTGTGGTCTATTTGGCCATGCACAGCTATTTATATAGCTTTTGTTGCATTGTTTGGCAAGCATTGTGGGTATGGTTTACAATTTTATACATGAATCTTAATGTAATTAATAATGCTGTATCCTATTCTTATTCCTTAAAGAATAAGTTGTGTTGTGTGTTTATTCGGTATATACCCTATACCTTTTACAAGAAAACCTTAAGAGTATATCTTTACATAAAAATGTTTGATAACCTAAAATGAAGACCTCCAACATAACAAAAAGGCTACCATTCAGACAAAAAAAACCCATAAAATGCTCATCTACAACATTACATATTTACTCATTCATTTTTTTTATTGAAAAAGACAACTTCGAAATACAGAGCAAGATCAAACATAGCTGGAAACAGAACATCATCATCAACAAAACAATAGTGTGAGCAATAATACAAATACAGGGAGGTTACATAGGACCAGGATAGTACAAATCTAGAATCCCGAGGTAGGCCAAAATGTTTTTAATTTCATATATATAGAAAAAAGAGGGGGGGGACTCTCTCTCATCCCAAGGGAACCACCACCACCGCCACAACTCCCAACACATCCAAGTGGTTGGGTAAAGACACCTCATCAGACAAAAGAGCCAGGCTCTAAATGCGACAACCAGGCTCCCGAAATGCTATGGAACCTGTGCAGAGTCCCACGATGAGAAAAGATAAGGTGATAATGCGAAATGTTCGGAGTGACCAGGCCCATCCAGTGCTCATGGGATGGAGGAGCATTAGACATCCACGCCATTGTAACCAGCTTGCGTGCCATAAATAGAATCTCATGGAGGAGGGATCTGACAGGTCATCAGTCAACGTTGTCTGGAAAAATGGAAAGGATACCCAGCTTTGGCTTTGGGGGGATCTATATACCCAAAACTCCCGGCAAAGAATTAAACAGGTTTTCCCAGAATCTAAGAACCGCAGGACGATTCCAAATAAATTGTATGAAGGTTCCAGTTGCAAAGGAACATCTGTCACAGAGGTCTTTATCCCTAACACCCATCCTAATAGCCTCACTGATGAGAAGTACGCTCTATGCCTGATTTTTAATTGGATCAGCTGATGCCGAGCATTCAACGACACCCCATGCGGACTAACCTTAGCAACAGACCATTCCCAGTCCTCCAGCTCCTCCAAGTCCCCCTCCTACTTCAATCTCAGAGAGGCATCCCCCTGGGGTTGCAAGCATCCAACCATCTATTAATGAAGGACAGTGGTTTGTCTGGCCATCTAGCCATTGCAGATGATAAAAGGCAGAACTGTTAGACAACAGGTTCCCTAGTTCCCCACAGAGCACAAAGTGCATGTTGAAGGCACAAATATAAGTAGAAAAGACAATGTGGGAGGCCCAATTCCCCGTGAAGATGCTCAAAAAAATTTCAAGCAGTTGTCAACATATATATGCCCAAGCTCTGTGATTCCATAGCAGGCCCAGATGGTACCAAAGTCCAGGTCGCACAGGTGTATCAGGATTAAATTATTTACTCATTATTTAAAGGCAAAAAAATAAACATGATGATATTTGAGTTAAGTGTTGTGTGCAAAACATTGGGGGTTATGCACTAACGTATGATAAACAGGTGATAAAGTTTAGATTACCACTCCAGCGATATCACTTCTCCATGTTCTGTGTTTTTCTATGGAGCCTATGCACTAAGCTTTCGCCATCATTTGGAGATCTTAGTGCATAGCCTGCATATAATAACATAGCAAGCGGAGAAATTATGTCACTGGAGAAGTCATCTCCACTTTATCACCTGTTTATCATGCCTTAGTGCATAACCCACATTGTTTCACACTCAATCCTGGCATGCAAAGGGCTGAAGAACCGTTAACCCCTTGGATACTAGAGACATATGATATGCATTATTAACCCCCTGGGTGCTAGAGACCTCTTCATTGCATTGCCTCTCAAAGCAATGCATTGGAGATGTCTCTGGCATCAAAGGGCGAGAATAATGGGCATCATATGTCACTGTCAGTCAATCTACAGTAAAACAAATATATTGTTCTACTAGTGTAAAAGCCTATGTACACAGGCCAAGGTCCAGGTGATGTTAACTCTTTGAGAGCCAGAGGGGTACGCAACACATTTCTTTGCAATGTGTTGCGTACCCCTCTAGCACTCAAAGGGTTAAGAGGCTGGTCCTGCCGAAAGCAAAGAATGCTCCCAGCATAGAACTCCCAGCATTCTGTTCTTTCGGGCAGTCTCTACTGCGCATGACGGCTTCTGAAAAAACATTCTAGCGAATTATTATATAGGACAGAGATGGACAAGCTTGTGTTCATGCATTTCCCAGTTTTTGAACATTTGTGAAGATTAAATGAAATTACATTTTCTTCCTAGGTAATGTTGAAAGGTTTGATCCTACATTTAAATTAAACACTTAAAATGTCATCAAAAAAGTGTTCTTCTGAACATGCTTTTTCTTGAAATACTTGCGCTTTGAACTTTTAACAGATTTTCAACATCACTAGAAGATTGCCTGAAATGAATTTTCAAAAGACACATCAGAAAGTAAGGAGCACTTTAGCTTTAGACTTGCAAGATTACAGGGGAACTGAAACTTTGAGAATAAGTGGTTCTTAAATTGAACCTGTTGTCTACACAGCTTGTATTCTCATTACAGGTATCTATTTAAACTGCCTATGAGTACTGCCTTTTTGTTTTACAAACAATTTAATAGTTTTAGAGATATTTCATTCAGTAGTCGGGTAGTCCAATTCCAAGCAGTGCTTTGTTCTCTGACTCTGTCAGATAAAGCCTGCATCATCACTCACATATCCAAAAGGTCTCTAGCTCTCGGCCTTCTTAGGCTGCTAGAACCAGAGTTTTGGAATAAATTCATGGGGAAGAATAATCATGCAAATCCTTTCAAAATGGAATCTCCCACTTGGGTGGGGGTTGCAAAAGTTATAGATCCCCTTTCATTTGTTTAACAAAGGACTTGCTTATCTAGGACTCAAAGTACTTATGTTATTTATTGTCTGAATAGTATCTGATGTTGCTTGTATTTACTGAGATTCATTGAAGTTTGCATTTAGCTCACACACCTACAAGCAATAGATGATAGTCCTCAACAGCCTGAATGAGAAATCCTATAGACAAAAGTCCCACTCATGGCTCTACAGAGTTATCGAGGGAGATATACAAATCCACAGGTGCAGCTAATTTGCCATTTGGGACTTAAGCTTCCAACTCCTAGGCTTGTACTTCAGGGAAAGTTCCAGATGATATGATTGCTTGTGCATACAGGCATCCACACTCTACCTTGTTTATGACTTTAATGTGACGAAACCCTGAACATCTCCTCTAAAGTTTTCACCAGTACATAGTGTTTTAAACAAGGCATAGAGAGTAAAGGAACACCCCACAACTTCCATAAAATTCCCCACTGTCCTCCTCTTAGTGCAAGCAGCATACAGAGGAGAGTCTTCAATGTATGCAGCTTATTAGGGCTGGATTTCCCAATAGGCAACTTAGGCAGCTTCCTAGACCTCCAGATTCTGAGGGGTGCCTCAACTGTGCTGGCCACACCTGCATTCTGAAATGTGGGTTTGGGCAGCACAATCTCAGTGTCCCCCCACCAGTTTTATACTCCTTTACATGCTATTATTTAACCCCTTGGATGCTAGAGAGAGATCTCCAATGCATTGCAAAGCAATGTGCTGGAGAACTTTCTAGCAACCAAGGGGTTAAAGCTTTTTTGTTCTTGCTTGTTGTAGGTCAAGGGTATTTTTGTGCCAGGAAACAATGCATGTGACTGGAGTCAGATGAGTGGGGGTGTGGACATGTGCAGAGCTAAGGGTGCCTGGAGTGCCATGCCTAGGGGCATCTCGGATACAAATTCAACCCTGCAGCTTAGTAAATTGGAGTTAGGCTGCTATAGTTTTATTAATCGTCTACTACATGATACATTCTAATATAACACATTTTAATACCTTTACATATGCCTTTACAGAGACATACCTCCCAACATTTCAAATTGACAAAGAGGGACACTTTTTAGGGGGTGTTGCTGGGGGCGTGGCTGGTGGGTGGGGCATTACCGATAATTTTTAGGCTATTTTATGACCTATTGACACCTCCTTCTGTAACCTAATAAATGATTTATAACAAGACAATAGTATTTTATTTACACACGATCATTTATAAACACAGGTTCTTAAGTTTAAACAAACATTAATTTGAGTTATATTGCTGCAGAACAATGTGATACATTTATAAACACACTGCAGAGTCTGATTTCCTAAAAAAGAGGGACATCAGGGTGGGAAAGAGGGACAGAGGGATTTGGATCTAAAAGAGGGACTGTCCCTCCTAAAGAGGGACACTTGGGAGGTATGCAGAGATTACAACGGTATGATTACATGTATAAGTATCATGTTTTACTATGCATTTGCAGCCCCAAAATGGCTCCTATCAGCTTTTCCGGGAAGAAGCAGAAAGCTGAAACCCTCCCTCGGCTGGCATGTTCTCAGCTCTCAGTGAAAACTTTGTTGTTTCAGTGTTCGGCCTCCAGAGAACCTCTGTCTCAGGCTTTCCAGCTGGACACAATGGCTTATGGGGATAGTGTTGTCCAGGTCAACGAGATTGTCATTCTTGCAGTTCAATCTCTTCTTGTGAGAACAGTAAGGGAGCCCTGGGAGTTTTTTTTCAGACCCCTGTTCTTCTCCCCTGGCTTCATGAGCAGGTCTGCTCTCAGGGGAGCAGATTTGCTGATATGTAGTATAAGAAGAAAAAGGGGGAAAAGAGAAAACAAGCGACCCTGTGCGGAATCAATGGGTAAGAAGAATGTTCCACCACCAACACCCAAAGGTGTATACTCACAAAACAAAAGGCCCGGTAATGGTGTATACCAGACTTGGCAATCAGGCGACTGAGGATATAAAACTGCCACTAGATGCAGTCTCACCAACAGCTGTCTCACAATGAATGGCTGCTCTCGGAAAACTTGCTTTACCTGAGCGGCTTACAATAAAAATAAAGACACAATGTAAACTGTAAACATTGTGTCTTTATTTTTATTGTAAGAGTTTTATTCATTAAATTCTGGCTACTTGGATTGAGCTGTGTGTCCGGAGCTGTCTTCTTGTTGCTGAATTTCTGCCCTCCAAGTGAAGACGTAAGCAATTTCTCCACAAGTTTGTCAGATAGACTGATATCAGTCTTTTGGCCACCTGTACATGTGAGTGCAATATCTATATACTTACCATTTTTTTGATATACCTGTGAAGTACTATACCATTGGGAGCTGTCTTTTGTTTGGTTTTTTCATCCTATACACTACATCTGAGATTTGCTGATATGTCACTATAGACATGATAGTTGACCTTTTACATATTCTTGATTTCTATTTTGTATAGACAATAAACGTATGAGTGCAATGCATTGGATATTCCAATGGATACTATTGACATCTCTGGCAAACTGCTTAACAGTGCATCGGATGTACAACTAACATTACAGTATAAGAAACAGATAAGTGCATCAGGCTTAGAACCAACAATAAAATATAAAAAGTTTATACGTGCATCAGACATAGAATCAACATTACAGTACAATACATTGGATAAGTTCATCAGGCGTAGAAGCAGTATTAAAATGTGAGAAGAGGATGAGTGCATCAGGTTCACAACCAACAGTATAATACAAGAAGTGAATAAGTACATGAGGGCTAGAACCACCATTACAATACAAAAAGTGGATAACCACATCAGGGCTAGAAAAATATGGTATCCTTATAAAATAGCACATTTTTAAGACACAAACTAAGCCAAGGAGCTCTCTACCCAAAGAGATAACAATCTAGCATCTAACTTTATACATACAGCTCGCCATATGGATGTACACAATTTTTATATGCTACAACCAAATAAATGTAAGTTTTGTTTGAAGACAAATTACCTCTTGAAGTACCTTATGGAAATAATTTCTGCAATTAAATCATGCATATCAGTCTCAAAAATGAAGACAGCTCAACCATTTGAGTGCCAAAGGAAAAATGGGTTACACAGTCCTCCTTTACTCAAATGGTTAAATCAGTTCAAGAAATGTTACACAAAACTGTACTAACCTGCTTCAAAGCACCATGGGAGCATAAGTAGAACCATCTGAGGGCCACCCCGACACTGGAAGGGTTAATTAATGTGCATATTCTGTCTTGAATGACAGCCTCAGTCAAACTTAAACAAGCATAGCAATAACACTTCCATTTTTTGTGTTACAGTAATCAGTTTTGGTCTGTGTCTTCCTACGTAAGCTTTTGAAAATAAATAATGAAGGAATTTCATTCTGATTAACTGCATTAATGTTTATTTAGTTGCCATGAGTTTTTGGCACTTCAAACATGATTGTCACATCAACAGATGGGATTTGTTGTTTCGATTATGACAGCAAAAGGAAACATTGCATCAGTGATTAATGAAGTAAAAGTTGAACTTGCTCGGATGTTGTATTTATAGGTATGGACAACATACTGAGTCTGATATACTGAGAACTGCTGGAACTCTAGTGCATATTAACTATATCACAGCAGATACATACAAATAACCATAGATTTAAATGGAGCTTTTAAACCCTTGAAGGCTGGAGAGGTCTCCAATGCTTTACTTTGCAATGCATTGAAGACCTCTGTAACATTAAAGGGATAGCAATACATAAAATGTAAAAAAAAATATGTGATAGGGTTTATCCCCCTGAGTAAAGCAAGGGAACTCCCACTGCTGAAAGGAGTTTTATTCAAAAGTTATTACAGCTCAAAGTTGAATTTTTTAGGTGCAATATCACAGTGGCCTGAAATTGTATAGTGGCACTGTTGTTACACCATCCTATGGACAGCTCTGGTCCCGGGACCATAATTCTCCATAGGATGGTGCAGCAACAGTGCCACTGTACAATTTGAGGCCACTGTGATATTGCATCTAAAAAATCCAACTTTGAGCTGTAATAACTATTGAATAAAACACCTTTCAGCAGTGGGAGTACACTTGTTTTTCTCAGGGGGATAAACCCTTCAACATATATTTTTGTATATTTTAAGTATTACTATCCCTTTAATTGTGTTAAAAGCCCATCTAGGCAAATACATTTTAAGGGTTTTTTTTTGTTTTCTTTTTTTTGCAGATGATAAAAAATCTGCAACAGGGTAGACTTTCATGTGGGAATAAGCTAAATGACAAATGATTTAGGTAAATTAGAAGAATGGACAAGAGTGTGGCATCTGCAGTTTAATGCCAATAAATTTAAAATAATGCATGTAGGATGTAAAAATCCAAAGGTAGAATATAGTATTAAGTGCACTATACTGTGAGAGATAACAGAGGAAAGGGATTTTGATGTAATTATTTATGATGACTTAAAGGTAGGCAGGCAGTGTCATAAAGTGGTGGGGAATTCAAGCAGGGTGCTGGGTTATATAGGTAGAGGCATTAATAGCAGAAAGAGGGAAGTGGTCATGCCATTCTTCAGATCTCTGGTTAGACCTCACCTAGAGTATTGTGTACAGTACTGGAGACCCTGACTTCAGAAGGATATAGATAATCTAGAGAATATTCAGAGAAGGGCTACTAAAATGGTGAATGGTTTACAGGATAAGAAATATCAGGATAGACTAAGGGATGCAAACATGTATATCTTGGTTGACAGAAGAAAGAGAGGGGATATGATAGAAACATTCAAATACATGAAGGGATTCAGAAAGGTACAATGTGCATTTCAAAGGAGTAGACATGTTAGGGCAAGAAGTCAAAGTCTAAAACTACAGGGAAAGAGGTTTAGATGTAATGAAAGAAAGTTTTACTTCTCTGAGAGGGTAGTAGAAAAGTTGAATAGCCTATCAGCAAAGGTGATAGAGGTTAATACAGTGACGGAATTTAAGCTTGCATGGAATAAGCATATGGCTGAGCATAAGACAAAACCAAGGACCAAAAAAGGTTTGAGGTTTTTACAGTTGGAAAAAATGGGCAGACTAGATGGGCTGAATGGCACCTATCTGCCGTTATATCCTATGTTTCTATGACTGGCGAAGTCCTCCAGGTTAAAGCAATAGGGACATATTGCCTACAATCTATGATCTGGGGAACTTCAAGGGAAAATATTTAAACAATCTCATGGCCAGCTCATTTTGAAAGTTCCCAGGTATGCCAGTGACCTCTTGCATTTCATGTCATATTTTATTAGAATTGAGAGAAACAGAGAGAGAGAGAGAGAGAGATAGTGAGAAAGAATGGCTTCTGTGGTTATTGAGAAACAATGAAATATGCTCTCTTTCTCTTTTGCACAAACTGGGGATATTTTTCTTATTGTAAATATGGAGGGATCCCACAAATTTATAACATATTCATTTGGATCAATGCATGTCTCTGTTTTTAAATAGTTTGATTAAAAATAATTCACATACAGATAGCACCCTCTAATAACAATTCCAGTTATTTAACCACTTTGCTGCTTAAGGAAATCTGGGAGACATCTTCAGCATATCCCTAAAACTGATAAGGACACCTCCCAGAGGGTGAGTCCTGTATACCAAGCTGTAGTCCACTGTTGGAGGAATTGGTGAACCCAGGTGATGTTACCATTCTCATGTATGATGACCACTCAGGTGGCAGGGATTTATATTATGCCACCAGGAATTCTTGTAGGCAGGGGGAAATCTTCTAACAGAGCCCACATTTAACAGTATCCCCTATTCAGTGATACCCGTCATGTGGTAATTCATGTCAGTGATAATGAGACCACTGGCATGCATACCTACATGTCTGCTACCAGTGAATAAACTGGAAGTAAAATGCATTGTTAGGGGCCCATATATCATCCTCCCTGCATCATGAAATGTGCACTATTATCAGAAAGGGGATAGTCTCCTCATTCCATGTTTGGTATTCTTGATGGTTTATGAAATACTTTAGTATCTTTGGAGTGTCACTTTATTAGAATTTTAAATATAAAATGTTTTTTGGGGCATTTTGAGTAGATGGTTTGTGTATATCCCTTAATATAATATGCCCCAAAAAACAGTAATTTAGTTGTGAACAGAAAGAAACGTACTAAGTCACATTTAGCACAGATGTTTGAGTGTGTGTGTGTTTGTGTGTGTGTGTGTGTGTGTGGGGGGGTGGGGGTTGATGCTTTATCAGCAAAGTGTTTCATAGCAAACACTGTAATAATATAGAATGCTTATGTTACCCATACTTTGTTGTCAGATTTTATTGGTGAATATTAGTTGGGAGTACATGGTTTAACTAAATACCTATAAGCATCCTCTCCTTCTACACTTTTATTGATCAAACATACTGTCATTAGTACCACCTACAAGATGCACAACTGTAGGTGATTTAACTTAATTGATTTGATAGGAATATGAATTCTCATAAGTGAAAAAGCTGACCTACTTTCCATATAGATGTAGTTCACACCCATTTTCTTTCTTTTTTTTTGCCTTGTGAGTACTGTAGTTGTTTATAAGGAAAGGGTGAGAAAAATTATAATGAAATAGATGATGCATTCTTGCAATACCACTGGGTGGGTTGCTGAAAAAATGTTGATGTGAAATGCACAAGTAACAATGGATGACATCATGAAGGCCTTTCATTCACACATACTGTTTCATACGTCAGATGTCTTTCATTGTCTTTTATTCATTCTAGAGATGTTTATGCAGTTCATTAATTTTAATGCATCAGATAAGAAGGATTGACTGAAACCCTGAATTGTTACTACTGTATCTAAACTCTCGCTTTTGCATTTTTTCTGTCAAGTATGGTACTGCACAAAAATGATATTTTCTTTTCCTTGCTCCTGAAAATGTCAGTAAATAACATAGAAAACTAACTAAACTGTTCTCATAATAAATAAACTGTGATAAATGAAAATAAAGTACTTATCACAGTTAATTTCTCTTTTTTGATACTGCGTCTCTTTTTTAAGTTTCATCATAAAATACTGCTTTCCCTCCAAACAGCCACTCTCTTATGCTCTAGAAATTCTTTAAATCAACCCCCTTTTCCAGTTACTAATATAAATTGAATAGAGGAAGGAAGTGCATGAGGGAGTGGGAGGTGCGAGGGAGAGCAGTCTGGAATGTTAGTATTTGTCACATGGTGGTGCTAGCCAGCATTGTTTCACTTACAGAAACTGACAACTGAATAATGATAAACATAGCAAATATTATTTTAACATAAAGAAAAGAATAGCTAACAGTGCTAACTCACCATAATATATAAATATATAATTAATGAAGTGTAAATAAGAATAATGTAATGAATGTATAGATAGCAGCAGAGAATGAGAGGGTTCCTCAGTCCCCCTAAGTCAGTGGTTCTCAACCTTTTTTCATTCAAGGCACCCCTACACACTGTTCGGAATTCCCGGGGCACCCCTAACTTCTCAAAAGTTGTATAAGAGTGTGTAATGAAGAAGATATGTATAAGAGTAGTTACTTTTACCTCCCAAATTCAGAATAACATAATGGAGCATAGCAAATATTAGTTATATATTGGGGATAAGTATAACAAAAACTCCTATTGATTTAAATTGGGGGTTTTAACACTTGAATGCTAAACAGGTCTCCAAAGCATTGCAAAGCAATGCTTTGGAGACATCTTAGCATTCAAGGGGTTAAAAGCCCAGTTAAATTAACTGCAAGTTTGGGAATTTGTATTTGCCCCCAGTGCTGCAGTTGGTTTGCCCTAGATTAGATTTTTTCCAGTTTTTCTAGTATCAGAGCGAGTGAGACAGAGAGCAGGAGCAGTAATGACCAGTTCATTGTTACTTTATTATTGATTCTTTTTTTTTAATACTACATTTCATAAGTCCATGTGGTTCATGATGAAGGGCACTATATGAGACAGACTGTGCCCCACTGATGTCCATGAGTGGCACATTGGTAACTCACTGACTCCATCTGTAACTGATATCCCAGAGGTGTACACTGGGGCATCAGATGAGCCACTCTGGTGTCCTCTGGCCCTCCAGAAAATGGTAAGGTGGGAGAGTAAATGTGTGCGCTGGATGGGCTCATCTGATGCCTCAATGTACACCTCTTGGGCATTATAGGGGAACTGGGCTACTAATATGTTTTTTAAGGGCAACAGTGGGGCACAGTTAATATCGTTAATTGGCCATTTGAGTGAGAGGGAGACAAAGGGCAACTAAAAGAAGAGAGGAGTATTAAAATGTAAAACTATTCACCCTACCAGTTTAAAGCAGGATGCTTGCTGTCTGTGGTCTTCTTGTAGCTGCAGCTGTTGAGCAGAAACCACACTGTCCCCCGATGCTGTGTGTGTCACTCTGTCTCTGACGACAGGGACTTGCCACCAGTACAAAAAAAAGAGGCGGGAATGTGATAAGCAATCACAGCTGTCCCGCCTCCATCCAACAGCCCAATCAGGATGCGCCTCCAGCAATGGGCTGTCTTCCTTGCCGGTTTCTACCCTACACAGTTGCCTCGATGGACGCACCGTTGATTCAAAGCATCGGCGGTGCTTCAACATAAAATGCTGCACCCTAACTACATCTGCAATAGCGAGGTGTAGTTAACGCTATTAGGGCTGCAACTAACGATTATTTTGATAATCGATTAGTTGGCCGATTATTTTTTCGATTAATCGGATAAAAAACCCAATATGCTAATTTTTCATTATTTAAAATGATTTAATGAACAAACTGAGTGTTAAAAACAAACAGCAGAATAAAACACTTTACACATTTAACATGCGTCATTGTTATTACTTTACTATGGGGTCTATGCACCTCTATTTCTCCCCCCTTGTACTTCTTTCTCCCCCCTTGTGCCTCTCTTTCTCCCCCATGTACTCCTTTCTCCCCCTTGTGCCTCTCTTTCTCCCCCTTGTGCCTCTCTTTCTCCCCCATGTGCCTCTCTTTCTCCCCCTTGTACTTCTTTCTCCCCCTTGTGCCTCTGTCTCCCCCATGTACTTCTGTCTCCCCCATGTACTTCTTTCTCCCCCCTTGTGCCTCTCTTTCTCCCCCTTGTGCCTCTCTTTCTCCCCCATGTACTTCTTTCTCCCCCATGTACTTCTTTCTCTCCCTTGTGCCTCTTTCTCCCACATGTACTTCTTTCTCCCCCTTGTGCCTCTCTTTCTCCCCCTTGTACTTCTTTCTCCCCCTTGTGCCTCTCTTTCTCCCCCTTGTACTTCTTTCTCTCCCTTGTACTTCTTTCTCCCCCATGTACTTCTTTCTCCCCCTTGTGCCTCTCTTTCTCCCCCTTGTGCCTCTCTTTCTCCCCCTTGTACTTCTTTCTCCCCCATGTACTTCTTTCTCCCCCTTGTGCCTCTCTTTCTCCCCCTTGTACTTCTTTCTCCCCCATGTACTTCTTTCTCCCCCTTGTGCCTCTCTTTCTCCCCCTTGTGCCTCTCTTTCTCCCCCATGTACTTCTTTCTCTCCCTTGTGCCTCTCTTTCTCCCCCTTGTGCCTCTCTTTCTCCCCCTTGTACTTCTTTCTCCCCCATGTACTTCTTTCTCCCCCTTGTGCCTCTCTTTCTCCCCCTTGTACTTCTTTCTCCCCCATGTACTTCTTTCTCCCCCATGTGCCTCTCTTTCTCCCCCTTGTACTTCTTTCTCCCCCTTGTGCCTCTGTCTCCCCCATGTACTTCTGTCTCCCCCATGTACTTCTTTCTCCCCCCTTGTGCCTCTCTTTCTCCCCCATGTACTTCTTTCTCTCCCTTGTGCCTCTTTCTCCCCCATGTACTTCTTTCTCTCCCTTGTGCCTCTCTTTCTACCACTTGTGCCTCTCTTTCTCCCCCATGTGCTTCTTTCTCCCCCTTGTACTTCTTTCTCCCACTTGTGCCTCTCTTTCTACCCCATGTACTTTCTCCCCCTTGTGCATCTTTCTCCCCCATGTATTTTCTCCCCCATGTGTCTCTTTCTCCTCCCTTGTACTTCTTTCTCCCCCCTTGCACCTCTCTTTCTCCCCTTTGTACCTCTCTTCCCGCACTGCTGCACTTGCTGCCGGTCCCCTGTGGCTGGCTGTCTCTGCGTTCCCTCCTGCCCGCCCGCATCATCACGCGCCCCTGCGGGCCGTGATGACATACAGACAGAGAAGAGGAAGAGGGCAGAGGCTCCGGAAGAGAAGCGCTTGCTGCCAGCTGACTGATCGTTACTGTCTGGCTGCAAGCGCTTCTCTTCCGGCACCTCTACCCTCCTCTCCTGTCTGTATGTCACCACGGCCCGCAGCCCTAAACGCTATACATTCCACGGCACCCCTAGAGGGTGTCCGCGGCACACCAAAGTGCCGCGGCACACCGGTTGAGAAACACTGCCCTAAGTATTAGCCCGAAACCTTAAGTATGAATGCAAAAAAAAAAAAGAGAGAGACAAACCTGCGCTTCTCTATACAAGGGGCGTTTATCTTTTTGTTTTATTTTAATATAAAATGGCTACCATAACAATATAGGTGATTCTGAGAGTTCATTCAAATAAACCCAACTTGCCATAATGTGTTACTTCAAATTTGCTATGTATTGGATACCTCTCAGGAACTCAAAGGGTTGTAGTTCAAGAGTAATTCAATTACAAAGTTCAAGAGTAATTCAATGACAAAGTATCACCCTCCCGCCCCTTTTACTGTTGTAACACTGCTCAGCCAGAGCAGAAGGGAGGTGCACAGGTAGATTGCAGAGAGGGACAATCTTCAGTTAAGATAAGGGAAAAACCTGAAAAACTTTTCAAGGGGGGCAGGGCTTTCATTGTTCTCATAGGAAAAAAATTGTCCCCTGCTGTTATCTGTCTGGTCTATGGACTGCATTCCACATCTGAGAAGAGATGGCTTACACTAGCTAAAAGGGGCGGGAGGGTGAATATCTATCTAACCATAATGGTTTGTGAGATAAGACTTATATCGTTCTTCATGTTTTTTTAATGCCTACAAAATAAAATAAAGATAAAACGAAGTATTACTATCCCTTTAAGGGGAGGGCGATAGGAAAGTGTATGGGAGTTTGTGAGTATTTGTTTCCTATGTGCCCTATTTAATGATATGTACTAACAAGGATCAGAGAAAAGAGGTGTTCAAAGATTTCTAATATTAACTAATGAATGACAGTGGATTGTTTGTACTGACATGCTCTAAACAAATGTATTCTTTAGTATATTGCATACCCTGCAATGGAGCCACATAAGTTGGATCTTGCCTGGCAGATCTTGCCTCAGTGTTTTCAAATAAGTTACCATATTCCCTTTCAGTTCATCATTTGCTTCTTGAATATACATGTTATACAAAGGTCTTTAAATGAAAACTAACATCTAATCGGGGTTATATACACTTAAATGCTAGCTTCTGTAAAAATGCACTATGTGTTTTCTGAGGCCCAAAATCTATTGTCTGAGGGAGCAACCATTCCTGCCTTTACGAAGACTCCAGGGCTGTCACTGATTGTCCTGGATTATTTCTTGATTTGGCTGAGATAAGATAACAACCTTTCTGAAAGCAATAGTAGTGGGCACTAATCACTATCACTTAACTGGCATTAGTTCTAATATGTGAATACATGAGGTAGGAAGCTTGAAGTAGGTGGAGTTGACAAGTCACAGGGAACTCTCCATTGCATTGAGAACCAATGAGTTGGATACCTTTCTAGCATATGAGGGATTAAAGGGATAGTAATGTTTCACAAAAACAACATCTCCAATTAATCTTCATAGTATTTGAGCCATAGAGAGTGTTATTTCAATACTGTCAGAGTTGCAGTTCAAGAGTAATTGAATGATAAAGGTTCCCCCTCTCGCCCCTTTTACCTAGTGTAAGCCACCTCCCCTCAGATGTTGAATCTGGAACACAGACCAGACAGCTCACAGCAAGGGACAATCTTCTTACTGTGACAACAATGAAAACTCTGCCCCCTTGACAGGTTTTTCAGGTTTTTCCCTTATGTTAATTGAAGATTGTCCCTCTCAGCAATCCACATGGACACCAACCTGCTGCTCTGAGCTGAGCAGTATTACATCAGTAAAAGGGGTGGAAGGGGGATACTTTATCATTCAACTCATGAACTACAACTCTGACAGTACTGAAATAACACTCTCCATGGCCCAAATACCATGACGATTAATTGGAGCTGTTTTTATTATGAAATATTACTATCCCTTTAAAAGCTCTAATTAACACATTATGAAATGTGGTTACTTTTCTTTATTGCTTATTGTTCCATTTTAGACTTGCATATGCCCTTAATATTTTAAGCCATCATTAATTATCTTTCTAGTCTTCTGTTTAGTTTTTAAAATGTTACAAAATGTAAGTAGAACCATGTATATTTCCTTGGATCCTTTTAATATAAATATTAGAGAGAAACATTTGTATACATTGTTAGCAGAATGTAAGCACTAAAACAAATCTTAGATGCTTATATATTTTTTCAGTCTTTCACTGTTGTTTGTTTTTGTATTTTATCCACCCTCGTCTTTCTCAGAGATTGATGTCAGAGCTCTGAGTTCAAAGAGTGTAGTGACCTGTCTTCACCAATGATTCATCTTGGTGTGGACAGCCTGTTATTCTGCAGCTGTTGTTAGACCAGTGGTTTGCAACTTGAGGTCCTCCAGATGCTGCCAGACTACGACTCCCATCATTCCCTCTCAGCTATTGGCTGGAAGGAAATTATGGGAGTTGTAGTCTGGAACCAACTGGAAGGCCTCACATTGCCAAGACCCATATGTTTCTTCTCCCCTACAGTATTATCAGGTTGGGTGCAAGAGCAGGAGAGATTGTGGGATGATGTTTGTACTGAAGGGGATTCCATAGTGCTGATGTCATATATATATATATATATATATATCTTTACTGAGTTCTCATTTCTTGCTGAAACACACAAAAGATGGAGGTTAAGTTCTCTACACTTAACTCCAGGCTTCCATACGCTTTGCTGAAAACATCAAACTTGACATCACAGATTACATCAATGTCATAATTTATTATATCACTGATGACCTCATCAATGGCATCACTACTCACATCACAAATTATCCTGTTAACATTGCACATCATTATAAAGCAGCAACACTACACTACACCGTGCATTACATCACTGCATTTCCACAACAAGTAGTACTCATCAGGCTACTCTGTTTAACAATTCTGGTAAGAATCTGTAGCCTAGTTTGGGTTAGATTTCTGAGTAAAGTTTCTCTTAGCTCCAAATGGGAACAGTCAGGTTTTTAAGCAGTTTGGTACCTAACCAAGTTTTATGAAACGTGCAGGGTTTGGAGAGACTGCCAGTTCAATCTGGAATCCAGCATATCAGCCAGTTTTGCTGTTGCAATGAACTCTTTGCATGACCCTTTGGCACTCAAAGGGTTAAACATTATAGACAAAATAAAAATGTCAAATAACATAACCTTCATTTGAACTTAACTTGAAAGTATGTGATTTTTTTGTTCTAAATCATGAATTCAGTTACACATAGAGGTGTCAATAAGTCATGAAATAACCTACAAATTCTTGGTAATGCCCTTCCCAGCAGCCACACCCCCTGCAACACCTCCAAAACAGGGTGACCACATTTCTGTACTGCCATTCAGGGACACTAGAGACAAGAGCAACAGAGTACCACTCCTTGGCACTAGCACTAAACATCTCTGGACATCAGTGTGCAACCTGCTCTTTCTCCGGCGCACCACAGAGTTCTAGACACTTGAGAGAGAACTGCCTATTGACTGTATTGACAGAAAGCAATGCCTGTTGTGGGCTACTAGATAACGTACATCATGCCTAAAGCCTTAGACTAGCATTACGCTACACCTTAAATGCACTGCAGCTCCTGTCCAATGTCAAAATCAAGGCTCAGTTCTCTCCCTAGTGTTTAGAGCTCTGTCTGGAAGCCATTATCTTGTAGCCCAGTGAAGGCATAATTTCCTGTCACAGTAGGCAATGGGTGGTTCTCCTTCTAGTGTTTAGACCTCTGCATTCTGGAATCTTTATTCTGGGACTTTGCATTGTCCCTGAAGGGGGCTGCCAGGGACAAGGGACACACATTTTAAATCAGGGACTGTCATGGGCAGTCAGGGACATGTGGTCACACTGCTCCAAAAGCAGTGTCACTCTCTGTTCATTGGAAATGTTGGGGGGTATGTGTGTGTGTATCTGTGAGTGTGCGTGTGTGTGTGTGTATCTGCTTGCCTTTTGTGTGAGTACAGTACGGTTCCATTAACATTTAGCTATAAAGATTCGGTGTCATTCCAGCATAACTGATGTTGGCCTCTGCAGGTAAGCTCATCTGACTGCTCTTAGAAGTAAGAGCTGATTCACTACTTTGGTTGCCAAAGGGGATGGATAGGAACCTTGAGGTTAATGTACTAAAAAGCATTTGAATTATTCTGAAGCAAACCAAATACACCATTGAGGACAAAAGCATTTCATACAGATTCAAATGAGAGTTTGAAACGCTTGGATCCTAGAGACATCTCCAATGCATTGCAAAGCAATGGGGCAAAGCATTGCATTGGAATCCTCTGTAACATTCAAGGGGGACTTGTATCGTCAGTTTGAAGGGCCTGGCCGGTACTTCTTCTCCCTATTGACTCTAACACATGACTTGCACTCTTCATGATCTGCAGGTTGAGCTTTAACCCATTGTTTTTCTTTCTTTGTCATGCTCTGTATAACTACTTTTCCTCTGTAATGATTATGGAAATCTCTGTTTGACCTGTACAGTCATTCTGTGGTGACTGTGTATGGTTATTGTTTTTTTGTTATGGTTTTAAAATAAAAAATGTAAATAAAAATATTAAAAAAATAAATCTATTTTACAAAGTTAACCCTTTGAGTGCCAGAGGGGTATGCAACGCATGTGTTGCTTACCCCTCTGGCACTCCAAGATTTAAAATATTGGGCGTTTCATTCCAATAAGCTAGAAGTCATCTTTCTTATGAAAATTAACCCTTTGAGTGCCATAGGGGTATGCAACACATTGCGTACCTCTCCGGCACTCAAAGGGTTAAAAATGTGTTCACCTCTAGTAGCCAGTATATGGCAAACAGGGAGTGCACATGGGAACTCTTATGCAAAGTTATAAATGGGAATCACATCACTTACTCAGGCTCTGGGGCTGAAAATCAATAAGGTGGCAGATAATTAAATATTATATCCTTTATTAATCATAATCAAAATCATAGCACTTGGAAAAGAGCAGAATTTTAAATTAAAGCAAATAAAAGAATAATGCCAAAAAAGTCAAACTGAATGCCATTAATGATTACGACCTCAACAGTGTTAACCCTTTGAGTTCCCGAGGGGTAAGCATGTGTTGCATACTCTCTGGCACTCAAAGGGTTAATTGTATGGAGTGATTTCAAGAACAACAATAATACATCAAAAGATACATGTTATGTACATAAATAAGATCTTAATCAGGAGATTAAAAACAGACACTCAGAGAGCATATTTAACCCTTCGGATGCTGTGTGTGGGGCATTGTTTCATAGCAGCTAGGAGACGACCTTTTACATCCAAGGGGTTAATAATATTCTGCAATAATCCTTAGTTTTGTTTTTTTTTGTATCTGACATTTACAATCATAATGTAGTCAGCCATCAGTACCTATTATCAATATGGCTATTTGTATATAGGATTTGTGACTTTGATGTAATTAAACAAACAGGTTATCAGACTGTAATAAAGTAGGCTGACAGTAAGATTCCACTGTGATATTGTAGCCTCCAGGGCTTTGTAATAAACTAATAATAACACATCAGTAGAGAAGGAAACTATTAGCGCAGCTGTATTGTAGAAATCACATTTATTTAATCTTTTTATTCTATGTCTTTCCTTATTTTAACCTGTTGAATAAATAAAAAGGTCAAACAAATACCCTTTAATAAATAAATAAATCCTATATAATAATTCACTAAATGTGTGTTTGTCAGAAGCTGTCATGTGCAGTACAGATGGCTGTGCACGGTGCAGTCATGCGTACTACAGACTACTCGCGCCACAGCTGATAACGGAGCAGGACTACGGTCTGAATTCGGAGCACCCTGCTCAGTATCAGCCGAGGTGTGGGCAGTCTCTACTGTGCATGACTGCATCGCGGCCGATGCTGTAGATGTAAATCAGGGTTGGGCAACATGAGGCCTTCCAGCTGTTGTAGACTATAATGCCGATAACCTTTGGCTAACCTGATGGGAATAATAGTCCTCAACAGCTGAAGTGCCTCAGTTTGCCCATCTCTGGAACAGATATGATTTAAAGTGATAGCAATGTTTAAAAAAAAAAAAAAAAAAAAAAAAAGCAGCTCTGATTAATCTTCATAGTATTTGGGCCATGGAGAGTGTTATTTCACTACTGTCAGAGTTGTAGTTCAAGAGTAATTGAATGATAAAGTTTCCCCCTCCTGCCCCTTTTACCTAGTGTAAGCCAGCTCACAGCAAGGGACAATGGGGGAGAAGGAGTTACATAGAAAGTGTCTGTAAACGTGTCTCAAAGCAACATAACTTTATGTATAAACATCTAACGACATTATGCTAACTGCTAACTCCAGTTAGTTGACTTTTTTGAAAAGTGGAGTAGAAATGGTCTTGGCCAAGTAAGAATTGTGTCCAAGTGAATTTATAAAGAAATTTGCTAATTGCTCCAAAAATAAAGCAAGTTTTAGGTATTAAATCATAATACCAGGTATAACCTGTTCTTATTGGAAGTATATAATACCACTATGTGTGTGAAAATATATCCGCAGAATATTCTCAGAATATTCTGAGATAGACATATTTATAAACATGACTTTATTTCTTTATAAATATGACCAGGCGCTGTGAATTTTAGCGACAATTCTTAAGAATACATTAAGAAGGCTTTTTATACAGCACCCCCAATCTTCTTACTGTGAACATAAGGAAAACCCTGCCCCCCTTAATGGGTTTTTCAGATTTTTCCTTATGCTCACTGAAGATTGTCCCTATCTGTGACCCATACGGACAGTCTTGCTGTCCTGAGGTGAGCAGTGTTACATCAGTAAAAGGGGTGGAGGGGGATACTTTATCATTCAATTACTGTTGAACTACAACTCTGTCAGTACTGAAATAACACTCTCCATGGCCCAAATACTATAAATTTTAATTGGAGCTGCTTTTATTGTGAAACATTATTATCTATTTAACACAGTGGATGCTAGAGTGGTCTCCAGTTCAATGCAAAACAGTTCTTTGTGGACCTCCCTTACATTAAAAAATTTAAGGGTCCCAATACTTTGTATTTCGCTCAGGGCCGTGGGTAGGTCACTTAAAAAGGTTCTACATCTAATATTTAGATATGTTTCTCTTGAAATGTGCTTTCTTGTGAATCATCTGTGTAAACAATGAAGACAATTGTTCTAATTAGATATAGATGCTTGAAGATCACTCTAGAATTTAAAGGGTTAAGGACTTGTACTAATTTATATTTTGCTGCAGGCCAAGCAGTGTCTAAAAACAGGTGCTTTTCTGATGATGTAAACCATAAAAAGGGTGGTTAGAATGAGGGATAGTATTTTGACACAAATTATAGTCACAGGTACCATTTGCTTACATTCTTGTGCCAATCATGTTCTCTTTTAAATATCATTTGAACCACAGGATCTGAGCTGCAGTTCTTCCATGTCATCTTCAGAAACTGACATCACATACATCAAACATTTTGCTACATCAAACAAATGTGCTACAGATGTTATTAAGTTACTTGAGTGGATAATGAATAACTTAGAACAGAGCATTACTACGCTGAAACCAGTTGAACTAACACGTAATTCTCTGTACAGACGGGTAGGGTAAGTTTAACTTTTTGTTGTATCGTTCTGGTCACTTGAAGAAAAGGATTATGGGATTTATATTTCTGAAGGAAATATATAGTCCAATTGTTATAACACAGAAATTTGAATTTTAGGACTTTATATTAACGAACTAAGGAAAACTAAAAGAGGCATAATATGTTTAAAATCATATATGTACATGGAGATATGGAATTAGTTATCTAAATATTTTTTTCTGTTCAGTATTAACAGAAGATTGTGAAGAAGAAAACTCCCACCATGTGGAAAAACTGAATGTTAAAGCTATAGACACAAGTCTGTTTACTAAAAATAAAGTTTTATTGGTATTAGCAAAATAAAAGTGGACAAATCTGTTGGTCCAGATGAGGTTCAACCAAGAGTATTAAAAAAGGTTAAATCTGTGCTTGCAGCACCCTTATCTGAGCTGTATGATCAGTCACTGTTATCAGAACTGATTCCAAAGGGGAGGTGCACTAAAGTTTGAGGCTGTGGTGATGTGTGTCTGGCGATGTCTGGCCAACACATCATCTTGGCGATGTAGACACACATTGCCATATTCACTAATAATTAGGGATATAAGAGAGGAATATCGTCATTAGCATGGAGGGTTGTTGAACTACTGCCTTCCTTTACACATTGGCAGCAATTCGACAACCCTGATGTTAGAGTGAATTCTCTCTGCTCCCTCAGTGGTGGAGCAGAGAGGATGTGTGCAGACTTCAGCACCACAAACTCTTTCAGTGCCATATCAATATGCATTGCATACCTCTGTGGCACTTAAAGGATTAGAAAAGTCATAGTAAATGATGAAGCTGAGAGGCTAGTTAGGAGACTCAGTAAGACAGGAATACCACCGAAAGAATTCAAGCACTGTTTGTCTGTGAAATGTAAAGCTGCAAAGAGGGATAGAAGATTATTATCTTAGATTATTAGATTAAGTTTGTTTGAACACAAGCTATGCTGATACCTCGCCAAGCTGCACCACTGGAATCCCTTCACATTGCCAGCTTGCACAGTGTGTCTGGTGATGTGGGGGGATGTGACATAGCCTAGTGGTTCAGTATACATGCATTCGCCTTCCCTGTCCTTCACCCCTCCACCCCCACACCCGTTTGCCCTCCTTCCACCCTCTCCTTTCATTCACCACTCATTTACCCATTCATAATCTTCCAGTAACAGAAGCCTAAGTCCTTGGGCTGACTTAGACCGTCATTCTGGGTCTCTCCCTCCTGGATGCGGCTACAAATGGGTAGCCTGGCCGGAGAAGCAAGATGAAAGGCTGTAACTCCTGAAGTGCTGGGAACAGTTACTGGCAAATTGGTGGAACACAAGCTGGAAAGCTGGATACATCAGCTGCCTGAATGGGGAGCAAAGTGGCTCCTTTAAACCATCCAGAATGCTGCCTGAGTGGGGGACAGAGTAGTTCCTTTAAACCATTCAGAATAAGGACACTGTACTCCTTCTTAGTTCCAAATGACTAACTCTTTATTCAACCACACAGGGGTTCTTATACAGCATTTTGGGAATTTCCCAACCTGGCAACATAATACAATTCAATAGATACAATAGGAAACAGCAGGATTGTGATCCCAGAATTAACACAGGACAGTGTATTACCCAGTCCCTTTAGAGCAAGCCAGGCTTTGATTTTAGTCTTTTTAGCAGAGCCGTCCTCTGTTATAATGTCTCAAATTTCTTCATAGCCTGTGATAATGGGCAGCAAATCCATATGCCCAAAGAGGGCTTCCAGTAACAGACTGTGGTCCATTACACTCCCTTCCTCTGTCCCCTTAGCCACTCCAACTGCCCTCCCCTTTGTCACCTCCATTCCTCCTTCTGATGTGCTTGTCTTGCTTCTACTCAGAGGAATCATGTTTTTGAAAGGATATGCTAGAGCAGGGGAGACGGTTTTAAAGCCACATCTCCCCAGTGGAGTCCTTCCATTCAAAAACATAATTTGTAGTAGCAAGAAAGGAAAATTAGAAGGATAAACAGAGGTAGGAGAGGGAGGGTAGGTGTTGCGGTTATGAGGAGAGTAGAAGGGGTATGGGCGAATGGGTGGTCAGTGAAACCGGAGGGTGGGAGGAGGGCGAATTGGAGAAGGGCAGGGAAGGAGAGTGTATTTCTACTGCACATCCACTTATATCACCAGACACACTGTGCAAGCTGGCGATGTGAGGTGAAGACAAAGGGGCAGCTTGGTGATGTATCAGCATATCGTGAGCATGTGATGTCACATTTGATGCTCAGCGAACACCATAATGTCACTTGTGGGTGACATATAATGTTCCTGGTGGTGACCTGCAAACAATGTTTTCAAGGCTTGCCTTGCAGAAAGCCTGAAAACATTTATTCAAGGTTTTCTTTACTCCAATCCTGCAAACATTTTTTTCAAAGCTTGATGTAGGCCTGCTGACATGTTTCAATATTTGTATTGATTTATGCCTGTTAATGTTTTCCAAGGCTTGTCTTGCTCTAGGCCTGCTAAAACATTCTTATCAAGGCTTACCTTGCCTTATTGGGCAGTGATTCCAATTTCTCTAAAGATTTTAACCTGTATTTATAAATATTTTTGCAAAAGTTAATCAATGTGTAAGCCATTATTCTAAGATTTTGGAATGGTTTACTTAGGCTGTAAACCATCTGTAAATAAAAGGCCTGCTTAAGTGGCTAACCCTTCTAGAAACCCTTTCTTAAGTTACAAGGGGCATATGTTTATTTACAAAAATATTCTCATTTTTTTTTTATAAAAACTTTCCTAGTAAGTAACTGCTAAAGAGTATACTTGCCTTCATATCTTCCCCACCATGCTGCTGTAGGCCTGTCAGTAATTTTTAGGAAGGCATACCAGCTGTGTATATCACCTAGTCTGACTAGTCTGTATTGCCATCTTAATCAAAACACATACAACTGTTAGTCTTGATAGTGTAATTTTAAAATCAGCAAGAAGGACTGCTAGTCAAATTATTTGCAGTATAATGTGTGATTCCAGTAAATATCACATTATTATCTGTCAGGCATTTATCAATGTTGATAGCACTTGTCGCAATTATCATAGATGGTGGCAACAGAAACAGTAGCAACTGTTCAAATCCTCTGTCCTCTTCCTCATTACTGCTGTTTCTCCATGTGCTGAATTGTTTTGATATTAGATGCTGGTTCAATTTAAAAAAAAAAGTGCACTGACATTGCTGCTGCAATGTATTAGCAGCTGCACTGAAACCCCTCTCTGACTGTTTTCCAGTAATCAAGTGGGTAATCATTTTGGCCTAAAACATAGTTATCCTGCAGGTATACTATAACCATCTCACATGCAGTGAGGACACAACGTGGAACTAGATGGTGTTCACCAGATATTGATCCATATTCTGTGAGAAAGTCCCATTAGAGATGTACCAACAAATGCTGGTGGGACTCTATTACTTTTGTTATAACCTTCCTCTTCCATGCTTTGCAGACTCATGGGTGTTATTGTTACTGCAGAAAATGTCCCACTCTCAGCGACATCTACAACATTAATAATATGTGTCTCTCAGCCCAGTGAACTTTTAGTAGTTGTTCTACTATTTCTAGTTATCACACCTCTGATGAGCTACTGGTGTGTGTCCAATCAGACTTGTGGTTATACTTCACATGGTATCTCAGTCAGGATGTACCTCATATTTAGCTTTTGGATCATGAGAGATGTATCTCCATGTCTGAGATTTTATAGACTGAGGGGTTCCTGAGAGCGACTACTACTACTGCTACTGTTGCTACTATAACTACTAGTACTACAGGGGCTGGATGTTGCAATATTGCTAGCAGCAGAGGTCATTGGCACTATCCTTCGTACCGCCAGCACTAAACTAGGGTTGTAGATGTTTACCTATGTTGCTGCTTAGTAGTGAGTGTGACTGAGTGGACTTGGAGGCAGTGATGCTGATGATGATGAGTGAGATGGCTGTGTATTTATAGGCATGTTTACTTGCCCAGACTTTCTGGATTACCTCACAAAGTGTTTATAAATAGGAATATTGTTGTTGTTTTCCATCAGAAGCATCTGCTTCCACCCTATCAGCACTAGGTTCATATTCTTGTAGGCTTATTAAAGTCTGAAATGGTTTATTTTAACTTTTGAATTGAGGGGATTTGTAGAAGATTGACCACTAGTTTGCAGTGGGTTGTTACTGTTACTGTCTGATTAAGAACTTGTATTTATAGCTAAATCCTCCTGTGCTATAGTGACAACACAAGAATGGGACTCCTCATTATCTTTAGGTTTAGTACAACTTCTGGTGGTGGAACTTTTCATATACTTTTATAAATGGGTTCCTCACGAAGTGTAGTATGACTTTACTACCAACAACACATGCATGTAGTCATCCTACTACTTTTCCCTTATCCCTGCCCTTTGCATACCTGACAGATATGTTGATAGCAGCGCTGATTTTTACAGTAACGTACAGCACACAGCTGTTAGTGTGTGAAGTAGGCTGACCATACCTCACATAGACACATAGACACATAGAAAATAGGCATATTTCAGAAGTGTACCAAAATCAAAGCAACCCTGTAGTATGCATTTTTCATGTGTGTCCCCAGTTAAAGATGAGGTACGGTCAGCCTAGTGTGAAGTGATGTGTTGTTTTGTCTGTTTGAAAATAAGATCTATGAGCGAGATGCTCAAAAAGTTGTGGTAACTGAAATTGTCTGTAATTAGTCTGAAAAAGTTCTTGCACCATGGTCCGTCAATTCTCATACATATTACCATCATTATTTGGATTAAATAAAAGGAAAAAATAGTTTAACCCCTTAACGACCGACCGTGCAGGCACGCGTCGGTCACTTAAGGACCACGGACCTTTTTTTTTTCGATTCCGGACTCCCTGAATGGTGTGCAGCCGCAGGGGGAGCCTGGAGTTCCATGACGGTCATAGTACGTCATGGGTCGTTAACTCTGATCGACCCATGACGTACTATGACCATCAAGGGTCGTTAAGGGGTTAAGAGTGGGCCTGGTTTAACCTACAGTCATATTGTAAGGTGTTATTAAACAAAATATCTTCTTTTAGCAGTCACTTTTGTGTCTGATTTCCATAATTTTTTCAGATAAAATAAAAATGTTCAAAACTTGCAGAAGACATGTTAAATACCTGTTAGCAGACATGCGTGAGAAGCAATATTGTAGTGTTACCTGGAAAAAAGTTATTTATTTATTTGAAAATATGCAATTTTAAAGACATTAAAGACAGTTTTAACATCTGAGAACACAGTCCTCCTTTTACCACCATCTCACGATCTGACATATTTTTCATTATAGTGACTTTTTGAACATTGCAACCTAACTGTCGGTGTTATTCTCAGTCACAGCGGATGTGAAGAAACTGCTGCTTTTCTATCTCTGTGTAACCTATCAGTTAAAACGTTTTTAATTTGAGTTATTTATTTTTTATACTATCATTGTTACTGTATACAAATCAAGCCCACACTCCTGCAACTGAAAGCAACTCCAGCTCTCCTTTGCCTGTCTGCCTCTACTAGCTGGTTAATGTCAGGTTTGTTGTTCTCTCCCAAGGACTGCAATGTTAGTTATTTAAGTCAGCTATTGAAGTAATACCTGTATTAGCTTCAGAATCAACACTACCTTGCAATAACGAAAGCAGCACACAGCAGCTGGTGCAGCACCCGACACACCTCAGTATATGCTTTTCCCTCTTGTTCTTGCTGATGTTGAAGTGAGTGTGTATGCAAGTTAAAAGTTGTACCACTTGAATGTTTGTCTTGACTATATGATGTATTGTATGTCTGCGTAGTATCTATCACTCAGTCTCAGTAGAGTCTCAGCTAGTACATAAGGTATACATTATTAATGATTTTAATGAAATGAAAAGCAAAAAAAAAAAAAAAAAAAAAAAGATTTTTCGCAGAAATTTTCTCTCATGGTGGGCAGTGCCCATGGCTACTAATATTAGTTTCTGCCTGTGTTTTCTTCTTTTAAGTGATTTGTAAATATTGGATTGACAGAAAATGAGTGTTGAGGTATTTATTAAAATTTTAGAACTACAAAGGTACTTGTTTCCAAAAAGGATGAGGAACTCTGATACATTGCTGGATTATATCAGTGGAATACAGAGCCGCACTCATTGGATGACTTAATTCGATCTTCCTCTGCAGACATTTTAATTTGTGTTCTGTGCAAAGAGTCATTCATTGTTTAGGAAATCCACATTCTTTTCATAACAAACTGGTGTGGCGCACTCTGTTGAATTTAGCTTTTAAAATCAATCATTGTCTTTTTATGTATAGTAAGTCTTTTATGACTATTTATATAGTACAAGTGCTTTTGTCTAAACTGATTAGCAGTTTAAGAAGCAGACCCTCCTATGCACATTATTAGTAAGTAAAGGCAAACACTGCATACCACCTGGACAATTAATCATCCTCTTAAGTTAATCAGAGGGTGGCACATAATATATCAATGGAAATGAGACTTACAGTGGACATTTATTTAACACAATTCTACAGGATTCAAATACAGTGTTTTCAGACATTTCAATACTTCTAGAGTAATGCTATGTAAATCAATACTTCAAGTGTATGCAGGAGTATCACGTTTTCCTTTTGCCTTAAAGGACAAATAATCTTTTGTTATGCTAAATTAGTATATAGTTCATTATTCCTGGAGTAATGCAAGGGTATTTTCAACACTCTGTGATTTTTCACTAACCCTTAGAGTGTTGGAAGGATGTGCAACAAATGGCAAAGCAATGCGTTGCACACTCCTCTGTCAATCAAAGGGTTTAAATATATTAAATCTCAAACATTTTTTGTGAAACTGCAATTTTCTATAGTGGTCATCAGACGTTGCTGTTCCTATCACTTACTGTGGAAAGAGTACATTTAAAAAAAAAGTGCCTTTTGGTCACTAGTTGGAACTGTTGCTTAAAATATTATATGTTTGAACTGTAATACCTTTTGATTTTAAAATCTTCTGCTTCTGGGAGTACACTTGTTTACTCTGTGGAGAAAGCACACTAACAGATTACTGCTCCATTGACATATTTGTAGAAGAATAACTGTATATTTGAATCTGATTGCAGTGATTCTCATTAGCAATTCCCAGTCACGCAAGTTTCATACTGAGGAGGGGATTGGTTGAGTGCTGGTAAATGAAAGAGTGTTGATAATTCCTTCAATACTGTTACTTTTTCATAACAACTAAGGGACATGTTCAAAAGAAAAGTGGACGAGTTCTGAGGTAAACAATCTGCATATATTGGAGAACTGAAAATCACCATTGATTTCTATGGAGTTTTTAACCCCTTTAGTGCTAGAATGCTAGAGAGGTCTCCAACACTTTGCGAAGCAATGTGTTGAAGACCTCTCTAGCATTCAAGAGGTTAAAATGCCTATTTAAATCATTTTTAAAATTTTTAGTTCTCCCCCTATAGTGAAGATGGCTTGGCAGCAAACTCCTCCACTTTTGTCTTGAACATACAGCCCTCAGTCATCAAATAATTATTTCTTTATTTTTAAAAATACATACACAGAACATAAAAAACATACATATCAGTGTGCTATCAAGTAGTTTCATATCAAAAGAGAAACTATTACTTCTCAAGCTTATCACACCAGTAAAAATAGACGTCTGTGGACTTAGCTTCTCTCATCTTAAACCTATCAGTGTGAGTATAGTCAAGGGGATCGGGGGCCATGAATGATTATCACATCCACAAGGACTTTTTTCATTATCTTATTTGTTGCCACAGTGACCATATTTTGTTATATTTTTGAGACATATTTTGAATGGTATTATTAAAAAAATACCTTTCCGAGATACCCTGGTATTCTATTTGATCTTTTATTTCTTTCCAAGTTGGGGTTGTCTGTATCCTCCAATATCTATTGATACATACTTTAAATGCCAATAGAATATTTATAGCTAAATATCTACTAGAATGATCAGAAACAGGAAGTTCCATATGAAACAAGAAAGTCTGTGGCAATAATGTAATTTCCACCTGAAATAAGTCCACAAATAGTTGAGCTAATTTATGTTTTACCAACACTGGTTTAAAATACCATCTTGATAATTTGCCAACCGAGATGGGACTAAATACCACCTATGGGAAAGTTTATAATAATGCTCATATAAAATAATACAATGCACAGCTCTCCTAGTCAAACGCGCTGCAGTATACCAATTCTGTAACTGGAAAGAGGAACCTAATTCCTTCTTCCACCGTTTTATAGCTAATGACTTATCAGGTGTAATTAAACCAACTAAAGCCCTCCTCAATTTAAGGATCATATTTACACTAAGCTGTAACTTAAAAAGAATACCCTCTATTTCAGTTTCCTCACCAATTCTGCTGGTAAGAAAATCCTTAATCCTCAAGTAGGTAAATAAAGTCCCAGAAGACAAATTGTACTTAATTTGTAACTCAGGGAAAGAAAAAAGTTTGCCATTATTAAACAAGCCTGATATTAAATTTAAACCTCGACATTGCCACTGGACTAAATTCAAATTTCCATGTACATTGACAGTACAGCAATTGGACTTGACTTAGTTTTATAATTTGTGGAACTCAACATCCCATATCTCTTCCTAAACTTATAAATCCATCTAACTAGATTCAATACTATACAGTAAGAGATTTATGGCTTACTAAAGTTCAATGGGTCCACCCAAAAAGAAACAAACAATATGTGTCATAGCCCTTGCTATGAAATCTTTCAATATTATACCAACCCAGGTTCTTTCCCCTTTTAATATTCCATGCAAAAATGAGAAAGCATAGATGACTCATATATTTTAAATAAATCTGGTTATCCCAGACCATCTTTATCAATGCTCCTCTTCAGAACATCACCCGGAACTCTGGGCCTCTTCGCCCCCCACACATATGAAGCCAAAATCAAATTATCTCCCTTACAGTAGCATAGGGAACTGGTGTAGGGAGTGCCCTGAAGAGAAACAAAACGTTTTAAGTTGTGTCTTATTGAGATTAAGTTTATAATTAGAAAAGTCTCCATATCTCTGGAGAGCTTTAAGCACCTCGAATAAAGGATTTCCTAGGGGAATACAAATTTAAGAGAACATCATCTGCATACAGATAAGTCAGATGATCCTGATGACCAAACTTAATCCCCTTTATATCTACCAAATGCCTAAGTAATGCTGCTAGTGGCTTGATCGTCAGAGCATACAGAAGGGGTGCTAAAGGGCACCCCTGCCACGTGCCATTCTAAATGTCAAAACCATCTGATCCAAAAAATAACCCAGTAATCCTTGCACTCGGGGTTGTATACAATGACATAGTCATTTTGCCAAATCTACCTATTATACCAAACATCTGCAGCGTCTCGAACACATATCTCCAATACATTCTATCAAACACGTCTAAGGCCATAATGACTGTAGGAGTTTGTCTTTGATGTATTTCAGCAATAATATTAAGAACTCCTGTTCCTGTGATATCATCCTCCAACATTTCCCTGGGGAAGCCTTCAGGTCTACCCACAGCATTATATACCCACTCTAATAGTGGAGCAAGTATAGGATGTAAAACATAATAAAACATAGAAGTAAAACCATCCGGCCCTGGTGCCTTGCCTTTCTTTAGGGTTTTAATTAAATTAGATATCTCCGTCTGTTTGATTGACTCATTCTATCTACTTAAGTTCTGGGTAGACAATACTGGCAATTACAGACTTTTCAAAAAAATCCTCAATCTCCATGTCAGACCTCTTTAATTCAGGTACATTATAAAGGGACTCATAATATGATCTAAATGCATTGCCAATCTGGAGTGGAGAAATATATTTCTTACCCTTTTATATTATCTGCTTAATTCTATTGCTTTGATTTTTAAATTGTAACTTATTTGTCAGAACCTTTCCAACCCTATTGTTATTATAGTACCATTGTTGTTTTAACCGGGCAAGAATCTTATTAGCCTTCTCTCCTATTTTATTTTGAATCTGGTCTTGTACCAAAAGGATTTCCTTGTTAATGGCCTGAGAAGGAAATAATTTATTTCTCCTCTCCAGTTTAGCCAGCAAAATATATGTCTTCTAATGGTTTACCCTGTTGCTTTCTCAAATATGCTGCCTGTTTTATTAAGTATCGCCTAAGAAAATACTCCTTGCACACCAAAGGGTAAAATCTGAAATGGCCCCATTGTCATTATCTTTCAAAAAATTCTAGCTTCTCTTACCAGCTCTTCTTTACTTGCCTCAGAAAGTAATAAGTTTTCATTCATTCACCACTTAGCTCGAGTATTATAGTAGGGGGGTTATCCTTTATGGCCATAAGTACTGGTGCATGATCGGACCAGCTTATATTACCTATCCGAGAGCTAATACTTGCTTCAAAGGGTGCTGCTTTCATAAAAAAAAAAAAAAATCAGAGAGTATGAAGCATGTCTTAATGAATAAAATGTAAAGTCTCTTTCATCTGGGTGCTGAGTTCGCCAAATGTCATACAAATTCTGTCTAAATAATAAAGAAGAAAACGCTTTAGACTGAAGTCCAGTGTCAATTTTATTTCTCTTAGCTGAAAACTTCTTGTCCAAGTCACAATTAAGAACGGCATTTAGATTCCCCCCCAATTATGAGGCCAACCTTACCAATTTGTTCACAAGTTTCTAGTATAGGATCTAAAAAAGAATAAATTAACCAAAGTAAACAAAACATAATTAAGTTTACAAATTAATATCACATATCTCCCCAGTGGATCTGACTCATGATGAATGTAATCAAATTTTACCCCTGCTGTTATAATTATAGCAACCCCATGTTTTTTTATTCAGTCAGAGATGCTGTTTATATTGGGATATTTGCAATATTTCCAAAGTGTATTATCAAACAATTTCTAGTGTGTTTCCTTGACAAAAACAACATCAGTATAATATCTGTTCAATAGGTCATACAAACATGATCTCTTAAATGGGGAGTTCAGTCCTTGTGAATTAATGGTCAAAAAATTCAATGGCATCTATCCCCAATCCACATCCCCCTCCACCCCCCACACTAATCTGCACATCTCCCCAGTTCCACAGATCTGACCATAGACATATACAATACTTAAACAACACAAAACACCTATTACGTTAACATTCCAACTCTTGTCTCGTGGACGAATACTACAATCCCCCATCGTATACAAGAGAAAATATCCCCGCTTCCACCAAGGATTATTATGGGCCAGAGCCTCCATGGAGCAGATTCGTATATTTGAAAGAAGGAAAAAAAAAAAACATAAAAAAAATAAAAAAGGGATTGTGCATATGAACCTATACATATACATGCACCCCAAGCACACACACACACATAAATATAACAAGACACAACTACCATATTCCTAAATCTTTATTTAACTGGCTTTAAAACTAATCTATAGCTATTTACTATTAATACTAAATGCTTCTCTTAACCCCTATAGTGCTATATAACTACAACCACCAGTATTATAAAAGTGGTATTTTTTTAGCACCCTTCTATTAATAGAGCCAGTACCATCCTATTCTCTGTGTATAAGCATAAGTCTCTTTCTATGTTATTATATTAACCAAACTAGTATCTACATTAAAATACCACCAGAATTACCAGTCTATTCTCTTTCACCAAATACCCCCTACCTGTCATGTGTGCAGGTACTTCAGTAGTGCCACCTATGCATGTATAGCATGTCTTACAAATACATTTCTCTCCATAACCAACATATAATCCACTGTTATCGTGCCACTATGTTGAACCACTAGTCTCTTTTATTAAGCACCCTCTGCCTATCAAGTGCATGTGTGCTATTAAAGTACATCCTATATATCTATCACCTGTATTACAAAAAAATACTCTACTACCCCAATTCCTCTCTCCCTCTATACTCTCTATACCATACTACATATTACTAACCAATTATTCTAACATACACTTCAAGCTCTAAATATTCCCTAGTACTTATACCAGCATACCATTTCTTATATCAAAGCTCTTCTATTCCTTCCACAGAACCCAGCTGGTCAGTTTCTGCTTTCCCTGAGTCGAACTCAAGCATAGGTGAGATGATTCTCTATATACAATTTCGTAGGAAAACCCCATCTATATGGGATCTCATTCTCCCGGAGACTGGTTGTGACTCGTTATATGTTCTTCTGATAGCTCTAGTGCTCGCAGAAATGTCTGCAAATATGGATTTATATTTATTAATTATATTTAGTATTTGTTTAAAAGTTATTTCTAAACTCTCTTAGGAACAAATGCTTGATTCTACAGTTATTAAGTCGTATAATCACGTCTCTAGAACCTTGTGTCATATTTAGTGGTTTAGGAAGTCTATGTGCTCTTTCTATTGGAACTACGCCTATAATCTTGGGCTCCAGAAAAAGATTTTAAAAGGTCCATTAGGTAATTATCTAAGTTATCAATTTCTTCTGGAATACCCCTGATTTGAATATTTTTTCCTCTTGTTCTTTCATTTCAAGATTATTTAACTTTGTTTTCAATGTATCATTTTGAGTTTGTAGATCAATATTTTCTGCGTGAGTTGCAAGACTTCTTGTGCCAGGGATTTACGGATTTGAGATATTTCCTCCCTTGAACTCATTTAAATTGTTTTCCAAATCAGTTTTAATTCTTACATACAAATTCTCCAGTGCATGGTTTGACTGCATAGTGGATACCATGTTCGAAGGTTCAAAAACACTGTGCTCTAAAGTCTGATCCAAGGAGGATTTATTAGATTTATTAGCTAATCCAGAGGCATTTGCCTGTGAACAAGAAGAGTAAAAAGTACTAATAGTCTGTGAATTAGAACCTATCCACCTTATCTTCTCATGTCTTCTAGTTTTGTCTGCTTTAGGGGGCATTTTCAAGTGTTTGTTTTGCCGTGGCAATACCAATATCCCCTAAAGGACAAGATTATATTTCCTTTGTCTGTGGAAAGACCTCTAGGCCTCACAGCACTTAGCAGGCTTCTTATATGAAGTGTAATACTACGCTGTTGTATTTGCAATATAACACCAGAGTGGGTATCGCCGTTAGTATATAATGTCAAAGAGGGTGTATAACAAAATATATATCATTATGTAGGGGCTTTCATTTTACTCAAGATACCCCTCCAGACAGGTTTGAATGCAGGTGAGCTGATAGACGCTTTCCATCTTTCATCTGCAGTTAACTGGTATCTGTTGCAAATTCCAGTTTATCAAGGCTGCCAAACTGCTTCGTAGGCCTGTCCATTCAGCTTTCCATTTTCGCATGGGCCATGTTCCAATATATGTGGTACTCCTTACAGTTAAAAGAGCAGTAAACTTTTTTATGAAAAAATATATATTGTAGGGATTTTCCTATTGAGTAAAATAAGGGTACGCCCACTGCCAAGAGATTTATATTTCCAGAGTTATTACAGTTTAAACCCATGTTTTTTTTACATTAGCAGTGCCCTCTAGTGGTCAAATTCTAATTAGATTTCCTGTTAGATTCTAATGGAGAGGAAAGTCAGAAAAGTCAGAGACATACAGTCCTCCATAGAATGTGATAGAAACTGCCTGTCACTTCCTGTCAGTTAGAACTATCAGGAAGTAAATACAGTAAATTCACTTCCTGATTATTTGAACGGCTATAAATTTTGAACAAAACATCTGTGTTTTCATAAAAAAAGTTTACTGCTCCTTTAAGTGCTAGTTCAACGTGGCTTCTCAAGTCCAGCAAAGCGCTATCGCCAGCCTTCCAAGACCAGCTACTTCCGGGGCCACCATGCACTTTTGGGAGGAGTGCTGCAATAAAAACCACCACCGCTACATACACGGCCACCAGCCTGCTTTTACTCAGATGCACAGTTCAATTCTCCAGTCCCAGCCAGCTACAAATCCAGATCTGACATTAGACAGCATTACCTGCATGGAGAAAATGCCGACATCTGCCCTCGAGTGCTCCGAGGAAGCTCCGCCCAATCCTTCCTCACATCCGCTGTACATCAGTATCATCCTTCCTCCAGTAGAAGGTTTTCTATACCTGTCCCGACTTCCAGTTGTCAAATAATTAACCCTTTGAAGGTCAGAGTGGTGCATAATGTATTATACATTGCTTTGCAGTATGTCGCATACCCCTCTGGCACTCAAAGATTTAAAAAAAAAAAAAAAAAAGCTCTGTGCTGCAGAATAAATATTGGGCATTACTTATATAAGCAAACGGGGACAATACTGCAGCAAATCATCTGCATTATATGGGACAAATACAACTTTCCCAAATTCCCACTAATTTAATTGGTCTTTTTAACCCTTTGAGTACCAGAGGGGTACGCAACACATTGCAAAGCAATGTGTTGCGTACCCCTCTGCCACTCAAAGGGTTAAGCACTTGAATCATAGAGAATTGTGTCCAATTCATTGCTTTGCAGTGGGGATTTTTATTTGACCCTGTGATGTAGTTGGTTTGCTCCAGAAGTGCTCCACAACTGCATCATTACTCAATGAGGCTGAAGTACTAAGGAGAACATGGGTGATTCCCAATGTGATAATATATATAAACAAAACAAATAATAACAATGGCATAATATCACCACACGTTCAAATACAGATTGAAAATCCCCAAATTCCCATTTATTCAAATTAAGCTCTAAACTATGTAAATAGTTTTTTTTTTTTTTTTTTTTTTTTTTTTACTATGTTACTGAAGTGATAGATGATGATGGGGTAATAGATTTAGCTTATTTGGATTTTAGTAACACTTTTGACACTGCCCCATATAATAAGTTGATTCTTAATCCTTTCAGTGCCAGTGAGGTAAGCAACTCATTGTTACATGCCCCTCTGGCACTGAAAGGGTTAAAACACATAGTTGGAATTGGAATCAAGGATAGTTTTCTGGATAAGAAATGGGCTGAAGGACAGGCAATTTTGTGTCATTATAAAATGAATGATAGTTTTATTTTAAAGGGATAGTAATGTCAGAAAAAAAGTAATGGTAGATACAATTAAAAGAGAGTACTTGCACTTATTCGTATCTCTCTCATATTGTGAGAGCTATAGAAAAATAAAGTTCTCTGCTGCCTCTCCTTTCTGCTTGACGAGCTGTAAAGCTGTCAGAAGCAGATTCTGGTCGCTTGACCAGACGTGGTTCTTCAGCAGCGGCGATATAACGATATCTAAAGATAAATACTTCATCTGAATGCTCTAAAATGTGCGCTTGCAAACCAGGCACACTTTGTAGACTGTTCTGATGAAGTATTTACTTTTAGATATCTCTATGTCGGCACTGCTGAAGAGCCGCCGTCTGATCCAGGAACCAGAATTTGCTTCTGACAGCTTTACAGCTCATCAAGCAGAAAGGGGAGGGAGCAGAGAACTTTATTTTCCTATATCTCTCAAATCATAACTGTTTGAGAGAAATTAATAAGTGCAAGTACTCTCTTTTAATTATATCTACCATATAGTTAATACTTTTTTCTGACATTACTATCCCTTTAAGTTTAGGTAATAGTTAAGCACTAATAAATCTCTAAGGAAATAATATTAAAACACCTTTTAAAGTAATGAAGAATGAATCATTATTCCCTAAAAGTTTTGTTTACTCAGTAGTAATTACATTCAAAGCAATATTGAAGGCTGTACCTATAAATATACATGATTCTGATTAATTCTTTACTTTGCAGTGGATTAGACACAACAGTAGCATCCAAGCAGTTAAACATAGAAATGTTTTTTGTAAAACCCCTATGTATGATTTAGTAAGAAGGATAGCACCTTTAAACCAATACTAGTAAAACCTGATTCTGCCTTCAACTGGATAAAGGTGATGATGCAGATCTAAGTGTAGAAGGTTGTTGACAATGGGCACTATCCCCTAATATTGGCAAATGCTTGGTACTTTTGTACTGAGGAACTCCAGTCCACAAATACCTTCAATAGTATACATTTTCTGGGTATCCTCATAATAGGTAGATGGAACAATGGGTGAGTCAGAGGAGGAGTTGCTGAAGAACCTTACTTATTGATGACTGAGTTGGGAGCCCCTGTTGTAAACTGCAAATAGGTTAGTGTGTTTTGGAGTAAGATGTGATTGACAAACCAATGCGTTGTGTACCCCTCTGGCACTCAAAGTGTTAAAAGATAAAGAGTGGGGTTGAAGCTGCAGGGTAAACTGCTGGTAAAGGTAAACACAGGTGAGGCATCCAACAACTACAAGCAGTTATAAAAAATAGATATGTTGTAGGGCTTTCCCAACTAAATAAAATGAGAATGTGTCATTCCAAAATCATTATAGAGAGAAAAAGCTATGCTTCAATCATTTTTGAATGAAACATCTTTCATCCATATACCCTTGTTTTATTCATATGGAAAATCCCTAATTACAACTTGAACATGAACTATGAACACCAGCTGTAGCACTGTCCACTTTATCTTCAGCCAGGTTGGCCTTACCTTTCTTCCACTGCTTCGACCCACCACTGTATTAGCCAGTTGATGGAGGGGGAATGTGGCCAAAATTCTAATTTATATCCAGGCACACGGCAATGCTACACTTATTTTTTTTTCTATAGATTTATAGATTAAGCATGGCAAAACATTTCCTAATCAAAGTCTGTGCAAGGGCTTGGAATGTGGCAACACTTTTTAAGTTTCTTTGATGCTGAAAGTATGCCAGGTTTTTCTTTCAAGGGTGAAAATTTATAGTAAACTTTTATCTCCTATTGAACAAGATATTTTATATTTGCCTTCTCTGTTTCCATAGTGTTTGACAGAGTTAGTTCTAACTGTTATGCAATCTAAAGCTCTTTTGACAAATGTTACACAATAGCAAGTTTACATTAAGCAAAGTAAGTGGGTCTTAAATGTAAACATCTTATCCTACCAAATATGTTTTCTTAAGCAATTGCCTAGGACATATTAAGCAGAGACCTACTGATGTTAACATTGTGGAAACCATTATTTTGGATTGTCTAAAGGAGCGATGAAGCATTAAATTGGTTTATCCTACAACCTCCAGTCTGTTTCTTTTATAAGTTTTTTTGCAAGTGGTGCTTATGAAAGATATATCAAATTGAGGTAGATTGTAGAAAAACAAGAATGTGAGTTAACTTGGAGAAAAATGTGTCTGTTTCAGAATGTCATGATGTTTTTTAACCCAAGTTTTGTGTATGTTTTATGTCCAAACACAACAGCTATTAGCTCTGACAACTGGTGCTATTTGTATTATTTTATTGCATGTAAGGATTGATTTTGTTCATATTTGGCCCCCTAATAACATTGGTTTACTAAGGAGAACGGGAGAATTCTGGGACAAATCGTTTGTTTGAACTTTGGAGGCTTTGTATACACGCACATCTGCAAAAGTATATCTCCAGTGTCAACAGAACACGAAGACTGAACATCCACGTCTTCTAGTGATATCTATGGGAGGGTGCATGGATGCAAACAGTGCCCAGGAATGAATAGTTTCATGTGTACATTGTAGCCATCAGAGTATGATGGGTATGTGGATCAGAGATTTGATCCTCAAGTGATACTTTCAATGATTTACAAGGTATCTTGCAAATCCACATTCTTTCAGGTCCTGTGGCTTCATCTGCATGTCCTGCTGTATGGAAAAAGATGAGAAGTTTAATTTTTTAACACTTTTCTGTTCATGAAAAATGGCATATTCAGTTGTATTGTCATTTCTCTCCATGAATCAAAGAAAAAATGTTTGCACAATTAGAGGACCTCCTAACACCTCCTAATAATAAACCTACTCTTACCTTAATCTAGGCAAAAAATCCTGATTGCCTTCTATGATTCAATGCTACATGGACTGGTTCTATAAAATTAATTTTCAGGTTGTACAGGATATCATGTCAACAGTCAGATGTAATTCAACAGTGGGAGAAGTCTGATGTCCTGCAAAGAGAACATACCTATTTCCATGGACCTTATAACCAGCCCATACAGAACTGGTACATTGTGACCACTGGGTTTTCCTGCCCAGATTAAAGTATGTGGGGTTTATTACTAGGAGGTGTTACCTTCAACACTGGAAAATGTGTTGGATAACTCTCTGTCACTTGAAGTGTTAATAAAATAGAAATAGCAGTTGAGGAATGTGCTTTATGCTGATATTGTGCATTTATATTTTTTTCTTGGCTGTTAACAATATCAAAACATTTTCAAAAGAAGTAGAACAATTGGAAGAAGAAATAAAGACAAGGAGGGGGAACTTGCCTTGCAGGGCCTTTGGGAATTAGCTATAGCTGAGATGTCCAGGCAGACAGCCACAAAGGGGAATGCTTATACTTTGTTCCTCTGTAATTTTGCCAAATCTGTCTTTTAAATCCTTTTTTCAAACCTTTGTGCACCAGCTGCATTTGCTATTTATAAGTTTAGGTAAAGTTGCAGCAGATGTAGACTTCATTTCTGGCATTTCAGGAATACATATGTGTCTCAAAATCTTTATTTATAAGCCACCCACATAGCCTATACTTATTAATGTGTTATTTTCTCACTTGAAATGCACCCCCTACATAAATAGGGCCATATGTACAAAGAAAAAGAGCAGCCCTGGGGCAAACCAGTAGCACCACAGGGGACAAATAAGGTTTCCAAATATTCAATGCTTTGGAGACTTCTTTAGATTTCAAAGGGTTAAAAGCCCCCATATAAATCAAAGGGAATTTGGGGGATTTTTATTTGACCCATGGTGAAGTTGATTTACTGCAAGAATGCTCCTCTTTTAATTTCTGAACAAAATGAATAATCTGTTATGTGCATCCCATACTTTAGTACATTGGTTATTCATTGACTCCTCTTTGCCCCTGACAACAGAGGTGGAGCCTGGGATGGAGAAGAGGGTAGATGTGATGCGAGGGAGGGGAGTCTCCAAAAAAAACCTCTGCAATTCTCACAATTACTTACTTCCCTTAGGATTCTGCTATTTTGAGTACTAAATTTACTTCCCTTTCATATTAGTAAGCAAGTTATTAATTGGTCAGTCATTTATTATGTTTACTATTGGAAACATTTCCCGAATACTGATATTTAGGCCAATCTTTACATATTATACTTGTTTGTATTCTTTTTAGCTAGGTTTCCTTTAGCTTATTAAAATATTTTATAACTGGGCAAATTTTGTTCTGTTTCTTATGCCATGGTCAACAAGGTGTGGGAATGGGAATGGGGGCTAGCATATAGTGGCACCGTGATATGGACAGGAATACAGGTGTCAGATGACTATGGTTAAGGTATGAAAACATGGGGCAGTCATCTTTTTACATAAAACATGTCCTTAGTGAACTCAATAACAGACCAACATGCTAGATTTCTCTTCCGAAAGGGTAATTTAGGAGAAGTTAAATTTGCATATATGCTTTATTCTAACTAGACTGATTTTCTGATCACCCTTTTAGACACGTAAGCATACTTTTATTCAAATATAGTAATACTGAGGGGAGATTTAAATATAAAAAATATTTGTAACGTGCCAATATTATTCAAATGAAAGAAACAAGCAAACAAGTAGCACCAATTATTTGGAAACACATAAGAATAGATGTTTATTATCATCAGTTTTATCATTTGTACAAACAATTAGCAGCCCCAGAGACATTCTCGATCAAAAGATATTTAGTGAATTCAGGTTTTCCCTAAATCATCCACGAAAGAATAGGATTTAGAACAGAATATAACACAGGGGACAAAGCTCCAGTACCAATGAGCTACTTCTGAGATTTTACAAAACCTTCTCATATATATTAAGCCCAGTACTTGAACTTTTTCTCTACAATAAAATCATTCCTTATTTATGAGGGACATGTAACAAAGGTCTAATTTTAGAGTAATCTCCCCCATAATCTGGACATAACTATTGTATGCCAAAATGTTAGCTAACAGAATTGCCCCCTTCTTGCAAGAGATCATACATATGGTTTAAATTAAGTCTGTCTCTGTCAGGGAAGCCAGGGACAACACAATTAAAATTCTAATCTTATCTAGTTAGCTCATAACTCTACAACTCCCACAATTTTACTGTCAACTGATGCAGAGAAAACATTCAATAAGGTCAAGATGACTTACTTAAAAGAAACTCTCCAGTAGTATAGATATGGGGACAAATGCTCAGACTATATATTAGCTCTTTACATGAACCCTTCAGCAAAATATTGTCCATTGCAGAAGTTACAGGGCTGTACAATGTCCCATACTATCTTTATATTAATTATTGAAAGCCTTTCCAATACCATATGAAAAAACACACAGTCCACAAGCCAACACTTAAATTCCTTTAAATACAAACTATCACTATATGTGGATGACCTATTACTGATACTCTCCAAGCCCTCAAAGTCTCTTCAAAAGGTAATGAGAGAACTTGAGAAGTTTAGTACAGTGTCTGCATTTAAAATTATACTCAGATATTCTAAATTTTACCTTACCCCAAACAGTCAGCCTTGAAAAAATAACCCCATTTAAATGGGCAAAATATAGTACAAATTATTTGGGAACAAACATAGCCGCAATTGTTGCATCAATTTTAAGGTTAATTTCATCGACTTGTTTTCTAAAATTAGATAATCTTAAACTTCCATGGATGAGAAGGCTACATCTCCTTAAGACTTTTCCAACTGCAATTCCTAAATCATTCATTAAAAACCTTCAACTTAATCAGTTTGTGTGGCAATTTATGAGTACAAATAAATCAAATGATGGTTTGGATATGCCTAACCTACTGTGGAACTATTATTCCATTCATTTGACCAACATTTGGCACTTGTTCCACTAGATGGGTAGTTAACTCTGGGTCAAAATGCAACAGGATATGAGGTCTTCTACTCCCTTGCACAATTTACCTTGAGTTAATATGAACAATAAAACATCATATATTGAATTGTAATCCTTTGCTTTGGGCAGCATTGGGAGTTTGGAGATCAATCTCTGTCACAAAGCAATTATCCACTAAATATTCCCTGTTGCTGTCTCTACGCTCTACTACATAATGAGAAATTCCCTCCTGGTGAATAAGGCTTTGAATTTTTGAACTGGAAAACAAACAACAAATTGATTTAAATATAATCAAAGATGGTAGATGTATCCTTTTCATGGAATTGCAGTGGTCACTTTATTTAGACTTAGATGTCTTATGGAAATAGACAAATAAGCAATTACATAATGACACAAGAGAATGTGCTGTACTATATAATACAGATAGGACATACATGATGGAACAATGTTATAGTTAACAGAAGATGAATGGGGGTTGGCAATTAATAATATAAAAACATATAAGACTAATTAGAGGTTATTGTGGCTCTGGTACTGTTACACAGAATATTCCCTAATGTTAGTAACAGATGTTGGAGGTGTGGAGATGAGATAGGATCTTCATGGTAGACTTTCCATACGCTTAGGAATTACTAGCAGACTGTGGAGACCGTTAAAAAATATTTAAGATCAGAGAAGATCCCGGTTATATGTTATTGAAAATGATTCAACCAAATCTTCATGAAGATACCCCACAAAAAATCTTTACAGACATTTATTGAACTCAGCTAAGATGTTTGTAATGGTACAATGGAAAAGGTGAAAAATCCCCCTCAGCAATGGACTATAACAGTCTTTCTCTGTCATACAATACAGGTTACTAGTAACTCTGGGTAGGCGATCCACCCCTATAAGTAGGCAGGAACAATCCTAGAATTATATGCAGGGGGTGGAGCCTACCTTCCCTCCTTGGCTGCAGCTAGCCAACCAGCTCCAGAAAGATTTGTTCCTTGGTGAAGATAACACAGGCAAGAGAACAGTTCTGCTATAGCTTTAGAAGTTTTGTATTTTTCTATTAGAAATGGAATACCACCATTAGGCGGTTTACCATAACTGACAATGCCCTTGGATGTGGCTAGCTCGGTGACCAGGTGCTTTTGTGGAGGGGCTCCAAGTTCTTGGCCTTACAAGAATCAGGCCTCTGCTGATCAGTTGTCCAAGGCTGCCACTTGGTCGTCTCTGCACACCTTTTCGATGTGCTGGCATCGGCTGATGCCAGCTTTGGGGGGAAGATCCTGGAGGCAGTCTTGCCTGTCTAGGATCTTCTTTGGTTCTTGGTGCTTCCTTCACTTTTGAGCCCTGTTGGCTCTCGTTCAGTGTGCTGTGTAACAGTTTGGGGTGTTGTTACCCCTGTTCAATGTCCGTTGACACTTTATTGTTTTGTTGGGCTATCATCGGCTCTGGTGACTTTGGGGGCCTTGCGCCTGGTCCTTGCCTTACTTCCCACCTCTGGAAAACTCAATGGTTGGACATGCCAGAGTTACCAGTAACCTGTATTGGACGACAGAGAAAAGAAGATTTTAATCTTACCTGTTAAATCATTTTCTCTTAGTCCATACAGGTTATTGGTCTCTCACTCTGTCAAGGGACCATGCTTTGCTCTCCTGTGGCAGACTGTGGGGGTCCTTCGGGGTCATGCTCACAGGAGTCTTCTTTCCCTTCTACTATCTAGTCAATAGTTAGTGTCTCAAATCTTTCTGGAGCTGGTTGGGTAGCTTCAGCCAAGGAGGGAAGGTAGGCTCCACCCCCTGTATACAATTCTAAAATTGTTCCTGCCTACTTAAAGAGGTGAAAATGAGTTAACAGGTAAGACTAAAATCCTCTTTTCTCAACTCTTGTCCTCAGGACCCATTAACAGGCCAGGATTTGATGATTTCCTCGTTAGAGCACAGGTGAGTTAATCAATGTGAATGAGCCTCTGATCACCACACCTGTGCTCTAGCAGAGAAATCCCTAAGTCCTGGCCTGTTAGTGGGTCCTGAGGACAGGAGTTGAGAAACATTGGACTCTAAGAATTAGTACTATAATGACTTTAAAGAGATGTACTCACTGTTTACATGGGCAATTACTCTCCTTGGATAAATTACTGCGAAGCCCTTCATGGACATACCCTAAATGCCTAAAAGCTTAACCCTTTGCATGCCAGATAGGTAGCTATCTAGGGTATCCACATACATTTTTCATGGTGGGGGCAGCCCAGGCCCCACAGCCAGCCCATCCAACCCCAATATTTATCCATGGGGAGGCAAATGTGGGGAATGCCCTCCCATGGACACCCATGGTAGCCAACACATTGGCATTTAATCTGGTAACATATGAAATTTTGCCCAGTACCCACACAATCAGTGTATTTGCCTAAATGGACAAGACCTCAGTGGCATGATGCTTGTGTTGTGTCAGTCCTTGCTCTGAATCTTACTGCTCATATTATATGCAATTACTACAGCCATGTTTATTGTTCTGGTTGAGGGTTTTGTTTCTTCAGCTGGTTACTAATTAAAACCACATCTTATTTCAACCTTTTCATCCTTCTTTTCTTATTTGAATTCTATCTTCAGTCTTGTTAAGTTCCCTTTTGATGTGATCTCCCCACATTGGAGTTATGATTTTATGGTTATCCTTGAATATCTAAATTTGTTATCCATTAACAATCCTATATTATAATTTGCTAAGGATGTTTGTCAGAAGCCATCTCATGCGCAGTAGAGACGGATGCACATGCTGCAGTCATGCGCAGTACAGACTGCGAATGCCGTGGCTGATACGAAGCAGGGTGCTCCGAATTCAGACTGGAGTCCTCTCTGTGCACCTTCCTGGGACTGCTCTAAATTCAGACCGGAGTCCTCCCTTTGCACTTTCCTGGGACCGCTTGGTCCCAGGAAGGCGCGCAGAGAGAATCCCGGTCTGAATTCGGAGCGCCTGACTGCAGCGCCGCCAGTGTTGGCCAGTGTACACAGGCTTTAAAACTAGTACTTCTATATTACATTTCTTTTTTTTTTATAAACTTTATTGAAAGATCAGTATTGAACAATGCTTGTAAATATGTCACAATACAGAGGAGAAAAGAGAAACTTAAATACAGTGACAGATGATGACCATGCATAATATAATCAGAAAACAATGATACACGTAATAAGATTGCAAGAACAAGTTTCATTCATATGAGGCTGAGAGTCCCGGTTAGCAAAGTCCATACTAAGAAAATAAAGTAGGGTCCCCATTCCTTAAATAGATAGATAAGGTTTCCTAGATCGCCAAAGAGAACTTTGACTAGCTGTCCCAAAGGAATGTCTGAGGTAGTGATAGAAGAAGAGTAAAAGGAGGAGGCTAAAAAGTAAAGTGTGCTCCACAGAGGTGACAGGCTCGCATGGTGGGGGGTAGAGAGCATGACCAGGTCTAGAAGGGACTCTAATGGATCTAAGGGATAGAAGGTCATCAACATCAGGGATTCGTCTGCTCCAGGTCACAGGGTGATGGGTTTAGGTCTGGGCAAGGCTTCCTAGAGAGTGAAGGCTTCTGTGTGCCCATAGCAAAAGGCATGGACTCTTTCTAGTTCCATTGTCCCATTGACCCTATCTCGTCCTTAGGAGAGTTGAGGGGGGATAGTGAACTGGGGACCAGGCTGCAGCCGGCTATTTTTTCATATGACCCGGGTTCTTGCATTGAGATCTGGGTCATGGTTTTTATTGATCATCTGCTCCCCATAGTTATACCGGGTCTGTTCCTGGACTGGCTTTGATGGAGTCTCACTTTGCTCGGACATCTATATCTTTGATACTCCTATGGGGTTTTATGTTCTTAAATTTGTTTTAAGAAGATGCTCTTTCATGATCTTGTTATTGATCGTCTATGGATAGACTTAGTTCTGTTTATTTGTATTGTTCTTACCTCGTTGCACTATTGCGAGCCCTTTTTGGGCTCTCGCTTGCTCCCCAGGCCCTTGTCGCTTACTCCTCCTGAGATGTCCTCTAGTGTTTCATGAGATGGCGCCTCTGGATGTGACCATTTTGCTGTTTGGGAGTGTAATGTATGCACTGCTTTCAGTTATTACATTAACACTGTTCTTTACACTTGGCCTACACCTTCTTGTCCCCTCTTATGGTTTGTGTTTTTTTTTTTTCTCTCTCTCTCTCCTCTTTGTTTCCTTTCTCTGTATCTCTTGGGAACACTTGCGCAAATTCCGCTTCTCCACAGCTTGCCCACCTGTAGGAAGCCCTGGCGATATTAAATTTTTATACTATAATGTTAAGGGCTTGAATAGCCCGCATAAACGTTCTATGCTTTTTCGGGACTTACTCACCTCCAGCCACAAATTGTATTTCTACAAGAAACACATCTTGCTCGTGGACGGCATCCTCTCATCTCCTCAAAACACTTCCATCCAATTTGGTTTGCATCTTCGGATGACAAAACTAAAGGTGTAGCAATTCTGGTTCATAAGTCCTTGCCATGGACTTCTGTTGATACTGTGGTAGACCCTGAGGGACGCTATTTGTTTATTAAGGGCTCGTTGGGCGATAGGATATTTACTCTGGCTAATGTCTATTGCCCAAATACGGGTCAACAGCCTTTTCTCCGGAGGGTTCTGGAAGCCTTCTGGAAGCCTTGGACTCTTTTCAGGCTGGTACCTTGGTTTTCGTAGGTGATTTTAATGTCTCTCTTAATCCTGTAATGGACTGTTCATCTCGGAAATCATCTCTCAGATACTCCCTATTAAGATCCAATTCTTTGCTTTCCGCTAGGCACTTGCTGGATTCTTGGCGGACTTTACACCCTTTGGATAGGGACTATTCATATTACTTGGCGGTGCAAAAGTCTTATTCCAGGATCGATTACCTCTTTATTGATCGTTTTCATCTCGATTTCCTAACGTCGGTATCTATTGGGCTTCAGATTTTGTCTGATCACTCCCCTATCGCTATGTCCCTTGCTTTGAACCCTCGTTCGAAGGCAAATACTTCTTGGAGGCTTAATGACTCCTTACTCCAGGACCCTTCAGTGGTGAAGCTTATAGCTGCAGATATCTCTAATTTCCTACCAGACCATTTGATCCCCGATGTCCCACTGCCTATCATTTGGGAATCTCACAAATGTGTCATCAGGGGACATCTTATTAAATTATGCGCCTTTAGGATACGTGAAAGAAACAAGCGTATTGACCACCTTTTGACCACTATTCGTTTACTAGAGACTCAGCATAAACAGGCCCTATCTCCGACGATTTTACAGGACTTATCACAAGCCCATGATGAACTGTACCGCATTATGCAAGTACAATGTGTGAAATCATACATGTGGTTCAAATATCAAAATTACTTGAAGGGTAATAAGTCAGGGAAATTGTTGGCCAAACTGGTCAAAATGAAGAGAGATCAACTGTTTATATCCCAGGTCAGGTGTGGCCCGGACTCCTTAGCTTCCAAAACAGCGGACGTTCTTGAGGAATTCAGGTTTTATTATGCTTCTTTATACAACTTGGGTACTTCGGACGCTGATGCCATCCCCTCGTCTTCGTCTTCGGTTTCTGCCTTTCTGCATAAGGCCAACCTTCCAAAACTCTCGGCATCTGATGCCCAATCTCTTGACTTACCTTTTACACTGGTGGAGTTTGAGAAAGCTCTTCATTCAACTCCGTTGGGCAAAAGCCGGGGACCTGACGGTTATCCGGCTACATATTATAAAACTTTCAAAGACGCTCTGCTACCATTTATCCTGGATACTTTTAATGCTATTCAATGCTATTCCCTGGCCTGCTCAATCTCTGGAATCACATATTACGGTTCTGCACAAACCGGGTAAGGATCCTCTTCAATGTAGCAGCTATAGGCCTATCTCCCTCCTGAATGTGGACCTAAAACTTTTCGCGAAATTGCTAGCGAGGAGATTGCAGCGGTTTCTGCCAACCTTGATCCACACTGATCAGGCGGGGTTTGTGTCTGGTAGGTTAGTGAGAGACAATACCATCAAGGCCATTGCTTTGCTTCATCATGCTCAGGCTACTGGAAACCCTACTGTATTTTTGTCCTTAGATGCAGAAAAGGCTTTTGACAGAGTCCAGTGGCCTTATATGAAGGAGGTCTTGGAATGGATTGGTTTAGGCCCAAAATTTCTATCCTCGATCCTTTCTTTATATACGTCTCCTTCTGCAAGGGTGAAAGCTAACGAAGCATTGTCCTCCGGATTTTCTATCACTAATGGGACAAGGCAAGGTTGTCCACTTTCGCCGCTTATATTTGTTTTGACCTTGGAACCTTTGCTGGCACTTATCAGATCTGATCCTTTACTCAGAGGGATACCGGTAGGTTTCATCCGGCGTTTCATCCGGCCACCTTTGTGGACGATATCCTATTGTTTCTTACAGATCCAGTCACCTCTCTTAATAGGTTAACTGCTCTCCTGTCCCACTTTTCTGCCCACTCTGGGTTTAAGATAAATTTTTCCAAATCAGAAATACTGGGTATTCATGTACTGCCTGTGGTTAAGTTAGCAGTAGAAGGCTCCCTCCCCTTCCGTTGGGCGAATTGTTCGATCAAATATCTAGGTGTCCTTCTAGCTCCTTCTTTAGAAGATATACTTCAGCTGAATTTCTCTTCTCTCCTTTCCTCTCTGAAACAGGACTTCCTGCATTGGAACTCTCTGTATCTGTAGTGGGTAGGACACATCCACCTGGTTAAGATGATTGCCCTCCCAAAACTTCTTTATTTGTTCCAGACTATTCCATTGAAAGTGTCGAATTCACTACTTAATGAGGCTCAGTCGCTGATCCTCTCCTTTGTATGGCGGTATAAAAAACCACGCCTGCCACGCTCATTATTGTTTCAGCCTTCTTCTCGTGGTGGTCTTAGTGTTCCGAACGTAGCTTTGTATTATGCAGCGTGCCATTTGGCGATTTTGTTTGTTCTAGCTCGTGAATCCTCCCAGCAGGTTGGTTGGGTATCTTTGCTGCAACAGTTATTTCCCCGTGTCCACTTAGCCCAGCTTATTTGGTGTAGGAGACTAGATATACCTCGGGGGTGTATGATACACCTAGTCCTTGGTCACTTTCTCGCCTCCTGGCATCAACTCAATATGCAGAGATCTCTGGCCCCCTTTCCATCTCTGCATTTCTCTTTTATAGGTAATCCTATTTTCCCACTTGGGCTATCCCACGGGACATTCGCTTTGTGGTCTTTTAAAGGTCTCCACTTGCTTACATCGCTTCTTTCTGATTCCGATTTGTTATCTTTCCAAGATCTCCAATGTACACTTTCCTTCCCAGCAACGGAATGGTGGCATTATACCCAAATACGTCATTTTTTAGGCAAATATTTTAGGAGGGTGCCTATCAATGATTGTCTCACCCCCTTTGAAAAGTCCTTTGCTAAGGACCAATTTACTTTCAGGTCTATCTCTCGCATCTATAATATTTTACTGCTTCCCCTACATAGGGGTAAGTGGGCTTTTCATATCACTTGGGAACGAGATTTGGGCTAAGTATTCTCCAATGCAGATTGGAAATCTTCAATCTCCCTTACATCTTCTCTGCTGACAAATACGTCCCTCAGGACAACAAATTACAAAACTCTGATCCGATTGTACCTGACCCCTCAAAAATTGATACACATTTACCCCTCAGTCATAGGAGAGTGCTGGAGATGTCGGCTACACCGGGGCACGATGAGTCATATATGGTGGTTCTGTCCTAGTATTTGTAAGTACTGGGAAGAGATCTTTAAAGCACTAGCGCAGCTATTTCCTTGCTGTCCTTCTCCATCTCCACAGTTCTGCTGAACATGTTACCAACCAATACTGTGGCAGTTCGGTTGCCCAAATACCAGTGGTTGTTGGCTATCACAGTTGCGAAGGCCTGCATTCCACTGCATTGGAAATCTGTTCACCCTCCCACTATGGCAGAATGGAAGGGTAAACTTAGGACTATATTTGATATTGAACGATACCATGCTTCCTTCCTGGGTAAATTAGAGGAGTTCTCCCTCAGGTGGGCAAGATGGTTCGTATACTTAGGTGCGGAAGTCCATGATTCTCTACCGGATGCTGGAGTTTAATGTTGGAACTTCCTCAGGCTTGGAGTTGAGCCCTGAATTCCATGACAGGGTCCATCAAGGGTCCTTAAGGGGTTAAGGTACATTTTTCTTTTGTTCCCTTCATGTCAAACTAAAATGCACCGCACGTCCGGCAGGCACACTTTGTAGACCGTTCCCATGGAGTGCTTATTTTTACAATGCGCTATTTCGGCTCTGTTAAAGAGCCGCCTGCTTGTCCCAGGACCAGCTTAGAGCTGATGTCAGGGAAAGCGGAGGGAGAGGGGAACTTTAGCATTCTATATCTCTCAAACCATAAAAGTCTGAGAGATGGAACTGGAGTAGTTTAGTTTATTTTTCTAATAGATGCAATATTACATCCTATATAATAATTTGCTAAAACGTGTGTAACGATGCAATCATGCGCAGTAGAGACTGCCAGTGACGAGGCTGATACAGAGCGTGGGCACTCCGAAGGAGCGTCCCGCTCTGTATCAGCCGCGGCGCGGGCAGTCTCTACTGAGCATGACTGCACCGCAACCGGCTGGCACTGTATTAGCCGCGGCGTGGCCAGTCTCTACTGTGCATGACTGCCCCGCAGCCGGCTGGCAGTGGCACTGTGGCCTGTGTAATGGGCTCTTCAACTAGCTTTTTTATATAGCGACATTACTAACCCTTTAAGTGCAGAAATGATATGATGGGCCTGGCATGTCATTGAGTCCTCAAGGGGTTAACATATTAAAATGTCATCAGATTGCCAGTTTACCTTATGCTACTGTTAAACTATAAAAATCCAACGCTACTTTTTTGGATATGTAATATTAAGTGCCACGCAATACCTTTATACCATCCACTTATGAAATATACATATGGCAGGGCTGTGTATGAAGAATACTTGCAGCCGTAGACCGAGAATAAGCAACATTTGGCTCTGTAGCTGTTTTACTACAACTTGCTTCATCCTCAGCCAGCCTGTTTACAAATATTTGTCATTTCTTATTGGAAATTTGTGGCTACAGATGTCCATTTGTCAACTTATATTTAACGAACGATCATCCCATAAACACCCTCAGCGAGCAACCCATAGCAAAATCACCCTCTAGCCCAGCATACATTGTGGTCAGCTGAACCATAAGAGCATTATATGGAATTGTATAGAACACTAATATTAACATACAAATTATTCTCATATAAATGTGTATCTAGTAACATACAAAAACATATAAGCAAAAAATCCAAATATTGCTACGACTTTAGATGTTCGGCATTACATTTCCAGGATTTTGTCAGCAGGCTAAAGGGAATAAGGACCAAATTCATAAAGAAAGTAGCAGTTCTGGTTTAAACGAACTGTGTCATAGGGGACAAATAATATAATTTCCTTAATTTGATTCCTTTGATTTAATGTAATCTTTTAACCCATTGAATTGAATGCTATAGAGGTCTCCAATACATTTCAGTGGTTAAAAGCAACATTCAGATCAAGGTTTGTATGTGGGGTATTCCAAAGTTGCTTCTCTTTTACTTTCTGAATATAGGTCTATGTTCTTTTGCTGTAGTACAGGGCTGTCCAAGTTCAGTCCTCAAGGCCACCAAAAGGCCAGGATTTAAGGATTTCCTTGTCTGAACACAGGTGGGCCAATCAAAATGAATGAGCCAATGATTAAAACCTGTGCTTAAACAGGGAAATCCTTACATCCTGGCCTGTTGGTGCCCTTGAGGACTGAACTTAGACAGACCTGCTGTAGTAGAAAGTGGAGTAGATAACACTTTGGATGCTAGAAAGTTCTTAAACTCCTTAAGGAGCCATCACGGTCCTGGCATGTCCTGGTTTGGACGTGCGATAAGGACCTGTGACCCGTCATGGATTTCAGGGCTCTCCACGCGCATGCAAGCTGTTCGGGGAGCCCTGTGTCAGATGAGCAAAAAAAAAAAATATATAAGTAAAAGCTCTGTGGTCTTTAAATGCCGGCCACGAGCGAGTGCGGCCAGTTCTTAAGGGGTTAACACACTGTGAAGCAACCTGCTGAGAAAGTCTGTAGCAACCAAGGGGTTAAAAACTATTTATTTTATTTTTTTGCTCGTGTTATAGGCTAAGGAGTGGAGTGTGTGTGGCCATAAGGCAGGGGCTAGTGGTGCCTGAGATGTAAATCCAGCCCTGCCAATAATATATATAATACATATCATCATCCTAATGATAATTTGCTAGGATGTTTGTCAGATGCAATCATGCGCAGTAGAGACTGCCTGCATTCAGGAAGTCTCTACTGCAAATGATTGCATTGTGAGAGTGAGGTGACGCAAGACTGTATCGTGTGGAGCAGTGAGGTAACTGCCTCATATAAATCAAAAGACAATGCGTTGCGTACCCCTCTGGCACTCAAAGGGTTAACATTACCCAGACCTTGGCCCATGTACACGAGCTTTTACACTAGTTTTATACATAAACAACATGTATTTTAGAATTTGTTTTCCTTTAACCCCTTAACGACCGGGGGATCGGCGCCGCGACACAACTGAACGTCCGCGGAGCATTTTTTATTTTTTTTTTTCGTTTTCCAGTCCCGGACTCCCCGAACGGCGTGCAGCCGCGGGGGGAGCCCGGAACTCCATGACAGTCATATTACGTCATGGGTAGTTCAGTCGGATCGACCCTTGACGTACTATGAGCGTCAAGGGTCGTTAAGGGGTTAAACGACAAAGTCACTTTCATAATGGGGACATAACTTCTCAATGCCTGGTATAGTTTTTATTGTAACATTTATCTTTTTCTTGCATAATTACATTATGAAAATGTGTAGGAATGGAAGGAGTGTTCCAAATAAAATGTTTGTGTTTCAACTGTTTAACCCTTTCACTGCCAGTGGGGTATGTAATGCATTGCTTCACAATGTGTTGCGTACCCCTCTGGCACTGAAAGGCACTAAATGGGTTAAGGGCTAGGAACAAGTTTTTGATTAATTGTCCTAATAAGCATTTATAATATTTGATTGCTCTTCTGTCTAAAACATTAATATTAACCGCTTGAGAACCAGAGGAGTGTGCAGCACATTGCTCTGCAATGCATTGCATACTAGTCTGCTCACCAAGGGATTAACCATTTGATTTCCAGAGGTCTCTCACAAATTGTTTTTCAGTGCACTGGAGACCTCTCTAGCATTCCAGTGAGGCAATGATTCTTAAACTTTTTTTGAGCTGGAACGCTTTAGACTGAACAGAAATTTATACAGAACCCCAACAATTGAAATCTTTAACCCTCTGGATGCCAGAGAGGTCATCAGTGCACTCCTCCGTAATATGATGGAGATCTCTTTAGAATGCAAGGGAATAAGATAGTTTCAATATTAAAAACTCTTCAAAATAACATATATTTGTTAGCCATTTCTAATTAACCCTGTTTAAGCACAGGTGTTAATCACTGGCTCATTCATTTTGATTGGCCCACCTGTGTTCAGACAAGGAAATCCTAGCCTGTTGGTGGCCCTTGAGGACTGAACTTGAACAGCCCTGTACTAGCTCATTTGGTTAATTTAACAAATAAATACACTGAAATATCTCAAACTATTTTTGAAATAAAATGGCTAACAAAAATAGAGGTGATTGTGAAAACTATTTCAAAATCACCTATTTGTTACACATTGGGCGTTAACCCCTTAAGGTCTGGGGGTGGGTGGCTCTAGAGGACCACAACACTTTTTTTTTCATAGAGTGGAGTGCAGCTCTTCTGCGATCCCAGAATCCATGACGTGTCAGGACCATCAACGGTCCTTAAAGGAGCAGTAAACCTTTTTATTAAAACCTATATGTTATAGAGCTTTTCCTGCTGAGTAAAACAAGGCCATCAATGCCAATTGTTTTATTTAAATGTTAGAAATCTTCAAATAATCAGGATGTGAATTTACCGTGCATTTACTTCCTGATAGTTCTATCTCACAGGAAGTGACTCAGCAGTTTCTATCACATTCTATGGAGACCTGTATGTCATTGACTTTCATCTCCATTAGAATGTAACAGAATAACTAAATGGAATTTGACCACTAGAGGGCATTGTCAATGCAAAAAAACAAAAAAACAAAAACACAGGTTTAAACTCTAATAACTCTGGAAATATGCAACTCTCAGCAGTGGGAGTACCCTTATTTTACTCAACAGGAAATGCCCTAAATATATATGTTTTCATAAGAAAGGTTTACTGCTCCTTTAACATCCGGACAGGTTTGATGGTCCAGGCATTTCACTCATCATTAAGGAGTTAAATAAAGTGGAATTCTAGCTATTACTTAAAATAAAACATTAGGTTGGACGTTATTAGTTAACAATTACCAGGTAATGTTTTCTCTCAAATGGCTGACTTATAATGCATATTCAGAAATAAATGTAACAGAAAGCAAAATGCTCTGTGTGAAATGTTTCAGTTTCACACACTGCTGATAGGGAACCACGCACATACATTGTCAGTCACCTCAGTCATGTCCATCGTTACTAAAATATGCACCATGGAACCCCTTGCACTTCTTCACTGAACCCTGGGATCTCATGTTGAAACATAATTTAAGAACCACTGCAATGGGTTAAGACACCAATACAACGATATAATTTTGCCTCAGGATACATAACCATTTAGAGGACATTTCATCATATATTCTGTTTGGTAAGTATTTGATGTCTGTGAGGAAAATCTCTCACAAAGAGAGATCACATTTTTATCTGGCCCAGGAATTAAATGGTTTGGAGGTAAAACATCATCTCTCAGTTCTCACATTTGGAATATCATTTTACAGAGTGGTTGTCTTACTTCATTACTCACTGCTCCTGCACTTCAAACATGTCTGTTGTCTTATTGATCTTAAAAGGTCAGAAATGTTCAAGGTATCAATCTTCTCAAAATGAAGGTGTGAAACTTTCAGGAAAAAAAATAGTTTTTGCTGTTGAATTATTTTACTTTTGAATATCAACACAATGGGGCATATATACAAGGAAAAGTGAAGACATTCTGAGGCAAATCAAATATTCCTTTTTATTTATATGGGGTTTTAACCCTTTGAATGAGAGAGGTGTCCAACTCATTGCGAAACAATGCGTTGGAAAATCCTCTCACATTCATGTGGTTAAAAGACCCATTTAAATCAACAGGAATTTTGTAAACTATTAACTATCCTTCTATTGTGCTGTTGGTTTGTCCAGAATTGCTCCAATCTGCCTTTTAAACAAAAAGCAGAACATTTCTAAAGAAATGCAATATTTACTGTATATACAGCAACTGTCCCTTTAAGTCAGAGGTTCTCAATCTTTTATTGTTCAGGGCACCCCTAACACATAATCTAGAACAGTCGGGACACCCCTAACATATTTAATGTACTTTATTAAGGGCATAATGAAAGGTACGATACATAAATATACAGTTATTATTAGTTCTTACAATCATAGTAACAAAACCAAACATTGTGCAGAACAATTTCTATTAATCTTTATTTAAAAGTCCATCATTGTTAGTCTTCATAGACAATGTGGGGCACCCTAAGATGATGTCCATGGCACACCAAAGTGCCACGGCACCCTGGTTGAGAATCACTGTTTTAAGTACTATGTGAGTGGGAGTCTATGACGTTTATATAGTTAATAGTGGTATTTATTTGTTTCTGTCAGCCTTTGTTTCTTATTTTATATTAGCACTTGGCATTCTAATAGCTAATCATCCTATATAATAATTAGCTAAATTGTCAGAAGCCGTCAAGCGCAGTAGAGACAGATGCGCGCTGCAGTCATGCACTCTACAGACTTCCCTCACCTCAGCAGATATGGAGCGGGGCTCTGAATTCAGACCGTAGTCCCCAACTACGGTCTGAACTTGGAGCACCCCGCTCTGTATCAGCTGCGGTGCAGGCAGTCTCTACTGTGCATGACTGCACCGCGGCAGTTGCTGGGCTGCACTGTGTATGTACACGGTCTCTTCAACTAGTATTGGAATATTGTGAGAGACCAATATATCGTTTCATATACATTTGTCCTGTTTAAATGTGAACTATTCTCTTTTCAAAACATGTTCATTCATTCATTCAACAAAATTGTATTAATGAGCTTATTATAGCCAATCACAAATATCCCCCATAGAATTTATAATCTACTAGTTGAACAGCCCGTTACACGGGCCACAGTGCCTCTGGCAGCCGGTCGCGGGGCAGTCACGCGCAGAGGAGACTGCCTGCACCGGGGCTGATACAGAGCTGGACGCTCCTTTGGAGCGCCCAGCTCTGTATCAGCCCCGGCGCGGGCAGTCTGTACTGCCGCACGCGCAGCAGTGTCTACTGCGCATGTCGGGCATTACACACAACTTAGCGAATTATTATATAGGATGTGAGACATTGCATAAGTCATTATGGAATGTGTTCCAAAAATTAAAGAGGAACAATTCTGGAGCAAACCATCTAGAACAAAGGAGAGACAATATAAAAGCAAACTTATTTAAATGGTGCCTTTAAATCCTCGAATGCTACAGGTCTCCAATGCATCGCATTGCAATGTTTTAGAGAACTCTATCTTTCACGGTATTAAAAATTACATTTAAATCTGGGAATCTGAGGGATTTTTATTTGTTCCCTATGATACAGTTGGTTTGCTTGAGCCAAACCTGTGGGAAATAGGAGAGTTTCATTTGTAAATTTAACCCTTTGAGTGCCAGAGGGGTACGGAATGCATTGCTCTGCAATGCATTCCGTACCCCTCTGGCACTCAAAGGGTTAATTCCAGGTTGTATTACTACATCCCAAAGGAAAACATATACATTTAAATAGCTGGAATAAAACCAGTTTTTGGACAAAACAGGAGAAAGAATATACACATGGTGTTGCTGCACATCCAGATTTACCAGGGCCAGTTCTAGGGTTAGCATGGCCAGGTGCAAAATAATTTGCACAAAAATATTTAACAATTCCCTTGCTATTTATTTAACCCCTTCAGGACCATTGACGTGCCAGGACCTTCACGGCTGTCTTGCACTTAAGGACCAGTGACGGTCTTGGCACATCATGGAATTCAAGGGTCCCTGTGTGGCTGCACACCGTTCGGACACCCCCGAATCCAATTGCAAAAAAAAAAAATTCCCCGTGGTCCTTAACTGCGGCCATGTGGCTTAAGGGGCTAATGAGTCTTACAGTATTTACATACAGTATGGTAAGCAATATAATGGACACACCCTTCTCAAAACACACACACACACACACACTCTTCCAAACCACTACAGGAGGCAAAGCAGGGCAATAGTCCATTACAGCAGGGCAATACAGGAAACCAGCAGGGCAACACAGGAGACCAGCAGGGCAATACACCACTCAGTACACGACACAATTAGCCCTTCCACCCCCAGTCTTTTCCCCTGTCTGCCTCATACAGTACTTGCCCTCTCTTTCACCTATTTTATTTCTCCCTCCCAATTCCCTCTTCTCTTTCCCCTTCTCCTCCAGCTCTCTTTTTTCTTCTGTCTCCTCTCTAATATATTTAATCCTCCTCTCTCTCTTCCCCAGCCCTCTATTTCTCCTTTCATCATCACCTTTGTGAAAACTTACACTGCAGCCTCATTCCACTGTCCACTGGTAGTGCACACTTCCCACTGGACAAGTAACACATCATAATGATAACTCCCCATCTAACTTACAGTGGGAAGAAAGTCCTAGTAGCCTATATGAATTTTGCCCTTGTGACATTGTTCAAGAGATACCATCTTTAGTCAGTCCTGTATGCCATGTCCATGGAGGCAGACATAATCTCTACTAGCAGGACCACAGGACACAAACTCTGCTAACTGTACTTGGCAATTTTAATCCTTTAGGGACCATGGTGTGCTTTGCATTGCCTTGCAATGTATTGCACGCCTCTCTGGTCATTAAAGGATTAAGCGGACTCTTGCACTCTGGCTGTTTCAGTTTAAAAAAACTGCCAACCAATGTCATGTGCTTCTTCATAGACATAACATGGAGAACTGATTGAAGGTGTTATCTCTTGAACAGAGATAAAAGAGCAAAATTCATAAAGGCCATTAGGATTTTTTGCCCATATTAAGATAGGGAAGGGGATTATTATTAGGAGGTGTTACTTCTTTGTATAGGATCTGCTAGAAACCTTTATAGCTCTTTAATATACTTCCTGAAGCCAGCTGGATCATTTGGATTGAATTCATTTTTGTTCAACTTGAATACAAAGTAAAATAAAACTTCAGAAACAAGCCTAAAGATTTTTTCCAATTGAAGCAGACATTTTTTTCTGTGACGTGCATTCACCCTTTGAACTTTAGTTAACAGTGACACCATTGTTAAACAATTTATGGTATCTTCAATAGGAGAAAACTGCCCAGCAGAAGAACCAGTGGACAGAACTTGGTTATTTTGGTGAACCGTGAAAATGTAAGTTTAATCAGAAAACTGTTCTCAAACAAAGAACTATTTGTCTCTCCCTCATCTTGTGCTGGAATGAGCACAAATCATCAGGTACTTCCAGCATGTTTATAGAAGGTATCAGGTGCAAAAGAATTCTCCATGAACACATCTGATATATTCTATCATCTCTGTGTCACATGGAGATATTTTATCACTGCTTCAATCAGTAAAAAAGAAATATAACTTCCGGCTCACAAAGAGCTTTAAAAGAATCTTCTAAAAACAATTCAGATGACTATTTCGTTCCTAAAAATAACTGAGATCAAAGGACTCATTTTAAGGGTAATCCATTTGATATCAGGGTGCCTTGATCATGGCAAGGCTTTGTCAATTACTTCAAGGTTTATTGGGCCATATAGAGGAACAGCTCTGAAACAAGCCAACTGCACTATAGTGAACACACAAACATTCTTAAAGGGGATCTATCACCCCAATACAAGTTTGTCTAAAAAGTTAGTTTATATAGCGATTAGCTGGAATAATGGTTTCATTGTTTTTTTAAATCATTATTTGGCCGAAATTAAATGTTTGCGCCTTCCTTCCGGACAGACTTGGGGTACAGATCTGCACCGCAGTTTGTCACTCTTCTTCTGTTTCCTCCCTCGATCCAGCCTCTTTCGATGACGAAGGATTTCTGCATGTAAGCTGGAACGCTCTCACTGGCCAGAGAGCTCTCCAGTTTACAAGGAGAAATCCCCTGTCATCGGAGAAGGCTGGGTTGAGGGAGGGGAGCAGTGGAAGAGTGACAAACTGCGGTGCAGATCTGTACCCCAAGTCTGTCCGGAAGGAAGGCACAGGGTAATCTTTACACGTTTAATTTCGGCCAAATAATTATTTAAAAAAAAAAATGAAAACAGCATTCCAGCTAGTCGCTATACAAACTAACTTTTTAGACAAACTTGTAGGGGTGATAGATCCCCTTTAAAACACATGTTGATATTGTAAGGCTTTTACTAGTAAGTAAAACAAGGGCACTGTCATTTCTGTGCAACATTTTTTACAAAGTTATTACAGCTCAAACTGATTTTTGTGTTCTATTAGACTGTTAGCAACAGTACTCCCTGAGATCCAGAAAGCTTTACAATTTTGCCCCTTTGAGTCTTAGGCAAAATAGCTTTTTAGATTGTGTTGACAGCTGTATGATGGACATTTATCTTTAACCCCTTGAGGACCAGACTAGTGTGCATTGTGCACCCCTCAGGTCATCAAGGGGTTAACTATGGCCAATGTCTGGTCACCCAGAGCTTTCATGTTTGTAGTGTGGCAAGCAAGTAACCTAACGGGTATCTGTATTCATAGCACATCTGTACCACTCTATTAAAAACAATATTAACAGAGCAAACCATACGCTACATACGTTACGTTACGTAACATACTTACGTAGTTGAATATGACAACTGCGTCATTAAACAAATATGGATGAATAAAGTATAACGTCCCTTTTAGTCAGTTTTTTCATATTCAAATGACCAAACTGTACACCTTGGTGGAGGTAGCGCTACTTTTATTGACCTCTTATGATTTAGGATAACTCACTTATAGCCGCAAAGATAGGGTGTACTGCAATGTTCTGGGACTATGGTGAGGTCAGGCCAGAGACCACATGAAACTGGAAATACAGTGCCTGCTGGGCACATCTCTAGTGTTATACAGTTGGAACATCCTTGATCCAGAAGTACTACAAACCAGCTAACGAGACTTTGAAAACTACCTGCCATGACAGAGCTCAAAATATCTCCTACCACTACCTCCTCTGATGGATAAGCTTATCAGATTATTGTCTTCTAGATATAATAGCTCTTTATCCTGGAATCCACAGGGGGTTTCTTTAAACATCACCATCTGCTCTTACACACTTTGAGGACTGGAAGCCATGGGATGGGAGCCTTGTGGCTACCTGCAATCATCTTTTAGTCCTAGAGATCCACTTATTGGGGGTCCTGGTCCTCTCACCTGCTGCTTCATTAATAGAAGTGGGTACTCATGGGTTCCAAGAGTCCTTAAAACCTATTTGTTGTCTTGATTTCCCTGTCCAGAAAGATAGATAACTACATCAGCTTTTTATTGGCTGAAGCCTAATGACTAACATCAAGTGGAAATAATAGCTGCTTATTTATGGAACCTACCAAGAAATAAATTGGTTTAAAGTACCAATAAGGAAGCAGCAAAATGAAATCAGTTCCCCTTTGGCAGAGATTGTTTAAGTTGACAAGAACAGTGCTCATCAACTAACCATATATACACAGGCCAAATTATGTGCCAAATTAACCATAGGAAACAAATAAAATTTTCCAATGAATTACATAAGAGTTTTAAATACCAATTAAATCATTGGAATCATTTATGTGTTATCTGTAATGAAGCAGATTTGACGCAGAATAGCTGCACTTTTGACTTGAACATACTAGAGTACATGCACTTAAAGGCAGACTGAGTTTGGGCGCATTATAGATACAACAGTCCACTTGTCCTAGGGACCATGCCCTGTGTGCACCTATATACTAAAGGCTTGCTTGAAGCCTTAGTATATAAGTGGATTTCAGGGTCAAGACTGGCTATGACTTCCCACTGGAGGTTCAGTTGTGAATCGAGTGTCAGAGAAGCAGTCAGGCCATAAGCCTGTTCCCTTTGTCTCTGTATTAGGCAGAAAAATTAAAACAATTCAAAATTAATAACCAGATTGCCATATTACCACAGTAGTTGTTACATAAGAAAACACCACACCAAGAATGCACTAATCAAAAAGTAAATGTTTTCCATAAGTTTCTCTTATGAAACAGTGATATGGCTACAATATTATAAACATTCAAAACTCAAATATGTCCTGGTCAAGATGGCTTTTATAAGCCTTCCAAAATATAAAATTCATCAAGTTGCAGGCCAGTTTGCACCTAGGGGCAGGCCAGTCCACCCACAATCCAACAAAAATGGCTTAGTGCATGGCCCCACAGCCCACTGAGTATATGTATGAGGAAAATGAGTGAGATGGACAGTAGGTCTTTTAGTTTAGTTAATTTAGTTCTTCTGCAGGTATTATTCTTATAAGATATTTACATTTTTACAAATGCATCTATAGAAACGTCTTCCTGCACAGTGTCCGATATAATTCTATTGCAGATGGGTTACACTGACCTTCTTTACTCTGCAAAAGAATTTTTGCAGGAGATTGGTATAGAAAATGTGATAACTTTATGGGCTGAGTAGACTTAGAGTGCCAGCAGGAAACTGGTAGAATAAAAGTGATACATTTTTTGGGCTAACTGAGTAGCTTTAGAGTGCACGCTTTCAAGACAACATGTCTCTTCTTCAGGCATATTATAGCACTATAACATGCCTGATGACGAAAACCAAGTTGTCTTGAAAGCGTGCACTCTAAAGCTACTCAGTTAGCCAAAAAAAGGTATCACTTTTATTCTACCAGTTTCCTGCTTTCTCCACTGTTAACATGGTATCCCTTTTGCCAATAATGTTTATAAACTTTGCAAAGATTTATGAAGTGGTGAGAAAAACACTTCAAATATGTCTGTAAAATTAATGGTGTACTAAAGAGCCTATTTATCAAACAGAGAGAATTGTGGCAACTTTGGCGGGTCAGAGAAGGTCTGGAAAATGCGTCCCACTTGAATTTTTACAGAGTTGAAATACAGTATCTCTGTTTCCATTGAGTTGGGCTCAACACCATGTTGATACTTTAACTTCTAATAGTTCATATAAATTAGACTTTTCAATCCTTTAACAGTCTTCTGTTTATCTCTCTTTTATGCCTAATGAATTCATGATTTGTGAAAGAATGTGAAAGGGACTTGAATTCAGTGTGCTGGTCTCAACAGATGTAGACATGTTGAGAACATTTAGAAATACCTTCTGGAAAGTTTGAAAGATAAAGCTTATCTTTCTGCCTAACATATGAAAGTGCATGCTAGGCATGGGAAAAACTGTATGCGATAAGTGTAAAGAGTATTATCAAGACAGAAACTGCTTCCAACTGCCTGTTAAAAAAGAAAAATGTGCATCTAGTCCATCCAAATCACTGCTGTTAGATGTATCTACCTTATGTGTCAATGTTTGCCCCTCTTTCCAAGTTGCATTTCATTCAGAATCCTGATACTTATACAAAAAACAAATATCTGTTCATCTCAGCTCCCCCATAAATTTCCTTACTCGTGTGCAAATATTCCCCTACACGCTATCTGCGCTCTTCGGTTCTCATGCACCCTCATAACGTCCTCTGATGCACGTGCCATATCAGACTTTCACTCAGCTTAATTAGTTGCATGAGCTCTTTGAAAATACTCCTCTAAATACAAACCTTTTCCCAGACTTAGTTCCTTCACTCTCTTCTGGTTCCTTAACTCTCTTCTGGGTCCAACTGTTCCCCTTGCCTAACTTTATTTTGCCTTTCACTTTCCCTCTCTTATGTTTCCAAACCCTCTAGATCAGGGCTTAAAATTTGAAGTTCTTTGCAACTACCCAGACCTGAAAATTTGCTTGCCACTACAAGCCATAGCATACCCACCAGGACTGAATTTCTACTCACCAGGGCTAAATTTTCACTCACCATTGGCTAGTGGTGAGTGGAAATTTTGAGCCCTGCTCTAGATTGTAAGCTGTCATGAGCAGGGCCCTCACTACTGTTTGTTTCAGCCAGGTTTTGAATTGCATTGTATGTTCTCACCCCATTTTTTTACAGTGTTATACAAGAAACAATAGAAAATAATGATTATTAAAAAAGAAAAAATTCACATTAAAACTACTTTACAGTTTTCAATCATGAAAAATAATGGAGGGAACACAGAGTTTAAGTTCAGTGACCTATTACCCCTGAATATCAATATTTTTCTAAGACTGATTAAGAATTGCAACATATCCTTTAACTTAATTGTATTCTTTTAATTTTCAACTTTTTTTTTAATTAAATTTGGTTTGATTAAGCACACTTATTACATTTTGTTATGATTGAACAGGCATACTTTGCATGCTTGACTGAGCACACATATTTAAAATGGTATTATTATCATCCTTATAATTATTATGCTTTACTTGTAAACATATAAAATATTGAAATATTATTTGATTTAATTTCGGTTATACTCAACCAAAAGCCCTTTGGATTGTTGATTGACTGATGACTCATATTTTTTTATTTAGTCATTGTTTTGATCAATTAAATCTGCAAAGACAAATTGTCATTGATTGTTTAAATGTTTGAATCAATTAAAACACTTTCCATTTATGTGGTATTTGTCATCCACCTGCTTGAGGGCTATGTTTGTTTAAGTTTTCATAATAGTTTTTAGAATATTTATGCTTGATCAGTAAAAAGTATACTTTATTTGATTAAGGCCTCTACCAGCCAACCTTTGCCTCATAACCCAGAGACATGAGAATTATAATGCTTTTCTATATACTGGGAATTCTCAGGGCTATTACTCTATGTATACTTAAACTGTATATTAGATTCAGCCACAGGTATATTCTGTCATTCACAGAATAATCACAATAATACAAGTTACCCAGGTGATTCAATCAACAGTATTATCAAGTAATCTAAATAAGTTGTCAAGGTTTTGCTGAGCAGCTCTATTCTGCCTATTGATTCTGATGTCTGAGCTATCAAGTTCTCTGCTATCCACTGCTGTTGTCTTCTGAGTTTCTGGCTCAGTCTGATCAGCTGACCTCTCTGATTGCTCACTAAATAGCACCAGATGAAAAGAACTGGATACAAAATAAAAACAACACAGTTTCATTCACCTCTAAATGTGGAAACGGGATTAAAAAAACCTCCCCTACAAGAAAGATGAAAAAGTTGAACAGCACAGTGGCTCAGTGGTTAGCAATGAGTTTGTATGTTCTCACTGTGTTTGCGTGAGTTTCCTCCCACACTCCAAAAAACATACTGATAGGTGAATTTAGATTGTGAGCCCCAATGGGGACAGGGACCAATATGAGTGTAAAGCGCTGCGTAATCTGTGTGCGCTATATAAATAAAGAATTATTATTATTACTATTGGATCGCGGAGACAAAGCTACAGCTGAGCTGACCTCAAATAGGTACATACAAAGAAACAATACTGATAACAATCAATCAGTTACAGTTCTCCATCCATATGCTATGTATATAACGCATCCAGGTTAAAACCTCATGGATACTATGCACGTCGGTCCCAATCCCAAGTATATATAATAACCGGGTACAGCCTACAGAGCCCACAAAAGTACACATACGCCGCAATATAATACAAGCTATTGAAATACCCACAATAGGGGACTGATGGATATAAAGGGAGTTCAGGACAAAGAATTCATCACAAATAATAGTAGGGAAAAAGAAGTCTAAACTATTCCTAAAATGTATATAAACATCAGATTTATTCTAACTCACAATTATTTTTGGTTTGACTCAGTGTTCTTCCTCCAGATATTAGGATCTGCAATGAGCACACAAGTTATTAGTAAGTCCAAGTGAAGACGGCAGTGGGAAGTACTTTCTCTAGGATTATTGTATTGCGGATAATGGTATATCTGGAAAATTATTAGAATATATATACCGGAATAATCCGATTGACACCATCTCCACTTGCCAATAAGTCTTGGCATAAAATAAATATCATCCAACTTAAACTAATATTTCTCCTTGTCTTCTGATGATTAACACGCATTTAAGATTGTAAAAGTGGACGTTTCCATCATATCACTATCAATGTAGTGGCTGAATATTATCTCCCTATTAAGTGTACACCAAAGTAGACAATAAGGGATTAATTGACATCTATATTTTTATGAGCTCAATATATATATATTTTGTCCAATACCGCAAATAATTTATGTATTTTATATAATAAATAGTTTTATTTGGTTATTTGCATGTGTCATTGAATTATTAACAATTGTCCAATGGCATGTGCGAGTATACATTTTTGATTCAACACTGTGTGCCCTATTTCTTATATATATTTTAGGAATAGTTTGGGCTTCTTTTTCCCTACTATTATTTGTGAGGAATTCTTTGTCCTGAACTCCCTTTATATCAATCAGTCCCCTATTGTGGGTATTTCTATAGCTTGTATTATAGCGCTGCGTATGTGTACTTTTGTGGGCTCTGTAGGCTGTACCCGGTGCCCGGTTATTATATATACTTGGGATTGGGACCGCTGTGCATAGTATCCACAAGGGTTTAACCTGGCCATTATACACATAGAATATGAATACAGAATTGTAACTGATTGATTGTTATCAGTATTGTATTTGTATGTACCTATTTGTGGTCAGCTCGGTTGTAGCTTTGTCTACACGATCCAATATTGAACTTTTTCATCTTTCTTTTAGGGGAGTTTTTTGATCCCTTTTCCACATTTAGAAATTAATGAAACTGTGATTTTTTTTTGTATCTAGTTTTTTTCATCTGTTGCTATTTAGTGGAGAGGTTTCAGGGAGTTTTTCTCCTCTAGAGGATGAATTAGATTGTTTTTGTTTTGCAGTGACGTTAGTTAGAAAGTGAGAGGACTCACGGAATTGTGGTCATATACCAATAAGTGTGTATAATAGTCAACTATACAATTTGGCTTTCTATGTTTTCATAAATAATAACATTATTTTTAACATTATTTTGGGCGCAGTAACATCTTTTCTGTATATATTTTTATGTAATAACACATAACGTGATGGAGTTAGTTTTTATTTCATTGCAGCCCTTCCTAATTATATATATATTTATATTTTTTGAGGTTGTGCAATTTAGTAGATTATATTTTATATATAAATTCAGCACTTAAGTGTAGCACATTTAGTTACATATTTTGATTTCTAGTTTGGATTATATCCCACTTGTACAAATATTTGGAGATTATAATACCTGTTTGATCTATTGAGCTGGGAAAGTTAACCCCTAAAAGGACTATAAGAAGAGTACTCGAACCTCTGAGGTAGAGGAGAGACTACACAACAGACACCTGGGGAGACTAGCAGATTGAAGGAGTGCAGATAAAGTTCTACTTGAACGTAAGTGGATGCTTTTGATTTATTCCTATCCGGATATATGAAGGTGACATTAGTTTTCCTTTCTTCCACTCTGTTTAGGGATCGATTGCTGTTGGACAATTGAACGTGTGGAGGTCAGGAAGGATAAGCGAGGAATAAGGATTTCAGTTGCTGGTTAAAGTACATGAATATGTGAGTGGATATTTGCATTGTTGATATTGAAGCGGGACCAATTCTAAGAACATTTCTCTTCTTTCTTTTTTGTATATTCCTGGGAGCCTGAAGAAAGGAATACTGTCCGGGTGTCCTGGAAAGGAACTGTATTACCTCTAATGTATTACTATGTATTGGTTGAGATTGTACTTATTTAGATTACTTAATAATACTGTTGATCGAATCGCCTGGGTAACTTATGTATTAAATAGCTTTTCTGCTGCCAAATAAGTTAATCTTTATCAGACTTTCCTGTTTTTCCTTATAATACGCAGTTTAACCCTGTTTGTTCCCTTTTGAAAGAAATGTATCTAATCTTCTCTTAAATGTATCCATTATATCTGACATAACCACATCCTTGGGCAAGGAATTCCATAATTTAACAGATCTTAGTGTAAAAAACCCTTTCCTCTACTGAAGTTGAAATCTCATTTTGTCTAACTCCCTGGTTATTTGATCAGGTCTTGGGATGAATAGCTCACAAGTGAGCTCCTTGTATTGACCTCTCACATACTTGATCAAAAGTTATAGGGCTGGATTCTGTTGCAGGTGATAAATGTTACCTCCCGTTTAATCAAACATTTTCCTGCTAGTGTAAAAACCTGTGTACACGGGCCAAGGTCCGGGTGATGTTAACCCTTTGAGTGCCAGACACTCAATGGGTTAAGAGGCCTGGCCTTCTCTGCGTCCTGTCACCGACACAGTCATGCACTGTAGAGACACAAAATGCTCCCAGCACAGAACTCCCAGCATTCCTACACCTCCCAGCATTCTGTGCTTTTGGGCAGTCTCTGCTGCGCATGACGGCTTCTGACAAACATCCTAGCGAATTATTATATAGGATTGAAGTCTATGGGGAAACCTGGAGATAAAAGCAGTGATAAAATTAGTACCTTCAATAGAATCCAGCCCATATTATACTCTGTGAATACATTTGATAAACACATTAATTTGCCTAGGTAGGTATCCTTCAACCAATAGTCAGGTGTACATAGCTATTTATTTTTTGCATTTTATCAGCAGTTTCCTGTATACAGTGATCTCAAGTCTGCCTCTAGGTCACACCTCCTCAGAATAAACAATACGCTTCGTTAGACCTGATAGACTCACAAGGGACCTTAGTTGTCATCATATTGATATGCATTGAATCTGCAGCAACTAGCAAAAGACTAAAACAGAGATCAAATGCAAACAAAAATATTAATTAGAAATAAATAATTACTGTGTGAATGACACCTATCTAAATAATTTATCCTGATTATTTAATTAAGAATCATTTATTCTTATGGAATAGTTTCCCTTTAATGTTGCAACAAGTTCTTTAATTAAGGTGTCCAGACCTTCCCTGTAACACAGGATGTTTAGTAACATTTCATGCTGTAAAGCAGTGCTTTCCAAACTGTGTGTTGTGACACGTTAGTGTGTCGGCTGCAGTGTGCAGGTGTGTCACAGGCAAAGGTGCCGTTTACACAGCTTGAGATTGTCATTCAACCCAAGCACGAGCTACAATGGGAGCTGAGATAAAACACTACTACTTAATGGTCGCATTTACACAGCGGGAGATTGCCTCAGTGTGCTGCATACAGCTGGAGCGCCACAAAAAATTTGTAACAGCTGGAGTGCCTCTGTGTGCTGCATACATAATATGTATGCAGCACATGGAGGCACTCCAGCTGTTACAAATCTTTTGGCGGTTCAGCTGTTAAAATCTTTTGACATGCCACCTCCTCTATACCTCTGCCCTCTCTTTGGGCTGCCAGGCTGGAGTGTCCCCGTGCACCGAGGCTGCCTGTCACATGGCTGCTGCTTCTGCTTGTGGTGCTGATGAGACAGGACAGACAGACAGTACTTCTAAAATCAGTTATACGCTATCTATTTAATAATGTGACATGAGAATCTTGCTTATATGTAGTGCAACGTTCTCATGTCGCCCTTTTAAAAACCACACGACATGCTTAATGCCTTCCGCAGTATGAATGAAAGGTTTTCATGAGATATGTTGTATCCCCATACATCTTCTTATTACAATTTATATATGTGTCTGTATCTCTTATAAGGGATTATTAGTTCAACCTCCAGTTTGCTAGCAAAAATTAATTACTGTGTCATGAAATGATGCATGTCTAAAAAGTGTGTCACCAACATGCAAAGTTTGGAAAGCTCTGCTGTAAAGGAATCAAATCTGTCCTGCAGCATCAATACATATAGGTAGGTCCTGCTTTAACCCTTTCAGTGCCAGAGCCATTGAGTACCCCTCTGGCAGTGAAAGGGTTATGGTATAGATCTGGTAACCTAACCTTGTATAAAATATAGATTTTTTTTTAACATTAGTGACCCTTTAACCCTTGGAGTGCTAAAGGGGTGCACAATGCATTGCAAAGCAATGCACTGCATAACCCTCTGGTACCCAAAGGGTACAATGAGAACTGTACCCTAGGACAGTATTTGGCAACATAAATCCTCAAGGCACACCAACAGTTGATGTTTTTAGGGTAACCCTTATTAATCACAGGGGAGTAATCAGTATCTCAGTTGTGATTGATCTCTCTATGCTTAATTATGGCTATCCTGAAAACACTGCCTTCTGGAGTGCTTTGAGGACTGTGGAGTTGGGAAGCATGTCCTAGAAATAAGTAGCTCTTAATTACCAAGGTAGGTGTCCTTCATATAGGTCGCATATATCTATATATCTGTGTATCTCTCTGTCTCTTCTCTGTATCTCTCCCTCTCTCTCTCTGTATTGCTGTCTCTGTATTGCTCTCTCTCTCTCTCTCTCTCTCTCTCTCTCTCTCTCTCTCTCTCTGTATCTTTGTAAATATCTCTCTGTGGGCTAGATTCTATTGCAGGAGATATATGTTAACACCCATTTTATCAAACATTTTCTAATTGAAGTCTATGGGGAAAACTGGAGATAAAATCAGTGATAAAATTAGCACCTGTAATAGAATCTATCTCTGTCTCTCTCTCTGTCTCTCTCTCTCTCTCTCTCTCTCTCTCTCTCTCTATATATATATATATATATATATATATATATAAATAATTGCATTATATCTGCATTATACTTTACATTATATTGAAATCTTCCCTTGGTTCAAAATTGATCACAACGCACAATGGGCTTCAATAGTCTTGAATGAATCGTTTGGTTCAGATTGTAAATCAAAAATAACAAACCAGACTACAACAGAAATCAAAAGTACAAAATACTACCTGAATGAGGGATGCCTATCTAGGTAAGTTTTTCCATTAAACAGGAGCCACTTATACCTAGGTTATAGGTCCCCTTTAAATATAGACGCTAATTCATAACATACAATTAGTCAAAGAATAAATATCACAAATCTTTACAAATACAAGAGTAAAAAGTAGCTTTTGTGATGAAAAACTGGATATGTTTGCTTTTTCTTTCTTTTTAACCCCTTGGTTGCTATGCAGTGCTTTAGAGACACATCCACCAAGCTAAGGGTTAAATGCTGTAACCATACCACTAGAGTTCATTGATTTAATAACTTTGTTGAAAAGTGGCAAGCATTACCTGTACACTATAACATAAAATCCCACGTTGAAACATTTCTTCTCCTGTGAGCTTTGTTTGTGCCCATGCCAGCTAAACACTAGGGGCTAGATTCTATTGCAGGTGCTAATTTTATCACTGCTTTTATCTCCAGGTTTCCCCATACACTTCAATAGGAAAATGTTTCATAAAATGGGTGTTAACATTTATCTCCTGAAATACAATCTAGCCCTATCTGTCATGCCTGTTCTGTGATCCATTATCTGTTTGGATCTGGCTGAATGTCAACCTTGTGAGTACCAGAGGGGTGTACATTGGGGACCTCTATGGAGCTCAAAGTTATTCACATCATACACCAGATAAAGATATTAAAATTCTATTACAATTGTCACATTCATTCTTCCATTTTAGATCTTGTCTATAAGTACAGCTTACAGCTAGTTCTATCACAACATAGGTATAAGTCAGGAAGGGTAATCCGTGGACTACATAAGAATGCTTTAATATATTCAACAATAAATCTCCATTGCATATTTCAGCTGCTCTTTTCTTTGCCTTGGAGGTAATCCCTGTGAAAAGAAAGAAGGTCCTTTTGTGGGTCTTGCACATCGCAAATCCTTCCAAGTAAAAGAAAAGCCATGTTGAAGTTGCTATGGAGCTTCATTCAGACTTTGGGCAATCTAAGTCGTTCCTGAGAGAAGATTATTCTTCATTTGAAGTGAGTGTTAACCTGACAATGAGCCTGTGTGGCACAGGATTAGTCAGCAAAGGGTGACCTATTCATGCAAGTGTTGTGCTTCTCTAATCTTGGAGTTACAATTGAATAGTCACTGATCCTTGTGATACACAACATAGTCAAACCAAGAATGTCCTATTTTTCTTTCACATCCACAGATAAAGAGAGTGGTATTAATATTCCATCTAGAGGAAATTTCCTCATTAGCCAATATTCTGTTCACAGTCAGAGTGGGTATAGCTGCTATTATCTTCTACTTTAACTAATATTGTTTTATCTCAAATATAGAACTATTGGCACAGCAATGCTTTGGAGACCTCGTTAGCATTCAAGTAATTAATTCTTGTTTTATGTCAAACCAACTTCAACATAGTAAACAAAAATAACTCTGAGGATCAAATCCTTACGTTTATCAATAAATAACATGTAACTTATTATAGATAACAAACAGCGGGGTTTATTTACTTGTTTCTGACCAACACCATGATAAGCTTGCCTGTACCATCAAGGCACCCCAGATTTAGGCAAGTCCCTATCTGCCTCAATACAAGTGAACATGTATTTAGTATAATGCAATTAAAAAGCAGTGATACCACCTTACTTGTGCTGTGAGCAAAACCCTTGTGAAGGGGACAAGGGAGGTATTTCTACCTTGACTAATTAATGCTAACACGAGAGGATGAACTAAAACCTCCAAAAATACATACAAATATATAATATGCAGATTCCTGGGGAGCTCAAAATAGCATTTTCAATAGTATTTAAACAGTAGACTTGAGCATGGCAAAAATTTTTTGTAAAATTTGATTTTGGACAATTTTTTTTTTTCCATTCAGAGGATCCGAATTTCAGACTGGACCTGTTCAACTCCGACGAAATTCACCAATAGTCCGAATTACTCGGCCAAATTAAAAAAAACCTTTAAAATATTAAATAAAAATTAAAATTAAACAAATAAAAATAAAAAATACATTAAAACTAAATTAATAATAATAGTAAATCTCTAATGAGACAGGAAGGGGTATTTTATAAACCCCTGCACACTTATTAACCCTTAATAGGGCAACTATGGGGTGAGTGGCAGCAATGTAACATGGCTATGTGATACAAATGAATATACAACAAACACACAAAATAAAGCCCTGCGCTCAAACTCCCACTACTCCTGGGCAGAAGCAATGGCTATAGTATACATCAGCCCAAAATACACAGTACAAAAAACAAAGAGTTACCTGTGCTCTGTCCCAAATCCCTATGCACATTTAAACAATTGGAGGCTTTTAGTTTCACTCCAATGACCATTTGAATGTAAGCTCACCTGCTGCGCCAAGGCAAGCCTCATAGGTGATTCTATCAGGACAATTAAATTATTTTGAATGACTTTTCTTAAGCTGCACCCATTATGTAACACATTATTATTGTGTTTTTTTTATTTTGTAATTTTTAATTTTTTTTATTAAATAAAAGAGAATTTATATATGTATATGTCACATCAAATTAAAGGGTTAGTAAACTAAAAAAAAAAAGTTTTTTGCATTTAGAACAGCTTAAAAAGTTGAGCTAAACGCAAAACAACGTATCTCTCAAACTGCTATGGTTTGAGAGATACAGGCATTTAAAGTTCGATGTCCCCTGCTAATAGCTGTAAAGCTGTCAGCAGGAGATCCGTGTCGGTCGACACGGGGGCTCTGCAGCAGAGCCACAATCGCGTTATTGACAACAAATCCATTCATTGGAATGGTCTAAAATGTGTGCTTGCAAACCAGGCACACATTTTAGACCATTCCAATGAAGGGATTGGTTGTCAATAACGTGATTGCGGCTCTGCTGCAGAGCCTCCGTGTCGAGAGACACGGATCTCCTGCTGACAGCTGTAAAGCTGTCAGCAGGAGACATCGAACTTTAAATGCCTGTATCTCTCAAACCATAGCAGTTTGAGAGATACTTTTTTTTGCATTTAGCTCAACTTTTTAAGCTGTTTTAAATGCAAAAAACTTTGGTTGGACAAACACATAGCAAAAATGCCAAAATTGCTTGTGTCCTTAAGAGTTTAATATCTGCATTTTGCATGAACTGTAAAGCGCCTGTTTTACCAGATCTATTTTTAGCAGCATGTAGCAACATTGTAATAGTTTCAGGCGGGAAAGCACTGTGCCATCTATTTTTAGTATCATGTAGCAACATTGAAATAGTTCCAGAAGGGAAAGCGCCGTCGGAATTTCCGAAATTTACACCGAAATTTCGGACTCGGACCGTTTCGGATTCGGAAATTTTTTTGTGGATGGGTCTTGGCTTTCTGAAGGTCTGAATGATGACGAATACGCCTTATTCTCCCAAATTCAGATAATTGGCCAAACCGAATCGCACAAGACTATTAAATAGTTATATTTGAGAGTAGTCAGGAGAGCTGCAAGAACTATATCTTGACTACATAGGTGAAAAATAAGAATTCCCATTGTTTTAAATTGGGTTTTAACTCCCTTGCATGCTAGAGAAGTCTGCATTATATTGCAAAACAATATACTGCAGACCTCTGTAGCTTCCAAGATGTTAAAAGTCTAATTTAAAGCAACAGTAGACCCATATAAGCTAAAGTAGTTAAATGTAGTCTCTGTATCCTTGACTATCACTAAACTGTTCCAGGAGCGCAGAGTTTAATACCTTAATGCATGGCTGATCCGTTAAGACTAGTCAGAAGGCCCCTTCTTTTCTGTGATCAGCAACGTGAGCTATGGGAGTTGGTACTGATGTCTCAAGCCCCATAGAGCCAGTATACTTGACCCAAGAGTGATTTTATCTCTCAACAAATGCACTTGCTCTTTGGGAGCTTGAAATGTTAGTTCAAGTTCCCATATCACCAGTTGCCAGTCCCAAAGAGGAAGATGGCCTTCTCCCTAGTCTTATAGGGATAGTAATGTTTCACACAAACAGCAGCTGCAATTAATCTTTATAGTATTTGGGCCATGGAGAGTGTTATTTCAATACTGTCAGAGTTGTAGTTCAAGAGAAATTGAATGATAAATATCCCCCTCCCGCCCCTTTTACTGATGTAACACTGCTCACCTCAGAACAGCAAGACTGTCCAGATGGATCGCAGAGGGGGACAATCTTCAATTAGCATTAGGGAAAAACCTGAAAAACCTGTCAAGAGGGGCAGGGTTTTCCTTATGTTCACAGTAAGAAGATTGCCCCTTGCTGTGACCAGATTCTTCATCTGTGGGGAGGTGGCTTACACTAGGTAAAAGAGGCGGGAGAGGGATACTTTATCATTCAATTACTTTTCAACTACAAGTCTGACAGTATTGAAATAATACTCTCTATGACTCAAATACTATGAAGATTAGATAATTAGAGCTTCTGTTTTTTGTGAAACATTACTATCCCTTTAAGGGGATAGTCTATGAGCTACTGTAGCTTTTATACGCATACCTCCCAACATTTCAAATTGCCAAAGAGGGACACTTGTGTTTTAGGTGGTATTGCTGGGGGCGGGGCTGGTGAGCGGGCATTACTGAGAATGTTTGGGCTATTTCATGACCTACTGAGACCTTCTTGTGTAACCTAATAATTGACTTATAACAAGACCAAATAATTTTATTTACACAGACTAGTTTATAAACACATATACTGACCTTTAAATAAACAATAATGTGAGTATTCTTACTCTGAAGCAATGTAATACACTTATATACACACCACACACTCTGATCTCCTACAAAAGAGGGACATCAGGGTGGGAAAGAGGAACAGAGGGATTTGGGTCTAAAAGAGGGACTGTCCCTCCTAAAGAGGGACACTTGGGAGGTATGTATACGTTTACTGTTCCTTTAAATCAATAGGAGTTTTTATTTCATGTCACTCTAGGGGGCAGCATTGGGTGTTTCTTTAGATAATGAGTAAGAGTAGCATGTTACATCGCTCACTGCAGAGTGGATGATCCTGAGACCAGCTGGAACCTCCAAGCCTGTCTTTTGGTCCAGTCCAGTAAGTGAACCATCTCATGGATCTCCCTGTAGGCTGAGTGACCATAAGCTGAGGGAGATGACAGGATCTCCCCTGACAGGCAAAGTAGGCACATGCCTAGAATGCCAGATGAGGGTGCTATAAATGTGAATACCATGCAACTAGACATGACTAGTGGCATGCTCTCACCAGTCCCTTATGTTACAGGGAGCTCTCTGGCCCCTGTATCTAAGAGGAAGTGAAATGAATAAAGTGGGACTGATCCCACCCTTAGGGTACAGTGTGCACTCTGTTTCAGTAAGTACTACATACAGAGTCTCCTACAGCTTTCTGATACTGGTGGGCCTCTGCATCAAAAACACCTCTTCTAATGCTATGCATATGCAGTGGTGTTTGGAGGAGAAGTAAAAATAGTCATTTATTTAAAATAAAAAATCAGAGTGATGTTTTTACCTTGGCTGGATGGGTCCACTGAATGTGATGATGCTTATTTAAAGGGATTGTAATGTTTCAAAAATAAAAGAAGCTCCAATTAATCTTCATAGCAGGGACAGACTGGCCAGGGGTTCAATTGCCCCCTGGGCCACTGGACCAATCATACTTGTGGGCTGCTGTCTTGAGGCTGTAGTTTCGACAGTTTAACCCTTTGAATGCCAGAGGGTTATGCAACACAATGTGTTGTGTACCCCTCCAACACTCAAAAGGTTAATTAGCAACTCAGGACCAGAGGTGTGCTATTGTTCTGCCAGGGGTTAAGCGAGCCACTCAGGAAACCAGACAGTGTACCGGAAGATGAACTGTTCTGTGCCAATATAGACTTATCCAATGAAACACCAGCCACTGCCTCTAGGGGGCAGCATTGGGTGTTTCATTAGATAATGAGGACCCATGTGCAGAGTCAGTAAGAGTAGCATGTTACATCGCTCACTGCAGAGTGGATGATCCTGAGACCAGCTGGAACCTCCAAGTCTGTCTTTTGGTCCAGTCCAGTAAGTGAACCATCTCATGGATCTCCCTGTAGGCTGAGTGATCATAAGCTGAGGGAGATGACAGGATCTCCCCTGACACGCTAAGTAGGCACATGCCTAGAATGCCAGATGAGGGTGTTAGAAATGTGCATACCATGCAACTAGACATGACTAGTGGCATGCTCTCACCAGTCCCTTATGTTACAGGGAGCTCTCTGGCCCCTGTATCTAAGAGGAAGTGAAATGAATAAAATGGGACTGATCCCACCCTTAGGGTACAGTGTGCACTCTGTTTCAGTAAGTACTACATACAGAGGCTCCTACAGCTTTCTGATACCGGTGGGCCTCTGCATCAAAAACACCTCTTCTAATGCTATGCATATGCAGTGGTGTTTGGAAGGGAAGTAAAAATTGTCATGGGTCCACTGAATGTGATGATGCTTATTTAAAAGGATAGTAATGTTTCAAAATTAAAGAAGCTCCTATTAATCTTCATAGTATTTGTGCCATGGAGAGCGTTATTTCAACACTGTCCAAGTTGTAGTTCAAGAGTAATTGAATGATAAAATATCCCTCTTCCTCCCCTTTTACTGATGTAACACTTCTCACCTCAGAACAGAAAGGTGGTATCTAGACGGCTTGCAGAGAGGGACAATCCTTAATTAGCATAAGGGAAAAACCTGAAAACCTGTCAAGGGGGCAGGGTTTTCATTGTTCTCACAGTAAGAAGATTGTCACTTGCTGTGAGCTGTCTGGACTTAAGACCAGATTCCACATCTGAGGGGAAGTGGCTTACACTAGGTAAAAGGGGGGAGGGGATACTTTATCATTCAATTACTCTTGTACTAGAAATCTGATAGCATTGAAATAACACTCTCCACTGTCCAAATACTACGAAGATTAATTGGAACTGCTTTTATTTTGAAACATTACTATCCCTTTAATGATGCTGTTCTTCTCTGTGTCCTGTGAACATCTGAACACTGCTGGCACTACAGGGGTTTCCCCATTTCCCACCCATATGGAATGTAAAGCAAAACAGTAATTGCACTGGGGAGGCAGCCACAAGGGGGTGCTATGGAACCCCATCCAAAATAATGACGAATAAGGGCTGCACTTTACCAGCAGACTTCACTGGTTTGTAGCAACATGATAGAGGAGCAAAACAGCCAGCCAGGAAGGAAAATCCAGACTAGATTGGACTGTTTCCTTTCCTCTCCTTGCACCTTTGCACTGGGCTATGGATACAGCTGAGCAACTGACTGGTGGGTATTTGTAGACAGGAAAAGATGGGGCAGGCAGGAAAAGAACTGATGTGAAAGTATAAGTGGTATTACACTGAGAAAAAAAATAGTATGTGTGTGTGTTTGTTAAACAAATGGCTCTCCAGATTTTGTTTGAGTACAATTAACATCATCCTCTGCTGTCAATTTGCTGTTTGGAGATGATAGAATTACAGTCAAACAAGAGCTGAAGAGCCATTGGTTATTCACACCTGCTCTATTCACTTTGAACTGTGTGTATGACTGGTGTCCCATATTTATTTCTTCTTCCCCCCTCTCTCTCTGTATCATGTAAATTAGAACACAAATGTCCTACTGATTTAAAGGTAGTAAACTGCAGGAACTGCAGCATAGACACCTTGTATTGCAATGTGTATAAACATGTGCTTGTAGGTAAATGTCCATGTGTGATTGCCAACATGTATAAAAATGCATATGAAAATGTGCCCCTGAGTGTAATGCATCAGTATATACAGTAGATAACAGGAGCGCTGGAGTGCCTACTCTCTTAAAAGAGACTTTTTTAAATTTGATTTTTACATCTCTCACTCTCTTACTATACTGTGATTGCGGGTTTACAGAGCACCAACTAGTACAGGCAGCATGGGATAATAATATACACAAGCAAAATTGAGTGTAAACGACCCTACTAGCTTCAGTAGCAAGTTCACATATATTTTTTTATTATTGTAAAAAATGCCTGTTTTCCCCTTTTTCCATATTCTCCCTTTCACTTACTTCTCACTCCAACTTCTTGCTCCTTCCCTCCCTACATCTTATTCCTGCCTCCCTCCCTGTCTCACTTCATTCTTCTGTCATCTTCCTTCTTCTATCCCTTCACCTTTGTCCTTCTTCCCACTTTTCTGTCCACCTTCTGCTTTCCTCCCCCCTACATGTTGTTCATCCCCCATCATCTTCATCCCTCCATCTTCTCTCTTCCTCCCCCCTCACATCCAAAGTCTCCCTCTCTCCTCCTTCTTCCTCCCTTCAGTTTACTTCCTCACTCCAGTTTCTCTCCTCTTCCTTTCATCTTCGTCCTCCCTCCCTCTTTCCCTTCCTCTTATTCCTCCCTTCCTCTTTCCCTCCCTCTTCTTCCTACATCTCCCTCGGGGGAGGGACCACGGGCGGACCCCATATACTATACCACAAGAAGACATGGCCTGGCTGACCAACCCACCCTGGGATGGAGGCTCCAACCTTGGAATTGAACATCCCTTTGAGTCCTGTGACCCAGTGGGTGGAGAATGCGGAATCTACTGCCCCACCTAGGACCCAATCCGTCGGAAGAGACAGTAGTCCAACTTAAACTGTCGGTCGAGGAACAGTACTTTCGAGACATACAGAGCCCCTGGGATGCCACATGCTGGGGGAGTGAGACAGTGATAGGCACCAGCCCCTTTGTTACCCCGGGCCTGAGGAGTGGGAATTCGCTGCTCCTCAGCCCCAAGAATGCCCCTGTACCAGGGTGTGCGACAACTGTTCCCCATGGTGGGCATTTGGCCCCTTCCCCTGTTTTTCCTACTGTGGCGAGTGAGAGAGAGCTCACCTGCAGCCCCAAGAAGATGACCCCTTTGTTAATGGACACTGCTCTGGAGAAGGAGCAATGTGTGCTCTCCAGGGGCACAGATGATATGGCCCTGAGGAATGGGACTGCGGTCTTCCTCAAAGCAGAGAATGACCCTGCGCTTTGTGGCCTGAAAGAGGAGGACCCCAGCAGACTGAAGGAGAACAGTGCTGCTGGCCCTTTTGTTGACCCTATGGACTGTGAACTGGTGGGTGAACCCTGCCCTGGTGAGTAGGAGCGAGCTCCCTAGGGCCTGGGAAACCCCTGTTGCTGTGGATGAGACGCAGGTCCCCATCAGCAGCCCCTGTCCTTCCCCTTTGTTATTGGATACTGCCCTGGAGAAAGAGAAATGTGTGCTCTCCAGGAGCGTGGATGTTATGGCTCTGAGGAATGGGACTGTGGTCTTCCTCAAAGCAGAGAATGGCCTTGGAGTTTGTGGCCTGGAAGAAGAGGACCCCAGCAAACTGAAGGAGAACAGTGCTGTTGACCCTCTTGCTGTACATGTGAACTGGTGGGGGGGGGAGCAAGCCCACCAGCCCCTATGTAACCCCTGTAGCAGTGGATGAGACGCAGGTCCCCACCAGCAGCCCCAGTCATTCCCTTATTGCTGTTGCCCTGGAGAAGGAGGAATATGTGTTCTCCAGGTGCTGGGACAAGATTGCCAGGAAGATTGGCCAGGTGTTCCCTCGCAAAAAGAAAAGAAGCCAGGAAATTGATGGCCTGGAAGAAGAGGAACCCAGCAGACTGCCACAATGCAGTGCTGCTGCCCCTTGTGCTGTCCCTGTGGACTGTGAACTGGTGGGTGGGAACGAGAGCACCAGCCCCTATGTGACCCCTGGCCTGTTGGATGGGAGTGAGCCTGCCAGGCCCTGTGAAACCTTGGCTGTGATGAGTGGGACAACAGTCCTCATCAGCAGTCCAAAGCCTGTTACCCCTTTTCCTGATACCCCAGCCTTGGTGAGTGGGACCACGGTCCTCACCAGGGATGCCCTTGTTGCCCCTGGATCTTTTGACCCCAGCCTGGTGGGTGGGAAGTCATGCCCCACCAGGCCAACTGTTGATCCAGCCAGAGGGAGGGGGACCACCATCCTCCATAAGAAAGTTGGAAGTTGCCCCAATTTTGCCAGCAGCTCACAGCCTGTTTGTCCTGGATTGGTGAGTGGGAGTGCGCTCCCCACCGGTCCTCTGGATGCCACTACCCTGAGCAAAAGAGTCCCCCGTGTTTCCAGTAGCCCTTTGGATGTTGCCTCAGCCCAGGAGAGTAGGAGCAGCATCCTCTCCTGTTCTCATGGGGTACTTGCCCAACCAAAAGGGGTAGATGTCCCCAGCGTCCACCAAGGGGACCCCCAGGCCACTAAGAACCCAGAGACACGGTTGCCACAACGAGGTCCACCTTATAGACTGGCTATGGACTCTGAGCCACTGGACCCAGACCCAGGAGGGTCTGACCCCACCTGTGCCTGGAGTCTGGCCCAGGAGAGGCCTCCCAACTTGGTGATAGCCAGGGCCAAGAGGTACCAGTTTCCCTGGCCCAGGACCAAGGACCCCAGTTTTACTCCTGGCCCCGGACAAGGGGCTCGCTTATTGTTTCCAGACCCCAGGACTGTAGTGGCTGGCAGGGGACAAGACTTCTGGGACAAATACTGTTGCAGACATGGCACTACCAGACTATGTGTCCATTCCGGACAGCGGCGAGCTGAACCGTGTGGATCATGCTGTGGCTGTCGGAGGTGGACAAGGCGGAGATATGTGACGGAACTGTGGTGACTATGGGAGATATTGGTATGTTAGAGATATGGGATCTCAAGTCTTCAGACTATTTCTACCCAAAAGACTAACAACCATAGACTGAGCTTAGCCAAAGTTGCTTCCAATATATTGGTAGAGTGCAGAGATAGTTGGGGTTGGGCTTTGCTTCCAATATACTCCAGGTCTGTGCTAAGGAATGTTAATTGATTCCTGCTGTGCTTCCTTGACCAATCAGAGGACGTTAATTATGAGCCAATTAAGAATGTCTTATTTTTCAAGTACAAATCTGCATGCTTATCTTGATAAGGGTGCTGGTGACTGATTGGTCAAACATAGAAACACTGTCCCAAGTCCTCGTTTGCATGCTGATCTTGATAAGAGTCTCTGTAGTTTATATAAGCTGTGTGTTTGATTCAATAAAAGAGAGTTCTTCCCTTCACCAAGTCTCGGCTGATGTTTGGGAACAGGACGTTCGGTATACTATTGGAGTATTATTCTGAGGGAGAAAGGAACTATAACGGAGGTATCCAGCTTATGATACAAGGCGTCACCTTACAATGACATGGCTATAACGTTAGCAGAAAGGCAAAGCCTGAATCTTCTACCACTGAAAAGGAGCACTGTGTCTGCCTATAAACTGTCTGAGAAAACCATTGGAAAGTCTGACCCTGGACAAGCAAAGATGTCAAAAAGTACACAGTCACCCTATCAGTCATCATCAGCATCATTTCCTCTTCAAAGTCCAAGTCCACTTAGCCACACACACCTGTTTTGCGTACCCACCAGCAGCAACAACAAGAGCAACACAGGTTATAAACATCCATAATGTTAGCTATGACAAGTTCCTCTGCTGCACCTTTGACACCTAGTAGTAGTGGCAGTAGAATTGCATCAACATCTAGCCCCAGTAGTAGTAGTAGCAACAGCACCTCAGGAATCCCTCAGTCCATGAAGTCCACAGTATGGAGATACTTCACTCAGGATTCTCAAGCTAAGCATGTTGCTATCTGTTGTCTGTGCAAAAAGTACATGAGCAGGGGGAAAGCAGGCTCACAGCTACGCACCTCCTCTGTGAGATTCCACCTGAAGCACAACCACAGGTCTGACTGGGAGACTCACTATCAGCAGGCCAAAGGTGCCACAGTGTAACAGTTTGTTTGACTCACAGACACAGAGTTAGGATAAAAACACAGTTTTATTAAATACAATAATACATAAGGAACTGTCACAGGTCTTGTAATATAAATCTTATCTGATCCTGAAAAAATAAAAACAAGGAATCACGGGCACCGTGATACACAGCTAGCAGCAGCAGAAGCACTCTAAAATGTTCCCAGAGCTCCAGGGCAGAAAAAAGAAGTAGTGAAATTATTTATATGTCAGAGAGTATGCTACTGCCAACAGTTAGTGTCACTGTGACTTGCAAATAACGACTCAGACAGGTACATAAAATCAATTCCACTTTATTAAGAATCAAACACAAGAAAACTGAAGATAGACACACTTCCCCAACCCTCCCGGGGTCAGGCGTGGGGACAGTGCGCAGTCCACTACCAGGAGCTGACACTGAACCTAGCCAGACTGATGAACAGGCTTGGAGCGAACCAGTAGAGTTAGCAGAACAACAGAGGCAGTGATAGTGGTAAGCGTGCTCTACAGCGGAGCGGAAACTGGAGGCCCACACCCTAGAATGCTAGGATCACAACCGAAATACCCTGGGACGCTAGGGTTACAGAAACTACTACGTACCCTAGAACGCTAGGGGCACAACAATCCCCGTTAAGACTAGGCACTGCTGAACTACAGACAGGACCTACCCGACCAAGGACTGAGACTGAGAACCTGCAAGGAGGGTGCCAGGTTCCAGGGAGAGAGAGTGAGACAAACCAGTCATTGGTCAAAATGATTCAGGTAGTCAGACAAGCCAAAGTACTTAGCACGGTGCGGGAAGTCGGACAAAGCCACAGTACTTAGCACTTAGCGAGTAGTCAGCCAGGCAAAAGGTCATATACAGAGCGGGTAGTCGGCAAAGTTGGCATGGAGCGGTAAGTCAGCCAGGCCAAAGGTTCAGGCACAAATCGGTAGTCAGACGGAACCAGGGTCATACACAAAACCGATTCAGCAGCCAAGAATGCATCACAACGGAGATTCGGAATACACTCAGGTACACCATGAAAGGGCACTGAGGCAATAATAGGACGCAGCATATTAGTCCTGTCTGGGAGGCAGAGTCCAGATAGGTCAATAAAGGTGGAACTATAAAATAGTGAGCGCTCAGAATGACACGCGAGTAACCAGGAAGTAGCCACCCGCCATGCTGCCGCCAGGCAATCACAAGGAAGAAAACAGGCAACCAAAAGCGCCAGAAATCACAGGTACAGTGATAGTTCACTCCAAATAACACCTATGGCTCCTGCTGTAGAGGAATATGATGACTTTGGCTTTGCTGTAGGAGATGGCAAGAGTTATAGACTGCCCACACATGCTGCCTCTACTGTAGGGATGGGCGAAAATTTCCGCCTCAAACTGAAATCGGCGAAAAATGGCACTTTCCACATGGTGAAAAATTTCAAGCGAAAAGTGCTGATTCTCCACTTTTTCACGATTTTTTCACCTAGCTCATTCCATTGAACTCAATGGGAACATTGAAGTTATACACAACGCATAGCAAATATGATTTTATTTCCCAAAGGCATAGGCTAAAAGGGGCATAAGGTTGCCTGTGTTGGTGGGGTGTGCGGAAAGAATCAGTTGAACAGGGGATGATTTTTGGGGGGTTGTTTACTGGGATTGGGGCAGTTCATACAAAATAAATCCTAAATAAAATACCCCCCCATAAAACATAGTATAAAAGGGATCTGAGGAGGGTGCCTGTGTTGGTGGGTGGAGTCTGGGGAATTAATCAGTTGAACAAGGAATTTGTTTTGGGGGGAGGTTCTTGACTGGAATAAATAAAATAAAATAAGACATTAGTGACAGTGACAGGGTCCCCCTGACATAAGCTGCCACTGTGGTGGACAGATACTTGACTTGATAGAGTATTTTGTAGAGGATGATTTGTTACATTTGTTGTTAGAGGCCTTTGTAGGACTTAGGCTTATTAGAGGCCCAAGCCCTGAAGAAACATTGATTTGTAGGACTCAGACTTGTTAGAAACAACCCCCCCAAAAATTGTTTATTTTTTTGTATTTTTATTTATTTTATTTTTTATTTATTTTTCAAAGCACAAGCCCTAAGAAAAAATAAAAATGCCCTACTGGCCTAGTGCCAGCAGGTCATGTTGGCCAGTGGCCATTGTCAAATTTCCTCCTGAGTCCATAATTGTGGAATTTGTAACTGCTGTTCTTACTGCTGCTGCTGAGTTGTTTAAGCAGCAGGATGATTTGGCAGCTGAAAGGGAATGGGAACAACTATAGCAGTAACATGGGTGATGGAAGAAGGTTCCAATTGCCACGAGCATCTCCAGTGATGTGCCTGAGGCAGTAGCAGCACAATAAGTAGCCCCCAGTCTATGTGGAGAAAAGAAGAATTTTGCCATTAATTCTTCTCCACCTGCCCCTCCTCCAAAATCATGGGTGTTTTGTTATTAGAATATAATTTTTTCCCTTGAGAACAGGAACTGTGGCTCTCATCAGCAACTGCAATGCACACAGTGTCTGTGTGGTAAATAACTTCTGGGGGCACAACTGTATCCAAACACCATGACACCCGAAACCAAGTACTGCCGCTGTCACTATACCCCTTGTCCAGACCCCGCTAAGGACACATGGCAACTTGCTGACAGTTTAAAAGTAACAATGAACCCTCCCTGGCCCTGCCACCATCTTACCATATTCGCCGGGATGGAATCTCCTCAGATACTGCTTGATGCACTGCTTGCAATTCTCCTCCACCACACTGGCATGTGTGGTCAGTGCACCACTCAGTGTGCAATGGATAGAGATGAACTGCCACATCCTAACATCAAATGAGTGGCTATCATTTGGCAGGGGAGGTAACGATGAACGAGCTTGGTTGGCAGAAGATGTAGTTACCCTAGAAGGTGATGGCGAGCTAGTTATTTCACTCATCATGGAACTTCCAATCTCTGCCTGGGTTACTCTATTCTACCTCGTCTTTGATCTCTGCCTCGTCTCTTGTTGTCTTTCTGGAGAGTCAGGGGGTACAGCAACAATGGTGCTTGATTTTTGTGGTTGGTGTTTGGCTTTAACATGTTTGACATAGATGTCATGGTGTCTGTTTCATGTGTGATATCAGGGAGCTTGTGCCAAGGTGTGTTCCCTCCTTTCCTATTCTATATGACTTGTCACAAATTGTGCACAGTGCCGTTGGTGATGACTGCACTGTGCCTGCCCCAAGAGAAAAATAGTCCCACACCCATGACTTCAGGGGACAGGGAACAGGTGGACAAGAATGGCCTCTTTCATCTTGTTCTCCACATTCCCCTTTAATGTCTGTTGCTCCTACTGCCTCAGATTCAGCACTGCAACTAGGACCAGGAGTATTGCTGGTGCAGCCAATTGGAACCTGTCCTGGTACCGCATCATTTGCTGACCCCTTTCCCACTGTGTCCACGGTGGTCTGTGGCATGCTAGCTTGCTCCTCAGTATCCTGCTACCCTTGCAACTCAGTATCAAGAGGAATTAGTGCAGTTGCAAATTCCTCAAATTCCAAAATGTCATTGCTAGTGGTGGTGGTGATGCCCATCCTCATACCTGTCTCCCATTCCTTCTCAGTTTCTGCTAAAAAGGCCATCAATGTCTCTTACACCCCAGCTTCTCCGCCATCATCATCACCACCACCATTATTCCCTCTGAGCTGCTGCTGCTCTATTACAGACATCTCATTGCTGCTTGGAGAAGGTGATGATGATGAGCAATGTGACAGGGGGTCCCTTAATGTCACACTTGTCATTTGTTGACCTGAAGAAGGCAGACTGGCAGCAGTAGCAGCAGGCACAGGCAGCTCATCTGTGCTTCTGCTGCTGGTGGTGGTATTAATTCTGAGCCTGCTATCCCCAACACCTGTTCTGGCCTCTTCAGGATCATGTTCCACTTGGACACTGTAGTGACGGGAAGGGGAGTAGGACTCCCAGAGCCAGAGGAATGGTATGGGCTCCCTTGACCGCTAGTCTGGACTCTCTCAAATGCTTCCCCTACCACTCCCCTAACACTAGTCCCACCGGCTGCTTCACCATCACTGTTACTACTACTGCTAACACCACGCACATCAAGTTCAGGCCCAGAGACTTCCTCCTCATAGTCATAGTAATATGAGGATACTGATTGCCCCCTCCTTCATTCCTAACACTAACAAGCTGCTGGACCTTCTTAATAGTAGTAGTACTATCACTGGCGGCACTGCTTGGGGATGGCAAGTGTGACTTAAGGTCCTCTGCTGTCACACTTGGCATCATCTTCTCCTTCCCCCACTCCTGAGTATTATAAGACACACTAGCAGCAGCTTCAGTACTGGTAGCAGCAGCTTCAGCATTGACAGTAGACTCAGCACAGGTGGCAGCAGGGGCAGCACGTCTGACAGCAGGCACAGTACTGTTGGCAGCAGGTTCTGGCGTCAGGCTCTGCACTGGTTGCAACAGAGGCAGCACATCTGACAGCAGGCACAGCACTAGTGGCAGCAATGGTGGCAGCAGGGGCAGCACGTCTAGCAGCAGGCACAGGCAGCTGACCTGTCCTGCTCTCACTATTACTACCCTTTTCTCCCTCCCTTCCCATTCCCTTTTCTCCCTTCCTTCCCTTTTCTCCCTTCCTTCCCATTCCCTTTTCTTCCTTCCTTCCCATTAAATTCCCCAAGATCCCTTGGGGTGATTTAGGGGGGACTGGACAGCATTGGTTCAGTACTGCTAGTCACTTCTTCCTCCTCCTCAGACTCAGTGGACACATAATAAGGGTCCTTCCAGTTCCTCCTTCACAGCAGAACAGTGCAGCATGTCTACCTCACTCTATAGCTGCTTCTATTGTGTTCCACTTCCTGGAATATGTCACGTTTTTATAGCGAAAAAGCGAAAACAACATCAATCAATGACCAGAAACTTGCTAGCCACTGAAAAATTGGCATGGAATTTTGTCCAGCTGGCGAAAAACACAGATATTTTACTCACTGTTTTAAAAGCTGATTTTCTCATGAAAAAGCAGAAAATAACGTGGTTGTTGCAGAATTTTTTGCAGGAACACGGTGACAACTTTTGCCCATACCTACTCTACTGCCACCACCTCCTCTAGTAATGTTGTTAAAGCAACAGGCTTCTTCTGCCATGTCCTGCCAACCCACACTGACTAAGTTCTTGGGATGGAGTCAAAAATTTCACAAAAACAATGCCTGTGGAATACTAAGGCTGCCAAGATGTTGGCAGTGGACATGCTGCCGTATTCTTTTGTAGAAAACTAAGGTTTCAGAGAACTGATGTCATGTGTAGCTCCACAGTGGAACATCCCAAACCGCAGTTACTTTTCCAGGACGGCTGTGCCAATTGTACAAGCAGGTGGTTAGTGTGGTGGGACAAGTGGGCAGAGCACAGACTGTGACTGCTCACTGGGTTTCCCTACCGCACCAAAAGTGGACAACACTAGCTTACAGCATCAGGTGACAGACATTTCTCATGCTTCTGGTTCTGGCAGTGTGACTAAAAGGCAGCAGCAGCAGGATAGCCCATACCATCGTCATGCCACCTTGTGCATGCAGAATTTTGAGAGACAGTCCCACAACGCTGTAGATGTTTTAAGTAAGCTAGAGCAGGTAATAGAGGAATAAGGCCATTAGTGAGTACACCATGCAAAACTGGAAGGCTTTGGAGGGAGCAAATTATGTGCGATGTATGTGAGCTGCTGAGACCCTTTGAGGAGCAACCATGCTGGTGAGTCACATTGGGGCAGGAATTAGTGAAATTCTACCACTGATATTTTTATTGCAGAAAAAAATGAGGATTCTTACCATAATGACAACACAGACATTCACTAGCTGATAATGACATGTTAGCGTGCTTTGAACAAGATCCTCGCATAGCGTCTATTAAAAGCAATGAGAAATACATTCTTGCCACTTTGCTGGTCCCCCACTTCCAACACACAATTTCAGATTTTCTGCCAAAGGGCTGTCAGCAGTTTGTCACAACAAGGAGTCATGACCATCAGCAGCTACTCTCTGAGGAATTAGATTCTGTCAAGAAATATCGAGATATGCTTATTGATCGAGTGGAGGGTTGCATCAGAGGATGAGAGAGAGAAACTGAGGGCACAAAAACATCTAGACAGACCAAGGGCAATTCATGGGTCCCAGCAGGAGCAAAAAAAAAAACAACATTGGTGGAGGTGGCAGCACATCTCCTTGGGACTTGCTCCCCGAGTATGGGTTGGTAACTGATACACAGGAACACTGTGTAGCTCCTAGAAGTGTTCTCATTGCATGTAAGATGGTTTTTGCATACATGCAAGATGGCTACATTCTAGGCATAGACTACTGGCAAACAATGCAGTGTGTGTGGCCAGCGTGGACACATACTGCAGTAGAAACCCTTAGTTGTCCACCAGCAAGCGTTGAGTCTGAGAGAGTTTTCAATGCAGCTGGTTACATTGTCAATGACTACAGGATGTGGCTATCAAGCAGCAATGCTGGGAGACTAACATTCTTAAAAATTAACCAACATCTCATACCATCTGAGTATCAGGTAGCAGAAACCACTCATGACAGAGAAAGCCAGGGTAAATATAGTAGCAGCAGCACAGATAAGGAGGTGGAGGAGTGATGTGAATAAGGGTTGTCACCATCTAACCCACTTGGGAACACTGATATGACCAAAAAGTAATGTGTGTCAATAATCTGAGGAGCATATGTATATATATATATGTATATATATATATATATATATATATATATATATATATATATATATATATATATATATACAGAAATCATACCATACCAACCAGTTCCTCACCACCACCACTACAATACACATCTGCCACATTGTAGGTTGTACTTTATTTTTGTTATTACTTGACATTATCATCATGAATATGTGCCAGTGTCACTTAAGCAGGAAGTTAGTTTTGTGGGCAAAAGACAAATGCACTCTGCATGCTAACACATTTTTCAAGACATATGTTCCTGTAGTACTCACAACTTTTACTTTCAGCCACTTATTTCTAAGCTCCCCATCTCCCCATGGTACAGTTTATTGCCTCAAAATTGCCACAGAATTACTTTGGTGGATAAGCCCTTTAGAGTTGTATTTTATTTTGGTGGCATCTCAGTATAAGTAATAACTCACTGACAGTGAGCAGCTGTAAACATTAAAATCAGGCAATACTGGGTTATTCCATCTCTCTCTTTCTTCACTTAGCTTTGCTCTCATATTATAAAATGTGGTATGTAATATAATATTTAATCCATGAAAGGGATAGATGTGTATGATAGAACCTATCCATGTTTGTACCCAACATATTTTTGGTTGTTATCATTAGGTTTTGTTGTAATAGTTTTATCAATGATGAGAGCTGGTGGTGTGGATTATGTATGTGCTTTTTGGTGGTGTTGTGACATACCCTTCAACAAATTATCCGGTTGTGACTGTGTTTGGTAGCTGTGACTCACTGAACTTGGTTTCATGAGGATTTTGGTGGTTTGTATGTAATTACTATGTAATATGTAACTATGATGAACATTTTGTACTTTTTTTTTTTAGCACAAAAGGAAAATGGAGCGACATTTTTAAGGGCTGTAAAGAAAATCACATTACTGAAGGAGCAAGAAACGTCGTTTTATGAAAAATAATATATGATGTTGGATTTTCCTGGTGAGTAAAACAAGGATACACTCACTGCTGATATTTCCAGAGTAATTACAATTTAAACATGTTTTTTTAACTAACATACCCCCTATTGGTAAGATTCCATTTCTTTATTCTGTTTCACTTTCTGGTAGAGGTGGGTCACAGACAAACAGTTCTTCATACAATGTGACAGAAACTTCTGAGTAATGCTGTCATTTTGAACTTTCAGGGAGTAATCACAGTGTAAATCACTTCCTGTTAATTTTAACTGTTGTAAGTAAAAAAACTGATCGGAATGAGATTACCCTTGTTTAACTCAACAGGAAAAGTTCTATAACACATAGATTTTTAGAAAAAAGGTTTACTGCTCCTTTAAGTCAGTGAAATTCCATTCACATTAGTGTGTGTTGTGTCTGACTTTTAAAAGATCAGTTTTAGCAATTATACAAATGCATTAGCAGTTAGTGTTGTGAAAGGGAAAAACTGAGATCTATATTATTCTAACCAATTTATATAGTGGTAATAGGGGTTAGATTGCAGGGGGTCAAGGGTTAACTCTGAGATTGCTGTAGTAGTTTTAGATATGTCCAATAGCAAATGTGTACTTGTGTTTTGATGTTCCTTAAGTCAAATGGCTGAGACATAAGGCAAATAATTTGTCAGCACATATCACCTCTAGCATAAAAATTTAAATGGGTTTAGAATAATCAAATGTATGCTTTGTTATTGGTACAGTAATCTGGTACGGAACTGCCTAAACAACATATGTCAGTACATCGTATGAATTCACAGAGCAGCTAATTTTTTGTTCTGGACATTGGCTCCCTGTTCATGTGCCTAAAAGACAAAAAGAAAATGAGAAGGGCGTCCAATAGTCCAGTAACGTCTCTTATAAATAATAAATAAAAGATTGTAATATACTCACAATTGTGAAGGTCAGCTAGGATACAAGCTGACAAATGCACATACGGAAAACCTGAGCCCATCACGCACACGAGGACTGTTCAAAATAGCTTAAGATCAAAATGATCCACAAGGCTCCAATCAAAAGAATTAAAACAATTTATAAAAAATAAATAAAAAGTATACAATATACAGTAACACAGAAGTATTCTAATGCGTTTCGTGGTTTTATACGCCGCTTTCTCAAAGAGACAGTTAAAACTTCTGAGTGTAAAAGGAAAGGAGCAGGTGAAAATGAGCAATTGTCGAGATGGGAGTCATAAATGAAAGAGGCCAATGTTTGAAAAGCCTCAGATGAACATCCATAAGGGAGTATATGTCATTACTAAGCCAACCAATAATCAATTAGAGTGGGTAGTCATACGACTACATCGTAGCTAGACTGCGACCTTGTGATCACTTTGATAACAACGCCGATCTCAACCGGTACAATAGAGAATGACAAGAGAAAAGTGGACACAAAAATGCAAAATATAAAAAGCACAATATAAAAATCTTTTATGGACAGGGACATAATGTGGGAGTGAGATTTGAAGCAGCAGGGCTCTTTTGCAGGGTTAGAAGGAGATTGTGGTGATAGGGACTGGAGGAATGAGAAAAGTTTGTGGGAGTAGAGATGTGGTGAGCGAAGAAGTGAGGGTGCAATGTGAATGGAGTGACTCTTAATGTGGACACAGGAGAAAGAGTCTTATGCAGGTGAGAATGGTGATGAGAAGACAATGAGTTAATTTGGCCATAGTGGGGTTAATGCATGGGGAAGTAGAATTTGTGCAACAGTCTGTATTTCAGGAGAGTACGGGTGACTTGGCAAACAAGGGTCAGTCCAGGTGCAGAGGGTGTAAGTGCCAGGGAGGGTGAGGAGAGTATCACGGTGCCCATGATTTGCTGCAGTTACTTGTCTGTCACCAGTAGGGGGCTTCTATTGGCTGTCTGCAGATAGCCCGCCTCTTATTGACTATTTAAACCTGGATTGGGCACCCTTTGAGTGCCCTTTCGTGTTGTTTCTGACCTTCTTGCTATCACTATGCTAGTGATAGCTGGGCCTTTGTTCCAGTGTTCCTGAGTTCCTGATCTCATGTGTTCCTGAGTTCCTGATCTCTACTGTTCCAGTGTTTCCTGCATACTGAAGTACTTCCAGTCCTGGTTCCGGCCTAGTCTCTGGTGTTGCAGTTCCTGCTGAACTTCTCTGCTGTTTTCTGACCTGACTGATCGTTGCTGGTTCCTGTCATCTCATCACCTGTCTTCAGTATCCTGGCGACCTTCTGCCTGGTCGCGTTGGTGACATTGCTACAATTCCGTGTTGGTCCCAGCGTGCGGACGCTGGTTTGCTTCCAAGCCTTGCGGCTATACTAACTCGCTTGTTACACCAGTGTGCGGTCACTGGTTTGCTCCAAAGCCTTTCAGCTATACAAATCTGTGTTGGTCCCAGCGTGCGGACGCTGGTTTGCTCCTAAGCCTTGCGGCTATACAAACTCGCTTGTTACACCAGTGTGCGGTCACTGGTTTGCTCCAAAGCCTATCAGCTATACAAATCTGTGTTGGTCCCAGCGTGCGGACGCTGGGTTGCTCCTAAGCCTTGCGGCTATACAAACTCGCTTGTTACACCAGTGTGCGGTCACTGGTTTGCTCCAAAGCCTATCAGCTATACAATTCTGTGTTGGTCCCAGCGTGCGGACGCTGGTTTGCTCCTAAGCCTTGCGGCTATACAAACTCACTTGTTACACCAGTGTGCGGTCACTGGTTTGCTCCAAAGCCTTTCAGCTATACAAATCTGTGTTGGTCCCAGCGTGCGGACGCTGGTTTGCTCCTAAGCCTTGCGGCTATACAAACTCGCTTGTTACGCCAGTGTGCGGTCACTGGTTTGCTCCAAAGCCTATCAGCTATACTAATCTGTGTTGGTCCCAGCGTGCGGACGCTGGTTTGCTCCTAAGCCTTGCGGCTATACTACTCGCTTGTTACTCCAGTGTGCGGTCACTGGTTTGCTCCAAAGCCTTTCAGCTATACAAATCTGTGTTGGTCCCAGCGTGCGGACGCTGGTTTGCTCCTAAGCCTTGCGGCTATACAAACTCGCTTGTTACACCAGTGTGCGGTCACTGGTTTGCTCCAAAGCCTATCAGCTATACAAATCTGTGTTGGTCCCAGCGTGCGGACGCTGGGTTGCTCCTAAGCCTTGCGGCTATACAAACTCGCTTGTTACACCAGTGTGCGGTCACTGGTTTGCTCCAAAGCCTTTCAGCTATACAAATCTGTGTTGGTCCCAGCGTGCGGACGCTGGTTTGCTCCTAAGCCTTGCGGCTATACAAACTCGCTTGTTACGCCAGTGTGCGGTCACTGGTTTGCTCCAAAGCCTATCAGCTATACAATTCTGTGTTGGTCCCAGCGTGCGGACGCTGGTTTGCTCCTAAGCCTTGCGGCTATACAAACTCGCTTGTTACGCCAGTGTGCGGTCACTGGTTTGCTCCAAAGCCTATCAGCTATACTAATCTGTGTTGGTCCCAGCGTGCGGACGCTGGTTTGCTCCTAAGCCTTGCGGCTATACTACTCGCTTGTTACTCCAGTGTGCGGTCACTGGTTTGCTCGCTAAGCCTAACGGCTATACTATTCAGTGTTGTTTCCAGCGTGCGGACGCTGGTTTGCTCCAAAGCCTTGCTGCTTAACGATTCTGCTAATTTGCCAGTTCCATCTGACTGCTGCTATTATCTCTGGGCTGCCCTGCCCGGTATTGGTAAGGCCGGTAGAACCTTTTACCACATTCCATCTGAGGTTGCCTTACCCGGTATTGGCAGGGCCGGTAGAGCCTACATTGTGTATCTATTGAGGCTGCCTTGCCCGGTAATTTGGTAAGGCCGGTAAAACCGTTATGCTATTCCATCTGCAGGTTGCCTTACCCGGTATTGGCAAGGCCGGTAGAGCCTAAAGACTGTCCTGTCCGGTATATTGACAGGACCGGTAGAGTCTGCCTTCTGTCTGTGCTATATTCTGTATATATATATATGCATGTTATTGCCATCCTAAGTTATCATTTATTATTTCAATAAAATTGATTTTTTTTTACCTAAAACTTGTGTCTGAGAGTCATAATAAACCGTGACAGTACGAAAGGGCCATGACCTCAGACAGCAAGGGTCAAGGTAACGCACAGAATATCCATTGGAGGATGGATGTGCTCGAGCAACGTTTGGATCAGTTGGCAGTTGCAATTCAAACGATCCTTGAACGCACTTTACCTGCTGACCAATCTAGCTCTAGCCCGGTGGTCTCGCCAAGTCAGACACCGGAAAGTGATACCAGACCCCTAGGGGGTACTGCTAAAGGGTTAACGGCTTCTGCACCCTTGCCGCTAAGATATGATGGTGACCCTAGTCTCTGCAGAGGGTTCATCAATCAACTCGAAATCTTTATGGAATTGACGGCACACGCATTTCCCAATGATCGTAGTAAAGTGGGGTTCACGATATCACTGCTCACTGGCAGAGCATTGGCCTGGGCTAACCCCTTGTGGGAGAATGCTAAACCTTGTACTAAGAACTTTAGTGAATTTGTGCGTTCCTTTCGAAGAGTGTTTGAGCCTCCTGGTAGAACCACCTCTGCTGCCAAACGCCTTATGGAGATACAACAGGGCAGGCGTACAGTGGGCGACTATGCCATCGAATTCCGCACATTGGCAGCAGAGGTAGGTTGGAATAACGAGGCATTATTGGCAGCCTTCTCTCAAGGCCTGAATGACCACATTAAAGACGAAATCGCTGCTAAAGATCTACCTATTGATCTAGATGATTACATTGAGTATGTTATGATAATTGACTCCAGAATACGTGAGAGATCAATTGCCAGAGATCGTAAGTTACGGTCAAAAAATAATGAGCCTAGTAGCATGTTTTGCCCACCCATCCCTCCCTTGGCATTGAAGTCTAGTGAACCAGTACGGGAAACAAGTGAACCTATGGAAATAGGCTTCACTAGACTATCCAAGGCAGAGAGACTATATCGCAAAAAACAAGGGTTATGTTTATACTGCGGTAAAAAAGGGCACTTGCTAAATTCCTGTCCGGTACGTCCGGGAAACGCACACACCTAGGGTATCTTGGGGGACAGGCCCTAGGTGGTGTACAATCGTCCCCAGTGTCGGGCATAATGAAACCCACCATACAGGTGGTATTGTCTTGGGCACAACGCTCTGTGGAGGTTTTGGCCTTGGTTGACTCCGGTGCAGCAGGGTATTTTATGGATAATACCTTTGCTGAATTGCACGGAGTTCCACGCATTGAAAGAGAAAACCCCTTGACTATTGAAGCGATTGATGGTAGACCCTTAGAACCGCCTCAGGTTATATTTGAAACTATGCCATTGTCTATGACTATTGGGGCACTTCACAGAGAAGAGCAGCAGTTTCAACTGATTAATTCCCCGCACCATGCGGTGATATTGGGATTTCCGTGGTTACAGTTACATAACCCACAATTCGATTGGAAAAAGTGTGAAATTGCTGCTTGGTCCCAGTTTTGTATGGACAAGTGCGTCATCCAGCCTATTAAGGTCATGTGCACCTCCTCTGCTATGCCGGATGTGTACCAACAGTTTGGCGATGTTTTTAGCAAAGGAGAGGCTAGTATGCTACCCCAGCATAGACCTTATGATTGTTGCATTGAATTGCAGCCTGGTGCAGTACCTCCGAAAGGACGCACTTATCCATTATCTTGTGATGAAAATAAGGCTATGGAGGATTACATTTCTGATGCCCTTGCTAGAGGGATCATACGTAAATCTACCTCTCCAGCTGGGGCTGGGTTCTTTTTTGTAAAAAAGAAAAATGGCGAATTAAGACCATGCATTGACTACCGGGGCTTGAATAAACTAATGGCTAAAAACGCATACCCAATACCACTCATCACCGAGCTTTTTGACAGGCTTAAGGGCGCTTCGATATTTACCAAGTTGGACCTACGGGCCGCTTACAATCTGGTTCGCATTCGAGCAGGTGATGAGTGGAAAACTGCCTTTAATACTCAAGCTGGGCACTACGAGTATCTAGTAATGCCTTTTGGGCTGTGTAATGCACCCGCAGTTTTCCAGGAACTGATAAATGATGTTCTGAGAGATATGTTACAGACATGTGTTGTGGTGTACCTCGACGATATACTGATTTACTCCCAAAACATGGCACAGCACATCAAAGATGTATCCGCAGTATTGCTACGACTCCGTGAGAACAAATTATTTTGTAAAATGGAAAAATGTGAGTTTCATAGAACCAGTGTGCCATTCTTGGGGTTCATAATTGGCAATGATGGCATTGCCATGGACAAAGAAAAGTTGTCAGCTGTCCTACAATGGCCAAAACCCAAGGGTCTTAAAGCCATACAGCGTTTCCTGGGTTTCGCTAATTATTATAGGAGGTTTATTAAGAACTTTTCTTCCATTGTCAAACCTCTGTCCGATCTTACGCACAAGGGTGCTAATCCTTCTTGTTGGCCGGTATCTGCTGAGAAAGCCTTTGAGAATTTGAAGCTGGCATTTGCTGCGGCTCCTGTGTTATCCCACCCCAATCCTTTACTTCCATTTACGTTAGAGGTTGATGCCTCAGATATTGGGGTCGGGGCAGTACTTTCGCAGCGACACGAGAAAGGTGGAACTCTCAGACCTTGTGGGTTTTTCTCTAAAAAGTTGACTGTCACTCAAAGCCACTATGAGATAGGTGACAGAGAATTATTGGCCATTATCCTTGCTCTTAAGGAATGGCGTCATTTGCTTGAAGGTACTAAGAATCCTGTCTTAATCCTAACAGATCATAAGAATCTGACCTATCTCTCGGAGGCCAAGAGATTGTCCTCTCGTCAGGCCAGGTGGGCACTGTTCCTGTCTCGATTTAATTTCATTGTATCATATTTGCCAGGGTCAAAAAATATCAGGGCTGATGCACTGTCAAGACAATTTGAGGCCGACAGTGACAGAGTGGAAGCACCAGCTCCTATCATCCAACCTGATAGAATACTGGCTACTATACGCACGAGTATCACTTCTCCCCTAGGGGAGGAGATCCTGGCCTCTCAGGGGTCCGCTCCCCATGAAACCCCAGTGGGCAAATGTTTTGTCGCTGAATCATTTCGTACTAGGCTGCTCGAAACCTACCATTCCTCTAAGGCTGCGGGACATATTGGTAGAGACCAATTGTTATGGTCCCTTTCTCAGTTATTTTGGTGGCCTTCCATGAGAAACGATTGTGCCGAATTTACGAATGCCTGTGCCACCTGCGCCCGCGCTAAGACCCCGAGACATCTCCCTGTGGGCTTGCTTCAACCGGTGCCTAATGGCGAACGCCCCTGGTCTCATGTTTCCATTGATTTTATGGGAGAGTTGCCTATGTCGAAGGGGTACTCCTTTATATTCATGGTGGTGGACAGGTTTTCTAAAATGGCTCATTTCGTGCCCCTCCGTGGTCTTCCTTCAGCGAAGGAATTGGCAATGGTGTTCGCCAGAGAAGTATTCCGGTTGCATGGAGTGCCTAGGGTACTGGTGTCTGACAGGGGGAGCCAGTTTGTGTCTAGATTTTGGAGGGCCAGGAGGAGTACGAGGTTCAGAGCATTATTGATTCCCGTAGGCTTAGAGGAAGGGTACAGTACCTGGTACATTGGAAAGGGTATGGTCCTGAGGATCGGTCATGGGTGGATAGTACGGACCTTCATGCACCTAGGTTAACTAGGGCCTTTCATGCCAATTACCCGCAGAAACCTAAACCCTATTCTAGGAGAGGGGGTCTTTGAAAGGGGGGTACTATCACGGTGCCCGTGATTTGCTGCAGTTACTTGTCTGTCACCAGTAGGGGGCTTCTATTGGCTGTCTGCAGATAGCCCGCCTCTTATTGACTATTTAAACCTGGATTGGGCACCCTTTGAGTGCCCTTTCGTGTTGTTTCTGACCTTCTTGCTATCACTATGCTAGTGATAGCTGGGCCTTTGTTCCAGTGTTCCTGAGTTCCTGATCTCATGTGTTCCTGAGTTCCTGATCTCTACTGTTCCAGTGTTTCCTGCATACTGAAGTACTTCCAGTCCTGGTTCCGGCCTAGTCTCTGGTGTTGCAGTTCCTGCTGAACTTCTCTGCTGTTTTCTGACCTGACTGATCGTTGCTGGTTCCTGTCATCTCATCACCTGTCTTCAGTATCCTGGCGACCTTCTGCCTGGTCGCGTTGGTGACATTGCTACAATTCCGTGTTGGTCCCAGCGTGCGGACGCTGGTTTGCTTCCAAGCCTTGCGGCTATACTAACTCGCTTGTTACACCAGTGTGCGGTCACTGGTTTGCTCCAAAGCCTTTCAGCTATACAAATCTGTGTTGGTCCCAGCGTGCGGACGCTGGTTTGCTCCTAAGCCTTGCGGCTATACAAACTCGCTTGTTACACCAGTGTGCGGTCACTGGTTTGCTCCAAAGCCTATCAGCTATACAAATCTGTGTTGGTCCCAGCGTGCGGACGCTGGGTTGCTCCTAAGCCTTGCGGCTATACAAACTCGCTTGTTACACCAGTGTGCGGTCACTGGTTTGCTCCAAAGCCTATCAGCTATACAATTCTGTGTTGGTCCCAGCGTGCGGACGCTGGTTTGCTCCTAAGCCTTGCGGCTATACAAACTCACTTGTTACACCAGTGTGCGGTCACTGGTTTGCTCCAAAGCCTTTCAGCTATACAAATCTGTGTTGGTCCCAGCGTGCGGACGCTGGTTTGCTCCTAAGCCTTGCGGCTATACTACTCGCTTGTTACTCCAGTGTGCGGTCACTGGTTTGCTCGCTAAGCCTAACGGCTATACTATTCAGTGTTGTTTCCAGCGTGCGGACGCTGGTTTGCTCCAAAGCCTTGCTGCTTAACGATTCTGCTAATTTGCCAGTTCCATCTGACTGCTGCTATTATCTCTGGGCTGCCCTGCCCGGTATTGGTAAGGCCGGTAGAACCTTTTACCACATTCCATCTGAGGTTGCCTTACCCGGTATTGGCAGGGCCGGTAGAGCCTACATTGTGTATCTATTGAGGCTGCCTTGCCCGGTAATTTGGTAAGGCCGGTAAAACCGTTATGCTATTCCATCTGCAGGTTGCCTTACCCGGTATTGGCAAGGCCGGTAGAGCCTAAAGACTGTCCTGTCCGGTATATTGACAGGACCGGTAGAGTCTGCCTTCTGTCTGTGCTATATTCTGTATATATATATATGCATGTTATTGCCATCCTAAGTTATCATTTATTATTTCAATAAAATTGATTTTTTTTACCTAAAACTTGTGTCTGAGAGTCATAATAAACCGTGACAGAGAGTCTGTTGCAGGACTGTAAATTGTTTGGTGAGGGTAGGAGTCAGTAGCTAGGTTTCACTTTATTCTAATGCCAGCTTTCTGACAACAATAGTTCCTACTTGGCTTTAAAATTCTGGAGAAAATTCTATCTCAAAATTGTCTCAGTTTGCAACTTTTTTTTTTATACGTCACTGAGCCAGAATTCCAAATTACACACAACACCATTTCCCCAAAAACCGAACTAGGTTGCATTTACACACCACTAAAACTGATGAATTGCTCTTTATAAATGTCAACATTAGAACACTTATATGTTTCAGTATGCTCCATTTTTATAATCTCCCCCATTTTCTCCCTCCCACACTAAATAAACAGCTCTGCCTGCCTTTATAGCTGTTGTCTTGCTGAACAGAGGGGCCCCTCTGACAAGGTGGCTGTGCATAAACTGATGTCTCTTCATGCGCATTGTTGCCCATGATTTTGAAGTGGTTGTCTATAGAAATAAAGGATTAGTTTGTTAACAGTGGTTGCTGTGGATGGAAGCCATGTATGCTGGATGTAACATTAGCCTGAATGTAACTTTACATCCTGTATAGAGATGGAAAAAAGCCAAGTTATTGGGAAATGAAAGCATGTGAAATAATTTAACAATTTTACTATTTAAATTATATGTTTATTTCAATATTTTTACCCAGTCAGAATCTGAGTCCATATTTTATTTTGTTGGCAAAGCATGAATCTCTGTATGCCGCTTCTCCTCTCCAGAGAGTATCATGCTTTTGATTATATACAACTTATACAACTGTTTAGTCCTTCTTGCTCATGCCTAAAAATGTAACTGCATGTTTAATTAAGTGGTAGATTTTGTTTTTGACATTTTTACAAAATAATTGTTAAATAATTGGGTGTCTGCTTCTAAATTATGCATCGGTACTGCAACAAAAGAAAATAGTTATTATAAAGTTCAAGGGCTTAGAACTGGATACATTCCAGATTTCATATACTTTTTTAGAGATCCTTAATGAATCATGGTAAAGCACTCAAGACTTCTCTAGTATCCAACATCACTGTTCTGTTCTTTCATTTTGCTTTAGACTTTAGTTCATGGGAGTCCAACATGCACACCAAATGCAGCCCTTCAGAGCCCAAGGTACAACCTGCCTGAGAATTTAAGCAACATTTGTTTCCTATTTGGTAGCACACATGAACTAATATGGTAGTATTATTTTTATTATCCTTTATTTATATAACTCCAACTTATTCTGCATTGCTGTAATATTAGGGTTGCCATCTTTTCTTCAAAAAAATACCAGCCATGGCATTCCCTCCATAGACTTAACATTGGACAGAAGCCAATTTTTTACCGGCCTGCTGGTAAAATACCGACTGGGTGGCAACCCTATGTACAATGGGGAATAGACATATGGAGACATAAACCAGTACAGACAGAATGTAAATAACAGAAGGATAAGAGGGCCCTGCTCATGAGGGCTTCCAGTCTAGAAGAAGATTGGTTGTGACACAGAAGTTGCAAGTGCTACGGGTGTTACTACCTCCTGCCATATGAACTGCCAGTCAGTGGGTGGGAGATAGAAATGCCTTTCAGTGCAGTAATCCAGTTGAGTAGTGGGCCTGTTTGGGAGAAAAAGGCTCTGTGTGAGCAGTAAGGTTGTGATGGGGTTGAAGGTGGGAAAATGATTGTAGACAGGAACAAGAGTGAATAGAGGTGAAACAGGCTGTTTGTTGCGCTGGCTTTGCTCATAAGTGTTATGGGAGTAGTTGATAGGCTTCCCTGAAGAAGTGAGCTTTCAGGGAGCATCTAAAGATCTAAAGGCTGTGGGACAGACTGATGTGATAAGGGACTTGTGAGAACAAGTGTGAATTTATTTTGTCAACGTTTTGGCCCCCTGGAGGAAAGAAACCCATGGCACAATCAAAGTGGAATAGAACAGCAAAACAATCAAGTCAGGAGACAGTAAATAAAATAGGAAATTATAAAATACACAGTATCATACAATAAGAACATTACAAATTTCCCACTAACAATGAATATAATGGCACATGGTCATGCTACCATAACTATATATTGAGTAGCACTTCTATTTTCAAATACTTATACTTTTGAATTATCAGTTAAGATGATATTTGGCAGTTTAGGACAGTCCCAACAAACCCTGTAAATTTAGTCCAAATTTATTTGGTAAAACATTTTTTAAAAGTTAGAGAATAGTGCATTTCTCATAGTTTTTATGCCATCACAAAAACTTTGCCAGAGCTACAGTCAAATCTACTGAATTCTACTGAGGCACACACAAATCTAGATGTTATGTGAGACAATTTGTTTTCATTTAGCATGTTTAAAAAAAAAAAGAGAGCGATTTAGTTTGAAAGGCATGGCTTTGTACATGCACACTATGTTCTTACACAGAAAATTCTTAATGAGCCTGCTCAGACCGGATTTTATCTCACACATGTTGTAATCGAATAAAGTGTACCTTAACTCTATCAAGTGACTAGCGTTTTCTTGATCGATGTGAGAAATAAATTAAAAATAAAATCATAATCAGGCAGCTGATGAGAACCACGTATTTTAGGGATTTTAATTGATTAAAACAAATATTAATCGAGCAATCATGTATTGCATAATAGAATACAAAAAATTGTTCACTGAGTGCATGACATTTGATCAATTTAAAAAATACATTTTTTTTATAAAGTGGTTTCACATGAGATAAATTGATACTAAATAATTTTAAAGATATCGGTTTAGGGTGCTACATGAGCTTGACTGAACCAGACAAAATTGACTACAATAAAAAACGTATGTCAAAGCCAAAACTGTAGTTCTCTCTAATGAGAAAAAATCATGTACTTCAAGGGTTTAGCTCTAAGAACTTTAACTCTGCACCTACCCCGTGTCTTCCTTTTATTTTATTATTTACTCTCTTATGGATTTTTATTTACATTTCAAAGCTTTATTGAAGGAGTTAAAACAGTACAGCACAATACAAATTGTTAATAAACAGTACTAAGTACATACATAGGGTACACAAAAGGGAACAGATTGTCAGTGGCATCAAGGGTACACAAAAACTAATAGTAATACAAAATGTAGTAGAGCAAGCCAAGTACAAAGCAATAACATAGTACTTATTAAAGTTAAAATCAACATGAATAGTCCGCCCGTGAGAATATGTTCACCTTAAGACAAATCGGCAGAACTAATCTATCTGTAAAGAGAAAACTATAAAGCAAGAAATAAGCAATAAGGAGTAAAAGCAGAAAGAAGAATAGATGAGATTATTGAAGAAGAGAGAGAGAAAAAGGGGGAGAAAGGAATATGCACAGTTACCCTCCACCTCAGAATGTGGAAGCAAGAGAGTCGGGAACGAGTCAAATGGTAGTAATGGTGGTGGAGGGGCTAGGGAACAGGAAGGAGCATCCATTGCTTTATTTAAGTACAATGCCGATCCCAGGGAGGCTCAGGATTGAACAGTACATGAGAAAGCGGATCGGGAAAGGCTGGACTCCAAGTCTATATGTCAGCCCATGCTTGGGAGATAACGAGACCGTAATAGCATGCGTAGCTTGGAAAACCGTGAACCGCTAGACATCTGGAAAGTCTGTGGGGAACCCAGGAAAAATAGTTCTGGACCACTCATCTTGGTACCTGATTACAGCCTTACAGGGACTCCTGATAGTCATGACACAAAAGACACAAGGCACAGTAGAAGGAAAAAGGCGTAGCAGGGGCCAAACCAGGAGACTTATGTTTTGTTCCTGGCCTCCCAAAAAATCTTCTAGGTCGACCAAGTATTACCAAAGGATTCCAGAGATCCTGTGGAAGAGGTGATCTTTCCATCTCGTACGTTCCATGCACCCCAGCCAGCCAAACCTGAATTGATGGAGATAGAGTGGATTTCCAGTGTCTTGGGATCATGTGTCGGGCATGATGGAGTAAGACCTGGAGTGAGACTCTAGAAGTAGGAGGGACCAGGGAGGGCCAGGCACTGTAAGAAACAGACAAAGAAGGGGATCCAAAGAGAACAAGAGGGAAAGAATTGAGCTGATGCAGGAGATAACATCCTTCCAAACTTTCTGGACCTCAGAACATGTGTCACAGTAATGCCTTTGGGGCGGCCGGCATCGGATATCCGGAAGCTTCAGCATTCTAGTTGGGACTCACGTGGGTGGCCGGATAGTATGAGCCAGTCGCCTTTTCCGTCCTCACGGCTGTCACACCGTGTCTGCTATATTTTGCATCTCTGGCTATTACGAGAGGGCATGCATCATCTGGGAAGCCTCCACGCACCGCTCTTATAGTACCTGGGAGCTTGTTGTGTGCTCCACCTCCCTGCTAGGTCTCTGTATATAAACTGCCTGGACACCATCTCAGTTGTGTGGTGTTCCAGTGCAGAATCTCATTTGATCCTATATCTGTATCCTGGTTTGGCCCTTGCTTGGCTTCCGTTCTATCCAGTATCCTGACCCTTAGTTTAAGTCTGACTACCCACTCTGGTGCTGACTTGTGGCTCTGGCTGACTACCCACTCAGTGTATGACCCTTGGCTTTAGTCTGACTACTCACTCTGATGCTGATCTGTGGCTCTGGCTGACTACCCACTCTGGTGTGACCCCCCGGCTCTTTCAGAATTTTTCGCTTGGCATTACCTGTGGCTCCGGCCAAGAACCCTCTTAGAGACTGATAGTAGGCCTGTCAGTCAACTACTCCTTTTATCTCTTGGCATTGCCGCTACCTGTTCCTGTACAAGAGATTTGGCTGGGTCATAACCCCAGTACTGGTGCGTTGCACTGTGACCGCTATATTGAGACCTTTCCTGAGCAGTCTCCTATTTCTGGTAGGAACCACTTGCTCTGGTTCTGAGTCTGCTCTTCCACTAGAAGGTTTCATATGCTATTGTTTATTTTATATTATGTGTGCCTTATATAATAAAGGTGGAGTTCAATTACTGTACTTGCTTTGTGTATCATTATTGATAACCATGACAGTACGTAAGGGCCATGAGTAAAGAAGGTAAAGGGAACCCAGAGCATCCTTGCTAGGATGGATATGCAGGATCAACATATTGATCAGTTGTCTCTAGCTATGCAGACAATCTTGAACCGTACTGCGAATTTAGACCATCCTATCCATCAATAGGTGGCCACCTCTGCCTCAGCACCGGTCGTTCATGCTGCACCTGATCCCACTATTGCCAGAGGTTTGTTGGGCTCCGCACCGCTTCCTCAGTGTTACGAAGGCAATCCGTCCTTGTGCCCTGGTTTCCTTAATCAGGTTGGCATTTTTCTAGAAATGGTACCCCAGGCATTTTCTTACAGAGAGAAGTAAAGTTGGATTTATGATATCACTCCTATCCAATAAGGCACTGGTGTGGGCCAATCCATTATGGTAAACTGATAAGCCTCTCATTTAAAACTTTGCTGAGTTTGTGGCTTCCTTTAAGTGAGTTTTGATGTTCCGGCCCACTCTGCCTCTGCTGCCAAACAACTGATGGCTATCCACCAGGGCGTCCAGACAGCTGTGAAGTATGTGATAGAGGTGGGTTGTGAGGCGCTGGTAGCCACCTATTCACAAGGGTTAAGTGATACTATCAAAGACGAAATTGCAGCCTGTGAGCTGCCCAGTGATCTGGATGAACTAGTATCCTTTACTATTCTGATTGACACCAGAATCAGAGAGAGGCCATTCTTTAGGGAGAGCCTGCGTAGGCCTCCATCTTGCTTGGCACCGAGCTTCACTTACCCACCCATTCCTCCCTTGCCTCCCATGCCAGGAAACGCCTAGGTTCTTGTTGGGACAAACCCTGGGTGGTATCTTACAGTCCCCAGAGGGTAAACCTATGATTGAGGTTATTCTTTCCTGGGCCAATTCATCGGTGGTTACCCCAGCCTTGATATCGGGTGCTGCCGGTTATTTCATTGATGCTGAATTTGCCAAACTCTCCATTCCTTTGCAGCTCCGCTCATCTCCGTAGGCCACTGAGGCCATAGACGGGAGGCCCCTACAACCCTCTCATGTTACCCAAGAGATTCGTTCCTTGTCTCTGATGGTAGGGGTACTTCACACAGGGAGACTATGCAGTTTCAGGTGATCAATTCTCCACATTATGCTATCATCCTTGGGTTTCCTTGGTTGCAGAAGCATAACCCTATGATTGATTGGCTCACTTGTGACATTTTGTCCTGGTCTTCCCCGTGTACCAATTCCTGCCTCCAGCGTCCCACGAGAATACTGTGTACATCTTCCTCTACCTTGCCTGTGAAGTACCAGCCTTAGAGCGACATATTTAACAAGGTACAGGCCAGTACGTTACCTCCACACTGGACATACGACTGTACCATTAACTTGATTCCTGGTGCGATTCCTCCCAGGGGCCACGTGTACCCACTGTCGGTGGAGGAGAATAAGGACATGGAGGACTATGTGTCTGATGCCTTGTCCAGATGGGTGATCCGTAAGTCTACCTCTCCAGCTGGTGCAGGCTTCTTCTTTGCAAAAAAGAAGGATGGGGAGCTACGACCCTGTATAGAATTCAGAGGTTTGAATAAATTGATTGTTAAGAATGCCTACCCCATTCCTTTGATTACAGAATTGTTCAACTGAATTAAGGGTTCGAAGATATTCACCAAGCTTAATTCAAGGACCACTTACAATCTTGTAATCAAAGAGGGCCACAAGTGGAAGACAGTGTTTAATACCCAGAGCGGGCATTATGAATATTTGGTCATGCCTTTTGGTTTATGCAAAAAGAGTTCATCAATGATGTTCTGAGAGATTTACTACAACGTTGTGTGGTTGTCTACTTGGATGACATTCTTATCCATTCTCCGACATTAGAGGCCCATCGTTTGGATGTGTCCATGGTGCTACAACTCTTAAGGATGAATAAATGATTTTTGTAAACTGGAGAAATGCAAATTTCACAGACCACAAGTGACACTCCTAGGGTATGTTATCTCCTCATCCGGCTTGGCTATGGACCCTCCCAGCGCTCTTCTAGCTTTTAAGAACCTTAAGTCTGTATTTGCAGCGGCTCCGATATTGTCTCATCTGAACCCCACCTTGCCATTTACCCTAGAAATGGATGCGTCAGAGTCGGGAGAAGGTGCCCTCCTGTCTCAGAGCTTGGCTGTGAGAGCGGCACTGTTCTTGTGGGTTCTTATAAAAAAATTGTCCCTTGATGAGAGTCTATATGACATTGGTGACCGTGAATTACTCGCCATTATTCTAGCCCTTAGGAAGTGGCGATATCTACTCACAGATCACAAGAATCTTACATATTTGCCTGAGGCCAAAAGATTATCTTCACAACAGGCCAGATAGGCTTTGTTTCTTTCAAGATTCAATTATGTGGTCTCTTACCTTCCTGGGACAAAGAATATTAGGGCTGATGCCCTATCACACCAGTTCTGCTCAAATTCTAAGGAGGAGAGTACTCCCACGCCTATCATTCCTTCCGACCGTATACTGGCTACTATACTTACGAGCATTACCCCTCCATTGGGTGAAGGGATACTGGCATCTGAAGCCTCTGCGCCAGTTGATAAACCTGGAGGGAGATGCTTTGTACCGGACATTTTACACACCAGACCACTTGAGACTATCACACTTTCAAGGCAGCAGGTCATAATGGGAGAGACCAGCGGATATGGTCCATTTCTCAGCTCTTTTGGTGGCCTAGCTTGAGGGCTGGCTGTTCCACATTTGTGGCAGCTTGTTCTACTTGTGCCCAGAGTAAAACATCACAACATCTTCCTGTGGGGCTCCTTCAACCCATCCTGAATGGGGAACGTCCCTGGTTGCACTTCTCCATTGATTTTATGGTGGAACTACATGTATCTAAGGGCTAAACGGTCATCCTAATGATCATAGATCGGTTTTGTAAAATGGCTTACTTTGTACCACTCAAAGGACTACCTTCTGCCCAAGAATTGGCCATGATTTTTGCTAAAGAAGTCTTTTGGCTCCACAGGGTACAGAAGGTGATAGTCTCAGATCGAGGAAGCCAGTACGTTTCTTGTTTTTGGAGGTCCTTCTGCGCTCAGATGGGGATCTTTCTCCTCAGCATACCATCCTCAATCCAACGGTGTGGTGGAGAGGTCTAACCAAGCCTTGGAACAATTTCTCCGTTGTTATATTTTGGACCACCACAATAATTGGGCTACCCTGTTACCTTGGGCGGTGTTTGCCCAGAACTGTGCTGTGAACTCTTCATCCCAGAGTTCCCCGTTCCTGATAAATTACGGTTTTCAACCCTTCTTAGTTCCGGAGGCTTTCAAAGCACAAAAATATTCCGGCTCTAGAGAAGCATTTGAGGGAACTTCGTTCCACTTGGGTACGGGTTCAGAGAACCCTACGTGGCTCCGTGCAAAGACAAGAAAGGCAGGCAGACCCTAGGCGATTACCATCACCTACCTTCCAGGTGGGAGAGAGTATGGTTATCTTTCCACAACCTTAATTTCCCGGTGCCTTGTAGGAAACTGGCTCCCTGTTTTGTTGGTCTATTCCATGTTATTCGTAGATTCAATCCAGCCGCGTACGCCCTAGATCTCCCAGCCAATATGCGTATTCATAATGTTTTTCATGTATCTTTACTGAAGCCATTGATTTGCAACCCTTATAGCTTCACACTGGTCCTTCCTGGCCCGGTTAGGGTTGCAAATCATGAGGAGTATGAAGTACAAAGTATTTTGGATTCAAGTAAATTCCGAGGCCAATTACAATATCTAGTGCATTGGAAAGTTAATGGACCAGAGGAACGTTCATGGTTTCATTGTGGGGATGTGCATGCCCCGGCCCTCCTCAGGAGGTTACATTCCCATTTTACGCAGAAACCATGGGCTCTTCCACAGGGGTGGGGTCGTTGAGGGGTGGGTACTGCCACAGTAGTGCCTTTGGGGAGGCCAGCATCGGATAGCCGGCCGCTTCAACATTCTAGTTGGGACCCACCTGGGCGACCTGATAGTACGTGGGACAAATGAACTGGCTAGGGTGAAGGGAACCCTGAAAAGCCAACCCCTAATGAAGAGGAAGCACCCTTCTGGGTCAGTAAGAGAGTCATGATGTACCCAAGACAAACATTTATGAAAAAGAATGGAGACACCGTTCTTCTTTTTATTGTTTGTGCAATAAGCATGCCATCCAACTGGGTAGTGTTTAGATCTGAAAGAGGGCTCTCTATTATGCAGGAAATTAGTCTTCTGAACCATGACCACATCTTCCTTCTGCCTCTGGAAGTCTCTGAGGGCTATGGACCGCTTTTCCGGTATGTGAAGACCCCTGGCATTGCCTGAGAGTACCTTGATCAAAGCATGTGGTATAGCCAAAACAAAACTTTTGGGTAATCGTGCACTTGGGCAAATATGACACGGCCAACCCCCAACCGACCTCCTCCCTCATAGTGTGCGCAAACCCAGGAAGAAATAAAAGAAAGAACAGGAGAAACAAAGACTGACGTCTGGAAGCCGTCATCCCCATGAACTGGGGAGCCAACCCCCACACTACACGTTAGGAACTTAGTTGTCTCCTGAGGGCAGGGTAGCTAAGACACTAATGACCACCAGAACAGCATAGCAGGACCATCCTGCATATGAATAAGGCATGCAAAAACAAATACTGTAGATGAACAGAACAAACATAATTATACCCAACCGGATAATGATAACAAATATTTATAAAAAAACATAACCCAGCAAGGCAGCATCAGGGGGAAAACCCAAGACTCCCTCGCCTGCTGTATGCATAGACCACATAGTCTTGACCCTTGCAAACCTGAGGAGGAAATGGCAGACCAGCGACAGACACAGGATCCCCCCAAATAAGAGAGGACCCTTGCCCCCCCCCATTCAATGGTCCGCATCTTAATCCCGACCACGCCAAGTATCACACACAAAATCAGTTAGGTTGATTCCTGGCATGGTACTGCACTGGTAAGGTATATCACCTAACTTACAAAGGGCTGATCTGAACATAAAATAATAAACAACATACATAAATTCCCCAAGTGAGGGAAGGGAGGCGAGGGAACACGCACGCACCTCAAACCTGGACTCAATGTGGCTCTCTTATGTTTTATGTCATAGTGGGTGCTGATGAGTTAATATTCACCAGACTATAACCCTAAATTTATATGCTTTTGTTTAAAACTGGTGAGAATTATGTTGGCTTTAATGTAAGTGTTTTGCCTTTCCATAAACACTTTTTGTACCTGGCAAAAAATGAAACTGAATATGATAAACAAAGCTGAAAAAAGAACTGAGTGTACTGTCAAGTGGTGTGAGTCTCCATGTTGAATTCACTACAATATATACTTAGATTACAGCACAGTGAAATTGCTAGTACAACACAGATGGTATCAACAGCTGCTTAGAACATAGTATTCAAGTCAGATCATATTTGGGAACTGATAATAATAATAAATATGTTGTAATGTTAGTTGCTGGAATATTTCCAGCTACTTAGTTAGCTGTATTCATGTCCATACTGGGACTGAATAAATATTCAGTTAAAGATATGATAACCAACATTATGTTTGATCAACAAGTAAGGAAATCAGCGAGAACTGTTCTGTTGAAATGAACAGTGTTATGATTCTTGTTCGATGCTAGACTATTTTTAAAGATAAAATGATACCTGCAAAGCAGCCTATAAACAAAAATGTTTTAATAAATCACATTAATAAAAAAAGTTAAATGCCACCACATAGGAAATTAAAATGAACAGTTATTGAATGCCTAGATATCTATAGCTACACGGGATGTTTTGAATAACAATGTCATGAATGTAAAACTTGCATGTTCTCAAATTGCTTGAACTCTCTAGATCCAGAAACTGTTACTAGGTCCTTGTCCTGGTCTAATTTTATATTAGCCCTATTAGAAAACGGCATTATAAATTAATTCCTCTGAATTACTGAAAATAATTATAGTTCATGAAAGGTCAAGACACTCATAGTATTGGCAATCTTTAACTTTGCAAAAAGATTGATTTGGCTTTTACAATGCTTCCGCTAAATCCAATCATGAAACACAATATACAAGAATATACAAGACCAGTGGTTCTCAACCCGTGCCCTCAGTGGCTATTAACAGGCCAGGATTTGAGAATTTCCCATTAAGAGCACAGGTGAGTTAATCAACTGAGCCTCTGATCAACACACTTGTGTTCTAGCAGGGAAATTCCTAAGTCCTGGCCTGTTAGTGGCCACTGATGGCACGGGTTGAGAACATCTGTACAAGATTATGCAAAGGGCTGAACTGTCGCTATTCAATATGTAATAATATCCTATCATGTTCAGTCAACATTTAAAAATGTTTTACTTAAAAGTATAAAACTTGGTGACAGACTTTGTTTTTAAGAGAGAACTAGTAACTTTTAAGTTAATGTGAAAGGCTGTAAAGAGTAAAATGGAGTACCCAGAAAGTAATGTTCTCTATAAAGTATGTTTACATGGTTCTTTAGAATATGGGTTGATTCATATTGTGAAGGGGTGTGAACTACATCTAGAACTGAATGTGTATCAGAAAGGCAAACAAAAGCAAATACAATGCAAAAATACTATATAAATAAATATAATCTACAGCTGTATAATGCTTATGTTCAGCAAGGGCTACATGTACCCACAGGTAAGGTTTTTCTTTAATATCAGTGCGACCTACAGTTCATTTTAAGTGTATGCATTTAACATTTGAGATTCAGTTTTTGCTGAAAGAATGTACATATGTCTGAACTTCAGTGATGATTCCAAGAAACCTCATCTCAGTGTGAAATGTGTTGCAGTTGACACATGCCCTTAAATATCAAGTCTGTCTTCATAAAATACAGTTAAAGTTGACTTATTACTGACACGATATTACACATATTTTTAAGACATCCTTTAAATATCTTAGATCCAAAACATTAAATTATCTTTTAAACATACAGTTTTAATTGAAGCTGCTTGTATCATGAAAAAAATATATCTTTTGTATAGATATTCCAGTGCACCACTTGAATAGACTTTGATTTTCTGGCTAAACAGTATAAAATCATGTACTGTAAATTAATTTACATGCTCAGAATTAAATTGAAAATTAAGAGCCTTCTCTTTAGTTATCAAGTAATACACAAACAGATGACCACAGACTGCTGTCATATGGTAAATTCGGTTTTTTCACCATGTATGGCATTAAGGATACCGATACAAATACTTTTTCATTTGCACTGATGTTTGGAAAGTGTCAGTGTTCATTTTCTTGTCAAAAAGCATTTTGAAGCTGGAAACATGACTGATCATGACATCACTAGAGGCCATCTCCCTAACTGGATTGAGTTACATCCATATATTATAGATTCTTTATGTTCTCATCTGGAATTGGTTGCGGTTCCTGCTTTATTCCAGGGTTATACAAGTATTGGTGCCCTCATTTCTGACATCATAGCAATAGACTGAGCTCTCATCTTTGAATAATAACTTGATGACAGAGTAGAATGTAAATGTTATGCTGATAGACACAATTTGTAATATCAAGAGTATACTACACTGGAGATCGATAAAATATTGTCTCCATTAAAGTGAAAGTGCTGCCTAGGGTAAAATTGTAATAACTACAAAAACGTTTAAACGAAGAAAATAAAGCAGATTTGTGTTTTTATTTTTTCATGAAGTCTCTTATTCACACACACCGATACACACACATAAACACGCACATATATATAAAAAAATCATCACCTTTAGCTGTTGTTGATCAACTGCAGGATGAAGGCCTCCTAGCAAGCCACCAACAACTTTGGTCCCATGCTTTTTGTTGCCACTGTGTACCAACAAATTTGCTAATTTCATCTACCCAGCTTTGGTCCATCTACCATCAGGTAATTTTGCTATGTGGTCTGCCCATTTCTATTTTAGGAGCTTTACTTTTTCAGTGATTTCATAGACTTTTTTTTGTTCACGAATCCGTGCACACATTTTTTGGTCTCTTATTGTTATGTTCAGAATTTGACGTTCTATATTTGTCTGTGTAATCTGAAGTGGGCTTTGGCATTCAGTGTCCATGTTTCACAGCCATACAAAAGTACTGGGAAGACACATTGGGCAAAAACCTTTCACTTGAGGCAGAGTGGTACTACTAAGTTTTCCAGATGCTTGTCATCCCAATTTTATTCGTTGCTCAGTTTCCATCATGGTGTTTGCATCTTTTGACATTTGCTCTCCAAGGTAACCATATTTGTCCACTTCTCCTAGTTCTTGTCCATCTACTGTGATTTTCCTTGTTATTGTAAATTTGTTAAACATGACATGCATTTTGTTGATATTAATTTTCAGACTAAAATTTTTTCTTTTGTGTTGCAGCTCTTCAATGCAAAATGTAAGTCATGTAGGTAGTCTCCATTGATCTTAAGTCCTTTTTTTGTCCCAATTTAGTTTGAGGAAAATTTCTTCTGAATACGAATAAAATAGTTTTGTGAAGATTGTGTCTCATCTATATATCTATCTCTCTGAATAGCAAGCTTATTGTTGTATGTGATGTTCTTGCTCTCTCAATTCATCCTCCTTTGGTGATGTCAGCTGCTGAAGTTCACACAGCCCTCTTAGCTTATTCTGTTCCTTTAAATGTCTTTAATTTATCTTACCTTTAATGCTCTGAGTCAAAGGTTTAAATGACAAAAGGGGCAAGAGAATATACGTAAACTTACTTGATAGTCTCACAAATAAGACCTCCAAAACTGGACAAAATAGTAATAGGAGGCACTGCTCCTTTAAGTTAATGTCATAATAATTTCTCTTAACTACATATGTAACATAATCTAACTCTGGAAACAGTGCCACTGGTAATAATAATAATAATAATAATAAAAAAATCTACCACCATTTCCACCTTTGGCTGGAGAGAGGCTAAGTCATTAATTTATCTATGCTTTCTCTATGAGTTAGAATATTATAGAATTCTTTTATTTACTTATTCCATGCAAGTATCAGGGCATAGAAAAATAACTGGGACACCAAATATGAATGGAGAATTAATTACATTGTTAACATGTAATGACTATACCGAGCTTGTAAATTGTTCATAGCATTTAACAGAATTTTTTGCTTGGCTACGATGTGAGCGAAAATCAGTTAAAACATGTCTTGCGAGGGGCATAATCCTCTTAGAAACCAAACAAAATAGGAAATGAGTGGAACAATTGCCGATGACAAGTTTCTTGAGTAAAATCTAGTTTAACCTGATGAAAAATATGTTTTCATGTAATACTCTTATACATGCCTACTATGATATGTGCCCTTCAGGGTCAGTCAATAAAGGGTTACACACAAACACATATTCTGAAATGTATTTAAAATATATAGTTTACACTTTATTAATTACTAGTTGAAGAGCCCGTGTACATGGGCCACAGTGCCAGCCCGTTTGCGGGGCAGTCATGCACAGTAGAGAATGCCAGCGCCGCTGATACAGTGCCAGCCGGTCGCTGGGCAGTCATGCACAGTAGAGACTGCCCGCGCTGCAATTGATACTTCAGAGCGCCCCGCTCGTTATAAGCTGCATCACAGGCAGTCTCTACTGTGCATGACTACAGTACGAGCAGCAGTTTCTACAGCGCACAACTGCGTTGTTACAAACTTTTTAGCTAATTATTATATAGGATTGTAGAACGTGAATATTTAAAGGGATAGTAATACTTGAATTTAATTTTATTTCATATTGTAGCCCTTAAAAAACATTATTCACAAGTAAAATAAAGTTCCCTTTTCCTGGCTGTTTCAGCCAAGTCTGCCATCTAGTGGACAGATTTTGAATCCGGTCCACAGATCAACCTGCAGCTCTTTAGCAGTGCCGAGTTCACGATCTTTAAAAAGAATGACTTAATTCGAACTATGTAGGGCTGCAACAACTAATCGATATTATCGATACAAATTGATTATGAGAATCATTGTCAACGATTCTCATAATCGATTAGTTGCAGCCCCAGACTGCCGCCGCCACCAGTGTATCACGGTCCCCGTGATCCTGTGTGTCACTCTTTGCTGTGCTGCTCCCCGATTGGCTGAGCTGTGTTGGCCCGCCCCTGGTTACCCTTTTTATACTGGCCGCTGGCACCAGTCTGGTGCCCTTTCATGGTGTTCCTGAGCCTTGCTGCTGTTCTCTGCGTTCCTGATTTCCGTGTCCCGACTTGGCCTGCTTGAGACTCTCCTGTGTTCCTGCCCATTGCTGATCCGGCTTGTCTACGAACCCGCTCTGGTATCCGACCCGGCCTGGCTGACGTTCCTGCTTGTTGCTGATCCGGCTTGTCTACGAACCTGCTCTGGTATCCGACCTGGCCTGGCTGACGTTCCTGCTTGTTGCTGATCCGGCATGTCTACGATTCTCCACAGTTCCCGGTTCCAGTCTATCTACGTTCCTGCTGCTGACTACTGGGCGACATTCTTACTCCTGGAGTAGCGCTCGTGCTCGAGACTGACCTTAACCCTTGAGTAACTGTTCACTGTCAAACGCTACTGAGCTATACTACTGCTGAGTCTCCTTAAGCTTGCAGAGCGATATTACCAGGGCGATTCCGATTGCTGAGCTGATTCCTTGCTGTGCCTCACCTCCTACCAAGTGCTTAGTTAACCCGTTCAGTGCTACGCTACTACTGCTGAGCCGGCCGCTTGGGCCTGGGAGACGGCGGCTCATAGTCCATCTAAGCAGGGTAGTTGTTCCGGTACCGTACCGGTGGTCATCTTGCCCACGCACTGGCACTGGTGGAGTCGTTATACACCCGAGGGGGCTTGATCCTTACACTTGCAGCTTGCAGTCTCCGTTGTACGCCCGTGGGGGCTAACGTGCCTTGCTCTTGCAGCTTGTAGTCTCCGGTTTACGCCCGTGGGGGCTAACAACTCACAGTTCCCAAATACTGGTGGCACTTGTTACGCCCGTGGGGGGCTATCCATTATTGCTCTAGCATTCTGGGTCAGTTCTGCCATGCAAGTCAAGTGCTCTCCTACAGTCTTGACTCCTCATACTTATACAAGCTTCAGCTACACCTTGGGCGTGCCTACACCACAACAAAGACTGATGAGGACTGAGTTAACTATTATGTGCCCCTGTCTGGGTTACTAGTCCTAGTATATATTTCTTGTACATATATTCTACTCTGTCTGTTCTCAGTATACTGGCCTGTAAGGGTCTAGACACTTGTTCTTGTTTACCCTGTGTGCCTGTAGAGGGCGATATTGTTCATTAATTTATTTAATAAAACTGTGTTTTACCATACCCTCTGTCTGAAGTGTCTGAAAACCATAACAGTACGAAAGGGCCATGACCTCAGACAGTAAGGGAGATACTGGCACACAGAATATCCATTGGCGAATGGATGTTCACGAGCAGCGCCTCGACCAGTTGGCACTGGCCTTGCAATCCTTACTTGAGCGTATGGTACACCTTGACAAACCTAATCAGAATCCGGTGGTCACCCCAGTCTCGACACCGGAGAACCTGCCTGTAGTTCCTACTACGCAGAACAGAGGGTTCACGGCGGCGGCCGTTAGCGTTAAGATATGATGGCGAGCCTAACCAATGCCGAGGCTTTGTCAACCAGTTGGAGATATTCTTTGAACTCACGCCTCAGGCATTTCCTAACGACGGTAAGGTTGGCTTCATGATTTCCCTATTAACTGGCAAGGCATTATCTTGGGCGAATCCTTTGTGGGAGAATACCAAACCCTGTACCCTGAACTTTAAAGAGTTCATAAGACAGTTCCGCAGAGTGTTCGAGATACCTGGCAGAACCGCCTCTGCTGCCAAGAGGTTGCTGGAGATGCAACAGGGCGACCGTACCCTGGGCGATTACGCTATTGAATTTCGAACCTTGGCAGCAGAGGTGGGCTGGAATAACGAGGCGCTAGTTGCAGCGTTTGCACAGGGCCTATCAGACTCCATAAAGGATGAAATTGCTGCCAGAGACGTGTCTAGTGATCTGGATGAGTACATCGATTATGTTATGCTCATTGACTCCCGCATTCGCGAGAGACGGATGGCTAAGAGGGCGAAATCGAGGAGCTGTGGGCACGACAGTCTTTTGAACCCACCCTCGCCACCCTGTCCTCCTGAACTCACAGCTGAGACTGGTGAACCAATGGAACTCGGGTTCACCAGACTGACAAAGGAGTAGAGGGCGCACCGTAAAAGAATGGGCCTATGCCTATACTGTATTAAAGCTGGCCACCAATTACACAATTGCCCGGTGCGGCCGGGAAACGAACGCACCTAGGGTACCTTGGGGGACAGGCCCTAGGTGGTATACAACAGTCCCCGGATACCAATACACTGAGACCCACCATTCAGGTGGTTGTTACATGGGCAGACTCTGCTGTATCAGTTTTGGCTCTGGTAGACTCCGGTGCAGCTGGCTATTTCATGGACCACTCCTTTGCTGAGTTACACAAGATTCCGGTAGTCAAAAGGGAGTCCCCTCTAGCTATTGAGGCCATAGATGGCAGGCCGTTAGAACCGGCATTTATCACTATGGAAACAATTCCTATTGCCATGGCAATTGGGGCTCTCCACAAGGAGGAGGTGCGTTTTCAAATAATTAATTCTCCTCACCATGCAGTCATCCTGGGGTTTCCATGGCTATCATTACACAACCCCCAGTTTGACTGGCAAAAATGTGAAATACTGTCCTGGTCGGAATACTGTGCGAATAATTGCCTCTCACACCCTGTCAGGTTGTTGTGTACCTCTCCCTCCGTGCCAGCTGAATACCAAGAATTCAGTGATGTATTCAGTAAGGGGGAGGCTGGCGCTCTGCCTCAGCACAGACCTTGTGATTGTGCCATTAATTTGCCCCCGGGAGTGGTGCCTCCTAGGGGTCGCACTTATCTGCTGTCTGTGGAGGAGAATAGGGCAATGGAGGAATATATTGGGGATGCCCTCAAGAGGGGAATTATCCGCAAGTCCACTTCTCCGGCGGGTGCCGGGTTCTTCTTCGTAAAGAAGAAAAATGGTGAACTCAGACCTTGTATCGATTACAGGGGTTTAAATAAATGAATGTCTAGAAGTGCCTACCCCATTCCACTCATTACCGAATTATTTGACAGGTTAAAGGGCTCCTCCATCTTTGCTAAACTCGATCTCCGGGCTGCATATAACCTGATCCGAATTAAAGCTGGAGATGAGTGGAAAATGGCATTTAATACCAGATCAGGGCACTATGAATATCTGGTAATGCCATTCGGACTATGTAATGCTCCTGCGGTATTTCAAGAGTTTATCAATGACATCCTTCGGGACATGTTACAGTCCTGTGTTGTGGTATATCTTGATGACATATTAATTCACTCTAATAACCTTACCCAACACATCAAGGATGTCTCTGAGGTCCTGACTAGACTACGTAAAAATAAATTGTTTTGTAAAATTGAGAAGTGCGAATTTCACAGGACCCAGGTACCCTTCCTGGGATTCATGATTTCTGTAGATGGCATTGCTACGGACCAGGAGAAGTTGGCAGCAGTACTACAGTGGCCTCGTCCCAAAGGACTAAAGGCTATTCAGTGCTTTCTGGGCTTTGCCAACTATTATAGGAAATTTATTCAGAACTTCTCCACTATTGTGAAACCCTTGTCTGACTTTAACTCATAGGGGTGCCACTCCTTCTCAATGGTCTGAGGCAGCTGAGAACGCATTTAAAACACTGAAATCTGCATTTGCTTCTGCTCCAGTGCTGTCCCACCCGAACCCAGCCCTGCCATTTACCCTAGAAGTTGATGCCTCTGAGGTTGGGGTTGGGGCAGTACTCTCCCAACGCCCGGTGGGAGGTGGTACATTGAGACCCTGTGGGTTCTTCTCTAAAAAACTGTCCAGCGCCCAGAGCCATTATGAGATTGGTGACAGGGAACTCTTGGCTATCATTCTGGCACTGAAGGAGTGGCGCCACCTATTGGAAGGCACTAAGACACCAGTACTAATTCTGACAGACCACAAGAACTTGACATATCTTTCAGAGGCCAAGAGACTCTCCTCACGTCAGGCCAGATGGGCGCTCTTTTTGTCCAGGTTCAATTTTGTGATTTCCTACCTGCCGGGTTCCAAGAATGTCAGGGCAGACGCCTTGTCCAGACAGTTTGTGTCAGACTCTGAGAAGGAGGAGGAGCCAGTACCTATCATTCAGCCAGATGGTATTCTGGCCACTATTCGCACTAGTATCACTTCGCCACTGGGGGAACAAATTTTGGCCTCTCAGGCTAGGGCTTCTCCTGAAACCCCAGTAGGCGAGTGTTTTGTTGATGAGCCATTCCGTGCCTGTCTATTAGAAACCTACCACTCATCTAAGGCGGCTGGGCACATCGGACGGGATCAGCTGTATTGGTCCATGTCCCAGTTATTTTGGTGGCCGTCCCTTAGGACTGATTGCTCCGCATTTACCACAGCCTGTGCCACCTGTGCCCGTGCCAAGACACCCAGACATCTCCCTGTAGGCTTGCTCCAGCCTGTCCCTAATGTCGACCGACCATGGTCCCATATTTCCATCGACTTTCTGGGAGAATTGCCAGCATCTAAGGGGTACACATTCATCCTTATGGTGGTTGATAGGTTCTCTAAGATGGCTCATTTCGTGCCTCTCCCGGGTCTTCCATCGGCTCAGGAGCTGGCTATGATATTTGCTAAGGAGGTGTTTCGGCTGCACGGGGTACCCAGAGTGGTGGTGTCTGACCGAGGGAGCCAGTTCGTGTCCAGATTCTGGAGGGCATTTTGTGGGCAGATGGGCATCCAGTTGTCATTTTCTTCTGCCTATCATCCCCAGGCCAATGGAGCCGCGGAGCTTGCCAATCAAGGACTGGAACAGTTCTTGCGCTGTTTTGTAACCGATCATCATGACAATTGGGCCGACCTGTTGCCTTGTGCGGAGTTTGCCAGGAATTGTGCAATTAATTCATCGTTTGGGAGTTCCCCATTTCTCATTAACTATGGGTTCCAGCCCTGTCTACTCCCGGACTCATTCCAGGCACAACAGATTCCTGCTCTGGATGAACAGATCGAGCAGCTTCGCTCCACTTGGGCACAGGTGCAGAGGACCCTCAGCCAGTCATTTCAGCGCTACCAGAGGCATGCCAATCGTAGACGGCTACCAACGGTCTCCTTTCAGGTGGGGGACAGAGTATGGCTATCCTCCAGGAATCTCAAGTTGCAAGTGCCCTCCAATAAACTGGCACCTCGGTTCATTGGCCCATTCAAAGTTATCCGTAAGGTGAACCCTGTCTCCTATGCACTGGAACTTCCAGCTTCTATGCACATACATAATGTGTTCCATGTATCTCTGTTGAAACCATTGGTGTGCAACCGCTACACCACCACTCCAGTAATTCCTGGGCCGGTGGATGTTCAGGGCCAGGAGGAATATGAGGTACAGAGTATAATTGATTCTAGGAGATTTAGAGGGAAGTTGCAATACTTGGTCCACTGGAAGGGATATGGCCCTGAGGAATGTTCCTGGGTAGATCAGAGGGACCTCCACGCGCCCAGGCTCTTGCGCAACTTTCACTCTAAATACCCTCAGAAACCAAGACCTCCGGCAGGGAGAGGGGGTCTTTGAGAGGGGGGTACTATCACGGTCCCCGTGATCCTGTGTGTCACTCTTTGCTGTGCTGCTCCCCGATTGGCTGAGCTGTGTTGGCCCGCCCCTGGTTACCCTTTTTATACTGGCCGCTGGCACCAGTCTGGTGCCCTTTCGTGGTGTTCCTGAGCCTTGCTGCTGTTCTCTGCGTTCCTGATTTCCGTGTCCCGACTTGGCCTGCTTGAGACTCTCCTGTGTTCCTGCCCATTGCTGATCCGGCTTGTCTACGAACCCGCTCTGGTATCCGACCCGGCCTGGCTGACGTTCCTGCTTGTTGCTGATCCGGCTTGTCTATGAACCTGCTCTGGTATCCGACCTGGCCTGGCTGACTTTCCTGCTTGTTGCTGATCCGGCGTGTCTACGATTCTCCACAGTTCCTGGTTCCAGTCTATCTACGTTCCTGCTGCTGACTACTGGGCGACATTCTTACTCCTGGAGTAGCGCTCGTGCTCGAGACTGACCTTAACCCTTGAGTCACTGTTCACTGTCAAACGCTACTGAGCTATACTACTGCTGAGTCTCCTTAAGCTTGCAGAGCGATATTACCAGGGAGATTCCGATTGCTGAGCTGATTCCTTGCTGTGCCTCACCTCCTACCAAGTACTTAGTTAACCCGTTCAGTGCTACGCTACTACTGCTGAGCCGGCCGCTTGGGCCTGGGAGACGGCGGCTCATAGTCCATCTAAGCAGGGTAGTTGTTCCGGTACCGTACCGGTGGTCATCTTGCCCACGCACTGGCACTGGTGGAGTCGTTATACACCCGAGGGGGCTTGATCCTTACACCTGCAGCTTGCAGTCTACGTTGTACGCCCGTGGGGGCTAACGTGCCTTGCTCTTGCAGCTTGTAGTCTCCGGTTTACGCCCGTGGGGGCTAACGACTCACAGTTCCCAAATACTGGTGGCACTTGTTACGCCCGTGGGGGCTATCCATTATTGCTCTAGCGTTCTGGGTCAGTTCTGCCGTGCAAGTCGAGTGCTCTCCTACAGACTTGGTCTTGACTCCTCATACTTATACAAGCTTCAGCTACACCTTGGATGTGCCTACACCACAACAAAGACTGATGAGGACTGAGTTAACTATTATGTGCCCCTGTCTGGGTTACCAGTCCTAGTATATATTTCTTGTACATATATTCTACTCTGTCTGTTCTCAGTATACTGGCCTGTAAGGGTCTAGACACTTGTTCTTGTTTACCCTGTGTGCCTGTAGAGGGCGATATTGTTCATTAATTTATTTAATAAAACTGCGTTTTACCATACCCTCTGTCTGAAGTGTCTGAAAACCGTAACACAGTGTCAATATGACAAGATCCATCCGCCCGCATCATCACGTGCCCCTGCGGGCCGTGATGACATACAGACAGAGAAGAGGAAGAGGGCAGAGGCACCGGAAGAGAAGCACTTGTTGCCAGCAGACTGATCGTTACTGTCTGGCAGCAAGCGATTCTCTTCCGGTGCCTCTGCCCTCTTCCCCTTCTCTGTATGTATGTCATCATGGCCCGCAGGGGCGCGTGATGATGTGGGCGGGCAGGAGGGAACTCAGAGCCAGCCAGCCACAGGGGACCGGATTACCCCCCAGCCCGCCAACTCAACGCAGCAGTGAGATGGAGAGCGACAGTGACAGTCTAGAGGTATAAAGGGAAGAAAGAGAGGTGCAAGGGGGGAGAAAGAAGTACAAGGGAGGAGAAAGAGACACAAGGGAGGAGAAAGAGACACATGGGGGAGAAAGAGATGCACATGTGGGAGAAAGAAGTATATGGGGGAGAAAGAGAGGCACAAGGGGGAGAAAAGTACATGGGGGAGAAAGAGAGGCACAAGGGGGAGAAAGAGAGGCACAAGGGGGAGAAAGAAGTACAAGGGGGAGAAGGAGAGGCACAAGTGGGAGAAAGAAGTACATGGGGGAGAAAGAGAGGCACAAGGGGGATAAAGAAGTAAAAGGGTGAGAAAGAAGTACAAGGGGGAGAAAGTGAGACACAAGGGAGAGAAAGAAGTACAAGGGGGAGAAAGAAGTACATGGGGAGAAAGTGAGGCACAAGGGGGAGAAAGTGAGACACAAGGGAGAGAAAGAAGCACAAGGGGAAGAAAGTGAGGCACAAGGGGGAGAAAGAAGTACAAGGGGGAGAAAGAAGTACAAGGGGGAGAAAGTGAGGCACAAGGGAGAGAAAGAAGTGCATGAGGGAGAAAGTGAGGCACAAGGGGGAGAAAGTGAGGCACAAGGGGGGAGAAAGAGAGGCACAAGGGGGGAGAAAGAAGTACATGGGGGAGAAATAGAGGTGCAAGGGGGAGAAAGAGAGGTGCATAGACCCCATAATAAAATAATAACAATGACGCATGTTAAATGTGTAAAGTTTTTTATTCTGCTGTTTGTTTTTAACACTCAGTTTGTTCATTTAATCATTTTAAATAATGAAAAATTAGCATATTGTTTTTTTATCCGATTAATCGATTAATCGAAAAAATAATAGGACAACTAATCGATTATCAAAATAATCGTTAGTTGCAGCCCTAGAACTATGTACAAAGTGTGCCTGGCTTGCAAGCACACTTTGTAGACCATTACAATGAAGAAATTCTTTTTAAAGATCGTGATCTCTGCACTTCTGGAGAGCTGCAGCCGGTCAAGGGAGCGGATTCCAAATCTGAGAGCTAGAACTGTGATGCCACTCAGGGGGAAACTTTGCTTGTGAATATCTACCAAACCATAAAGGTTAGGGAGATAAGACTTATAACATTTTTCATGTTTTTTTAAGGGCTACAATATAAAATAAAAGTATTACTATCCCTTTAAAGTAACCTGTGTCAGTTATTCCTTTCAACCCATTTTTGTCTTTGTTGTCTTCTATCTCCTTTTCCTTGCAATACTTCTGAAGCCACCCTGCTCATCATGCCTGGTCACTTGACTGCATGGCTCACACAAAGAAATATATTACCTGCATCTGAGATGTCTAACCATGCTCTTGTGTTCAGCCAGTAACTACAATCCTCTTTAATATTCCCCCATGCCTCTTGATGGTACATATATTATTTCAGGCTAATGGATGAGTCTTAGCACAAATGTGTGCTAATATAAGGTAAAATTTGTCCTGATACGGACATGTTTCTCGAATAAAGGTCTGGGTCCCATTCATAAAAATCTAATGATTTCACTAAGTACTATCAACTGTTAGGAACTGTTACATTTTAGCAGAGCTGAACTGTGTGTGCCTTCTATTATATTCGCCTTTCAGAGCTAGACAATAATGTGATACACACACATTCTGAAACATATTTAAAGTGACAGTTAATTTAACTGTTTTATTGTTGTAGATTTATTTTTTAAAGAGACTGGCATCAGTCATCTTTTCAAAACCACGTTTCTAAATTGTTGTTTTCTATCTGCCCCTCCTTCCACTATTTGTGAGGCTACCTTGCTCATCTTGTCAAGGGTTAACCTGTTCCTGGGCTATCTGATCATGTTCTTCTGCAAAGACAATAACTGGCATGAGTGATTCCTCCTTGACTCATGAAGCTACTTGGATTAATTCACCCTACTGGGCTTGGAAAACGGGGCCGGATGTATAATAAGGCAGAGTAGGCATCTGCCTACAGGTGCACCCCACAGAGGGGCGTCTGTCACTGGGATCGTTTTTTTTTTTTTTTAACCTTATATGATGCATCAGCCAGACAGCCAGCACTCTTAAGCCTTAAGAGATGTAGGTTGATTGACAGGCGTCTCACCGTCACTCACTAAGGCTCACATGATGAGCGTGGAGCAAGTAACGTTGACTCGCAGTGCCAGTGAGTGACAGACCGTGAGACGTCCGCGCATGTGTGTAGCGACTTCTGATTCCAGAGCTGTGCCTGTGAGTGATGAGCTGCATTGAGCCGCCTCGGTCGGACTCTTACTCACCCGGTGGTGACAACGCGCACGTCCGTCTGCATGAGAAGAATGGAAACCACTGTGGTGATGATGGTTGTCTCCTCCCCTGATTCTCCTGTCACAAGGTACCGGTATCCCAAAGGCCACGGCACAAAAAAAAAATAAATAAAAAGTTTTTTTTTAATTCAAAGAGCAAGCAATACAAAAACATGGAGGGGGAGGTAGAGGCCACTCCTCCATATAGTGGGTCTCTACAAATGAGGCACTCTGAGTACCGGCCCTGTTGGAAAACGCATACAATTCAAGACAATCAGGGAGAGTACTATATTTGTCTAGTAGAAACCAGTGACTGGATTTATAAAAAAGATTATGTTGGGCAGCTGGGTACGGTGGTGGCTAGACACAGGCTCACATAAAACAATCACTATAAACTACTGAGCATTGTTAGTACACTGTTTAAGATTATTAGAAACAAAAAAATACAGTGTGTGTGTTTTTTTCTGTAAAAGCATTACTATCTCTTTTAAGTGAAAGAGCATTATCCTTCATCTCTTTTCTTAACCCACATTTTGGCACAGAGTTCTAAGCTTGGATCGTGTGTCTGCAGTATGTATCTATGTAACTCTTATACTCCCTTTCCACTGAGGAACAGATATGCTTGCAGACATTAATAAATATTGCTTCCTGTGCAATATCTGCAAATAAAAGTTAAGGTTTGATCTGGATTTGTACTGTAGTCATTGCTGCCTTTCATGTTCCAGTTGCCAGTTTGTCTCATTTTCTGCTTGCTGATTTTATCTATTATTTAATAAGAGGGGGAAAGGTAAAAAAAAAACATTTGTAAGTGAACTCGACAATAAGCAAACTTTGACACAATAACATTCTTATTATTGTTATTACTGTAATTTGTATTATTACATTATATAAAATGCATTGGAGCCCTCTCTCGTATCCAAGGAATTAATATATTTGTGCTTGTAATCAAATTCACTCTGCAGAACAAAAATGTATGTGTTCATGAATAAGGCTGAAGGGGTTGTTTATGGAACAAAGCCAAGAGCTGTTAATAAAATGACAAGAGAGTGAGGCCGAGAAGGTTTAAAACTACTGACAAACGCTTCACAAAGCACAAGAGTGCTAGTGTACTGCCCATTGTGGCAATATATATAGTTCTGGCAGCTTTATTTTCATAAACAATCAAAATTCATAAAATAATAAATGCTTTGGTATAATAAGGAAAACACAATTATGGTATTTGACTAAGAAAATCATGTTTTGTAACAGAGATAGGCAACATATTATGGTTATTTTGGTATTATACCCCATGTGATAGCTGTATAAATGACTCCATTCTAATCTTTTTATTGAAAGGGACATTATAAGTGGCTTTCAATTGTTTAGCAGGAAGGTGTCTTCCATAAAGCAGCCATGTATTGTAACTATAGTCTGTAGCTGGACAATGGCATTTAATTAAAAGAGAATGCTTATGTCGCTCCACAGAATATTGTTGGGAATTTTTTCTGTTTGATCTCATTCAGATTTTGAAGTCTATTACCTTCTGAAAGGAGCTGATAACTGGTTCCGCTTAAAGTAGTGTAGTCATCTGCTGTCACTCCGTTTGACTATTTCCCTTCCCTCTCACTTCTGATTGGGTGTTAGCCCTTTAAATCTCTATGGTTTCTGGCATCCCATGCCCGATCTTCTAGCTTCATAGCATTCAAGGCAAAACTCTGCCCGATTGCTCTATTACTGACCTTGGCCCGTTCCTGACCTCCGTTCCTGTCTGATCTTTAAAGTTTGACTACCTGATTTCTGACTACTGTCTTAGTCTTACCCCAGAGTTTATTGGATCTGCTGTTGTGACCTGGCTTGTCTGCAGACCCTGCTTCTTCTTCTGTGCACCTGGCTTGATCTCAGCACTGTCTCCGACTACTCTGTTTCAGCCAGAGACTCTGGTGGATCTCCGACTCAGTCCATTGTCATCTACCAGTGAGTCTCACGGATTCTTCTTCTGCTTGCAGCAGGTTGGTCTCCTGCAGGGCCTTACCTCTTCCTATGGACGGTGGGACTGATCCCAGCCTTATCCAGCAGGATGATCTCTGACTGGGCATAGCAACTACCATTCAGCCGGTCGGATAGATCCCAGCCTCCAGCCTTGCTCTCATCGGTCTGCAGAACTGATCCCAATCTCACCTGACAGTAGATCACTGACTGCTCCAAGCTGCTTCCTAACTGCTGGTTGGATTGATCCCAGCCTCCCAGCTTGCTGTGCTTTCAACTTCGACCTCTAATCTCTGGCATGTCAGAGTACATCTACCACGAACTTCAGTCGACCACTGGAGTGTCAGATTTCATGGATCTCTACCTTCAGTCGACCACCGGAGTGTCAGAGTTCTTCAACCTCGGCCATCAGTTGGTTTCTAAAGTGTTGGAGAAAATTGTCCACGAACACCAGTCAAACTCTACACGATCACGGGAAAATTGTAGTTGTCAACTGTTTCTTCAACACCTATCTGTACACACTCTGGTCTTGAACTTAGAGGATACTATCCTCATCAGCAGTATACTGTGAACTGCTGCTTACTGATCTATCCTGTGATCTGTTCCTCCTGGTCCTGCAAGGGTCCTCATCTCTCTTCCTAGTCATGGTTACATCTGCTTTATAACTCTGACACTTACAAATAATTCTGTGTTTTTAGATTCCTTTTCTTCCATCTCCCTCCACGGCAATGAAGAGTGGATTTACTCTCCAGCTGGTAGGACCAATAGAGCACAAATAGCACACTCCTCTCACGGCCTCCTCAGTTACCTCTTGACCAAGCTAGGAGAGAAAACAAAGAAGATTAAAAGAGTAGGTGTGCCGCGAGGGGACACGGTGAAAAGGAAATATCAGTAATCAAATTTCCCCCTTTTTTCCGTGTCCACTCCATAGCAATGAAAAATGTGACATACCAGAACAATGATAGAAGGGAGAAATAAGCCCATGAACAATAGATGCATAACACCAAATAAGCAGACTATAGGAAAAAACACTTTAGGGTGATAGCATGATAGTATTTCCTATTATATTTACCTGCTTGCACCCTATTGTTAACTTCGACTTATGTATCCCTTTCTGTCCCGGTGGCCCCTAGCTGACTCCATTCAGCAGTATGTTTCCACTGCAGGGCAAGAAGAAGCCTGGAGTGTTGCATCCCTCAGTGGTCCCAACTCTCTGATTTGCAGGGTATTAGACTATAGCAGGTTTCCTGGCCTTGGTGTCGATCAGTTATGCTTTCTTGGATAACCCTATACAACTTTGGGCACCAGTATTGTGCGAATCATATGGTTGCTTATTGATCACTAGGTGGCAGTAGTGTCCCTCTCTGTTGTATCTGTGGGGATTAAGATAGTTTGTTGATTCTAGTAGTACTCAATTCGGATCGTGGTCTATATCTGTCACACTAGTCATTCTAGTCCTACTCACTTTGACTACCAGTAGTAGATTATTTCCCTTGCTCTTTGTCGGATACTCTTCAACTATGTATGTATGTATCTTTATTTATATGGCGCCACACAGTGTACGCAGCGCCTTACAATAGACATATGTTACAATAAATAAGAGGGAATGAAATAAGTGCGACATTCAAAGAAACAATGGGAGAGAGGTCCCTGCCCCAAGGAGCTTACAGTCTAAATGGGTAAAGGGAGACATACAATGGGGTAAGAGGGTTTTAAGTGCTGAGATTACAAGTGCTGAGTTTGGCCAAAGGCAGTGCATGGTCCTAGTGCTCCAGAAGATAAGACTTCAGGGTAGACTTAAAGACAGAGGGGGATTTTTCTAGACGTAAGGAGAGGGGTATGGAGTTCCATAGGTATGGAGCAGAAAGCGAGAAAGGTTTGAGACGGGAGAGGGCAGAGGGTGTGGATGGTGCAAAAAGAAGTGCATTGTGTGTTGAGCGAAGGAAGCGGCCAGGAACATAACAGGAGATGAGGGAAGAGATGTAGGGAGGGGTAGCAGTGTGGAGAGCGTTAAAGGTGAGAAGAAGGACTTTGTAATTGATGCGCTGCTGAATTGGGAGCCATGACAGATGTCTGAGAATTATCTGGGCAGGTTCAGTTTTTCGGGAGAGTGTGGTGATTCGTGCAGCTGAGTAGCAGGGAGGCCAGTTAGTAGGATATTGCAATATCCCAGTGGAAGAGTGTCATTTCTGGTTTTTAGCTCTTTCAGGGGTGTCCTCATTGCTCCCTGTTCTCCCTTATACATTGGGGAAGGAGATTCGACTTGGGCTTCTGTCATCTGCATAGAGATCGTCTTGCCTGGGAGTCTGAGTGTACGGTACAACCAAGTTCCATCCTGGTCAGGGTACCAGCTCAACTGGAATTGGACATCTGGCTTTGTGGGCAGCGCCTTTAAGTTCTGGTTGGAGCCGCAGCAAAGGACTAAGCTGACCATTGCAGTTCCCAAGCCACAATTCTGTGTGCAGCACACTAGCCTCTGTCTCAAGCTCCTCAGATGATCTTTAGCCGCTCTCTAGTATTTATCTCATATTTCCTAGAGTATCTGTGACAGAATAATTTGGCCACATTATGGATCCTGCAGATGTAGCCAGAATTGTGGCCACACAGGACCAGTAAGTGCAGATCCTTACTTCACATGTAACCGCCTTCACAATCTAGAAAGGAAGATGGATGCCATCTTAGAGATATTATGACAGCTTCGGTTGCATCTCCGCCCCCCGGGGTTGCAACCACTCATGGAGGTAGTGCCTTTATAGAAGGGGCAGCTTCAGCTGTCCCAAGGTTACCGCTTCCAGAGAGATATGCGGGCAATCCTACCAATATTTAATCAATATATACTCGACTTCCGTATGCTCCTGCATAGTTTCAATACACATGCGGCCCTTGTAGCAATTGTGATCTGCCTATTGAAGGATCAAAGCCTTAGTGTGGGCATCACATTTAGTGGTGCAAGACTCGCCCTTACTGTAGGACTCTGTAGAACTCCTCAAAACCTTCAGATTGTTTTTTTACACTCCTGAATGGAAACCTGTTGCAGAACCTTCTCTTCTAGATCTACGTAGAAGAATCAAGGCAGTCAGTCAATATGCCATTGAGTTTCATGCCCTAGCATAGCATACAAAACAGAATGGAATCAGGATCCAATGAAGGCAGTATTCCACCAAGTTTGGAGGAAAAAAATCTAGGATACACTGACCTGCAGAGAACTACCAGAGCCACTGGAATACCTCTCTCTCTCTCTCTCCAGAATTAGGCCGACATGTGACAGGCAATTAGAACAAGATGAAAGCTGACAATTTAGAAATCCCCCCCCCCAAGACCTCTCCCAGTTTCAGAAGAACCCATGGAGATTGGGGGAGTGGCTAAATTATCCATCAGAGAGAGTCAACATCCCCGTAGTCAAGGGCTATGTCTCTATTGTGGTGGCAAAGGACATTTTCTACGACAATGCCCCACCTGACCTGCCCTACCCAAAGTGGGAAACTCCAACACTTAGAGAATGTGGGAGGTAATACTCTAAGTTCTGTCTTCTACCTCCTCTTTGATCATTCTAGTATCCTGGCACTAGTATGACTTCAGTGGGCTTCAGGCAAAGTTATGGTAGCTACATTTATTGAATCAGGGGCTGCTGGTATTTTCATCAATAATGAATGGCCCAATAAGCATGGCATTCCTCGCCGTCTCAAAACTATCCTGTTACTGGTTTCTACTGTGGATGGTAAACCCCTCGGAGAAGGGTTGGTTCAACAGGAGACTTGACCCATCCACTTGACTACAGGGGTTCTACATACGGAAACCAGTGTTGTGCAAGTTGTAAGGCCATGTATCAATCACTAGGTGGAGGTAGTGTCCCGCTTTGTTGTATCTGTGGGGATTACTAGAGTTTGTCGACCCTAGTAGTACTCGATTCGAACAGTGGTCTATATCCATCACACTAGTCCTTCTAGTCGTACTCGCTTCGACTACCAGTTGTAGATTATTCCCCTTGCACATTGTAGGATACTCTTCTAATGCCATTCATTGAGTGTCCTTTCCGACATTGACTGGGTTATACCAACTTCTGGTTTTAGCTCCTTCAGGGTGTCCTCATTGCTACCTGCTCCCTGTGTTCTCCCTTATACACTGGGGAAGAAAATTCAACTTGGGCTCCTGTCATTTGCATAGAGATCCTCTCTCCTGGGAGTCTGAGTGTATGCATATCTTAGACTTCTGAGTCCTATCTTCCTTAAGGAAACTGTCAGAGGCAGATTTATTCTGACTAAATGCCTTTGCTATCTGTAGACATGCTGGCACAAGTACATAGATTCTGCAACAATGGTAAACTACTTAGAAAACACGCTAATATTAAAAATGGCACCTGCCACTTTAAAAGTAGGGTGATTTCCACCAAAAAAGCATACCTAAATTTACTTTTTGCCTATTTAAACAAGAAGAGCCCATAAATACGACCATCATAGGGTAGAGCAGAAGGGACGGATAACATTGTGCGCACCGAAAAGATAAACTCCACTTACCTACACTGCAAAACAGGAGGAAGGAGATACAGTTCTGATATCTGAATCCATTCTGCAACAGGCGGCATTAACATGAGGCTGGTTCCCCAACATCCTGTTGCCACTAGTGAACCAGCAGGTAAAGAATAACAAACTTCAGGAGGGAGAACTCCCTCCATCCTCCAGCCGAAGTAGGACCAAAATAACTGAGGAGACTGTGGGAGGAGTGTGCTATTTGTGTTCTATTGGTCTTACCATTTGGGGAGGGGAGTAAACCCATTATTCATATCTGTGGAACAGACACAGAGGAAACACAAATTCTCATTGATTTAAATGGTGCTTTTAACCCCTTGAATGCTGGAGAGGTCTGCACTGTATTGGAATGTAATATTAATAAAATGTTTAAAACCCCCATTTAAATCAATGAGAATTTCAGGAATGATTATGTGTCCTATAGTACATTTGGTTTCCACACTTTTCTGTGTCCCCTGACAAAGCCACATGTTGAGAGCAAAACGCGTAGGGAATGGGGGGGGTTAAAAAATATAGCACTCTGTCCACTAATGGTATCATGTAGGAATTATCTGCTATTTAAAATTATCAGAAATACTTTTGTTCTCTCTATATATATACTTAATAGAGTGGTAGTACCAGGTTGGGCAATCCTAACCCGGGAGTTAATGTGTAGTGCTCATAATCTCAATGTGCTATAGGAGACTCTCCCTGTGGTAGTTCAGGCTTAGGTGATCCTAACCCGGGAGTTAATGTGTAGTGCTCATAATCTCAACGTGCTATAGGAGACTCTCCCTGTGGTAGTTCAGGCTTAGGTGATCCTAACCCGGGAGTTAATGTGTAGTGCTCATAATCTCAACGTGCTATAGGAGACTCTCCCTGTGGTAGTACAGGCTTAGGTGATTCTAACCCGGGAGTTAATGTGTAGTGTTCATAATCTCAATGTGCTATAGGAGACTCTCCCTGTGGTAGTACAGGCTTAGGTGATTCTAACCCGGGAGTTAATGTGTAGTGTTTATAATCTCAATGTGCTATAGGAGACTCTCCCTGTGGTAGTACAGGCTTAGGTGATTCTAACCCGGGAGTTAATGTGTAGTGTTCATAATCTCAACGTGCTATAGGAGACTCTCCCTGTGGTAGTTCAGGCTTAGGTGATTCTAACCCGGGAGTTAATGTGTAGTGTTCATAATCTCAACGTGCTATAGGAGACTCTCCCTGTGGTAGTACAGGCTTAGGTGATTCTAACCCGGGAGGTAATGTGCGGAGCTTGAAAATCTCAATAAGCAAAAGGAGACTCTCCCTGTCTGATCAATCATAGGACATTATAGTGTTAACTAATCAATACGGTAGACTATAGAAAGTTTAGTATATATCAAATACTGGGTAGTGGGAACAGAGTGACTATAACCCTCTCTTATGTGTGTTGTTTTTATGTAGGTTGTGGGCACAAAGCATATATATTTTATATTTTAAAATATTTATATTTTAACCTGACCAAATGTACCCTACTTCTCACTAGCTCTGAACTGGTCTTACTTTGTATGACATCAGCTGCTGACAGGGGCGGCTGACAAGACCCAGGGCCCCTGGTCCAAAAAGAGGTCTGGGCCCCCTGCCCAATTACATCATTGGCCCCACCCCATTACATCATAAGCCACACCTCCCACTCCTGGAGGGTAGTTGTGGACCTGGGGGGGTAGTTGCAGACCTGAGGGGGTACTGCGAGGTACTGGATGGCCTGGGGTGGGTACTGGATGGCCAGGAGCTTGCTGGTCTGGGGGTAGTTGTTGGCTGGCCTGGGGAGACACTGGCTGACCTGGGGGGAGGTGTTTGGCTGGCTTGGGGCGGTTAGTTCCTGGCTTGGAGGGGTACTTAGCTGACCTGCCTGTGCAGGGTAGTTGGCTGCCCTGGGGGCGAGTAGTTGGCAGGACCAGGGAGTAATCGATGGCCTGGGGGGGGGTTGTTGGCTGCCCTGGGTGAGGTAGTTGCAGACCTGGGGGGGTTGCTGGCCTGAGGAGTATTGGATGGCCTGGGAGGTACTGGATGGCCTGGGGTGGGTAGCGGATGGACTGGGGGGTACTGGATGGCCAGGAGGTGGTACTTGGCTGGTTGGGGGGGAGTTGGCTGGCCTGGGGGTAATTGTTGGCTGGCATTGGAAGACACTGGATGTCCAGGTGGGTAGTCGGCTGGCCTGGGGGGAATTGTTTGGTTATCCTGGGGGGTTAGTTCCTGACCTGAAGGGGTACTTGGCTGACCTGCCAGGCTACTGGATGGCCTTGGGGGGGGGGGTAATAGATAGCCTGGTGAGAGAGCACTGGATGGCCTGTGACTGGTGTGGGGGGGGACTGGATAGCCTACAGGGGGGTTACTGGTCTACCTGTGCTGTTTGCGCTGCATGGGTCTCCTCTCTTCTGTCATTGCTGCTGTGCTGCGATTCTCTGGTTGGGTGGGTCCTTTGCTCCACTGCTGATCCTGATGCAGAGTTGGTTGGTGAGGATCTGTCATTTTAAGCAACGTTTGTGCTGCTTGGTGGGCTGCAGGCCCTACGTGATGCCCCCCCACAGCTGCCCTGGGATGGCTGAGTGACTTCCTAACTCTGAGCCCCCCCCCGCGGGCCGTGATGACATCAATACTCCGTGCAGACCAAGAGGTCACATAGGCATGCGCAGAACCGGGGGAAGAGTACTTAAGAAGCGCTTGCTGCCAGCAAAGACAGCCAGACAGTGACGGACTGAGTTTGGCTGCTGGCAACAAGACGCAAGGCTGAGCTGCGCATAATGCGCCTGTCACTGTGTGCATCATGTCTGTATGGCATGGGTGGGCATAATGACAGTCACTGCGGCCTCACTGAGTGGAGCTGCAGCGCACATTAAAAAATCAGAATGGACAGCGGTCCTCCACACGGAAGACAGGCTCATGCAGAGTAGACAGTACATTTCATACTTCTCCGGGCGGCGGGCCCCCCTCAGTCACGGGCCCTCGGTCCATGACCGAATGCCCGAATGGTCAGTCCGCCCCTGGCTGCTGAGCTAATGCTATTCCCATCCTGTGAAATTCCCCTTGTTTTCAGAATATAAACTGGCCACCAGTACTTAGTTCAGGACTCTCTTTTTTTTCTAACTGACCTGTTATCTCACTTACCCAGGACTGAACAGGTTGAAAAGGGGCCAGTCTACTCATACGTGTGCCTTGTCACCTTCATCAGTCAATAGCCTAATCAGGCCATTTGCATTCACATTTCTGGATTGAGCATGGTTAAAGCATCAAAGACAATCTCATAAGTTTTACACTGGCTTCTCCCAATGAACGCAGAAAGGTCAGGGGACTGTGATCATTTTGGATTCTGAAAGGTACCTGACACAATACAAATATGGCTGCAACTTCTTCATGGCCCATACAACTCACCAGATCTATTTCATCTACTGTCCACTTTTGCTTAGTTTCCTGTCTCAGATGCATTATTCTGTACATAGAAGGACTTTCCTAGATCACGGTTATGCGGTAGAGGTTCCCAGGATAGGATCCTCTTAAGAGAGTCAAAACTCTTCTGGCAGGCTGGGGTCCATTATACCTTTCTAGATATTTTCTTTTATAACATCCCTGTCAGAGGAACTATATGTAAAGAATACCCTGGGACAAAGGTTCTATATTACCCAGTAGCGCTCAAGATTTTAACTTGTCTTGGTTCTGGGGCACAGGCCATGTATCACGGTTCCCGTGATCTCTCTGTCACTCTCACTTGTGCTGCTCCCTTATTGGTTGAGCTTGTTTGGCCCGCCCCTCTGTGACTTTTTATTCTGTCCATTGGCACCTGTCAGGTGCCCTTTTGTGGTGTTCCCGAGCCAGTGTTGCTGTTGCTGTGTTCCTGCGTTTCTGATCTCCTGTGTACCGAATTGGCCTGTATTGACTACGCTTCTGTGTTCCGGTTCCGTGATCCGACCTGGCCTGGCTGACGTTCCTGCTCGTTGCTGATCTGGCTTGTCTGCGAATCTTCTCTCTGTGATCTGACCCGGCCTGGCTGACGTTCCTGCTCGTTGCTGATCTGGCTTGTCTGCGAATCTTCTCCGTGATCTGACCCGGCCTGGCTGACGTTCCTGCTCGTTGCTGATCTGGCTTGTCTGCGAATCTCCTCCGTGATCTGACCCGGCCTGGCTGACTTCCTGCTCCGTGACCTGTACCGGCTTTCTACTGTTCCTGTTTACTGCTCCTGTTGTCGCCCCAGAGACATTCTGATCGCTGCAGCATGTGTGTCAGAGCCAATCGAGATTGCTGCATTAACTCCTGCTGAGCCGTGTCTCCTGAGCTGAGCCTTCCGTTTCTCTGGTGCACTGTACTAAGTATAGCTGAGTCTCCTTGGCTGTGCTATTCCGCTACTCACTGAGCCTCCGATCACTTGTAGCGCTTACTCCTACCTTGCTGCTATTGCTAACTCTTGCTGAGCCGTTACCTTATCCACTGCTTCTGCTGAGTCGGCCGCGTTGTGGGCCTCGGTTGTAGGCGGCTCGTTGTCATCTACAGAGCAGTAGGTCTCCGTTATGCGCCCGTGGGAGGTGCTATTGGCTAAAGCACTTGCAGCAACAGGTGGTCTCCATTATATGCCCGTGGGGGCTATTGGCTCAAGCGATCCCGATGCTGTTGGTCTCTGTTATACGCCCGTAGGGGCTATTGGCTCAAGCGGTCCTGATACTGTTGGTCTCCGTTATACGCCCATGGGGGATATTGGCTCAAGCTATCACGATACTGTTGGTCTCCGTTACAAGCCCAAGGGGGCTATTTGGCTCACGCTCTTGCAGTACAGCCTCCTCCGTTATACGCCCGTGGGGGCTATTGGCTCAAGCGATCCCGATACTGTTGGTCTCTGTTATACGCCCGTGGGGGCTATTGGCTCAAGCGATCCCGATACTGTTGGTCTCCGTTATATGCCCATGGGGGCTATCTACCAACTACCCTGCAGCTTCTGCCTCTGATCCAGCTCTATCCAGCAGCTCTCTATATAAATGGACTTAAGGTGTTGTGTGATCTAGCACCTATAGCTGCCTCTTATCACCGTGGGCGTGCCTAATACCACATTTGAGACTGATGATTCTTTGTACTTAACTATTCATTGCCAGTCGCTATTTTATGCCTGTCCTGTGACAGCATATGTATTATCCCTGTTCTGTATCCTGGTCCTGAGTAGGCATTGTAGCCAATATTCTGCTATTCCCTGTACTGCCTGTAGAGGGTGATCTTGTTCTTATTTTTTTTTTTTTATAAAACTGTGTTTTATCCTAATCCTCTGTCTGAGTGTCTGAAAAACCGTTACACCATGTCTCAATGACCTCAACCATAGTCTTCTAGCCTTCAGGGGCATCAAGTGCCCCTTTCCCAGAATTCTCACAGTTAGATATCACCCTCTAATGAATTGGCACTTTTATACTTTCACTGTTAAGCTCACTACCTGTAGATGGTTGAGAAAAGACTCCTAGGGCTAGATGTTCAGAAAGTGGTGGTAACTGAAAGTGTCTTTAATCAGAATAAAAAAGTTCTTACGCCATGGTCCATCAATTCTCAGACATGTTTCTGTAGTTTTTTTGCATCCTATTCCGACACCTCCGTCAAAGGGAAGAAGCCATCTTAAAAGTGGGTGTGGTTTAATTATTGTAAGGTATATTCAGAATAAACTATTCGTTTCAACGTCACTTTTGTCTGATTAATGTCATTTTTCCACGACAGAATAAAAACGGTCTAAACTTGGAAAAGACAAATTACCGTTAGCAGGAGTGAGAAGCGATTTTTCATTTCAAAGACAAAAAAAGTCTTTGTTTCTTTGAAAATTTTTGTTTCAAAGACAAAATCAAAGACATATTTAACATCAGAATTTTTAAGAGCAACCTTCATCAGTATCTACTTACCTCCATTTTTAATTCATTAGACACATTTTAAAAACAAGATGGATTTACTTCGGAAAATATCGTCCTTCTTTTACCACCAACTCACAATCCAAAATGTTTTTCTTTATTACAACCTTTTGAACATCTCGCTGATAGTCCTCACTGTATTTGGCAATATCATCCACATATGCTTGGGAAAAGGGCTCCAAACCAGACAGAACCTAGTCCATAAAATACTGGAATGTCCCAGGAAGTTCTTCATGACAACGTGCATGACCCTCTATGAGTCCGAAGTGGACAGGTGAATGCTGATATTACTCTTGCCCTGTTGGCCATCTCCACTTACAAATACCTCTTTCTCATGTCTTTCTAGAATTTCATCCATCCTGGGGATTGGATAGGCAACATCCTTCATGTCTTTATTTAGCCTCCTATAGTCAGTACAGAACCGGATGGAACTATCTGGCTTCTTTACTAGAACACTAAGTCTAGCCCGATCACTACTGGATATAATGATGATAGCAAGCTTCAGGATTCCCTGAACTTCCTTCTGTACATTCCAGAGCAGCAAGGCTGACCAGTTAGGCACGGGAATGTATGAGCACAGCCTCCTCTGTTTCCATATAATATTTAATACTCTTAACTATTCAAGGAAAACTGGAAAAAAAGCAAAAACGTATTCAGTTCAGCATTTTGGGTACTATCAATTCTGGGGAGATCTCTAGGGAGCCTGTCACGGTTTGTTATGACTCTCAGACACAGAGTAAGATAAAAATCAAACTTTATTGAAAAGTTTAATGGGAACCCCCATGGGTCTAGTACATACACATATGTCAATTACACAATCTGGGTGCAAACAGTAGTAGCAAGATACAGCAGTATAGGCTTTACCGGCCTTGCCAATATACCGGGCAAGGCAGCCAGTAAGATGGTACAACAGAATGTAAATAGGCTCTACCGGCCTTGCCAATATACCGGGCAAGGCAGCCAGTAAGATGGTACAACAGAATGTAAATAGGCTCTACCGCGTACTGGAGCAAAATGGAACGCCCAACCGGTTCTAGTGCAACGGGATCAGCAACTGGTATATGGAGTAAACCAGTACCGCGTACTGGAGCAAATGGAATGCCCAACCGGTTCTAGTGCAACGGGATCAGCAACCAGTATCTGGAGTAAACCCCATGATGAAAATGTCGCCCAGGAAACAGGCAGACAGAAGCAGTGAATCAGGATACAGCACAGGAACAGGTTGCCCTCCTGGACAACCACGGGAACGGCAGGACAGCCAACCGGGTCAGGAACGGAAGCAGGAACAACGCCAAGACCAGAGCAGAAGCAGGATCAGGAACAATAGACAACCAGATCTGGAACGAGGACAGGAACCATGCAGCAGCAGCAGCTCTGACAGTGGAGAAACACTGACACTGGTAGCAGATACACAGGCCCAAGGAAACATCAGACAGGTGAATGCAGGTGCAGAGACACCACGAAAGGGCAACCAAAGGGTGCCTCAGGCTGGTTTAAATAGGCAGTGCTAGGCGGGCGTTAAACAGGCGGCCAATGGGGAATACACACACCTGGCTGACAGCAAGGGCGAGCAATCACGGGCACCGTGATAGAGCCCCTTTTGTAGCTCTGCAGGAGATGAGGAACTTAATCTTCAATGTCCATTAGCTCCTTAAGTTGACAGACAAAAATAATCACCTCTTCATGCCAGTGGTAAGGCTTCTGGGTACCTGTTTTTTTTAATCAACCACAACCAGAATTAATCTCTTCCCAGTGTTGGAATGAGACTCTAGGATACCAACTTTGTCAATCTTCACCTTTCGGAAGGTGACTCCTACCATGGAAAGAGGGAGTAAGGGAGCCTTAGTCTAAGGGAGCCTTAGTCCTCACTCCAGCTTTTCCAGTAACTTAGCACTCATGTCGGAGCCTACAGTTGATTTCAAGAACTCTAAAATGTTGAGCCAGAAAAATAAGTTTAGGACCCTGGCCCTGATTTTGGCCAGGCTAAGGTGTACAGCAAGGGGACTCTTATCCACCAACTGGAGTATTACCTCCCTTTAAGGGCAGGGAAGCACTAACCTGCATCTGGGATTAATCAGGGATGGTACAGAGGTCTCACTTTAAAGTAGCCCTTTTTCCCAATATACCAAAAACCTGTGCCCCTTTGCATATTAGCTTTGGGGCAGTGTAGCTCAGCTCCATCTCTACACTGGCCAAAGTCACATACTTCTTAAAAGAAGCCTTGAAAGCCTCGGGGTCATGGAGTTAAAGGGAACCTGGAATCCAAATGACCAGGGAGTCTAACTTTTCTGGTCCCCCTTCAGCCTGAGACCTTGATTCATTTCTGTCTGTTCCCAGTCACAGGAGTAACTTATCCTGGGCCATGCTCCTCTAGGGATAAAATAATAATAGTAAGTACAAAAAAAAATAATAGTTAAAAAGTGTGCTAGAGGCATGGTTGACACATTTATTGCAAAGCATTTGACATGCCTTTGGAACTAATGCCCCCTCAGCCCTCTGATACACTGTCCAGTCCCCCATAGCTGACCCCCTGCCTGGTCCCACTACAAATCCTCACATACATTGTCACCGCCAAACCTGGTTCTACTGCCTACTGGAAGTCACAGATCCCACCATACTCTGTCTGACCTTCCTACGGCTTGGTTCCACTGCCCACTATTAGTCACAGACCCCTGCACGCACATTTCACACCCCCCAGCCTTGTTCTACTGGTAGTCATTGAATCACACATATACTGCCTGCTCCTCCAGGATAAATTCTCCTCGAACCCACTACAGTATGTTAACCCATAACAATGGGGTACCATTTTTCTTGGGCTGGCACTAGGTACTGGATAGACTAGGAAAGCCCATGGCATTGCAAGATTTTAGTATCTTTGAAGTGACTGACGCGAAGAAAAGTATGTTTTTTCTCCTATGGCACCACTTTCTGGAATGAGTTGTGCACACCAGCCTAGGGGAAAAAAGGCAAGTGGCCCCTAATCTCCAAAATGGTATGCCTTACTAACCTATGTAATTGTTATGAGCATTTTAGTAAGGAAGGTCATTTCACAGAAGAAATGTGGCAGTCCCCACCCTCTCAGCTGGCTAATAAACTTGTATATAGAATATGCGCTATGACCCGCTGCCACATTGCCCAACATTGGAAGTCCTTGCCTCCCTCCTGTACCGCATTGGATGGCTACATCTGGAGTCTGCTTCGGAAGGAGAAACTTACAGCGTACATTCACAATTCTTCGTCTGGTTATCTCCAGATCTGGTCTCCCTGGCTTGAAACTGTTGCCCCACCCGAGTTTCATCGGGAACTGTTAGTCCTCTACTTTTAATTAGTAAAAGGTTGGAGACCCCTTGTTTAAAACAGTGGTTCTCAACCAGTATGTCTCTTCTTTTCTATGAGGGCTGCCAGCATATGAATTGCAAATGTATTTGTCCCCTATCCTAATTGGAACTTTGGCACTGTATACAGCACTTGACCCTCATGTACTCTCTATGTCTCCCATTTCCACTTTAGATTGTAAGCTTTTGGGCAGGGACCTCACTTCCAGTGTTTCACTTTGCAAAGTACTTATAACCCTGTATTGTCTAAACCCTTAAATTGTAAAGCGCTGCGTACACTTGTGGCGCTATATAAATAAACATATTCATTCATTCATATTCATTCCTCTGATAGAGGGTATATATATATATATATATATATATATATATGTTTCTATGCTACCCCCCTTTTTTTTCTTCCCTCCCTTCTCCCCCCTCCCTCTCCTTTTTCTTCACTCCTCTCCTGCTACTTAGATGAGACTGCCTCTATAAGTCTGTTGGATTTTAGCTGACACATTGTTAGGTATGAGGTTTGTCCATTCGATTTTGTCAGATGTACGTCTCAATTCTTTGTGTCCACTCTCCTTTTTTCATTCTGCTCCCTCTACTTTTGAAAACTCAATAAATATTGAATTATAAAAAAAAAAAAAAATGTGGCAGTTGTAAGTTCCTGTCACCCCTTCAGTATTTCAAGCCATACCAATAGGGTGCTATTTTTCTTAGGCTGTTAGAAAGTATTGAATACAGTAGAAAATTCCATCATTTTCAAAGATTTTAGCATCTTTGAAGTAATGGAAATGTAAAAACAAAATTTCCCTATAGTGCCTTATTTTATGCAAGTGAATGTCTACTTTTCAAAATGTTATGATTTACATTCCTTACCTTCATATCCTATAATATAAAACGCCAGAATGTTTGTCCAGTGCAGTCGTGTGCAGTAGAGACTACCCGAATGCACAGAATGCTGGGAGCATTCTGTGTGTTTGGGCAGTCTCTATTGAGCATGAATGCATTGCGTGAGCAGCCAGTGAGGCGGCAGCAGTAGGCAGAACAGGACCAGCAGCTTTACTTCACTGGACCATGGACATTGTACACGGGCTTTTACACTAGCATCTAATATTTTGGACCATTTTAGCTCAGGGAGCGTACTTAAAAAACAAAAAACAAGTAGGCATCATTTTGTGCTTCTGGCACCCCCTATGATATATCAGGTAATACTAATGGGGTACCATTTTCATGCAGGAGTAGTAGTGAAAGAATTCAGTAATAAATTCAAATCTTTTCATACATTTGAATGGTTGTAAATGTTAAAAAAAGCCTATTTTCTCTTTTAGTCCTTTAGTGCCACCATCTGGAAACATTTGCACACACCAGGTCAGGGATATGAAGGCACATGACCCCTCATTTAATGCGTTTGATTAACTTCTTTTCAAAATGGTATGCTTTGTCTATCTTTTCTACATTTCTTTAGTTGTTACAACCGTTTTAGTCCAGTCAAGTCGTGTTTAATACAAGTATGTAAAATCAGAGCTTATAGTTGGTGTAGATTTGTACCCTCTACAGTAAGTCAACTCATATCAACGGGGTACCATTTTTCTTGTAAGAGCTGTAAGGTGCCATGAAAACGCTGAATTCACTCTGAAAAACAAAAACAAAACAAATATATAGTTTTCCATATTTAAGTAGAATGTTACCAGTGGAAATCAGGTCTAAACAGGTGGATATCAAAAACGCTGAAACTTAGTCTGGCCAGCAGCGTATAGAAAATTCCCCAAGCCTCTGGCACAGAAGGGATTGCAAACACAACTGCTGCCCTAAGTTTTGAGAGGGAGATACAAGTAACAGTGTGTCTTTCCAATCCACTACACCCCTGAGAGGCTTCTACAGATGTATATATGCATGTCACATGACCTACAGTTTGCAGGGTTTCTGATTCTGTTGCTTCCATACCCCTGGGCTTAATTAGACATGAGGTTGCATAAACCCTCACATGTCTAACTGTGTCCGTTGCCAGAGGGATTTTTCGGGGCACGGTGTTGCTTGTCTCCTTCCCTCAACCACTCTCTATAGTGTTGTTCACCTTACTCCATACTGCAGTTTCCATACTGCAGTTTCTTTCCTCATCTACCAACTGTCCACAGTGCCTATTGCCTCTCCCTTCATCTACTCTTCACAGTGAGTCTCCGTTCTTTTTTTTTTTCCACAATATGCTTCTTTACTCATTGCTGAATTCTATTTTCTACAAAAAAATAAAGCCTTTAAAAACTGCTGAACTTTGTTGGAGCTTTTGGACAGCCCAGTTGTTTTGTCATGCCAAAAAACACTAATGCAAAATACTGTATTATCTGGATTCAGTTTTACAAGAAAATTGAGTTTTTGCAACCTATAACCCCTTTAATGCTAGACCCATCTCAAGAGCAAAAGGTAATAACTATTTTAAACAATTTGGAACTTTGCCTTCAAGCATTTTATGTTTCTGTTAACTGTTTGAATGTCAGAGCTGTATCCAATGCATTGCCATTCTGGTACTAAAAGGATTAAAAGAGTGTTGAGGGTTTTATCTCCAAATTAGGCCGGTATTCATCAAACTGTAGGAAGAGTAGCATATCAAATATGCAGCTCTTCACTGCAATCATTGACGGATACCTTTTACGTAAATAGGCCAGTCCAGGGAAAAACCCATGCATGCGCATAAGCGAAAATGTGTATGCGTGTGTTTTCCCCATGCATTCAAATGGGATCTGCCAGCTTGAAGCTAGCGGATCACATTTGCGGATCTGGCCATGGCTTACTGAAGAATAAGAAATGGCCAGATACAGTCCAAAAGTTGCTGAATGGGCGAATGGTTAATGCTCAAAAAATGCACGCAAAAATGTTTGTGGCTCAAGTCTCCATAGACCTTTTGTGGCTTGGAAGGTCTCCACTACAGTCTATGGAGATTGGGAACTCTCAAGTTTTTACCCTAAAACTCAAAGCTTTGACCCAAATCTCAGGGTAAATTACCAAATTCTCAGGGTGAGAGAGTACAGTGATACCTGCTATTAGACTTGTGCACGGGAAAAAAAACTTGGTAAAATTCGATTTCGGACAATTTATTTTTTTTTATTCGGACGATCCGAAAATTGGACTGGACCTGTTTGGAAGGAATCTGAATTATTCGGCCGATTTCACTATGCTTTTAAAAATACAATAAAATCAAAATTAGATAAATTAAAATAAGTGGAACATTTTCCAGGGTCTAAATGAAGATGGTGGAACAGGGTAAGGTGGAGCGATAGCCTTATGGTACTGTAGATGAAGCATGGTTGTAGCTATTTGAAGGAAGGAAGACGGAAGATTGAGGATGATTGGAGCATGCAGGACTCATAGATATTAGACATATGACTTTTCTTAGATTAGAATTAGACTACAAAACTGAGGAAGCCTGGAGCAGGCAGGACTCACAGATATATGACTTTTCTTAGAGTAGAGTTACTACAAAACTGAGGAAGCCTGGAGCAGGAAGGACTCAGTAGATAGATAGACATACGACTTTTCTTAGATTAGAGTTAGACAACAAAATTGAGGAAACCTGGAGCAGGCAGTACTCATAGACATACAACTTTTCTTAGATTAGAGTTAGACTACAAAACCAAAGAAACCTGAAGCAGGCAGAACTCATAGACATATGACTTTTTTAGATTAGAGTTAGACTACAAAATTGAGGAAGCCTGGAGCAGGCAGGAGTTTACTGACGCCACCACTTGTTTGCTAGAGTGTGAGTTTAGTAGTCACCATGTGGCAAATGTCTTTGGGATCCAGTGTTGGGACAATATCGTCTTTGACTTCATCCCGTTTCCACTGAAAAGAGGTACCGTCGGATAACAATACAAAAATCATACAGGAAGCCTGGAGCAGGCAGGACTCATAGACACATGACTTTTCTTAGAATTAGACTAAAAAAACTGAGGTTGACAGCAACACTGGAGATGTAGGCAGCAGCAAACTGCAGAACACTGGAACAGGCAGGTCTCAGTCAGTAGATGTAGGTCATCCTACAGCAACTGAGGAAGACTGGTACAAGGCAGACTCAGGATGACAGCAACACTGGAGATGTAGCCAGAACTGCAAAACACTGGAGCAGTCAGGACTCAGTAAATACATGGATATAGCAGCAACTGAGGATGACTGGTGCGAGGCAGACTCTAGATGACATCAACACTGGAGTTGTAGCCAGCAGAGAACCGCAGAACACTGGAGCAGGCAGGACCCAGTAAATAGATACCGCAGAGCCAGACTGACCAACCAGTATAGTGGGACAACAATTTAGACTTTAAATTCCCCCCTGAGTCCCACCAAGTCACAGGGGTGTCCTCTGCCCAACCAACTACTGTCCTAGAGCTGGGTAAGCTGGAGCATTCAGCATATTATGTTACTATGGTACTTTTTTCTTCTGGTCTGCATTGAACCTGAGAGCAGGGTAACCCAGCTTTGGCAGGTTGATTTTTAAAAAAGTAATTTGCTCCATGAGCTGGGGGGCCAATTGAGAGTGCTGGTGGCTAAGTATATTTCCAGTAACAGAAAATACCCGCTCACTCTGGACAGTGGTTGGGGTGCAAGAAAGCAACTCCTGGGCTATCAGGGACAAAGTAGGCCACACAACCTGGCCACATGACAACTGTCAGACTGGCTGTATCATTCTACAGATTTTTCACACACACTCCTAAGTTGAATTTTAAAATTCAACATTGTAACAATGATGATTCCCCCTTGCGTTGGCAGTGAGCTTGTAGGTCTCCCAGTCCGTACACAACTGTAAGATTGTGTCACTCTGCAAATTTTTGAAATACACTCCTAAGTTGGATTTTGAATTTTTTAAACACTAATGAGTCTCCCTTGCGGTGGCAGTTAGACAGCAGGCCCCCAAGTCCCTACACAGCTCTGAGATGGTATCACTCTGCAAATTATTAAAATACACTCCTAAGTTAGATTTTGAATTTTTTAAAACACTGGAACACTGATAAGTCTCCCTTGCAGTGGCAGTTAGAGAGCAGGCCCCCAAGTCCCTGCAAAGCTCTAAGATGGTATCACTCTGCAAATTATTCAAATACACTCCTAATTGGATTTTTCATTTTTTAAACACTAATGAGTCTCCCTTGCGGTGGCAGTTAGACAGCAGGATTTTTAATTTTTTTAAACACTGGAACACTGATGAGTCTCTCTTGCTGTGGCAGTGAGATAGTGGGCCCCCAAGTCCCTACACAGCTCTGAGATGGTATCACTCTGCAAATTTTTCAAATACACTCCAAAGTTGGATTTTGAATTTTTTAAACAATGATGATTCCCCCTTGCATTGGCAGTGAGCTGCTAGGCCTCCCAGCCCCTACACAAGTGTGAGATTGTGTCACTGTCTCACGGTTTTATTGAACACTCAGACAATTGGGTAGGATAAAATAGAAAATCTTTATTGGGCAAAATAAAGTGCAACAAGGCCCCTCACGGGTCCAAACCCTACAAACAGCAGTAAGAAAGTTTGACACAGGACAGGGCATACAAATAGCAATACAACAGTGAGGCTCTACCGGCCTTAGCGAATACCGAGTAAGGCAGCCTGATATCTGGTGCAACAAGGTACTTGAGGAGGCTCTACTGGCCTTACCGAATATCGGTTAAGGCAGCCTGATATCTGGTGCAACAAGAAACTGAGGAAGCTCTACCAGCCTTACCGAATACCAGGTAAGGCAGCCTGATATCTGGTGCAACAAGGTACTTGAGGAGACTCTACTGGCCTTACCGAATACCAGGTAAGGCAGCCTGACATCTGGTGCAACAAGGTACTTGAGGAGACTCTACTGGCCTTACCGAATACCGGGTAAGGCAGCCTGATATCTGGTGCAACAAGGAACTGAGGAGGCTCTACCGGCCTTACCGAATACCGGGTAAGGCAGCCTGATATCTGGTGCAACAAGGTACTTGAGGAGGCTCTACAGGCCTTACCGAATACCGGGTAAGACAGCCTGATATCTGGTGCAACAAGGAACTGAGGAGGCTCTACCGGGTCACAGGCTGAGTGAGTGAAATGAGCTGACAATGTAACCGCTAGTGACCTGACAGCACAGACTGGGAGAACGTAACGGAGGCCACAGAGAGTCACAGGCTGAGATACTGTAATGAACTGGTACGATAACCGCTTAGTGACCGGATAGCACTGACTGGGTGTAGTTAACAGAGGCCACAGATAGTCACAGGCTGAGCGTATAGTGGGTAGGCAATGATAACCGCTTAGTGACCGGATAGCACTGAATGGGTGTACAAACGGAGGCCACAGAGAATCACAGGCTGAGCGAATAGTGGGAAGGCAATGGTAACCACTTAGTGACCGGATAGGACTGACTGGGTGTACAAACGGAGGCCACAGAGCATCACAGGCTGAACATATAGTGGGTAGGCAACGGTAACCTCTAGTGACTGAATAGTACTTGCTGGGTGTATGTAAAGGAGGCCACACTGATACACAGGCAGAGAGTAGCGCAACCGGAGGCAACAAATCTGAGAGGACTGACAATAATAGCGAGGGCAACAAAATAGCGTAAGTCAGTCAATGCCCGGATCAGTATCAGAGAGCGGTAGTCAGCCAAAGCCTGGGTTGGTACACAGAGAGCGGTAGTCAGCCAAAGCCTGGGGCGGTACACAGAGAGCGGTAGTCAGCCAAAGCCTGGGTCAGTACACAGAGAGCGGTAGTCAGCCAAAGCCTGGATCGGTACACAGGAGCAGAACAGGAGCAAGGTCAGACGGAAACCGGATCAACACGGAACAGGAAGAAATGCAGGAGCTGTCTGGGTGTCTGTGATGTCATTAGTCCAACCCCCATCATGAAACGAAGAAGCTAATTGGACTAGAGAGGGACAAAAAGTACAAAGAAGCTAATTGGACTAGAGAGGGAGGGAAAGTAGTGTGCGCGGGAGACCGTCATCTGAATATCAGAATCTCGTACCGAAATTCTCCCCAGAAATGTTTCGTATACGGGTTCTTAAAACGAATGGCTCTAAGATTTTCAACATGTCTGAATGGCTCCGAATTAGTCATATTCAACTGAAATCCGAATGTGGACGAACCGAATCGCACAAGTCTACCTTCTATGTGATCTACACCACATGGTCTTTAAACTGGTGCAATGTCTAACATCAAGAAAGAAGAGGTCCTGCTTATCTTGTATGTGTTCAGGCAGTCAGATCTTTAAGCTGTATCATGTTATAGGTTCACTGAAAACTAAATGGAGCACCTCTGGGTTACAGCAAGCAGGTACAATTCCTCTGTAATATATATTATGGTGAGTGCAAGGATAGGCAACTTTGTTTGCAGCTTTGTTAATCATTGGAAGAATAGGCTTAGAAAGGACTCTGGGTCAAGGGGTCCGTATAGGAATTGATCATCACATGGTGGCAGTTATTCTCTGGGGCATATCTCCCTCCTTTCTTTGTCCTTATGATGTTATCTCTAGTTTTTTGTGTTTTCTAGGAGCAGCATTTAGCAAGGTCCTTGTGAATCTTTGATAATGTTATCATTATGTTAAAGGGATAGTAACGTTTCAAAATAAAAGCAGCTTCAATTAATCTTCATAGAATCTGGGCCATGGAGAGTGTTATTTCAGTACTGTCAGAGTTGTAGTTCAAGAGTAATTGAATGAAATATCCCCCTTCTGCCCCTTTTACCTAGTGTAAGCCATCTCCCCTCAGATGAGGAATCTTCTTACTATGAGCATAAGGAAAACCCTGCCCCCTTGACAGGTTTTTTAGATTTTTCTTTATGCTCACTGAAGATTGTCCCTCTGTGCGATACATCCGGAGAGTCTTCCTGCTGTGAGGTGAGCAGTATTACATCAGTAAAAGGGGCAGGAGGGGGATACTTTATGATTTAATTACTCTCAAACTGCAACTCTGACAGTATTGAAATAACACTCTAAATTCAGTTAATTCGTGGTGCCACTGATTGAATAGTTTAGTTATCTTCTGGGGTGCTTGATGCTCTAGAGATTTGGGGTCTTAAAATGTATACCAATCATACACGCTATAATGAGAAAGTATTAATGTGGCTAGTGATTGGCATGGTGAATACCAAGAAAACTCAGCTGAACACAAAAGAAATGTGCACTGGAGACCCAAAATAGACTCTTAATGTGTGGCACTGAAGGAGAAACAAGCAATAATATAAATGTACAAAAACATTATTACCCAGAAAATATAAACACACACTCACATAAATTCAATAAAAAAACAACAGCTTATAGCATAGTGAGACACTTAAAGTCCTGCTAGCAAATATAATAAATCCTCATACAGCATGTGTAAACATAAAGTAAAAAATCTACAGTACTGTGCATAAGTTTTAGACAGGTGTGAAAAATACTGTAAAATAAGAATACTTTCAAAAATAGAAATGTTAATAGTTTATTTTTATCTATTAACAAAATGCAAAGTGAGTGAACAGAAGTAAAATCTAAATCAAGTCAATATTTGGTGTGACCTCCCTTTGCCTTCAAAACAGCATCAATTCTTCTAGGAGCACTTGCACAAAGTAAGGGACTTTATAGGCATATAGTCAGGTGTATGATTAAACAATTATACCAACAGGTGCAATTGATCATCAATTTAATATGTAGGTTGAAACACAATCATTAACTGAAACAGAAACAGCTGTGTAGGAAAAATAACTTCAGTATTTACAAGCACAGAATTCTAAGGCAAAGAATTTGTACGTTGTACTGAGCTTGAACATATTTGTAAATTGCAATTTTATTACCCCATAGATGTCTTTTCTCTAATGTAAACAAACCCAGTTGGGTAGTCTCTTTTTATAACATATAATCCTTCAATCCCTTTATCAATTCAATAATGTTTTTTTTAACAGCTGGTGCCCAGAACTGTAATCCATATTCCAAATGAGGCCTTATCAAGGATTTATATAGAGGTAAAGTTAACTCCAGTTCTGTGCATCTATAGCCTTTTTCATACAGTATAGTAGCCTATTTGCTCTTGCAGCAGCAGAGTGACACTGCACACTGCTGTAGAATCTATCAGTACTCCAAAACCTTTCTCTAACGAGGATTCCCCAGGTAGTTTCCATTTTAATGGTGAACATTCACATGACAAAAACTTCCATGTATAGGTTTTTTTTGTTTGTTTTTTTAAAAATTTACCTACTATCGAAGATCTGAACAGTTAAAATCAGGCACTTCCGCGTTCTTCTGCACCCTGTATGTGCGGCATAACGGTGCAGGACTTCCCACCTCCCTCCCAGATGCCCCAGGGAGCGCGTTCACGCTTCCCTACGTAGTGGGTGCAGCAGGATGCGGAAGTGCACAATTTTAACTCTTCAGATCTTCGATAGTAGGTAAATAATGATAAAAAAAGGCAACGCTAATCTAACCAAGAGGAAAACTCTGATTGATCCATTTTGTGTGTTCCAAAATATTTCAAGCGCCTCAGTCTGCAGTTATATTTAAGAATAAATACCTTTTGCCTGTTTGAGCATTACACATGTACGGACTATAATATTTGATTACAATACCTTGATGCTGGAGGCATTTGCAGTGCATTGCTTTCAAGTGAGGTTCAGACCATATCTCTAGCATCCAGTGGGTTAGAAAATATCATTAGCAACTAATATCCTGAAACAGCTTTGTCTCATTCTTATACCCAGTATCAATGGTGAATTGTCAAATATTTTTTATGGACCTCAGCAGGGCACAGGATGCAGGCAGTAGGTGTTCTTTCATTCAGCTACCTTCTAGCTATTAGTTAAGGTTCCATTTTGACATATGCTTGAGCTGGTAATGAATATCACTGAGCAGAAGGTATATAGCATTACAAAGAACCTTGTAAGTCTAATTGATCTGCCACTTCTTTCATTCTAGTGACTAAGGCTCTCTTCAGTAATTACTACTTGCAATTTATTTTTAGTTCTTTAAGAACACACAATTCCTACAAATTAACTCTTTTTATTCTGGCATAATCTGTATCACCTTTAACATTTTCTCCTCCAAGTCTTTTCCCTAATACAATTCATAAAATCTGTGGCTTTGTATTTAGACCCATCCTGACCAGTAGGAAAGCCTCTAATGAGTTCCATATGTCAAAATGATGGTGTGAGCCCAACAATTTAAGTTATCAAAATACAGGTTAGCAAGGGTAAATGTTATGGGTTACTTTTAAATGAATAAAAGAGCTTCCATATTTGGATAAAGAAAACACAAAGGTCAACGGAGATACCAAATGATACCCAAGGAAACACTTGTTCAAATGTTTAGTTCTTGATAATGTAACAAGAGAAAACCACGCGGGTGCCCCTCTAGTATTTATACATAACTATTTATCCTCCTGTGGACCGGGGAGTATGCAACACATTGCCTTGCACTATGTCACACAACTAGAGCTAGATTTAAAGGTTCGCGTTATACCAGCTGCTAAGTAAAAAAGGCACATCAGCCGCAAATAACACATGATTTACAGAGGATTTAAAAGTAAGTGAAGGGGAATAGCTAACTAGCGTAGGCACAACAAAAACACGTAACACAAAAACTTAAAGGGATAGTGATACTTTATAGATATTTACTGACTGCAGGGAAAGTCTGTTGTATGACAAGCTTGCGGCTCTGCAGCTGAGCTGAGATCACATCAGTGAAAAATAATTATTTCACTGAAACGGTCTTCTACATGTGCTTGGTTTGCAAGCACATGTAGAAGACTGTTTCAGTTAAATAGTTCTTTACAGCTCTGCTGCAGAGACGCCTGATGAAAGTCAGACTGGATATCCCTGCAGTAAGCACAACGCTGACTTTAGGGAAGGGGGAGGGAGGGGAGAACTTTGCCTTCAGTTATCTCTCAAACCATAAAGGTTTGAGAGATGAACCTGGGGGCTATTAAATTATTTTGCAAACATCTACAATATGGGGGATAGTAAAAATAAAGTATTACTATCAAAATGTAACATTACGGCTGGCGTTGGCTAGCAACCCTGATAGATACACAAACAAAATTCAAACCTACAGCCAATCCCAAGGCCCCAAAGTAGCAAAAATGTTCAAATACTCCTATATATACCCAAAAATAAAGGTCACAACTTGTCTGTGTTTCGAGCTTTGGCGAGCTAGAACACAGGAACCAGGACCGGAGGATATCGTTTAGAGAGAGGGAGAGAGAGAGAGAGAGAGAAGCATACAGAGGAGTAAGGTAGAAGGATTTTGGAGAGGAGAGATTTACATTTAAATAAACACATCACACTTTTGCACATATTACATACACACATACAAACACATACACATACATACACAGTCTTTTTTTAATAACACCTTACACATTTTTTAAACTTTATTTTCTCAGTGTGAATCTGTGAGTGAAAGAGTGTGCCAGAGAGTGAATGGGATCGAGTGTGTCTGTGAGGGCCTGTGGGAGTGTCTGGTTGAGTGGGTGAGTGATGGCCAGGAGAGAGGGATGGGGAGAGTAGTGGAGGAGGAGGTGGAAGGTCAGGAGGGCATCCCTGAGCAGAGTAGGGGTGGGAGAGGGAGATCCGCAGGGCAGAGGGGGACTAGGCCCAGAAGAGCAGGCACACAGAGGACAGGGAAAGAACCTGCAGTGGGACGAGGGGTACATGGTGGGGACCACCATACACAGACGGGGCAGCGCAGGCAGGGCAGTCTGGTTCCAATTCCTTGCATGCCGTAGCTGTGGAGGAGAGGATCAGGGACCCCCGTTATACTAAGGAGGAGAATAGGGCCCTCGTGGAGGCTGTGCTGAAGAGGGAGACCATCCTCTTCCCGAGGGAGAAGGTCCCTGGGCTGTCTGCGAGGAGGAAGACGGCATGGAACCAGATATGCAGGCGGGTGAATGCTGTGGCCACATGCAGAAGGGACATGGACTCCATAAAGAAAAGATGGGGCGACTGCAAGAGGGTGGTCAAGAATAAGTTGGCCGAAATCTCCAAGCACGCCCAAGGTACCGGAGGTGGCCCACCTGTCCCAATGACCTTCTGCAGATGGGAGGAGATGGTGCGGCAGAACATGTCCGCCACACTCATTGAGGGGGTCCCTGGAGGATCGGACACTAGGGAAGAGAGGAGTCTCCACACTACAGCATCACAAAACCACACATCACATCAAACCACACAACCATTACACACAAACACAGTCACATCCCAACATATGCCCATTATTCATCCACACAACTGCACCAACACAGCACCCTCAGGGTTAAAACAGGATGCAAGACAAGGACAAATGTCAAGGTTCAATAAGGCCCAAACCTGTCCAACTCCCTGGTTAACCCTCATGTTGCTGTGCTGATCACACACAATACACACATACCATGCTCAGAAAAGTGTTGTATGTTCAACATCAGAACTGCTCCAACACAATGTCACCCATGTACCCACAGGGAAACCAGAGCATAACCCCTTGAGTGCTAGAGGGATTAACAATGCATTGCTCAACAATGCATTGGCAACCCCTCCAGTACTCAAAGAGTTAACCAGAAAAAAAACACAAGTCGATAGGCTAATGATTGCATGCTACATAGGGGACATTCACTAAGCGGTGAAAAAGAGATGGAGAGAAATGAACACTTACATACCCTCATTTCATGAGTCCCAATGTTACTCTATGGAGAATATTCAATAAAATGAATCAAGTTGCTAAGGTCACATTGTATAGTCTCCATAGAAAACATTGCACAGTGGGAAATGAGATCACTGGAGAAGTCATCATCATGTTCAGTTCATCAAGTCTACTTCACCGCTTACTGAATCACAAAAAGGATGGATCAGGTCACACATCACAGTGCCACTGAGAAAAACATATGTGAACCAGATATGAACCATTGTAGTTTAGTCAACAACAGGCCATTGCCCCATTTGGATATGAATACTTCTTTGGAATGGGCCACAGAGTGTGCTTGCAAACCAGGCACACACTGTAGACCATTCCAAAGACATATACATCTCCAAATGGGGCAATTTTGGCTCTGCTAAAGAGCATCCTTGTGGTCAAATGACTGATATCTCCAGCTATCACATACAGCAATATCTATCTAACCATGAGGGTAGGAGGGATAGGACTAACATCGATCCACATCTTTTTACAATGCCTACAATATTACATCAAGGTGAAATTAACCATTGCATCCTGTTAAAGAGATAGTAATACTCAAAATGTGAAAAGGAAAATATATGTTGTAAGGTGTCTCCCCCAGGTAAAACAACGTTATCTCCACTGCTGAAAGGTGTTGTATTCAAAAAGTCTCACAGCTCAAACTTGAATATTTCAGGGGCAATATCCCAGTGGCCTGAAACTGTACAGTGGTGCTGTTGCTACGCCATCCTATGGACAGATCTGGTCCCAGGACCATGAATCTCAATAGGATGATGTATCAACAGCGCCAATGTACAATATCAGGCCACTGGGATATTGCACCAAAGGAATTCAACTTGGAGCTGTGGTACGTTTTGAATGAAACACCCTTCAGCAGTGGGAGTACCCTTGTTTTACTCAGAGGGATAAACCCTACAACATATATTTTTCTTTTCACATTTTAAGTATTGATATCACTTTCATCCTATCATGGCTACATTTGCTAATCACACAATCTCATTTCTACACACAGCTTACGGGCCTCCACAACAGCAGGAGCCCGTGGAGGAGGGTACCTCACCACCCAGTGAGGAGTATACAGAGGAGGGGACCAGCCGCTTGCAACCGTAATCACCAACCACACCTCCTCCACAGCTGTCTGCTACCCAACTGGCTGCACCTTCACCAGCTGATACCCAACTGGCTGCAGCTCCACCAGCTCTGACCCAACTGGCTGCACCTCCACCAGCCCTGACCCAACAGACTGCACCTCCACCGGCTGAGACCCAACTGGCTGCACCTCCACTGGCTGCGACCCAACTGGCTGCTCCACCCCAGTACACTGGCTGGATGCAACAGGAGGAGAGGTGGATGCATCCCACCACTTCCAGGAGCTACTACCCTCCAGCAGCAGCACCACCACCACCAGCGAGGCAATGGCTGCCAGGAACTGTATCTACCACCCAATATGTGCCTTATTCCACACAGATGGACCTACCTTCCTGGATGGCTCCTCAGCATGGCCCCAGGTATGATCCCAGGTGGGGGCCAAGCACATACCAATGGCCAAGATATGACCCGTGGCCACTCGACTACCAACCCCTGGGCCTGATTGGGGAGCCCCAGCCCACTCTGCTGAGGGAAATATTCACTCCACCACCAGGACAGACATCACTGGGCAGCAGTGAGTCACTTGATGTGGTGGGCATATGCCCATCCTCTGCACCAGCCTCTCCAACAGCTGTCTCAGCAGCAGCCACAGCACACACAGCAGCTCAGGACACAGCAGCAGCTCAGGACACAGCAGCAGCAGGAACCCCACCAGCAGTGTCACTGGGCACATCCACCTCCAGCATTGCACAACCCATGGGGATGGAGGCGGAATGCATGTCTCTACAGAGGAGGCTACTCCGGGCATGCCACAAGATCAACGAAAATGTCACAAGGAGCAGAAGGGAATCCAGGAGGAATACATCAAGAATCCAGGCAGGGATACATGCCCTGGAGTTGGAACACACAGCTCCATCAGCACCACACAGGGATAATGGACATGCTGGGGTAGGTGCTGGTGGAGTTGAGAGACCACAACTGCAGGGAGAACCTGCGTGTAGAGAGAGAGCTACAGTCCACAGAGGGGTCCACTGCACCCACCACTCCCTCCAGCGTGACCCCTGAAACCACACCTAGGGGTCAAAGGATGACCAGGCAATCAGCCAGGGCATCCACCTCTGGCACCCAGTCTAAGATCCCCCCCAAGAAAAAAAAATAAACTGCCCGACTTGTCATGTTCCCCCGCAATAAACAAAACATTGTGCTTTTGAATCCTGTCTGATATGCTTTGTGTTTGGTGATAGCTTGGGTGGCAGAGTTGTCTCCAATGCATTGCCAAGCAATGCAGTGAACACAACTTCTGCTACAAAATGGGTTCACACACACACTGTTGTACAAATTCAACTGGCAATCCATCACTGGAGCCACATAACATGACAGTGTTATATGGCGATGTTGTGGGTTGAATTTGAACAATACATACCCCTTAACACAACAACTGGTGCAACACTGAACATTTGTCTGCATCAATTGTTGTGTTTAACCAAACAAACAGCTATCTGACTTAGCAGAGAACTAACAAGCAGGACAGATGGAGCATGCAGGGAAATAGTCTTTGATTCACACTGTTATTGTGAAACTGACTTACTGGGGAACCAAATGTTCACCATAGGATTTCAGTGTGTAGCACACACATGGAAATCCAGGGGTGAGCATTGGGTTCTCCAGTAAGTTGAGTTGTTGTTTTACTAAGGTTGTAACAGACTTCACCAGTGATAACACTTGTCCACTTAGTCTGGTTGTTTGTTGATGTATCCCATGTACTGAAATATGTCAAACTAAAGCTATCTCAGAACATTGATTATATTGAGAAACATTAAAACCGTGGACATGAAATCACTGTGGAAGTATGTCCCCTGGATCACCTCTTTATCACTCCCAACACACATTAGTGTATCTCTGCCATCATCTGTGTGCATGAATACATCACAGAGTCCACTCACTGGAAAACAAGTAGTGTACTCCTGTGATGTGGGTCATGCCTTCCCATGTATGGGGGATACTCTAGACTTGAGTGTGGTTACGCATTGACACGTGTAATCCAACATTTCTTCATAAAGATACAGATTTTATAGTGATGGTTCTTCTTTATTGTGTCTCAAAGTACATTAAAACATACATGTGTTTTCTGGGTATATTGCCTATATGCATTAAACACTTGTATGAGCACACTAAATGTAATTTGGAACTAAATATTTGAACTTTAGAAATACTACTGTACTGCTAATGTGTGGTCCACAAGGTTTGACAACTCTGTAGATGAGCATTCTAACTGTACAGGTTTGATACCTGGATGTTAGTACACACATGAATTTGTGTTTTCAGTGCCTATATGAGAATGTTCCAGTAGAGGTTGGTGTGAACATCAGGTCAAACATTGCATCACCAACACAAACACGTGAAACACCAAGGGGTGAGCTTCATAGAAGTGTTGTCAAGACGTCAGTCCAGTCACATGGAAGATCTTCTGTCCAAGAATCAGAACCGGCTCTTACATGGGTCCCGGTGGGTCCATGGATCCAGGCGGCACTTTGACAGGGGCGGCAATTTGCCACCTCAAGGCATGTTCTAGGTGATCAGAAAATGAGGAAAGTGGCTGCTGCGCTGCCTGAATATGGAGCTCCAGCAGCCAGCCAGCCAGCAGAGCTGGATCACAGGCAAGCTGACTTAGGGGTCTGACTAGGGCCCGGTGACTTGAAGGGGCCCTGCAGCCCAGTTATACTTCCTTGCATGTCCTGGTACGCTACCACAGGAAGCGTGCCTTCAAAAAACTGTGCCCCTCAGCCAGGGCTGGCACCACCTATAGGTGAGGTAGGCGCCGGCCTAGGGCACACATCTAATGGGGGCGCAGTTAGAGCACAGCCGAACGAACCTCAGTGGCCGCTGAGAAGGAGAGAGAGAGGGAGAGAGGCGCCGCTCTGAAAAGAGCGAGAGCCACAGGGAGCAGAGATCAATGACAGGAGAGGAGGGAGACAGTGAGCGGTGAACGGTACATAGGGTGCACTGAGCCCTGCTGTAGGGGCACCATGCACATACTGATTATCCCACTATGGTGTCTGTGCGTCCCCCTCCTCCCATGCTGTGCTTGGTGTTGCTAGTGAAGAGTCAGAGCTGCCAGGTACCCTGGAAACTGAGCAGGGGCTGCTGTATGTACAAAATGGATGACAGCTAAATTTTGTTGATATATGTGAACCATTGTCATTTGTAGAGCTTTTAATAATGTTAATACATGAGGAGCAATTTAGTAGCAAAGGAGCAGGAATTGTGGGGCAAACCAACTTGGACACAGTGGACAAATATAATTTCAAAACAGTCACATTGATTTAAATCGGGCTTTTATCCCCATGAATGCTAGATAGATGTCCAACAGCTTTTGAAACAATGAGTTGGAGACCTCTCCAGGATTTTTCTGCTTAAAATTCCATATCGGGTTGAGGCCAACGTATGTGAAGTAATCCAATACAGAGGCAAGTTGGGCTCAGTACCTCGCTCAAAGAGTTAGTATACATAATAGAGACACACACCCAGCATTATATAACATAATGGATGTGGGCACGGTTTTGATGTGGGCAGCATTTCATCCTTGGACCCAGGGAGCACAATGTCTTGGGCTGGCCCTGCAAGGATGGATCATGCTATGGATGCCTGTGGAACAAGAGGACAGGATTTGGAGCAGCCCCTTTGAACTACTCATCATGCAACAACTTGAACTTCCTAATCCCCTCAATCTTTTTCGTTACAGATGAGTACACAAACCATTGCTTTGTTATGTGAAGCAGCTCTAGGGATATCTGCCCCTTACATGAATACACACATCAACAAGTATGTTCTAAGAGCTCCATGAAACTAATGTATTTGGGCTGCCACTGTGAGAGTGACAGTGGCAACCCAATTTTATTAGTTTCATGGAACTATTATGACATATTTGTTGATGTGTGTATTCATGTCAGGGCCACATATCACTACACACTCACAGGTCAGCATGGTGTCCCTGGAGATCTGATCCATGTTTCATGATCTCTATGTTGTGTAACAATACCACTGTAGATCCATCCCTCTGCTGCTCTTCTCAGCTCTAGCAAACTACAGGTCCCATGTTGACTCTAATGGCCCTTTAACCCCTGATGCGACAGAGTGTTATCCAATGCATTGCATTGCATAACACTCTTTCGCTACAAGGTTACCATGGTTGCTCTGGCTATGATCATGGCAAATCACATTGGTTGCTGTCAGTCAAGCCCATCAGATGCTGAACATGGGTTATGTGTTGTACCTTGTTTCTCCTGGGGGTGTATGTGATATCCTTGTCAACATGGAGTAGGGAATGGAAGATGGTTTTGGAATCCCCACAGACAATATGTCACGTCCACAGTATGCATGATGTTTGGGGCCATACTACTGCCCATTGAGCCCGTTGAGTCAAGGCAGCTTCAGAAAAGGGATACAACTTAGAAAATCTCTTAGACAGAGCTAAACACTTGTCAGGATTCTTCCACTCATCTAGAATAATGTGATCCAGAGAGGGATTAGACGGAAAAACAGTACAGGGCTTCTTGCACCTCTGAAAGATGTCAGAAGGAGCCTTCGGCCCTACAGGAGTAGAGGGAATGTTTAATGTAGTTAATACCGCCTTAATGAGACCCTCAGCAGAGGGTTCAGGGTCAGCCTCAAAGAGGTTATCATGAAATAGGGAAGAAGCCCCTTCAGAACACACACCATCCTCAGAGTCTCCATTTGAATCCTCCAAAGAAAAATCAGATAGTTCAGGAATACCAGGAGTATTAGAGGCCACAAACCTGAAGGAAGTGGGAGGCCTCCAGGACTGAAGAACCCCCTGGAGAGAAAAAGAAACTGTGCCATAGATGACTTTAAAGGAATAGTAATGTTTCATAATAAAAGCAGCTCTAATTAATCATCATAGTATTTGGACTTTGGAGAGTGTTATTTCAGTTATGTCAGAGTTGTAGTTCAAGAGTAATTCAATGACAAAGTTTCCCCCTCCCGCCCATTTTACTGATGTAACACTGTTCAGCCAAATCAGAAGGGAGGTGTCCAGGCAGACTGCAAAGAGGGACAATCTTCAATTAAGATAATGGAAAAAGCTGAAAAACCTGTCAAGCGGGGCAGGATTTTCATTGCTTTCTAGAAAGAAGATTGTCCCTGTCTTACAACCAGATTCCACATCTGAGAAGAGATGGCTTACACTAGGTAAAAGGGTCGGGAGGGGAAACTTTGCTTGTGAATATCTCTCAAGCCGTAAAGCTTTGAGAAATAAGACTTATATCGTTCTTCATGTTTTTTTTAATGCCTACAAAATAAAATAAAGATAAAACGAAGTATTACTATCCCTTTAAGTCCTTGTCCTAAGGTGGCTCTTGGTCATGGCTGGATGGCCCTGGCGGAGACGCAGGGACCACTGCGTATGAGGGGCATAAGTGCCCAGAATTCCCCATGGGAAGCCCTGATTGGCATGAGGAGCAATACGTGAGCGGGGTCCTTAGCCTTAGGCCTAGCCCCATGTCCAAGTGGATCCGACATCCTAACAGGAGAAAAGTGTCAATATAGTAAAGGAAGACCCAAATACTATCAACCAGATTAAATATTTCACCCCAGAAAGCCTAAAATGTACTTATCTGGCGAGCGAAGGGTTAACCTGAGGCGGACAGCTGAGGAGACCAAGCCCTGTGTATGATACTCATGTAGAGAGGAAACAAAATGGCGACCACATAGGGACCCAATCAGGAAATGGCCTGCGAAACGGGTTGCAGAGATATGTCCCAAAACGCCTGTCCCATAGAGATCAATGGAGCATTGCGGTTATGTGTTAAAGCATGCCCTTAAATGTGCGGAATTAAAAATTAAAGTGTAAAATAAAAAGTGTCTAAAAAGTGTAAAAAACACATATAGCACACCAATATACATGAAATAAACAAAGGAAAGTGAGGAAAAAAGTCCCCCGACTGACCAAGGCTGGCAGGGAAGGGGTTAAGTACCACAACTGGCCCAAAATGCTCCAAAGATCCCCAGAGCAGCAATAAATAGTACCCAACATGAGTGCAGGAGTTATAAAGAACTCCAAGGAAACCCTTGTGCAGAACGGAACTGTGGGACAAGTGGACCATGACACTCAAAGGGTTGCTCACCTTTTCTGCAGGTTTTCATTCTTCAGATTACCATTGCAAAGAAGATGCCTCAGAGAGACTCCCTCTGGAGGGAGACATGGGCTACATGGATCTCTCCCAGGGCTGGAAAGGTCCACAACCAGCTAGTGTAAACTGGGCAATCCACCAGGGGAAGCCAGTAATGGTAATCCGCCTAATGGGGGGAATTTTGAAACCCCATATCTAAAGAAAATAATAAAATAAGTAAAAACTAAGCAGAACTGTTCACAGCCTTCCTACCAGAATGGTAGGGGAGTTGCTAGGTAGCCTACTATGGAGGAGAGGGAGGCTCCACCCCTGCACTTCTTCCAGCCTACTGGGAGGTGCTGTCACCTCCCCATGGCACCTGTAAGCTATATTGAACGACAGAGAAATTATTTCGCATCAGGCCCTCTTTTACTACATCTGATACTGACTAGACCAGAGGTCTCCAACAAGTAGCTCTCTCCAGGTATCAAGCTATCTGGCCAGCTAGAAGCAGGTCTGTGCAACACTTTGTTACTGGGAATGTATGGAATAGGACAAAAAGAAGGTAAAAGAGGCTTTGCAGATGGGTTAATACATACTGTTTTATATTCATATATTTTCAGTGTATGTTCTAGAGTAGCTCAGTACGTTTCATCATTTAAAAGCAGCTTCTGTTTAAAGGGATAAGTAATAGATTGTTTGCAACGCAGCTCAGTTTGTTCAGCATAAAGAATAGTACTGATGGCTGATGCTTTTAATCTCCACATCTATACAGTTACAATGTAATTTTATGCTGAAGTTGATTCCTCCCACCCCTTTTCCTGTTCTGGTGCCACCTCCCCTCAGATCTGAAGTCCAGTCAAATCACAATGAGGGGTTATTTTCCCTCAGTCAGTATAAGGAAAAACCTACCCTGTTTGTTGAAGGAGGGCAGGTTTTACCTAATACTAACAGAAGCTTCTCCCTCATTGGGATTCGCTGTCGGATCTCAGCCTGAATGCTGACATAAGGAAAAGGGGTGGGAGGAATCAACTTAAGAATAAAATTCATTGTAACTGTACTGTTGTGGAGAATAAGAACATCAGCCGTCAGTACAAACTGAGCTAAGTTGCAAATGATCTATTACTATCCCTTTAAGAAAAGGCAAGAAAAACAGAGAGAGGGAGCCCAACAGTGTGATACTGTAACTATATATAAAAATGTAGAAATGCACTCACAACAATGTTGTTCAGAACAATCTGATATAAGACACATGCAAGATCTCTCCCTGTCTAAGCTCAGGGTCTCACCATCTCTGCAACAGAAGACTCCAAGGTTGTTGTACTCTGTATAATCTTTAAAATGTTTATTAACAGTAAAAGAAATCAAGGTCTGAAGTAATATATTTAAAAACCAGCTCTTCTTCCTTTGTTTCTGCAGTTTAAGAAAAGGTTGGCGATCCCTGGGCTAGACAGTTGCAGGTTTCCCACCCCTGACACACAGAGCATAATAAGTATTCACTTAGACAGGTTCTACTTTTGCTGGTTCTGCTGATATTTCCCTAGCTACATTGTGATTAGCAGCAGTGAGAAGAATATGTGATAATGTTGCTCTGCTAACTCGCCTATTGATATATACTGGCCTATAGCAGTGGAAATGTCTGAAGTAATATATTTAAAGGGGATGTATCACCCTTATACAAGTTAGCCTTTATTGTTAGCATATAGAGCAAATATAAGTAAATGTGTATTCATTTTTTTTTTAAAGCTCCTGTTCATCTAAATTGAAGTAATAATATCTGTGCTGCAGCTACTTCTGGACAGACTGCGGTTAACTACTCTGTACTGTAGTCTTTCACTCTGCCTCTGCACCTTTGATGCAGCCTCCTCCGATGACTGAGGTTTTCTGTCTGTAAGCTGGAGCGATCTCATTGGCAGAGATCGATATCTAGCCAATGAGATCTCTCAAGCTTCAGGCAGAAAGCCTCTGTCACCAGAGGAGGCTGGATAGAGGGAGGGGAGCAGAGACAGAGTGACTGACTGAGGCACAGAGCAGATAACCGCAGTCTATCCCCTTTAAAAAAACAGCTCATGTCTGAAGTACTGTATTTAAAAACCAGCTCTTGTCCCTTTGTTTCTGCAGTTTAAGAAAAGGTTGGAGATCCCTAGGCTAGACAGTTGCAGGTTTCCCACCCCTGACATACAGAGCATAATAAGTATTCACTCAGACAGGTCCTACTTTTGCTTTTTCTGCTGATATCTCCCTAGCTACATTGTGATTAGCAGCAGTGAGAAGAATATGTGATAATGTTGCTCAACTAACTCACCCATTGATACATACTGGCCTGTAGCAGTGGAAATGTATGGTGTAACTTCACAAACAAGGTCTGATTTGTAAAAAAAAATCTGCTCTTATGGGAACAGACTTAGGAACTTATGCAGAATGCAAAATCTAAACTATTTTGCAGCCAACCAACTGCACTATGAATGAGAAATAAAAAATAACCATTGATTTATATTAGGCATTTTGCCCCATGAAGTCCCCATTTAGTGTAAAGCTCTCATTTGGAGAGAGATCTCTAGCACTAAAGGGGTTGAAATCTCAACTTAACTCAATGGGGACTTTTTATTTACACTTCTATGGTGAAGTTGGTATTCTGAGAAACTCATCATCATTTTCTCTCTGCATAAAGATTTTGAAGCTCTGATCACACATTCTGAGGTCAGAAAATGTATCATTGAGGCTCATAGGGGTGAATAGCTAAACAAGTGAAGTCTATGGTTTAAGCCACACACTTGAACTGCTACATTGCTGTTTCCATAGGTATCGACTCATTGTTGCCTATGGATGCTCTGCATGTAGACTTTAAAACCTGTAATGGGAGATTTTCAAGTCATACAGTTCAGGTCTTTTGTGGTATTAGCCATATTGTTTTTGTTGGAATATTATGTATTTGTATTCTATTACAACAACTATTGTGTTAAGTGTTATATACTGTTTAGTCAGTAGGTGGTGCTGTATTTAGATTCACTGTACACTGTCTATGGTATCTTCTTGTTTGTCTTTCATAAAAACTGCATTGCAAGCTGCAGCTACATTTTACAGCAGATAAGCCTGTGTACACTTTATTTTCTATAGAGATTTATAGAATTTCCAATAGGTTATGGGCCCAGGTAAAGCCTGGTACAGTGAATAAGTGCCAGATAAAACAACAGATAAAGACTGCAACAGGAAAAAGCAGAAAGATGGCAAGTAACACAGCTTCAACAAAACTTTCATTTGCAAATCTGACAAACAAGAACTATCAGTCCAGGAAATTCAAGATGAAGATGCTGCTAATAAGAGAAGGTACGTGAAAGTGTGGAAATGAAGCTAGACCTGCAGATCCCACAGATAGAAAAGGATCTTAAAGCTCAGAGCACTATCTCCCTCTGCATAGACAATGATTAAATAATATATATATATGCAATTGTGAAACTTCTAAAGACGTGGGAAGAACTGCAAGTGCATGAAAGAGCTAATCTCAGTAATACACTGTATTTAATTAGAAAGTTATACTAGACCAAGCTGATGAAAAACCAGGATATGCAAGATTAACTAAGGTATACATTGGAAATGGTTGAAAGACTGAGAGGTATAGGAGAAGAAATAAAAGACTTTCATGTTGCAGCACTGTTACTTAGTGGTTTACCTGAAAGTTAAGAAACACTAGTTACAGCACTTGATGCATGTCCAGATGATGAACTGACATTGGGATATGTTGAAGGCAAGCTTGTGGATGAATATAAGCGCAAAACAGAAAGCATTAACTGTGAAAGTGCTTCCAGTGCAGAATCTGCATTAAAGATGAAAAATAGAAACAAAATGACAATGTGCAGTTAGAAAACCGTGAATGCTTTGTATGCAAGAAATCAGGTCACTTAAAGGCAGACTGCAGAATTTGGAAAGCTAGAATGCAAAAACAAGGTAAATTGCAGAAGGCCAAAAGTATGAAGGAAGAAACAGATGAAACTGAATATGTTTTTCAATTCAAATGTGGCACCTCATCCTTGAGTGCTTGGTGTGTTGATTCAGGAGCTACAAGCCACATGACCAATGACAGAAATGACTCAAGTTGATCAAAGTAAAACAGAAAAAATCACCACAGCTAATCGGCAAGTAATAGAATCAGAAGTAATAGGAGATGGTGTTCTTTACTGTCCTATCTCCCAAAGTGTCACTAGAAAGATACTTATGAAGAATGTTCTGTATGTGCCTGCTCTTGAGAGTAATCTTTTGTCAAAACAAAACAAGGCAATGTAGTAACCTTCCAAGGAGACAGTTGTGTCATAACAAAAGGGGATTGCTTACTCGCAAAAGCTAAAATCACAAATTAGCTGTATCAGCTGAACTGCAGTGAAATGGTTAATATTGCCAAAGAGGAGAAACATTCAAACTGCATCCACACTTGGCACAGGCGACTTGGACACAGAAATCCTGACACAATAAAAATGGTTGAGAATGACTGTGCAAGTGGTATAAAAATTAATCAATGTGATCAGTTAATGAAATGTGCATTAAAGGAAAAATGACAAGAAAATATTTTCCAAAGCAGGGCAACAGCAGAGCTCAAAAGCCTCTAGATGTAATTCATTCAGATCTGTGTGGTCCAATGAAAACCTTGACTCCAGGAAAGAAAATGTATTTTCTCACTTTCATTGATGATTACTCCAGGTATACTAAACTATACTTGTTGCACAACAAAGATGAAGTACCAGAGAAACATGAACAATATCTAGCTGAAGTAAATAACAAATTTGGCAAAATGCCAGGTATATTGCGTACAGACAATGGAACTGAGTATACAAGTGGTATCACACAAGCAAATTCTCAGAAAGCACAGAATTATGTTCCAGACTACTGTTCCATACAACCCAGAACAAAACGGGGTTGCAGAGAGAATGAACCGTACTCTGTGTGAGAGTGGAAGGAGCATGCTTTTTGATGCGGATATTCCAACAACATATTGGGGAGAGGCAATTACGGCAATTATGACAGCATGCTATATCCAAAATCGCCTGCCAGGCAATGCGACCGGGAAAACCCCATATGAACTGTGGAATGGCAAAGCACCAGATTTGAGACATATAAAAATTTTTGGAAGCAAAGCCTACGTGCACATTCCAAAGGAAAAATGCACAAAATGGGATGCTTGTGCAAAAGAAGGTGTACTCGTGGGTTACAGTGAGTCCCAAAAGGGATACAGAATTCTACACCAAGATTCAAATAATGTAACAGCACAAGTGTGATTGTTGATGAAACATCTATGTGTTCAAAGTTACATGAACTGACACAAACAGTTCCAACTGAGAGTAACTCCATACCAGGGCTACAGGAAGACAAGGAACAAAGTGAAACAGACATAGAAGTTAACGCTGACAATCCAAATGCTGAACAAGAAGAAACTGAGCCACAAGTGACTTCAGTTAGGAAATCCACCAGAAATAATAAAGGTATTCCAGCCAAACGTCTGTCTTATATGGCTCATGTAGCATTACAGCCAGAGCCAGCTTCATGGGAGGAGATGCAAAGACAATCAATGAGAAACAAAAATGGATCAGAGCTGCTGATGAAGAGATGACATCTCTTAGTTAGCTCAAGACATGGACACTTTCAGAGCTACCTCAAGGTAAAAGTGCAGTAGGATGTAAATGGGTCTTTAAAGCCAAATGTGACTCTGAAGGTAAAGTTTGTAGGTACAAAGCATGTTTAGTGGCAAAAGGGTACTCACAAAAATGAGGATTATGATGCTACTTTTGCTCCAGTTGCAAAACAAAGTACTTTCAGAACACTGATGTCAGTGACGGCTGTACGGAATAGGACTGTGAAACATCATGATATCTCAACAGCATTTCTTAATGGTGATATTGAAGAGGAAATATATATGACACAGCCAGAAGGATATGTGAAAGATGGAGAAGAGCATCTTGTGTGCAAATTGCAAAAATCCCTGTATGGACTTAAGCAATCAGCTCGAGCGTGGAATTTAAATAAACAAAGTTCTGCTAGATGAAGGATTCACAAGAAGCAAAGCTGACCCATGTGTATATTCAAAGTGTGCAGATTATGAGTATATGTATATATTACTCTATGTGGATGACCTGATTATCACACACAAAAGGAATGAGGAAATTGCAGAATTGACTGCAGTGCTCAACCAGCACTTTGAGACTAAAGACCTTGGAGATGTGACATATTATCTAGGCATAAACAGCGTGAGAAGGACAGGCGTTTTCTGTTGAAACAGAAATCCAAAACTGATGCAATTCTTCAGCAGTTTGGCATGACCGAAGCCAAAGAAGTGAGCACTCCCATAGACACAGCATATCAGTTTGAAGAAGGAGATCTTCTTCCTACGAATGATCAGTACAGACAAGCAGTAGGGGCACTGCTATATATTGCAACCACTACACGTCCAGATATTGCAGCTTCCATGTCTCTTCTTTGTAGACGCGTAAGTGAAATGGACTGGACTTCAATAAAAAGAGTCATGAGGTATCTCAGACAAATGAAAGACTTCAGTCTGAAACTGTCTGCAACAGAAGACTTGAACCTCATAGGATATGTGGATTCTGATTGGGCGGGTGACCTCAATACTCGCAAATCTACAAGTGGATACTTGTTTAAATTAGGAAATCGTCCTGTATCTTGGTCCAGCAAGAAGCAGATATCAGTGACTTTGTCATCTACAGAAGCTGAATATATATCAGCTGTCTATGCTAGTCAAGAAGTTGTTTGGTTGCGTCAGTTGCTTGAAGATCTTGGAGAGCCAATGTCCCACTCTGCAGTCTTACATGAGAACAATCAAAGATGCATTAAACTTGCAAACAGTGAGAAAATCAATGCAAGAACCAAGCATATTGATGTCAGGCACCATTACATTCATGATTTGGTTGAACAAAATGTGATTTTGCTTACATACTATGAGACTGATAACATGATTGCTGATGCTATGACAAACCGCTCACAAGAAACAGATTTGTTGAACTAAGATCCAAAATGGTATTAATATATGTAGTAGTTGTTGAGTGGGGGTGTTGGAATGTATTTATATTCTATTACAACAACTACTGTGTATAATGTTTAAGTGTTATATACTATTCAGTCAGTAGGTGGCGCTGTATTTAGATTCACTGTACACTGTCTATGGTACCTTATTGTTTGTCTATATCTATAAAAGAAGACTTTGTGCCTGCCAAAACACACCCAGGGGCAGCAGTGAGGAGGAGTTGCTGCTCCCATTGGGTGATTCAATGGGGGCGAAGGCCACTGCTATTGGTGTGAAAATCATGCAGGGAGTTGGCCCGCCCCAGAAACAGACACAAGCCCCACACATACACACAAGCCACCCAGCTTTGCACTCAAAGCCAGACACAACACTCACACACTGTCTCTCCCTCCCGAATGGAGCCCCAAGTATGCAAGCCATGTCGGGGAATCGGTAAGAAGAGCCTACAAAACTGCCCAACATCATTAACCCTTTCAGTGTCAGAGCAGTATGAAACGCATTGCAAACCAATGCATTCCACTCTGGCACTCAAAGAGTTAACCACTGGAACACCAACCAGCTCAACTCCCCGCTGTCCGAACGAGGATCGGGGCGGCAGGTGGTCTTCTGGGAGGAGGAAGGATTCGGATCACTGTGCCCAGTCAAACCCGGCCGATTTACTACATCAACGTCTCTCCCTCACCGCTGTCCTGCCGGGGCCTGCACTGCATTATGATGAATATCACCGATGAAAAGTCGGTAGAGCATAGTTGGGCACTGTAAGACTCTATGTCAGAAGACTGTCCCTCCCCCATTGTGTTTGACATACTTTACATGTTAGAGACTGACACTTATAGCCTTAACCCTTTGATGCTTCAGACATATTACAGATTTATTATTCAGCATCGGCTAAGGAGGAATTATGATGGAAGTTACAGTCCAGTGATAAATTGAGGGCATCCAGGAGTACTGGGGAGTTACAGGTCGACGTCTTTCCAATGTGAGCCCCAGTTTTTGCTGCTTACACTCCTTGTCTGTTGTTCCCAGCACGCGGGGAGGGGGGTTCCAGCATCCAACATGTCTATAAGAGACAATACATTGTGCTCCTGTCACGATCACATTTGCCTGCTGAGCGCCGCTCCGGAGTCTCTCTCTCTGCCCTCTTCAGGCATTAAAATGAACAGCAAGGACCATGCATGGAGAGGGGAGGGAGAGAGACTCCGGAGCGGCGCTCAGCAGGCAAATGTGATCGTGACAGGAGCACAATGTATTATTGGATGCTGGCACCCCCTCCCCCCCGTGCGCTGGGAACAACAGACAAGGAGTGTAAACAGCAAGCGGCGAAAACTGGGGCTCACATCGGAAAGACCTCAACCTGTAACTCCACAGTACCCCGGGTGCTGGACTGTAACTTCCATCATACTTCCTCCTTAGCCGATGCTGAATAATAAATCTGTAATATGTCGGAGGCTATAAGTGTCAGTCTCTAACATGTAAAGTATGTCAAACACAAAGGGGGGCAAAGGACACAGAGTCTTACAGTGCCCAAGTATGCTCTGCCAACTGTTCATGCTGCACCGCAGTGTGTCTCACATTAACCCTTTCACTCTTGTACTGGACTTCAGAAGTGGAAGTACAGACTGGGACACCTGCTTAACCCTTTCAGTGGTAGACGACTATGCCACTCAAAAGAATAAAGCCCTTATACTTCCATTGTCCTTTCTTTCCTCCCACCTTCCTCATTCATTTCATCCCCCCAGTGTATGTGTATGTGTGTAATTGCTGTGTGTGTCTATGCATGTATATTTGTGCACTTGTCTATGCATAATAATATATCTGTGTGTGTATGCATGTGGCGGTGCGTCTCTATGTATATGGTTGTATGTATGAATGTCTGTATGTGTGTGTCTATGTATGTATGTATGATTGTATATATCTCTGCATGTCTATGTATGTATGCATGATAATATGTGTGTGTATGTGTGTGTCTATGTATATATCTTTGGCTCAACAGATGGGCAACGCCGTCCCACAATGCTAGTCTTTAATAAAATCTGCATGGCAAGCTGCAGTTACATTTTACTACAGATAAGCCTGTGTACACTTTATTTTCTGTAGAGCTTTATAGAATTTCCAATAGTTTTTGAGTCCTAAAAATGTCTATCCAACTAATCAGTTAGTGTGCAAAATGCAGTCTCATCTATACAGGCAGGTCTGTTTCGACAAAAGCAAATTTTCCATAGGGGACCTTCTACGATATTCCCCTTTAACCTTTTGAGTGGCATCCAACGGGTTGTAAAGGGTTAAAGGTTTAAATAGAAACTCTGCCCACTTGTGCTCCATCCCGCCTGGTTCCTCCCACTCCCCGCCCTCTTACAGCCATTTTGCAGGGTTTTTTGTCCTGCCCCCGTGACTAAGCCACGCCCCTTTTATGATGCAAATCGCGTCATTTTCCTCCCCATGGGCACTGACAGGGTTACCCGCTGGGTAGCCCTGCTTGAAAAGTTCCCAGGTATGCTAATCTCCCTACTAGTAACTGTGTAGCTGGACTGTATAGTGCTCCAATATAACATTAGAGCACTGTAAAGTGTTGTAATACAACATTAGGCTGGCCGTAGCACAAGGTCTATTTTGGGGATAACAAGAAGAAGAAAGAATGAGAAATAAATGCAGAGGAGAGAGACATCAGAGGTAGGAAAGGGAGGTGGGGAGGGAGAGAGAGAGAGAGAGAGACACACACACATGGGTACGGGAAAAGGGAGCAAAGGGAGGCACATAGGTAGCGTTAGTTGGGGGGGAGAAACGGATGGATGGAGACAGGAGAGATATACGTGGGGAGAGAGACGTGGGTAGTAGGGAAGAGGAGAGAGACATGGAAAGATGAAGAAAAAGTAAATACATAAACAACCATAAAATATTCTAATTTACCATTACCACATATGAATCTTCAAAACATCCATTGCAATTTATAGAGACCTCTCTAACATTATAGGGATTAAAAGCCCCATTTAAATCAATGGGATTGTATATGTCCCCTATGGTGCAGGTGGTTTGCTCCAGTTCTACTTAATATATCAGCCTCACCCTCCTTTATTCTTGTCACTGGTTCTAAAAGGTTATTTTCTCACTATGTTATCATTCTTAAAATCCCCACATCTGAGTAGACCTAATATTCAGTTTTCTAGCTATTGATTAGTGTGTTAAAGATCAAACTAAAGTCGAAGTGAATGGCTACGCTAGATACTTGTTATAAATATTCACATCTCCAGCAAAGTATTCAGGAAGCAACTGGTATTCACAGGATATTCAAAGCCCCCCACTGTTATATATTTACAGATCACTATGTTCCCAGGCTATATTGTCTGCAGATGTGTTTCTACATAAAGAGCAAATATTTTAATTATATATATATATATATATATATATATATATATATATATATAATAGCAATGGTATAAATACATATACTGGAGATATTGCACAAACAACCATCATATGTAATAGTTACAAAAAATATAAGCTTCTTGTTTCATCATACCAACAAAAAGCAAACACAGCAGTATTAGGACTGATTCTCTTTGGCGTGAAACATTGTGATGTGATTCAAATTGGTTAAAAGACAAAAACAGCCTTTTCACCACATTTCTATCTGTTCGCTCAAGATGGTAAAATGTTACTATCCAGTTACAGGCTACAGAATAATTCAAATGTAAAAAACAGTTAATATCTGACTGCTGTAAGAATAACACCTAATTAGTTTAGTCCTTCTATTAAACGCATTAAGAGTTACTTACTCCTAGGGCATAGTTTCCCTTTAAAGGGACCTAACCACCAAAAACAATGCTGGTATTTTTGAAAGAGACAACTATTTTTTTTAGTTATTATGATTTATAGGTTATGCTAATTAAGCCATGCCATACAAGGACTTCCTTACAAAGCGAAAGCAGCACAATTTTGCAGCTAGTAAAGATAGGCAAATAAAGTGAATTTATAGTGTACTTTAGGGAGTCTTGTAGGCAGTACATTTGTTCTCTGTGTTAGGGGAGTCTGGGGTACTGTGAAGGGAGAAAGGAGGTTGACCAAAAATATCCAAGCGCATTTTGGTTGACTGGGACAGGCAGCTGTGATCCAAGTTCTTTCCTCATCTGGCTGTTATCTATGTGCTAGGAGGGTCTGGGGGTTTGATAAAGAAGCAAAGGAAATTCACCCTAAAAGGTTGTGTGAGGTACAGGGAAGACACAGGCATCAATGATCTAAGTTCCTTCTTGATTTGGCTGTTATCTCTGTGCTGAGCAGTTGCACAGGTAAAATGTTTTTTTGTGGAAGCTAAGGCACAGTTAGTTAAAAAAAGAAAAAACAGTTTGATGCAGTTTACAAGATCTTGACATGAGCGTTGCCTGAGACAGACAGATACTAGAAGTGATACCAAACAAATATACAATTGGTTTGTTGTGTACTTCACTTTTAAAGAGTTTCTAGCAAATGTGCTAGTGGCAGGAGTAGGGTGAAAGGAGTAGTGGCGGTGCTGGGACGTATCAGTAAAGTGGTGGTACAAACACTGACTGCAGCCATGGCTGCTAAAGCATGTGTTATAAATGATGATGAGCCTTCGCCTACTGGGGAGGCAATTTCTCAAAATCCCATGAAAAGTTCCACCAACATCAGTAATATTAACCCTAAGAGTGGCAGAGGGGTGCTCAATGCATTGCTCTGCAATGTCTGGTATTCAAAGGATTAATAAGCCATCTAAGAACACTGATGACACCAACAAGTCACATTCTAGTGTTGATGGAATGACTGAGGAAGGTGCAGCAGTTCAACCAACTGCTGTGCCTGACAGTGAGAGTAAAAACACCAGTCTTCAAAGTAGTAGCACTGAGGAGGTGGAGGAGGGTTCTACCGTATACCTCTGTTGGGACCACTGCTAAGACAACAGCTATGAATAATATAGTTCTGGAAGGTAAAAAGGATGTCGATCCGCAGGGAAATATTCAACTGCCATTTGGAGTCAGGAAAGGAATTATTTGGTCCACTTAGGGCTTAACTGTAAATGGCTTAAACATTTTTTTTTCTTCCTTTGGCTCAACAGGGGTAATGTGGCATGGGTTGTGCTTGATGGACACATACCTTTTTACTGCTTCATCAGCTAAGTTGCAATGTTGAGAGAGAGGAGTAGGGTGAGAAGCCCGTAAGGGTTGATGGTCTCTGGTGAACCCTTGATGCAGCAATAACCAGAGTAAAGGTGTTGGCCATGAAGCCAGATGCTGTATGTGACCCCAATTCAACAGGGGCCAGAAACAGGATGGGATAAGCAGTGTACTGTGGAATATTGCACAGAGAGTCCAGAGAAGAGCACTCCCAAGGGGATGGAATGATCTGCAGAGAGGATCTGGACTGGCAAAGAGATACAGTCTTACTAAAATGCGCATAAGAGTCTGAGCAAGAGCGAGGTGATCAGGCAATCAGGAAGTCAGCCTCTGTCGATAGAGATCCTGTTGAGTGGCTAGTTGGCTGCTGGTGATGATGGGATCAGGCAAACAGGTGGACAGCCTCTGTCGAATTAGACATTGGCAAACTGCTAGGTACCTGCTGTTGAAGATGTGATCAGACAAACGGGTGGATAGCCTTGTTGAATAAGATACTGGCAAAGAAAATGCTGAGGTCTTTAGAGAGATGGTGTGAGATAGTCAACAAGTGAAAGCTGAAGTCAAGTTGGGTAGTCAGCCTGATACAAGCAGGGTGCTGAAGCAGATATCAGGCAATCTATGGTTGTATACAGGAGTCTCAACAGAAATGTCTAGGGTCAGTTGGAGGGACAAAGTCAATAAAAAATACATCAAACAGGAACACGAGAATCAACTAGCAGAAGGAAGCTCAAAGAACGGGCAGTGAGGCAAAAATCAGGTTATAATAAAAAGGCGTAAGCACCAGTCAGGATGCAGGGGGAGGAGCGGATTCAGAGGAAGGACATGATAGTACCCCCCTTCAAGGAACAGCCTCCGGATTGCCAGCTTTACCTGGAGTGGCTTGATTGAAGATGCAGTCCGAGGTAGACGCAGGAATGTTCTACTAGTCTATAACCTTTCCAGTCAACCAAATACTGAAGTTTTCCTCAAACCTGGCAAGAGTCCAAGATCATCCACACCTCAGCCAGAGAAGGATCGTTTTCCGAAGCGACATATGAAAAGTGTTAGATACTTTCATGGATGGAGATAGAGCCAGGGAGTAGGTCACTGAGGTAACCTTAGTGGTTATTTGAAAAAGAACCTATTTATCTTGGACCCACCTTGGAAGACCATTGACACAACCTAAGTTGTTTGGTGAATACCAATACTTCATCTCCATATAAGTAAATAGGTCCTGACCTTTTGGATCTGGGTAAGCATCCTAAACCAGTGTCTTTGAAGGTTGGTAGTCCTAGAGTAGGCAGCAGGAACCTCAGTGTTAATGAAAGGAAAAATTCGAGGATGATACCCTAGAGCAGCATAAAAAGGAGAATAGTGTAAGATGTGATGAAACTGATTGTTGAACACAAACTCCACCTGGGTAATTAGTCAACCCAGTATGTGTGTTGGGAATTTACATACAGACTTAAAAAGATTTCTAGGGCCTGATTGGTTTTCTCTGCTTGTCCTTTGGATTGAGGATGATAGGATGATATGCAGAAGAAAAATTCAGTTTGATTCCCAATCAGTGACAAAAGAATTGTTTAATAAATACCTCAACAAGCATGTCCACTGAAGGAAGTTTAGGAAGTGTATAAAATGAGCTTGCTTAGAAAAACCATCAGCTATAACCAGAATAACTGTACATAACTTGGTCTGGAGCAAGTCCTCAATAAAATCCGTTGCTAGATGTGTCCAAGGATACGTAGGTATAGGCAACAGATGCAAGAGTACAGTAGGCCTGTCACTTCAAGTCTTGCTTTTTGAGCATGTTGTACAAGCCCGTTCAATAATTGTACATATTGGTTGATAAAAGGCTGCCACAAATGTCTTCTAATCAGGTTCAATGTTCTATGGAAGCCAGGATGATCAGCGAGGCTATGGAAATTAGCCCAATGAAGTGTCAAGAGTCACAGGCAATTTGTACAAATAATAGCCCTGGGGGTTTGTTTAGAAGGTTCCTTTAAAAGGTTTGGGCCACAGAAAGTTTTTGAAGGCTGTCTTACACTCATCCTCTTCTTGAATCTGGACCAGATTTTAAGCTCCCCTAAAGCCTAAGTTGGTGAAGATTGTGAACCTCTAAGGTGTTCTAGTAACTGTGGTATGAGAGTAATTGAATATTTGATTCTAACCGTGATCCTGTTTAAGTCAAGATGCATAAGCAATGCAGCTGTGCCAAGGTTGGATCCCTGCTTTCCCCTCTTTAATGCTTGATCACAAAGGATGCATAGTTTCATGAATTGTTCCAGACCACAGGAAGAAATATTCACACACCCAGGACTTCAGTGCAGGAAGAGCAAGAGATGATGGTTCATGCTTCAGAGCCTGAGTCTTACCTGGGCTCTGCCTCTCTAATTCTCCTCCTCGACTGCTGTCACCAGACCCAACACAACAACTTCAGGCCTGAGTGGTGACTGGCAGAATCGGGAGTTATCCAGGTACACTTTAATTTGCAATGGTGTGTGCCAATGCTCCTATACATTGCTCCAGATTATGTGCTCTTGCCATCCAAACATTTTATGCCTTCCTCACCCCTTTTATGCTTTTCTCACCCCTCAGACATTCGCAGCCTTAAACCTTTGAGTGCCAGAGGAGTATGCAGCGCATTGCTATGCAATGCATTGCATACCCCTCTGGCACCCAAAGGGTTAAGGAATAGCAGTCACACGAGCCCACGGATACAAATTCCTCAACTTACTGCTGTCAAATGGAGAACTCTGGTAGGCAATATTGATATTGCATGAACAGATAAAGACAGCCAGAGTTACAATTCATTTCCAGGTATAAGAGGGATGTGGAGAGGTGATATGGAGGCGACTAAATATATATGGGTGGGTTTAGGCATGGAAACTGGCTGCGAGTAACTTTTCAGGCCTGACTAGTAGCTCAGGACTTGAAATTTTGAGCCCTGATAAAATATTAAAGATTAAAATGTAAAAAAAATATATATATATATAAAAAAACCATCACTCATACTGCACACTTCACTTACCTTTACTACTCTATCTAACAAAAAAACTTTTAATGACCCTTACTACCCTAACACTAACTCAGTTTGAATGACCCTCACTGTCCTAACACTAACTCACAATTTGAATGACCCTCCTTCACTGCCCTAACACTAACTTACACAATTTAATATCCCTCACTGCCCTAACACTAAATCTCACGTGGCTGACCCTCACTAACTTAACCCTAAGTCACACACTTTAGAAATCACAAATGTTCTTTTTAAAAGCTCTGTCCTCCACTAAAACACCTCTGCTCCTCTTCTCTAGTAACAAATCCCACATTGAAGTGTGGGAAATTCTTGATACTCAATAGCTGATATTGGCAGGTGCTACAGCTCTCAGCTTTTCATCTGTTTATGGTGTTTCTTTTTTGTCAGGACTGGGAAGAAATGAACCAGAAGAGGTAAGAGGAAGCATACACAGTCAAGTGTATTAGTGTGAGACAATTGTATATTGCAGCCAAAGGCACCTGGTCCTGAAAGACATACCAACGATTACAATGTTAATAATCTATACTAAGTAATGAGCAGAAATAATTACTGGAAAAAGGATTGTCTTTTTCACCAGTGTAACAAATAATTATACATGAAAGAAAGAAGTAATTTTTTTAAATGTTTATTGAAGAGTCTGCAGAGAATATATACATTAGTTGCAAGTATCAATACAATTCCAACACCATATAAGAACAAAATAATGGTCTTAAAAAGCGTTAGTGATCAGACGTCAGTGTGGAAATCATATAAATATCCCCAACAAGCTTTATAAATGCATACTACAGTCAGTTTGGCTCGTGGGTAGAATAAATTACCTTAGATCTGTTGGGTGAGAATAACCAAATAAAAAGTAATGTATAAACATGTGCAGGGGTGATCTGGGACATGGGGGGCATACAGGACCAATGGTCAGGTCATTATATGAGAGATCCTGCTGCTAGCAATCTCAACCATGGGTGAACTATATCAGTCTATGGTAAGTGTGCATCGATATCTCTAGTGGTCATATATTACGTCCATGGTGCCCAATACGTGGACGAAAGATCATACATCCCCTTGTCATAGAACTGTTGAACTCTCTGCTTCCATTCGGCCACCATAGGGGGATTTCAATGGTATGAAAGATTTTGCAGCGTTCACAAGGTGATGAAGCAGAGTTTTAAAGGTATTATTTCTGGTGAATTGGTTGGGTAGATCAGACCCAAAAAGAATTAGCACTGGGGAGTACTCAGTGTGTGTTCTAAGGATACTTCCAATCTGGTGAGTGCTGTCAAAAATGGGGTGATTAGTGGGCAGTTCCACCAAATATGGAGCACAGATCCCACACCAGTGCTGTATCGCCAACAGTGCAGGAAAGTCACTGGACAGAATTTGTACAACACCTGTGGTGTTCTGTAAAAGCGGATAAAAAGCTTTTAGTTACACTCTTTTGTGGCTGTGTCTGGTGAAGAGGCAAGAAGGGTCATTAGTATTCTGAGCCAGTTTTCTAAGGGAATGAATATGGACAATTCTGCTTCCCAGTGCAGTAGATATTTGGGCTTGTCTGAGGACTTCTTAGTCAGTAGAAAATTATACCACTTAGTTACAGTGCATTTATGGATGGAGTGGGTGTGGGGATGGGAGGGGGGTAATCTGTCAGCAGAATTTAGTGAATGAAGTGGTGGAGTTGGTGATACTACTAGAAAAGTGTAGCAGGAACTAGTTTGACCTTCACCACACCCTCAAAGGAGAGGACCCTGGATTCTGATACAACGTTCCCCAGAAAGTGTATTTTAAGATTGGCTCATGAGTTAAATAGGCCACCTGACAACCCCGGGGGGAAGGCTGGATTCCCCAGTACAGTCATTCTCTGGGAAGGATAGGGAAAAGTGGACAATGATGAGTTGAGTGAGGACTAGAGTGAAAGAAAAGAAAGTTATTAATCATTTGTTGGAGAGATCCTATAGATTTTATTAAGATGCAATAAAAAACAATAAAAAAAATCAGTGGGAAGAGTCCAGGTATGGAGCCTTAATATATAATGATATAGTAGATTTGTGAAATGAAATTAATATAAAATCATTATTAGGGAAACCTCATGAATAGGAGGTAAAATTTAGGAAAAGGTCAAAAACATTCAAATTTGGAAAATCCTTGAGCAGATGTATTTGTATATGATCACTTCTGAAATGAAAAAAAAATTGTTAGCATACATCTTGACCAAGGATAGTTTATCTAAGGAGGAAAGTATAGCATTAAAAGAAGTACACATAATCATGCCATCATCATTAACATTAAAATCTCAGATAAATGTGGAAATGTGGCTATAAAAAAAGTGTTTTATTAAATGCCAGATGGGCCTCACCCTGGGGTCAAGTGGGCTGCATTTGGGCCCATGGGCCACATGTTGGATGTCCATGGTATTGGGTTTTTACCACATTTGCCTACAGGTTGATTTCAAGGGAAATTATTTAAATTAATTAATATAGCCAGATGTTGCCTGATACTTGCTTAATAAGTATATACGTAGAGGCCTTCTACTCTAGCATACTACACAGGAATGGATACCAAACAATTCAATTTTTCCTTGTTGAAAAACATGGATTATTTCTTAATCATGAGGGATTTTTTTTTTATTGTGTGCCCCCTCACATGCAAACCACATACCTGGGGTGGTGGGAAAGACATATATTTTCAGACGAGGAAGGGTCAAGGTACCTGTGCCATGTGAATATGTGGCACAGGTACACAGGCGATATATTATTAACTTGGGATGGAGGCATACAGGGCACTTGGGTTAACCAGAACAAATTCAGTCTTAGATTTACTGTCAAATATGAGAAAATGAAAATAAACGTTTTAATAGATGAAATATAATTGGTTTCTTTATTCCTTTACAGAAAATAGACAACCTCAAAATAACCTATTATGTGTAAATACAGATCATCCTCAGCAGTCAATTAAAAGTACACAAATGGGGCAGTATCTGTGGGCCAGCTAGAATTGTAGCAATGAAGAAACTTCAGCAAAACAAAATATATAAAGAAAATGACAAAGTAGAGCTTACCATAGAGTGTGGGATACTGATAGAAATGACCTTCTTTATAAAAATCAGAGTCATTAGAAAATGACAGAGAAGGATAAGGAGGAAATTGAAGCCATATGCATGATTACATCATTTAATATTCAAAGAGAGAAAATATAAACAAATTATCACAAAATATTGGCCCATTTTAAAACAGAGCAAATACATGAAACAACTGATGTGTGAGTGTGGAGAGAAATAAATTTGCAAGACCATCATTTTCTTTTGAAGAAGTATATCTATGAAAATAGTCAAAGGCAACTTAGCAAACCCAGTAGGGAGACAAATATAAAGCATGATTGTAAAACAAAAGTTTGCAGAGATAGACAGAATAGCTGGTGATACCAGGGGGTGATGTGGATGTCATATTATAGCCGATTGGGAATAAGCGGATCTACGCATTAAGGACAAAAGAATATGCTATAAAACTTATTTGGTTTCTTTGGGTGTTTTTTTTTTCCTTAATGAAAAAAACACAAAAAGGAGCAGGCACCCATTAGTGTTACTCATTAAACAATGACACAACAATGAAAATAAATTATATTATACTCACAAATGTGATAGTCAGGACTTGATGATAGCCTTACAAACCAGCATACGGAGAATTTCTCCTGTTTTTATTCAGGAATAGCTGAGATTCCATCTAGAAAGAGGAGAGAGAGATAGATGACTCTAATCTCAATGTAAAAACACAATTAATTTATTAATAAGTAATGTGTATAACAACACAAAATATATAGAACAATGGGCATTAATCCAAATTGTTTCACTGTGATACATACTAGTTTCTCAAAGATGCTGGCCTTAATATATACCTTAATACTTATGTTTTTTTTGTTATTTCTTTTCCTAGAACTGTAATTTAGCCCATTGAATAGTCCAGCTTGTTCTAAAATGTATAAGCGTTTTGAGAAATAAAAAAATCACATTGCATTGCAATATGTGGGTATCTATTAAATACAAGGATAAGTTATAATGAACTGAGGATAAACAGAAAAGATGATATTTGTGGAAACTATCATGATTATATTGCAGAACTCATGTATGTGTGCTCCTATAAGATAGAGACAGTATAACGATTTACAAAAGTTGACCCCTTAAAAGGAATTATGTGTTTAATGAGATTTTGTTCTAATGGTTAATTTAAACTTACTGTAATTCGTTCCCTCTTTTCACTTTCATGATTGGGATACTTCAAGTGGGTATATTTATAATAGGGATTCAAATCATTGTACCTAATAATTATATAGAAAAGAATAAGGTCTCATTCAATATATGAATGGTCAGAAGTTCATTTTTGAGCAAATCAGTTAGCTGCTTGAGGTTTAAAATTATTGGACTTTGAGACTGCAAGTGATTCCCCTTAACAAAGTTAATGAGAAGCAGCAGTCATGGTTCCAGATGGAATTCTGTATTAGCAGTTTCTGTCCATATATTTTTTGAGATTAACAACAACTAAGTCCGGACTTAAATCCTGAGTACCAGTGTGGGTGGACTGATGATCAGTGGGACAAGAGAGAGACGGTGTTCAGTTGTAGCTTTCAGACGTGGAGTTTTGGAGAAGTCTGATCATCAATACAGAGGTACCTAAAACGACTAGGAAATGTTAACAATACTGGAAATGGAGTACACTCTGGAAGGGTGAGACAGAAGTGGTAGCCTCCCTGATATATAAAGTTCATACTTAGTAGTATGGAGCATGTATAATTATAGCCTACTTTTTTTACTGCCTTCTTAGTCCAGAATACGCTCTTGTGGATATCGTATCAGAATGGGGTTAAATTTGGTGGTGACAGGCCAAATATTATGACCCTTAGTTTGGATTAATTGGTATATTTGGTTAATTCTTTCTTGTCAGAGGTTAGCAGCTTTGCAGGATTATGATTATAACAAATAAATGAGATATCAATATAACTAGTTAACACATCAATTTTACCTATTTAATATGCTTATGTGTAAATTTACATCTCCCTAAAACAGATAAAAATGACCTGTCTCCAGGAAAGAAAAGCGGGTTTTTTTAGGAGTAATCAGAGCATGTTTCAAGGCATCTGGAAAAGTTCCAGAGAAGTGAGGAAGGTTATAGATATAGGTTACTGCTAGAGAGGAAGGTTAATGAGTAAGTTATGAAGGGATAGGATCAATAAAGCAGGTTGTGGAACTGGAGAAGTACAGGAGAACAATAACCTACTCCTTCAATACAGGGGTGAATGCTATGAGGGAGCTGGTAGAAGTGGACATGAAACAAAGTTGGGCAATACAGGGAGGATGTTTGGAGATACTACATCTAATAGTGTCAGTCTTAAAATACATGGCAAGATTATTGGCAGTGAGATCATTGTAGGGAATATATTGGGTTGGGAAGAGAAGGGAATTTAAGGTATTGAAGAATCTTTTAGGGTTAGAGGACATAGAGGAGATGGGAAGTAAAGTAAGCATGTTTGGCAAGAGAGATGGCAGAGCAGTATGATCACAACACAAACTGGTAGTCATAGAAGTCTTAAACAAGCAGTGGTTTACTCCAAAACTTCTTAGCAGTTTTATTTTGTGTGCCATGGCTGTGGCATGGATCATTTGAGGTGGCATTTGGAGCTAGGAGCTGATTTGTCAAGAGCTGTAGTGGGAGTGGAGTGATAACGTGAGGTTTGCACAGGACATGGAGGATATGGTAGAGATGAAAATATTTTAAACAAAATTGAAACACCTTCTGCAAGAATTCAATGCATCAAAAACAATGATAATAATGTATCTCCCCTACATGGAGTTTCCCATATGTATCTCCCCTACATGGAGTTTCCCATATATACTCCTTTTGTGGTAACCATAAAAATTAGAGAAAGGCTGAATCTTTCATGCTGGAGGAAGACAGGGAAAGAGGAAAGAGAGGGAGCTGGATTTACTCGATAGGAGTATTTGTGGTTGCCAGTCATTTTCTGGGGGCTGGTATGAAGAGAAAAAATAATTAAAAAAAAATAAATATAAAGCAAAACAAAACCTTTTTGACTGAGAAGTGACACACAAGCAGGTGATTAGAGTTTATACATTAGCTGGCTGAGTCTTTACTGAGTCCGAGTGGGTGACAGATACTTCAGACAGACATATATTCATTATATATTCAAGACAGGTATAATTTGATATACAGTCACTCCTACATCCAACAAGAGAGACAAAGATATACTGAGGTGTGGTGGTACTGCATGTCTGCAGTAGTGATGTGCGATATTCTTTATTGTGTATTGCAAGCTACTGATTCAGAAGCTGTCATGGATAGATTCCCATCCTTTGTTGTTCTGTAAGAATTAGCACTGCATTGATGTTGTGAGAGAAAGAGAAAACAGCTGCTGAAAGTTTAACACTAGCTATGTGCAGAGGCAGACAAGCAAAGGAGGGGTTTGGAGTTAATTGCAATTGCAAGGACCATGGTTGTGTTTCTTTCTAGAAAGTGACACAGTGACAGACAGGGTTAATCCCCCCACCAAAAAAAAAACCTTCAAAACCCTTTCGAATGACAGGTGACAGAGACAAGTAGGAAAACATTGACATGAACTGTGACTGAGACTGACAATAGGAGGCAAATATAGCTTTTGATACCTTTTATTGGCTAACTAAGCAGATTTAAATGCAAGCTTTCAAGACCTTAGGTCTCTTCCTCAGGCATGTTAGTGTTGAGACTGACAATGACAGATACTAGAGATAGAAACCTACATCATGAATTATTTCCAAACTGATAAAACACCACTATGCACACTCACTGCTGTGTTATGTATTTTATTGTAAAAATCAACACTATTATCATTATGTCCACCAATCATGCTGGGAGCAGGGGGAAAGGAGTAGAAGTGCCTGGATGTGTTGGTAATATTAAAGGGATAGTAATACTTCGTTTAAACTTTATTTTATTTTGTAGGCATTAAAAAAACATGAAGGATGATATAAGTTTTATCTCTCAAACCTTTATGGTTTAAGAGATATTCACAAGCAAAGGTTCCCCCTCCCGCCCCTTTTTCCAGTGTAAGCCATCTCTTCTCAGATGTGCACCTGGTTGTACGACTGGACAGATAACAGAAGTGGACAATCTTCTTTGTATGAAAAGAATGAAAGCCCTTCCCCCCTTGACAAGTTTTTCAGCTTTTTCCATTATCTTAATTGAAGATTGTCCCTCTCTGCAATCTACCTGGGCACCTCCCTTCTTATCTGGCTGAACAGGGGGGGGGATACTTTGCTTGTGAATATCTCTTAAACCATAAATGTTTGAGAGATAAGACTTATATCATTCTTCGTGTTTTTTTAATGCCTACAAAATAAAATAAAGTTAAAACGAAGTATTACTATCCCTTTAAAGCCATAAAAAACTAACTGTGGCCATGGTTGCTGAAGCTCGTGAAGTAAATTATGATGATCCTACTGCTGACAAGATGGCTGCTTGTAAAAGTGATATGAAAAGTTCTACCACCATCACCTTTTAACAACACTAAAGGCAAAAATTAGTCAAATTCTAGTGTTGTTGCCATAGTATAAGAGAACTTAGCATTGGAAGCTATGTCAGACAGTGACAGTAACTACCCATTGCAAACTAATGGAAAATATTCTATAAAGGGGAAATGTAAAAAGAAACAGTTTACAATTTCAAAAATCCTAGAAGAATATGAAAGTACCGTTGGAAGAAGAAGATGATCCGGCTAATGCTGATCTAATTATCGATGATGATGTTGACTTAGACTATATCTCTCCACAGTCCTCCTCTTCTTCTGATACAGTGTCTGAGTAACGGGGGACGTGGTGGGGTTGCTAGAGGACTCGCTCAACTACACCTTGCATCACAGCTGGAAATTCCAGATTTGTTTATAGTAGTGGTTGCGATTTTTTGCTGCCATAGAGAGCATAGGTGGGAAACATCAAAGATCTCTAGTGAAATTCATTAGTGATAGCGAAAAGACAGAAATGTTATTCATAGTCTATATGTGAAATTATCATGGAAAAAGCAGAACATTTTTTTTTCTATAACAGTTACAGTAAAAATTGGACTTTCACCCATCTCTAGATAGGTGCAGATGTAGAGACTAGGATTTGGAGAAAATGTTTGCCTCACAATAAAAACAGTAAATAACATTTTCTGCCAAGCGGCACATTTTTTGTGAAAAGTACCAGTTTTCTGCATTTCACCACATAGCTTATGGCATTGAAATCAATGCCAAGACTGTAACCCCCCCCCCCCCCCCACACACACACACGGCAAGATTCCCTTCTTTTCCAGCAGGGTTAATATAAAAGGGATGTCAGATTCCTGCATCATGTCATTCTGTCTTTGTTGAGGCAGAAAAAGCACTAACGTTTTTGAGCTATTTAGGATAGGCAAATACAAACCACACTCTAGCGCTCATCAATCCCTATGCAATTGATCCTCAACAGAACCACAAATATATCAACCAATAAGCTCTAGTTATATAAACTACACGACTATACATACACAATGTATCCTTGTTGCAACAAAAACGATAATAGACAAAGTATATCTTACACAAATATTACCAGTTATAATAGAAGTGATAATAAGAGTAACAATATTCTTTCATAGGATCTTATTAGTAATATATTAAAGGATACTAGAAATCAGTGTAAATTCTTATGTTCTTATACAAAAGGTTTGTACATAGGTCTCCGTACACTTTGCTTTAGAGCTTTCAGCTTTTCCTTATAGGCTGTAGGATTTGACCTCCGCACACATGCATAGACAAAGGAAAAAGAAAACAGGACAGTGCACAGCTCCTCTAAGTGTTATCTGGATTACAATTCGCATTTGCCGCCAAGAGGCAAATGTTTTGTGAAAAGTACCAGTTTTTTGCATTTCACCACATAGCTTACGGCATTGAAGTCAATGGCAAGACTGTATCCTCCCCCCACATGCACACATGGTATGTTTCCTTCTTTTCCAGCAGGGTTAATATAAAAGGGATGTCAGATTCCTGCATCATGTCATTCTGCAGCAACATTTTTGAGCTAGTTAGGATAGGCAAATAAAGTGAAGTTGGGAGTAGTTTAGGGAGTCTTGTTGGCAGGCGATTTGTTCTCAGTGTTAGGAGAATCTGGTGGAGTGTGAAGGTAGAAATGTGATTTACCCAAAATACCCCAAAATGATGTATAACTGAGACAGGCAGGTGATCCAAGTTCCTTCCTGCACTGGCTGTTCTTTATGTTAGGGGAGTATGGGGTCTGTAAATGGAGAAAGGAGATTTACCCCAAATACCTCCAAATCTTTGTTTTTCCTCATCTTTACTTCAAAAATTTTTATATAAGGACAGACGAAAAAAATACAAAAGCATAAATATATCAAACTTACAATCACACATATTCATAGCATCATATGACTAAAACATCTTACCCTTTCATCCCATCCATACATTCATTCATTCACTTATATACCAAATACCCCAAAATCTTGTATGACAAGTCAAGACAGGCAACTGTGATCCAAATTTCTTTCAGCTGGTTGTTCTCTGTGTTAGGGAGTGTCTGGGTATGTAAAAGGACTGGGGAAATAAATTTACCTCAAATACCCCAAACTATTGTGTCCCAGAGAAGAGACAGGAAGCTGTGATCCAAGTTCCTTTCTGCTAGCTGTTCTCTGTGTTAGAGAAGTCTGGGTGTGCATGAAGGAAGAAAAGCAATTTACTCCAAATACCCAAAATCTTATATGAAGGAGAAGACACAGTAGCTGTGATTCAAGTTCCTTCCCGGACTGCCTGTTCCCTGTGTTAGAGGAGTCTGGGGGTATGTAAATGGAGAAAGGAGAATTGCTCCAAAATCTTGTGTGACAAGAAGAGACAGCCAGCTCTGATTCAAGTTCATTTCTGCTGGTTTTTCTCTGTGTTAGTTGAATCTGGGGGTGTGCGAAGGGAGTAAAGGATATTTACCCCCCAAATCTTGCGTGACTGAGAAAACACAGGCAGTGTGATTCAAGTTGCTCCCTGAGCTGGCTGAGCCTCTGTCACTGACTGTCTGTCTGACAGAATATTTAGCAGACTGATGCTCAATACACAGACAAGTTCAATGGACTTTGTCTCCTTCAACAGCCAGAAGAAGAGGGGCCAGCATATTTCTAAAGATCTACCATCATCATCATCAGTATTGAAATAAAACAGACTGCAGTGACACTGGGAGAGAGAGAAAGCAACATCAGACATCCTCTTGACAATAGCTGAAGACCAAAAGGTGAGAGGTTCTTTTGTGTGTGTGATAAGTGAGACATGGACCATTTCATGAGCTGTGACTGAAGCAGACTGATACTAGAAGAAGGTATTTTGTAAAGGGCAAGACATCACCACAATCAGTTATTTTGTGTACTTTACTTCTAAAATACACACACTAATTTAATAATGTCCAGCAAACATATTAGGGGCAGGAGGTAGACGAAAGGTGTAGGAGCAGTGCAGGGACGTATTAGTAAAATGGTGGTCCAAAAACTGACAGCAGCCATGATTGCTACAACATGTGCAATAAATGATGATTACCTTTCTCCTTCTGTTTGTTCATAAAATGTTCCACAACCTTAATACTCTAGTGGTGGTGGAATAATGGAAGATTCTATTGTTGATGGAAGAAGGTTTAGCAGTTCAAACAACTGCTGCATCTGACACAAAGACAAACATGTACAACACCTGCCCTGAAAGAAGTAGCAAACTTTGTGAATCCCTCTTGGAGGATAAGTAAAAATAATTTGATTTAGACATCAAAAAGCCTAGGGGAATGTGACAGGGGTACAGGGGTTACTGATTAGTAGACCGAAGGTTAAGCGATATATCCAGCCAGACAAAAAGATAATAAATTGCATTTATTAGAGAGGTCACGGCACACAAACATAGGACAACAATTACAGGCAACTGGAAAATGTGACTCTGCACAAGTAAAGATGTGAAAAAATACACAGTCATCATCAGCATTGTCACTGCTTCCAAGTCCACCCCTATCACGGTGCCCGTGATTGCTCTCTTTGTTTGTCTATCACCAGTAGGGGGCCCTCCATTGGCTGGCTGTGGTCAGTCCGCCCTGTATAGCCTATTTAAACTTAATCAGGGCACCTTTTGGTTGCCCTTTCGTGTTGTCTCTATGCTATTGCATTTGAGCTTGTTCCTGAGTACCCTGGGCCTCTGCTGAGTTCCTGCGACCTGTAGTTGAGACGTTCCAGAGTTTCCCGTGGAAGAGTTCCTGCCTCCTGCTGTTCCGGTGGTCTCCTCCGCTTCCTGCTGCCAGTCTCCGCCGATATTCCAGTTGACCGTCTGCCTGCTGGTTCCTGCTCCATTCGCTGTTTCCTGTCTTCAGATGTTCCTGAGTCGCTTTGGCGACATTGTTATCTTCCAGTATACTGTGCGGGCCCTGGTTCGCTCCACAAGCCACCCGGCTGTCTAAGTGTTATAGCGTTCCACGTACAGGGTACTGGTTCGCTCCACAAGCCACCCGGCTGTCTAAGCGTTATAGCGTTCCACATACAGGGTACTGGTTCGCTCCACAAGCCACCCGGCTGTTTCAGTGATATAGCGTTCCACATACAGGGTACTGGTTCGCTCCACAAGCCACCCGGCTGTTTCAGTGATATAGCGTTCCACGTACAGGGTACTGGTTCGCTCCCCAAGCCACCCGGCTGTTTAAGTGTTATAGTGTTCCACGTACAGGGTACTGGTTTGCTCCACAAGCCACCCGGCTGTCTAAGTGTTATAGCGTTCCACATACAGGGCACTGGTTCACTCCACAAGCCACCCGGCTGTTTAAATATTCTAGCGTTCCACGTACAGGGTACTGGTTCGCTCCACAAGCCACCCGGCTGTCTAAGTGTTATGCGTTCCACATACAGGGCACTGGTTCGCTCCACAAGCCACCTGGCTGTCTAAGTGTTATAGCGTTCCACATTCAGGGCACTGGTTCGCTCCACAAGCCACCCAGCTGTTTCAGTGATATAGCGTTCCACGTACAGGGTACTGGTTCGCTCCACAAGCCACCCTGCTGTCTAAGTGTTATAGCGTTCCTCGTAAAGGGTACAGGTTCGCTCCACAAGCCACCCGGCTGTTTAAGGGTTATAGCGTTCCACATACAGGGCACTGGTTCGCTCCACTAGCCACCCGGCTGTTTCAGCATTATAGCGTTCCACGTACAAGGTACTGGTTCGCTCCTTTTGCCGCCCGGCTGCCTCAGTATTACACATTGCGTCCCACGTACTGGGTACTGGTTCGCTCCACGCATATTTGATTGCTCTATGGGTGTATGGCGTTCCATCTGTGAAAAGCATTACTGAGCTCTATTATCTCTGCTGCTGGCGGCTTGCTTACTGACTTGCCTCTTTAACATCTTAGTGAATGTTTCTCCTTCAGTCAGTCAGTTTTGGTTGGGCTAAGTCCTCCTCCAGTCAATTGGCTGTCTTGCCCGGTAAATGGTAAGGCCGGTAGAACCTGTCCTGTTTCCTTGGGTTGCCTTACCCGGTATTGGCAAGACCGGTAGAGCCTTACATTCAACCCTAGCTATTATGAGTGCCTCTGCTGCTGTTGGAAGTGCAGCACAACTGACACTTAGTAATGCAACTCTAACAACATCTAGACCCAGTAGTAGTAGTAGCTGTAGACCCTCAGTAACCAATCAGTCTATGAAGCCCGCAGTATGGAGATACTTTGCTCATGATCCAAAAGCTAAACATGTTGCAATCTAGTGTCCATTATTGGAGCCCTCATCCTCAGAGGTATTTTTTACAGTTAAAATTATTGTATTCTTTTACATTTCCCAATAAATTGATTGTTCACATACAATGTTAACTCACAAATCTTTTTACAGAGATACTGAGCTCCCCCCACTCACATACATTCAAATGAAACCTGTGATACAAATTGCACATGTATTTTCCCAATAACTTCCTCAGTTAAGAATAAAACATTGCATAAATATGATAATACATATAGTTTTTATAGATTCCAGGACTGAAAATGCTAAGTGGAATGTTATATACTGCAAATGGAAAATATTTCAACCTTAAAAAGACTAAATGCTTTTAAAACGCTGTGTGCAGGGGAGGGCTGGCCTGGGTGGCAGGGGGGCAATTGCCCCCTGGGCTGGTCATATGCCTGGGCTGGAAGGCCACTGCATCTCACTAAATCTCCAGATTGCTGCTGTAAATGGAGCTACACTAGTGATACCACAGAGGTACAATCCAAATGGAGCTACACTAGTAGTATAAACCATTTCCCTTGTAAGCTCTATAGTACCACTAGGTAAGCTTTACTTAAATTGTAAGCTTTGTAGTGGTGCACTACTGTAGTCCCATTTCAACTGTAAGCTCTGTGGTATCACTTGACTTACGTCACAACATTAATGCCAATTTTAAAATTAACAAAAGGGGGTGGGCTGGAACAGTGGCCTGGAAATATAATAGAAATGGGCTACTTGAACGTATTTGCCCCCTGGGCCACTAATTGCCAGCCCTCCCCTGGCTGTGTGTTATGTCTATTCGTTTGGGCTATTTTAGGCACATTAATCTCTTGGATTCTAGCATCGAAGGAGTTAAATTTGTAATCCCTTGAGCAGGGTGTGCAATGCATTCAATAGGTCAGTAGTGTGAATGTATGAATCTAGCAGCACAGCTCCTCTGGATCTATCCTCCAGAACCAGTGGCTTCACTTAAGGGCATGCACTAGAGTGTAAGTTCATTGTAATGCATACTGGCGCAAACATTAAGACTTTCATTCCACAAGTCCTGTACCCCTACCCTATATCATGCATAGGAAATGATGTAAAGTAACACCATAGCCTCTGCACCTTGTTTAATCCTTAGAGTGCCAGAAGGGCATCCAATGCATTGCTCTGAAATGCTTTGGATACTGTTCTGACTCCCAAAGGGTTAAAACATAGTATTAAATGAGATGAAGAGGAAAGGAACACCATGAAATATCAATGGGCTACCCCATTACCTTATTGTTCGTGTTAGAAGCATTGAGCAGAGAATTGTCTGCCTAAGTAGTTTAGAAAATTGGCCTCAGGCAGGTGCAGGGCTAGTATATCAATTCCAACACTTGTTTTTGAGCTGAATCACATTTGTATTTTCACACCAATTGACTCTATATCCAATGTAAACTTGAGGTCACTTTCATTTAACAGTTCATGACATTTAAAGTGGAACTTTCATCCCCTATAAAGTCGACCTGCTATAATTAAGCAGGTAGCGACTAGCTTCTGAGTATATAGTTTACCTTTAACAAGTAGCCAGATCTCAAGAAATCCATCACTGAAGGAGACTGACGGCCGGGTTAGCACAGTCTGCACGCCTGTGCTGTTAGTCCCTTCTGATAACCATATGGTACACTGCAGTCTACACAATGGAGACCGGGTCTGACGGCGCAGGCGTGCAGACAAGATGTCTGCACTGTAGCCTGGGTTCTGGTCCCCTTCAATGATGGATTTCTTCAGATTGGGCTACTTGTGAAAGGTAAACTATATAGTCAGGAGCTAGTCGCTACCTGCTTAATTATAGTAGGGCGACTTTACAGCGGATGAAAGTTCCACCTTAAAGCATTTCAGAGTGCAAATAAGTAAAAAAATAAAAATCAATAATAGAAAGAGTGGAACATATATGACGGCATGTATGTATATTCATGTAGCATTGACATATGTGTGATCGGCCATCCTTAAGGGGTTAAAGTTATATTAGTTTCATTTTAAATGATTCTTAAACTGAGTTGTTAGGTCTGACGATTCCTGCAGATTCATTTTGATACTGTGGCCTCAATTCAGTTCCCCCCAACACCAAAAAAACCCCAACAAAAATGCCAACAGTATTTTTTTCAAACACGGTAAGCTATTCAATTACTTGTGCTTTTAAAAATACTAGATTAAAAAAAACCCACGTAGGATGATAAATGTGCAGTGTTTTTGCCCATCCTATATAATAATTCGCTAAATAGTTTGTAACTACATAGTCATGCGCAGTAGAGACTGCCCATGACGAGGCTGATACAGAGCGGGTTGCTCTGAAGTCAGACTTCCGGTCTGACTTCGGAGGGTCCAGCTCTGTATCAGCCACGGCGCGGGCAGTCTCTACTGGGCAAGACGGCACCGCGACCAGCCGGCACTGTGGCCCGTGTACATGGTCAAAAAATAAATAAATAAAAAAGCCAAACTATGCAATTAGATTCCATGCGTTCAGCACTAAGACCCATTAAGGGACCCAATTTAATGTGTGAAAATCTGCACCCAGTTTTTCTGGGGATTCCCTTAACAGATCTCCAAAGTGCCGACGCAGGAATTGAAAGCAAAACAAAAGTATAAAAAAAACCCAAAGTCATAGTAAATAGTAGTTTAGGTTGAAAAAAGACTTGCGTCCATGAAGGTCAACCCAAGTCACCAGTGGATATATTGATACTGGGCGCTAAGCACCATATCATTACATCTAAAGTACTGAAAAAACATGTCAAATGTTAGTAGAATTAACCCTAAGAGTGCCAGTGGTGTATGCATACCCCACTGGCACTCACAGGGTTAATCCAACTAAGTTCAAAAAACAGCCCCTGACAACAAACTCTTACCAGTAATTCTGATGTCCAGCAGAGTCTTCAGCACCCTGAAGGTTTTGTCATCTTCCCCCTAGAAGCTGATTGGCTGGGAGGTGCATAAGCACACATCCCAGGAAATTGGAGACTGGAATAATTTTTGAACAGAGACTGTCATATAAAAAGCCAGTATCTGTTCAAAATTCCCTCACTGGGACCCAAGAATGGCCCGGAAGGTATGGAGGAGGGGTGGTCTGTGCCACTAGATGTTGCTACAGCCACCAGCGGAGCCAGTGGCAGAGGAAGAATCTTTCCGCATGGGAATGCCTTTTATTTATGTGAACAAAGGTATGACTTATTTATTTTAAAATGGAATGGCTGAATATTATTTTTAGAGAATATGCACACTTCATTTAACCCTCTGAGCGCCAGAGGCGTACCCCTCCGGCGTTAATGTCTTGGGGGATTTTTTTTTTAACTTGCACTGATATTTTATTTTATTTTATTTTATAGGAAAGAAGAAAAAGAAGATCAGAAGAAGTAAGATTGAAGAAGAAGATGGACAGTGGATGACAGGGAAGTGTTACACAGATCTGGGTCTTAGGCTAGTGTTAGGGGTAGTACTGTTGCACTTTACAGTTAGGTGTAGTTTAGGATTAGTGTTTGGGAGGTTGACTGTGCTTGAGCTAAAGATTGGTGCTTTACAGAATGTCAGGCACCGATCTTTAGCTTTTTTCCTTTGATGTTCCTATTATTAACGCTATTTAGTGTGCCTTTTGGGAACTTAACTCCTTACGGACTGGCCGTGCACATACGCGACTGGCAATTAAAGACCACAGACCTTTTTTTTTTTTTGATCTGGTTCAGAGCTCCCCGAACAGTGTGCAGCAGCGCGGGGAGCCCTGAAATCCATGACAGTCTTGGCACGTCATGGGTCCTTATCGCATGTTGGAACCATGACGTGCCAGGACCATCATGGGTCTTTAAGCAGTTAACACACAAAATGGTCATTTGGCCACAAGTCCTTTTCTGTGGCCTAACGTCCATTGTGGTTTCAGCTGGTAGGGCATTTGAATTACTCAGCTAGCACTTTTTGCTAATAGGCAGTTAGACAATATTGCCCTATCAGCTGTTTTACCTATATTCTTGGATGTCTTTCTTAGGGAAGCTTTAGAAGACTGGGAAGATATCCCAGTTGTTTGCAAACAATATATAGTAAGTCCACACAGATGTGATTCCTTCATCTGTCTGGCTAACTCCAAGATTCCCAAACACATTTACATCTGGATTTATTAAAGGACAATGTAAGTTAGTCAAATGATCAGGTAAAGTAGTACATTGTAGATTTAATGTAAACCTATCAATTAAAAATAATATTGGATCAGTTTATGGCAGTGATTATCAAGATGTGTTCATTAAATTGAACTCTTGAACGTCTTGAAAAAACCACATGGGATTGTAATAAAAATTATGTACATTCCTTTTAACCCTTTGAGTGTCAGGGAGGTATTGCAATGCGTTGGATACCTCTTTGGCAGTCAAAGGGTTAATTCAAATGGGACTTTTAACCCCTTGAATGCTAGAGCGGTCTCCAATGCATTGCTTAACAATAAGTTGGACACCTCTCTACATACCTAAGAGTTAATTACCCGGTCCATGGGTACAGAGGCTGATTCTTTGGCTTTATTGAATTTACAATATAACTCCTCCCACTTCTCATCATTCTGCCTACTTCCCACCCAGTTCCCCCTAATTCATACCCATTCTAGAATCAAAACCCAACCTTTCTCCTGTCAATCCCTTCCACCCTATTAAGTCCCACCCACATTATGCCACTATTCATGTCATCTAGACACTCCAAGTCCCAGCCCATAAGCCCCCTCCCAGGGCTCCAAAGAAGAAAGCTCCCTGTATGCCACTCTGACATTCAGAGATAAAAGCCCCATTTATAGCAATGAGAATATTCATGTTCCTCTATGGTACCGCTGCTTTTTTCCAGAAATGCACCTCTTTAGCTTGATAAATAAGGCCATGTGTTCCATGGAACCCCCGGGGTCACTTAAGAATTATAATGAGTTCCACAGAATAGATCTACATAAAGGCAGACTATGGATCAATGTTGTGGGTGGTATGATTCTATAACTACCAGCAGATATGTGAAATATAACAAACAGTATAATTGTGTTATAACCCACTGTAGTTAGTTTATTCCAAGATAACTCCAGGGGGGTTATGCACTAAGGTGTGATAAAGAAGTGATAAAGTGGAGATGACTTCTCCAGTGATATCACTTCTCCATTTCCTATGTTATTCTATAGAGCCAATGCACTAAAATATTCGCAACTGGAGAAATCTTAGTGCATAGGCTCTACAGAATAACATATGACCTGGAGAAGTGATATCACTGGAGAAGTCATCTCCTGTTTATCACCTCTTTAACACACCTTAGTGCATAACCCTCCAGTTCTTCTTACTACGTTAGCCTCATTTGAGTCAATGTAGTAATACAATTCTGGACAAAAACCCCCCATTGGAATTGAATTTCTAGCCCTATGTCTGCCTAACACCAATTTACTAAGCTATGTATGCCAAAAGACCTCCCCAAACACCATATGCGCCAAGGAGAGGGCAGTGGGACAGTCCATTTTTATTTTTTCCCTGTGATATAGTTTGGTTGTCCCAGATTTACTCCACTTCATATTTTGTTCATATGGCACTTAGGCCCATATTAATAAAAGCAAACTGGATTTATTCTGGAGTAAACCAACTGCGCCAAAGGGGACAGATAAAAATTACTGTAAAATTAATTGGACTTTTAACCCCTTTTAACCCCTTAAATGCTAGAGAGGTCTCACAATGTAAACATCATGGGCACTCAATTGATTAAAAAGCTCTATTCAAGTGCATGTAAATTTAGGAATCTTTATTTGTCCCCTGTGGTGCAGCTGGTTTACTCAGCTTTGCTTTTATAAATATGCCCTGTAGAGTGTACAGGAGTCTATATGAATATGGTTAAAGTATCAGTATCTTGCTTTGCACTGTAATGGAGACCTCTCTCACTCCGAGGGGTTAAATGTATACATACATACATACATACATACATACACGCACATACATAAACAAATGTATGCCTATACATAGGTGTAACACCTAGATGTATATTCCCAAGAATTGGGAATATACAAATGTATTATTCTGTATTATCCTGGTTAAGACTCTGAGGATAGGAAATTGTCAACATCTGTTCTCATGCACAGTGGGAGCTTAGTATCCTTTTCCTGTTAGACTACAGCAGGGTACATATGAAAGAATTTCAAATCATTCTCATTCACAAGCACCCTCTGTTTAAATACATGTCTAATGAAGTCGACTGAGCTACTATACTGCTATGCCTACCAGTTTCTTCAGAGTGGTACATTCATTATTCAGATAACAGTATATGGCATTTACCACCTAGGCTGGTGCAAGGATTTTTGCCACCCTAGGCAAAACCTAATTTTGCCGCCCCTTGGCTCTGCACCTTGTGCTCCACCCCTTTGTGCTCTGCCCACTTATACCCCACCTCTTTTAAAGATTATTACCATAGCACCTTTTATGCACAGCCGGATTAAGACTCAGTGGGGCCCTAGGCAGAATCTCAAATTGCCCCCCCCCACACCACCAGCCCAGGCATACTACCCCACCCCAGCCTTGCCACCATCCTCATTTGGCCCATTGTTCTTGTGGGTAGAGGTCCTAGTACTAACTTAAATGAAGACAAAATGGCTGTTTTACATATATTACAAATGTACAGCAAAGCTTAGAATTTAAATAAGGCTACATAACTGATAACCACAGTGCTTGCTATCAAAATGGGGATGTTACCACAGACCTTACAACTGAAAGAGCTACACTAGTAATATGCAGTTCATATAATTTAAAATCATAATTGTAGTTGCCTGTGCTGATCTGTGTCTCCTCAAGAAGGATGGTTGAGGCAGCCTGCACTAGCTTCGTGCTGACTTAATGCGGGGCTGGTTGGCCTTATATCACCCCGCCTCCAACTTCTTACATGGCTTCAACAGGGCAGCTGTCAGTTGAGCTGAGCTGTGCAGACTTAGCCGGTAGGGAAAGCTTCTTATGAGAGTGAGAAGCGAAGCTAGCACTTCTCACATTTGTGGACCTCTTTTATAAGAATAATTGTTTTATTGGGGTCTAAGTGTGGTAGGCTGCCTGGTTGCTGGTAGGAAGCATGTTTCTTGGCCGGGCTGGCGGACCCCCCCAACTTGCCAGGCCCTAGGCAGGCACCTTACCTGTCTTGCCTACGATCCAGCTCTTCTTTTATGGCAATACAAATTGATTTGTATTTGGACCAGAACCCCCTTTCTTGCCCAGGACAACCTTGATATTAGTCCTGAAGTTAAACTTTACATACCTCTTCTATGATTTGGTTTCTCTCTCTTTCATTCTCCTATCTGCCCCCCCCCCCAAAAAAAAAAAAAAAGTCAGATTGTGAGAGCTCTTTCAAAAGCACCAAAGTTCTTCTTAGATGATAGGGTCACTTTAAATTGACACTTAACCCTTTCACTGCTAGGGAAAGTTGGTAATGAAATTTTTACGTAACAGTGAGTAGAAGAGTTAATGTAGGGCTCAGGTATTTAGTGTCTGCCTTAATTGACACGATCTATCAATATGAATAACAAAAAATAGTTTTGGAAAAAAAAGTGAGATTGTGAGAGCTCTTTCAAAAGCAATAAAGTTATTTTTTTTTGTGATAGAGTAACTTTAAATGACTGTGGCATCAGCCTGCAACAGGTAAACACAATATGATTTGTAGTATTCACAAAATCCACATTTTACCAACTAATCAATTTTGACAGCGGAGCACAAGTTTTACCCTAAAATACACCGATAGACAAATTTTTTTTTAAATGTACCCACTGGCACTCAAAGGGTTAAGAGGCCGGTCCTTCTCTGCATCCTGCCGCCGATGCAGTCATGCACTGTAGAGACTGTCCGAAAGCACAGAATACTCCCAGCATTCTGTGCGTTCAGGCAGTCTACTGCACATGATGGCTTCTGACAAACAGCAAAATATTATATAGGATTACTAGTTGAACAGCCCGTTACACGGGCCACAGTGTCACAGCCACCCGGTCCTTCGATGTGCCCAGCTCTGTATCAGCCGCGGCGCGGCCAGTCTCTACTGCGCATGACTGAAGCATGCGCAGCAGTGTGTACTGCGCATGTCGCGGTGTTACACACGATTTAGCGAATTATTATATAGGATATCAGAAAATACACGTGCCCAAAAGTGCCCATGCAAGACATCTGAGAACAAACGCAAACCAACTGCAACTCTACTCAACTAGTCACATGTCTTGAGAATGTCATGAATACATAAATAACCTGCTGATTAATGGGATAATGTTTTTTAATCCTTTGATTGCTACAGCGGTACACAACACATTACAAAGCAATGTGCTGCACACCCCTCTGGCACTCAGAGGGTTAATTCTATGGGCTATATGTTTAATTAAATCATCACTGTATTTTACATCCTGCAATATACTTACTAGTCCTACTCTTGTGCTCATTAAAGTAGAAATATCACTTTGTAATAAATAGATTTTTGATTCAGTTTTAAAAATCAGCAATATTTATGCTAGCTATTTTTTATTTAAACCAATAGTATATTTTTTAATTGGCTTATGCAAATTAGCTAGTATTGACCATCAGGGAGTAGTACTTGGGATGGTGAACAGTGTGAAGTGTTAGCATGTGACATGTATTCTTGATAGTGAATCTCCCCCATTGTGACCTGTGCTTATTTAGAACCTAACTCCCACTCCTGCTTCTAACTACACATTTACTGTCACTTTATATAATTAAAAAACCATATGGATATCCATACCAGATACCAGTCATTGCAGGTTCTCTGAAATAAATACCCACATGTTTGGTATCATTGAAAAGGAGAGACCCTCTCCTTTCCAGTGATACAAGCTTTGTACAAGTTGGGTTTAGGGGCTGAGATATGGGATCAATAATTTGATGATCCCTGCATCCAAATACTTTCTGGTGCTATAGTGGAAGTCTCTAGTCCCCATGACCTCATCAAGCATTAGAATGGTAATATCAGTAGGCTGCACCAAGTCTTTTAACAGGGGACTAATATTGATACATAGGACTCAATCATGCGTACATCCAACACCTAGCTTTTCTCAAATGCGGCTCCATGCCCTGAGGGTGTCTCGAAGATGTCCTTAGAAACTTTATGTTATATACTGAGGAGGTCTCCCAGGCATCCTTAGCAGCATATAGAAGTAAACATTAACATTGGTAATCTAAGCAAGGTTTATTAGTAATAATGAATAATTAGTAAGCTGGCCAAAACAAATCACTTGCTTGAAACAAGCTTTTAAGAAGACCAACACTTCCTAATAACCTGGCCCATTAACTGTGACATTCCAGCAGGTTTGGACCAATCTCTCCTCTAAAACTAGACAGACTCACAAAACCTCTTATTCAAACACCTCAGTGCTTGGATTATTAAATCTGGTTTCCCACAAATATTACATGAGAGAGAGGGGGTGACTGTATCTACAAATCCAGCACTTTCTGAGCTCCATTTCTAAAACTGAACCCATATTCAGACTGGAAACACCCTCTGAAAGTTTGTGTTCCTCCCTTTCCTTATTAAAACAAACAATTTCACTAATAGACAGTTGATCTCCAACTATCACTCTCCCCCTCTACCTACTTATACCCCCACCCAAGAGAAAGAAATGAACATTACCATCAGTTGCATAACAATAGGGGCCCGGCCGCACCCCTGCAACCTGCTCACCAAGCGCCCCCAGCAACCTGTAAAACAGGTCAGCACTGTGCACAGCTGATCTCCCGGTGCTCTAGTAATGCAGAGCGCTGGGAGATGACATAACCTCCCAGCGCTCTGCATTACTAACAACCGCGCGGGAGTTCCAGTCAGAGGTAGTCTATGCCGAGTCTGTTATGTCACACACACCGCTCGACCACCAGGTACTCGAGGTAGGAGGACGGGGAGGGTCAGAAGGGGCAATGTGGAGATGGGGGCATTGTGGAGAATGAGGGGCGTTGTGATGGGGGCATTGTTGAAGGGGCAGTGTAGATAATGAGGAGCAGTGTGGATAATGAGGGGCATTGTGAAGATTGAGGGGCAATGTGGAAGGGGCATTGTGATGGGGGCATTGTTGGAGGGGAAATGTGGAAGGGGCATTGTGATGGGGATATTGTTGAAGGGGCAATGTGGAGAATGAGGGGCAATGTGGAGAATGAGGGGCATTGTGAGAGGGGCATTGTGGAGAATGAGGGCCATGTGGAAGGGGCATTGTGATGGGGGCATTGTGGAGAATGAGGAGCATTGTGGAAGGGGCATTGTGGAAGGGGCAATGTGGAGATTGAGGGGCAATGTGGAAGGGGCATTGTGATGGGGGCATTGCGGAGAATGAGGAGCATTGTGGAAGGGGCATTGTGATGGGGGCATTGTTGAAGGGGCAATGTGGAGAATGAGGGGCTTTGTGGAAGGGGCAATGTGGTGGTGGCCAATGTGGTTGAGGGGGGCCAATGTGGTCGGAGGGGCCCATGGCAATTCTTGCACCAGGGCCTGGTGGCTTCTAGTTACGCCTCTGCTTATTACATGAGCAAAATGTTGTGTTTTGAATTGCTTGAGCCAATGGGTGGGCAGTATGAGAGTGTATGGATGTTTCAGTACATGTTGCTCCTCTACTTCCTTCTTCACACAACGTACCAACAGGGAGCAGAGGAAATCCAAACAACTGTCTTCCTTTTTTCCTGCTTGCTGTAGAGGGTTGCATTAACCCTTTGAGTGCTAGAGGGACATGCAACACATTGCTATGCAATGTGTTGCGCACCCCTCTAGCACTCAGAGGGTTAAAGGATGAGTAACACCTCTTAATAATAACTCCCACTTACATTACTGTGGCAAGAAAACCCTAATGTCCACTATGACTTTTGTTTTATGCCTTTGCTCAAGAGATGACATCCTCAGTCAGTTCTAAACATCATATCCATGGAGACAGATATGATAGCTGCTAGCAGGACCACAAACTCTATTCACTGCATATAGTAGTCTTAACTCTTTAAGGACCAGAGTGGTGTGATGTGGTTACAACACATTGCTTTACAATGCATTGCACATGCTCCCACTCATCCCTATAATGTACCTGCTATCTTCACAGCTTTTAGTCTCATTAAATGGATGTATTCTAATTGGCTATAACCTGAGCATTTTGTTTTCCAAACAGGCCAATGGTTTAAGAGACTTGATTTAGTCACTAGGAAATCTAATCTCAGTGGAGCTTTGTTCTCTGACTTGGTCAGATAAAGTCTGCAAAATTAATTACTCACAGGGCCAGAAAATTCCCTCCTCCCAACATCTTAGGTTACTAAAACCAGAGGGTGGAATAAATTGATAAGGAATAATCATGCAAATCCTTTAAAGATGGAAGTTGGAGGACTTGTAAGGGTGATTATTGCTTTTTAACAAGGAATAAAGAAATCTGTGCATTTTAGAAAAAAAAAAATATATATCATATATGGTAAACTTTTAATTTTTAATTAATAGTCAAACTGTTTTTAAGGTGATAGGTCTGAGTTAAAATGTTAAGTAGTTTAATACAAGGCATGCTTGCTTTTAAAGCAAATGTCATATCCACCTACATGCACATGGCCTTCAGGACTGACTGAAGATGTTATCTCTTGAACAAAAGCACAATGGCAAAATTAAAAAGGGTCATTAGGATTTTATTTCCATAGAAAGGTAAGCTGGGGTTATTATTAGCAGTTGTTACTTCCCCTTTAACATTGATTGAATGCACTGCAGGAGTTGTGTGCTCCATTTTCGAACCTATATGTAAGAGCAAAACCTCTGATGGGTTGGCAGGTTCATATAGTCCATGAGTACCAAACGGAGATACTAATTATGTGTGTGCAACCCCATTTGAATGTTAAGTATGTGTTGCTTAGAGTAAGAATGAAAATGATACTTTTCTAGGAGTATTTATGTGAGTAGAATGTGTAAGGCTGATATCTAAAAAAAAAAAAAATCAACTGGATTAACACCTTGAGTGCCAGAGGAGCACTTAACACATCACAAAGCAAGACGTTTCGTAAACCTCTGGCACTCAAAGGGTTAAAAACAAACAATGAAACTGAACGTATTTAACCCTTTGAGTGCCAGAGGGATACGGAATGCATTGCTTTGCAATGCATTCCTTACCCCTCTGGCACTCAAAGGGTTAACACCTATAGAAGTTGGTTTGCAATGCATCTGAGACTCTAACAACCAAGAGGTTTAATAAAAGAATATAAATAAATTACCTCAGGTATGTTTTCTTAAAATATACATAAAACATCAGTTTCTATTTTTTTTCCTCTCATTTCTCCCCAGCATCCTTTCCTGTATATTTGTACAATTTCTACACATATTTTAGCTTTGATCTCCTCCCATCATGTCTCTTTTCACCATAGCAAAGTATGCATCAGTTTTTCCCCATTTTTTTTAAAAGCTGAACAGGGCTATCGGCCAGTTTTTTTTTTCTTTACTGAGCTTCTCTGTTTAGCGTTCCATCCAGATGTATCCAGTGAGAGGCCTGATCAAAGCAGACAGTGCTGCAATTGAGTCCCGCACAGTTAGCTGTGAAATGAAACTACTCCCAAAGAAAATTCTGCAGATCCCTGTCAGGAGGCTTTGATGAGACCAGTTAAGACTGTATAGACCAGTTCTCTAATACAGTGGTTGCCTAGGGCAGACTTTGTAGAAGAAAAATAATTATAAACACAACCACTGTGTAAATTTTAATGGGAACTGGTAAAGCACTTGGTCATGAGCTATCTGAGAGTCATATTCATTTAAAGGAGAACTAACACTTCTTATAATAACCTGCTACTTACCTTCCTATGGACAGAAAATCCTAATAGCCCCAGTGAATTTTGCCCATGTGCCTTTGTCCAAGATATAACATATACAATCAGTCCTGGAGGTCATGTCCATGGAGGCAGACATGACAGTTTCTGGCAGTTTTTTCAAAATGAGGCAGGCAAAGTGCATGGGCTTTCTTTACTATTTAACAGTTTGAATGCCAGAGAGTTATGAAATGCATTGCTTTACAATCCGTTGTGTTCCCCTCTGGCACTCAAAGGCTTAAAGGGATAGTAATACTTCGTTTTAACTTTATTTTATTTTGTAGGCATTAAAAAAACACGAAGAATGATATAAGTCTTATCTCTCAAACCTTTATGGTTTAAGAGATATTCACAAGCAAAGTTTCCCCTCCCGCCCCTTTTACTGATGTAACACTTCTCAGCCAGGGCAGAAGGGAGGTGCCCAGGTAGATTGCAGAGAGGGACAATCTTCAATTAAGATAAGGGAAAAACCTGAAAAGCTTGTCAAGGGAGGCAGGGCTTTCATTGTTTTCACTATAAGAAGATTGTCCCCTGCTGTTATCTGTCTGGTCTTACAACCAGATCCCCATCTGAGAAGAGATGGCTTACACTAGGTAAATGGGGCGGGAGGGGAAACTTTGCTTGTGAATATCTCATAAACCATAAAGGTTTGAGAGATAAGACTTATATCATTCTTCGTGTTTTTTTAATGCCTACAAAATAAAATAAAGTTAAAACGAAGTATTACTATCCCTTTAAAGTGGATCTATCACCACTTTACAAGTTATGGTCATTAAGTAGAATACTTAGAGAATAATTTTAAAATGTTATTATTTAAAAAAAAATGTTATTTGAGAGAAAATTATAGTCTAAAGTGTGCCCAGCAGCCTACTTCCGAGTAAACTGCTCTTGTCGCAGTTTGCTGCTCTGCCTCTGCTCCTGCCACTCTACCCAGTGTACTCCGATGACAGAGGCGTTCTGTTAGTAAGCTGGAGCGATCTCTTTGGCTAGATATTGATCTCTGCCAATGAGATTGCTCCAGTTTACTAAGAGAACCCCTCTATCATCGGAGGATGCTGGTTAGAGTGACAGGGGCAGAGGCAGAGTGGCAAAGAGCGGTTTAACTGGAACTAGGCTGCTGGGCACACTCTAAACCATAATTTTATCGCAAATAACGTTTTAAAAACAAACAAAAAAATAAAGCTTTATAATTATTCTCTAAGTATTCTACAAAATGACGATAACAGTGGTGATAGATCCACTTTAAGCGCTAGAGGGGTGTCATTGAGGAGCTGTATGTTGTTCACCCCCTTTGGTCCTTTTCAGGTCTTGTGGTCCTGATAGTAAATGGCATGTCTTCTTCCATGGACTTATAGCCACTGACTGAAGATGTTGGAGGTTATGCACTAAGTCATGATAAATAGCTGATAATGCAGAGATAACTTCTCCAGTGATATCAGTTCTCCAGTTCTTGAGTTATTGTACTATACACTAAGATCTTCAAAGCTGGAGAAATCTTAGCGTATAGCCTCTGGAACTGGAGAAGCGATATCACTGGAGTAGTTTTCTCTGTGTTATCACCCCTTATTGCATAAACCCCGTTATCTCTTGAACCAAGGCGCAATGGAGAAATTCAGATGGGCCATTAGATTTTGCTGGCCATAGGAATGTAGGTAGGGGGTTACTATTAGGAATTGTAAGTTCCTCTTAAAGTAAAGCAAAAGTGCCAATATATTTAAGAGATTGATAGTATTATATTGACAAATGGAGAAAATCTAGATTTATCTGTTAGTGATCACACTTTTTACTAGATTTGGAGGGGTTCATATATGGAGACTGCAGTGGTGATCACATTTAGCGCTTAGGGCTGCTCGCACAAGAAAAATATGTGTAATACTGGGGCAAACCAACTATACCATAGGGGGCAAATAAAATTTTCCACCATTACTGGGGTATGAGGCAAAGTTTGAACTTGATGGACTTGTGTCTTTATTCAACCTAATTTACTGTGTTACTATGTTACCTTTAATTTAAATGGGAATTTTAATCCTTTGAACGGCAGAGGTGGTCTCCAACACATTGATTTGCAATGTGTTTGATACTTCTCTAGCATTCAAGAGGTCAAAAAAGCCCAATTTAACTCAAATGAGATTTATATTCCTCCTCTATGGTACATGTAGTTTGCTTCAGAAATGTTCCTGATTTGTTGGTGCATATGGCTAGTTTTAAGCATGTGATTTGACTGCTGTGTCTCAAAACTGATCAAGATGCCCATGTAAACTTTCCTACATTGTCTCTGTTACCCTTGAAATGCCATCACTGATTGAATGATTGCCATGAACAACACAGTGTTCTAATCTGTGAACTATCTGCTTGGTAGTCCTGTAGGTCACTTCCCAGATATGCTCTTTTAAAGGGATAGTAATACTTAAAATGTAAAAAAAAATGTTGTAAGTTTTGTCCCCCTGAGTAAAACAAGAGTACTCCCACTGCTGAAAGGTGTTTCATTCAAAAGTTATTAATTTTCAAAGTCGAATTTTTTAGGTGCTATATCACAGTGGCCTGAAATTGTACAGTGGCGCTGTTGGTACACGATCCTATGGACAGCTCTGGTCCTGGGACCATAAATCTACATAGGATGGTGTAGCAACAGCGCCACTGTACAATTTCAGGCCACTGTGATATTGCACCTTAAAAATTCAACTTTGAAAAATAATAACTTTTGAATGAAACACCTTTCAGCAGTGGGAGTACTCTTCTTTTACTCAGGGGGATAAACTCTACAACATATTTTTTTTTTTTACATTTTAAGTATTACTATCCCTTTAACACTCAATATATTTCAGCAAGCTGCTTTTGGGCTATCTGATGCAAGGTGAAATTGTCTGTCAGTAGCCTAGTCCACTGCATTGGGTATGGCCAGATTTACATCTATGGCCCCACAAGAAAGGACACCCTATGCACAATTAGCCTCACGTACATACAAAACGTTATATGGTACACCACCTAGATAAGGTGTATGAGGTGTATTTATATAACCAAAGGTAATGTGATTGTGTAATTAAACATAAAAATCGAAAAGAAAAAGAAAACCCAGAATAGCACCAGACCAACCCTCATTTCCAGTGAGCAGGCATATTTCAGTAAAATGGTAGGGATGGAGGATGGGTCCTAGTGATAATGATTTAAAACTGATAAAATATAACCTTTATTAATGTTTTATAAAAAAAAAAGAAACCACTCTCAATTTATTAAAAACAAAAAAGCTTAATGTGTGTACTGACCATACTGCAGATCCCTGCTAATCACTCTGGCATGTGATATGAACACTGTAGTATTTTGTTACGACTTAAACTATTAGTGGGATCATCGTATATATCAACATTAAGTTACCACTCAATCATGTGGTTATATATGATGGGTCAATCTGGGACACTATGTCCTTGTGACACGATAATTTCGCAAAGACAGACCTCTAAAATCTGCAGATCACTGCTAGTCACTCTAGCATGTAATGATTAACACGCTAGTGTTCAGTTGTAAATATTACTGTTTGGAAGCTCATTGTACATAACCTGGACTAATTACATGCCATTAGATTTATTACATGTATGTGGCAAATCATCGTAAGTCTCTGACTCTGTTACCCAGCGGTTTTGCAGAAACAGGCAGCAAAGAATGTGAATAAAACTCTTCTCTTATTTACAGTTAATGTTGGGCAGGTAACTCCATTAACCAAGTGGCATTTAGACAAGCATGCGCTCCAATTAAACTTCAATTGTAATTAATCCTCCGATATAATAATTCTCTAAACGTTGTCATGCGCAGTAGAGACCACTGTGCGTGCTGCAGTCATACGCAGTACAGACTGCCCGCGCGCAGCTTAGTATCAGCTCTGGCGCTGGGAGTCTCTACTGTGCATGAGTGCTCCGTTACTGGTTAGCAGAGGAACTGTGGCCTGTGTAACGTGTTTTTATACTAGTAGAGTATATAGCGAATACACTTAAAGGTTAGTAGCAAAGTTGTATACTGATTAGAGTATCAGAGATTCTTGTGAATACGACCAGATAGTAGGAGTAGCATAAATCCGGTACTTAAATGGTTAATTGCGATTGGGTACACTATTCATTCTGCTACTATTCTGTTGTATACATCAAACTCTACAAGGTTGCTCTTCTGTTTTAGGAGTAAGTTTCAGTTGTACGTGTCTGTCACTTGGGTATCAGTCTGTAGAGTATATGTATCAGGCAGGTCCTGCCAGCTCAGAAAAGACCTTGGAACACCAGCATGTCTCTTCTCAAACAGAATTTTGGAGAATTTTGTGTAAATATTCTATCTTTCTAGCTCGGAAATTGTACCGTTTTCTCTCTCTGACAAACACAGAATGACATGTTGCTTGAACCAGACACAATTATTATACTACTAGTTGAACAGCCCGTTACACGGGCCACAGTGCCTCAGGCAGCCGGTCACGGGGCAGTCACACAGTGGAGACTGCCCGCGCCTTGGCTGATACAGAGCCTCTGGCAGCCGGTCGCGGGCAGTCACACGCGGTGGAGACTGCCCACGCCTCGGCTGATACAGAGCTGGACGCTCCTTCGGAGCGCCCAGCTCTGTATCAGCCGCGGCGCGAGCAGTCTCCACTGCGTGTGACTGCCGCATGCGCAGCAGTATCTACTGCACATGTCGGGCGTTACACACAACTTGGCGAATTATTATATAGGATTCTGGCAGGAAAAGGGAAACTTTGCATATAGGAGAAAATTCATTCTTAAGATTGATTTCAATGCAAAGAGAAAGCAGCAAACAATTAGAAAATCATCACTTTTTGAGGATATTTTTCAGAGGGAAGTAACATTTTTCAACTATTTCAGTTTGAGGCAAAACATTTTGCCCATCCCTAGCCTCAGCATGATAACATTTTTTTCAAGACTTATGTTGCTGTGTAATTCATTATGCTAATTAATTTTACTTTGCACTGTGCATTTCTATATTTAAGTTCTCAACAGCAGTATTATTGCAGCAGAAATCTCACTGCAAAAGAAAACAGAGTGGTAATTGCCAGTGCTATTACAGGAATTTCATTGGCTGCAGTAAAAAGGCAGACATTTTATGTGTTTCTTCCATGAAATTTCCTGAGAAAATGTTTATTTCTACATTTTGCTCATCCCTATTATCAGTCAAGCACAAGTTAAGCCATGATATGTTTATGCAGAAAATTCAATGCACTACCCACCTTCATGTATAAGTGGGGCATTAATAGCTTATGTGTTAGAGTTTGAGCTGGTCAAGTCTTTGATGTACTCATACATACATAAGAAGCGAATAAAGATCATTTTCATCTATACAACAAAAGAGAAAGTTTTACTGATGAATTATGATAGATAAGGTCAATACCAGAGCTTATTCATAGGTGTCTAGTCAACAAAATATACTTGGTTCACATGTAAAACTGTACATTTAATGCTACTTCTGTATATTTCCTAAACAGGCCTTTCTGAATGAATTTTTGGATTTTATATAAAAAACCCAATGCTATTATCAGCAGGCCCTTTAACTGTAGAGCTGATATTTCTACCTGGTGCCTTTTGTTAGCTACTAGGTGATTACTTTTGAGGTTTTATGTTTGTATTATACAGTTCCAGATTTTTTTCTGATAGAAAGGACTGTTGATCAATGCCAGCAATTGTTTAGGATATGAAATCAGTAACATGCCTGACCCCTAAAGTTTCTTCTATCCTTATCTGATTTTATGAGACATGCTAAGTGGCATACTCTCCAGGGAAAGACTAGATGTTATAGGTACTTATTACATCAGGTGATACTTAATACATCATGATATTAGGCTAAATTGTTTGGGTGAGATATAATGTATACATCACCCTTTTTAACCCAATATGATTTATATAATATACTAGCAAGTGAAGCATGGTGATGCCCATGTAATGCCAGTCTTGCACACAAATAACATACATAATGACATTCACACAGTCTAACACACTCGCACAGTAACACACACACACACAGTCACATAGACACACAAACAGTGTAATGAGTTAGCTGAGGGTGACACACACACATGGTCACACTCAGTCACACACATGCACATGACACACTGACAGTCACACACTGTATACCAAGCTTGTCAGTGGCTAAAGGGATGGAGGGTGGGCAGGAGCAAGATTTAGCATTGACAGAGTGAATATAAGTGTATATCATGTAAAGATTAAATGTTAAAGACAAAAAGTGCATCAGCACTTACCCCCTTTTATGCTGTGTGTGTGTGGGGGGGAGGTCCAAAGCACAGTTTTGCACTGCTTTGCGGTCTGTTTGACACCTTTGTGGCTTGCAAAGGGTTTCTTGACAAGGGATATATAAAATGTATGCAAAGGTGTGCATGGCTTAATATAGTATGGATGGTGGGGGGATTTTACAGAGGTAAATGACATATTGCTAAGGGTTGAGTGGGAATCACAGTGGAGCACTTTTCATGTTGTGTTAGGAAAGAGTTTAATTGTTAACATGTCAAAGGGGTGTCCAATGCATCATACAATTCTCTGGCAGGTAAAAAGTTTAGTGAATTGGCTTAACCCTTTGAGTGCCAGAGGGGTACGGAACGCATTACAAAACAAAGCTTTCCATACCTCTCTGCCACTCAAAGGGTTAATATGTGGGGAAGTGAGCAGTAGGTGAGCTGGGGCAGGCTTTGAATAATGTGCAGGTCATTTAGGTTTCATTGTGTAAAAGTGTTTTTGGCAATAATAGTTTAGAGTGAAGGGAGGGAGGGATGGTGAAAACAAGTGTACTAAAGGGATGTAGTGATGACAGAGTTACAGAAGTGAGTTAAGAATTAACGCTCACATTATAAACAATACATTTCTCTGTCGTCCAATACAGGTTACTGGTAACTCTGGGGGGCGATCCGCCCCTTTAAGTAGGTAGGAACATTTCTCTAAATGTATGCAGGGGGTGGAGCCTCCCTTCCCTCCTAGGCTGCAGCTTAGCCAACTAGCTCCAGATTGATTTGTTCCTGGGTGCGACAACACCAGGTGGAGAACATTCTTCTGCAGTGTTAGTTTCTTTTTTATTTTCTGTCAGATATAGAATACCACCATTAGGCGGATTACCATGACTGACAAATGCCCTCCAAAGTGGCTAGCTCAGTATCCAGGTGCTTTTTGGTAGACCTTAAGCCCTGAGGGGGAAAATCTTGGGTACAAGTGCTTCCCCAGGGATTACCCACTGAGGTAATTCTTGCTGCATGGTAATCTGAAGACAGAAGATCTGCAGGGAAGGTTAGCTACCCTTTGAGTGCTGCAGGTCCACTTGTCCCACAGTGCCCCTTTGCTGGGCTTGTATTTGGGAGTTCTCATTGCTCGCTCCTGCACTCATTGGGTCTATTTGTATGTCTGTTTGGTATTTGGAGCAGGTTTATGTGGTAACGTAACCCTTTGTCTGCTGGTTTGACATGTTTTTGGGGGATTTTCTGGCACTCTCCCTTCTGGGTTAGTGTTTCTAAGTATGCACACATGTTTTATGTATGTTTTACATGTTTTTGACTTTTACTTTAACTTAAAATTAAGTACTGCGCCTTTAAGGCACGATTTACCTCATAGACGCCATTGGTCCATTTACTTTCTATGGGACAACACTGTTTGGGACATTTCTCTGCAACTGCTTCACACAGCAACTTCAGAGTGGGCTCATTTTATTTGTCTACCCTTGCTCTATCATCCAGTTTATAGTTCAGGTGTGTTGGGGGGCTTGGAGCACTGTTTTTGGGGTACTTTTTGGGAAAAACTACATTTACCATAAGAGCTGGGTTCGCGCCTATTTTCTGATTGGCTCCTGTGGCGGTAGCCATTTTGTGAGCTTTTCTCAGCGAGTATCCTATGCAGGGCTTGGACTCTCCTTCTCTCCTCTGCAGATTAACCCTTCGCCTGCCAGATAAGTCTATATTTAGCATTTCTGGGGTGAAAAATTAATCTTTCACACTGTAATTGGGTGATTTACTGTACAGTTGGTTATTTTGACACTGTGAGAATGTCTATACCTCTGGAGCTAGGGGCTAGACCTAAGACTAAGGAGGCTGGGGTCTCAGTATTCCCCATTGCGTATTGCTCTTCCTGTCACGTGGGGCTACCTACAGAGTTCTCTGGTCATTTATGCCCCGTATTTTATGAGGTTGCTGATAGCAACCCAGGGACTTCCAGCCATGCTTTTGAGCCAGCTTGGGTGCAAGAGTTTAAGGCTGCGACTAGGGACCTTAGGTCCATTTTACAACTCTTTCCTTCCCAGATACAGGGGGCACTTCAAATGTGGCAGACCCCCTCTAGTATCAGGTCTTCCCTGCCTAAACTGCAGGGGGCACCTGATGTGTCAGATTCTTCTGAGGAAGAATTGTTGCTAGATTCTGATGTTGAAGATGGTACTGTTTTAGAGTCTTCTAGGTCCCTTGGGGATCCCTTTGAAGCTGATCCTGAACCCTCTGCTGAAGGTCTGATCAGGGCTGTGTTAACTACACTCAACATTCCCTTGGTTCAGGTGGTTCCTTCTGATCACTCTGATGTTTTTCAGGTGCCTGTTAAGCTCCATACCTATTTTCCTCCTAACCCCATCCTTGACCGTTTGGTTTCTGAGGCGTGGAAATCTCCAGACAAATTTGCTTCTATGTCCAGGAAATTTGCTAAGCTTTATCCCTTTTCTGAAGTTGAGCTATCTAAGTGGGTTCATCCCCCTAAAGTGCACGCACCCATATCTAGACTATCTATATCTACTGCTTTACCTGTCTCTGATGCTTCTGCGCTGCATGACTGGACTGACAAGAAACTTGAGGTTTCACGCAAGTCCATTTTTGCTTCTGTTAGTACAGCTATGTGTCCAGCATTTGCTGTTGCGTGGGTTAACTGGGCTATTGCTGTCTGGACTGAACAACTCACTACGGCTGTCCGTCAGGATGTGCCTACTTCGGAGAAATTGCTTCTTCTTGCTGATATCTCTGAAGCGCAACACTATGTATCTGCTGCTGCATTTGATGCCATCCGCATGATGGCGAAGGCCTCTACTACTTATGTGGTAGCTAGACGGGCTCTATGGCTCAAGATCTGGTCTGCTGACACTGCTTCCAAGAAAGTCTTACTTTCTCTGCCATTTCAGGGTACCTCCTTGTTTGGGCCTGATCTTAAGGAACTGATTAGCGAGACAACAGGGGGTAAGAGTACTCTTCTGCCCTTGATCTTTAAGAAGAAGTTGCTGTTTAAACACAACCGGTCCTTTCATTCCTTTCAGACAGAGACACGTTTGACGAACCGGTGCATCCAACGGCGCTTATCTGGCATCAAGAAGGAGAGACCCAGGAACGACGGCGGAAGGTGACGTGGTCCCTTCTCAGCTTCCGTTACATTGGTGGCTAGCGGTGGGATTTCTCCTTCGACATCGGCTGCATCGGAGATGACATGGCGGACGAAGCAGTGCTGGCGGACACTCTGGGAGCATACAAGGACCGCTACAATACCATCTAAGTACAGTGGTGGACCTGGCTGGGCAATGTTATCTACGACTTCGTCCCAGAGTTGGATGCGTGCATTACAGAGGAGCTCAGAGTACAGGAGGAGTACTAGGACTTTAAGCTCCTGGACCAGGAATATGGATCTGAGGGTCTCTTCGACTGGTGCCCAGGCCGCTTGCGATGGGACATCGAAGGGCTGGTATGGAACACCTACAACATGGACTCTACTTTTGGCTTCCCTGACTCCAGCAGATACTGGGAGATCCGGAACAAGAGAGAGGACCGTTTTGGGGGATACATTCCTGAGGACTGCCAGGGAAATTTGGACATCCTGGCAGGATGTGAATGGAACCTGGAGAGAATGTACCTGGGCTGGTTACAGAAAGTTCAGAGGATACCAAGAGATGAAGAAGAAGACTGGGGGGGTTACTCATCAGAGGAGGTCCTCAGTGGAGCTGAGGACTTGGATGGAGTTTTCCCTGTTCACTCCACACTGGTGAGTGGGAATGCATTCTTCACCAGTGCCCCTTGTGTTGCCCCTGCATCAGGAAGTGGGACAACGGTCCTTCCTGATACCCTTTTCCCCCTGGAACTTGATTTTCCTGATCTGAGGAGTGGGACTGTGGTCCTCCTCAGCCACAAGAATGCCTGTGCATCAGGGGATGGGACCAGCGTCTCCCCTGATAGGCATGTTGCCCTTTCCCCTGCTTTCCCAGCTGCTGTGGACGAGACGCAGGTCCCCACCAGCAACCATATTATGTCCCAACTGATGGGTAGGAGAGAGGCCATCAGCCCCGGTGTACCCCCTGCTGTGGTGAGTGAGGAAGAGCTCACCAGCAGCACCAAAGAGATGCCCTGTGTTTTACTGGACAGTGCCCTGGAGCAGGAGCAGTGTGTGCTCCCAGGGAATATGGATAGTGCCGCCTTGAGGGATGGGACTACGGTCTCCCTCAAGACAGAGAATGGGCCTGTGGTTGATGGCATATAAGAGGAGGACCCCAGCGGACTGGAGGAGAGCAGTGCTGCTAGCCCTCTTGTGGATATGGATTGTGAACTGGTGGGTGGGAATGCGTTCCACACCAGCCCCCCTGTGACTCCTGGCCTGGTGAGTAGGAGCAAGCTCACCAGGGCCTGGGCTACCTCTGCTGTGGTGAAGGAGATGCAGGTCCCCACCAGCAGCCCCAGTCCGTCCCCTGTTCCTGTTGCCCTGGAGAAGGGGAAGAATGTATTCTCCAGGTACATGGGTAAGATGGCTAGGAGGATTGAGAGTGCCCTCCTCCCCAAGAGAAGAGATGGCCCTGATGTGGGGGGCCAGAAAAAAGAGGGGTCCAACACACTGCCTCACTGCAATGCTGCTACTGCCCCTGCAGACCCTGGATATTGCCTCAAGACCCCCATGCTGGAGAGTAGGAGAGCGCTCCAGTCCCCCTGTAACCCCTGGCTTGGTGCGTGGGAGCGAGCGCACCAGGTCATGTGAAGCCCTGGCTGGGATGAGTGGGACAGCAGTCCTCATCCCCAGCCCAGCATTTGTCACCCCTTTCCCTGAGACCCCTGGCCTGGTGAGTGGGACCACGGTCCTCACCAAGGAGCCTGTTATTGCCCCTGCACTGGAGATCCCTACCTTGGTTAGTGGGACCATGGTCCTCACCAAGGACACTTGTGTTGCCCTGTCCCCTGTTGACCCCAGCTTGGTGGGTGGGAATGTATTCCCCACCAGGGCCATACCTGATTTGACTCAGGAGCGTGGGAACCGCATCCTCTCCTGTCCCTCTGGGGCACTGGCCCAACTAAAAGGGGGAGATGTGCCCCTCTCCCCACTACTTGATTTCCAGGCTATGGAAAGCCTAGAGACCCTGTGGACACAAAGGGGTCCACCGTATGGACTGGCTGTGGACCCTGAGTCACTGGCCCCAGACCCAGGAGGGTCTGACCCCAGCACTGCCTGGAGCATGGCCCAGGAGAAGCCTCGCAACTTGGTGCTAGCCAGGATCAGGAGGCACCAGTTTCCCTGGCCCAGAACCAAGGCCCAACATTGTATTCCTGGCCCAGGACAAGGGGCGCAGCTATTCTTTCCTGGCCCGGACAAGGGGCTCCCATTTTCTTTTGGCCCAGGACAAGGGGCATGGTTATTTTTTCCAGGCCCGGACAAGGGACTCCTATTTTCTCCTGGCCCAGGACAAGGGGCATGTTTATTTTCTCCAGGCCCAGACAAGGGGCTCTTATTTTTCCCAGGCCCGGACAAGGGGCACAAGTTTCCACGTGTGGTTCTGGCCTGGGACCAAGGCCTACGGACTAATGGACTTTCCAGACAAGCGGCTCACAGCGGTAAGGCTCTCCCAGAGTCCCAAGCCAGCATTTACTACCGCAACTGCTGGCTTGGTACAAAAAAAGGGGGAGAAATGTAACGGATCCTACTCGTTACTTGAGCCCGTCTGTCCATAAGTTTGTCTAACCAAAAGAACTGTGGACATTTTTCCCTGGTTATGCACCAAAATATTTTGTGTATGCTGTATGTGAATGAGGATATGGACATTATTACACACATGGCTTGCTTCCAAGGGAATAGGCAGTGAGGGGTTAATTATTCCAATGTGTATTGTAGTCCCTCAAGGCATTGACTATGGGTACTGTAGCAAGACCTCCTGCTGGGTGTTAACTAAGCCATTGTGAACTGCAGTCAGTCCCCGTGCCGTGTGGTAATCAGTTCATGCCCCTCAAGTCTTTGTTCAATCAAACCCTTTTGTATCTGAAATGTAATCATGTCTGAGTTATTGTATCTGTTAAGACCATCTGCTGCTGGCCTTTTGTCTGATGTGTTATGATTTAATCATGTTCCCTATTGTATCTGGTTTCCCCATGTGATCCAATGTACTGTACTGTGTATAAATATCTGTGGCCTTTGCCAATAAAATAAGTTATGTTTGGAGTGAACAAGGAGTCCTGGAGTCTTGTATTGCTTGTGGTTTAAAGTATCCACTCTGATACCCATCTGTGGCAAGTATCCTGAATCGTCGACCGCCTGCTGCCAGTTTCCTTTGACCTAACTTTGTGGACTGTCAGGCGGCGACATGGACTCTGCCCTGCTTCCAGAGATCCTGCGACTGTTTCCAGTGACCGTCCATACTTCAACCGGTGCATCCGACGGAGCTTATCTGGCGTCAAGAAGGAGAGACCCAGGAACGACGGCGGAAGGTGACACGGTCCCTTCTCAGCTTTCGTTACACTAACCTGTGGCTATGTCTAGCTATTCTTCCTGCGTTATCCTTTGGCATAATAGACACCCAGTCTGGTGCAGACCTGTGACTCTGGCTGACTACCCGCTCCTTGTATGACCTAGGCTCCATTCTGGTGCTGACCTGTGGCTCTGTCTGACTATTCTTCCCGTGTTATCCTAAGGCATGTAGACACACAATCTGGTGCAGACCTGTGGCTCTGGTGGACGTTCCGCTCTGGTATTGACCCCTGGCTAGTCCTAAGTACCGCTGAACCCTTACTATTGGCGTTGGCCGAGCATCCACTCTGTATTTCCCCAGGTGGTCTCTACACGTTTACTGACTGCAGGTGTGAGTCAGTAAGAGTCTCCCTTGTTCCTTATCTTGCAGGAGAACTCTGTAGCTGCATTATTGTGATTACTGTAAGCGCTCCTCTGAGGCTACTATTGGCAGTCTTCCTAGTCTCTAGCAGAGACGTGTTCTCCAAGCGGCCTCCTATTTCTGGTAGGAAGCTGTGGCTTTGCCAGTTACCCTCTGCGCATTCTTGTATTTTTATCATCTATGATATATTACTATTCAGTAAAGGTGGTTTTATTGTTAAAGTACTGACTCCTGGTATATTCTTGAAAACTGTGACATTTACTGAAAACCTTTCCTGTTTGAAAGTTAGCGTATGTCTTCCAGATAATAGGATTATAGAGGAGGAATGGGTGTTTTTAAGTAGGTTTTATAATTAGGTTTTAATTAGCCATACAGATGTTTCACATAAAAATGATTTTTTATTTAAGCCATTGGATTAACGTTTCGTATAAAACTGCTTTCTCAAGATTTATTTTAAGTTTTAATTTTACTTCTATACATATATTTAGTTGGTAGGACTCACTTTAAATTAGGTACCCTGGCGTGGTAAGCAAGCTTGTACATTTTTTAGCCAAACAATGCAACTAAATCCTCATTGTTTTGAGAACTTAATAAACAACCAATAGGAATCTTCAGACGGAAAGAGAAATAATCTCTGTACTGAAAAATGGCTCCACTATATTGGATGCATAACCATGGGATTAGAAGTATATAAACAAATATAGTTCCAAGATTTGTAACAGTTTTTTTAAAGGGATAGTAATGTTTCACAATAAAATCAGCTCTGCTTAATTTTCTTAGTATTTGGGCCATGCAGATTGTATTTCAATACTGTCCGAGTTGTAGTTCAAGAGTAATTGAATGATAAAATATCCTCATCCCACCCCTTTTACTGATGTAACACTGCTCACCTCAGAGCAACAAGACTGGATGGTTGAGGGACAATCTTCATTGAGCATAAGGAAAAACCTGAAAAATCTGTCAAGGGGGCAGGGTTTTCCTTATGCTCACACAAAGAAGATTGTCTCTTGCTGCAACCACATCTGACGGGAGGTAGCTTACATTAGGTAAAAGGGGCGGGAGGGGTAAACTTTATCATTCAATTACTCTTGAACTACAACTCTGACAGTATTGAAGTAACACTCTCCATGGCCCAAATACTATGAATATTAATTGGAGCTGCTGCTTTTATGAAAGATTGTATTCCCTTTAAGAAAAATCGTGTTTGGACTTTCTGCTCTTCGTTACTTCTGCTGCTGTCTCCTTGGTCATCTGGTTTTATGACCACTGCTAAACTTTCAGCTATGTATAGAAGAAACAAAGAGAAAAAGACAGCGTAATAGCACCTCTAAGCGTAGACTTGCAGGCTTGATTGGTCTCCTACTCATTATTCTTAAAAAACCCCACAGGGTAGGTACTCATGATATGGCAAGGCTGTACCAGCCTCTCAGTATAAATGCTAGTCACAGATCAAAATATGCCAGCATCCGTCTTCCTCCAGATAGTCACCTCCTCTCACAAAGTGGACTTCATTGAGCACAGAAAACTATGACTAAGGCTTATCAAACTACACAATTTATTGAAGGCACATATATAATATATTACAAAAACAGACAATAATATATAAAAAGTATAAAAACAATACTATATCCCTATGTGCGTAACTTCATGTTAGATCTATATACACTTTGGTTTAAGATATACTTTACACATTGTTTCACTGTTTTCTTCTTTTGGTGTCTTTCTAATAGTGAGGTTAAATTAATACATCGTAAATTCCAACATTTCCTGTGGAAATATGAGTTTATCCAAGCTACACCAACACAAATCTAATGGAGGGTTCCAATTTCCCAATATTCTACTCTATAATATAGCTAGCGTCAGAGCAACTGATATAGTAATAGTACCCAATGGGTAGTCGTAGAATTGTAAGTGCTGTAGGATCACTAGTGTAGATATAGATCAACTGGCGTAGAGAGAGGACAAAAGGGGAAGAGGGGGGCAAAGGTTGAAGAGAAAGTGGAAAGTTTGGATACAAAAGACAAAAGGAAAGGGAAAGGAGGTCAAAAGGGGAGAGGAAAGGAAAGTGGAAGGACAAAATGGGGGAAGAAAAAAAAATGGAGCAATGTAAGAAGGAATAGAGATGATGAAGTAATGGAGGAAGAAAATGGGGGAGAAGAGATTGAGAGGTGAATGAAGGAAGATGGAGAGATGAAAGAAGCTGAACTGAAGGTGGAATGGATGAAGGAAAAAGATGGAACAAAGAAGATGGAGAGAGTGAGGAAGGCGCTGGAAGGATAGAGAAGCTGGCGGGAGAGAAGGGTGAAAGGAGGAGAGAGGAAGGGAGAAGATGTAGGAAGAAGTCTGAGTGAAGGGGGATGGAAGATGCTGGAGAAAAGAAGAAAATGGAAGGAGGGATGTACATGCAGTATATGCATGTTTATCTGGCATTGGCACTCCTCATGTTCAATGTGAGGTGTCAGGGGGTCACAACACAGTTTACCGCTCTGCAATGTGTCTATTTTCCTGTCTAGTCTTTCTCTCCTCCTGCCCACCTCTCCTCTTAAAAAAAAAAAAATAGCAAAGTGGACAGTCCAGAGCAAGATAGAAATGCAGCATGGTTGAAAAAAATTAGACAAATAGTAATTTATTATCAGACATACAATACATGCAATAATATTATTCCTATAATGAATAAACTATATTCTAGCTTATACCAAAATAGGATACTAAAAAGTGGCATTACTAAAGATTGTAAAGTAGGGGGAAGAACTCTGAAGTATCACAACAACTGACAACAATGTAAAACCATCCACATCCCAACCAAAGAAAGCACTGCTTTCACTAATGCATTTTCCACTCTGCAAAGGACGTGCAATGCCAAAGCAGAAGACTTTATAAAAGTAATGAATCTTCCCTGCCACCAGCTTAAAATACTCAGCAGGATGGAATGACTGCAGATGCTCTTTGATACCCTTCATTTGATTGATGACCACCACATTGCTATGTGTGGTAAGTGCACCACATAATGTGCAAAGTGTGGACTCACTATCAGCTTGTGGGGGGAGGTAAAAGAGGCAAAGTTGGAATGCCAGAGAAGGAGGAAGTGGACATTGAGACTGTCAATGAGTACATTCTCCCCACCTGGACCCTAGCACAAGAAGACAATAATTATACAGGTGTTATGCTTGTCATTGAACATTCAGGTTGGATTTCTCTTGTCTTACGCTGGGATTTTCTCCCCCATTCTTTGTGCTCTTGGGGATGGGCAGGGGGCAACATGAAAGTGGCTCTTGATATCTTTTTAGAGGTTTCACATGCTGAACAAAAACAATGTGGTGTCTATGGTGCCTATGTTGCAGGTGACAGGTTGCAGATGTGCCAAGTTGTGTCCCCTACTTTCCCCTCTTCACTACATCATCACACATTGTGCAGAGTGCAGAAAAATATTCCCATACCCATGATTTCAATGAGGGGAGAGGTGGAGAAGAATGGTTTCCTCCTCCATCATTTACAACAACACTGTGCTTCAACCTGTTTTCTATTCAACTACAAAAGTTATCCTTACACTTCTTTTCCTTATTTTATATTCTAGCCTTCCTGATGTCCCCCAGTGAGGTATGAATTAAAGGAAAAAAAAAATTACCCTGTGAGTGCCGGAGGGTTCCCCAGCGCATTGCTTTGCAATGTGCTGAAGACCCCTGTGGCACTCACAGGGTCAAGTCTTTTGGGCAGTATTAGTCTTACTAAGATCTCATTGGGGGACACCAGGAGGGGTCCTGATGTCCCCCAATGAGGTCTATAATAAAAAAAAATTGAAATAAATAAATATATATATATATTAACCCTGTGTGTGCCACAGGGGAGGGGGGTTCATTGCAGACCCCCCCTCCTGTTGCACACACAGGGCTATTTTTCACTAATCGTAATCAGAGTTTGTTGGGGGGACATCAGGAAATGTCCTGATGTCCCCCCACAATCTCTGACAGAAAAAGTAAAAATATAATACAAAAAAAAAACTCTGTGAGTGCTGCAGGGGTCCGCAGAACATTGCTTTACAATGAGCTGAAGACCCCTGTGAAACTCACAGGGTCAGTTCTTTTGAGACATATTTTTTTTTTTACTAAGACCTCATTGGTGGACAACAGGAAGGGTCCTGAAGCCCCCAATGAGGTCTATAAAAATAAATGAACAAAAAAAAAAAATTAACCGTGTGTGCGCCGCAGGGGAGGGGGTTTACTGCAGACCACCCCTCCTGTGGAGCACACACAGGGCTATTTTTCACTAACCGTAATCAGAGTTTGTTGGGGGGACATCAGGAAATGTCCTGATGTCCCCCCCACAATCTCTGATAGAAAAAGAAAAATGTAAAACAAAAAAATAACTCTGTGAGTGCCGCAGGGGTCCACAGAACATTGCTTTGCAATGAGCTCTAGACCCCTGTGAGACAGGGTCAATTATTTTGGAAAATATTTTTTTACTAAGACCTCATTGGTGGACATCAGGAAGGGTCCTGATGCCCCTCTATGAGGTCTACAATAAAAACATAAGTAAAATAAAAAATTAACCCTGTGTGTGTGCCACGGTGGGGTTTCAATGCAGACCCACTTCCTGTGGCACACTCTCTTTATCATTACTTTGTAATCAGAGCTTGTTTGGTGGGCATCTGCATACAAAGTAATGATAAAAAAAATAATTAACTGTTTGTGTGCCACAGGGGTCCAATGCACTGGACACCCCCGTGGCACACAAAGGATTATTTATTTTTTCCCCCTTTTATTTTTTTATTCAGACCTCGTTGTGGGGTTCTGATGCCCCAATGAGGTCTACATAAAAATATTGGGGGGAAAAAGCCCCCAAAAACTGCACGTGCCACGGGGGGGGGGTCAACACAGTGCTTTGCAATGCGTTGTCCCACTGTGACACACACACACTTTTTTTTTTTCCATTTCTTTCTTTTTTTTTTTTTTTTTTTTTTTTTAAAGACCTTGATGGGGGGCACCAGGAGTGTTCCTGATACAGCCTCCCCAACGGGGTATGAATGAAAAAACAAAAAAAAAAAACTCTTTGTGTGCAACAGGGGGGTCCAATGCATTGCTTTACAGTGCATTGGGCTCCCCTGTAGCATGCACACAAAATGCCTCCAAACCCCCCACCCCCACGTACCCTATCCCCCTGCCTGGTTCCATAGCCCACTGGCAGTCCCATTCCCCAGCCTGCTCCCAGCCTGTTTCCACTGCCTACTGGTAGACTCAAAGTACCAGTATGCACTAGATTCAGGCTGGAAATCAAACATTGTATGAGGGGGACATACAGTGCACAGATTCCCCCATATACACTATCGGACACCGTTCCCCACCACCACCACCACCATCCTTGGTCCGCTCCCCACTAGTAGACATACCCATATACACTGCCTAACCCCTCGACCCCCCCACACACTTTGTTACACTGGTAGTCACAGGCCCACACGTACACCGGCTGATGCCCTAGCTTCTTACATCTGTTAGCCATAAAATCACACATACACTGTTTGCTTTCCCATCCCTGTTCTACTGGTAGCCATGCTCCTGTCACCCATATTGGTTTGTCAACCCACAGCAGTGGGGTACCATTTTTATTAGGCTGGCAAGAGGTCATCCTAGGAAATCCCACGGCATTTTCCTGTAGCACCACATTCTGGAAATAGTTGTGCACACTAACTTAGGGGTAAAAAGGCAACTGACCCCTCATTTGATGTGGCACGTTATCTTCTTTCCAAAATGGTATGGGTTGTCTACCCTTTTTTCACTTCTGTAGCTGTTATAACCATTTTTTTACAGGCAAGTCCTGTTTGAGAAAATGTTAGAAAAATCAGATGTTGTAGTAGGTGTAGTTTTGTGTCTAGCACTGTCTAAGATATGTCAACTCATACCAATGGGGTGTCATTTGACTCCTAAGAGCACTAGCTAACGAATACAGTTGAAATTTCTATGGTTTTCACAGATTTCAATACATTTCAAGGGGCAGAAATGTAAGAAAGGAGGCATTTGTGCACACCAGGCTTAGGGTAACAAGGCAAGTCACCCATCATTAGATGCGGCAGGGTGTCTTCTTTTCAAAATGGTATGATTTGTGTACCCTTTCTTCACTTCTGTAGTTGTTATAACCATTTTTGTACAGACAAGTAATATTTGAGAAAATGTTCGAAAAATTTGAGGTTGTAGTAGGTGTCGCCCCTGAGGTAGGTAAACTCATACCAGTGAGGTGTCATTTTTCTCCTAAGAGCCCTAGCTAATGAATACAGTTGGAAATGCCATAGTTTTCACACATTTCAGTACATTTGAAGGGGCAGAAATGTAAGAAAATGCCTTTTTTTTAAAATAACGCCACATTCTAGAGGCATTTTTGCACATCAGGCTTGGGGTAACAAGGCAAGTCACCCCTCATTAGATGCGGTAGAGTGTATTCTTTCCAAAATGATATGGTTTGTGTACCCTTTCTTCACTTCTGTAGTTGTTATAACCATTTTTGTACTGACAAGTAATGTTTAAGAAAATGTTAGAAAAATTAGAGGTTGCAATAGGTGTTGTTTTGTACTTGTAGCGCCCCCTGAGGTAGGTGAACTTATACCAATGAGGTGTCATTTTTCTCCTAAGAGCCCTAGCTAATGAATACAGTTGGAAATGCCATGGTTTTCACACATTTCAGTACATTTGAAGGGGCAGAAATGTAAGAAAATGACTTTTTTTTTCATTAGCGCCACCTTCTGGAGGCATTTGTACACACCAGGCTTGGGGTAACAAGGGAAGTCACCCTTCATTAGATGCAGCAGGGTGTCTTCTTTTCAAAATGGTATGGTTTGTATACCCTTTCTTCACTTCTGTAGTTGTTATAACCATTTTTGTACAGGCAAGTAATGTTTGAGAAAATTAGAGGTTGCAATAGGTGTAGTTTTGTACTTGTAGCGCCCCCTTTGGTAGGTGAACTCATACCAGTGAGGTGTCATTTTTCTCCTAAGAGCCCTAGCTAATTAATAATGTTGGAAATGCCATGGTTTTCACACATTTCAGTACATTTGAAGGGGGAGAAATGTAAGAAAATTACTTTTTTTTCATTAGCGTCACCTTCTGGACGCATTTGTGCACTCCAGGCTTGGGGTAACAAGGCAAGTCACTCATTAGATGCAGCAGGTTGTCTACATACCTGGGAACTCTCAGGGTTTGACCCTTAGACTCAGGGTTTTGGTCCAGATCTCAGGGTCTCAGGGTGAAGAGCCAAAATCTCAGGGTGAGAGAGTTCAGTGCTACCTGTTATATATTCTGCTCTAGTTAAATGCTTCTTTAGTCTCTAAATTGGTGCCACTTGTACCAGGAAGGCAGAGGGAGAAGTCGAGCTTGATTTGTGTGTGTCCATACAGTGATATCTGTAAGTTGTTGTGTATTAATGGCTCCTTGAATGATGATTGGAGCGACTCTCGATTACAGCGATCAGGGATATATCGCAGATAATCTATATTATGGGAAATTTAAGGGTTAATATTTACACAATCTCAGAGTCAGCTCATTTTGAAAGTCCCCAGGTATGGTTGTCTACTTTCCAGAAATATATAGTTTTATATAGTTATTCCACTGTTTTAGGGTAGCTTTACCACAAAAACCCTAGAATGCGCATTTTAGTTTATAAAGTTGAAAATGTAATTTTGCACTGCTGGTGATTAGGGCTCTGCGCTAGCCATGGACGTAGGTAAAACTATACAAATTTGGTATTTTTTTACTCGGGGGACTCGGGGCTTTTTCAAATAATTGAAACTTTTTCAATCAAGGTAAATGTTTTTGATACATAGTATGTGATTTTAGCAGAATTAGTAAATTTTCATTTTTTTTGTCATTATGACATCATAGCTTTTTGCACAATGTAAAATTTTCTTCATGTAAGGTACCACAAGAAAGCTCAATTCGTTCTGAAAAAACAATATATAGTTTTCCATATTTAACTAAAAATCCCCAGAGGAAATCAAGCCTAAACAGAAGGATAGCAAAAATGCTGAAAAAGTGTCTAGCCTGCAAAGTACAGGAAATGGCCCAAGCCTCTGGCACTGAAGGGGTTAATTTTCTATTTTGCTACCCTAAGTGTCTTTCTACAATCTTTGTTGAACTTAACATATTTCAAGAAAAATTGTCTTTCACTTCTGATCTAAATAATCTAAATTCCTATTTTCACTGTCTCATTTACTTCATGTTTTCATTTAACCACACTGGTTGTGATCTGCTTATTTTAGATTTATTCCCCAATAGGGAATGTTTTGCTCCAACACTGATTTGGAATCGTGAATCTTCTGCTCTGACACTGATTTTTTTTTTCTCAGTATTTCTTGTTTAATAATTCATCCCAGTCTTTGTGTTGCATTCATTTTGTTAGCATACTTGCCTTTTTAAAATTAAGATTCTTTGTTGAACTATAAAGAATTTCTTTTTATACTAATTTCAAATGAAATCATGTTGTAATCTTCTTGGAGTAAATGTGTCTGTGACTTGTGCCTGCAAATATGATAAGATCTCTGGATATTACTCTCTCGGATCACTCCTTATTCTGTTTAGTTGAACAACAAATTAAGAGAACTGAAACAGCAAATAGAGAATGAAAATAAGAAAAATAGTTGATGTACACAGAATTAGAAAACAAAATCCACCATAACGTGTTATTCTTTCCCATGAAAACAAAATATCAATTTTCTTTTAAGTATTCTTTAATAAAACTAGTTGAAGAGCCCGTTACACAGTGCCACTGGCAGCCGGTCGAGGGCAGTCATGTGCAGTAGAGACTGCCCGCGCCGCGGCTGATACAGAGCGGGGCGCCCCGATCTGTTTCAGCCGCTGCAGTGGCAGTCTCTACTGCGCATGACTGCCCTGCGACCGGCTGCCAGTGGCACTGGCATGACTGCAGCACGCGCAGCAGTCTCTACTGCGCATGACTGCAGCGTTACGCACATTTTAGCGAATTATTATATAGGATGTTTTACTATGGATCCTGATGCATACATTGCAATTTTTTGTAGCTCAGATGGTTAAAATAAATAATGCCTTTCCTGTATGCCAAGTAAATGCAGGGGGCATAGATTTAGAATTTCTTCCTGAATGTCTCTCAACCTTTATAATATGATTAGCAGTATGAAGAAATGTGAGCCATGTGGAGGAGAGAACAGCAAAATGATATTTAGCAGGTGTTACATAGAGTAGAATGTAATGAAAATCATAGAAAACAATAGTAACCCAGATGATAGTCACTGAAATGAAAGGAGACCTCTTGGATTAAACAAGATTTAGGGAATAAAAGGATTAGACAAGCACAAAAGATAGATTTAGGGGTTTATTTGACCAGTGCAGTGTGGCATGATGAGATTATGGAAATCAGAAAAAAAAGAGATGAAAGGGAAATAAAAAGACAAATGTGAGATGTATTAAGCCAGGCAGTGAATCTGTATATCTCTAAAAATCTCTCATCTACTGAAAATGGAAATGGTAGAGAAATAATGAAGAAAAAATAAGTAATTAGTGATTCATGTTTTTGAGTCAAAACAAGAAGTGTTTCATTGTTCTTTGCAGTTGAACAGTTGGTTTAAATCTCTTCTTACTGAAAAGGTATTGGTAGTAACTCATGTATGATGGTTTCAGATCCTGCTGAAATATATCACCATGCACATGAAATTTGTCATTTCAAGATCAGTGTGGCACTAGCTTTATTGTACCATGTCAGAATGAGATTGCAATGCTCTTTTTTTTTTTAAAAGCTTTACATTCTTAATGTCAAACTGAGATGTGTTGCATATAATCCAATTCAAGATTTTTTCCCTAAATCAAATAGGATAGGGATATAATTTAACCCATTTGATGCAAGAAAGAACTCCATTGCATTAATTCACCTCTAGCTGAGTTAATTATTACAGCACCAGATTTTCCAAAATAACTGTTTACATTTTTTTTGTTTCACGTTTTATATGTGCATAATTTATCTACAACATTGAAAGAATTAATAAAAGTAAAAAAAAAAAATAAATAATGTTTTAAAATCTTGAATGTGAAGCAATACATTAGAGACACGCTAAAATGATCAATCATTCAATCAGTCATCCAATAATATAATGCAGGGCTGTCCAAGTACAGTCCTCAAGGGCCACTAACAGACCAGGATGCAAGGATTTCCCTGATTAAGTACAGGTAAGTTAATCATTGGCTCTTTCATTTTCATTGGCCCACCTGTGTTCAGACAAGAAAATTCTTAAATCCTGGCCTGTTGGTAGCCCTTGAGGACTGAACTTGGACAGCCCCGATATAGTGTATTGTTATAGCATCCATAGTATTCCTCACTGAACTGAAGCGTTTTGATTTATTTCACCAATATGTTTGAAATCTAGTGAAAGTTATATAAACATGGTTGTTTTAAATCTGGGAATATTTTATAAGTATATTCAATTAGAAGTGTTTTTGATTACCCTTATTACTACATTATTGCTACTAACTACACATTGTAGTGGCTAAACTTGTTTGTATGCACTAGAGTGTATGATCACTTTAGTGAATAATAGTGCATACGCTCCGCTATCATTCAGATTCATGCCAGCAAGCTCCTTACATCTGTCCCTTAGACTAATTTCCTCTGTGCCAGGGCCGGACTGGGATACCGGGAAAATTCCCAGTATGCCGCCTGCACTGGGCTTCCCTGGGGCTGCTTAAAATCAACAGCAATGCCAATCCACGGCCGCCAGGGGTGGGCTGGGAAGGTCATAAATCTGGGCCGGTAGGTCACAGCCTCACTCCATCTCTTGCTTCTTCCAGCAGGGAGCGTGCTTGAGACAGTCTGCTGGAGCAGCAACTCGGAGGATAAAAATGTTTAATGCATTGGGCACAAGTGTAGTGGAGGACTCCGCAGCTACAGCAATAGGTAGGTGTGTGTGTGGGGGGGTCCCTCAAACAAATAGGCTGGCCCAGTCGGATCTTATGGATCTCCCAGTGGGAAATGTTCCTTTAGACTGAGGGCCTTTGCTCAGCACCTTCGATTCTTCAGTTCAATATTTTGTTGCCAGAAAGTCTGGACCGGCCCCTCTCTAGTTTACTGTAAGTGTAGGAGGAGACTCAGGTGAGGCATTATTTGTTGCTCTTCTCTGTTGGGCCAGTGGTGCTTAATCCTTTGAGTGCCTTAGGGGTGTGCAATGCAATACTTAGCAATGTGTTGCTCCCTCTTTGGCATTCAAAGGGTTCAAGTGCCAAACAGAAATCCAATACTTAAAGGGTTAACATTTTGTCATGAAAGAGGGCAGCCTGTAGGTACTGCCCCGTTTCCTTGTCCTAATCATTTGTCTCTTTCACTCAGCCACATGACTGTGACATTAAGTGGGAGAGCAGCAAGGAATCAGTGAGTGAGTGAGTGGAGTGGGAAGTAGAGACAGAGTACTTCTGGCTGGGTCTGGGAGCATCAGCCTGGTCTGTCTGTGACACAAGTTTCTGTCATGTGCTGTGCTGTGAGTGGGTATCATTTCAGCTCTGCAAAAAATAAATAAAATGGGGTTAAGGTTCTCTCACCCCATGGAGGATTTACCTTGAAGAACCCACTCATTGTCTCCACCAATGATAGTGCACATGTGCAGGAGCAGGGCTTAAAATTTCCACTCGCCACTAGCCAATGGCAAGTGAAAATTTAGGCCTGGCGAGTAGAAATTCAGCCCTGGTTGGTATGTTTTGGCTTGCAGTGGCGAGTAACTTTTCAGGTCTGGCTAGTAGCAAAGGACTTAAAATTATAAGCCCTGTGCAGGAGGATATTGGGACAGGTCACCTCACCATTATGAAGTCGGCACAGGGCTTGTATCCAGCAGCATGGGAGACTTCAGCAGGGACTGCTAGCTGTGTGCGCTGCTGCTTATTCTTCATCTGAAGTATGCTAAGCTTTATATCCCCAGAGACAGAGGAGGAAAGGGGCAAAGGAGGGACGTCTGTTTCACAGAAACTGGGCTGCTCTTAGCATTGCGTCATAGTGTCAGACAGCAGTTAATAACAGAGCTGAGTTGTGCCCAGACCCACCTATGTGAGACAGCTGAAAGAAAGGAGGACAGAGTAAGGCTGTATCTGTTATAAATTATGTTCAGTTTAATGCTCTAAAAGGTATAAAATCTGTAGGTACACAGACAGTGCAGGGGAGTTAAACCTCCAAGCGCAAGAAATGAGTGCCAAGCATTTCAGAGCAATGCTGTGAGCATCATGGAACTCAAAGAGTTAAGGGGAGCTTCACTTGTGGTAATACAATGGCAGAGTATGTAAGTTTGTCAGATGGTATGGATGTGTGTGTAAGAGTATGAGTATACCAGCCAACTGTCCCGATTTAAGCGGGACAGTCCATATTTTAGGGCCCAAACCTGCTGTCCCGCCCGCATAGCTGTTTGTCCTGTTTTTCCTGGCCTTTCCAGTTTTGCCCACACACTACGGCTCCAGCAGCCTAAGACGCATGGCACGCTGATCATGTGACCGTGTCATCATCATGCCTATTCATTGTGCGCGTGCGTGCCACACTTGTTATATTATGCGCATGCATGAAATCATGTCATACACTGCCTGCCTGAGAAGTGAGTGTGAGGCTGAGCAGCACTGTAGCAGAGAAACAAACCCGTGCCTGGCAATTTGAAGAAGCTGTGCTCCATCGATCACTGTCACTCTCGTGGTCGGTCCTAGTATGCTTTAGCCTGAGTGCTACACAATAACATGACTTGTGCAGATTGATTCAGACCGACCATGCAGTGGCTCAGCTCAGCACTGCCAGTTGAATTTATATTTACAATACTTTTACATTATTAAAGACCTGTTAAGTACAAATAATGAATGAGCCCACTGATAAATTATTTACTTGTATCTCTTTTTATGGCGTGTTGAGCTTTCTTGCTGGCCAGTGCAATCGGTGGTGCTAAGTTGAATTGCTGCTGAGTGTCGGACACAATGTGAGCACACTGATCATGCCTCCGGTGTAACATGGAGGAGGCCAGCCAAGGAAGGCACTGGCAGGCACTGACTGAGTGAGGCAGCATGATGAGAACAGCAGCAATCAATCTGTGACAGTGCTCATCATGCTGCCTCACTCAGTCAGTGCCTGCCTTCCTTGCCTGGCTCCCTCCAAGTTACACTGGACTCAGAGACAAGGGGAAGAGGAGGAGTGTGACAGCGGTGTCCTGTGTAGATGACAGAGGGTGGGTATCAGTGGGTGACTGTCTCTCGTCCTGATCTAGTTCAGCTCCTCTGACTACAGGTACAATTACACTGATCACTCACTGACTGTGCATGCATGGGGGGGCAGAGACCCTTGGCATCATCAACCCTGGCACCTAATTAGCTGTTCAGTAGAGGACTATATTTCCCATCATGCACAGCCGTCTGCTTTGGCTGCTCTTGTTTAGCAAGTAGTTACTACTGGTCTTGACTCTTGTGAAGAGATTCTGTAGGGTAGGATGATGTGAAAGACTTACTGTATTTCAATGTAAGTTGCATATACTTATGTGAAGATAATAACATGATTAAATAACAAATCTGTATTACAAGTAGCTCCCATGATATTAACATTACCTGTTTTGAATAAAGAGAGAACTGCTGTAGGAACCTTTGTGCAGGGGAGGTGTTACACAGGGGAAGTGAAACAGAGGACGCTAGTTATCAGAACCTGGATGGCATAGCAGAGAGCTGAAAGTTGGGTAGAGCCCCAGTGTGTCCAGGCTGAGTAGCCAGAGATGGATTGACGGCTGGCACTCAAACAGCTGGAGTGAGTCTGGCTGGTGACCAAGAAAAAAGCAACCAGAAGGGGCGCTATCCACAAATCATTCAGTGTTAATACACCTCAAAGAGAAAAATGATACTCACAAGATAAAAAACACCGGCTATTCCAACTGAGCCGGTGAAGATGACATGCAGGGTAATTAATTATAATTAATTATAATTGTATTTATATATTGCCGGATCTACTCTTGAAAAAGAGGCTGTTGCCTTGAAACGCGTTGAATGTTTCTGGCTTTTGATATTTGATTTTATTCATTATTTTAACATGAATAAATAATTCATTTATTGGACAAGTGAACATTATTTGCAGGAGGTGGAACTCTGAGCAGGGCAGATAGTTATACCCTGCATGTCATCTTCACCGGCTCAGTTGGAATAGCCGGTGTTTTTTATCTTGTGAGTATCATTTTTCTCTTTGAGGTGTATTAACACTGAATGATTTGTGGATAGCGCCCCTTCTGGTTGCTTTTTTCTTGTTTCCTAAGGATTTCGGTAGAGGAGTCCTGGGTGTGTTGGTGAGCTGCAATCCCTTCCAATTGTTGGTTGACTGAGTGGGGGCAGTCTGAGACCCTCATCTGTCCTGCTGGCCACTTATAGTGGCTTGATTTTTTGTAAGTACAGTGGTGAATTGGTGAAGGTATTATTTTATGGACATATTACACTAGGAGCGCCCCTTTTTTCTTTTGTTGGTGACCAAGAAGGAAGTCCAGTGAGAGGGGATGTTGGGATCTGGCATTGCAATGGTAACTTTTCCCCTTCCTGCTACCAGTAGCTTATGTATGTCTAAGGGAAGGAGACAGAGACTAGGAGAAATAGGAGACTTGGGAGGGGAAGAGGATGACTGGGGAAACAATAGACATTTGGGGGGAGGAAGAGAGAGGTGACAAGTGGGGAGGGAGACAAATACAATTGGAGAGGGAGAGACAGAGGGTAAGGCACTGAGGTAGTAAGAGGCAAACCTCCCAAGAGTCTCTCTTTAGGACATACTAGGGCTTCCTCCCCTCCAAGTGTTCCTCTTTAAGACCCAAATCCCTCAGTCCCTCTTTCCCACCCTGGTGTCCCTGTGGTTAGGAGATCAGACTGTGTGGTGTGTATATAAGTGTATCACACTGCTCCATACCAATAAAACTCACATTAATGTCAGTAATTTCAGTATATGTGTTTATAAATTAGTTTGTGTAAATAAAATACTTCGGTTTTGTTGTAAATAATTTATTAAGTTTCACAGTGAGATGTCAATAGAACTTCATTAATCTCTTCCAATAACAAAGGTGCATGTAATTAAATTAACTCACACAAACATCTAGTACACAAAGGGTTAAATGTAGCTTGTGCTTCTTGTTTAGCTTTAATTTTGATTGTCTTCTCTGTTGTGGTGGCTATTTAACCCACTTGGATACTAGCTTCATCAACACATTTGTCTTTGCATCTATGGGTTACACATTTTGTGTATAGGCACATTTGTGTTGCGTGGGCAGAGCTATGATGCAGATGTAAGGAGAAAGCACAAATCCAGTCCTGCTGTGACAAAAAAAACAAAGAACTGTTGCTGTGCTCTGCACCTTATCATTACCTTTTTGTACAGTGGCAGAAATAGATGAGGAAGGTAATTTGAAAAGGATGTACAAGACTGGAGTGGTGGCAGTGGTAAAGGCTAAGCTGAACTGACCAAAAAGGAGTTGGCGAGGAACTCCTCTCTGGTAAGGTCATAGATCCCATGTTACTAAGGTATGGGCAGCTCTGTTCTACAGAATGCAATCTCTCTGTTGAAGTTCCCTTTTAGATTGTAATCTCTGTAGTGCAATTCATATGTAGATTAGGCATAATTTATGAATACCAAATATAATTCTCACCAACAACATAAAGCGGGCTGAGGTATAACTAGTGCAACTCCATTTGAATTATAGGGTCTATGGTATCATTAGAATAGCTTAATTAACTTGTGGAACTCCATTTGAATTATAAGGTCTATGGTATCATTAGAATAGCTCCATTTCAATGGTAAGCTCTGTGATATCATTAGAGTAGCTCCACTTCGATTGTAAGATCTGTGGTATCACTTTGTAGCTTCATTTCAATTGTAAGATCTGTAGTTTGTATTACTAGTATAACTCCATTTCCGTTGTAAGCTCTGTGGTATCACCTACCTTACGTCACAACATCAATGCCAATTAAAAACTTAACAAAAGGGGGTGGGCTGGAATGTTGGACCCGGAGTGATAGTAGAAATGAGCAACTGGATTGTACTTGCCCCCCAGGCCAAAAGTTACCAGCCCTCCTCTGGCGGCTGCAAGGTGACAGGACTGCGGCCATGAAATCTGAAAGAGTCAGTGGAGGCAGGTCGGGTCTAGACCCAGTAAAGTCAGATGCAGTGTGAAGAAGAGAACTGCACCTGAGCATCAGGTAGGCCGCCTGCACCTTAAGCACCGCAGAGAGAGAGAGAGAGAGAGAGCTGAGTCTGAGCCGGTGCAGAGACATAGAGTCAGCAGACGCGACAAGCGAGAGGAGGAAACAGGCAAAAGGGGAGATCAAGAGGGGGAGAAATGCAAAAGGGGGATCAAGAAGGGTAAAGAGATGTAAGAGGGGGAGAAAGACAAAAAGGGGATCAAGAAGGGTAAAGAGAGGTAAGAGGGGGAGAAAGGCAAAAGGGTGAATCAAGAGGGGTAAAGAGAGGTAAGAGGGAGAGAAAGACAAAAGAGGGATCAAGAGAGGCAAGAGGGGGCATCAAGAGTGGGTGAAAGAGGCAGAGAGGGGTTAAGAGGGAGAAAAAGATGCTGTCATTGAGTGACTAAAGAAATAAAGACACTTGACGAGTACAAATAAAATTTATTTAAACACAATAGTAACAGCAATGACAATACACTTTCACGAGACCAGGGAAGAACAGTGCACACGCTTTCTTCACCATTCACTAGGCAAGTGTGATATGACCCACCTCTGTACCCTAATGCTAGGGTAAACCCAGGAAAGAGGAGCGAGGAACTCCAGAACACTGGAGCAACACTGTATTGACTCAAACTCCACCACCTTCTCGAGGCCAGGTGTGAGGACAGTGCAAGACACTTCCTCAACCCTTCACTAGGCAGGTGTAGCTAGTATTCGGACGGCCCTTAGTAACCTTCACAAGACTAGATAGGAGGACAGTGCACTGCACTTCTTTGATCTTTCACCAGGCAGGTTAAGAATAGAGCAACTATAGCCTACCACTAGGATATACCAGAGGCAAGGTAAAATGGCACCTAGAATGCTAGGTGAGGCAACAACCCAACCGGATTTAGACCACATGAGGTCAGTGATACGGACTGACCGATAAGCACTGCTGCAGGGGTAGCGAGTGCTGTGATAACGGTAGGCCCAGGCAACAAGGATATTAATAGCCGGGGCTGGGTGTTACGGTTTTCTGACACTCAGACACTGGTATAGTAAAAAACACAGTTTTATTGAAAATAAAATGAATGAACAGTGCCCCTGGAGGCCAATAATGGTAACTGTGAGATACAGGCCCAAATGTGTCTAACAGAGTAATCAGCACAGATAAGCAATTGCACAGGGTTAAATGTGGAGAAAATGAACTTGTTTAGTAAATTGATTGACCAACGCCCAGAAATAGATATCAGTCTCTTGATGGTGAAGAGAAAGGTGTATTGTGTGACTGAACTAATCACTCTCAGATACCTTTGCAAATGAACGCCCAGCTAGACCAGCAAATGCCCAGGACCGAGCCTATACCACCTTAGTGGAATAATCTGGAGTAGAACCACTGCGAGAGTAGATGGACCAGAATCGGAATCGCTCTTAACCTTGTCACGGATATAACCCTGCGTATGCCAACGGGAAAAGAGCCGTACATACCCCTTGGGTGCCAGAGCGGACGAATCACTGCACAAGCGATAATGAGCCAACGGAATAGTGATACGGTAGCAACACAGTGAGCGTTTAAGTGACCTGGACCGGAACACCTCACCGGTGTCCAGCGGAGCACAACAGCAAGAGCAAGCGGAGGTACCAACGCCAGCCGGCGCGGTTGCGGTGCTAACGGCACCGGAAAGACTACAGCTCTGCTAGTGCTAATAGGTAGGCACGGTCAGGAAGGCACAGGCTCACTCATTGTTAACAGGCTCGAATGGAATACACTGGCTTGGCAAGTGAAAGAGAACAGGCACAGATATCGGAGGCAACCGGCACAGCAAGGGTTAATACTGGTTTTACAAGGGTACTTATCTCAGCAGTGCTATAGAGCAGGCTCAGGCAACGGTCCAGTAACCAAGAGAGGATTAGTCAGAGCAACACAAACACAGTTCAGAATGTCGCCAGCCGGCGACCAGGAACACAGGAACAAACACAACACTGGATCCCAACCGGAACCGGAGCAGTACTCGGAGCTTGAACGTCAGCCAGAGCCGGGTCAATCATGAAGCAGGAACGTCAGCCAGAGCCGGGTCAATCACGGAGCAGGAACGTCAGCCAGAGCCGGGTCAATCACGGAGCAGGAACGTCAGCCAGAGCCGGGTCAATCACGAAGCAGGAACGTCAGCCAGAGCCGGGTCAATCACGGAGCAGGAACGTCAGCCAGAGCCGGGTCAATCACGGAGCAGGAACGTCAGCCAGAGCCGGGTCAATCACGGAGCAGGAACAATGGGATGGTCAGACTAGCCGAGTTGGTAAACCGGAGAGCAGAAACACAGCAACAAGGCGCAGGCTCAGGAACACCACGAAAGGGCAACTGACAAGTGCCCAAAACCCAGTATATAAAGGAACATTCTGGGTGGGCCAATCAGCTTCCTCCAATGCACAGGTAACCCAGCAAAGATTGACAGGGAAGCACGGGAACCGTGATACTGGGTAGCCGAGGCTAGTAGTAAACAAGCCAGAACGCAACAGAAGCAGAGTAGTCAAATGAAGCCAGTAGTCAGAGCCGGATGGGGTAGACAGATGAAGCCAGGAGTCAGAGCCGGATCAGGTAGTCAGACGAAGCCAGGAGTCAGAACCGGATCGGTATCACGGTCCCCGTGATTCCCTGTCAATCTTGCTTGGTGTTACCTGTGCATTGGAGGAGGCTGATAGGCCCGCCCAGGATGTGCCTTTTGTATACTGGTGTCACGGCATCTGTCAGATGCCCTTTCGTGGTGTTCCTGATCCTGCGCCTTGTTGCTGTGTTCCTGCGTTCCTGTGTACCGACCCGGCTCGTCCGACTATTCTGCGATCCTGCTTGTGATTGATCCGGTTCCAGCTGACGTTCCTGCTTCGTGATTGACCCGGCTCTGTCTGACTACTCTGCTCCGTGATTGACCCGGTTCTGGCTGACGATGCTGCTCCGTGATTGACCTGGCTCTGGCTGACGTTCCTTCTTCGTGTATTGATCCGGTTCCGGCTGACCTTCCTGCTCAGTGATCTGATCCTGTGTTCCAGTGTGATGCCGGTCGCCTTCCGGCGACATTCTGAACTGTGTTTGTGTCGCTATGACTAATCATCTCTCTATTACCGAGCTGTTGCCTTTTGTTGCACAGAGTCTATCCTCATAGCGCTGCTGAGCTGTAGCCGCCTATACCGAACCTGCATTAACCCTTGCTGTGCTTGTAGCCGCCGTCTATTAAGCCTATCCTCATACACTTGCCAAGCCTGTGGGTTTCCGTTCGAGCCATTAACACTTCCTGAGCCTGTGCTGTTAAGACCTAGCCTATCCATTCACACTAGCAGAGCAGTTGTCCGTTCCGGTGCTCGGGCAGCACCGTGGTGGTGCCGGTTGGCGTTGGTTCCTCCAGTTTGTTCTTGCAGTGTGTGTTCTGTATGAGACCGGAAGGGTGTCCCAGCTTTGGTCTGCAAGTGCTCAAATGTGTTACGCTATCCACCGCACTACTAGTGCTCTGGCTCGTTAACTGCTTGTGCAGTGTTGCTCCGTTGCGGCACCCAAGGGGTGTTTAGGGCTCTGGTCCCGCTGGCACACGCAGGGTTACTTCCGAGTGAGCGTTAAGGGTCGAATCAGGTTCTGGTCCCATTAGCTCTGACAGTAGCTTTCCTCCTGTATCCCACTAAGGTGGTATTGTCTCAGCTCTGGTCGATCTTGCTGGTCTGTTGGGGCGTTCCATTGCACAGCTTTTGAGAGTGATTCAGTTCAGTCACACAATACACCTTCACCATCGAGAGACTGATATTACCTCCTGGGCGTTGGCTAATCAGTTTTACTGAGATTGTTCAGTTTCTCTACATTAACCCCTGTATGTCACTTTCCTGATCTGTATATTTCATTATACATACTTGGGCCTGTATATTGTCATTACCATTTATACCTGTCCTGCCCCCCAAGGGCACTGTTCTTTAATCATTATTTCAATAAAACTGTGTTTTTACTTTTTACCGTTGTCTGAGTATCAAAAAAAGTAACAGTACGAAAGGGCCATGACCTCAGACGGTAAAGGTGACGTTAATACACAGAACCTCCACTGGAGGATGGATGTTCACGAGCAACGCCTGGACCAGTTGGCACTGGCCATGCAAACCTTACTAGAACGTACGGTACACCTTGATAAACCTAACCAAAATCCGGTGGTCCCCCCAGTTCTGACACCGGATAATGCTAATGGGCAAATAATGGCTCCCTCCAGAAGTTTAATGGCGGCGGCGCCATTACCGTTAAGATATAATGGCAAACCCATTCTGTGCAGGGGGTTTATTAACCAATTAGAGATATTCTTAGAACTGACACCTCATGCCTTCCCAAACGACCGTAGCAAGGTGGGGTTCATGATATCTCTATTAACTGGTAAAGCCCTGGCATGGGCTAATCCTTTATGGGAGAAGGCTAAACCATGTACTCTGAGCTTTCATGAGTTTGTCACAAAGTTTCGGAGAGTATTCGAGCTACCTGGGAGAGCTACCTCTGCTGCGAAAAAATTGATGGAAATACAGATGGGCGATCGTACTGTGGGCGATTAAACGATAGAATTTCGGATACTGGCAGCAGAGGTAGGGTGGAATAATGAGTCACTGGTGGCAGCCTTTGCCCAAGGGTTATCAGACCCTATTAAGGATGAGATTGTGGCCAGAGAAGTCCCTACTGATTTGGATGAGTACATGGATTACGTAATGCTCATTGATACCCACATGCGCAAAAGGCGCCTGGCACAGAGGGCAAGAGCCAGAACCTATGGGCACAATAGTTCTTTAAACCCACCCTCGCCTCCCAATCCTCCTGACCGGGTACCTGAACCGGATGAGCCTATGCAAATCGGGTTCACTAGACTTTCTAAGGAGGAGCGGGCACACCGCAAAAAACAGGGGCTATGTCTATATTGTGGTAAAAATGGGCACTTACTACGTACATGTCCGGTACGGCCAGGAAACGCACGCACCAAGGGTACCTTGGGGGACAGGCCCTAGGTGGTGTACAATCGTCCCCAGATCCCTGTTCCAAGAAACCCACCATCCCGGTGAGTTTTCTCCTAGGTGACCAAGCTGTGGAGGTACTAGCTCTAGTACAGTGATTCTCAACCAGGGTGCCGTGGCACTTTAGTGTGCCACAAACATCAAGTTAGGGTGCCCCATGTTTCTATGAAGACTGACAAGAATGGACTTTTAAATAAAGATTTATAGAAATTGTTATGCACGATATATGTAGTTTTGTTATTATGATTTTAAAACCTAATAATAACTGTATATTTATGTATTGTGCCCTTCTTATGCCCTTGATAAAGTACATTAAATATGTTAGGGGTGCCCAGAATGTTGTAGATTATGTGTTAGGAGTGCCCCGAACAAACAAAGATTGAGAACCACTGCTCTAGTAGATTCTGGCGGAGCAGGCTATTTCATGGACCGGGCTTTTGCTGAGACACACAATATTCTTCTGTCTAAAAGAGCTACTCCGCTAGCCATTGAAGCTATTGATGGCAGACCTCTTGAACCAGCCCTCATCACTATGGAAACTACCCTCATTACTATGTCTATTGGGGTTCTCCACAAGGAGGAGGTACGTTTCCAGATTATACACTCACCCCATCACGCGGTCATTCTTGGGTTCCCCTGGTTATTTTTGCACAATCCCCAGATTGACTGGCAAAGATGTGAGGTTAAGTCTTGGTCTGAGTACTGCGCTGGTCATTGCCTGTCTCATCCAGTCAGGATCATGTGTACCTCTCCCTCTGTGCCAGCTGAATACAGCGAGTTCAGTGACGTATTCAGTAAAGGAGAGGCTAGCACATTGCCGCAACATAGGCCGTGTGATTGCGCTATTGATTTGCCCCCGGGGGTGGTGCCACCGAGGGGTAGGACATACCCATTGTCCTGTGAGGAGAATAAGGCCATGGAGGAGTACATTGAGGATGCCCTCTAACGGGGAATCATTCGCAAATCATCCTCTCCGGCAGGTGCAGGGTTTTTTTTTTGTGAAAAAGAAAAGTGGCGAATTACGACCATGTATTGATTACCGTGGACTTAATAAGCTCATGTCCAAGAATGCGTACCCCATTCCACTCATTACGGAGTTATTTGACAGGTTGAAAGGCTCCTCTATATTTACGAAACTCGATTTACGTGCCACCTACAACCTGATTAGGATCAGGGCCGGAGATGAGTGGAAGACGGCATTCAATACTAGGTCTGGCCACTATGAATACTTAGTGATGCCATTTGGCTTATGTAACACACCTGCCGTATTTCAAGAGTTCATCAATGATATCCTCCGCGAAATGTTAGTCTTGGGTAGTCGTATACCTTGACGATATATTGATTCACTCTGCTAATATAACCCAGCACATACAGGATGTCTCAGAGGTGTTGCTTCGGTTACGCAAGAACAAATTGTTCTGTAAATTAGAAAAATATGAATTTCATTGTTCTAAGGTACCCTTTTTTGGTTTTGTAATATCTAAGGATGGAATTGCCATGGACCAAGAAAAGTTGGCAGCAGTCCTACAATGGCCACGACCCAAAGGGTTAAAAGCTATGCAACGATTCTTGGGCTTTGCCAACTATTACAGAAAATTTATTCAGAACTTTTCCACTATTGTAAAACCTCTCTCTGACCTCACGCACAAGGGCGCTAATCCCTCTCAATGGTCTGAGGCAGCTGAAAAGGCCTTTGAAACTCTCAAATCTGCATTCGCCTCTGCTCCTATACTGTCCCACCCTAATCCCTCCCTGCCGTTCACGTTAGAGGTCTATGCCTCTGAGGTTGGGGTAGGGGCAGTTCTCTCCCAACTCCCCAAGGAGGGTGGCAACCTGAGACCATGTGGGTTCTTTTCCAAGAAACTATCTAGTGCCCAAGCCACTGCGAAATTGGTGATAGGGAATTGTTGGCTATCATCCTGGCATTAAAGGAATGGCGACATCTTTTGGAGGGCACTAGAACCCCGGTACTAATTCTTACGGACCATAAAAACTTGATTTACCTTTCAGAGGCTAAAAGGCTGTCATCTCGCCAGGCTAGGTGGGCCCTGTTCCTGTCAAGATTCAATTTCATAGTGTCCTACTTGCCTGGGTCTAAGAACGTTAGGGCAGATGCTCTATCTAGACAGTTTTGTACGGACATTGAGAGGGATGAATCCCCGGTTCCTATAATTCAGCCAGATAGGATTCTGGCTACGATTTGCACCAGTATCACTTCACCACTGGGGGAACAAATCTTGGCATCTCAAGCTCGCGCACCTCCTGAAACCCCAGTTGGCAAGTGCTTTGTGGATGAGCCTTTCCGCACCCGTTTACTTGAGACCTATCACTCATCTAAGGCAGCTGGGCATATTGGGAGGGACCAGCTGGCATGGTCATTATCACGAACATTTTGGTGGCCCTCTCTGAAAGCTGACTGTTCTGCATTTACTGCTGCCTGTGCACGTGCTAAGACTCCCAGACATCTCCCAGTGGGGCTGCTCCAACCAGTGCCTAATGGCAAACGTCCTTGGTCCCACATATCTATTGATTTTTTGGGAGAGTTGCCAGTATCTAAGGGCTATACGTTTTTCACGGTCGTCCAATACAGGTTACTGGTACAATGGGAGGCGATCCACCCCTTTAAGTAGGCAGGAACATTCATCAAAATGTATGCAGGGGGTGGAGCCTCCCCTCCCTCTTAAGCTGCCTTCAGCCAGAACCAGCCAGATTGATTTGTTCCTGCGTGCTGTGCACACCAGGTGGAGAACATCTCTCAATCAACTTTAGTTTTTTTTATTGTTTTCTTCAAATATGGAATACCGCCATTAGGCGGGTGACCATGGCTGACAATTGCCCTCCCCAAAGTGGCTAGTGCAGCTTCCAGGGATTTTCTGGTGGACCTTATGCCCTGAAGAGGGAACAACTTGAGTCAAGTAGCTTCCCTGCTGGGGAATTTTCCTCTGGTTAATTCCCTTTTAACATGGTTACCTGAAGACAGAAGTCCTGCAGAAAGGTGAGCCACCCTTTGAGTGCTGAAGGTCCACTTGTCCCACAGTGTCCCTTCTTTGGGCTTGTATTTGGGAGTTCTCATTATGCACTCCAGCACTCATAGGGTGTTTTTCTTCATATTGCCTGTATTTATGCAATGTCTGTGTGTATTCCCTGGGTTTTGGAGCAGTTTATGGGGGTTTTAACCTTTTCCCTGCTATTTCTCTCATTGGGATATTGTTTTATCATGTTTTACATGTGTTTTGTGTGTGTTTGGTAACTTTTTTCTATCAGGGTAAATTTATTAAAAGTTAATGTTCCGCGCCTTTAAGCACGCTTTTCCCGCATAGACGCCATTGCTCCTTTACTCTCTATGGGTTTACACAGTGTGGGACGTATCTCTGGAACCGCTCGTCACAGCGACTTCAGACTGGGCTCATTTTGTTGGTCTTCCCTTGCTTTATCATCCGGTTGCATGATTCGGTGTGTTGGGGGTCTGGGGGGGCTTCGGGCACTGTTTTGGGGTACTTCTGAGCGCTGGTTTCGCGCCCGTTTTCTGATTGGCTACCGTCGCGGCAGCCATTTTGTGAGTTATTCTCAGCGAGTATACTACGCAGGGACCGAGCCTTCTCTCTCTCCTCCGCAGATTAACCCTTCACTTGCCAGATAAGTTTAATTTTAGACATTTCTGGGGTGAATTTTTAATCTTTCACACTTCAATTGGGTGATTCTTGTCAGTGGAGTATATCTGATGCTGTGAGCATGTCTACTCCACTGGAGTCAGGGGCTAGACCCAAGACTAAGGAGGCTGGGGTGTCGGTTTCCCCCATTGCGTTTTGCTCCTCTTGTCGCTCTGGGCTGCCTAGAGAATTTTCTGGTCATTTATGCCCAAAATGTGCAGAAAGCCATGACAGCAACCCTGGGCTTTCCAGTCACGCCATTGAGCCAACTTGGGTGAAAGAGTTCAAGGCTGCCACTAGGGATCTCAGATCCACTCTTCCCCTCTCAGGTTCAGGGGGCTCTTCAGGTTTGGCAGACCCCCTCCACAATCAGGACCCCCCTGTCCAAGCCACAGGGGGCTCCTGATATGTCTGATTCTTCTGAAGAAGAACTTTTACAGGATTCTGATGCTGAGGAAGGCACTGTTATTGAATCTACCAGGTCTGTTGGTGACCCTTTTGAATGTGACCCTGAACTCTCTGCAGAGGGTTTGATCAGAGCTGTGCTAACCACGCTCAACCTTCCTTTGACTCAGGAATCTACTCATGATCCAACTGACGTTTTTCAAAAACCGTCTAAAGCTGTTATATGTTTTCCTACTAATCCTACTCTTGCTCGTTTAGTCTCTGATGCGTGGAGGAATCCTGATAAATCCTCTTCTGTGTCCAAAAAGTTTGCTAAACTTTACCCTTTTCTGGAGGCTGAACTGGCTAAATGGGTTCATCCTCCTAAAGTGGATGCTCCAGTTTGTAGGTTATCTAAATCTACTGCCTTAGCTGTATCTGATGCTTCTGCCCTGCAGGATTGGACGGACAAAAAGTTAGAAACTTGTCTTAAATCTATTTTTGCCTCTATTGGCACTGCCATGCGTCCAACCTTTGCAGTGGCGTGGGTTAACTGGGCTATTGCGGCCTGGATTGAACAGCTTACTGAGGCGGTTCGCCAGGATGCGCCAGTGTCTGAGCAGCTACAGCATCTTGCTAATACATCAGAAGCTCAAAATTATGTTTCTCTCGCTGCTTTTGATGCTGTGCGCATGATGGCGAGGGCCTCCACTTCCTCTGTGGTGGCTAGACGTGCTCTTTGGCTGAAAATTTGGTCTGCTGACACCGCTTCTAAGAAAGCCTTGCTTTCATTACCCTTCCAAGGGACCTCACTGTTTGAATCTGAACTTAAGGAGATGATTAGTGAGGCTACTGGTGGTAAAAGTACTCTTCTACCATCAGTCTTCAAAAAGAAGTTTCCAGCCAAACGCAATCGGTCCTTTCGTTCCTTCCAAACTGAGACACGCTCTGCGTCCCAGGCGGGTCCGTCCTCTGCGTGCTCCTCCTCCAAGCCCAAACAGTCCTGGAAGCCCAAAGTTGCCCCCAAGGCCAAGACCTCCAAGACTGCTTTGGCATGACTCACCCAACCCGGGTCTGCATCCGGCTGTAGGTGGACGTCTCCACATCTTTCGCCGGATTTGGGCGGAGTCAGTGACGGACCCTTGGGTTATTCAGGTGGTATCAGAGGGATACAGGATCCCTTTCTCTTCCCTTCCTCCTTTTCGATTCCATTTTACTCGTCCTTCTCAGGAGCCTACAAAAAGACGTCTGTTCGTGGTGACCAAAAAGGACGGGGGCGCCCGTCCTATTTTGGACCTCAAGGATCTCAATTCCTTTGTTGTGAGTTCCCACTATCATCAAGAATCACCGCGTACTGTGATAGCAGCAATGTCTCCAGGGGAGTTCCTTGCCTCCCTGGACCTTCAGGATGCATATCTTCACATCCCTATTCATCCAGAGAGCAGACGGTATCTCAGGTTTGCCTGTCACAAAGGCCACTTTCAGTTTTCAGCTCTTCCCTTTGGACTGACTTCAGCTCCTCAGGTTTTTCAGAGAATATTGGGAGCTTTGATAGCTGTGCTTCATCGAGATGGTGTCAGGGTGACTCCCTACATGGACGATCTGCTCCTGAAAGCTTCATCTGCGGAGATCCTTCACCAGCAGGTTCAGTTGTGCATCCAGACACTCAATCGCCACAGCTGGATTGTGAATCTGGACAAGTCAGACTTGGTCCCATCTCAACAGATCCTCTTCTTGGGTCTCCTGTTCGACACTCAGCAGTGCATGGTGTTTTTACCGGAGGAAGTGGCTCATCAGATTGCTCTCCGTGTATCCAAGATCCTGGAGCTCGAAAGGGTTCCAGTGCCGAAGTTGACTTCTCTGGTGGTGAAATTCATTTCCACAATAGAGGCAGTGCCATTTGCTATGGCACACACCAGGGAACTTCAGAGGTTTGTGATTCAGACGTGCAGGAATCATCCAGATCATCAGCATCTGTCAGTCTCTCTGCCTCCTCATGTCGAGCTGAGCTTGGAATGGTGGTTGGACCTGTCTCATCTCCTGAAAGGGAGGTCCTTTCGGGTTCCCTATTGGACCACAGTCACGACGGATGCCAGCCTCCGGGGATGGGGGGCAGTGTTGGGTCGTTTCAGTGCTCAGGGGAAATGGGGACTGGAAGAATCTCTCCTCTCCATCAGTGTTCTGGAACTTCGTGCCATCGTTCTTGCCCTGAGACACTGGGAATCTTAGCTGGAGGGTTGTCCAGTCAGAGTGGAGTCCGACAATGCCACCGCAGTGGCCTACATCAACAGACAAGGCGGCACAAGAAGTCTCACCGCTTGGTTAGAGGTCAAGGCCATCTTATCTTGGGCGGAAGCTCATGTTCCCGTCATTTCAGCAGTACACATTCCAGGCGTAGACAACGTCATGGCAGACTTTCTCAGTCGTCATACAGTCGACAGAGGGGAGTGGGCACTTCATCCAGAGGTGTTTCACCTTCTAACCCAGATGTGGGGGGTACCTGTAGTGGATCTGATGGCTACCAGACACAACAGGAAGGTGCCAGTGTTTTGCTCTCGGTGGAGGGACCCTCTTGCTCTAGCAGTGGACGCTTTGTCAATCCCTTGGGAGTTCCCCCTAGCATACATCTTCCCTCCTCTCCCTCTGTTGATCAGAGTCATCCAGAAGCTGAAGATGGAGCGTTGTCCTGTCATCCTAATCACCCCGAATTGGCCTCGTCAGTCCTGGTATCCGGAACTGCTAGCCATGTCAGTGGCAGATCCCTTTCCGCTTACTGCCCGTCCAGATCTACTTCTTCAAGGATATCTGTGGAAGGAGAATGTTCAGCATCTCCATTTGACGGCTTGGAGGTTGAATCCTCAATTTTGAAGAAGAAAGGGTTTTCCTCTTCAGTGGTGTCTACGATGCTTAGAGCTCGCAAGCCTGTGTCTTCCAAGATCTATCATCGCATATGGTCAACTTTTGTTGCATGGTGTGCTGATAAGGATCTATCACTTGATTTCCATCTTCCCACGGTCCTGGCCTTTTTGCAGGATGGGGTTGAAAAGGGACAGCCTGAGTTCTCTCAAAGTTCAGACTTCTGCTCTGTCTGTATTTTTCCAGGAACGCATTGCTATTCTTCCTGATAAAGTTTTCTTCCAAGGTGTTGCTCATGTTCGGCCTGCCTTCAAGAGTCCAGCTCCCCAGTGGGACCTCAATTTGGTGCTGGGGGTTCTCCAGAGACCCCCGTTTGAATCCTTGGCTTCTATTCCTTTACGTCTCTTGACCTGGAAAATGGCCTTTCTCTTGGCTATTGTCTCAGTTCGCCGGGTAGCAGAGTTACAAGCTCTGTCTGAGGGGCCTAGGGCAGGGAGACCGGCATCCAAGGTGACTATTGCATCTTGGATAAAATCTACCATTCGTGAAGCCTACAAGCTGCGGAATAAGCACGTTCCCTTCAGGGTTACTGCTCATTCCACCAGATCAATTGGGGCCTCCTGGGCCTATAAGAATCAGGCGTCTGCTGATCAACTGTGCCGGGTGGCCACTTGGTCCTCTGTACACACATTCTCGAAGCACTATCGTGTAGATGTACTGGCCTCGGCTGATGCCAGCTTTGGGAGGAAGGTCCTGGAGGCAGTCTTGCCTGTTTAGGATCTTCTACTTCTGTGGTTCTTAGTGCTTCTTTGCTGTTGAGCCCTGTTGGCTCTAGTTCAGTGTGCTGTGATAGTTCGGGGGTTCATTTTTCCCCTGGTTGGTGTCCGTTGACACTTCTGTTTTTGGGCTGTATGATTAATTGATTCATAGCAGTTCTGGTGACTTTTGGACCTTGCGCTTGGTCCTTGCCTTACTTCCCGCCTCTGGGAACGCTCAATGTTTGTACATCCCATTGTACCAGTAACCTGTATTGGACGACAGTGAAAATAGGATTTTAGTCTTACCTGTTAAATCCTTTTCACTTAGTCCATACAGGTTACTGGTCTCCCACCCTGTCAAGGGACCATGCTTGGCTCTCCTGTGGCATTCAGTGGGAGACCTTCGGGGCATGCTCACAGGAGTCTTCCTTTTCCTTCTTACCTCTGGTCAGTTTTAGTGTCTCAAATCAATCTGGCTGGTTCTGGCTGAAGCATTAGAACACAGCCATCCAAATAGAAAAAGCTTTGGTTTTATTTCATCATATAAAAGCACATGGAGGACCAAAATTGGATCGAAAAAATTCCTAAGAACATACAAAACGCCTAACGCGTTTCGTAAACTTAAAGTTTACTTAATCATAGGCTTAATCTCACAATAAAACACACAACCCCTAAATACCCTACATTAGTTCAAACCAACCAATAGGGCAATAAGAGGGAGTGGAAAGATGATAAAAAAATATCCACCCCATTAACTCTATCTAATCCAACCTCAACCCAAGATTACAACACATCTCTATGGTTAGTTAAGGGTGAGTGTTACATAATACATTATTTTTCACATTGGTCAGAAGAGTATGCCTTCTTGGTTACAAACAGTGGGCATGTATAAATGTGGGGCAAGGAAGTGTGTTTCATGTTTGTATGTTAAAACTGGCAAGGAATTTGAAAGTACGGTTTCAAAGAAAAATTTTTTTATTAAGCAATATATAAATTTTCGTACTGTATGTGTGGTTTACTTGATCACCTGTATGGCTTGTGGTCATCAATATGTGGGAAGGACCACGCGGGCATTAAAAGATCGCATGCGTGAACATATTCTCCATATAAGAAATGGTGATCTGAGTAAGCCAGTTGCTAGGCATTTTCAAATTTGTAATCAAGGAGATTTGAATAAATTCTGTTTCCAGGGCATTGAGAGAGTTGTTTTGCCTGAGCGGGGTGGAGACATTAGGATACTACTTGACAGATGTGAGGTCAAGTGGATCCTTTTACTTAAGACCCGCTCTCCTGAGGGCATTAATTCGGAGCATGATGTTGCATTATTTGTGCACCGGCATAGATGAGTTAACAATATATGTTTCGGATTAGCATTTTTTGCTGTTAGTTCTTATATTCGCTTTTCTGCCGATGCACTGTATATCTGCACTTCATTCTCCGAATTTAATCTTTGTTAATATTGTATGTCTCAATATTTTGTTTTATTGAATTTTTTGTAATGAATATATGTGTATTATGTAACACTCACCCTTAACTAACCATAGAGATGTGTTGTAATCTTGGGTTGAGGTTGGATTAGATAGAGTTAATGGGGTGGATATTTTTTTATCATCTTTCCACTCCCTCTTATTGCCCTATTGGTTGGTTTGAACTAATGTAGGGTATTTAGGGGTTGTGTGTTTTATTGTGAGATTAAGCCTATGATTAAGTAAACTTTAAGTTTACGAAACGCGTTAGGCGTTTTGTATGTTCTTAGGAATTTTTTCGATCCAATTTTGGTCCTCCATGTGCTTTTATATGATGAAATAAAACCAAAGCTTTTTCTATTTGGATGGCTGTGTTCTAATGCTTTAGGTGGTTACCGTGAGCACCTCCACCTGTGTTCTCTCGTCTGTGAAAATCTTTGCTGAAGATTGTGGAGGTTGCACCGGTTCCACCGATATTCTAGTTACGGGTGAGTTTGAGTCCTTTCAAATATACATATCACTATTGAATACTGTTGAAGGTGATGTATAGATTTTGAGATAAAAGAAGCAACTGCTGATTAATGTTTTTGTGGTTCTGGCTGAAGGCAGCTTAAGAGGGAGGGGAGGCTCCACCCCCTGCATACATTTTGATGAATGTGCCTGCCTACTTAAAGGGGCGGATCGCCTCCCATTGTACCAGTAACCTGTATGGACTAAGTGAAAAGGATTTAACAGGTAAGACTAAAATCCTATTATCTTGATGGTGGTAGATAGGTTCTCTAAGATGGCTCATTTCGTGCCCCTCTCTGGCCTTCCTTCGGCCCAGGAATTGGCAGTAGTTTTTGCCAGAGGAGTGTTTCACTTGCACGGGGTTCCCAGAGTGATAGTGTCGGACTGAGGGAGTCAATTCGCGTCGAGATTTTGGATGGCACTCTGTGGCCAGATGGGCATTCAATTGTCATTTTCCTCCGCCTACCATCCCCAGACCAATGGGGCCGCTGAGCGTGCCAATCAAGGACTGAAGCAGTTTTTACGTTGCTTTGTGACTGATCATCATGATAATTGGGCCGGCCTGTTGCCGTGGGCGGAGTTTGCCAGGAACTGTGCAGTTAATTCATCGTCTGGGAGCTCTCCATTTCTCGTGAATTATGGGTTCCAGCCATGTCTGCTCCCAGACTCGTTCCAGTCATAACAGATTCCGGCTCTGGATGAGCATATGGAGCAGCTCCGCTCCACTTGGGCACAGGTGCAGAGGTACCTCAGCCAGTCCTTCCAGAGACATCAGCGGCATGCCAATCGCAGACGGCTGCCAGCAGTATCCTTCCAGGGTGGGGACAGGGTATGGCTTTCCTCCAGGAACCTCAATCTGCAAGTGCCTTCCAACAAATTGGCCCCCCGATTCATTGGTCCGTTCAAAATTATCCGCAAGGTTAACCCCGTGGCTTATGCACTGGAGCTTCCGAATTCTATGCGCATTCACAATGTGTTTCATGTATCGCTATTGAAGCCCTTGGTTTGCAACCGCTATACTACCACTCCGGTGGTTCCTGGGCCGGTGGATGTTCAAGGCCAAGAGGAATACGAAGTACAGAGTATTATTGACTCCAGGAGATTTAGATGCAAGTTACAATATTTGGTCCACTGGAAAGGCTACGGGCCTCAGGAGCGCTCCTGGGTCGACCACAGGGATCTCCGTGCTTCACGGCTATTGCGCAACTTTCACTCTAAATATCCTCAGAAACCGAGACCCTCGGCCAGGGGAGGGGGTCTTTGAGAGGGGGGTACTATCACGGTCCCCGTGATTCCCTGTCAATCTAGCTTGGTGTTACCTGTGCATTGGAGGAGGCTGATTGGCCCGCCCAGGATGTGCCTTTATATACTGGGGTCACGGCATCTGTCAGATGCCCTTTTGTGATGTTCCTGAGCCTGCACCTTGTTGCTGCGTTCCTGTGTACTGACCCGGCTCGTCTGACTATTCTGCTGATCCTGCTCGTGATGGATCCGGTTCCGGCTGACGTTCCTGCTCCGTGATTGACCCGGTTCTGGCTGACGATCCTGCTCCGTGATTGACCCGGCTCTGGCTGACGTTCCTGCTTCGTGTATTGATCCGGTTCTGGCTGACGTTCCTGCTCAGTGATCTGATCCTGTGTTCCAGTGTGATGCCGGTCGCCTTCCGGTGACATTCTAAACTGTGTTTATGTCGCTCTGACTAATCATCTCTCTATTACCGAGCTGTTGCCTTTTGTTGCACAGAGTCTATCCTCATAGCGCTGCTGAGCTGTAGCCTCCTATACCGAACCTGCGTTAACCCTTGCTGTGCTTGTAGCCTCCGTCTATTGAGCCTATCCTCGTACACTTGCCAAGCCTGTGGGTTTCCGTTCGAGCCATTAACACTTCCTGAGCCTGTGCTGTTAAGACCTAGCCTATCCATTCACACTAGCAGAGCAGTTGTCCGTTCCGGTGCTCGGGCAGCACCGTGGTGGCGCCGGTTGGTGTTGGTTCCTCCAGTTTGCTCTTGCAGTGTGTGTTCTGTACGAGACCGGAAGGGTGTCCCGGCTTTGGTCTCCAAGTACTCAAATGTGTTACGCTATCCACTGCACTACTAGTGCTCTGGCTCGTTAACTGCTTGTGCAGTGTTGCTCCGTTGCGGCACCCAAGTGGTGTTTAGGGCTCTGGTCCCGTTGGCACACTCAGGGTTACTTCCTAGTGAGTGTTAAGGGCGAATCAGGTTCTGGCCCCATTAGCTCTGGCAGTAGCTTTCCTCCTGTGTCCCACTAAGGTGGTATTGTCTCAGCTCTGGTCGATCTTGCTGGTCTGTTGGGGCGTTCCATTGCACAGCTTTTGAGAGTGATTCAGTTCAGTCACACAATACACCTTCACCATCGAGAGACTGATATTACCTCCTGGGCGTTGGCTAATCAATTTTACTGAGACTGTTCAGTTTCTGTACATTAACCCCTGTATGTCACTTTCCTGATCTGTATATTTCATTATACATACTTGGGCCTGTATATTGTCATTACCATTTATACCTGTCCTGGACCCCAGGGGCGCTGTTCTTTAATCATTATTTCAATAAAACTGTGTTTTTACTTTTTACCGTTGTCTGAGTGTCAGAAAACCGTAACAGTCTTGTAGTCAGATGAAGCAGGAGTAATACACAGGAGCTAGCAAATAGACCAACACAGCACTAGGCTCAGGTACACCACGAAAGGGCACTGGTAACTGGAAATGCTGAGGCCTTTAAGACCTAGTAGGTGGGTGGAGAGATGACATCACTAAAACCAGTGACTTATAAGAACAGCGACTTGCAAAGAGCGACAGCCAGAAAGTAACAAGGTCGCTGTTACAGCAAATAAACACTGGAGGCAATCATGGGCACCTTGATAGAACCCCCCACTCAATGATCTCCCCCCTGTGGAGGAGACCATACCTTATTGGGAAATTTCATATGAAATCTGCTCAGCAATCTAGGAACGTGAATATCACACTGATTCACCCAGGAACACTCCTCTGGGCCATAACCTTTCCAATGGATAAAATATTGGATGCGCCCCTGGACCTTGCAGTAGTTCAGAATGCTTTGAATCTCATACTCATCCTGATTTTGAATGAGCACTGGACCAGGTACTACAGGAGCGGAGGAGTAGTGGTTACAGACCAACGGCTTCAGGAGTGAGACATGAAAAACGTTGTGAATGTGCATGTTCCTAGGAAGGTCTAAAGCATAAGACACAGGGTTTATTCTGTGAAACACCCGGAAAGGTCCTATGAAATGTGGAGCCATCTTATGACAGGGTACTTGAATGTGCAGATTTTTGGAGGCCAACCAGACTCTATCCCCCACCTGAAAGACAGGAGCAGTACTCCTCCTGCGATCTGCATGTTTCTGATAGCGCTCTGAGGACATGCGTAAGGCACTCTGAACCTGTGCCCATGTGGAGCGGAGCTGCCGAATATGCTCATCCAGAGCCAGAATATCCTGTGCTTGAAATGAATCTGGGAGCAGAGATAGTTGGAACCCATAGTTAATCAGGAAAGGAGAGCTCCTGGGCGAGGAGTTTATGGCACAATTCCTGGCAAACTCAGCCCACGGCAACAAGGTCAGCCGAATTATCATGATGGTCAGAAGTGAAGCAGCGCAGGAATTGTTCCAACCCCTGATTGGCTCTTTCCACAGCACCATTATTCTGGGGGTGGTAGGCAGAAGAGAATAGCAGTTTGATGCCCATCTGGTCACAAAAGGCCCTCCAAAATCTCGAAACAAACTGACTTACACGATCAGAAACCACAACCCGGGGTACTCCATGGAGCCTGAATACCTCCCTGGCAAATTCCATAGCCAGTTCCTTAGAGGAGGGTAGTCCCTGAAATGTGCAATTTTGGAAAATCTATCCACTATCATTAGTATGACCGCACCAGTCCGCCTTTGGCATCCTGGATCGCATGTGTTGAAAGATTTTGCACAATGGAGAGACTGCATGCTTACAGTACCCATAATTTATTGGTCTACAGGGAGATGTGGTCTCACTGGGAGCAGTGCAGTTTGAGATGGGATGGTCGGGTGTCTAGGGATCTGGAGATGGGTGGTGGGCCCCCTACATACTAGCCGTTGTTGCGTCTTAGCGGATTCCGCTTTCTAGACTACTTTAAGCTCTCGTCAGTTTGCCTTGAACTTATACATTGTTCACCCCTGACATGGGCTCTCTGTGACAGTTAGTTGCTCTGATGGAACTACCCAACCCCCTTCCGTCTCCTTTTCCCTTTTCTTTCTGTTCCCTTTCATCCCTTTCTTCTTTGTCTTTCTTTTCTGCTATAGCTATATTTTTTTGTTTCTTTTTCTTAATTCTTATATGTACTTCCTGAGTATTCTGCTTGAACTGTATGGCCCTTCTTCGACTCCATCATTCATAAGTAATTTTTTATACTTTTATATGTTTAAGCAGTTCGAAAATCATTCTCTAGATAGTCCTGGTTCAGATTTAAGCTTACTCCCAGGCCTTCCGCCTTTTTGTCTGTGCCAGTTTATGTATAGTAAGGCCTCCTTATAAGTCACTCCAGGCTCCTCTGGATATTGTTTTTGTTTTATTTTTTTTTATGTTTTGTTATTGAACTACACAAATGCACCTTATGATGTACTCTGTTTTGTCATGCATTTCTTGCATTGTTTGTATTGCCTTCATTTATTGCAATAAAAATTAAAAAAAAAAAAAAAATCATTAGTATGACCGTACAGCCCTTGGATCTAGGCAGTTCCACCATAAAATCTATGGAAATGTGTGACCATGGGCGCTCTCGCCATTCGGAACTGTCTGGAGCAACCCTAGAGGAAGATGCCTGGGAGCTCCTGCACGAACACAAATGGATCAAGCCTCCACAGAGGCTGCACAATTGAAATTGACCAAATTAATTGGTCCTGACCGATGTGTCCAGCTGCCTTGGACAAATGATAGGTTTTGAGTAGCTTAGTACTGTGATTCTCTGCTACAAAACATTTGCCACTGGGTTTCTCTACTGGAGCATTATTGCCTTGCGAAGCCAGAAACTCTTTGCCCAAAGGAGACGTAATGCTAGTGCATATTGTGGCCAAAATGCGATCTGGGGAAATGATCGGAATGGGTTCACTTTCTGTCTTACATTCTGGGCCAAACTGTCTAAGCAGTGCGTCTGCACGAATATTCATGGAACCAGGGAGGTACGAAACTACAAAATTGAATCTAGACAGAAACAATGCCCATCTGTCTTGTCTTGGTGACAGTCTCTTGGCCTCAGACAAGTATGTCAAGTTTTTATGATGCGGTAAGATCAGAATAGGAGCCTTCGTCCCCTCCAGGAGGTGACGCCATTCATGAAGAGCGAGGATAATGGCTAGCAGTTCACGGTCCCCTATATCATATAGGCTTTGAGCTTTAATAATTTTTTTAGAGAAGAATCCACAGGGCATCAGAGTCTTGCCAGGCTCGAATCTTTGAGACAGTACTGCCCCTACATCTGTCTCAGATGCATCCACCTCCAGGGTAAAAGGCAGTGTGGTGTTAGGATGTACCAATACTGGGGCCACTGAAAAGGCAGATTTCAAGGTTTCAAAAGCATTGTTAAAAAACACAAAAAAGAAGGGCACCCAATAGTGCAATAACGTCAACAAAGAAGATAATAAATAAAAAATACATATGTACTCACAATAGTAATGGTGAGCTGAAGATCAAGCTGACACAAGCGCTTTCGTAGAGATTAAACCTGTCTCCGTTCAGGCTGCTTGTGACTCGGTCCGTCCAAACGGCTAAGAATCAGAATGGCTCCAATCTGAATGTTTCAAAAATATTTATTAAAATCGTAGTCTCAATAAAATCAGATAATATTTGACACAGAAGCAATCTTATAATTAATATTATCTGATTTTATTGAGACTGCGATTTTAATATATATTTTTGATACATTCCGATTGGAGCTGTGTTCTACATTCTGATTCTTAGCCTTTTGGAAGGACCAATTCACATGCAGCCTGAACGGAGACAGGTTTAATCTCTCCAGAAGCGCTTGTGTCATCTTGTTCTTCAGCTGACCATTACTATTGTGAATACATATTTGTTTTTTATTTATTATCTTCTTTATTGACGTTATTGCACTATTGGGAGCCCTTCTTCTTTTTTGTGTTTTTTATGGTTGACCATTTGGGGAGAGTGATTTGAGAAGGAGCGACTTTTCATATAGTGATGTACAGATTGGATGATCTGGGGCAGCATTATATCCCTACAAGCTTTTGAGCTGTTTCTCATATACTTGTTGAAACAGCAACTCAGCTTGTGAGCACCATTCACTTGGGTGATTGGTGAAGGTGTACACGTTAAATTGGGTTCAACACAAGGGATACCTCTTCCCCCTTTCTCCCTTCTTCTTTTGCCTCAAAAGTATTGTTGGCCTCAGGGGACCAAACCAATGGGTTAGCGCCCTTATGAGTTAAATCAGTCAAGGGTTTGACCAAAGTAGAGAAATTTTGAATTATTTTTCTATAATAATTTGCAAATCCTAGGAATCTTTGTATGGCCTTTAGACCCACTGGACGTGGCCATTGCAGAACTGCCGAGAGTTTTTCTGTATCCATAGCAATACCTTCTGCAGAGATAACATAACCCAGGAAGGGCACTTGGTCTTTATGAAATTCGCATTTCTCAAGTTTGCAGTACAGTTTGTTCTCCCTCAGTTTGTGCAATACTGTAGCAACATCTCTCCTATGAGTCTCAATATCAGGAGAGTGTATCAAGATATCGTCCAGGTAAACCACTACACAGGACTGTAGTTGACTTCTCAAAACATCGTTTATGAACTCCTGAAAGACCGCTGGGGCATAGCCCAAATGCCATGACCATATACTCCTAGTGGCCACTACGAGTGTTAAAAGCGAACTTCCACTCATCGCCCTCCTTGATTCTAATCAGATTATATGCAACCCTTAAATCAAGTTTTGTGAACACAGAGGAACCCTTCAGGCGATCGAACAATTCCGTAATTAACAGCATGGGGTACACGTTTTTCACAATCAGTTTATTTAGACCTCTATACTCAATGCAGGGTCTAAGCTCACCATTCTTCTTTTTGACAAAAAAAAAAAATCCAGCCCCCGCGGGTGAGGAAGATTTCCTAATTATGCCTCTGGACAATGCATCAGTAATGTATTCCTCCATGGTTTTCTTCTACCGACAGGGGGTAGCCTTTAGGAGGTATCAAGCCTGGCATCAAATTAATAGCACAATCATACAGTCTATGTTCTGGCAGAGTGCTAGCCTCCCCCTTACTGAACACCTCACTGAAAGACTGGTACTCAGAGGGTAAAGAGAGGGAGGTACACAATATCTTAATAGGTTGCTGTAGACAGACCCCTTTACAATAGTCAGACCACGATAATGTGTCACAAGTCTCCCAGTCCACTCTGGGATTATGCTTCTGGAGCCAAAGGAAACCCAAAATGACAGCATGGTGTGGAGACTGAATAACCTGAAATTGTAGAGTCTCGACATGGAGAGCTCCTACCCCTAGGGATAGTGGACAAGTCTCATGTGTGACATGGGATGGTTCTAGTGGCCTCTACAGCCAATGGAGACTCACGGAGCATCATGGGAATATTATGTGCCTTAGCGAACTCGCCATCAATAAAATAGCCTGCGGCACCAGATTCGATCAGGGCTGGGCTAGCCACTGAGGAGTTAGTCCACCTGTAAGATGGGCTTGCTTTGATTCTGATCTGGGGACTGATCTGATTCTGATCTGGGGACCGGCTGACTCCACCTAGGATCTGTCCCCTCAGAGATCCTAGGTGCGTGTGTTTCCCGAACGTACCGGACAAGCCGGTGACATATGTCCAACCTTTTCACACAATACAAGCATAGCCCCTGTCTACGGCAGAAAGACTGTTCCTGCCCGGACAAACGTGTAAAGCCAACCTGCATAGGCTCAACCTTACTGACCTCCGTACTAGGTGGCAAAGGAGGCGAGGGAGGCATGGGTGGGAACTCCCAGTTTGGTGCCAGTCATGACTCATGCCTCGCGTATGGTTCTTATATGTGGACCTTTCTCTTATACGGGTGTCAATCAGTATGATGAAGGAAATCAACTGGCAGCTCACGGGCTGCTGTCTCATCTTTAATTGCATCATTCAGCCCTTGCGAGAAGGCTGCCACCAGAGCTTCATTGTTCCAGTCTACCTCTGCCGCTAGTGTACAAAATTCTATAGCATATTCTGCTACTGCACCGGTGCCCTGTTGAATCGTCATGAATTGTTTTGCGGCAGAGATTGACGAGCCTGAAACATCAAAAACCCTGCAGAAAGCTCAACGAATTGAGTGAAATTCGAAGTTATGGGTTTAGCCATCTCCCACAACGGATTGGCCCATGCCAATGCTTTGCCAGTCAACAAGGAAATCATGAAGCCTGCTTTGCTTTTCTTGGTTTGAAATGCATGGGGTACCAGTTTAAAAAAAATTCTGAGTTGGTTAATGAACCCACAACACAACATGGGATCCCCATCGTATCTTAGAGGAAGTGGAGCAGTACCAGACAACCCTCTATAACTCGCATTCTGTACCTGAGTGGTTGTTACTGATGCCGATACTGAGGAGGCCATCAGTGGTTGCCCAATTTTGTCAAGATGCACAGTTCGGTCTAGGAGTGTCTGCAACACTACCGACAACTGATCAAGACGTTGTTCCTGTATATCCATCCTGGACATAATATTAAGTGGCTGCCCACTACTGGAATCTGTACCGTCAGTGTTCATGGCCCTTTCGTGCTGTCACGGAGTGACTAAAGAAATAAAGACACTTGACGAGTACAAATAAAATGAAATAAAATTTATTTAAACACAATAGTAGCAGCAATGATAATAGGCTTTCACAAGACAAGGGAAGAACAGTGCACACGCTTTCTTCACCCTTCACTAGGCAAGTGTGATATGACCCACGTCTGTACCCTAACGCTACGGTAAACCAAGGCAACAGGAGCGAGGAACTCCAGAACACTGGAGCAACACTGTATTGACTTAAACTCCACCACCTTCTCGAGGCCAGGTGTGAGGACAGTGCAAGATACTACCTCAACCCTTCACTAGGCAGGTGTAGCTAGTATTTGGATGGCCTTTAGTAACCTTCACAAGACTAGATAGGAGGACAGTGCACGGCACTTCCTCGATCTTTCACTAGGCAGGTTAAGAATAACGCAACTATACACTACCACTAGGGTATACCAGAGGCAAGGTAAAATGGCACCTAGAATGCTAGGTGAGGCAACAACCCAACCGGACTTAGACCAGATGAGGTCAGTGACACAGACTGACCGACAAGCACTGCTACAGGGGTAGCGAGCGCGGTGATAACGTTTGGCCCAGGCAACAAGGATATCAATAGCTGGGGCGAAGTAGCCGAGGCTAGTAGTAAACAATCCGGAGCGCAACAGAGGCAGAGTAGTCAGATGAAGCCAGGAGTCGGAGCCGGATCAGTAGTCAGACGAAGCCAGGAGTAATACACAGGAGCTAGCAAATGGACCAGCACAGCATTAGGCTCAGGTACATCACGAAAGGGCACTGGTAACTGGAAATGCTGAGGCTTTTAACCCCTTCAGTGCCAGAGGCTCGGGCCATTTCCTGTACCCTGCAGGTCAGACACTTTTTCAGCATTTTTGCTATTCTTCCGTTTAGGCTTGATTTACTCTGGTGATTTTTAGTTACATATGGAAAACTATATATTGTCTTTTTCAGAACGAATTGAGCTTTCTTGTGGTACCTTACATGAAGAGAATTTTACATCGTACAAAAAGCTATGATGTCATAATAACAAAAAAGTGAAAATGTACTCATTTTGCTAAAATCACATACTATGTATCAAAAACATTTACCTTGATTGAAAAAGTTTCAATTATTTGAAAAAGGCCCGAGTCCCCCGAGTAAAAAAAATACCAAATTTGTATAGTTTTACCTACGTCCATGGCTAGTGTAGAGCCCTAATCACCAGCAGTGCAAAATGACATTTTCAACTTTATAAACTAATATGCGCATTCTAGGGTTTTTTTGGTAAAGCTACCCTAAAACAGTGGAATAACTATATAAAACTATATATTTATGGAAAGTAGACAACCTGCTGCATCTAATGAGGGGTGACTTGCCTTGTTACCCCAAGCCTGGTGTGCACAAATGCCTCCAGAAGGTGGCGCTAATGAAAAAAAAAAGGCATTTTCTTACATTTCTGCCCCTTGAAATGTACTGAAATCTGAGGAAACCATTGCATTTCCAACTGAATTCATTAGCTAGTGCTCTTAGGAGAAAAATGACACCCCATTTGTATGCGTTTACCTACCTCAGGGGGCGCTAGAAGTGCAAAACGACACTACAACCTCAAAATTTTCTAATATTTTCTCAAACATTACTTGCCTGTAGAAAAATGGTTATAACAACTACAGAAGTGAAGAAAGGGTACACAAACCATACCATTTTGGAAAGAAGACAACCTGCCGCATTTAATGAGGGGTGAATTGCCTTCTTACCCCAAGCCTGTTGTGCCCAAATGATTCCAGAAGGTGGCACTATAGGAAAAAATGACATTTTCTTACATTTCTGCCCCTACAACTGTACTGAAATCTGTGAAAACCATGGAATTTCCAACAGTATTCGTTAGCTAGTGCTCTTTAGAGAAAAATGACACCTCATTGGTATGAGTTCACCGACCTTAGGGGTGCTACAAGTACAAAACTAAACCTACTACAACCTCTAATTTTTCTTACATTTTTTCAAATATTACTTTTCTATACAAAAATGGTTATAACGACTACAGAAGTGAAGAAAAGCTACACAAACCATACCATTTTGGAAAGAAGACAACCTGTTGCATCTAATGAGGGGTGAATTGCCTTGTTACCCTAAGCCTGGTGTGCACAAATGCCTCCTTTCTTACATTTCTGCCCCTTGAAATGTATTGAAATCTGTGAAAACCATAGACACCTACTACAACCTCTGCATTTTCCAACATTTTCTCAAACATTACTTGTCTATACAAAAATGGTTATAACAACTAGAGAAGTGAAGAAAGGCTACACAAACCATACCATTTTGGAAAGAAGACAACTTGACGCATCTAATGAGGTGTCAATCGCCTTCTTACCCCAAGTCTGTTGTGCCCAAATGCTTCCAGAATGTGGCACTATAGGAAAAAAAATTGCGTTTTCTTACATTTTTGCCCCTTCATCTGTACGGAAATCTTTGAAAACCATGGTATTTCCAACTGTATTCATTAGCTAGTGCTCTTAGGAGAAAAATGACACCCCATTGGAATGAGTCCACCTACCTTAGGGGTGCCAGACGCACATAACTACACCTACCTGTTTGCTTCCTCAAAAATGGCTGCTTTTACTAAAACGTTCATAACTGTTAGAGACATGAAGGAAAGGTATAAAAGATATACCATTTTGGAAAGTAGACATTCTCCCACATCAAATGAGGGGTCACTTGCCTTTCTATCCCTGGGCTGAAGTGCACAAATATTTCCAAAATGTGGCGCTATGGGAATAAATACATGTTTTTTTTTTTACATTTCCACCACTTCAAAGATACTAAAATCTTTGAAAACCATAACATTCCTGCTGTATTCAGTACCTGCTACCAACGTGAGAAAAATGGTAGCCTATTTGTGTGGGCTAACATACAATATATGGGTGCTAGGAACACGTACGTAAACCTGACACTTTTGTTTTTGAAATTATCTGCTTGCACTAAAATGGTTATAACCATACTAGATATGCAGGAAAGGTAGAGAAACAATGCCATTTTGGAAAGAAAACAACCTGCCGCATCTAATGAGGGGTCACTTGCCTTCTTACCCAAAGGCTGATGTGCACAAATGCTTCCAGGAGGTGGCGCTAATGAAAAAAAGGCATTTTCTTACATTTATGCCCCTTCAAATGTATGGAGCTCTGTAAAAACCATGGAATTTTCAACTGCATTCATTAGCTAGTGCTCTTAGGAGTCAAACGACACCCCATTGGTATGAGTTGACCTACCTTAGGGGGTGCTAGAAGTAGAAAACTACACCTACTACAACCTCTGACGTTTCTAACATTTTCTCAAACCTGATTTTCCTGTACAAAAATGGCTATAACACCTTCAGAAGTGAAGAAAAGGTTGATAAACAATACCTGCCACATTGAATGAGGAGTCACTTGCCTTTTTACCCCTAAGTTAGTGTGCACAACTATTTTCAGAATGTGGTGCTGCAGAAAAAAAACAAACATTTTTTTTACACATCAGTCACTTCAAAGATACTAAAATGGTTCAATGGCGTGGGATTTCCTAGGAGAACTTCTTGCCAGCCTAAGAAAAATAGTACCCCACTGCTGTGGGTTGACATACCAATTTGGGTGACAGGAGCGTAGCTACCAGTGAAACAGGGATGGGAAAGCAAACGGTGTATGTGTGATTTTATGGCTAACAGATGAAAGAAGCTAGAGCGTCAGCCGGTGTACGTGCGGACCTGTGACTGCTAGTGTAACAAAGTGTGTGGGAGGGTGAGGGATTAGGCACTGTGTGTGGGTATGAGCAGAGGAGCAAGGATGGTGGTGATGGTGGGGCAGAGTCTGATATTGTATATGGGGGATCTGTGACTACCAGTGTCCACAGTATGTCCCCCTCATACAAAGCTTGATTCCCAGCCTGAATCTAGTGCATACTTGTACTTTGAGTCTACCAGTAGGCAGTGGAAACAGGCTGGGGGTCAGGCTAGGGAATGGGACTGCCAGTTGGCTGTGGAACCAGGCAGGGTGATACGGTATGTGGGGGGGGGATTGGAGGCATTTTGTGTGCATGCCACAGGGGTGCCCAATGCACTGAAAAGCAATGTGTTGGACCCCCTGTTGCAAACACAGAGTTTTTTTTTTAATTATTATTTTGTATTCATACCTCGTTGGGGAGGCGGTATCAGGAAGATTCCTGGTGTCCCCCATCAAGGTCTAAAAACAGAATAATGAAAAAAAAAGTGTGTGTGTGTGTGTGTGTTACAGGGGGTCCAATGCATTGCAAAGCATTGCATTGGACCCCCTCCCCGTGGCACGTGCATTTTTTGGGGCTTTTCCCCCAATATTTTGTGTAGACCTCGTTGGGGGCATCAGAACCCATACAATGAGGTCTGAATAAAAAATAAAAGGGAAAAAAAAATAATAATCCTTGGTGTGCCACAGGGGTGTCCAGTGGATTGCAAAGCAATGCATTGGGCCCCTGTGGCACACAAAGGGTTAATTTTTTTAATCGTTACTTTGTATTCAGATGGCCACCAAATAAGCTCTGATCACAAAGTAATGATAAAAAGTCCTGTGTGTGCCACAGGAAGGGGGGGGGTGTCTGTATTGAACCCCCCCCCTCCCAATGGCACACACAGGGTTATTTTTTTTTTTTATTACAGACCTCGTTGAGGGGCATCAGGACCCCACTGATCCCCCCCCCCCCCCCAATGAGGTCTTAGTCAAAAAAAAAAATATGTCCACAAAAGAAGTGACCTTGTGAGTGCCACAGGGGTCTCCAGCGCATTGCAAAGCAATGCATTGGATCCTTGTGGCACTCAAAGGGTTAATTTTTTTTCTATCATTACTTTGTAATCAGAGCTTGATAACAAAGTAATGATAAAAGCCCTGTGTGTGCCACGGGAGGGTGGGCTGCATTTGAGCCCCCTGTGGCACACACAGGGTTAATTTTTTTTTATTTACTTTTTTATTATAGACCTCATTGAGGGGTATCAGGACCCCTCTGATCCCCCCCAATGAGGTCTTACAGAAAAAAAAAAGGGAATCAAAATAAGTGTCCCTGTGAGTGCCACAGGGGTCTCCAGTGCATTGCAAAGCAATGCATTGGACCCTTGTGGCACTCAGAGGGTTAATTTTTTTTTATCATTACTTTGTAATCAGAGCTTATTGGGGGGCCATCAGGATCAATCCTGGTGGCCCCCCAGCAATCTCTGGTAACAAAGAAATGATAAAAGACCTGTGTGTGCCAAAGGAGGGGGGTGCATTGGACCCCCCTGTGGCACACACAGGGTTTATTTATTTATTTATTTTTTTAATCATAGACCTCATTGAGGGGCATCAGGACCCCCCTGATTCCCCCAATGAGGTCTTGCAAAAAAAAAATCCCCCAAAAAGAAGTGACCCTGTGAGTGCCACAGGGGTCTCCAGCACATTGCAAAGCAATGTGCTGGGGACCCCTGCAGGACTCACAGGGTTACTTTACATTTTTTTTTTTGTTTTTTAATTTGTTCAGACCTCGTGGGGGATATCAGGACCCCTCCTGGTGTCCCCCCAGTTATTGATCGCTCAGCCGATCGGCTGGGAGATCAATAAGTCGACTGCAGGAGAGCAAAAGCTCTCCTGCCCTTCTCTCCTACCACCGGTAGGAGTGAACAGGACCCGGGAAACTTCCCTAACGTCATCAGTGATCATGTCACTGATGACGTTGGGAGGCTTCCCCCGGTCCCGTCCACTCCTACCTGGAAGTTTGGGTAGGAGAGGGGGGAAAGGAGAAACTCTGTTTCTCCTTTGTACTTATTGATCTCCCAGCACGATCGGCTGGTAGATTAATAACTGGGGAGGCATGAGGAGCGATCCTCATGCCTCCCCACGAGTGCCAGACTGCATGTCAGCTGAAATGCACCCACTGTAAGCTGGTTATACCGGCTTATGCAGTGACCGCATTTTAGCTGTAGAACGTACGAGCGTGGCACAGCAGGTACAGCTGTGTCCACTCGTACTTTGTACCCACCTGGCCTAGTAGGTGTGCGGAGAGACTTGCATAGAGTGACAGCCAGGAAGTAACAAGGTCACTGTTACAGCAACTTAAACACTGGAGGCAATCACGGGCACCGTGATAGAGGAAAAATGGAGAAAAAAGAGGCAAAAGGAGGAAGGATCAGGAGGCGAAAGGAGGGGGGACTAAGAGGCAAAAGGAGGGGGGATCAGGAGGGGAGAAAGAGGCAAAAGAGTGGGATCAAGAGTCAAGAAGCTGAAAGAGAAGCAAAAGGGGGGATCAAGAGTCAAGGAGGGGGAGAAAGGGGGAATCAAAAGGGAGAGAAAAAGGCAAAAGGAGGGGACTCAAGAGTCAAGAGGGGGAGGATGAAGCAAAATGTGGGAATCGAGAGGGGGGAATCAAGAGGTGTGTGTGTGTGTATATATATATATATATGTATATATATATAATATTTATCTATTTTCTTATGGTGACATCTAACTGTATTGGTGGCATATAACTCTTTTTATTGCTCTGGTGGTGATATATGACTCTGTGTTGCTCTGGTGGTGACATGTAACTGTATTGCTGTGCTGGTGACATATAACTTTATTACTCTGGTGTGGCATATAACTGTATTGCTGTGCTGGTGACATATAACTTTATTGCTCTGGTGGTGGCATTCAAATGTGTTTTATAATGCATGGTTTCCCCTTTTATGAACAAGAACAAAATGCCATTGTGCTATGGGGCTGGTATAATGATGCAGAGCTATGGGGCTGGTATAATGATGCAAAGCTATGGGGCTGGTAAGCAATTTTTTCCAGGGCTGGTTTTTATTCCCAGTCCGGCCCTGCTCTGTGCTTTGTTAATACATCACGTACAACAAGCCAAATGGGGAAGAAAACTCCCATACATTTTCCCACTACAATGCCATTGGTGCTAGCAGCATTAAGGAGATAATTGTAGGTGTAAGTAGCTTAGTAAATGTCTGTAGACAAAAACAAGAAAAGCAACTACAGTGCATAGTTTAGAGTGGAATCCTATTTGTACATATCACTTCCCTTCTCTTAAAAAAAGAGAAGGAAAAGCACAGCAGTATACAAGGAAAGGAGGAGGTTCTCATAAATAAACACATATTAAGCAAAGTATGTTTTTAAACACACAAAATGTACTCACATAAATTTATCCTTGAGTGCTAAGAATCTTTATGAGGCTACAGGGGTGAAACCTACCCTATACAGGTGACCTCCCAGTACATACACTGTCAGTAATCAACAGAAACTTCCTCCATATATATGGTCAGGCAAGCATTGTTATAAATCCAGTTCCCTTTATTTAAAACACACTTACTATGAAGTGATGTGAAACAAAAAAGAAAACCCAACATCTTTCTGGACACTAGGATGCTTACACCAGGGAAGTGTAGCTATAATGGGGAAGTTTCTGCTGCGTATTGAATGTAGATTTACTGGAAGATTAAATGTACAGGGGCAGTTTCAGTTACTGTGGTCTTATACCGACAGTTAGCATCCTCAAACAGTGTATAAATGAATGTGAGTAAACGTTATCAATTTAAAAGCATACCTTGCTAAATGTACTTTTATTTATGAGCGCTTCCTCTTTGTCATGTCTACTGCTAATGCACTAGAGAAGTCGCTGGCATTCAAGGGCTTAGAATCCCCTTTTGAAATAGTTCGGGGCATTTGATATTGGGGGCTCCAGTAGAATTACACCAGTTATTCGAACTACATCAGTCTATTTCTTCTCCTGTTTTCAAGAAGTGAGAAAGAATAGTTACAATGCAGAGTTCTGCATCGTTAGCTACAAAATCAAGCAAAACATATCACATTTCAGGTCATTTATTGTTTCTCATTTTAAAGTTAATTTATTTGGTCACTGAAGTGGAATGACAGTCCCCAACTTAATCAAAGGAAAAGGTTAAACCATCCTAAAGCCTATAACCTTCACTATAGAACACATTTCTCTAGATTCCTGAGTTCCATCATCAACCAGCTGGCAACTTTCATTAAAACAAAATATCTATTGAATTTAACTGAGTCATTCCTTTTAATTGCTTCTAATAACCACACAAATAATTGTGTAGGAGTTAATACAGTATGGAGATTATTCTAAGTGTGTCTTTGTTTTCCTGCCCATATCACTGAACCATGTTCTGCAAACAGAATATGAATTGTCATATAAACAATTTATCAAAATAACAAAAAAATTACGATTTATAAAAATGTCTTAATCTAATGAGTAAGCCAGAAAACACACTACTAAAGTCTGACATAAAAGCAATTCATTTTACTCTTGTGAGTCATTACTTATGATTTGAGAAGGGGAATGAGCGTGTCAGACTTGGCACATAAAAATACAGAAATAGCTATTTTTATGTTTTATATGCCTAATGTATTTGTACAAAGCTATCTGCTCAGTCAGTGGCCACTTTACTCCTCATGTTTCAAGGAATGGGCAGTGCTGTATTGGTTTGGTATTTCAGGACACACTGTTCTTCTGCACCCAGCTAAGAGCTATGTAACGAATTGGGTGCTGAGGAAATGGAAATCTGCACAAAATATTTTATTTCATCTTGACAGCTATATGGGAGAGGTAAGGGTTGTTTGTATTGAAATGATGAGCTATGTACCAAATGTGTCTACATAAGCAGGCACTCAGCAATCAGTTGACACACCCATACACCAGCATGCACTGCAGTAATGTATGGCTCAAAATTTCCACTAGCCAATGGTGAGTGAAAATTTAGCCCTGGCGAGTAGAAATTCAGCCCTGGTGGGTATGTTTTGGCTTGCAGTGGCGATTAACTTTTCAGGTCTGGCTAGTAGCAAAGGAATTAAAATTATAATCCCTGAGTATTAATTTATTCCATGTATCAGGGATAAGTGAAGGGCAGGGCCCGTATTTGTGGGAGGGGCTGCAGGCCTATAAGATGGGCAGCACCCTCTCCCACAGGACGCATCGTCACTTGTGCGTCCCAGAGCGTCTGAAGTCGGAGCATCCAGGTCAGCGTCAGCATCAGCAGAGGAAGTACGCGTCACTTCCGGTTCTCGATCCTCAGCCTCTCACGAGGTAAACCTCCGTCAACGCTAATTGAAGTAAGAGCTCCAACCAGGAGCTATTTCAGGTACCCACACTGGTTTAACCCTGTGTGTCATACATGCAGTTAACATACGTAGCATCCGATAACCTGCCGCACAAAGCCGGGAATATCAATCTTCTGACTGACACGTCACTCAGGTCATGCTATACTGCAGTCCATCTAGCAGAAGTTACAACTAATGCTATATTCAGTGCAATAAGCAGCATAGTTGGGAGCAATAGTCCCATAATTCAACGTCATTATATTACCCTTTGCTCCCACAACGTTACTATTCATCAACACTGGCACCTTCTATATTAATCATGTTGTGCATACAGCCTCAAGTAGCTCAGCATCTAAAGATAATTATAGCATAGGTTAATGCATTGAGAAGTGCTTAATCTCACCGAACGTTAATATGACGCATTAGTATATCCCAATTCCTCAAACAGTCATGTTATATAATTCATGAAGTTCCTGTATGTCTCATCTGCATTTTGCATATTATCCAAGGTATTCAACAGGTTAACATGACGCTCTAATATATCTCAATAGTATACACTCATGAAATTTCATGCATATCTCAACTACATTTGCATATTTCCAGCTGTACATTTTATGCTTTGCTTCATTGTTTCACTTTTTATGATGATCCATTACGTATCTGAGACATATACTAGTTTGTTTTTTATATTCAAGGTGTATATTTGTTCAGTATGTGGATCATGCAGCTCCTCTTGTCAAGCATTCCTATTTCAGCTAGAACCAGTTCCCACCGCTTCAGGAACCAGGGCCTATGATATCAGTCCCTCATTTCAGTAATCTCTTAGCTGATCCTAGGGCTCCATCTACCTTTAGCTACGCTATACTCATCCTCCAGGTCACGTCATTCCACCCACAGATCCTTGGACAGCCAATCATAATCCAAGTTGCACAACAGCAGGATCCAGGTCCATACAACCGGTCATTCATTCAGTAATCCATTTCATATTGCTCAGTTCGCTCGCTCATCTAAGGTACAGAGTCTCCCCCCCCTTCTTTCTGAAAAGCAGCATCTCTGACAAGCAGCTAACTTATTTTCTACCTACAGGCATTTTAATCATCCTACGGCAGGTAAGGGAGGCTGTTATTCATATGGCTATTCACTAAGCACTTACGTCCAGGAGAGTTTTTTTTCATCTCGCCGGATCACTAGTCACCATTTAGGTAGTGAGGGCACGAAGAAGTTACCCATGCCGCAAGCAGCACATAAATGGGTTCAGTGCGGTCATGAGGCACGTCTCTTGCTAGCCACTACCGCACTATTCCGATCATGTACGCCGTGTCTGGTCCAGCACTATTAGACGATCCAGCCAATGCTTGATGGGGGACTGAACTCTTTAAGCAGATACTCTCTTAGTGGTCCCAATAGACAGATACCTCACCTCCGCGCAGAGGCCGGAGGTCCCAATAAATAGATACCTCCCCTCCTCGCAGAGGCCGAAGGTCCCATAGACAGATACCTCACCTCCTCGCAGAGGCCAGAGGTCCCATAGACAGATACCTCACCTCCTTGCAGAGGCCGGAGGTCCCATAGACAGATACCTCACCTCCTCGCACAGGCCGGAGGCCCCATAGGCAGTTACCTCCTCGCAGAGGAGACAGATGCCTCACTTCTTACAGAAGCTGGAGGCCCCGCAGTCAGAATCATCGCCTCCTTCAAAGTCTGTAGGTTCCACAGTTAGATACTTACCTTCCAGTAGGCCGCAGGTTCTCCCTATCAGACATCTCACCTCTTAGCAGAGGTAGAGGATTCCCCACGGAGACCTCTAACCAGAACTCTAGGAAGCAGCCACCCTAACTGCAGCTAACCATCCTAAACAAGTCTACTCCATCTCTCTTTATTGCACAGGTCAGCATGGAACACTCCGACAATCAAGCCACATCCGATATTGAAGCCCCCCAAATGGAGAACCCAGTTATTACCCCCCCACGTAGCCCTTCTCTACGAGGATGGACTGTAGGGAAGCTCATGGCAGAATTGACTAGACTTCATATTCCATTCCCAGCATTCGCAAGGAAAGCCGAATTATACAGGCTTCTGATGTCATCCCCCACCCCAGCTCAAGTACAACCCCCCTCTCCATCTAATTCCCCCCCTCCGTCTCCTTCAGCCAATGAACAGTTTGCACATATTACCCATCTACTTACAGAAATGGGGTCAGCTATATCCGACATCCACAAAAGAGTATCCGCCCTGGAACAAAACTGCCGCCCCTCGTATAACGAGTCCCGACCAGCAGAATTCATCCAACCAGGTACATCCCCCTCAGCTTGCCCCAAAATATCTCCAGCCCACATGAGCCCACCCCAGTTAAGGAAAGATATAATAGAAGGGAAGGAAGTTAATTTAGGCTCCATTTTCATTTCTTCCCAAGATCTATCTGATAGTAAAGTTATAAATTGTGGCGACGTTTCCATCACCCTCAAATCCAAGTTCCCCAGTCTGTCCAAAAAACTAACGGTCACGGAGTTCGTTCTGGCGTTTGGCATCTACAGGGACATCCTATGTTCAGCGTTCCCTCACAGACGCCAGGAGCTGGATCATTATCTCCATCTAGTAGTCGACTTGGCTCACAAGTACGGTGGTAGCGCCTTCTACGACTGTCACCGGTCCTTCGCAGCCAAGACGGCTGCTGATTTGGCCCAGTTCAACTTCGTAACCGATTGGAGTAGCCTGGATACAGAGCTGTTTTGTAGGCACTTCGCTGGCCTCAAAACCCCACTGTGTCTACACTGCCAATCATCTTATCACTCCTCTGCCCATCAGCCCCCCCCCTCAATCTATAGTCAGACAAACCAGTCATCCAACTGCACTCAGCTACCTCAACCACAGCCCAGCACCTCATCACCCCCCCCCCCTCAGCTACGTAACCGATTGGAGTAGCCTGGATACAGAGCTGTTTTGTAGGCACTTCGCTGGCCTCAAAACCCCACTGTGTCTACACTGCCAATCATCTTATCACTCCTCTGCCCATCAGCCCCCCCCCTCAATCTATAGTCAGACAAACCAGTCATCCAACTGCACTCAGCTACCTCAACCACAGCCCAGCACCTCATCACCCCCCCCCCCCTCAGCTTTTGATATGCTAGGCCGGCCAATCATCTACAATGGTAACAACTTTAACTCTCGGGGGTGCTTCTTTAGTGGATGCCGGCTGTCGCACACATGCTCCAACTGTAAAAAAGCCCACTCCCGTGCCATGTGCCCACGTTTCAATCATATCAATAAAAGCCTAGGTGGAATCTACCTCTCTCTGTTGCAGCCTCTTCTCATTTCTCACCCAAATCCCTCAGCTACAGAATACATTTTAACAGGACTTCATGAAGGTTTTCATATAGGTATTACAGCCTGCCCATCTACCTCTGTGGAATGCCCCAATCTAGTGTCTGCCCTATCAGACCCAGAAGAGATGTCAGCCCTGCTACCCAAAGAAGTAGAGAATAATTTTCTATTAGGCTCCTTTCCTTCCCCCCCCTTTCCCATATGGCGCATTAACCCTCTAGGACTTGCCACCAAGAAATTCTCACCCAAAAAACGACTCATACTAGATCTTTCAGCTACACACTCCACGCTAGTCCCCAGTATAAATTCTCTAATTCCCTTTTCACTTCAATACGCCACCATAGATCATGCCATCACTCTTATTCAGCAAGCTTTCCCACACTGCTGGCTAGCCAAGGCAGATATTAAGAATGCCTTTAAGATCCTACCTGTACACCCCTCACTCTGGCACCTTCAAGGTATGAAATGGCAAGGCCTATACTATTTTGCAACCACGCTTACATTTGGCTGCCGCAGCAGTCCCAAGATATTCAATGACTTCGCAGACATTCTCTGCTGGATTCTGCTTAATCACTGCAGATGTCCAGCAGTGATTCAATATCTAGATGATTTCCTGCTTATAGACCATACACAATCTACCCCTTCCAGCCTCCAAAAACTCATAGATCTTTTTAAGTCACTAAACATTCCACTATCCATCCAAAAAACTTGCGGCCCTACCAAAGTCATCGAATTCTTAGGTATCATACTAGATACATCTCTATTCGAAACTCGCATTCCTTTAGACAAACTGTTAAGAATCAAATCAATCATTCAAGACAATCTCACCAAACCCTCCTTGTCAAAAGTAGACCTTCAATCCCTAATAGGCTACCTCACTTTTGTCATGAAAGTCATACCTCAAGGACGTTCATTCATCTCTCACCTCATCTCCCAGCTTCCTTCTGCATCTCAGCCAAGCTCCACCATTTCACTAAACCAAGCAGCTCGCTCACATCTGCACATGTGGCTAAACTTTTTAAATCATTGGAACAGCAGGTCCATGTTTCCCCCTGTCCCCAGCCCATTTAGCCCTAAAGTATTCACTAATGCAGCTAAAGGTTCAGGCTTTTCCGCCATATACAGCGACCAATGGTTCTCCAAACCATGGCCTCAAGAAATAGCAACCATTCCTTACCTAAACCAAATCCTATTAGACTTATACCCAATAGTGGCTGCAGCCAACCTTTGGGGAAACCAATGGTCAAGTCAAGCCATCACTTTTCATCCCACTAGGCAAGCTACATGCACACTTATTAAAAAAGGCAGAACATCAGCACCCTATTTAGATCAACTCCTCAGGAAACTTACATGGCTCTCTCTACTTCACAAATTCATAGTACATGATAATTTGTCAGCTAACACTCTCTCACAATTTGAATTTCAGCTCTTCCTCAGCCTGAACCCAGCAGCGGCAGCTCTCCCTTCGACCCCTCCTGCCTTCATGGACCTAATGATGCTATAGACTCCCTCCTTACAAAGGCATCAACTATTATCAACCAAGCGCTGGCCCCCAACACCAGGAAGACATACAAACGAGCATGGGACACATTCAGACACTTTACTTCCATCACTAAACCTATTAACCCATACTCACAATCAGTCATCTTAGCATTCGCAGCCCATTGCCACTCAGGCCTGAAATTATCAGCAGCCACCATTAAAGTGTATCTAGCCGGAGTCCAGCATCACTACGCTCTACATTACCCATTCAATCCGTCCATTCTATCCATGTATGGCATCAAATTATTCCTTCGAGGCATCTCCAACTCTCATAACCATTCACCGTGCACACGCCTTCCCATCACTGGACCTGTGTTTAGACGCATCTATGAATTTCTTGACATGCATCCCTTCCAACTTCAAACCACCATCATTTTGCAGGCAGCAGTATGTCTGGCTTTCTTTGGATTTCTCCGGCCAGGCAAGTTTTCCTGTCAGATGGCTTCGTGTGGAAGGATCAACTCACTCACCACTTCGACCATTTCAACCTCTTTATCACCCACTCCAAAACAGACCAATCTCACTCTGGCCACTTCATCCCTTATTACTACACTCACGACCCATGGTGCCCATACAAAGCTCTAGTTCGCCTCTCCACCTTCATCCAACACCAGCCTAATGATAGTCCACTCCTTCCTCTGCCTTCAGGCCCAATTACGACTTCCACTTTCACTTACTATACTCGCACAGTCCTCTCACGGCTAGGTTACAACCCATATCATTATTCAGGACGTTCATTTCGGATAGGGGCTGCATCTTCAGCTTCCAAGAACCAAGTACCAGCACACATCATTCAAAAGTTAGGGAGATGGCAATACGCATGTTTCAAAAGATACATACCCAATCCAGGCAGGGCACTCATTAACCTAACAAAATAATGTCTTCTTTTCGCAAGTTCAATAAAGGAATTATCTTGGCTAGTCTCTTTGCCTTTCTTCAGGTAGCCGTCTATCACGGTGCAGCTTCCAGACTGTCACTCTCACTTGTGCTGCGCTCCGATTGGTTCAGCCTGTTTGGCCCGCCCCTGGAGACCTTTTTATTCTGGGCTAGTGGCATCTGTCATTTGCCCTTTCGTGGTGTTCCTGAGCCAGTTTTGCTGTACTATGTTCCTGATCTCTGGTTACCGACTTGGCTATCCTTGACTACGTTCCAGTGTACCTGCTCCGTGATCTAACCCGGCCTGGCTGACGTTCCTGCTCGCTCTCCTGATCCAGCTTGTCTGAGAAACTGCTCCGTGATTCGACCCGGCCTGGCTGACGTTCCTGCTTGTTTTCCTGATCCGGCCTGCCTGTATGCCTGCTCCGTGATTCGACCCGGCTTGCTGACGTTCCAGTTCTGGTCGCTGTGGCTGGTCTCCGTTCCTGTTCTGCCTTGTCGCTACGGCGACATAGTGACTGTGCTCTCACTATTCATCTCGGCTCCGTGCCTCCTGAGTCCTGCCACTGAGCTATCGCTGCTGTGTTGTGTTCTCTCTACTGAGCTGTTAACCCGTGCAGAGCTGTGGCTTCCTACCGAGCTGTTAGTTCATGCAGAGGTTGCGTTCCTACTTCTGAGCTGTTAACCCGTACAGTGCTGTGTTCCTACTATCGTGCTGTCTCCAGTGCAGAGCTGTGCTACAACTACTTGCCATTAACCCGTGCAGAGCTGTGTTCCAGTGAGGGCGTGCGGCCCATACAGAGAGTTTCCTTGTGCTGAGCCAGTTCTCTCCTTGCAGTCCTGAGTACCTCATTACCGCACCCGGTGGCGTCCGGTTCAGGCTGTTTATGTGCACATCTCTGTGGCTAGCCGTAGGGCTATTGATACAAGCTCTTGCAATCCAGTTCCTCTCTCTTCAGTGGGTTTATTGGCTTAAGCTCTTGCAAATCCATCACGCACGTCTGGGTTATACGCTTAAGCTCTGGTATCTGGTCATCTCCATAGGCCGTTGGGCTCTTGGCCCAAGCTCTTGCAATCCAGTACATCCACGACGCCCGGAGGGGCTAGTGGTTTCAGCTCCGGTACTCAGTCATCTCCGTTACGCCCATGGGGGCTATTCGGTGAGGCTTTGGCAGTCTATTTGCTCAGTTTCATGCCCGTGGGGTCTAACAGTGCCATACAGCAGGTGGAAAGCAGGTTTCTCCTTGATGGACATTTTCTTCAGTATTACAGACTGTGGGTGTTGAGTATTCTCCACCTTTAACACCTTGGGCGTGCCAAACTACACAACTACACAACTGACACGGACTGATTATCCCATTAACCTATTGTGTATCAGTACTCAGTGCCTGTTCTTTTCTGTATATTGTATTCTGTGCATACTACTGCTATTCCGCTACTTCACAGTGTCTCCCCTAGGGGGCGATATTTCCTGTCATTATTTTGTTCTTAAATAAATTGCATTTTACTTTTATCCACTGGTCTGAGTGTCTTGAAAACCGTGACAGTACGAAAGGGCCATGACCTCAGACAGTAAGGGTGAAGGTAATGCACAAAACATCCACTGGAGAATGGATGTTCACGAACAGCGCCTAGACCAGTTGGCATTGGCATTTCAGACGTTGCTTGAGCGAACGGTGCACCTGGATAAGCCAAACCCAAATCCGGTGGTCCCCTCAGTTACGACACCGGACAATCTGTCTGTGGCTCCTCCCAAAGGGTTAACGACGCCGTTACCACTAAGATATGATGGCCATCCTAACCTATGCAGGGGTTTTATTAATCAGTTGGAGATCTTTCTAGAATTAACACCCCAGGCATTTCCTAACGACCGTAGTAAGGTCGGATTTATGATTTCCCTACTGACGGGCAGAGCACTGGCATGGGCCAACCCTCTCTGGGAGAATGCCAAACCCTGTACTCGGAACTTTGATGAGTTCGTAAAACAGTTCCACAAAGTGTTTGAGGTTCCAGGCAGAACCGCCTCTGCTGCCAAGAGGCTAATGGAAATACAGCAGGGCGAGCGTACATTGGGTGATTATGCTATCGAATTCCGGACCTTGGCAGCAGAGGTCGGTTGGAACAACGAGGGACTGGTGGCAGCATTTGCTCAGGGCATGTCCGATACTATCAAAGATGAAATTGCTGCCAGAGAGTTATCCAGTGACCTGGATGACTTTATAGAGTACGTTATGCTCATTGATTCTCGCATTCGCGAGAGACGATTGGCTAGAAGGGCAAGACCCAGAAGTATTGGGCAGGGTAATCCTTTAAACCCACCCTCTCCTCCCATTCCTCCTGAACGGTCCCCGGAGTCAAGTGAACCAATGCAGCTAGGATTCACCAGACTCACTAAGGAGGAACGGGCAAACCGCAAAAGACTGGGACTATGCTTGTATTGTGGCAAGACTGGGTACCTATTCCGTACATGCCCGGTAAGACCGGAAAACGGATGCACCTAGGGTACCTTGAGGGACAGGCCCTAGGTGGTGTACAGCAGTCCCTTGTTTCTTGTATACAGAAACCCACCATACAGGTGGCATTTTCCTGGGCAGACCTCTCGGTATCAGTCATGGCACTGGTTGATTCTGGTGCAGCAGGTTATTTTATGGACCAGTCCTTTGCTGAATTACACAAGATTCCACTACTTAAAAGGGAGTCTCCACTAGCCGTTGAGGCCATCGATGGTCGTCCTCTGGAACCGGCTTTCATCACTATGGAGACTATCCCTATTTCTATGACTGTTGGGGCTCTTCATAAGGAAGAGTTTCGCTTTCAAATAATTAGTTCCCCACATCAGGGAGCTGCAACACAGGCTGGGGAAGATAGTATAATTGAGGGAATGGGATTAGAGAAGGGTCATGGGGGTGGAGAGGGGGAATGGGCTAGTTCAGCTAATAGGGAGTTGCCATTGTTACAGCCTGATAAAAGACAAATACATCTGAAAAAGAATGAAATCTTTAAGAATGGCAAAAAGATAAAATGTATGCATGCAAATGCTCGCAGTCTGGCTGGTAAGATGGGGGAACTAGAAATGATTGCAGTACATGAGCAGTATGATCTGATTGGAGTGTCTGAAACCTGGTTAGATGATACGTATGACTTGGCAGTCAATCTAGAGGGTTATTCACTTTTTAGGAGGGACAGGGTTAATAAAAGGGGAGGAGGGGTATGCCTATATGTAAAGCAGGCCTTAAAACCTAGTTTAAGGGAAGATATAAATGAAGGGTCCAATGAAAAGGTAGAGGCCTTGTGGGTTGAAATACACACTGGGGGCACACATAATAAAAAGATATTGGTGGGGGTTTGCTACAAGCCACCTAATGTTGGGGAGTTGGAGGAAGCCCAGCTTTTACTGCAAATGGAAAAGGCTGCTAGGTCAGCAAAGGTAATTATAATGGGAGATTTCAACTACCCTGAAATTGACTGGAGCAATATGACTTCAGGCACAACAAAGGGAAATATTTTTCTAAGTATGATAAATGATAATTTTATGTCCCAACTAGTAGAGGAGCCAACTAGAAAAGAGGCCTTGCTTGACCTAGTGCTCTCAAACGATTCTGACATTGTAAACAGTGTGCAGGTAAGGGAACATTTGGGAAGCAGTGACCATAATATTGTATCCTTTGAAGTTTGTTATGAGAAACCCAATAGCAAGAGTTTAACCAAAACATTCAATTTCAAAAAGGCTAATTTTACAAAGTTAAAAGAAGCTTTAAAGGATATCCAGTGGGATGTAATTTTCAAAGATAAAAATGCACAAGAGTCATGGAATGTATTTAAAATGCTCTTGGGCAAATATACACGTCAATATATACCATTGGGGAATAAGCACAAGAGAAGTAAAGCAAAACCAATGTGGATTAATAATGTGGTTAGCAGGGAAATGAGAAATAAAAAGCAGGCTTTTAAGGTGTTTAAGTCAAATGGGTCAGATGCATCATTTAAAAAATATAAAGAATGTAATAAAATCTGCAAACAAGCAATTAAGCTAGCTAAAATAGAAAATGAGCGAAACATTGCAAACGAGAGCAAGAAAAACCCTAAACAATTCTACAAGTATATTAACAACAAAAAAGTTAAGGTTGATATTGGTCCTCTTAGGACTGAAACAGGTGAATTGATTAGTGAGGATAAAGCTATGGCTGAGACCCTAAATACGTTCTTTGCTTCAGTATATACAAAGGAAGCAGAAATGACAAGCTATGGGCAAACAGACAAAACCATGGAATTTCCTCCAACATCTACATGGCTTACTGAGGACAAGGTCCAAAAGAGACTGGAAAGGGTTATAGTGAATAAAGCGCCTGGACCGGACGGTATACACCCAAGGGTACTTAAGGAACTTAGTTCAGTAATAGCAAAACCATTATACTTAATATTTATTGATTCGCTTTCATCAGGCATAGTGCCCTGTGATTGGAGGAAAGTTCCATTGTTTAAAAAGGGAGCAAGATCCAAACCAGGAAATTATAGACCTGTGAGCTTGACTTCCATAGTGGGTAAGATACTAGAAGGGTTATTAACTGATAGTATTCAGAACTATGTGAAGACAAACAATATCATTAGTAGGAATCAGCATGGTTTCATGAAGAACAGATCATGTCAGACTAATTTACTTGCATTTTATGAAAGAGTGAGTAGTAATTTGGACAGGGGAATTGCTGTTGATGTAGTATACTTGGATTTTGCAAAAGCCTTTGACACAGTGCCTCACAACAGGTTACTGCATAAATTAAAAGGCTTCGGTTTGGGTGGTGGTATCTGTACATGGATTGAGAACTGGTTAAATGATAGATGGCAGAGAGTTGTTGTAAATGGAACTTTTTCAAATTGGTCTAGGGTTATAAGTGGGGTACCGCAGGGTTCAGTCCTGGGCCCAATGCTTTTTAATTTGTTTATTAATGATCTAGAAGTGGGAATTGAAAGTAGCATCTCAATCTTTGCTGATGACACTAAGCTATGTAAGGAAATACATACAGAGCTCGATGTTTTTTCCCTACAGAAGGATTTAGATAAACTAAGTGAATGGGCAGAAAAGTGGCAGATGTCATTTAATGTAGATAAATGTAAGGTTATGCATTTGGGTTGTAGAAACAAACTTGCTACATATACTCTAAATGGGAAACAACTTGGGAAATCCTCATTAGAGAAAGATTTAGGTGTACTGATAGACAATAGTCTTCACAGCAGTGTGCAGAGTCACTCAGCTGCTGCAAGAGCAAATAGAGTACTAGCCTGCATAAAAAGAGGTGTAGAAGCAAGGGATGCTAATATTATCCTACCTCTGTATAAATCCTTGGTTAGGCCTCATCTAGAATATGGAGTACAATTTTGGGCGCCTGTTCTAAAAAAAGACATTACTGAACTGGAAAAGGTGCAGAGACGTGCAACAAAACTGATAAAGGGATTGGAGGATCTGAGTTACGAAGAGAGACTAGCCAAACTGGGTTTGTTTACATTAGAAAAGAGACGTCTAAGGGGTGATATGATTACCATTTACAAATACATTCAAGGCCAATACAAAGAACTATCCAATGAATTATTTATGCAAAGAGCTGAGCTAAGAACAAGAGGTCATCCATTAAGACTTGAGGAAAGGCGCTTTCGACTAAAACACAGGCAGGGATTCTTTACAGTAAGGGCGGTAAGGCTATGGAATTCTTTGCCTCGGGATGCTGTCCTTGCAGATAATGTAACTGCATTCAAAAAAGCAATGGATGCCTATCTAGCACAGAACAATATTGACAGTTATGACAGATGGCTTCAAAGCAAATAGGATATTGAGCCGGGGAACTATTTGACACACACACACACACCTACATTGGAAATTGCTCCAGAGGGCTTTTTTGTTGCCTTCCTCTGGATCAACAGGGGTGTTATTGGCATGGGCTGGACTTGATGGACGCATGTCTTTTTTCAGCCTTATCTACTATGTTACTATGTATACTGGGGTTTCCCTGGCTACTACTACACAACCCGCAGTTTGACTGGCAGAGATGTGACGTTAAGTCTTAGTCTGAATACTGTGTCAAGCATTGCCTGTCCCATCCTGTCAAAATTTGCTGTACCTCCCCCTCCTTGCCTACTGAATACCAGCAATTCAGTGACGTATTCAGCAAAGGGGAGGCTAGCGCTTTGCCCTCGCATAGACCCTATGACTGCGCTATTGATTTGGCCCCGGGGGTGGTGCCCCCTAGGGGTAGAACGTACCCACTGTCTTGCGAGGAGACTAAGGCTATGGAGGAGTACATAGAGATTGCCCTCAAGAGAGGGATTATTCGCAAGTCATCCTCTCCTGCTGGTGCTGGATTCTTTTTTGTTAAAAAGAAAAACGGCGAGTTAAGGCCGTGTATCGATTACCGTGGGTTGAATAAGCTAATGCCCAAGAATGCCTACCCCATTCCACTCATAACCGAATTATTTGACAGGTTAAAGGGATCATCCATTTTCACTAAACTTGATCTCAGAGCTGCTTACAACCTGATCAGAATCAGGGCAGGAGATGAGTGGAAGACGGCATTCAATACCAGATTGGGGCATTATGAATATCTGGTAATGCCATTTGGGCTATCTAACGCACCAGCAGTATTCCAGGAATTCATTAATGACAATCCTGCGTGGTAGTATATCTCGATGATATTTTGATTCACTCTGCTAACCCCACGCAACACGTTAAGGATGTTTCCGAGGTTTTGTCACGACTACGGCAATACAAACTATTTTGTAAACTTGAGAAATGCGAATTTCATAGGTCCCAGGTACCCTTCCTGGGGTTCGTGATTTCAGTTAAGGGCATTGCTATGGACCAGGAAAAGTTGGCTGCAGTACTACAGTGGCCGCGCCCTAAAGGGTTAAAAGCCATCCAACGCTTTCTGGGCTTCGCAGACTATTATAGAAAATTCATTCGGAACTTTTCCTCGATTGTCAAGCCTTTGTCTGACTTAACACGTAAAGGTGGTACTCCTTCTCAGTGGTCCGAGGCTGCAGAGAACGCTTTTGAGACACTTAAGTCCGCTTTTGCCTCAGCTCCAGTACTATCCCACCCCAACCCTGCCCTACCATTTACATTGGAAGTCGATGCTTCTGAGGTTGGGGTCGGAGCAGTGCTCTCCCAACGACCAGTGGAAAGTGGTCCATTAAAACCTTGCGGGTTCTTCTCTTAGAAACTTTCTGTTGCCCAAAGCCACTATGAGATTGGTGACAGGGAACTCTTAGCCATTATCCTGGCACTCAAGGAATGGCGTCACCTTCTGGAGGGGACTCAGACCCCAGTATTGATTCTAACCGATCATAAGAACCTGACATATCTCTCCGAAGCTAAGAGGTTGTCCTCCCGGCAGGCTAGGTGGGCACTGTTTTTGTCCCGATTTAACTTTATAGTGTCCTGTCTACCTGGTTCTAAGAATGTCAAGGCGGATGCGCTATCCAGACAATTTGCTTCGGACACTGAGAGGGAGGAGGAACCTGTGCCTATTATTCAGCCTGATCGCATTTTGGCTACAGTGCGTACCAGCATCACCTCACCTCTGGGGGAGGAAATTTTGGCATCTCAAGCAAGGGCACCCCCTGAAACTCCGGTTGGAAAGTGCTTTATGGATGAGTCTTTCCGTACCCGTCTGCTTGAGACTTACCACTCATCTAAGGCAGCTGGGCACATTGGGAGGGATCAGTTGATATGGTCTATCCCACAAGTATTTTGGTGGCCTTCTCTCAGAGCTGATTGTTCTGCTTTTACGGCAGCGTGTGCCATCTGTGCCCGTGCTAAGACACTCAGACATCTCCCAGTGGGTCTTCTGCAACCTGTACCTAATGGTGAATGCCCCTGGTCCCATATTTCCATTGACTTTTTGGGGGAACTGCCAGTCTCTAAGGGGTACTCATTTATTTTGATGGTGGTTGACAGATTCTCTAAGATGGCTCACTTTGTGCCCTTCTCTGGCCTCCCGTCGGCCCAGGAACTAGCTATGGTTTTTGCTAAGGAGGTATTTCGCTTGCACGGGGTACCCAGAGTGGTGGTATCAGATCGTGGTTGCCAGTTTGTATCCAGATTCTGGAGGGCATTTTGCGCTCAGATGGGCATCCAGTTGTCCTTTTCCTCCGCCTACCATCCCCAGAACAACGGAGCCGCCGAGTGTGCCAATCAGCGACTGGAGCAGTTCTTGCGCTGCTTCGTGAACGATCATCATGATAATTGGTCCGACCTGTTGCCGTGGGCAGAGTTCGCCAGGAACTGTGCAGTTAATTCATCGTCTGGGAGCTCCCTGTTTCTTATCAACTACGGGTTCCAGCCGTGTCTGCTCCCGGACTCATTTCAAGCGCAACAGATTCCAGCTCTAGATGAGCATATCGAGCAACTTCGCTCCACTTGGGCACAGGTTCAGAGGACCTTAGGTCAGTCCTTTCGGCGACAACAGCGCCATGCCAATCGCAGATGGCTGCCAGCGGTCTCCTTCCAGGTTGGGGACAGGGTATGGCTCTCATCCAGAAATCTCAATTTGCAAGTGCCCTCCAATAAGCTGGCTCCCAGATTCATTGGTCCATTTAAAGTTATCTTGTTTCCTACGCGTTGGAACTCCCGGCATCTATGAGTATACATAATGTGTTCCATGTATCTCTGCTGAAACCCTTGATATGCAATCGCTATACTACTTCCCCAGTAGTTCCTGGGCTGGTGGATGTTCAGGGCCAAGAGGAATATGAGATACAAAGCATCATTGATTCCAGGAGGTTTGGTCCATTGGAAGGGCTATGGCCCTGAGGAACGTTCATGGGTTGATCACAAGGACCTCCATGCACCTAGATTATTGCGCAACTTTCACTCTAAATACCCCCAGAAGCCAAGACCTCCTGCTGGGAGAGGGGGCCTTTGAGGGGGGAGTACTATCATGGTGCAGCTTCCAGACTGTCACTCTCACTTGTGCTGCGCTCCGATTGGTTGAGCCTGTTTGTCCCGCCCCTGGTGACCTTTTTATTCTGGGCTAGTGGCATCTGTCATTTGCCCTTTCGTGGTGTTCCTGAGCCAGTTATGCTGTGCTGTGTTCCTGATCTCCGGTTACCGACTTGGCTATCCTTGACTACGTTCCAGTGTACCTGCTCCGTGATCTGACCCGGCCTGGCTGACGTTCCTGCTCGCTCTCCTGATCCAGCTTGTCTGAGAAACTGCTCCGTGATTCGACCTGGCCTGGCTGACGTTCCTGCTTGTTTTCCTGATCCGGCCTGCCTGTATGCCTGCTCCGTGATTCGACCCGGCTTGCTGACGTTCCAGTTCTGGTCGCTGTGGCTGTTCTCCGTTCCTGTTCTGCCTTGTCGCTACGGCGACAGAGTGACTGTGCTCTCACTATTCATCCCGGCTCAGTGCCTCCTGAGTCCTGCCACTGAGCTATCGCTGCTGTGTTGTGTTCTCTCTACCGAGCTGTTAACCCGTGCAGAGCTGTGGCTTCCTACCGAGCTGTTAGTCCATGCAGAGTTTGCGTTCCTACTTCTGAGCTGTTAACCCGTACAGTGCTATGTTCCTACTATCGTGCTGTCTCCAGTGCAGGGCTGTGCTACAACTACTTGCCATTAACTCCGGAGTAGTTAGGAATTCAGGCAGGAGTCAGCAGACCAAGCACAGGAACACCACCAAATAACCACAAAGCTTGATAAACAGGCAACCAGGTCACAGGGAAGAGTACCTATAAACTTCCTCCAGCCAATCCAAATCCAGGGTCAGAGGTCAGAGGAGTAACAGCATACTACTGCTATTCCACTAGTTCACAGTGTCTCCCCTAGGGGGCGATATTTCCTGTCATTATTTTGTTCTTAAATAAATTGAATTTTACTTTTATCCACTGGTCTGAGTGTCTTGAAAACCGTGACACCGTCGTCGCTCATCCCCTGGGGGATTACGATAACCCATGGGAAAAGCAATCCCACAGGTAATCATACTCCGGAAGCCCCGACCACAAGTGAAGGGCAGGGCCCGTATTTGTGGGAGGGGCTGCAGGCCTATAAGACGGGCAGCAGCCTCTCCCACGGGAGGCATCGTCACTTGTGCCCCCCGACCAACATCCTTCTTTACAGGGATACCTAAGGTTGCCTTTCTTCAGACAGCCGTCGTCGCTCACCCCCTGGGGGATTATGATAACCCAGGGGAAATGCAATCCAACAGCTAATCATACTTCTGAAGCCCCGACCACAAATACAGTTTTCTCAAAATCCAATTGATGCTAGAGAGGTCTCCAATGTATTGCGAGAAAGCCTACAAATGCTTCCCTTTTAATATTCAGGAAATTTAGGTTGTGCTACTTTCCATTACTCCTTGTTAGTAAATATTGTTAAATTTGGTGCAGAGGAAAGCAACACCCAGGAATGCCAATTCACTTTCTTACTGCCCTCTCATTTGTGCAATTGATGTACCAAGGTAATTATACAGTAGTTTAGTGAACTGGCATTAGGCAGTTGTAGCACTAAGAAAGTAATTACATAATCTGTTTTGAAATTGACATCATATTAGTACATATCCTCTAACGTCTCACTGTGCAGGGGAGAATGGGAGCTTTAGGCAGGTGCACCAACTCCATGTGTCACCTTGAAGTCAGAGTGTATACCTGGAGTGCAAAATCCAGAGTTAAAGATGTTGACTTCAAGTTGGGATACCAAACACTTGACTCAATTAAATGTGATGCTGTCACAGAGACAACCGCAAGAGACAGCAATAGAGTGAGAAAGAATGAGGACTAGTAACAATGGGAGCAGGGAATTAAGCAGGAGCTACTCTAAGGGAGGCAAGGTAAATATGGGGAAAGATGGATGACAGATAGGCCAGGTAGTAACCATGATAATCAGCAAGAAGAACGTTAGCAGGCAGGAAGTAGCCAGTGACAGCAAAGGTCAAAAACTGTGACAGGCACTAGAAACAAGCCGTTTTGAACATGAGAGGATATAGAAGGAAGGACTTAAATGGTAAGGAAGCCCAGAAATTAAACTATTGAAACAATGAAAGCCAGTTGCTTACAGTGCCTCAGATACCAAAATCTTACATTGTAAGCTCTATCAGGTAGGGACTAGGAATGGTTGAAATTATTTGCCTTAAAAGCAAAACAGACGAGAAATGGCACTTCCGGCTAACCAAGAAATTGTTCATGAAAAGTGATGATTTTATGTTTTTTCCAGCCAAGCTCATTACATTTAAAATTTGAACTCACTAGTAAGACTGAACTTACTCCCCCTCATGGCAAGTTTACTTTCTTTTCCAGCAGGGATAATATAAAAGGGGTGTCATGTTCCTGCAGCATGTCATTCTGTGTTTGTGAGAGGTAGAAAAAGCAGCACAATTTTTGAGCTACTTGAGATAGGCAAATAATGTGAAATTGAAGTGTAATATAGGGAGTCCTGTGGGCAGGCATTTTGTTCTCTGTGTTAAGGGAGTCTGGGGGACACTGGGGGAGTGGCCCAAAGCACCACAACATCTTTTTTGACAGAAATACACAGGTGATCCAAGTTGTTTCCTGAAATGGTTGTTCTCTGTATTAGGGAAGTATGAAGAGATAAAGAAGATTTACCCCAAAATCTTGTGTGTCACAGGGAAGACACAGGCAGCTTTGATCCAAGTTCCTTTCTGCTGGTTGTTCTCTGTGTTACGGAGTCTGGGGTACGTGATGGGAGCAATGAAGCTATAACCCAATACCCAAAATGTTGTGTGACCGAGAACAGTGCTGTTTTTCTGCTTTTTCTACTAGCTCATTCAACTGAAATCAATGGGAACATTGAATTTACACACAACAAATAGCAAATATTATTTTATTTCCCAAAGGCATAGTCTAAAAGGGGCATGAGGGTGGCTGTGTTGGAGGAGTGTGGGTAAGAACCAGTTGAACAGGGAATATTTTTGTGGGGGGTTTGTTTACAGGGATTGGGGGCAGTCAATAAAAATAAATCCTAAATATAATTAAAACAACCCTATAAAGACATGGTATAAAAGGGGTCTGAGGTGGGTGCCTGTGTTGGTAGGTGGAGCCTGGGGAAAGAATCAGTTGAACAGGAAATTTGTTTTGGGGGGGTTTCTTGACTGGAATTAGGGGGACAGTTAATAAAAAAAAATAAATAAAATAAGAAATTTGCAAAATAAATACAATGTGCAGCGCCACAATTTTAACCCCTTAAGGACCAGCGGTCCCGGGGCGTGCCGTCCCTTAAGGACTACATAGGAAACTTTGACGTGCCGTCCCACGTGACTGATCATGTGGGGCGGCACGTCAAACGGGGCACTGGAAGAGATCGCTCCAGTCTTGGAGCGATCAACTTCAGTGCCCGGTATTACTCACCGCGCTCCTGTAGGAGCGCGGTGAGTAAAAGTACGTGACGTGCCAGGACCGCCACTGGTCCTTAAATGCCAGACCAGCGTGACGGTCCTGCCACGTCAATGGTCCTTAAGGGGTTAATATACATGGGAGCCAATCTATCCAATGACAATGACCACATAAAATTGGCAAATAGGCAAAAAAATATCTTTATTAAAATATAAAATGGACAATTTAAAATGGCATACTTGATTGTTATAAATATTGCTATTTAGTATATATATATGTATATATCTATCTATATATATATATATATATATAATATATATATATATATATATATATATATATATATTTATATATATGTGTGTGTGAGATGTTTGTATCCGCTACCAAAACTGTACATATACAATATTCACAAAAAATATATATGTATAAAAGTAAAACTACATAAACACCTATGTGACCTTTGCAATACGTGTTGTGGCTCAATGTGCAGTCTCATAGGCTGTGCACCACACAAATCCGCTGTGTATCACGTAATGCAGACTGATCATCCGAGCCATGGCACACACTGAACAGAAGTAAAGCCTACATGACACAGAATTAGTTCTCTTCCCATATAGAACACCACATCCTATATCTGCTTATACATTGCATAATAAAACCTTGCCCCAGAAGAAGGAAAGCAGAGCTTTTTGAAACACGGTGGGGAGACAGGTTACGTGTGGATATATGGAAGAATGCTGTTTTAAACTGTCCATCTTTTAATTTAATAAAGATATTTTTTTCCTATTTGCAAATTAGTGTAGTCATTGCCATTGGATAGATTAGATCCCATGTATATTAAAATTGTGGTGCTGCACATTGTATACTATTTTGCATAATTCTCTTTTTTTCATGTGTGTTATCAGGGTGGTTATGCCAAGGTGTGTTCTCTTCCCTTCTCCTTCTCACTGACTTGCCACAAATTATGCACAGTCCATTGGTGATAACTGCACTGTGCCTGCCCCAGTAGGAAAATAGTCCCACACCCATGACTTCAGGGGGTAAGGAACAGATGGAGAAGAATGGCCTCTTTCTTGCTCTCCACCACATTCCCTTTCAATGTCTGGGGCAGATGATGATGTGCTGCTGTTGCTGTTACTGCCTCAGAACAAGCACTGCAACAAGGACCAGGAGTATTGCTGTCCTAGTTCCACATCACTTGTTTGCCCCATTCCCACTGTGTCCACGGTGGTCTTTTGCACACTAGCCTTCTACTCAGCATCCTGCTGCCCTTGCAACTCAGCAGCAGGAATTAGAGCAGTTGCAAATTCTGCAAATGCAGACAGCTCACTGCAGGTCCCATCCCTGTCTCCCATTCCTTCTCAGTTTTGAGCTAAAAAGGCCAGCAATGTCTCTTCCACCCCAGCTTCTCCACCATCATCATCACCATCACCACTAGTGGTGCTTTGCAACGCATTGCACACTCTTCTGGCACTCAAAGGGTTAAGCCATGGATCTAAGGCTGGAGGTCATTTATAGCCAATCTAACCTTTCATGCAAATTCTAAAAAATAATAAAAATGGCACTTGCTGCAAACCATAGCCATATCTTTGCTATGGATTTCATAAGATAGTTGTTATATACTCTTATTTTGCATATGCTTGTAATTATTGCCATTACAATAGTTATTAGAATGTGGCCCACAATTCATTGCCCTTTTCCCATGCTGGCCCTTGAAGAAAAGGCCTACCTTTAAGGGATAGTAATGTTTCAAAATAAAAGCAGCTCCAACTAATCTTCGTAGTATTTGAGCCATGAAGAGCATTATTTCACTACTGTCAGAGTTGTAGTTCAAGAATAACTGAATGATAAAGTATCCCCCTCCGTCCCTTTTACCTAGTGTAAGCCACCTCTCCTCAGATGTGGATTCTGGTCTCTTGACTGGACAGATCACAGCAAGGGACAATCTTCTTACTGTGATCATACGGAAAACCCTGCCCCCCCTTGAAGTTTTTCAGGTTTCTCCCTTATGCTCACTGAAGATTGTCCCTCTCTGCGATCCATCCGGACAGTGTTGCTGCTCTGAGGTGAGCAATGTTACATCAGTAAAGGGGCAGGATGGGGATACTTAATCATTCAATTACTCTGCAACAACTTTGACAGTATTGAACTAACACTCTCCATGGCCCAAATACTATGAAGATTAATTGGAGCTGCTTTTATTTTGAATCATTACTGTCCCTTTAAGCAATTTCAGACTCATATGGTCATTGCGCCCCCTACTTAAAGGGTTAAGTCTGGACCATCCATGTCACTCTGAGAATATAAAATATTTTAAAGGAGTCATATGTGTCATACTTCATGTTCATCTTTATTTCTGTGATGTTCTCAACATTTTATTTTATGCTGCTTTAATGGATAGGCGCCAAGGGCTGTGCTCCTTTCAGTCTCAGCTTGGGGGAATTTCAAAGATGGAAAGGTCTACTGAGTCCATTGTGGAGCATGTAAAAGGCAGCCCCAGAATAGTGTATGGCAATAAGGATCCTGGCCATACAATTTCATATACAGTGAACGTACAGGGGTGCAGATTCCTGCTCTATTGATGGATCCTCTGAATTTCTGTCACATAATTTACTCGTTGACGTTAGAATAACCCCATGACCACTTTAAGCTTAGACAAATCCGGTACCTATTGAATGCTCTGAGTGCAGGCACCTGCACATTTGATTGATCCTCTGGAATTACAATCGAGACACTGTCTTGCTGAGGTGTATGGACTTCTGAAGAAACACACTCAACTAAAGGGTACTCTTGAGCCAGTTCATACTCATCATCTGACAAATCTTCTAAAATATCAGTGTCTGTTATTATAAGAGCTGGTGTTGGCTCCTGCACTGCTGAAGAATTGTCCTGCCCCTCTGAATTATTCATGACAAAATCTTTAAGATCTGCAGGTTGTTTGTGCCCTGCTGAAGTCTCCTCAGCAATGTTTGTCAGGGCTGCTGCTGCTGCTGCTTCTTCTTTTGCTGAAGGATCTCCAATAATTTTTGCAGGGGCTGGTGTCTTTGCTGAACCATTGTTATATTTTGATCCCCTCTTCTGTTTTGTTGAACGGTTCTCCTTTCTTTTAACATCTGCCACTTTCTTCTTGCTCTTTTTACATGATTTACACATCATGAATACAATGCCTGCAAATATAACACTACTAAATATCAGGCAACCTACAATAACAAGTAATATAGAAAAACTCGTAGTATATGTCAAATGAATGCTATCATCTGATGTCTGCTCCGTGCTGGAGATTATCTCATTCTCTTTCTTCAGACTTTTTCCATATCCGGGTGCTGTGTTTGAAACCAGCAATAAAAACAAACAAATCCACTTCATTCTCCCTATCTCTGCTGAATGCGTTGAATGAATCATTGCACTCCACCAGTATAATCTACACAGAAGTGCTTGCCACTGCCTTATATTCAAAATTCAGTTGAACTGCATTCCAGACCCATTATGACATCATAACCACTTTTCAATAAATATGTGCCAATTCCACAGATCTACATCAGAAACCCATTATGATGTCACAGTCCCTCTTCAACACTTGTGCTGATTAGATATAGTCTCACTTCAGTTTTTTTCTACATAATGTCACTGGGGGACCAACTACTGGGTACCAGCCAATCAGAGCAGAACAGACTATTCTCTCAAAGGTACAAATGAACATGAGGCAAACAACAGCCTCACCCATTTTGCCAAGAAAACTACCCACGTTATTTCATTTATCTAGAAGGAGTCATTAACTTTTTAATATGATCCTCCACTTTGCCAAAAAAACTACATGTTATTTCATATATCTAGAAGGAGTAATTAACTTTCTCTGTCGTCCAATACAGGTTACTGGTGACTCTGGGTAGGCGATCCGCCCCTTTAATTGTAGACAGGAAGAATTCTGCCTACAAATTAAATTATGCACAGTGCCATTGGTGATAACTGCACTGTGCCTGCCCCAGTTGGAAAATAGGCTCACACCCATGACTTCAGGGGGTAAGGAACAGGTGGAGAAGAATGGCCTCTTTCTTCCTCTCCACTACATTCCCTTTCAATGTCTGGGGCAGATGATGATGTGCTGCTGTTGCTGTTACTGCCTCATAACAAGCACTGCAACTAGGACCAGGAGTATTGCTGCTGCTGGCAAGTGGAACCTGTCCTAGTTCTGCATCAATTGTTGGCCCCATTCCCACTGTGTCCACGGTGGTCTGTTGAACACTAGCCTGCTACTCAGCATCCTGCTGCCCTTGCAACTCAGCAGAAGGAATTAGAGCAGTTGCAAATTCTGCAAATTCCAGCAGCTCACTGCAGGTGGTGGGGATGCCCATCCCCATCCCTGTCTCCCATTCCTTCTCAGTTTTGGGCTAAAAAGGCCAGCAATGTCTCTTCCACCCCAGCTTCTCCACCATTATCATCACCACCACCACTTGTGGTGCTTTGCAATGCATTGCACATTCTTCTGGCACTCAAAGGGTTAAGCTAGGGATCTAAGGCTGGAGGTCATTTACAGCCAATCTAAACTTTCATGCAAATTCTAAAAAATATAAAAATGGCACTTGCTGCAAACCATAGTCAGATCTTAGCTATGGATTTCATAAGATAGTTGTTATCAGTGGCGTAACTATGGGGTCTCAAGGCTTGCACCTGCGACTGGGCCCGTGCACTCCAGGGTCCCGGCCTCCCCCTCTGCCTGGCACCTGCAATCTCCTGCCAGCGCTGTAGTGATGCAAACATCATCTCCCAGCGCTCTGCTTTACAGAAGAGGACCACGCGGGAGCTCCAGGTTGGAGATGGGGGCATTTTGGAGGGGGTCAATCTGGTCAGGGGGCCCGTGGCAATTCTTGTACCAGGGCCCTGAGGCTTCTAGTTATGCCTCTGGTTGTTATACATTCTTATTTTGCATATGCTTGTCATTACTGCCATTACAATAGTTAATAGAATGTGGCCCACAATTCACTGCCCTTTTCCCATGCTGGCCCTTGAAGAAAAGGCCTACCGTAAAGGGATAGTAATGTTTCAAAATAAAAGCAGCTGCAACTAATCTTCGTAGTAGTTGGCCCATGGAGAGTATTATTTCACTACTGTCAGAGTTGTAGTTCAAGACTAATTGAATGATAAAGTATACCCCTCCCGTCCCTTTTACCTAGTATAAGCCACCTCCCTTCAGATGTGGAATCTGGTCTTTTGACTGGACAGATCACAGCAAGGGACAATCTTCTTACTGTGATCATAAGGAAAACTCTGCCCCCCCATGAAGTTTTTCAGATTTTTCCCTTATGCTCACTGAAGATTGTGTCTCTCTCTGCGATCCAACCGGACAGTGTTGCTGCTCTGAGTTGAGCAGTGTTACATCAGTAAAGGGGCAGGACGGGGATACTTAATCATTCAATTACTCTAGAACAACTTGCAGAGTGTTAATCATTCAATTACTCTAGAACAACTTGGACAGTATTGAACTAACACTCTCCATGGCCCAAACACTATGAAGATTAATTGGAGCTGCTTTTATTTTGAAACATTACTATCTCTTTAAGCAATTTCAGACTCATATGGTCATTGCGCTCCCTGCTTAAAGGGTTAAGTCTGGACCATCCATGTCACTCTGAGAATATAAAATAATTTAAAGGAGTCATATGTGTCATAGTTCATTTTCATCTTTATTTCTGTGATGTTCTCAACATTTTATTTTATGCTGCTTTAATGGATAGGTGCCAAGGGCTGTGCTCCTTTCAGTCTCAGCTTGGGGGATTTCAAAGATGGAAAGGTCTACTGAGTCCATTGTGGAGTATGTAAAAGGCAGCCCCAGAATACTGTATGGCAATAAGGATCCTGGCCATACAATTTCATATACAGTGAACGTACAGGGGTGCAGGTTCCTGCTGTATTGAAGATCCTCTGAATTTCAGTCACATAATTTACTCGTTGACTGTAGAATAGCCCCATGACAACTGGAAGCCTAGAGAAATCCGGTACCTATTGAATGCTATGAGTACAGGCACCTGCACATTTGATTGATCCTCTGGAATTACAATCGATACACTGTCTTGCTGAGGTGTATGGACTTCTGAAGAAACACACTCAACTAAAGGGTACTCTTGAGCCAGTTCATACTCATCTGACAAATCCTCTAAAATATCAGTGTCTGTTATTATAAGAGCTGGTGTTGGCTCCTGCACTGCTGAAGAATTGTCCTGCCCCTCTGAATAATTCATGACAAAATCTTTAAGATCTGCAGGTTGTTTGTGCCCTGCTGAAGTGTCCTCAGCAATGTTTGTCAGGGCTGCTGCTGCTGCTTCTTCTTTTGCTGAAGGATCTCCAATAATTTTTGCAGGGGCTGGTGTCTTTGCTGAACCATTCTTATATTTTGATCCCCTCTTCTGTTTTGTTGAACGGTTCCCCTTTCTTTTAACCTCTGCCACTTTCTTCTTGCTCTTTTTACATGATTTACACATCATGAATACAATGGCTGCAAATATAACACTACTAAATATCAGGCAACCTACAATAACAAGTAATATAGAAAAACTCGTAGTATATGTCAAATGAATGCTATCATCTGATGTCTGCTCCGTGCTGGAGATTATCTCATTCTCTTTCTTCAGACTTTTTCCATATCCGGGTGCTGTGTTTGAAACCAGCAATAAAAACAAACAAATCCACTTCATTCTCCCTATCTCTGCTGAATGCGTTGAATTAATCATTGCACTCCACTAGTATAATCTACACAGAAGTGCTTGGCACTGCCTTATATTCAAAATTCAGTTTAACTGCATTCCAGACCCATTATGACATCATAACCACTTTTCAATAAATATGTGCCAATTCCACAGATCTACATCAGAAACCCATTATGATGTCACAGTCCCTCTTCAACACTTGTGCTGATTAGATATTATAGTCTCACTTCAGCTTTTTTCTACATAATGTCACTGGGGGACCAACTACTGGGTACCAGCCAATCAGAGCAGAACAGACTATTCTCTCAAAGGTACAAATGAACATGAGGCAAACAACAGCCTCACCCATTTTGCCAAGAAAACTACACACGTTATTTCATTTATCTAGAAGGAGTAATTAACTTTTTAATATGATCCTCCACTTTGCCAAAAAAACTACACGTTATTTCATGTATCTAGAAGGAGTAATTAACTTTCTCTGTCGTCTAATACAGGTTACTGGTGACTCTGGGTAGGCGATCCGCCCCTTTAATTGTAGACAGGAAGAATTCTGCCTACAAATTAAATTATGCACAGTGCCATTGGTGATAACTGCACTGTGCCTGCCCCAGTAGGAAAATAGGCTCGCACCCATGACTTCAGGGGGTAAGGAACAGGTGGAGAAGAATGGCCTCTTTCTTCCTCTCCACTACATTCCCTTTCAATGTCTGGGGCAGATGATGATGTGCTGCTGTTGCTGTTACTGCCTCATAACAAGCACTGCAACTAGGACCAGGAGTATTGCTGCTGCTGGCAAGTGGAACCTGTCCTAGTTCTGCATCAATTGTTGGCCCCATTCCCACTGTGTCCACGGTGGTCTGTTGAACACTAGCCTGCTACTCAGCATCCTGCTGCCCTTGCAACTCAGCAGAAGGAATTAGAGCAGTTGCAAATTCTGCAAATTCCAGCAGCTCACTGCAGGTGGTGGGGATGCCCATCCCCATCCCTGTCTCCCATTCCTTCTCAGTTTTGGGCTAAAAAGGCCAGCAATGTCTCTTCCACCCCAGCTTCTCCACCATCATCATCACCACCACCACTTGTGGTGCTTTGCAATGCATTGCACATTCTTCTGGCACTCAAAGGGTTAAGCTAGGGATCTAAGGCTGGAGGTCATTTACAGCCAATCTGATCTTTCATGCAAATTCTAAAAAATATAAAAATGGCACTTGCTGCAAACCATAGTCAGATCTTAGCTATGGATTTCATAAGATAGTTGTTATCAGTGGCGTAACTATGGGGTCTCAAGGCTTGCACCTGCGACTGGGCCCGTGCACTCCAGGGTCCAGGCCTCCCCCTCTGCCTGGCACCTGCAATCTCCTGCCGGCGCTGTAGTCATGCAAACATCATCTCCCAGCGCTCTGCTTTACAGAAGAGGACCACGCGGGAGCTCCAGGTTGGAGATGGGGGCATTTTGGAGGGGGTCAATCTGGTCAGGGGGCCCGTGGCAATTCTTGTACCAGGGCCCTGAGGCTTCTAGTTATGCCTCTGGTTGTTATACATTCTTATTTTGCATATGCTTGTCATTACTGCCATTACAATAGTTAATAGAATGTGGCCCACAATTCACTGCCCTTTTCCCATGCTGGCCCTTGAAGAAAATGCCTACCTTAAAGGGATAGTAATGTTTCAAAATAAAAGCAGCTGCAACTAATCTTCATAGTAGTTGGGCCATGGAGAGTGTTATTTCACTACTGTCAGAGTTGTAGTTCAAGAATAATTGAATGATAAAGTATACCCCTCCCGTCCCTTTTACCTAGTATAAGCCACCTCCCTTCAGATGTGGAATCTGGTCTTTTGACTGGACAGATCACAGCAAGGGACAATCTTCTTACTGTGATCATAAGGAAAACTCTGCCCCCCCATGAAGTTTTTCAGATTTTTCCCTTATGCTCACTGAAGATTGTGTCTCTCTCTGCGATCCAACCGGACAGTGTTGCTGCTCTGAGTTGAGCAGTGTTACATCAGTAAAGGGGCAGGACGGGGATACTTAATCATTCAATGACTCTAGAACAACTTGCAGAGTGTTAATCATTCAATTACTCTAGAACAACTTGGACAGTATTGAACTAACACTCTCCATGGCCCAAACACTATGAAGATTAATTGGAGCTGCTTTTATTTTGAAACATTACTATCTCTTTAAGCAATTTCAGACTCATATGGTCATTGCGGTCCCTGCTTAAAGGGTTAAGTCTGGACCATCCATGTCACTCTGAGAATATAAAATAATTTAAAGGAGTCATATGTGTCATAGTTCATTTTCATCTTTATTTCTGTGATGTTCTCAACATTTTATTTTATGCTGCTTTAATGGATAGGTGCCAAGGGCTGTGCTCCTTTCAGTCTCAGCTTGGGGGATTTCAAAGATGGAAAGGTCTACTGAGTCCATTGTGGAGTATGTAAAAGGCAGCCCCAGAATAGTGTATGGCAATAAGGATCCTGGCCATACAATTTCATATACAGTGAACGTACAGGGGTGCAGGTTCCTGCTGTATTGAAGATCCTCTGAATTTCAGTCACATAATTTACTCGTTGACTGTAGAATAGCCCCATGACAACTGGAAGCCTAGAGAAATCCGGTACCTATTGAATGCTATGAGTACAGGCACCTGCACATTTGATTGATCCTCTGGAATTACAATCGATACACTGTCTTGCTGAGGTGTATAGACTTCTGAAGAAACACACTCAACTAAAGGGTACTCTTGAGCCAGTTCATACTCATCTGACAAATCTTCTAAAATATCAGTGTCTGTTATTATAAGAGCTGGTGTTGGCTCCTGCACTGCTGAAAAATTGTCCTGCCCCTCTGAATAATTCATGACAAAATCTTTAAGATCTGCAGGTTGTTTGTGCCCTGCTGAAGTCTCCTCAGCAATGTTTGTCAGGGCTGCTGCTGCTGCTTCTTCTTTTGCTGAAGGATCTCCAATAATTTTTGCAGGGGCTGGTGTCTTTGCTGAACCATTCTTATATTTTGATGCCCTATTCTGTTTTGTTGAACGGTTCCCCTTTCTTTTAACATCTGCCACTTTCTTCTTGCTCTTTTTACATGATTTACACATCATGAATACAATGGCTGCAAATATAACACTACTAAATATCAGGCAACCTACAATAACAAGTAATATAGAAAAACTCGTAGTATATGTCAAATGAATGCTATCATCTGATGTCTGCTCCGTGCTGGAGATTATCTCATTCTCTTTCTTCAGACTTTTTCCATATCCGGGTGCTGTGTTTGAAACCAGCAATAAAAACAAACAAATCCACTTCATTCTCCCTATCTCTGCTGAATGCGTTGAATGAATCATTGCACTCCACCAGTATAATCTACACAGAAGTGCTTGGCACTGCCTTATATTCAAAATTCAGTTGAACTGCATTCCAGACCCATTATGACATCATAACCACTTTTCAATAAATATGTGCCAATTCCACAGATCTACATCAGAAACCCATTATGATGTCACAGTCCCTCTTCAACACTTGTGCTGATTAGATATTATAGTCTCACTTCAGCTTTTTTCTACATAATGTCACTGGGGGACCAACTACTGGGTACCAGCCAATCAGAGCAGAACAGACTATTCTCTCAAAGGTACAAATGAACATGAGGCAAACAACAGCCTCACCCATTTTGCCAAGAAAACTACACATGTTATTTCATTTATCTAGAAGGAGTAATTAACTTTTTAATATGATCCTCCACTTTGCCAAAAAAACTACACGTTATTTCATGTATCTAGAAGGAGTAATTAACTTTCTCTGTCGTCCAATACAGGTTACTGGTGACTCTGGGTAGGCGATCCACCCCTTTAATTGTAGACAGGAAGAATTCTGCCTACAAATTAAATTATGCACAGTGCCATTGGTGATAACTGCACTGTGCCTGCCCCAGTAGGAAAATAGGCTCGCACCCATGACTTCAGGGGGTAAGGAACAGGTGGAGAAGAATGGCCTCTTTCTTCCTCTCCACTACATTCCCTTTCAATGTCTGGGGCAGATGATGATGTGCTGCTGTTGCTGTTACTGCCTCATAACAAGCACTGCAACTAGGACCAGGAGTATTGCTGCTGCTGGCAAGTGGAACCTGTCCTAGTTCTGCATCAATTGTTGGCCCCATTCCCACTGTGTCCACGGTGGTCTGTTGAACACTAGCCTGCTACTCAGCATCCTGCTGCCCTTGCAACTCAGCAGAAGGAATTAGAGCAGTTGCAAATTCTGCAAATTCCAGCAGCTCACTGCAGGTGGTGGGGATGCCCATCCCCATCCCTGTCTCCCATTCCTTCTCAGTTTTGGGCTAAAAAGGCCAGCAATGTCTCTTCCACCCCAGCTTCTCCACCATTATCATCACCACCACAACTTGTGGTGCTTTGCAATGCATTGCACATTCTTCTGGCACTCAAAGGGTTAAGCTAGGAATCTAAGGCTGGAGGCCATTTACAGCCAATCTGATCTTTCATGCAAATTCTAAAAAATATAAAAATGGCACTTGCTGCAAACCATAGTCAGATCTTAGCTATGGATTTCATAAGATAGTTGTTATCAGTGGCGTAACTATGGGGTCTCAAGGCTTGCACCTGCGACTGGGCCCATGCACTCCAGGGTCCAGGCCTCCCCCTCTGCCTGGCACCTGCAATCTCCTGCCGGCGCTGTAGTGATGCAAACATCATCTCCCAGCGCTCTGCTTTACAGAAGAGGACCACGCGGGAGCTCCAGGTTGGAGATGGGGGCATTTTGGAGGGGGTCAATCTGGTCAGGGGGCCCGTGGCAATTCTTGTACCAGGGCCCTGAGGCTTCTAGTTACGCCTCTGGTTGTTATACGTTCTTATTTTGCATATGCTTGTCATTACTGCCATTACAATAGTTAATAGAATGTGGCCCACAATTCACTTCTCTTTTCCCATGCTGGCCCTTGAAGAAAAGGCCTACCTTAAAGGGATAATAATGTTTCAAAATAAAAGCAGCTCCAACTAATCTTCGAAGTGGTTGGGCCATGGAGAGTGTTATTTCACTACTGTCAGAGTTGTAGTTCAAGAATAATTGAATGATAAAGTATACCCCTCCCGTCCCTTTTACCTAGTATAAGCCACCTCCCTTCAGATGTGGAATCTGGTCTTTTGACTGGACAGATTACAGCAAGGGACAATCTTCTTACTGTGATCATAAGGAAAACTCTGCCCCCCCCTTGAAGTTTTTCAGATTTTTCCCTTATGCTCACTGAAGATTGCGTCTCTCTCTGCGATCCAACCGGACAGTGTTGCTGCTCTGAGTTGAGCAGTGTTACATCAGTAAAGGGGCAGGATGGGGATACTTAATCATTCAATGACTCTAGAACAACTTGCAGAGTGTTAATCATTCAATTACTCTAGAACAACTTGGACAGTATTGAACTAACACTCTCCATGGCCCAAACACTATGAAGATTAATTGGAGCTGCTTTTATTTTGAAACATTACTATCTCTTTAAGCAATTTCAGACTCATATGGTCATTGCGCTCCCTGCTTAAAGGGTTAAGTCTGGACCATCCATGTCACTCTGAGAATATAAAATAATTTAAAGGAGTCATGTGTCATAGTTCATTTTCATCTTTATTTCTGTGATGTTCTCAACATTTTATTTTATGCTGCTTTAATGGATAGGCGCCAAGGGCTGTGCTCCTTTCAGTCTCAGCTTGGGGGATTTCAAAGATGGAAAGATCTACTGAGTCCATTGTGGAGTATGTAAAAGGCAGCCCCAGAATACTGTATGGCAATAAGGATCCTGGCCATACAATTTCATATACAGTGAACGTACAGGGGTGCAGGTTCCTGCTGTATTGATGGATCCTCTGAATTTCAGTCACATAATTTACTCGTTGACTGTAGAATAGCCCCATGACAACTGGAAGCCTAGAGAAATCCGGTACCTATTGAATGCTCTGAGTGCAGGCACCTGCACATTTGATTGATCCTCTGGAATTACAATCGATACACTGTCTTGCTGAGGTGTATGGACTTCTGAAGAAACACACTCAACTAAAGGGTACTCTTGAGCCAGTTCATACTCATCTGACAAATCCTCTAAAATATCAGTGTCTGTTATTATAAGAGCTGGTGTTGGCTCCTGCACTGCTGAAGAATTGTCCTGCCCCTCTGAATAATTCATGACAAAATCTTTAAGATCTGCAGGTTGTTTGTGCCCTGCTGAAGTGTCCTCAGCAATGTTTGTCAGGGCTGCTGCTGCTGCTTCTTCTTTTGCTGAAGGATCTCCAATAATTTTTGCAGGGGCTGGTGTCTTTGCTGAACCATTCTTATATTTTGATCCCCTCTTCTGTTTTGTTGAATGGTTCCCCTTTCTTTTGACATCTGCCACTTTCTTCTTGCTCTTTTTACATGATTTACACATCATGAATACAATGGCTGCAAATATAACACTACTAAATATCAGGCAACCTACAATAACAAGTAATATAGAAAAACTCGTAGTATATGTCAAATGAATGCTATCATCTGATGTCTGCTCCGTGCTGGAGATTATCTCATTCTCTTTCTTCAGACTTTTTCCATATCCGGGTGCTGTGTTTGAAACCAGCAATAAAAACAAACAAATCCACTTCATTCTCCCTATCTCTGCTGAATGCGTTGAATGAATCATTGCACTCCACCAGTATGATCTACACAGAAGTGCTTGGCACTGCCTTATATTCAAAATTCAGTATAACTGCATTCCAGACCCATTATGACATCATAACCACTTTTCAATAAATATGTGCCAATTCCACAGATCTACATCAGAAACCCATTATGATGTCACAGTCCCTCTTCAACACTTGTGCTGATTAGATATTATAGTCTCACTTCAGCTTTTTTCTACATAATGTCACTGGGGGACCAACTACTGGGTACCAGCCAATCAGAGCAGAACAGACTATTCTCTCAAAGGTACAAATGAACATGAGGCAAACAACAGCCTCACCCATTTTGCCAAGAAAACTACACACGTTATTTCATTTATCTAGAAGGAGTAATTAACTTTTTAATATGATCCTCCACTTTGCCAAAAAAACTACACGTTATTTCATGTATCTAGAAGGAGTAATTAACTTTCTCTGTCGTCTAATACAGGTTACTGGTGACTCTGGGTAGGCGATCCGCCCCTTTAATTGTAGACAGGAAGAATTCTGCCTACAAATTAAATTATGCACAGTGCCATTGGTGATAACTGCACTGTGCCTGCCCCAGTAGGAAAATAGGCTCGCACCCATGACTTCAGGGGGTAAGGAACAGGTGGAGAAGAATGGCCTCTTTCTTCCTCTCCACTACATTCCCTTTCAATGTCTGGGGCAGATGATGATGTGCTGCTGTTGCTGTTACTGCCTCATAACAAGCACTGCAACTAGGACCAGGAGTATTGCTGCTGCTGGCAAGTGGAACCTGTCCTAGTTCTGCATCAATTGTTGGCCCCATTCCCACTGTGTCCACGGTGGTCTGTTGAACACTAGCCTGCTACTCAGCATCCTGCTGCCCTTGCAACTCAGCAGAAGGAATTAGAGCAGTTGCAAATTCTGCAAATTCCAGCAGCTCACTGCAGGTGGTGGGGATGCCCATCCCCATCCCTGTCTCCCATTCCTTCTCAGTTTTGGGCTAAAAAGGCCAGCAATGTCTCTTCCACCCCAGCTTCTCCACCATCATCATCACCACCACCACTTGTGGTGCTTTGCAATGCATTGCACATTCTTCTGGCACTCAAAGGGTTAAGCTAGGGATCTAAGGCTGGAGGTCATTTACAGCCAATCTGATCTTTCATGCAAATTCTAAAAAATATAAAAATGGCACTTGCTGCAAACCATAGTCAGATCTTAGCTATGGATTTCATAAGATAGTTGTTATCAGTGGCGTAACTATGGGGTCTCAAGGCTTGCACCTGCGACTGGGCCCGTGCACTCCAGGGTCCCGGCCTCCCCCTCTGCCTGGCACCTGCAATCTCCTGCCGGCGCTGTAGTCATGCAAACATCATCTCCCAGCGCTCTGCTTTACAGAAGAGGACCACGCGGGAGCTCCAGGTTGGAGATGGGGGCATTTTGGAGGGGGTCAATCTGGTCAGGGGGCCCGTGGCAATTCTTGTACCAGGGCCCTGAGGCTTCTAGTTATGCCTCTGGTTGTTATACATTCTTATTTTGCATATGCTTGTCATTACTGCCATTACAATAGTTAATAGAATGTGGCCCACAATTCACTGCCCTTTTCCCATGCTGGCCCTTGAAGAAAATGCCTACCTTAAAGGGATAGTAATGTTTCAAAATAAAAGCAGCTCCAACTAATCTTCGAAGTGGTTGGGCCATGGAGAGTGTTATTTCACTACTGTCAGAGTTGTAGTTCAAGAATAATTGAATGATAAAGTATACCCCTCCCGTCCCTTTTACCTAGTATAAGCCACCTCCCTTCAGATGTGGAATCTGGTCTTTTGACTGGACAGATCACAGCAAGGGACAATCTTCTTACTGTGATCATAAGGAAAACTCTGCCCCCCCATGAAGTTTTTCAGATTTTTCCCTTATGCTCACTGAAGATTGTGTCTCTCTCTGCGATCCAACCGGACAGTGTTGCTGCTCTGAGTTGAGCAGTGTTACATCAGTAAAGGGGCAGGACGGGGATACTTAATCATTCAATGACTCTAGAACAACTTGCAGAGTGTTAATCATTCAATTACTCTAGAACAACTTGGACAGTATTGAACTAACACTCTCCATGGCCCAAACACTATGAAGATTAATTGGAGCTGCTTTTATTTTGAAACATTACTATCTCTTTAAGCAATTTCAGACTCATATGGTCATTGCGGTCCCTGCTTAAAGGGTTAAGTCTGGACCATCCATGTCACTCTGAGAATATAAAATAATTTAAAGGAGTCATATGTGTCATAGTTCATTTTCATCTTTATTTCTGTGATGTTCTCAACATTTTATTTTATGCTGCTTTAATGGATAGGTGCCAAGGGCTGTGCTCCTTTCAGTCTCAGTAGACCTTTCCATCTTTGAAATCCCCCAAGCTGAGTCCATTGTGGAGTATGTAAAAGGCAGCCCCAGAATAGTGTATGGCAATAAGGATCCTGGCCATACAATTTCATATACAGTGAACGTACAGGGGTGCAGGTTCCTGCTGTATTGAAGATCCTCTGAATTTCAGTCACATAATTTACTCGTTGACTGTAGAATAGCCCCATGACAACTGGAAGCCTAGAGAAATCCGGTACCTATTGAATGCTATGAGTACAGGCACCTGCACATTTGATTGATCCTCTGGAATTACAATCGATACACTGTCTTGCTGAGGTGTATAGACTTCTGAAGAAACACACTCAACTAAAGGGTACTCTTGAGCCAGTTCATACTCATCTGACAAATCTTCTAAAATATCAGTGTCTGTTATTATAAGAGCTGGTGTTGGCTCCTGCACTGCTGAAAAATTGTCCTGCCCCTCTGAATAATTCATGACAAAATCTTTAAGATCTGCAGGTTGTTTGTGCCCTGCTGAAGTGTCCTCAGCAATGTTTGTCAGGGCTGCTGCTGCTGCTTCTTCTTTTGCTGAAGGATCTCCAATAATTTTTGCAGGGGCTGGTGTCTTTGCTGAACCATTCTTATATTTTGATGCCCTATTCTGTTTTGTTGAACGGTTCCCCTTTCTTTTAACATCTGCCACTTTCTTCTTGCTCTTTTTACATGATTTACACATCATGAATACAATGGCTGCAAATATAACACTACTAAATATCAGGCAACCTACAATAACAAGTAATATAGAAAAACTCGTAGTATATGTCAAATGAATGCTATCATCTGATGTCTGCTCCGTGCTGGAGATTATCTCATTCTCTTTCTTCAGACTTTTTCCATATCCGGGTGCTGTGTTTGAAACCAGCAATAAAAACAAACAAATCCACTTCATTCTCCCTATCTCTGCTGAATGCGTTGAATGAATCATTGCACTCCACCAGTATAATCTACACAGAAGTGCTTGGCACTGCCTTATATTCAAAATTCAGTTGAACTGCATTCCAGACCCATTATGACATCATAACCACTTTTCAATAAATATGTGCCAATTCCACAGATCTACATCAGAAACCCATTATGATGTCACAGTCCCTCTTCAACACTTGTGCTGATTAGATATTATAGTCTCACTTCAGCTTTTTTCTACATAATGTCACTGGGGGACCAACTACTGGGTACCAGCCAATCAGAGCAGAACAGACTATTCTCTCAAAGGTACAAATGAACATGAGGCAAACAACAGCCTCACCCATTTTGCCAAGAAAACTACACATGTTATTTCATTTATCTAGAAGGAGTAATTAACTTTTTAATATGATCCTCCACTTTGCCAAAAAAACTACACGTTATTTCATGTATCTAGAAGGAGTAATTAACTTTCTCTGTCGTCCAATACAGGTTACTGGTGACTCTGGGTAGGCGATCCACCCCTTTAATTGTAGACAGGAAGAATTCTGCCTACAAATTAAATTATGCACAGTGCCATTGGTGATAACTGCACTGTGCCTGCCCCAGTAGGAAAATAGGCTCGCACCCATGACTTCAGGGGGTAAGGAACAGGTGGAGAAGAATGGCCTCTTTCTTCCTCTCCACTACATTCCCTTTCAATGTCTGGGGCAGATGATGATGTGCTGCTGTTGCTGTTACTGCCTCATAACAAGCACTGCAACTAGGACCAGGAGTATTGCTGCTGCTGGCAAGTGGAACCTGTCCTAGTTCTGCATCAATTGTTGGCCCCATTCCCACTGTGTCCACGGTGGTCTGTTGAACACTAGCCTGCTACTCAGCATCCTGCTGCCCTTGCAACTCAGCAGAAGGAATTAGAGCAGTTGCAAATTCTGCAAATTCCAGCAGCTCACTGCAGGTGGTGGGGATGCCCATCCCCATCCCTGTCTCCCATTCCTTCTCAGTTTTGGGCTAAAAAGGCCAGCAATGTCTCTTCCACCCCAGCTTCTCCACCATTATCATCACCACCACAACTTGTGGTGCTTTGCAATGCATTGCACATTCTTCTGGCACTCAAAGGGTTAAGCTAGGAATCTAAGGCTGGAGGTCATTTACAGCCAATCTGATCTTTCATGCAAATTCTAAAAAATATAAAAATGGCACTTGCTGCAAACCATAGTCAGATCTTAGCTATGGATTTCATAAGATAGTTGTTATCAGTGGCGTAACTATGGGGTCTCAAGGCTTGCACCTGCGACTGGGCCCATGCACTCCAGGGTCCAGGCCTCCCCCTCTGCCTGGCACCTGCAATCTCCTGCCGGCGCTGTAGTGATGCAAACATCATCTCCCAGCGCTCTGCTTTACAGAAGAGGACCACGCGGGAGCTCCAGGTTGGAGATGGGGGCATTTTGGAGGGGGTCAATCTGGTCAGGGGGCCCGTGGCAATTCTTGTACCAGGGCCCTGAGGCTTCTAGTTACGCCTCTGGTTGTTATACGTTCTTATTTTGCATATGCTTGTCATTACTGCCATTACAATAGTTAATAGAATGTGGCCCACAATTCACTTCTCTTTTCCCATGCTGGCCCTTGAAGAAAAGGCCTACCTTAAAGGGATAATAATGTTTCAAAATAAAAGCAGCTCCAACTAATCTTCGAAGTGGTTGGGCCATGGAGAGTGTTATTTCACTACTGTCAGAGTTGTAGTTCAAGAATAATTGAATGATAAAGTATACCCCTCCCGTCCCTTTTACCTAGTATAAGCCACCTCCCTTCAGATGTGGAATCTGGTCTTTTGACTGGACAGATCACAGCAAGGGACAATCTTCTTACTGTGATCATAAGGAAAACTCTGCCCCCCCTTGAAGTTTTTCAGATTTTTCCCTTATGCTCACTGAAGATTGCGTCTCTCTCTGCGATCCAACCGGACAGTGTTGCTGCTCTGAGTTGAGCAGTGTTACATCAGTAAAGGGGCAGGATGGGGATACTTAATCATTCAATGACTCTAGAACAACTTGCAGAGTGTTAATCATTCAATTACTCTAGAACAACTTGGACAGTATTGAACTAACACTCTCCATGGCCCAAACACTATGAAGATTAATTGGAGCTGCTTTTATTTTGAAACATTACTATCTCTTTAAGCAATTTCAGACTCATATGGTCATTGCGCTCCCTGCTTAAAGGGTTAAGTCTGGACCATCCATGTCACTCTGAGAATATAAAATAATTTAAAGGAGTCATGTGTCATAGTTCATTTTCATCTTTATTTCTGTGATGTTCTCAACATTTTATTTTATGCTGCTTTAATGGATAGGCGCCAAGGGCTGTGCTCCTTTCAGTCTCAGCTTGGGGGATTTCAAAGATGGAAAGATCTACTGAGTCCATTGTGGAGTATGTAAAAGGCAGCCCCAGAATACTGTATGGCAATAAGGATCCTGGCCATACAATTTCATATACAGTGAACGTACAGGGGTGCAGGTTCCTGCTGTATTGATGGATCCTCTGAATTTCAGTCACATAATTTACTCGTTGACTGTAGAATAGCCCCATGACAACTGGAAGCCTAGAGAAATCCGGTACCTATTGAATGCTCTGAGTGCAGGCACCTGCACATTTGATTGATCCTCTGGAATTACAATCGATACACTGTCTTGCTGAGGTGTATGGACTTCTGAAGAAACACACTCAACTAAAGGGTACTCTTGAGCCAGTTCATACTCATCTGACAAATCCTCTAAAATATCAGTGTCTGTTATTATAAGAGCTGGTGTTGGCTCCTGCACTGCTGAAGAATTGTCCTGCCCCTCTGAATAATTCATGACAAAATCTTTAAGATCTGCAGGTTGTTTGTGCCCTGCTGAAGTGTCCTCAGCAATGTTTGTCAGGGCTGCTGCTGCTGCTTCTTCTTTTGCTGAAGGATCTCCAATAATTTTTGCAGGGGCTGGTGTCTTTGCTGAACCATTCTTATATTTTGATCCCCTCTTCTGTTTTGTTGAATGGTTCCCCTTTCTTTTGACATCTGCCACTTTCTTCTTGCTCTTTTTACATGATTTACACATCATGAATACAATGGCTGCAAATATAACACTACTAAATATCAGGCAACCTACAATAACAAGTAATATAGAAAAACTCGTAGTATATGTCAAATGAATGCTATCATCTGATGTCTGCTCCGTGCTGGAGATTATCTCATTCTCTTTCTTCAGACTTTTTCCATATCCGGGTGCTGTGTTTGAAACCAGCAATAAAAACAAACAAATCCACTTCATTCTCCCTATCTCTGCTGAATGCGTTGAATGAATCATTGCACTCCACCAGTATGATCTACACAGAAGTGCTTGGCACTGCCTTATATTCAAAATTCAGTATAACTGCATTCCAGACCCATTATGACATCATAACCACTTTTCAATAAATATGTGCCAATTCCACAGATCTACATCAGAAACCCATTATGATGTCACAGTCCCTCTTCAACACTTGTGCTGATTAGATATTATAGTCTCACTTCAGCTTTTTTCTACATAATGTCACTGGGGGACCAACTACTGGGTACCAGCCAATCAGAGCAGAACAGACTATTCTCTCAGAGGTACAAATGAACATGAGGCAAACAACAGCCTCACCCATTTTGCCAAGAAAACTACACACGTTATTTCATTTATCTAGAAGGAGTCATTAACTTTTTAATATGATCCTCCACTTTGCCAAAAAAACTACACGTTATTTCATGTATCTAGAAGGAGTAATTAACTTTCTCTGTCGTCCAATACAGGTTACTGGTGACTCTGGGTAGGCGATCCGCCCCTTTAATTGTAGACAGGAAGAATTCTGCCTACAAATTAAATTATGCACAGTGCCATTGGTGATAACTGCACTGTGCCTGCCCCAGTAGGAAAATAGGCTCGCACCCATGACTTCAGGGGGTAAGGAACAGGTGGAGAAGAATGGCCTCTTTCTTCCTCTCCACTACATTCCCTTTCAATGTCTGGGGCAGATGATGATGTGCTGCTGTTGCTGTTACTGCCTCATAACAAGCACTGCAACTAGGACCAGGAGTATTGCTGCTGCTGGCAAGTGGAATCTGTCCTAGTTCTGCATCAGTTGTTGGCCCCATTTCCACTGTGTCCACGGTGGTCTGTTGAACACTAGCCTGCTACTCAGCATCCTGCTGCCTTTGCAACTCAGCAGAAGGAATAAGAGCAGTTGCAAATTCTGCAAATTCCAGCAGCTCACTGCAGGTGGTGGGGATGCCCATCCCCATCCCTGTCTCCCATTCCTTCTCAGTTTTGGGCTAAAAAGGCCAGCAATGTCTCTTCCACCCCAGCTTCTCCACCATCATCATCACCACCACCACTTGTGGTGCTTTGCAATGCATTGCACATTCTTCTGGCACTCAAAGGGTGAAGCTAGGGATCTAAGGCTGGAGGTAATTTACAGCCAATCTAAACTTTCATGCAAATTCTAAAAAATATAAAAATGGCACTTGCTGCAAACCATAGTCAAATCTTAGCTATGGATTTCATAAGATAGTTGTTATCAGTGGCGTAACTATGGGGTCTCAAGGCTTGCACCTGCGACTGGGCCCGTGCACTCCAGGGTCCCGGCCTCCCCCTCTGTCTGGCACCTGCAATCTCCTGCCGGCGCTGTAGTGATGCAAACATCATCTCCCAGCGCTCTGCTTTACAGAAGAGGACCACGTGGGAGCTCCAGGTTGGAGATGGGGGCATTTTGGAGGGGGTCAATCTGGTCAGGGGGCCCGTGGCAATTCTTGTACCAGGGCCCTGAGGCTTCTAGTTATGCCTCTGGTTGTTATACATTCTTATTTTGCATATGCTTGTCATTACTGCCATTACAATAGTTAATAGAATGTGGCCCACAATTCACTGCCCTTTTCCCATGCTGGCCCTTGAAGAAAAGGCCTACCTTAAAGGGATAGTAATGTTTCAAAATAAAAGCAGCTGCAACTAATCTTCGTAGTAGTTGGGCCATGGAGAGTGTTATTTCACTACTGTCAGAGTTGTAGTTCAAGAATAATTGAATGATAAAGTATACCCCTCCCGTCCCTTTTACCTAGTATAAGCCACCTCCCTTCAGATGTGGAATCTGGTCTTTTGACTGGACAGATCACAGCAAGGGACAATCTTCTTACTGTGATCATAAGGAAAACTCTGCCCCCCCATGAAGTTTTTCAGATTTTTCCCTTATGCTCCCTGAAGATTGTGTCTCTCTCTGCGATCCAACCGGACAGTGTTGCTGCTCTGAGTTGATCCGTGTTACATCAGTAAAGGGGCAGGATGGGGATACTTAATCATTTAATTACTCTAAAACAACTTGCAGAGTGTTAATCATTCAATTACTCTAGAACAAGTTGGACAGTATTGAACTAACACTCTCCATGGCCCAAACACTATGAAGATTAATTGGAGCTGCTTTTATTTTGAAACATCACTATCTCTTTAAGCAATTTCAGACTCATATGATCATTGTGCTCCCTGCTTAAAGGGTTAAGTCTGGACCATCCATGTCACTCTGAGAATATAAAATAATTTAAAGGAGTCATATGTGTCATAGTTCATTTTCATCTTTATTTCTGTGATGTTCTCAACATTTTATTTTATGCTGCTTTAATGGATAGGCGCCAAGGGCTGTGCTCCTTTCAGTCTCAGCTTGGGGGATTTCAAAGATGGAAAGATCTACTGAGTCCATTGTGGAGTATGTAAAAGGCAGCCCCAGAATAGTGTATTGCAATAAGGATCCTGGCCATACAATTTCATATACAGTGAACGTACAGGGGTGCAGGTTCCTGTTGTATTGATGGATCCTCTGAATTTCAGTCACATAATTTACTCGTTGACTGTAGAATAGCCCCATGACAACTGGAAGCCTAGAGAAATCCGGTACCTATTGAATGCTATGAGTACAGGCACCTGCACATTTGATTGATCCTCTGGAATTACAATCGATACACTGTCTTGCTGAGGTGTATGGACTTCTGAAGAAACACACTCAACTAAAGGGTACTCTTGAGCCAGTTCATACTCATCTGACAAATCCTCTAAAATATCAGTGTCTGTTATTATAAGAGCTGGTGTTGGCTCCTGCACTGCTGAAGAATTGTCCTGCCCCTCTGAATAATTCATGACAAAATCTTTAAGATCTGCAGGTTGTTTGTGCCCTGCTGAAGTGTCCTCAGCAATGTTTGTCAGGGCTGCTGCTGCTGCTTCTTCTTTTGCTGAAGGATCTCCAATAGTTTTTGCAGGGGCTGGTGTCTTTGCTGAACCATTCTTATATTTTGATGCCCTCTTCTGTTTTGTTGAATGGTTCCCCTTTCTTTTAACATCTGCCACTTTCTTCTTGCTCTTTTTACATGATTTACACATCATGAATACAATGGCTGCAAATATAACACTACTAAATATCAGGCAACCTACAATAACAAGTAATATAGAAAAACTCGTAGTATATGTCAAATGAATGCTATCATCTGATGTCTGCTCCGTGCTGGAGATTATCTCATTCTCTTTCTTCAGACTTTTTCCATATCCGGGTGCTGTGTTTGAAACCAGCAATAAAAACAAACAAATCCACTTCATTCTCCCTATCTCTGCTGAATGCGTTGAATGAATCATTGCACTCCACCAGTATAATCTACACAGAAGTGCTTGGCACTGCCTTATATTCAAAATTCAGTTGAACTGCATTCCAGACCCATTATGACATCATAACCACTTTTCAATAAATATGTGCCAATTCCACAGATCTACATCAGAAACCCATTATGATGTCACAGTCCCTCTTCAACACTTGTGCTGATTAGATATTATAGTCTCACTTCAGCTTTTTTCTACATAATGTCACTGGGGGACCAACTACTGGGTACCAGCCAATCAGAGCACAACAGACTATCTGTCACAGGTATAAATGAACATGAGGCAAACAACAGCCTCACCCATTTTGCCAAGAAAACTACACACGTTATTTCATTTATCTAGAAGGAGTAATTAACTTTTTAATATGATCCTCCACTTTGCCAAAAAAACTACACGTTATTTCATGTATCTAGAAGGAGTAATTAACTTTCTCTGTCGTCCAATACAGGTTACTGCTAACTCTGGGTAGGCAATCCACCCCTTTAATTGCAGGCAGGAACAATTCTAGAATTGTATGCAGGGGGTTGAGCCTACGTTCCCTCCTTGGCTGCAGCTAGCCAACCAAAAAAATGTGTTCCTTGGTGAAGATAACACAGGCAAGAGAATAGTTCTGCTATAGCTTTACAGGTTTTTTATTTTTCTGTTAGAAATGAAATACCAATGCCCTTAGATGTGGCTTGTTCAGTGACCAGGTGCTTTTTGTGGATCTTAATCCCTGGGAGAAAAATATTGGCTACAAGATTCCTCAGGAGTTGCCCACTGAGACTTCTTCTTCAACTCCTTCAGTGCAAGAGGCTTGGGCCATTTCCTGTACCCTGCAGGCCAGACACATTTTCAGCATTTCTATCCTTCTGTTTAGGCTTGATTTACTCTGGGAATTTCTAGTTACATATGGAAAACTATATATTGTTTTTTTCAGAACAAATTGAGCTTTCTTGTGGTACCTTACATGAAGAGAATTTTACATCATGCAAAAAGCTATGGTGTCATAATGACAAACAAAATGAAAATTTACTAATTTTGCTAAAATCACATACTATGTATCAAAAACATTTACCTTGATTGAAAAAGTTTCAATTATTTGAAAAAGGCCCGAGTACACCGAGTAAAAAATTACCAAATTTGTATAGTTTTACCTACGTCCATGACTAGCGCAGAGCCCTAATCACCAGTAGCGCAAAATGACATTTTCAACTTTAAAAACTAATATGCTCATTCTAGGGTTTTTGTGGTAAAGCTACCCTAAAACAGTGGAATAACTATATAAAATTATATATTTCTGGAAAGTAGACAACCTGTTGCATCTAATGAGGGGTGACTTGCCTTGCTACCCCAAGCCTGGTGTGCACAAATGCCTCCAGAAGGTGGCGCTAATGAAAACAAAAAGGCATTTTCTTATATTTCTGCCACTTCAAATGTACTGAAATTTGTTAAAACCATGGCATTTCCAACTCTATTCATTATCTAGTACTCTTACGAGAAAAATGACACCCCATTGGTATGAGTTCACCTACCTCAGGGGGTGCTACAAATACAAAACTACACCTATTGCAACCTCTAATTTTTCTGACATTTTCTCCAACATTACTTGTCTGTACAAAAGTGGTTATAACAACTACAGAAGTGAAGAAAGGGTACACAAACCATACCATTTTGGAAAGAAGACAACCAGCCGCATCTAATGATGGGTAACTTGCCTTGTTACCCCAAGCCTGGTGTGCACAAATGCCTCCAGAATGTGGCTCTAATGAAAAAAAAAGACATTTTCTTACATTTCTGCCCCTTGAAATGTAGTGAAATCTGTGAAAACCATGGCATTTCCAAATGTATTCATTAGCTAGTGCACTTAGGAGACAAATGGCACTCCATTGGTATGAGTTGACATACTGTAGGGGTGCCAGAAGCACATAACAACACCTACCTGTTTTCTTCTCTGGAAATGGCTGCTTGTACTAAAATGTTCATAACTTTTAGATACATGAAGGAAAGGTATAAAATGTATACCATTTTGGAAAGTAGACATTCACCCGCATCACATAAGGGGGGTCACTTGCCTTTCTACACCCTGGCTGAAGTGCTCAATTATTTCCAAAAGGTGGCGCTATAGGAATAAATAAATTTTTTTTACATTTCCACCACTTCATAGATACTAAAATCTTTGAAAACCACAAGATGTCCTGCTGTATTCAGTACCTGCTACCAGCATGAGAAAAATGGTACCCCATTTGTGTGGGATAACATAGAATATGTGGGTGGTAGGAACACTTACCTAAACCTGACACTTTTGTTTTTGAATTTATCTGCCTGCACGAAAAGTGTCATACCCGTTATAGATATGCAGGAAAGGTAGAGAAACCACACCATTTTGTAAAGAAGATAACCTGCCGCATCTAATGAGGGGTAACTTGCCTTCTTACCCCAAGCCTGGTGTGCACAAATGCCTCCAGAAGGTGGCGCTAATGAAAAAAATGGCATTTTCTTACATTTCTGCCCCTTGAAATGTATTGAAATCTGTGAAAACCATAGAAATTTCAACTGTACTCATTAGCTAATGCTCTTAGGAGTCAAATGACACCCCATTGGTATGAGTTGACATACCTTAGACGGTGCTAGAAGCACAAAACTACACCTACAACAACATCTGATTGTTCTAAAATTTTCTCAAAAAGGACTTGCCTGTAAAAAAAAATGGTTAACAGCTACAGAAGTGAAGAAAGGGTAGACAACCCATACCATTTTGGAAAGAAGATAACCTGCCGCATCGAATGAGGGGTCACTTGCCTTTTTACCCCTAAGTTAGTTTGCACAACTATTTCCAGAATGTGGTGCTACAGGTAAACGCCGTGGGATTTCCTAGGATGACCTCTTGCCAGCCTAATAAAAATGGTACCCCACTGCTGTGGGTTGATAAACCAATTTGGGTGACAGGAGCATGGCTACCAGAACAGGGATGGGAAAGCAAACAGTATATGTGTGATTTTATGGCTAACAGATGTAAGAAGCTAGGGCGTCAGCCGGTGTACATGTGGACCTGTGACTACCAGTGTAACAAAGTGTGTGGGGTGAGGGCGAGGGGTTAGGCGGTGTGTGTGGGTATGTCTACTAGTGGGGAGTGGACCAAGGATGGTGGTGGTGGTGGGTGTCGGTGTCCGATAGTGTATATGGGAGAATCTGTGACTACCAGTGTGAACTGTATGTCCCCCTCATACAATGTTTGATTCCCAGCCTGAATCTAGTGCATACTGGTACTGTGAGTCTACCAGTGGGCAGTGGAAACAGGCTGGGGAATGGGACTGCCAGTGGGCTGTGGAACCAGGCAGGGGGATAAGGTACGTGGGGTTGGGGTGATTGGAGGCATTTTGTGTGCATGCCACAGGGGTGCCCAATGCACTGTAAAGCAATGCATTGGACCCCCTGTTGCACACAAAGAATACATTTTTTTGTTATTGTTTATTCATACCTCGTTGGGGAGGCGGTATCAGGAACACTCCTGGTGCCCCTCATCAAGGTCTAAAAAAAAGATGAGAACCCCACAATGAGGTCTGAATAAAAAAATAAAAGGGGGAAAAAATAAATAATCTTTGTGTGCCACAGGGGTTTTCAGTGCATTGGACCCCTGTGGCACACAAAGGGTTAATGTGTTATGTTTTTATTGTAGACCACATTGAGGGGCCTCAGGATCCCTCCTGATCCCCCCAATGGGTTCTTGGTAAAAAAAAAAGTCCTCAAAAGAAGTGACCCTGTGAGCGTCACAGGGGTCTCAAGCGCATTTCAAAGCAATGCATTGGACCCATTATAGCAGTCAGAGGGTTAATTTTTTCATTACTTTGTAATCAGAGCTTGTTGGGGGGCCATCAGGAGCACTCCTGATGGCCCCCCAACAATCTCCGATTACAAACTAATGATAAAAGCCCTGTGTGCCACAGAAGGGGGGGGGTCTGCATTGGACCCCCTTCCCCCGTGGCACACACAGGGTTAATTTTTTTATTTTATTTATTTTTTATATTATAGACCTCATTGAGGAGCATCAGAACCCCTCCTGATCCCCCCAATATGGTCTTGGTAAAAAAAAAAAAATGTTCTCAAAAGAAGTGACCCTGTGAGTGTCACAGGGGTCTCCAGTGCATTGCAAAGCAATGCATTGGACCCTTGTGGCACTCAGAGGGTTAATTTTTTTTTTTTCATTACTTTGTAATCAGAGCTTGTTGGGGGGCCATCAGGACCACTCCTGATGGCCCCCCAACATTGTCTGATTACAAACTAATGTTAAAAGTCCTGTGTGTGCCACAGAAGGGGGGGTCTGCATTGGACCCCCCCTCTGGCACACACAGGGTTAATTTTTTATTTTATCTTTTATATTATTGACCTCATTGAGGGCATCAGGATCCCTCCTGATCCCCCCAATGAAGTATAAGTAAGAAAAAACATGGCCCCAAAATAAGTGACCTTGTGAGTGCCACAGGGGTCTCCAGTGCATTGCAAAGCGATGCGCTGGGGACCCCTGTGGCACTCACAGGGTTACTTTTATTTATTTATTTATTTATTTTTTTATTATTATTTCTCAGACCTCGTGGGGGACAACAGGACTCCTCCTGGTGTCCCCCCAGTTATTGATCTCCCAGCCAATTGTGCTGGGAGATCAATAATGCGACCGCAGGAGAGCAAAAGCTCTCCTGCCTTTCACTCCTACCACCGGTAGGAGTGATCACGATCCGGGAAAGTCACCTAAGGTCACCGGTGACTATGTCATCGATGACGTTAGGAGGCTTCCCCCGGTCCCGCCCACTCCTACCCGGAAGTTTGGGTAGGAGAGGGGGAAAGGAGAAGCTGCGCGTCTCCTCTTGATTTATTGATCTCCCAGCGCGATTGGCTTGGAGATCAATAACTGGGGGTGCATGAGGAGTGATCCTTATGCACCCCCAGAAGTGCCAAGCAGCATTTTAGCTAAAATGTTGCCACTGCAAGCCGGTTATATCGGCTTTTGCAGTGACCGCATTTTAGCTGTACATTGTATGAGCTTGGCACAGCAGGTACAGCTGTCCAAACTCTTACAATGTACCCACTTGGCACTCTAGGGGTTAAACATGGTAATCTGAAGACAGAAGATCTGCAGGAAAGGTGAGCAACCCTTTAAGTACTTCAGGTCCACATGTCCCACAGTGCCCCTCCGCACAGGGGTTTTCCTTAGGAATTCCTGTTGCACACTCCTGCACTCATTGGGTCTATCTGTATGTCTGTTGGGCGTTTGGAGCAGGTTTATGTGGTACTTAACCTTTTAGCTGCTTGTTTTGCATTCATTTGGGGGGTTTTCTAACACTTTTCCTAATGGTTCAGTGTTTTTTGGGTATCTTAACATGTTTTTGTAATGTTTCATGTCTCTTAGTTTTACACTTTCAATTTTGTAAAATTTGAGTTCCGGCGCGCTTTACCGCATAGGCGCCATTGCTCCCTTCATTCCTATGGGACTATACAGTTTGGGACATATCTCTGCAACCGTTTAACCTAGCGACTACAGAGATGGCTCATTTTACTTGTCTGCCCTTGCTCTATCATCCGGTTCATGTTCCTAGTGTGTTGGGGGGCTCAGGGGGCTTTGGGCACTGTTTGTGGTACTTTTCTGGGAAAACTACATTTCCCATGAGCGCTCGCTTTGCACTCTTGTTTCTGATTGGCTCCCGCCACGGCAGCCATTTTATGATATTTTCAGAACGAGTATCCTATGCAGAACTTTTACTCCCCCTTCTCTCCTCTGCTGATTAACCCTTTGCCTGCCAGATAAGTTTATTTTAATCCTACACACTGTAATTGGGTGATTTCTTATACAGTAAGGTTATTTGACACTGTAAGAATGTATATACCAGTATTGCTTTGAATTCAAAAACTGCACAGGCTTATTATATTTAAATGAATAATAAATAGGACTTTGATTCTCCTACTCAGAGTTCAGAGGGAGGTGTCATCTCAGGGAGCAGAATACCTTCTTGCTCTCATTCATTACATATCTATGTCCGCAGGTGCTTCCTCAACATAACAATAACCATAAAGATGAGAAGAGACGAGAAAATTTTGCTTTTAGGTGCACTCTAATTATAGTAAATATAATGAAACAAAAAAATAATAAATAACTATTATATACCTTAGATTAAAATTTGCAGGAAAAGGATACTTCAAAATATAAACATATAAGTATCTCTAAATAATGTTGATCTTTTCTTGAAATAAGGGATCGCCAAGTAATTTTCCTATTTGGATACTAATATACCCCGTGAGGCAACTCTGAGTAGCCTAAAGGGTCTACAGCTATAAGGATAATGTTATCACTGGACCATATATCGTCCTATCGGTTCCCAAATTAAAGCTGTCATGTGTTGTCTTTGGACAACCTTATTTAGTTTCTTTAAAGCGGCATTGCTCATACACTAATTCCGTCCCACTATTGCCTAATCATGCTTGCGGAGTTAAAAGTAACATTTCTCGCTAAGGTGAACTAAGAGGTTAAAGAGGAGGCCGATGTTAGCAGGCATTAATCAACAATTGGAGGCTCATTCAACCCTGACTTCATACTTATCACAATTCTCGTGATTACCCTTGTATCATGTATAAGTCTAGTAGTTTAAATAGCACTTTCCCCCTTGCTATATTACAGCTCTGCCCACCCCATAATACAGACGCGTTTCTGTTAGTGTGCAACTGAGTAGCGATCATTGGGTACTACATAGGAACGAAACAATCCATAAAGTTATAAATGCATTGAGACGCCATTACTATGAGGCATTATTCTGCTGCTTGACAGCGATAGGTCCGAATAGGGGTTGAGAAGGTGGAATTGGAAGTATATGTTTCAGGGAAGATATATGAAAAAAATTCCCTTTAATGTTACTATAGGATGTGGGCAGAGCTATAATATAGCGAGGGGGAAAGTGCTATTTAAACTATTAGACTTACACGTGATTCAAGGGTAATCATGTGAATTGTGATTAGAATGAAGTCGGGTTGAATGAGCCTCCAATTGTTGATTGATGCCTTCTAACATCGGCCTCCTCTTTAACCTCTTAGTTCCCCTTAGCGAGAAATGTTACTTTAAACTCTGCCAGCCTGATTATGCAATAGTAGGACGGAATTAGCGTATGAGCAATGCCGCTTTCAAGAAACTGAGGGCTAGATTTAAAGGCTCACGTTAAACCAGCCGCTAAGTGAAAAAGGCACATTGCTCACAAATAATAAATGAGTTACGACAGATTCAATAGGTACTCTACAAAAATAGCTATCGAGCGTAGGCACAGCCAAAACATGTAACACAAAACCTGTTGTTGCTCATGTTAATTCACAACGTGCGGCCAAATCACCCGATAACATAGCTCAAAACAACTTGTAACATAACGGCTGCCGTTGGCTAGCAACCCTGATTGATGCAACAACAAATTCAAACACACATCCAGTCCCAAAGTATCCAAAAAGTTCAAATACACCTATATATACACACCCAAAAATAACCTTCACACTGTTATCGAGTTCTTGAGAGATAGATATCAGAACCCAGGAGCGGAAAATAGTGATTAGACAGAGGGAGACAGGAGCGTTCATTGGAGGTAGAAGGAGTTTTTGAGTTTGGAGAGAGGTGCACTAACTATTCACATATTACACTTTTTCACATATTACATACAAACACAAACATTTACACATACATACACATAGTCTTTTTTGTTTCCAACACCTTACACATTTTGTTAATTTTATTTGACAGTGTGAATCTGCGAGTGAAAGTGTGTGACAGAGAGTGAGTGAATTGAGTGTGTCTGTGAGGGCTTGTGGGAGTGCCTGGGTGTGAGTGGGTGAGTGATGGCCAGGAGAGGAGGACAGGAGAGAGTGATGGGGAGAGTAGTGGAGGAGGAGGAAGGTCAGGAGGGTATCCCTGAGCAGAGCAGGGGTGGGAGAGGGCGATACGCAGGGCGGAGGGGGACCCGGCCCACAAGAGCAGGCACACGGAGGACAGGGACAGAACCTGCAGTGGGACGAGGGATAGTTGCTGGGGAGCACCCCACACAGGGTCAGAGCAGGCAGGACAGTCCGGCTTAGAATCCTCCCATGCCGGAGCTGACGAGGGCAGGATCAGGGATCCGAAATACACCGAGGAGAACACGGCTCTCGTGGAGGCTGTCCTGGAGAGAGAGAGTGTCCTCCACCCGATGGCGAAGGTCCCTGGCCTGTCAGCAAGGAGGAAGGCAGCCTGGAATCAGATATGCAGCCGGGTGAATGCGGTGGCTACATGCAGGCGGGACGTGGAGTCCTGAAGAAGAGATGGGGCGACTGTCCGAGGGTGGTCAAGATCAAGATGTCTGACATGGCCAAGCAAGCCTGAGGCACCGGAGGTGGTCCACCTGTCCCCATCACCTTCTGCGGGTGGGAGGAGATGGTGCGGCAGAATATGTCCCCGACCCTGATCGAGGAGGTCGTTGGAGGAGCAGACACTGGGGATGAGAGGAGCCTCCACACTACTGGTAAGTGCAGCACTACATCAACCAACACCAGCTGCACACACAGTCACACCTCAACACATGCCCATCATTCATCCATACAACTGCACCAACACAGCACCCTGAGGGTTAAAAACAGGACACAGCACCAGGGCAAATTGTCAAGGTCCAACTTGGGACAAACCTGTCAAAGTCCTAGTTCAACCCTCCTGTCGCTGTGCTCATCACAGACACAATACACAAACCATGCTGTTCAAAATGTCGTCTGTTAAATATCATCACTGTTCACACACAATGTCACCCATGTACCCACAGGGAAGTTAGCACCTAACCCCTTGAGTGCTAGAGGGATCATCAGTGCATCGATCAACAGTGCTTTGGCAACCCCTCTGGGACTCAAAGGGTTAACCAGATAACAAACAAGTCAATAGGCCAATGATCATATGCTACACAGGGGACATTCACTAAGCGGTGACAAAGAGATGGAGAGAAATTAACCCTCACACACCTTCACTTCACCAATACCAGTGTTAGTCTATGGAGAATATGCAATAACATGAATCAAGTTGATAGGGTCCTATTGTACAGACTCCATGGAAACCACTGGAAATGGGGAAAGGAGATCACTGGAGAAGTCAGCATCATGTTCACTTCATCAGTTCAATATCACCACTTACTGAATCACAAAAAGGGTGGATCAGGTCACACATCACAGTGTCCCAGAGAATAACTGGTTGTATGTACAACACACAGGCCGCAAACAATTCCCCAGAATTAAAGGTGGTTGAAGTAGGCCTTGGTGTTGTGGCTACAATCATTTACTCTAACTTGAAATTACATATCTCACATCTGATTCCCACATGGATCCACAGGGGTGCTGATGCCATGGATGGTACACCAGCCACTGTTTGCAGGATACACATGGGAACCAAATTTCAACCATTGTACCTTGGTCACCAACAGGCCATGACTGATGGATATCGCGGATTGAGTACGGTTGCCTCACACAGAAGGATGGATGGGCTCATATACAGAGAAAAACAGGCCTCAACCAAAGATATCCCTCACTACTGGCTTGATTGTTGCCCTTCAGGATTCAACTGGAACAGAAAACATAGACAGGATCTTGTAAAATTCATCAGTCTGTGATTGCCAGGGTGGTATCCCATGCATCACAATGTAGTGCATAGGATATCATCATGACAACCAGAGAGTCACCTGTCAAGTAATCCAAAATTGTGCATTGTACAGGATCAAATAAGAAGATAGGGTTGAATAACACTTGAATCCCACTGCAGATCTATTCCCAAGAGATATGGACACAAACAAAAATGGTCAGATATGTACCTTTCAAATGTTTCAAAATATGTCCCAACACGATGTGAACCCAGAGATCAGTTCACTACATATGATTGCCTTACTGGCCAGATATGTGCACCCATCAGAAATTAACCTACATTGCTACCATCCAAATACACATATATAGTATATCCCACTCTACATAGATGGGATCTACGATGTGTTAATATCCATCATATCAATCCAATGTATTTTTGGATGGGTGCACATATATAGTCAGTAAGACAATCACACGTACTGAACTGCTCTTTGGCTTCACATCTTGGAAGGATATTTTTGTATCCATATGAAGGGTATATATCCACATACATATATGACCATTTCTGCTTGTGTGTAACTGTAATGGAATAGCAATTGGTAATTTCATCATGATGTAATATTATTGACATCCTAAAAAGATGTGTCTCGATGTAAGTCCTATCCCTCCAACCCTCATGGTTATACAGATATTGCTCTATGTGACAGATGGAGAGATCTGTCATTTGACCACATGGAGGCTCTTCAGCAGAGACAAATTTGCAACATTTCGAGATAAATACTTCTTTGGAATGGTCCACAGAGTGTGCTTGCAAACCATGCACATGCTGTAGACCATTCCAATTAAGTACTGTTCTCTAAATGGGGCGATTTTGGCTCTGCTGAAGAGCCTCCGTGTGGACAAATGACTGAAATCTCCATTTATCACATGGAGCAATATCTGACTAACCATGAGGGTAGGAGGGATAGGACTAACAGCGAACATCTGTTTTCATAATGCCTACAATATGACATCAAGGTGGACTTAACCTTTGCTATCCCGTTGAAGGGATAGCCATCCCTAAAATGTGTAAAGACAAATATATGTTGTAGGATTCACCCCCCGAGTAAAACAATGGTATTCCCACTGCTGAAAGGTGTTTTAATTCAAAAGGTATCACAGCTCAGACATGGATATGTCAGGGGCAATATGCCAGTGGCCTGAAATTGTACAGAAGCTACGTCTCCCCCCAGTGAGGAGTACACAGAGGAGGGGACCAGCCGGTGGTCACCATACCCACCATCCCCATCTCCTCCAACACAGGCTGCACCCCTCCAAGCTGCACCACCACAGGCTGCACCCCTCCAAGCTACACCACCACAGGCTGCACCCCTCCAAGCTGCACCTCCCCAGTACAGTGGCTGGATGCAACAGGAGGAGAGATGGATGTATCCACCAGCTACTACCCTCCAGAAGCAGCACCACCACCGCCAGGGAGGCAATGACTGCCAGGGACAGTGGCCACCACCCAATATGGGCCATATGCATCCCAGATCAACCCACCCTCCTGGATGGCTCCACAGCATGCCCCAAGGTATGATCCCAGGTAGGCTGCAAGCACCTATCAGTGGCCAACATATGACCCTTGGCCACTGGACTACCCACACCTGGGCCTGATTGGGGAGCCCCAGCACCCTCTACCCAGGGACAATTTCACACCTCCACCAGCACACGCATCATTGGACAGCTCGGAGTCACTTGATGTGGTGGGCATATGCTCATCATCTGCACCAGCCACTCCAACAGCTGTCACAGCAGCCACAGCACTTCCAACAGCAGCAGAGGACACAGCACTCTCAGCAGCAGCAGAGGACACAGCAGCACCAGGGTCACTGGGCACATCCACCTCCAGCACTGCACGCCTCACAGGGATGGAGGCGGAGTGTATGGCTCTCCAGAGGAGACTACTCCAGTCGAGCAGGAGCACAGATGTGAACATCACCAGGAGCCGGAGGGAATCCAGGTGGAACACAGGCAGATTGGAGACCAGAATCCAAGCCCTGGAGTCGGTGGGGATCATGGACACATTCACACAGGTGCTGGTGGAGTTGCTAGAGATCAACCGCAGGGAGACCCTTAGGATGGAGAGGGAGAACCTGCGTTCCACGGAGGGGTCTACTGCACCCACCACCCACTCCAGTGTTACCCCTGAAGCCATACCTAGGGGGCAGAGGGTGACCAGGCGATCAACAAGGGCATCCACCTCTGGCATCCAGTCTAAGGCCCCCCCACCAAAAAGATGAAATGAAAGGTCCAACCTGTTAACTGCCCACTCAATAAAGAAACATTGTGCTTTTGATTCCTGTCTGATCTGCTGTGTCTTCAGTTATGGATTGGGTGGCAGGGTTGTCTCCAATGCATTGCCAGACAATGCAGTGAACACAACCTCTGCCTGGGTGAAATGTTTGTGGGATGCTACAACATGGGTTCACACACACACACCGTTGTCCAAATTCACCTGGCAACCCATCCCTGTTGCCATGTAACACAACAGTGTTACATGGCCATAATGTGTGTTAGATTTGTTCTGAACATACCCTTCATCACAACAACTGGTGCAACACTTAACATTCGTCTGCATCAATTGTTGTGTTTGAAGGGAAAACCAAACAAACAGCTATGTGATTTAACAGGGAAATAACAAGCAGGACAGATGGAACATCAAACTCCTATTGTGCAGCTGACTTACTGGTGAACATAATGTACACCCTAGGATCCCAGTGTGTGTGCTGCACATTGGGATCCAAGGGTGAGCATTGTGTTCTCCAGTAAGTTAGTTGCACAATAGGAGTTTTGAATCACAGCCTAACTTAATGGATAACCCAATGATTTTCTTAAGATGTCAATGTGTAGCACATACATTAAAAACCTAGGCTGGGCATTGGGTTATGTACTAAGTTATGTTGTTTAACTAAGGTTGTAACACACTTTACCAGTGATAACACTTGTCCACTTGGTCTTGTTTTTTTGATGTAGCCCATGTACTGAGATATGTCAACCTACAGCAATCTCAGGACATTGATTATATTGAGCAACACACAAACCGTGGACGTGACATCACTGTGGAAGTAATGATGTCCCCTGTATCACCTGCTATCACCACAACACCCATTAGTGTATCACTGCCATCATCCCATTGCATGAATACATCACAATGTTCACTCATGGACACCAGTGGACTCCTGGGATGTGGGGTATACTCTAGCCCTGAGTATAGTTCATAATTGAGAGATGTCAAATCCAACATTTATTCATACAGACACATAATGAATAGTGATGGTACTCCTTTATTGTGTCTCAAACTACAGTAACATGTACATGTGTTTTCTGAGTATATAGCCTATATACATGAAACACTTGTATGAGCACACAAACGGTACATATGAACTAAATAGGGGTACTTTAGTAACACTGGGGAACTGCTTATGTGTTGTCCACATGGTTTGTCTACTCTGTTATGAGCAGTCTTACTGTACAGGTCTCATACCTGGGTGGTAGTACATACATGAATTCATGTCTCTATGTGAATGTTCCAGTAGAGGTTGCTGTGAACATCAGGTCAAACATTGCATCACCAACACAATCACTGGAAACACCAAGGGATGAGCTTCATGGAAGTGTTGTCCAGACTTCAGTCCAGTCACATGGAAACTCCTCTGTTCAAGGATGGATCGTGCTATGGATGCCTGTGGGACAAGAGGACAGGATCTGAAACATCACCCTCGAAGTGTTCGTCATGCAACAGCTACAACATCATGATCTTCTTAATCTTTCTCGTTACATGGAGCTACACAAACCATTGCTGTGGAATGTGTTGTGTACTAGGTTATGAACCATCATGGGGGATAACTAAGGGGATGTTAACCATCTTTAGGGATATATGCCCCTGACATGGTTACACACATCAACAGATATGTCCTGATAGCTTCCTGACAACAATATATTTGGACTGCCACTGTCAGAGACAGTCCAAATATGTTTGAATCATGGAGCTATCAGGACATATTTGTTGATGTGTGTATTTCTGTCTGGTGCACATATCACTGCACACACACACACAGGTCAGTATGGTGTCCCTGGAGACGTGATCCACATATAATGAGCTCTATGTTGTGTAACACACTACCACTGTAGATCCATCCCTCTGCTACTCTTTTCAGCTCTAGCAAACTACAGGTCCCATGTTCGCTCAAATGTCCCCTTAACCCCTGATGTGATACAGTGTTATCCGATGCATTGCCTTGGATGAGACTCTCTCACTACAGGGGTACCACGGTTGCTATGGGTGTGATCCTAGCAAAACACTTTAGTTAGTGCCTGGGGAGCCATGGAATATGCTGAATGAGGTTAAAGTGTTGTACCTTGGTTTCCAGGGGGACATGCATGATATCCTTGTGGTGGCAATATCAACATTGACGACAGGGTCTCAGATGTCATCGTAATCTCTAGGCCCAATCTGACTGGTCCTTGGAATGGTTGATGGTGGTGGTCCATACTGCAGCCAGTGTTAGGGCTGTGTCAATGATCCTGTGGGGTGAAACAGAAGATGCGTGTTGTGGTGGGTGTGCATGCATGGATTGTGTGCATACATGGTAATACTCACAGCTGAAGTGATCCCTGATCAATCTGTGTTTTGTCTGCATCCCTGTTAGGGTTTCCTCATCCTGGAAAATGTCCATTGCGTCATCAGGTCTGGGTATCATCGATGAGTCTGGTGGCCACCGAAATATTATGGAGGATGGCACATGCCAAGACAATGTCACAGACCTTACCTGGTGCATACTGCAGTGCTCCCCCCCGAGTGGTCTAGACATCGGAATCGGGACTTGAGGAGGCCGAAGGTACACTCAATGGCATTGCGAGTTCTGGCATGAGCCTGGTTATATCTTTCCTGGGCATTGGTTTGGGGATTGGTGAATGGGGTGAGGAGCCATGGTTTGCAGCCATAGCCAGCATCACCTGTGGGAAGTGGGTGACATGGTAAGACAAGGAGCACATGTGTGAATGCTGTTTCATGAGGTGAACGTACTAGCACGTGTGTATGTGGTGTGATTTGGTATTGTTAACTCACCCAGAAGCCATCTGCCTGTATAGGTCCCATTTTTGAAATCTCTGTGAGTTTCTGAGTATATGGGAGTCGTGACAGCTTCCGGGATATTTTGCACAGACATTCATAATGGCCAGGTTGCTGTGACATACCATCTGCACATTCATGGAGTGGAAGTTTTTTCGGTTGATGAACACATGTCCCCGACATGCTGGTGCTTTGATTCTGACATGGGTGCAATCTATAGCACCCATGACCCTGGGCATGCCTCCCCTTTCGTAGAAGCCCTGCTTGAGATGTGTCCACTCCATGTCGGTGGTGGGGAATTGTATGTACCTACTAGCCTTGCCTTTGAGGGCTGGCAAGACCTGGGCCAGCACCCTGGAGAATGTGGCCTGGGACATGCCAGATGCATAACGCTCTGTCGACTTGAAGGCACCACTTGCCATGAAGTGTATGGCACACAGGAGTTTTTGCAGGCCATGAGCATAGTTGTGGGTGCATATGGGATCCACCTGATCCTTGATGACCTCGTACAGGGCAATGATGCTGTGCGGCCTCAACCTGTAGCGATCAATGACCTCGTCATCGGTCATTCCAAAGAGAGGGACCCTTGGGCGGTATACCCTGGGCCTTGTTGGTCGTCTATGCATCCTGGGCTGCTCCAGGGGTCCCTGTGGCAGCTGGGGAGCATCCTGTTGCTGCAGCTGTGCATCTGCAGGCAGGTGTCCTCCAGGTGGGGATGGGCTCCTGTGTGGCTCATGAGCCAGAGCCTCCTCACTTGCAACAGGTGAGGGCTGTTGATCAGTTGTGCCTGGGGGTTGCTGGTGTTCCCTAGCTCTCTCCCTTGCACACCTTCTCCGCAGTTTTCGCAACAATATGTAATCCAACATACTGATTGCGCGCTCTTTCTCTATATATATCTCTCTCTCTCATGAATGGAAAACAAGCCACAAGTGGGTGTGGTGTGCGGTCCGTTTAAGTAGGTGGTGGGGCCTTGTGTAGGTGTGGTGATGAGGTGAGTGCTGATGAATGGGAAGGTGTTTGTTGTCCAGGTAAGTGTTTGCAGGTGTGTCTATGTTTACAAGTGTGCTGTGTTGTGGTTGCTGTGTCTCTGTCAGTTGTGGGTGTGGAGCTGTGAGCTGCAGGTTGTGTCTGGATCGTCTGGTGATGTTTCACAGGTGAGCTTGTTTTGTGTTGGCAGGTGTCCGTGTTATTTTGGCATTGCATGGGTTAATTTTCCCATTTGTATTCTTGTAAGGGTAGCAGTTAATCTGTTTTACCATGTAACTTTTTTTTTTGTTTGTTTTTTGTCCGTTAGGTGTCTTACGCCTAACAAAACGGGGTCTTAACTCGTGGCCGTTACATGTATCTTTTTCGCTGCCGTTAGCAGTCCCTCACTCCTTTGAATTGCTCTGGGGAATTTTGTTCTATGGGTCCCAATGCATGTAATGTATCGGCCGTTGTGACTTGTGCTCTGCCGTTAGCTGAACATAACACGGACCTTTGAATGGCTTACTGCACCTTAACACACCTGTTAGTCTTTTTTTGGCTAACGTCTGCCTTTAAATCGAGCACTAAATACGGTTGTCCAAAGACAGCTCATGACAGCTTTAATTTGGGAACCGATAGGACGATATATGGTCCAATGATAACATTATCCTTATAGCTGTAGACCCTTTAGGCTACTCAGAGTTGCCTCACGGGGCATATTAGTATCCAAATAGGAAAATTACTTCGTGATCCCTTATTTCAAGAATAGATAAACATTATTTAGAGATACTTATATGTTTATATTTTGAAGTATCCTTTTCCTGCAAATTTTAATCTAAGGTATATAATAGTTATTTATTAATATTTTTTTGTTTCATTATATTTACTATAATTAGAGTTCACCTAAAAGCAACATTTTCTCATCTTTAGAATGTCTATACCGTTGGAGCTTGGGGCCAGACCTAAGACTAAGGATGCTGGGGTCTCTGTATCCCCTATTGCGCATTGCTCTTCCTGTCATTCTGGGTTACATAGAGAATTCTCAGGTCCTTTACGCCCAGCATGTTCTGATGTCCCTGAGAGACCTCCAGCCATACATTAGAGCCAGTTTGGGTGCAAGAGTTAAAGGCTGCTACTAGGGACCTTAGGTCCACATTTCAACTCTTTTCATCCCAGTTACAGGGGATCTTTCATTCTTGGCAGATCCCCTCCTCTGTCAAGTCTTCCCTGCCAAAGCCACAGGGTGTACCTGACGTGTCAGATTCCTCTGAGGAGGAACTGATGGTGGATTCAGATGTTGAGGAATGTTCTGTGGTGGGCTCCTCTCAGTTTTTTGGGGACCCTTTTGAGGCTGATCCTGAGCCTTCGGCTCAGGGCCTGATCAGGGCTGTTTTAAATACCCTAAACATTCCCTTGGTGCAGGAGCCTAAAAAGCCCTTTACTTGATTTCCACCTAAACCCACTCTTGACTGCCTTGTATCCGAAGAGTGGAAACCTTCTGTCTCCAAGAAATTTGCCAAGCTTTATCCCTTTTTTTGAGTCTGCACATGCTCAGTGGGTTCATCCTCCCAAAGTGGATGCTCCTATCTCCAGACTATCCACGTCTACAGCCTTGGCAGTGTCTGATGCATCTGCTCTAAAGCACTGGACTGACAAAAAACTTGAGGTTTCCCTCAAGTCCATCTTTGCCACTGCTGGTTCTGCCATGCGTCCAGCATTCGCAGAAGCATGGTTGAACTGGGCCATTGCGGTCTGGACTGAACAGCTCACTCTTGCTGTCCATCAGGGGGCGCCTCCTTGCCAACATTTCTGAGGCACAGGACTATGTTTCTGCTGCCTTATTTGATGCCATCCGTTTGGTGGCTAGGGTTTCCACCATGTCTGTGGTTGCCAGACGGGCTCTTTGGCTCAAGATCTGGTCTGCTGACACTTCTTCTAAGAAAGCCTTGTTCTCCTTGCCTTTTCAAGGCACTTCTTTGTTTGGGCCAGATCTTAAGGATCTGATCAGTGAGGCCACAGGGGGTAAGAGTACACTTCTACCCTTGGTTCCTAGGAAGAAAATACCGCTTAAGAGTAACCCGTATTTTCGTTCCTTTCAGCTCCGCATTGTAACTGTTTACCTTAGTTGGAGTCCGTAGTGCAGAGATGTTAGCTCACCCTTGCAGATAAACACAGCCCAAAGTGACCAGGTAAAAAGCCACCTGGGCTGTGAATTTGTGCATGGGGACTGACAGGAACAGTAACCGGATGCGTACAATCAGACAAGGGCAAATCCAGAAGAGTAGTCAGGCACAGCAAGCTGGGGTCACAAGCCAAGTCAGTCTGGGAATCTGGAAATAAACAACAGAAATACAACAATGAACTGACCCAGCCCTCAGGGAGACGCAGTGTTTTATACCCAGGTAATGAGCAGCTTAAAGGGATAGTAATACTTCGTTTTATCTTTATTTTATTTTGTAGGCATTAAAAAAACATGAAGAACAATATAAGTCTTATCTCTCAAACCTTTATGGTTTAAGAGATATTCACAAGCAGAGTTTCCCCCTCCCGCCCCTTTTTCCTAGTGTAAGCCATCTCCTCTCAGATGTGAATCTGGTTGTAAGACCAGACAGATAACAGCAGGGGTCAATCTTCTTTGTATGAAAACAATGAAAGCCCTTCCCCCCTTGACAAGTTTTTCAACTTTTTCCCTTATCTTAATTGAAGATTGTCCCTCTCTGCAGTCTACCTGGGCACCTCCCTACTGATCTGGCTGAAGGGGGGGGTGGTACTTTGCTTGTGAATATCTCTTAAACCGTAAAGGTTTGAGAGATAAGATTTATATCTTTCTTCATGTTTTTTTAATGCCTACAAAATAAAATAAAGATAAAACAAAGTATTACTATCCCTTTAATTAACAAGTTGCCTCAGGTGGACTCTGACTGACAAGTGAAATCTGATAGCAGCAGTCCAGCCCCCTAGTGCTGCAGGCAAGGCACATAAATACAGGCTAGAGTCACACTGATAGAACAGATTCAGCAGTGGCTCAAAGACAAGAAAGCAGGACCAGAGTATATGAGGACTCCGGTTCAATTCCACCGTGATCTGCACTGGCAATCTGCCCAGACAGGGGCAGACCGTGACAGTACCCCCTCCTCAAAGATGCCCTCCGGGCGGAACCAGACTGGTTAGATACCACATCAACCCTGGGATCAAAGTCGCTCTCATCCTCGGAGAAGTCGAAGATGTCGTCAGGCACAATGGCAACTCTCCCCTTCTTCCTATTCTTTTTGGTCTTAGACGCTTTCAAAGAACTCACAGGGGAAGTATTTGAAGCTTGTAATGCCTTTTCAGATATCTCAAGATCCTGCTTGCGGACGATAGTGCCATTTGAGGCATAAGTACAATCAGATGGCAAGACTTGTTCTGCAGGGCAGGAAGTGGTATAGGTGTTTACCACAGCAGATGTTGTGATGGTTTCTGGAACAGGCATATTATCAGAAGGGAGAGGAGAAGCCTCTGGATCAAGTGGTAGGGGAATCTCAGGGATCTCGGGTGCAGGTTCAGGCTGAGGTGCAGTGATGACAGGGTGGACTTGAGCAGTACCCAAATGAAGGGCCAATGGCTGAGCAGGCATTCTGGAAACAGGTTCACATGGAATAGTGGAAGAAGATTCCTCAGCGACACAAGTACTGCTTTGAGGTGACAAACATGCTCCAGTGCAACAGCACCCTTGATGTCTGATAGAGTTGTCAGCTGGCTTGACAGGGCAAACATAGACCGTGTCCACACGTGTAGTTCTAGACGGACGTGTAGGGCAGTGGGAAATGAAGTGCCCTCTCTCACCACAGTAAAAACAGAGGCCACAGCCTCTCCTCCACTCTCTTTCACCAGGAGACAATTGAGTCCGGACAAACCCTATCTCCATAGGTTCTTCACTGTCTAGGGAAGGAGCATAGGATACCTCAGGAGTGTCTCTTGAAACCTGTCCATATGGCGGCAACATGGAGGTGTTGCTTAGGTACGGGGTATCTCTTTCATGGGGAAGCCGTGATCCACATGAACTTGGAACAGACCTTGGAACAGTGGTTTTTCTAAAAATCGTGCACTGTGAGTCCATAGCAGTCATGAAGGTCCCCCAGCTGTCGAGGACAGGACTCTTTGCCAGCAACATCTGGTGTGCCCATGTCTTGATCCATCCAGACAACAAATTGATAGCCGCGTGGACCATGATATAGTCAGTGGCATATGTCCGAGGCTTTAAGGCAAACAGCTCACAATCCACCTTAAAGCACTGGAAGGAGGCACGGCTACCATCAAATCTCTCAGGCATTATAACAAATGGCTCAGGATATACAGGTTCCGGGGTTGGGTGTACTGTCCCTTTAAGAAAAAAAATTATCTTGCTACAGCTCCGAAACAGTCTGGGTCAAGTTGGACAATTGCTGGGTAAGGATGGTAAGCGACTTGCACATCTATGCAGACTCCATAATGACCAGTTCCTTCTATAACGGTTTACCTTAGTTGGAGTCCGTAGTGCAGAGATGTTAGCTCACATTTGCAGATAAACACAGCCCAAAGTGACCAGGTAAAAAGCCACCTGGGCTGTGAATCTGTGCATGTGGGCTGGCAGGAACAGTAACCAGATGCGTAGAATCAGACAAGGGCAAATCCAGAGGAGTAGTCAGGCACAGCAAGCTGGGATCACAAGCCAAGTCAGTCTGGGAATCTGGAAATAAACAACAGGAACAGAAATACAACAACTGACCCAGCCCTCAGGGAGACGCAGTGTTTTATACCCAGGTAATGAGCAGCTTAATTAACAAGTTGCCTCAGGTGGACTCTGACTGACAGGTGCAATCTGATACCAGCAGTCTAGCCCCCTAGTGCTGCAGGCAAGGCAAATAATACAAGCTAGAATCACACTGATGGAACAGATTCAGCAGTGGCTCAAAGACAAGAAAGCAGGACCAGAGTATATGAGGACTCTGGTTCAATTCCACCGTGATCTGCCAGAGGGATGACCACACCTGGCAGTCTGCCCAGACAGGGGCAGACCGTGACACGTGTACCTCCTCTAAGCCCAAACAGCAATGGAAACCCAAGGTCTCTTCCAAGCCTTCTTTGGCATGACTCACCGAACTCGGGTCCGTGCTGTGGGTGGTCGTCTGCATCACTATCACAGCATTTGGGAGGATTCAGTGACGGACCCATGGGTTTTACAGGTGGTGACGGAAGGGTACAGGATCCCTTTCATCTCTCTTCCTCCCTTTCACTTCTTTCCTTCTCATACGCCTCAGGGCGCTGAGAAATGATGTCTGTTCAATGGCGCTGTTCAGGCTCTTCTGGACAAGGACGTTCTTGAGCTGGTTCCAGTTCAAGACAGAGGTATGGGTTTTTACTCAAACCTCTTTGTGCTCTCCAAGAAGGACGGAGGTTGTAGACCCATTTTGGATTTAAAAGATCTCAATTCCTTACATCTCTGGATCTTCAGGACGCGTACTTACACATTGCCATTCATCCAGAGAGCCAGCAGTACCTCTGATTTGTCTGCGACCGAGGACATTTTCTGTTCTCAGCTCTTCCATTTGTCCTGACGACAGCTCCTCAAGTCTACAACTGTATCCTGGGATCCTTAGTGTCCGTCCTCCACCGGGACCGCATCAGAGTTACTCCATACATGGACGATCTGCTTCTGAAAGAGCTTTCTGCAGAACTTCTTCATCAGCAGGTTCAACAATGCATTCATGCTGTCACCCATCACGGGTGGATCATCAACTCGGACAAATCAGATCTTGTTCCATCCCAACGTATGGTCTTCCTGGGCCTCCTCTTTGATACCCAGAAGAATATGGTGTTTCTCACGGATGGGTAGCTCACCAGATCGCCCACAGGGTTTTTGCGATCCTGGCTCAATATCCAGTTCCAGCCAATAAGCTGTCATCTCTAGTGGTTCTTCCTGTTATCCTTCTGGACCACGGTGATGATGGATACCAGCCTCTCCGGCTGGGGAGTGGTCCTGGGTCGCCTGGGTGCTCAGGGTCGGTGGTCTCTGGAGGAATCTCTCCTTCCCATCAACATATTGGAGCTTTGGGCGATATTTCATGCCCTTCGTCTTTGGACATCTCAGCTGGAAGACTGTCCAGTCCAAATAGAGTCTGACAAAACCACGGCCGTGGCTTACATCAACAAGCAGGCCAGACCAAGAAGTCTCGCCGACTGGTTAGAGGTCAAGGCTATTTTGTCTTGGGCAGAAAAGTACGTTCCTGCCATATCCGCAGTGCACATTCCTGGTGTAGACAACGTCATGGAGGACTTCCTCAGTCGACACACAGTGGACAACGGAGACCGGGAGCTGCACCCAGAGGTATTCACCCTCATTGTTCAGAAATGGGGTCTTCCTTACATCGACCTGATGGCGACAAGACACAACACGAAAGTTACGAGGTTCTGCCCTCGATGGAGGGACCCTCTAGCTCTGGCAGTGGATGCAATATCCATTCCTTGATTATTCGCTCTGGCCTACATCTTTCCTCCCCTCCCAATTTTGCACAGGGTGTTAAGGAAATTACGAATGGAGCGTTGTCCAGTCATTCTGATTGCTCCGTACTGGCCTCGACAGGCTTGGTTTCTATCACAGTGCCTGTGATTCCTGTCACTCTCAGTTGTGGCTGTTACTGATTTGCTGACTGGGTTTGACCCGCCTCCTGATGACCTCTTTATACCTGGCTATCACATCTGTCAGATGCCCTTTCGTGGTGTTTCTGAGCCTGTGTGCTGTTGCTGTGTTCCTGTGTTCTGAGTTCCTGTGTACCGATTCGGCTTGTCCCGACTATTCTCCAGTGTTCCTGCTTGTGTATGACCCGGCTCGTCTGCGTACCACCCTTGGATCCTGACCCGGCTAGACTGACGTTCCTGCTTGTGTATGACTCGGCTTGTATGACTGCCTCCTACGTGCTCCGACCCGGCCCAGCTGACTTCCTGCTCCGAAGATCGACTTCCAGCTTGTTCCAGTGACCTGCGTTCCAGTTGTCGCCGCCGCGACATTATCAGTCTCTGTTGCCTGCTTCAGTGTGACTGCCTTGCCTGGTGTTTCCCTCGATTAAGTGCTGTGCCTCGTTATCTGTGCAGAGCTGTGTGTGAATCTGTGTGCCTTCCTCTCAGTGCAGAGGCTTGCTGAAGCCTCGAGTAAACGTGCCTTTTAACTCTTGCAATGCTGCCTCGATTTCACTCTCTCTATCTCCAGTACGAGCCTCGTTACCTGTGATACTGCTGCTGAGTTGGCCGCTCTCCGTCGGCAACTCTAGTCCACCATTGCAGAGTGTTCACATTGTTTGGGTCGTTTGGGCGCCTAAGGCTCTCCGGTATTGGTTACCGGCAATATCCGTAAGACAGAGAGTTGGCAGTAAGGATTCAGTGTTGGCTTATCCGATATTACGCCCGAGGGGGCTAGTGGCTCTTGCATTCATATTCCAGCAGTCGAGTAAGCTTGAGGAGGCTGTTAGCTCTTGCATTGCCGGCCGGTTCCTGTTACGCCCGTGGGGGCTATTTGCACTTGCACAAACCAAAGCAGTTCCTGTAACTACGCCCGTGGGGCCTAAGTTGATTCCTATTCTGCTTAATATCCAAACACCTTGGCAAGGCAGCTCGATCTTCAGTACTTGATGAACTTTGTCTATCTAGCACAGCCTTTTAACATCCAGGGCGTGTCAAACCCCCACAGCTGAGACGGACTGTTATCTAGACATTAAACCCTTGGGGGTTCATATCATCCTAGTGCATACTGTCTTGCATATATGTCTATTGTGCTATTACTATTGTAATATCTCAGTTTACTTGATCTGTGTATTACCTACCACCTCTAGAGGGCGAACTTGTGCATTATTCACTTTAAATAAAGTGTGTTTTATTTTCTTACTGGTCTGAGAGTCCTAAAAAACCGTTACAGTACGAAAGGGCCATGACCTCAGACGGTAAGGGTAAAAGTAATACTCAGAACATCCACTGGAGAATGGATGTCCATGAGCAGCGCCTGGACCAATTGGCACTGGCTCTACAGACGTTACTTGAACGTACAGTACATTTGGACAAGTCTGGTCCTAATCCAGTGGTCCCCCCAGTCTTGACACCGGGGAATCCGTCTGTAATTCCCACTGCTAACACAAGAGGGTTAACGGCAGCGGCGCCGTTACCCCTAAGATATGATGGCGAACCCTCCCTATGTAGAGGTTTCCAGTTGGAGATATTTTTGGAATTGGCACCCCAGGCATTTCCTAACGACCGTAGTAAGGTCGGCTTTATGATATCTCTGTTGACGGGCAAAGCTTTGGCATGGGCAAATCCATTATGGGAAAATGCCAGACCCTGCACACTGAACTTTAGAGATTCCGTGATGAAGTTCAGATGTGTGTTTGAGGTTCCTGGCAGGTCTGCCTCTGCTGCCAAAAGGCTGATGGAGATTCAGCAGGGCGAACGCACTCTGGACGAGTATGCTATTGAGTTCCGGACCTTGGCAGCAGAGGTAGGCTGGAACGATGAGGCCTTACTTGCAGCCTTTACTCAGGGTCTCGCTGAACAGATTAAGGACGAGATAGCCACTCGAGATGTACCCAGCGAGCTGGATGAGTACATTGACTATGTCATGTTAATAGACTCCCGCATCCGGGAGAGACGCTTGGCTAAAAGGACCAAAGCAAAGAGTTATGGCCAGAACAATTTCCTAAACCCACCCACACCACCCGTTCTACCTGAACGAACAGCTGACAGCACTGAACCTATGCAAGTAGGTTTTACTAGGCTCACTAAGGAGGAGAAGCTGTATCGTAGGAGGCAAGGCTTATGCCTATATTGTGGCAAACCGGGCCATTTATTACGCAATTGTCCAGTAAGGCCGGGAAACGAACGCACCTAGGGTACCTTGGGGGACAGGCCCTAGGTGGTGTTGAACAGTCCCTAGATACTAGCACCACTAAACCCACCATCCAGGTGGCATTTGCTTGGGCAGATAAGGTCATTGAGGTCCTAGCATTGGTGGACTCCGGGGCAGCCGGCTACTTCATGGATCAGTCCTTTGCTGATTTGCAGGGCATTCCGTTATGTAAAAAGGACTCTCCTGTGGCAATAGAGGCCATTGATGGCAGACCCCTGGATCCTGCTTTCATTACGTTAGAAACAATCCCAGTGACAATGACTGTGGGGGCTTGTCACAGGGAGCAGATACGATTTCAGATCATTCGTTCCCCGCATCATTCAGTTATTTTGCAGTTTCCATGGTTACAGGCACACAATCCCCAATTTGACTGGCAAAGGTGTGAAGTTAACTCTTGGTCTGAGTACTGTAACAAGAATTGTCTCTCTCTTCCTGTTAAGATTATGTGTACCTCTCCAGCTGTGCCAACAGAATATGGGCAATTCAGTGACGTGTTTAGCAAAGGAGAGGCCAGCGCATTACCTGACCATAGGCCATACGATTGCGCCATTGATTTGCCTCCAGGTGCGGTGCCCCCCAGGGGACGCACTTACCCACTATCCTGTGAGGAAAATAAGGCGATGGAGGAGTATATCGCAGATGCCCTGGAGAGGGGAATCATTCGTAAATCTACTTCTCCGGCTGGTGCCGGATTTTTTTTTGTTAAAAAGAAAAATGGGGAACTCAGGCCTTGCATTGACTACCGTGGGCTGAATAAGCTGATGCCCAAGAACGCCTATCCCATTCCACTTATTACAGAATTATTTGACAGATTAAAGGGCTCTTCGATCTTTACTAAACTTGATTTGCGAGCCGCCTATAATCTAGTCAGAATTAAAGAGGGTGACGAGTGGAAAACGGCGTTTAATACCAGAACAGGGCATTATGAATATCTGGTGATGCCATTCGGCTTATGCAATGCGCCTGCAGTTTTTCAGGAATTGATTAACGATATTTTACGTGACCTGCTCCAGTCCTGTGTGGTAGTATATCTAGATGATATATTGACTCACTCTGCTAACCTTTCCCAACACATTAAAGATGTCTCAGAAGTCTTGCTCCGACTTCGTAAGCACAAGTTATTCTGTAAACTAGAAAAGTGTGAATTCCATACATCTCAAGTACCATTCCTGGGGTTCATAATATCCAAAAGTGGCATTGCCATGGATCAGGAAAAGTTGGCAGCGGTTCTGCAATGGCCTCGGCCTAAGGGGTTAAAGGCCATTCAACGATTCTTAGGTTTTGCGAACTATTATAGGAAGTTCATCAAGAACTTTTCCACGATTGTAAAACCACTATCAGATTTGACTCATAAGGGCGCTTCTCCCTCTCAGTGGTCTGAGGCAGCTGAAGACGCATTTGTTACCCTGAAATCTGCCTTTGCATCTGCTCCTATACTGTCCCACCCTAATCCCTCCCTGCCGTTTACTTTGGAGGTTGACGCTTCAGAGGTTGGGGTTGGTGCAGTGCTCTCCCAACGTCCTGTGGGAGGTGGCACTTTAATGCCTTGTGGGTTTTTCTCTAAGAAATTGTCCAGTGCCCAGAGTCATTACGAGATTGGCGACAGGGAACTGTTGGCCATCATACTTGCACTAAAGGAGTGGCGACACCTCTTGGAGGGCACTCAGACTCCAGTAGTAATTCTTACTGACCATAAGAATTTAACCTATCTCTCTGAAGCCAAAAGACTGTCTTCTCGACAAGCCAGGTGGGCGCTGTTTTTGTCCCGGTTCAATTTCCTAGTATCCTATCTTCCTGGCTCAAAGAATATCAAGGCTGATGCGTTGTCACGTCAGTTCGCTTCTGACACTGAGAGGGAGGAAGTCCCTGTACCCATCATTCAGCCAGATCAGATCCTGGCTACTATTCGTACCACCATAACCTCGCCACTGGGGGAGGAGATACTGGCATCACAATCATGGGCACCTCCTGAAACCCCAGTGGGGAAGTGTTTCGTAGATGAGTCATTCCGTGTCCGTCTGTTGGAGACTTATCACGCTTCTAAAGCGGCTGGGCATATTGGTAGGGACCAACTAGTATGGTCCCTCTCGCAGCTATTTTGGTGGCCTACTTTGAGAGCCGACTGCGCCGCTTTTACGGCAGCTTGTACCACTTGTGCCCATGCCAAGACCCCTAGGCATCTCCCCGTGGGCTTATTGCAACCGGTGCCTAACGGAGACCGTCCTTGGTCTCATATATCCATTGACTTCTTGGGAGAATTACCGGCCTCTAGAGGTTACACGTTCATTCTTATGGTGGTCGATAGATTCTCTAAGATGGCACATTTTGTGCCTCTGACTGGCCTTCCATCGGCTCAGGAATTGGCTATAGTTTTTGCCAGAGAGGTGTTCCGTCTGCACGGAGTACCCAGAGTGATTGTCTCCGACCATGGGAGCCAGTCCGTTTCTAGGTTCTGGAGGGCATTTTGTGGTCAGATGGGCATCCAATTGTCATTTTCCTCCGCCTACCATCCCCAGACGAATGGGGCCGCTGAGCGTGCCAGTCAGGGACTGGAGCAGTTCCTGCGCTGCTTTGTCACCGATCATCATTATAATTGGGCTGACCTGTTGCCATGGGCGGAGTTTGCCAGAAACTTTGCGGTTAACTCATCGTCCGGGAGCTCCCCGTTTCTCGTTAATTATGGTTTCCAGCCTTGTCTGCTCCCGGACTCCTTTCAGGCGCAGCAGATTCCTGCTTTGGACGAGCATTTGGCACGACTTCGTTCCACTTTGGCACAGGTTCAGAGGGCCCTCAGTCAGTCTTTCAGGCGGCAGCAACGGCACGCTAATCGCAGACGCCTTCCAGCGGTCTCATTTCAAGTTGGGGACAGGGTATGGCTGTCGTCCAGAAACCTCAATTTACAAGTGCCGTCCAACAATCTAGCTCCCCGGTTCATTGGTCCATTTAAGATCATCCGCAAGATTAATCCGGTTTCTTATGCTCTGGAGCTACCACCCTCAATGCACATTCATAATGTGGTCCATGTGTCACTCCTGAAACCCTTGGTGTGCAATCGTTATACTACTACGCCAGTGATTCCTGGGCCGGTGGACGTCCAGGGCCAAGAAGAATATGAAGTCCAGAGTATTATTGATTCCAGGAGATTTAGAGGAAAGCTGCAATATTTGGTTCATTGGAAGGGCTATGGCCCTGAAGAACGTTCTTGGGTTGATCAAGGGGATCTCCATGCACCTAGACTAGTACGCAGCTTTCACTCTAAATATCCTTTGAAACCCAGACCTCAGGCAGGGAGAGGGGGTCTTTGAGAGGGGGGTACTATCAGTGCCTGTGATTCCTGTCACTCTCAGTTGTGGCTGTTACTGATTTGCTGACTGGGTTTGACCCGCCTCCTGATGACCTTTTTATACCTGGCTATCACATCTGTCAGATGCCCTTTCGTGGTGTTTCTGAGCCTGTGTGCTGTTGCTGTGTTCCTGTGTTCTGAGTTCCTGTGTACCGATTCGGCTTGTCCTGACTATTCTCCAGTGTTCCTGCTTGTGTATGACCCGGCTCGTCTGCTTACCACCCTTGGATCCTGACCCGGCTAGACTGACGTTCCTGCTTGTGTATGACCCGGCTTGTATGACTGCCTCCTACGTGCTCCGACCCAGCCTGGCTGACTTCCTGCTCCGAAGATCGACTTCCAGCTTGTTCCAGTGACCTGCGTTCCAGTTGTCGCCGTCGCGACATTATCAGTCTCTGTTGCCCGCTTCAGTGTGACTGCCTTGCCTGGTGTTTCCCTCGATTAAGTGCTGTGCCTCGTTATCTGTGCAGAGCTGTGTGTGAATCTGTGTGCCTTCCTCTCAGTGCAGAGCCTTGCTGAAGCCTCGAGTAAACGTGCCTTTTAACTCTTGCAGTGCTGCCTCGATTTCACTCTCTCTATCTCCAGCACGAGCCTCGTTACCTGTGATACTGCTGCTGAGTTGGCCGCTCTCCGTCGGCAACTCTAGTCCACCATTGCAGAGTGTTCACATTGTTTGGGTCGTTTGGGCGCCTAAGGCTCTCCGGTATTGGTTACCGGCAATATCCGTAAGACAGAGAGTTGGCAGTAAGGCTTCAGTGTTGGCTTATCCGGTATTACGCCCGAGGGGGCTAGTGGCTCTTGCATTCATATTCCAGCAGTCGAGTAAGCTTGAGGAGGCTGTTAGCTCTTGCATTGCCGGCCGGTTCCCGTTACGCCCGTGGGGGCTATTTGCACTTGCACAAACCAAAGCAGTTCCTGTAACTACGCCCGTGGGGGCTAAGTTGATTCCTATTCTGCTTAATATCCAAACACCTTGGCAAGGCAGCTCGATCTTCAGTACTTGATGAACTTTGTCTAGCTAGCACAGCCTTTTAACATCCAGGGCGTGTCAAACCCCCACAACTGAGACGCTCTGTTATCTAGACATTAACCCCTTGGGGGTTCATATCATCCTAGTGCATACTGTCTTGCATATATGTCTATTGTGCTATTACTAATGTAATATCTCAGTTTACTTGATCTGTGTATTACCTACCGCCTCTAGAGGGCGAACTTGTGCATTATTCGCTTTAAATAAAGTGTGTTTTATTTTCACTTACTGGTCTGAGAGTCCTAAAAAACCGTTACAGTTTCCAGACCTTCTGGATCTGTCAGTGGCAGAGCCTTTCTGCCTCCCTTGCCTTCTGGATCTTCTTCTATAGTGTTACATTTGGAAGGAGGATGTTCATCATCTAGCCTTGACGGCTTGGAAATTGAATCCTCAATACTGAAGAAGAAATGTTTTTCTTCTGGTGTGGTGGCTACTATGTTGAGTGCCTGCAAACCTGTTTCTTCCAAGATTTACCATCGTGTCTGGTCGACCTTCCTATCTTGGTGTGCCAAGAAGGACCTGTCTCAGGAATTTGATCTGCCTACGGTCCTGGCCTTTTTTCTGGACGGTGTGGATAAGGGCCTCAGTTTGAGTTCACTTAAAGCTCAGACGTCTGCTCTCTCTGTTTTCTTTCAGAGGCGCATTGCCATCCTTCCTGATGTCAAGGTTTTCTTCCAGGGCGTTGCTCGTTCTTGTCCTGCCTTCAAGATTCCTGCTCCTCCTTGGAATCTTAACTTGGTTTTGGGTGTTCTTAAGCGCCCTCCATTTGAGTCTTTGGCTACTATTCCTCTACGCCTGTTGACGTGGAAAATGGATTTTCTCCTGGCGATTGTGTCTGTCCGCCATGTCATGGAGTTACATGCTCTGTCCTGTAAACCACCTTATTTGGTATTTCACAAGGACAAGGCAGTGCTTCGCACCTCTCAGGAGTTTCTCCCGAAGGTGGTTTCGGAGTTGCACATCAATCAGGAAATTGTGGTGCCCTCCTTCTGCCTTTACCCCACCTCTGAAAAGGAGAGGGATCTCCACTTGTTAGAAGTGGTGCGTTGTCTCAAGTTTTATGTACATCGCACTGAGTCTATCAGGCAATCTGACGCGTTGTTCATCATTCTTAAGGGTCCTAGGGCAGGAAGACCTGCATCCAAGGTGATATTACTTCTTGGATCAAGTCCACTATTCGTAAGGCTTATAAGCTGAAGAAGAAGCCTGTCCCTTTCAGGGTCACAGCTCATTCTACACGATCTATTGGGGCCTCTTGGGCTTACAAGAATCAGGCCTCCGCTGATCAGTTGTGCAAGGCTTCCACCTGGTCGTCTGTGCACACCTTTTTGAAGCATTACTGTGTTGATGTACTGGCATCGGCTGATGCTAGCTTTGGGAGGAAAATCCTGGAGGCAGTCTTGCCTGTCTAGGATTTTCTTCGGATCTTGGTGCTTCTGTCACTTTTGAGCCCTGTTGGCTCTAGTTCAGTGTGCTGTGTAACAGTTGGGATGCTGTCACCCCTGTTCAGTGTCCGTTGACACTTTATTGTTTGTTGGGCTATCTCTGATCTGATGGTTCATATCTGCTGTGGTGATTTTGGGGCCCTTGCTCCTGGTCTTTGCCTTACTTCCCGCCTCTGGGAAACTCAATGGTTGGGCATCCCAGAGTTACCAGTAACCTGTATTGGACGACATAGAAAAGAGGATTTTAGTCTTACCTGTTTAATCCTTTTCTCTTAGTACATACAGGTTACTGATCTCCCACCCTGTCAAGGGACCATGCTTGGCTCTCCTGTGGCAGACCGTGGGGGTCCTTCAGGGTCGTGCTCAGAGGAGTCTTCTTTCCCTTCACTATCTAGTCAATAGTTAGTGTCTCAAATCTTTCTGGAGGTGGTTGGCTAGCTGCAGCCAAGGAGGGAAGGTAGGCTCCATCCCCTGCATACAATTCTAGAATTGTTCCTGCCTACAATTAAAGGGGTGGATCGCCTACCCATAGTTACCAGTAACTTGTGTGGACTAAGAGAAAAGGATTTAACAGGTAAGACTAAATTTCTCTTTTTTAATATGATCTTCCTGTTTAGAAAAATAAAAGGTATTCTCATTTTTCATAAAAAAATATTACAGCTCAATTTTTTTTTTAAATCAAACTGTTAACAGCTTCAACAGGTGTCTAAAAGCTCTTTTTTTATACTACATACACTCTATGGGAGAGCTTTAGTCATACACATCATTTCACTATAGGAAGTAAAAGGACATCAGTGCCTGGTGACCACAATATAAAATTACAACTATTAAAAAAAATTGGACTGTAATAACTTCACTGAAAAAAATCCCAGCGGGTGTTGGTACTCTTATTTTACTAATCAGTAAATAATAATTTACAGTTTATTTAAGTCCTATAAAGATAAATATGGATGTAAGAGTATTAATTATACATTGTAATTTAATAGTGTGGAGATATGTGAGTGTAACCCCTGTTGTTCCCTGATACCATGAACCCTACTCGCCTAGTAATACGTGTTCAGTTCATCCCACAGCGCCAGTTCTGCTTACCAAAAGCTGCCCATTAAGCGATCGCATTCCACGCCCGTCTCCAGCGAGCAGGGCTTCTTACCCTTTTAAAGTTTAAGAATAAGTTGAGATCGTTTCAGCCCCAAGACCTCTAATCATTCACTTTACCGGATAAAACTGCGTGTGAGGTTATGCGCCAGCTTTCCTGAGGGAGACTTCGGAGGGAACCAGTTACTAGATTGTTTGATTAGTCTTTTGCCCCTATACCCAGTTCAGGCGACCAATTTGAACTTTGTTGGTTTTTGTTCCCACAACTTGATCTAAATAGAGTGAATTGTGGGAACATCACAGGAAAAAAAGCTAACTCATGTTGTTTGACAGGGTCAAACAAAGAGAGTGTGCTAAAAATAGTCAAAAACACTTACCCGTCATCCACTGTTCAGCTTCTTCAGTAATTTTGTCTTTCTTATTTTCTTCCGTCTTCTTTCTTGTTTAAAAAAAAAATGCTGTCAGTGCAAATAAAAAATTAAGCCCCCAAAGATGCGACCGTTAACCCTTGGAGTGCCATAGGGGTAGCCCTCCGACACTCAAAGGGTTTATATGGGTGTCATCTTAATGGCCGCTGTAAATGAAAAATGAAATGTTTTCAGAATTGCTCAGTAATATCTAATTGTGCAATTGCTCACCTCCCTTTGCCTCTGCCACCACCTCAAATGGCGGCAGAAGGCAATTTGACCTGCACAGACCTCCCTTGCCACATACTGGGCCATTGCCCGACTCAGACTGCAGGGATTTTGAACCAGTCTTGGTTCAAAATAAATTGGCACTCAGGAGTTGCCCACTGAGGCTTCTTTTTGATACATGGTAATCTGAAGACAGATCTGCAGAGAAAGGTGAGCAACCCTTTGAGTGCTGAGATCCACATGTCCCACGTTGCCCCTCCACCCAGGGGTCTCCTATGGAGTTCCTATTGCATACTCCTCACTCATTGGGTTTATCTGTATGTCTGTTGGGTGTTTTGGAGCAAGTTTCTGTGGTAACGTAACCCTTTGGTTGCTGGTTTAGCATATTTTGGGGGGTTTTGAGCACTTTCCCTACTGGGTTCAGTGACGTGTGTGTCGAGCCTTTAAGGTGCGCTTTACCACATAGACACCATTGCTCCATTCACTTCTATGGGACTTTAGAGTTTGGGACATTTCTCTGCAACCGGTCAACGTAGCAACTTCACAGATGGCTCATTTTAATTGTCTGCCCTTACTCTACTAACCGGTCAATGTTTAGTGTGTAATAATCCTTAGTAAATCTAAGTGAAATAAGTGAGAATTTATTCTCTTTTTCTGTTTTTGTACACATATCTCCTTCATCTCACTTTAGCAGCTTCTCATTTTATCCAATTCAATCATACAGAAAAAAAAAAAAAAAACACATTATTACTTTACTTTATTTCACCATCCCTTTTCTTTTCTATCCCACTTGGCCTTTAAGAACCAGGCTTTTTGGCCTGTTCCAATGTGTATACCCCCTGTCTGTTTGGTATCAACCATTCCTCACATGACTTGTAAGGAAGGCTATAAATGGAACATAGTTCTCTATGCAATCACTCTATTAATGCAGGCCCATAAGGGCCCTGCACCAGGTAAGTCCTTCATCTACACCTTTTTTATTTTTTTGTATGTCTGCTGTTTTTAATTGCATTATACTGGGACCCACAAATAATAATAAAAACATCTAAATATAATTTAAAGGGTCCCCTCTGGCGCGTTTCAAAATAACATCTTTCTTCAGGGAGTTTTAATTTAGATAGTATTTGTAGGTGTATTAGAGTAGCACTTACCATAAAGTGAGATACCTTGGCGTGGTTGGTAAGCTTACACACGGATTGGCCAATTCTCACTTATTTCACTTAGATTTACTAAGGATTGTTATATATGCCCATTACAGACCACACATTATTCACATCATATAGCGGAGCGCAGATGTGTTTGTTTGTATGTGTTTTCACTTTTGGGTTTAGGCCCAGTGTCAGGGGGACTGGAGAACCCTCTCATTTCTTGCTGCTATCTATATCTTTCATCTTTATATTTATATGTAATTTATATTTATTAGATGGATATTTTATGATGAGTTAGCGCTGCAAGCTTTCTTCTCTTTTAATGTTTAGTGTGTGTTGGAGGGCTCAGGGGGATTTGGGCACTGTTGAGAACCTTCTTCTGGGAAAACTACATTTCACATGAGCGCTTGCATCGCGCATTCGTTCCTGATTGGCTCCCGTTGTGGCAGTCATTTTTTGCTTTCCCAGAACGAGTATCCTATGCAGGGCTTGGACCCTCTTTCTCTTCTGAGCAGATTAACCCTTCACCCTCCAGATAAGTGTATTTTAGAGATTCTGCGGTGAAATTTTAATCATACACACTGTATTTGGGGTTTCCCTATACTTTGAACATTTTGACACTATGGGAATGGCTATTCCTTTGGAGCTTGGGTCTAGGACTAAGACTAAGGATGCTGGGGTTTCTGTGTCCCCATTTGCGCTTTGATCCTCATGTCATTCAGGGTTGGCTAGAGAATTCTCAGGTCATTTATACCCAGCATGATGTCCCTGAGTTTCCCCCAGGGACCTTCAGCCATGCATTAGAGCCAGTTTGGGTGCAAGAGTTTAGGCTGCAACTAGAGACCTCCAGTATACATCACAACTCCTCCATCCAGTTACAGGGGGTCTTCCGCTCCTGGCAGACCCCTACTTCTGTCAGATCTACCCTACTGAAACCGCAGGAAGTACCTGACATATCGGATTCCTCTGATGAGGAACTGTTGGTGGATTCTGACGCTGAGGAATGTTCTGCAGTGGTCTCATCTCAGTTCTTGGAGCCCCCCCTTTGAGGCTGACCCTGATCCCTCTGCTGAGGACCTGATCAGAGCTGTATTAAGCACCCTAAACTTTCCCATGGTTCAAGAGGTTTCTTTGGACCCCTCGGATGTATTTCTGGAGCCCCATACTTGTTCCCCACCTAACCCCACTCTTGACCGGTTAGTGTCTGATGAGTGGTAGTCTCCTGACCGAAAGCCTTCTGTCTCCAAGGAGCTTGCTAAGCTTTACCCCTTTTCTGATGCGGCGCTAGCTCAGTGGGGTCATCCCCCAAGGTGGATGCCCCTGTTTTCTAGGCCTTCTAAGTCCACTGTTTTGCCAGTTGCTGATGCCTCTGCTCTTAAATACTGGACTGACAAGAAACTTGGGGCCTCCCTCAAGTCAATTTTTGCCACCGCTGGGACTTCCATACATCCAGCATTTGCTGAGGACTGGGTAAATAGGGCCTTTGCGGTTTGGACTGAACAGCTCATGCTTGCAGTTTTTCAGGGAGCTCCTGCTTCTGCCATGCTGCGACTTCTTGCCAACATTCTGTAGCCGAGCATTAGGTCTCTGCTGCTTTCTTGATGACATCTGTTGGTGTTGGGTTTCCACCATGTCTGTGGTTGCCAGATGTGCTCTTTGGCTCCAGATCTGGTCTGCTGACACTGCATCTAAGAAAGCATTGCTCTCCTTGTCCTTTCAGGGCACTTCTTTGTTTGGGCCAGATCTTAAAGGGATAGTAATACTTCATTTTAACTTTATTTTATTTTGTAGGCATTAAAAAAACATGAAGAATGATATAAGTCTTATCTCTGAAACCTTTATGGTTTAAGAGATATTCACAAACAAAGTATCCCCCCCCTGTTCAACCAAATCAGAAGGGAGATGCCCAGGCAGACTGCAGAGAGGGACAATCTTCAATTAAGATAATGGAAAAAGCTGAAAAACTTATCAAGGGGGGAAGGGCTTTCATTGTTTTCATACAAAGAAAATTGTCCCCTTCTGTTATCTGTACTGTCATACAACCAGACTCACATCTGAGAAGAGATTGTTTACACTAGGTAAAAGGGGCGGGGAGGGGAACTTTGCTTGTGAATATCTCATAAACCATAAAGGTTTGAGCGATAAGACTTATATCATTCTTCATGTTTTTTTAATGCCTACAAAATAAAATAAAGTTAAAACGAAGTGTTACTATCCCTTTAAGGATCTGATTAGTGAGGCCACAGGGGGTAAGAGTACCTTCCTGCCTATGGTTTCCAGGAAGCAGATGCTTATCAAATGTAATCAGCTTTTACGTGCTTCCGGACTGAGACACACCAGGCGAACCAGGCAGTTCCCCCAACTCCACACTCCTCCTCCAAGCCCAAACCACAATGGAAGCCTTAGGTCTCCATGAAGCCCAAGGCTTCCAAACTTTCTTCGGCACGACTCTCCGAACCCAGGTCCCCACTCTACTGTGGATGGTCGTCTGCGCCACTACCGCAGCGTCTGGGAGGACTCCGGGGTGGACCCATGGGTTTTACAGGTAGTGGCAGAGGGGTATAGGATCCCTTTCACCTCTCCTCCTCCCTTCAGGTTTTTCCTCCTCGCATTCCTCAGGGTGTAGAGGAATTCCATCTGTTCAACGGCGCCATCCAGGCCCTTCTGGACAAGGCAGTTCTGGAGCTGGTTCCTGTTCAGGAAAGGGGTTTGGGTTTTTACTCAAACCTGTTTGTGGGTTTCAAGAAGGACGGTGGCTGTCGTCCAGTTTTGGACCTGAAGGATCTCAATTCCTTTGCGGTCAAGACTCATTATCACCAGGAGTCCCTAAGGACGGTGATTGTCGCTATGTCCCCTGGGGAATTACTTGCTTCTCTGTTTATTCAGGATGAGTATCTGCACATCGCCATTCATCCAGAGAGCCAGCAGTATCTCAGATTTGCCTGCGACCAAGGGCGTTTTCAGGTTTCTGCTTTTCCCTTTGGTCTGACTACAGCTCCTCAAGACTTCAGTCATGTCCTGGGAGCCTTAGGGTTCATCCTCCATCGGAACGCATCACTCCATACATAGACGACCTGCTTCTGAAAGCCCCCTTATCCGACACTCCTTCAGCAGCAGGTTCAGGACTGGACAAGTTGGATCTTGTCTCATCCCAGCAACTCGTCTTCCTGGGCCTTCTCTTAGACACTCAGCAGAGCATGGTGTTTCTCACGGACGAGGTGGCTCACCAGATCTCCCACAGGGTTTCCTCTGTTCTGGCTCACGATCCAGTTCCAGTCAAGAAGTTGTCCCCTCTAGTGGGGAATTTCCTTTCCACCATAGCAGCAGTCCCGTTTGCCATGGCCCACACCAGGGAACTCCAAAGGTTCGTGATCCAGGCGTGCAGGGGTCAGCCAGATCTCCTGAAGATGTCAGTGTCCCTTCCTTTTCATGTGGAACTGAGTCTGTTGTGGTGGCTCAACCTCTCCAATCTGCTGAAGGGAAAGCCTTTCCTGGTGTCCTTCTGGACCATGGTGATGATGGATGCCAGCCTATCCGTCTGGGGAGCAGTCATGGGTCACCTGAATGCTCAAGGACGGTGGTCTCCAGAGGAATATCTCCTTCCCATCAAGGTCTTGGAGCTTTGGGCGATATTCCATTCCTTTTTGCCACTGGACGCACCAGCTGGAGGACTGCCTGGTCCGGGTTCAGTCTGACAACGCCACGGCAGTGGCTTGCATCAACAAACAAGGCGGAACAAGAAGTCTCACAGCTTGGTTAGAGGTCAAGGCTATTTTGTCCTCCTCAGCAGAGGAATATGTTCCTGCCATATCCACAGTTCACATTTCCTCCTATTCCCTTGTTGCACAGGGTGATAAGGAAACTGAGACTGGAGCGCTGTCCAGTCTTTCTGATTGCTTCGTTCTGGCCTCTCCAGGCTTGGTTTCCGGGGCTTCTGGATCTATCGGTGGTGGAGCCTTTCAGGCTCCCTTGTCGTCCGGATCTTCTTCTACAGGGTTACCTGTGGAAGGAGGATGTACATCGTCTACCTTTGACAGCTTGGACATTGAATCCTCACCACTGTGGTAGAAAGGGTTTTCTTCTGGTGTGCTTGGTGCACGGAAGCGCACTTTCATCTAAGGCTTACCATCGAGTCTGGTCTTCCTTTCTCTGTGGTGTGCTGATAGGACCTCTCTCCAGATTTGATTTTCCTACGGTCCTGACCTTCCTACAGGAAGGCATGGACAAGGGCCTCATTTTGAGTTCCCTTACGGTTCAGGCATCTGCTCTCTCTGTTTTTCGTTCAGAGATGCATTGCTATTCTTCCTGATGTCTAGGGTTTCTTCCAGGGCTTTGTTCATACTTGTCCTGTATTTCAGACTCCCGCTTCTCAGTGGGATCTTAACTTGGTTTTGGGCGTCCTTCAGATCCCTACCTTTGAGTCTTTGGCTACTATTCCTTTACGTCTGCTGATGTGGTACATTGACCTTTCTCCTGGCAATTGTGTCTGTGCACCGTGTCACGGAGTTGCATGCTCTGTCTTGTAAACCACCCTTTTTGGTGTTTCACTAAGACATGGAGGTGCTTCGCACTTCACAGGAGTTTCTCCCGAAGGTGGTTTCTGAGTCCCTCATTAATCAGGAGATTGTGGTTCCTTCTTTCTGCCCCTGACCCTTCCTCTGACAAGGAGAAGGATCTCCTTTGTTAGATGTGGTGCATTGGCTCAAGTTTTATGTGCCTCACACTGAGTCCTTTCGACAGTCTAGCTCGCTGTTCATTGTCCCTGAGGGTCCCAGGGCAGGGAGACCTGCCTCCAAGTGACCTTTGTGTCTTGGATTAAGTACACTATTCATAATGCTCAAGAACTAAGGAAGATGTCTGTTTCCTTTCAGATCACGGCTCCTTCCACTAGATCTATTGGGGCGTCCAAGAATCAGGACTCAGCTGATCGGTTGTGCAAGGCCTCCACCTTTTTTCGAAGCACTACTGTGCTGGTGTCGGCTGATGCCAGTTTTGGGAAACAGATCCCGGAGGCAGTTTTGCCTGTCTAGGATCTTCTTTGGTTCTTCAGTGCTCCCTCACTTTTGAGCCCTGTTGGCTCTAGTTCAGTGTGCTGTTTAACGGTTCCTGAGGTGTTGTTACCCCTGTTCAGTGTTGACACTTTTTTTTATTATTGTTGGGCTGTCTATGATCTGATGGTTCATATCTCCTCTGGTGACTTTCGGGGCCTGCACCTGGTCCTTGCCTTTCTTCCCACCCTAGGGAACTCAATGGTTGGACATCCCAAGGTTACCAGTAACCTATATTGGACGACAGAGAAAACAGGATTTGAGTCTTACCTGTTAAATCCTTTTCTTGTAGTCCATATAGGTTACTGGTCTCCCACCCTGTCAAGGGGCCATGCTTGGCTCTCCTGTGGCAGAAAGTGGGGTTCCTTTAGGGTTCATGCTCACAGGAGTCTTCCTTTCCTTCTCACTACCTAGTTAATAGTGTCTCAAATCTTACTGGAGCTGATTGGCTAGCAGCAGCCAAGGAGAGAAGGTAGGCTCCACCCCTGCATTCACTTCTCAGAATTGTTCCTGCCTACTTAAAGGGGCTGATCGCCTACCCAAAGTTACCAGTAAACTATATGGACTAAGAGAAAAGGATTTAACAGGTAAAAATAAAATTATCTTATTTACTTTATATATTAGCATACTGTATATCAAAATTTTCAGGCAGGAAATGCACTGCAGCTATGTTAACCATTATTATTGTGGAGTAGCTGAAGATAGCGATGGGAGAAAATTTTCACCTCAAACTGAAATCTGCAAATAATGGCACTTCCCGAATAGCGAATAATTTCCCACGAGCAGTGCTGTTTTTACGCTGTTTTCTCGTAGCTTATTCCATTGAAATCAATGGGAACATTCAATTTACACACAACAAATAGCAAATATTTTTTTTCCCAAAGGCATAGTCTAAAAGGGGTGTGAGGGTGCCTGTGTTGGAGGAGTATGGGGAAAGAACTAGTTGAACAGGGAATATTTTTTGGGGGTTTGTTTACTGGGATTGGGGGCAGTTAATAAAAATAAATCCTAAGTACAATTAAAAAAACCAGTTGAACAGGGAATATTTTTGTGGGGGGTTTGTTTACAGGGATTGGGGGCAGTCAATAAAAATAAATCCTAAATATAATTAAAACAACCCTATAAAGACATGGTATAAAAGGGGTCTGAGGTGGGTGCCTGTGTTGGTAGGTGGAGTCTGGGGAAAGAATCAGATGAACAGGGAATTTGTTTTGGGGGGGTGTTCTTGACTGGAATTAGGGGGACAGTTAATAAAAAAATTAAATAAGACATTTGCAAAATAGATACAATGTGCAGTGCCACAATTTTAATATATATGGGATCCAATCTATCCAATGGCAATGACCACTTAAAATTCGCAAAGAGGCAAAAAATATCTTTATTAAAATATAAAAAGGACAATTTAAAATGGCATACTTGATTGTTTTAAATACTGCTATTTAGTATATAAATAAGTGAGAAGTCTGTATCCCCTTCCAAAACTGTACATACACAATATTCACAAAATATATATATATATAAGTAAAAATACATAAACACACTGAACTCATAGGGGTAAGAGATTAAAATTGATTCATCTGGCAATCCACTTTAAAAAAGGTTCCATGGATGATACTGAAATGTAGATAAATGGTTCACACCATTGCTTAAACCTTATACAATGACAGTGTCCTCAGTTTTCAATAAAAGCAAGAGCTTTATGTGGCAAATATTAAAATAATACATTCTAACGTTTTAGTATTTTTTAGAGACATAGCAAATAACTAACTAGCCATGTTCCCACTGAACAGTTATTTTCTATATCTCTGAACTACTCCAAGAATGTTGGAAGGTATGATTTTAATATTTGCCAAACAAAGCTCTTATTTTTACTGAAGATTTTGAGGACACTGTCATTGTATTATGTTTAAGAATTGGTGCAAACCATTTATCTACATTTGAATATCTGTCAAGATTAGGGAATCGTGAGTTTGCACACTGCCAAATGCTCTCATGTGTAGGAGTGTTTTGTTTTTTTTAAGGCTTTTAAAAGAATGCTTGTTTCACCTCCTTCACAAATGGAGAGGACTTTGTTATAATCCATTGGTGCTGGCTTTTTGGAGTTGCTGAATTTTCAATTTATTTGATTCATTGGGTGATACTGCCAATCTAATGGCTAAATGTGTGTCAGCATGAGTGTTCAAAGTTAAGTGATGCAAGTAATCCACTCAACTCACAAGAAAATAGAACAGGGGCATGATTCAATAAGCAGGCTTGTGTGTAGATAACCTGGGTCTTTGGCTTTTCTCCCCCTTTGCCTTTCTCTACTCCTTTGCCTACCTCTTCAGCTTTTGCCTTCTTTCTTCACCAATTTGAAATATAGCTACACTTAGTGATACCACAGAACTTGCAATTCTAGGACTACTCACTTGTAGTCATGGAATTGTAAACCCTGTGGTATCACTGGTGTAGCTTTGTTTCAATTGTAAGCTTTATAGTATCATGAATGTAGCTTCATTTCAGTTATAAGCTCTGTGGTATCACTCCTGTACCTCAGTTTCTATTGTAAGTTCTGTGGTGTCACTAGTGTAGCTCCAATTTTTGTTAACTCTCTGGTATCACTGGCGTAACTCCATTTCAATTATAAGCTTTGTGGTATCACTGGTGAAGCTCAGTTTCAATTGTAAGTTCTGTGGTACCAGTAGTGTATTTCCATTCCAATTGTAAGCCCTGTAGTATCACTAAAAAGCTTTTTATTGAAATTAAGCTACAGGGCTTACAATTGAAATGGAACTACACTACTGATACCACAGAACTTACAATTGAAATTGAGCTTCACCAGTGATACCAAAAAGCTTACAAATGAAATTGAACTAAGCCAGTGATACCACAGAACTTACAATCTAAATGAAGCTGCATCAATGATACGAAAAAGCTTACAATTGAAATGAAGCTACACTAGTATCATTGATGCAGCTTAATTTCAACTGTAAGCTTTGCGGTATCACTGGCTTAGTTCCATTTCAGTTGTAAGCTTTTTGGTATCACTGGTGGCACTCAGTTTGAGCTGTAAGCTTTTTGGCATCTCTCTTTTTAGGAAGTCAGATGTGTTGTGTGTATCATATTGCTCCACAGCAATAAAACTCACATTTGTTTAAACTTCAGTATATGTGTTTATAAATTATTGTGTGGAAATGAAATTCTCCAGTCTTGTTCAATGTAGTTTACTCAATTACAAAGAGCTATCAGCAGGCCATGAAATAACCAAAGCAAATCTCAGTAATGCCCCTCCCTACCATTCACTCAATAAAACATAGAACAACAGTGTCATTTCATCAAAGAGAACTTGAGATGGGTGCTGTTAAAGGCAGGGATATGGGTGGGGTTAAAGGCAGGGATATGGGTGGGGCTAGGAGTGGAAACTGGTGGCGAGTAACTTTTCATGCCTGGCTAGTAGCTCAGGACTTTAAATTTTGATCCCTGCTCTAGGCTGTAGTAAAGTCTCTTTGAAGACTGCAAAATGCACTGTACTAGAAAATGCACACTGGAACATGAATAAGGTAATCAATCTGTTTTTGTATTTTCTAATCCACTTCCAAGAGACTTTACTAGAGCCTACAGGATGATTTATGGTAGATGGACCAAACAAATTTTGGAATGGATTCCACTTGATACAGAATGCCCAAGAAGAGTCCAATTGACAAGATGGGTTGATGAAATTACCAAATAGATAGATAGATAATTAGGGCTTTTCATGAGGAGTAAAACAAGAAGAGGATATTCCCACTGCAGAGGGATTCATATTACACTTTAAACTCTTGTTTTTTTAGATTAGTTATTCTATTGCATTCTTTGAGGTGAGTCACTGAAAAATTGTTGTCTATAGAATGTGATGGAAACTGTTGAGTCAATCCTGACAATTTGAACTTGGAAGAAGTAACCATGCTGTCACTCATTTCTTGAACAGTTAGAACGCTTGAAAAAAAACAACAAAATCCCTTGTTTAACTCAGCAGGAAAAGCTTCATAACATATAGGGTCTTTTAATTAAAAATATAGTTTACTGCTCCTTTTTTATAATGTAAATGAAATCCTGTCCATATATGAATTAATGCCTACTTTCTTCCAAGATTATATAGAATTGTATGTTCAAAAGAAAAGTCGAGGAATTCTGGGTAAACCAAACACACTATAGGGGATAACTAAAAGTCCCATTGATTTTTTAACCCCTTGAATGCTAGAGAGGTCTCCAGTGCTTTGCAATAAGGTACCATAGTTAAACTAGTATTGCTATTTTGTTCACTTTATTATGTTGCACGCATGATTTCTGCTTAGCTCTCATTTCAGAAATCTAAATTGCTGAGTTATGCACTAAGGCGAGATAAAGAGGTGATAAAGTGGAGATTACTTCTCCAGTGATATCACTTCTCCAGTTCCTATGTTATCCTAAAGAGATCTGGAGAATCAAGTTGGAATACTGAGGGAGATGGCCAATCTTGAGAAGGGTTTGCTCACAGATTTACAATATTGAGTGAAGATGTTGGGGATGTTGGTACACAGGGGCGGACTGACAGGACCCAGGGCCCCTGGTCCAAAAAGAGGTCTGGGCCCCCTGACCAATGACATCATTGGCACCTCCCAGTGACATCATTGGCCCCTCCCTATGACATCATTGGTCCCTCCCAGTGACATCATTAGCTCCTCCCTGTGACATCATTGGCTCCTCCCCATGACATCATTGGTCCCTCCCAGTGACATAATTAGCTCCTCCCTGTGACATCATTGGCTCCTCCCCATGACATCATATACCCCATCCCCCACTACATCCTCAGCCCCGCACACCTACCCTCCCCCCTCACACACACACTCTCCTCCCATCCAGAAGTTTCACATTACACAAATTAAGTGACTTCACACCATTTTATAAGTAAACCTATTTTAATAAAATTAATCTTGCATCTGTGTTATTGTTCACACAAAATAAAATAAATATCTGGGTAGCCCAATATGGGCAGTAGTTACACTTTTTAACAAAATATTGCACCTTATACAGAAACAAAAACAATAACAAAAATGTAAATATATCAATAACAAACAAAAATGTCCTCGGCATACAGTTTATAAGAGAAGTAAAGTGCTAAGCTCAGCAGAGGTCTTGGCAAATCTGTCTATGATTTTATCTTTGTCACCCTTTATTTTGAGAGCAACTTCCTTCTCTACTGCAATGAGCATCAATGTTTCCAGATTCTGTTGTGACAGTGATGATCTAAGTCTGGACTTTAATATTTTCAATTTTGAAAAGCATCGTTCACAGGTACACTGTGTAGTGCTCAGTGTAATTAAATATTTGTATGTCATGTAGAGATTTTCATAGGCAGCTGAACAGAGTCTGTACTGAAAGAGCAACTTGAATGCACAAGATAGGCAGTTCTTGCAGGAGAGCTTTTTCACAGCTGGAGTAGTGGTGGTTGACTGCTCAGAATCAGAGGTAACAGGCTGCTCTTCAAGATCAGAATCACATGCTTCACTTTCATCCTCACTGTCATCCAACAGGCCCCTTCGGATGTTTTTATAGCAGGACGCAAATGATAACAACTCTTCACGTAAAGCAACAGGGTCAATTTCTGGAACAGCTTTAGCTACAATGTCAAGCTGGATTTTGTTAGGTGAGGCCAGTATTTCATCAAATCGCTTTGGATCAAAACATGAAATCTGTTTGTAAAGTTCTCCGTGGGTAGCAAATCTTGTTTTCATGCTCTCTGTAACAGCATCAAGGATAACATTGTAACATTAAATTTCAAACCATTTCTTGTAATTTGTGGGTTCTGCACATCTTGTCAGTCTAAATTCTGGAAAGGACTTGTTGATGGTAATATTCTGACATGCTAGTTTCTCGTTCAGATGATCAATAAATGTTACTGCTGAATCATATACTGTTGCAAAATCTCTAGATATTTTTTGTAAACGAGTTGTAGCATCTTCAACCATTCGCCATGCCTGCACTACATCAAGTCCTGTTGACTGCAAATAATCGGATACAGGTGTTGTAATGTCAAAAATGCGAATAAATGTAAATGCTACTAATATAGTTTCGAATTTACAAATATTCTCACTCAATTTAAGTGCTTCATGTTTGACTGAGGATCGAAAGTCAGAGGATTCACTTACTTGCTTAAGTATAATTAGCAAATCTGAACAGAACTCTGTAGAGTGATTTTCAAAGCTTCCAAAAAGCTTTCTAAGTGCTCTAGCTCTACTTGACCATCTTGTTTTACCTATGTGTTGAAGTTTTTTAAGTTTGGCATGTCCAGTCTTTTCTTTCATCTGTTCCTCCCAAATTTGCATCCGTTTGTAGGAATCACAGAAGAAAGTAGAGAGGTTGCTGAGAAGGCCAAATAGACTTACTGCTGCAACACACACACTGCTTGCATCTCCAATGACCAAATTCAGGACATGTGCATAACACCATGTGTGAATGTGCGTAGGACGAGCTTGCTTCATCAGTGCTTGCAAGCCATTGTAAACCCCACTCATATTAGCAGCACCATCAAATGAATCACCAACGCATTTATCAAGATTAAGTCCTATGTTTGCCAATGATTCTTTTAGCAAGACATGCAGGCTTTTGCTACCAGAATCTTGAACAGTTACTAGACGTAACAGTCTTTCTTTAACTTTATCACCGACAACATATCTGGCTACAATGGCACACTGATCATGAGCTGACACATCTTGCGTTGAGTCCATTTGTATTGAAAAGATACCTGCATTCTCCACTTCTTTGACTATTTCATCTTTGATCATGTTCCCAATTATACTGAATAGTTTTGTGATGGTGGATTTACTTAAGAAAGTGACAAATTTTCCTCTTCCCTTTCGCAATGGATCACGTTTCTTTGCTTTCTCAATTACCGCGATTTTCAAGATGGTCCTCATCAAATACATCAGCCATGGCCTCTGTATGGCTACTTCTAAATGGCAATGCTTGGACACCTATGAAAAAAGCAATATCGATGATGTTACTTAAAACAGCACGTCGCTGAAGAACTTGCTTATGTCTAAGAGAGAGCTGATCAATTGACAATTTGTGCTTGATGGATTTGCCTCTACTATCCATAAAGTAAGCTTCACTGGCAAGTTTATGGCACTGAGAGTTTTCATGTTCTGTTATTCTTGTAGTGCCTCCAGTCACTGCAACCTTGTATTAACTGAGTCAGTCGATGTGTGTCATGAGCATAAATCAAGCAGATTGAACAGTGTAAAGTTTTCTTCTTTTCATTAAAGGTAACCCATTTTCTGTTAATATCTGATCCGTGTATGCCTTTTCTGTAGTAAACAAGATTAGCATTAAATGGTATGTTGTCGATAGGCTGGTTAGGATGATAGTCCCAGAACTGTTCCATTGAAATTCCTGCAGTTTTCAAGGCATGTGAATGGAGGAAAAAGTACTCTGTGGATGGTGATTTCTCCTGTTGAGATGACATAGCCTCTTCTTGCCTTGGCATTTTCTTAGAAGGAGATTGTAGCTCATCATCAGTTTCTGTTCTTTGAGTGAGTTCCACATCTGATGTTGCTACAGGACTTAAAACTCTTTCTTCTGCAGCCAAATCCACCGGTTCATCCAAAATTTGAACTGTGGCTGCCTCATCATCTTGCAGTGGAACTGTACCCGTAGCCTTACTAAAGAACACATCAATTTTGCTAGTAGATGCTTCAAGCTTGCGTTGTTCTTCTTTTTTTTTCCTTCCTTTTCATAGCACCACTTTTGTGCTTGTAAGTTGACATCTTAGCAAATTGATCTGAATTCACCCTGTATATGATATGAGTAATAATTTATTACCTAACTTGAGCATAATGTACTCAGATAAACAAACAAAACAGATATCTTAAAGGGATAGTAATGCTGAATATGTAGTGAAATATAAAAAGGATACATATTGTAGGGTTTATCCTCCGGAGTAAAACAAGGGCACTCCCACTGCTGAGATGTGTTCTACTGCAAGATTATTTAAGCTCAAATTTTAACTTTACATATTTAGGTGCAGTATCTCAGTGGCCTGAAATTTCCCAGTGGTGCTGTTGCTACATCATCCTATGGACTGCTCTGGTCAGTTCACCACAACCCTCCCTGGGATGGTGTAGCAACAGCGCCACTGGGAAATTACAGGCCATTGAGATACTGCACATAAAAAAAATCTACTTTCAGCTGCAATAACTTTTTAAATAAAGCACCTATCAGCAGTGTGAGTACCCCTGTTTAACTCATGACTATAAGCCATTCAATATATAGTTTTCTACGTATTAAGTGTTACTGTCCTTTAATATAAACATCCTTTGCTATCTGTCAATGAGACATCTTGACCACTGCAACAACATATTCTTTGTGTGGTGGTAGACCATCCTTGATATATGGAGGATGGTTCAGCATGAAAAACGCAGCAGCATGTCACCTCCTGACACACTCAAACCAATGCTCCTGGCACTGATTGGGCCATTTTAACCTAGTGTTTATCTAGTGTAAGCCATCTTTTCTCAGATGTGGAATGCAGTCCATAGACCAGACAGATAACAGCAGGGGACAATCTTCTTCCTATGAAAACAATGAAAACCCTGCCCCCCATTGACAAGCTTTTCAGGTTTTTCCCTTATCTTAATTGAAGATTGTCCCTCTCTGCAATCTACCTGGGCACCTCCCTTCTGATCTGGCTGAGCAGTGTTACATCAGCAAAAGGGACGGGAGTGGAATACTTTGTCATTGAATGACTCTTGAACTACAGCTCTGACAGAATTGAAATAACACTCTCCAAAGTCCAAATACTTTAATTAGAGCTGCTTTTATTATGAAACATTACTATCCCTTTAACACCTGTTTTATATTAAGATAAACACTTTAAACATACTTTTGAAGGGATAAAAAATAAAACAGTCAGTCTCTAATATTGCACAGGGACATCCACTACCATTGACGCGACTGACACAATTACTCTGGATCTATATATATATATATTATATATACACACAATAAAAGAGAACGTAGTCATGTGACAACAAATTCTTTGGACATGCCTAACACACCTGGGAGCAGCTAAGAGGAGATATGCTGATCTCCTTCATTCTGCCAGTTTCCTACATACAATGCGGGCATGATTTTGACAGGAGTAAGCAAGGGGTCGAAGACGCCCTGCCCACTCCTGTCAAAATATCTGCAAGGACTTCACCCCTCCTTATTATCTCTTCCCTTCTCACAATCTCCTCTTGCTTATAAAATAAAACATGCCAGACTTACACTGTCACTTCATTGCCCACTTCTTTCCCCCTTTCTCTCAACAGATTAACATTAATACACATTATATACTCCTGTGTCTACAGTGTGTAGATTAATATACATTAAATATATATATATATATATATATATATATATATATATATATATATATATGTATATATACACTCCTCCTGTGTGCGTCAGCCTCACATTAACCCTCTGAGTGCAAGAGGAGTATGCAATGCATTGCAATGCATACCCCTCTGCAACTAAAAGGATTAAACTAAAACACCTCCAACGCTGTCACATCATTGGCACAATTACACTTTGCATAACTATATAAAATTATAACAATTAAAATAGACAGCCAACTCCATCCCACACAGCTAGTGTGTGTAAAATATATATATGTAATCACAATCAAAAGAACAAAACATTGTGCACAACAATTCTAATAAATACAAAGTAATGGAGGGAGGTAAGGGCTGTGATCTGAACTACTACGTGATCACATACACTTCCATATCCTCAACACACTGCAGCAGCAGGAGGACACAGTGTTTCAAGTGCTCACACCATACTCTTGGATATTGTGTACCAAATTGTGTGTATCTTAGTGTATGGTGTGTATCCAAGTGTATGGTGTGAGCACTTCTAACATGGTCTCCCCCCCAATGCGGCAGTTTGTTCAGGATATGGAAGTGTATACGACCACAGACAGCTTCTACGAAGCGCTTTCAATATATGTATTCCTCCTGGATACAGTATTGCTGCTATTTTACTCCATCTGTATGTGCCCCTCACTGCCGTCTACAGCTCGTGTCCTGACTGCATTAACTACATCTCCCAGGCTCCTTCCTGTCACCAGCTCCTGTCACCTCTGAACTTACAGCAACCACCTTGCTGTAAGTTTGGAGGTGACAGGAGCCGGTGAGAGTAAGGAGCCTGGGAAATGTAGTTCATGAAGTCAGAACAGGGGGCAGGAGACGCAGCAGTGAGGGCCACCCGTCATTTTCCATACCCTTCCAATCCCCTGTCCACCAAAAAACCAAAAAGAAAAACATGTCTGACAATACAGAGCTCCCACGCAGCTCTGCCTAATCCACCCTTGCCCTCCTATCTTGGTGGCAGCATTGATTGAGCACACAGTCGCTTTGCTGTGTTCAGCGAGAACCGGAATACCTGTGACAGTCAAGTCATCTCCGATTCAGTCCTCGCTCTGAGGTACTGATGCATTCACTTTTCATTTAATAATCTCTTTGGAGCTTGGGGATTGCTTGTGTATTGGACCTATTTATTACCAGACTTAACCCTTTCATTCATAACATACTGTGATTCACAGACATGCAGCTCTGTCAATCACACTATGTTATGAAGTATGAATGAGTACAGCAATAACATACACTTTACAGATTGCACCTTTTTATATGCACTAAAACATATAGAGCAAACATAGTACACAAGGCGGAAAGATTAAAAGGTGTAATTTAACCCTTTGAGTGTCAGAGGGGTACCCACACAATGCATTGCGAACTGCAAAACAAAGCATTGTAACCTTCTGCCACTGGAATGGTTAAGTCTGGTAGTACTAAGTAGATGCAGGAAACATTACCACCATTTTACTTTCTTCATAAACCTCACATGGCTTAATATGCACTAAAACCACTAACACTTGCCCATTGTAGCTGTTTGATCCACATGATAAACAACAACAATTATTTAGCATCAATGGTCTGGATATGGCTCAATGTTTGCTGCCATTACTTTGTGATACATTAATGCAGTGTGTGATTTGCCAAACACTGTAAATGTATTGACAATAAAATACAGCAAAAAGACAAAAAGCAAAACAAAACAGAATCCTTAATTAAATATGCACTTATCTCTCTCTCTCTAGGACCACTTACCCCTCCAAATAACATACATGTCATGTAACCCGTACCCGTATGTATGTGTTTGTATATATATTATATATATATATATACACACACACACACAGGGATTAAGTCCTTAGGGTGCTTCTGTGGTATTCATTGTATTGGTCTGTATGTTCATGGAATAAATATGCAGGTAGGTGTGTATGTACATTGAATACATATGCACTACATCTACCTGCATATTTACTACATAAGTCTACATATAGACCAATGCGATGAATACCCCTGAAGCACCCAAATATATCTACCCACACACGTATATAAAAATATATTTTGCCTTACACAAACCTTAAAATCTGGCTAGCTTCTTGACGGTTGGCTGGAGGATGCTTGGCAGCTGGCTGGATAGCCTAAGCTAGGGCTGGCTGGCCTGGTGGCTGTGCCTGCAGAGAGTCAGTATAACATTATAAATAGTTTGCAGGACCGGGCAGTAAAAAATAAATGAAAAAAAAATTACAAATAAAAATTACCTTAAAATGCTGGCTAGTTTCTTGCCGGTTGGCTGGATGCTGTTTTCTGGCTGGGTAGCCTAAGGGTGGGCTGGCTGGCTCGCCTGGTGGCTCTGCCTGTAGAGAGTCGGTATAATATAGTATAAATAATTTGCAGAAGAGGGTATTAACCCTTTGAATGCCAGAGAGGTAAGCAACACTTTGCAATGCGTCTAGCACTCAAAGGGTTAAAACATATATAAATCTTTAAAAAAATAAATTAAACTAACCTTACACTGTTGGCTATCTTCTTGCCGGTTGGCTGGAGGCTACTTGGCAACTGGCTAGATAGCTTGAGGGTGTGCTGGCTGTCTGGCCTGGTGGCTGTGCCTGTAGCAAGTACAATGTTTCATATATAATTTGCAATCGTATGGTGGCCTGGGGTACTGGACCAGGTCCAGTACCCCCCTAGGCCATGATGGCCATCCATTACCCCCTCAGGCCATCTAGTAACCCCCAAGACCATCCATTTCCCCCAAGGCAACCCAGTACCACCCCAGGCCATCCATTCCCCCCAAAGCCATCTAGTGCCCCCCAGGCCATCCATTCCCCCAATGCCATCTAGTGCCCCCCAGGCCATCCATTCCCCCAATGCCATCTAGTGCCCCCCAGGCCATCCATTCCCCCAAGCCTATCCAGTGCCCCCCCAGGCCACCCATTACCGCCAAAGCCATCCACCCACCCCCAGGCAATCCAGTACCTCCTACGCTATCCATTACCCCCTAGACTATCCATTACCCCCAAGGCCATCCATTCCCCCCCAGGCAATCCAGTACCACCCCAGGCCATCCTTTCCCCCCAAGGCCATCCAGTGCCCCACCAGGCCATCCATTATTCTCAAAAAGCCATCAATCCCCACCCAAGCCATCCAGTAACCCCCTCCAGGTCATTAACTACCTCCCAGGCTACCAGTAGCCCCCTCATCCCTCCCTCCAACCTCAATCAGTCCAGTAAACCCCCAAGCTCCAAGCCACTACTGGCTTACCTGTGCTGTGTGTGGAGTGGGGTGGACTGTGGGGGTCTTCTTCAGTCTTCTGTCTGTCACTGCTGCCTGGATTTCTCTCTCTCTCTCTGGGTCCTGAGGCTCCTGACTCCTCCTCTGCAGGTCTCGTGTCCTCTTGGCGGGGTGTGTCACCTGACCTGATGTACAGACTCTCATTCTGCCCCCCACCCCCCTCCTATCATCACGCGCCCCTGCGGGCCGTGATGACAAAATATACACACTCTGCTGCTCATGCGCACTCTGGCATTGACGAGCCTGCGCAAGCCAGCCACAACAGAGGAAGAGGCTCAGTGTCACTGTCACAGTAAGTGACAGTCTGCGCTTGCTGCCAGCCCAGCCCGAGTGAGCCTCTCTAGACTGAGTGGGCTGGCAGCAAGCGGAGTAGTGCTGGACCTGGTGCACAGACATGACTGCATTTATTCTGGACTTGGCTGCTGTGTGAGTCGGGACACTCTGACACAGTAAGCCTTTATGTTAACTTTGGAGTCGGGTCGGGAGGACTGGGAGGAAGCGAGTATGCTGCTTGCTGCATTCTGCAGCCTATGCCTTGCCGCCCGTGACCCAGTCTTCCCTACCCGACTCCCAACTTAATGTAAAGGCTTACTGTCCCAGAGTGTCCCACACAAGACAACAGCAGCCAAGTCCAGATTTGGCTCTCTTGGGATACGCACTGGGACAGTAAGCTAAGCAGTAAAGTTGAGAGTCGGGTCGGGAGGATTGGGTCAAGGGCGGCAAGGCATAGGCTGCATGCAGAATGCTTGAGCATACTTGAGTCGGGACTCGGGAGGGGACGCACATGACATGCCACACCACGAATGAAAAAGTTGTCAGTGCCTCTCAGACTCCAGTGAGAGTGACAGCACAGCACTGACAACTGATGATGAGATGACAGTTACAAACATGACGGGCTGCACTGTCTGCAGTGTGGGCCGCGGCGGCGGCACCATTTAATACGCGGCGGCGCTCCCCTACAGGTACCAGCAGGCTGGCAAACTCATTAACTTAAAGGGACATTTATTATTATGAAAAATTTTATTGCTGGTGGCGGCGGGCCCCCCTGGTCAGTCCGCCCCTGTTGATACAGGAATGCCTTTGCTGGAGAGGAATTTATTTCTAACAGCTGGGAGAACAGCTCTCTAGCACTGACAGGATCCAGGACGCAGGCAGACCTAGACAGACAAGGTAATCTGTTGCGGGAATCACTACAATAGAATTGTTTCCTGTCTCCCAAGTGCTCGTGTTCAACATGTGGCAAATTGGGTTGATAGATTGTTAAGAGAGGCTGGGCATGACCCGGCTGTCATGGTACATGTTGGTGCCAATGACAGAGTCAGTGGAAAAGGGAGGTCCATTAAGAAGGATTTCAGGGATTTTGTTTATAAGCTAAAGCAAAGGATCGCTAAGGTATTATTTTCCGAAATACTACCTGTGCCACATGCTACATCAGAAAGGCAGTGGCTAAAGACTTGGTCTAAGCTGTATGGGGTTTGGGTTCCTAGAGCACTGGGTGGTCTTTTCCCTTGGGGGCAGTCTTTATAGTTGAGATGGATTGCACCTTAGCAGAATGGGGGCCACGGTGCTAGGAGTAGGATGGTTAGAGGGTTGGAGGAGACTTTAAACTAGAAAGGTGATTCAAAACAGGATGGGGAAGGTAGTATAATTGAAGAAATGGGATTAAAGAAGGGGCATGGGGGTGGAGTGGGGGAATGGGCTAGTTCATCTAATAGGAAGGTGCCAATGTTACAGCCTGATAAAAGACAAATACATATTTCAAAGAGTGTAACTTTTCAGAATGGCAATAAGATAAAATGTATGCATGTAAATGCTCATAGTCTGGCTGGTAAGATGAGGGAACTAGAAATTATTACAATGTATGAGCAGTATGATCTAATTTGTGTGTCTGAAACCTGATTAGATGATACAGTACATATGGCAGTCAATCTAGAGGGTTATTCACTAGAAGGGACAGGTTTACTAAAAGGGCAGGGGGTTATGCCTAAATATAAAGCATGCCTTAACCCCTTCAGTGCCAGAGGCTTGGGCCATTTCCTGTACCCTGCAGGCCAGACACTTTCAGTATTTTTGCTATCCTGTTTATGCTTGATTTCCTCTGGGGTTTTTAGTTAAATATGGAAAACTATAGTGTTTTTTCAGAACGAATTGAGCTTTCTTGTGGTACCTTACATGAAGAGAATATTGCATCGTGCAAAAAGCTATGATGTCATAATGACAAAAAAGTGAAAATTTACTCATTTTGCTAAAATCACATACTATGTATCAAAAACATTTACCTTGATTGAAAAAGTTTAAATTATTTGAAAAAGCCCAGAGTCCCCCGAGTAAAAAAATACCAAATTTGTATAGTTTTACCTATGTCCATGGCTAGCGTAGAGCCCTAATCACCAGCAGCGCAAAATGACATTTTCAACTTTATAAACTAAAATGCGCATTCTAGGGTTTTTGTGGTAAATCTACCCTAAAACAGTGGAATAACTATATAAAACGATATATTTCTGTAAAGTAGACAACCTACTGCATCTAATGAGGGGTGACTTTCCTTGTTACCCCAAGCCTGGTGTGCACAAATGCCTCCAGAAGATGGCGCTAATGAAAAAAAAAAAAAAAGGCATTTTCTTACATTTCTGCCCCTTCAAATGTACTGAAATTTGTGAAAACCATGGCATTTCCAACTGTATTCATTAGCTAGTGCTCTTAGGAGAAAAATGACACCCCATTGGTATGAGTTCACCTACCTCAGGGGGCGCTATAAGTACAAAACTACACCTATTGCAACCTCTAATTTTTCTAACATTTTCTCAAACCTTACTTGTCTGTACAAAAAATAGTTATAACAATTACAGAAGTGAAGAAAGGGTACACAAACCATACCATTTTGAAAAGAAGACACCCTGCCGCATCTAATGATGGGTGACTTGCCTTGTTGCCCCAAGTCTGGAGTGCACAAATGCCTCCAGAAGGTGGCGCTAATGAAAAAAAAAAAAGGCATTTTCTTACATTTCGGCCCCTTCAAATGTACTGAAATTTGTGAAAATCATGGCATTTCCAACTGTATTCATTAGCTAGTGCTCTTAGGAGAAAAATGACACTCCATTGGTATGAGTTTAACTACCTCAGGGGGCGCTAGAAGTGCAAAACGACACCTGCTACAACCTTAAATTTTTCTAACATTTTCTCAAACATTACTTGTCTGTACAAAAATGGTTATAACAACTACAGAGGTAAAGAAAGGGTACACAAACCATAACATTTTGGAAAGAAGACAACCTGCCTCATCAAATGAGGGGTGAATTGCCTTCTTAACCCAAGCCTATTGTGCCCAAATGCTTCCAGAAGGTGGCACTATAGGAAAAAAATGGCATTTTCTTACATTTCTGCCCCTAAATCTGTATGGAAATCTGTGAAAACCATGGAATTTCCAACTGTATTCATTAGCTAGTGCTCTTAGGAGAAAAATGACACCCCATTGGTATGAGTTCACCTACCTCAGGGGGCGCTACAAGTACAAAACTACACCTATTGCAACCTCTAATTTTTCTAACATTTTCTCAAACATTACTTGTCTGTACAAAAGATAGTTATAACAATTACAGAAGTGAAGAAAGGGTACACAAACCATACCATTTTGAAAAGAAGACACCCTGCCGCATTTAATGATGGGTGACTTGCCTTGTTGCCCCAAGCCTGGAGTGCACAAATGCCTCCAGAAGGTGGCGCTAATGAAAAAAAAAAAAAGGCATTTTCTTACATTTCGGCCCCTTCAAATGTACTGAAATTTGTGAAAATCATGGCATTTCCAACTGTATTCATTAGCTAGTGCTCTTAGGAGAAAAATGACACTCCATTGGTATGAGTTTAACTACCTCAGGGGTCGCTAGAAGTGCAAAACGACACCTGCTACAACCTTAAATTTTTCTAACATTTTCTCAAACATTACTTGTCTGTACAAAAATGGTTATAACAACTACAGAGGTAAAGAAAGGGTACACAAACCATAACATTTTGGAAAGAAGACAACCTGCCTCATCAAATGAGGGGTGAATTGCCTTCTTAACCCAAGCCTATTGTGCCCAAATGCTTCCAGTAGGTGGCACTATAGGAAAAAAATGGCATTTTCTTACATTTCTGCCCCTAAATCTGTATGGAAATCTGTGAAAACCATGGAATTTCCAACTGTATTCATTAGATAGTGCTCTTAGGAGAAAAATGATACCTCATTGGTATGAGTTCACCTACCTTAGGGGGCGCTACAAGTACCAAACTACACCTATTGCAACCTCTAATTTTGCTAACATTTTCTCAAACATTACTTGTCTGTACAAAAATGGTTATAACAACGAGAGAAGTGAAGAAAGGCTACACAAACGATACCCTTTTGGAAAGAAGACAACCTGCTGCATCTAATGAGGGGTGAATTTCCTTATTACCCCAAGCCTGTTGTGCCCAAATGCTTCCAGAAGGTGGTACTTTAGGAAAAAATGGCATTTTCTTACATTTCTGCCCCTTCATCTGTATGGAAATCTATGAAAACCATGGAATTTCCAACTGTATTCATTAGCTAGTGCTCTTAGGAGAAAAATGACACCCCACTGGAATGAGTAAACCTACCTTAGGGGTGCCAGAAGCACATAACTACACCTACTTGTTTCTTTGAAAATGGCTGATTGTACTAAAATGTTCATAACTGTTAGAGACATGAAGGAAAGGTATAAAAGGTATACCATTTTGGAAAGTAGACATTCTCCCGCATCAAGTGAGGGGTCACTTGCCTTTCTACCCCCTGGGCTGAAGTGCACAAATATTTCCAAAAGGTGGCGCTATGGGAATAAATACATGTTTTTTTTACATTTCCACCATTTCAAAGATACTAAAATCTTTTAAAACCATAACATTTCCTGCTGTATTCAGTACCTGCTACCAACATGAGAAAAATGGTAGCCCATTTGTGTGGGCTAACATACAATATGTGGGTGCTAGGAACACGTACGTAAACCTGACACTTTTGTTTTTTAAATTATCTGCTTGCACTAAAATGGTTATAACCATAATAGATATGCAGGAAAGGTAGAGAAACAATGCCATTTTGGAAAGAAAACAGCCTGCCGCATCTAATGAGGGGTCATTTGCCTTCTTACCCAAAGGCTGGTATGCACAAATGCTTCCAGGAGGTGGCGCTAATGAAAAAAAAGGCATTTTCTTACATTTCTGCCCCTTCAAATGTATGGAGCTCTGTAAAAACCATGGAATTTTCAACTGCATTCATTAGCTAGTGCTCTTAGGAGTCAAATGACACCCCATTGGTATGAGTTGACCTACCTTAGGGGGTGCTAGAAGTAGAAAACTACGCATACTACAACCTCTGATATTTCTAACATTTTCTCAAACCTGACTTGCCTGTACGAAAATGGCTATAACACCTTCAGAATTGAAGAAAGGGTAGATAAACCATAGCATTTTGGAAAAAAGACAACCTGCCGCATCTAATGAGGGGTCACTTGCCTTCTTACCCCAATACTGGTGTGCATAAATGTTTCCAGAAGTAGGCGATATAGGAAAAAAATTGCATTTTTTTACATTTCTACCCCTTCAAATGTATGGAGCTCTGTGAAAACCATGGAATTTTCAGCTGCATTTGTTTGCTAGTGCTCTTAGGAGTCAAACAACACCCCATTAGAATTGAGTTGAACTACCTTAGGGGGTGCTAGAAGTAGAAAACTACACCTACTACAAACTCTGGTGTTTCTAACATTTTCTCAAACCTGACTTGCCTGTACGAAAATGGCTATAACACCTTCAGAATTGAAGAAAAGGTAGATAAACCACACCATTTTGGAAAGAAGACAACCTGTTGCATCTAATGAGGGGTCACTTGCCTTTTTACCCCTAAGTTAGTTGGCACAACTATTTCCAGAATGTGGTGCTACAAGAAAAAAAAACAAACATTTGTTTTACACATCAGTCACTTCAAAGATACTAAAATGGTTCAATGGCGTGGGATTTCCTAGCAGGACTTCTTGCCAGCCTAAGAAAAATGGTACCCCACTGCTCTGGGTTGACATACCAATTTTCGCTACAGGCGCGTAGCTACCATTGAAACAGAAATGGGAAAGCAAACAGTGTATGTGTGATTTTATGGCTAACAGATGAAAGAAGCTAGGGCGTCAGCCGGTATACGTGCGGACCTGTGACTACAAGTGTAACAAAGTGTGTGGGAGGGTGAGGGATTAGGCAGTGTGTGTGGGTATGAGCAGAGGAGCAAGGATGGTGGTGATGGTGGGGCAGTGTCTGATAGTGTGTATGGGAGATCTCTGACTACCAGTGTGCACTGTATGTCCCCTCATAAAAAGCACTGCATTGGACCCCCTTCCTGTTGCATGTGCATTTTTTGGGGCTTTTTCACCCAATATTTTTGTGTAGACCTCGTTGGGGGCATCAGAACCCATACAATGAGGTCAAAATAAAGGGGGGAAAAAATTCTTTGTGTGCCACAGGGGTGTCCAGCACACAAAGGGTTAATTTTTTTTTTTTTTTTTATCGTTACTTTGTATTCAGATGGCCACCAAACAAGCTCAGATCACAAAGTAATGATAAAAAGTCCTGTGTGTGCCACAGGAAGGGGGTCTGCATTTTTTTTATTATATACCTCATTGAGGGGTATCAGGACCCCCTGATCCCTCCCCAATGAGGTCTTAGTAAAAAAATATATATATGTCCACAAACAGAGTGACCCTGTGAGTGCCACAGGGGTCTCCAGCGCATTGCAAAGCAATGCATTGGATCCTTGTGGCATTCAGATGTTTTTTTTTGTTTTTTTTTATCATTACTTGGTAATCAGAGCTTGTTGGGGGGCCATTAGGACCAATCCTGATGACCCCCCAACAATCTCTGATAACAAAGTAATGATAAAAGCCCTATGTGTGCCGTAGAAGGGGGGCTGCATTGGCCCCCCCTGTGGCACACACACAGGGTTAATATATATATATATATATATATATATAGACCTCATTGAGGGGTATCAGGACCCCCCTGATCCCCCCAATGAGGTCTTACCAAAAAAAAAGAAGAAATCAAAATAAATGTCCATGTGAGTGCCACAGGGGTCTCCAGCACATTGTAAAGCAATGCATTGGACCCTTGTGGCACTCAGAGGGTTAATTTTTTTTTTTTATCATTACTTTGTTATCAGAGCTTGTTGGGGGGCCATCAGGACCAATCCTGATGGCCCCCCAACAATCTCTGGTAACAAAGTAATGATAAAAGCCCTGTGTATGCCACAGGAGGGGGTGCATTGGACCCCCCCTGTGGCACACACAGGGTTACATTTTTTTTTATATATTTTTTTTAATTATAGACCTTATTGAGGGGCATCAGGACCCCCCCCTGATCCCCCCAATGAGGTCTCTGGAAAAAAAAATACCCCCAAAGGACGTGACCCTGTGAGTGCCACAGGGGTCTCCAGCACATAGCAAAGCAATGTGCTGGGGACCCCTGCGGCACTCACAGGGTTACTTTTATCATTTATTTATTTATTTATTTATTTATTTTAACTCTTCAGACCTCGTGGGAGACATCAGGACCCCTCCTGGTGTCCCCTCAGTCATTGATCAATGAGGCGACCGCAGGAGAGCAAAAGCTCTCCTGCCCTTCTCTCTTACCACCGGTAGGAGTGAACAGGACCGGGGAAACTTTCCTAACGTCATTGGTGACCATGTCACCGATGACGTTGAGAGGCTTCCCCCGGTCCCGCCCACTCCTACCCGGAAGTTCAGGTAGGGGGAAGGAGAAACTCTGTTTCTCTTTTGTGTTTATTGATCTCCCAGCACGATCGGCTGGGAGATCAATAACTGGGGAGGCATGAGGAGTGATCCTCATGCCACCCCACGAGTGCCAGGCATTTTTTTTTATTTTTTAAATGCGGCCACTGCATGCCGGTTATACCGGCTTATGCAGTGACCACATTTCACTCTTACGGTTTACGAGCGTGGCACAGCAGGTACAGCTGTGTCCACTCGTACGTTGTAAGTAGCTGGCACTCTAGGGGTTAAAACCTAGTATAAAGGAAGATATAAATGAAGGGTCCAGTGAGAATGTAGAGGCCCCGTGGGTTGATATATATAATGGGGGCATACATATTAAAAATATGTGAATGGGGATTTGCTTCAACCACCCAGTATTGGGGCTTTTGAGGAAGCCCAACAGTTACTACAAATGCAAATGGCTTCTCGGTCAGGAAATATCATCATAATGGGAGTTTTCAACTTGACCGGAGAAATATGACTTCCAGAACATCAAGGGTAAATTAAGTATTATTAATTACAATTTTATGAGTCAACTAGAAAAGAAACCTTGCTTGACCTAGCTCTCTTAAACAATTCTGACATAACAAACAGTATACAGGTAAATGAACATTTAGTCAGCAGTGACCAAAATATTATATGCTTTGAAATTTGTTATAAGAAGCCTAATAGCAAAGATCAATACGTACGTATGCTTTTAAAATGTCAGACGGGTCAAATGCATCATTTAAAAAATATAAAGCATGTAACAAAATGTTCAAACAAAATTGAAAATGAGAGAAGCAATACAAAATAGAGCAAGAAATATCATAAACAATTCTAATAGTATATTAATAGCAAAATATTAAGGTTGATATTGGTCCTCTTAAGGCTGAGACAGGTGAATTGGTTAGCAAAGATAAGGTTATGTCGGACACCTTAAACACATTCTTTTCTTCAGTATATACAAAGGAAGCAACAATGACAGGCTATGGACAAACAGACAAAACCACAGAATTTCCTTCATCGTGTACAGGGTGTCACATTTCTCCAGGCTGTCCTGCCGCCGCTGCCCTCTGCGCAGTTCTCCTTCGGCCCTGCGTACTCCTCTGTCGCCATCCTCGCTTCTGTCAGTGTCCTTGTGGCTGATGCCACTGTGTACAGGCTTGAGACACCGCCAGTTTGGCCCCTCTTTCTTGCTGTGTATTTGACGTTGCGTGCAGATGACGTATCACGCAACGTCTATTTCTAACCTCCAGTTCCCAGCTTCAGCGCACTATTGCAGTGTTCTGTAGCCAGCTAAGCATGTGTCGGTATAGATCTACTGGGTGCTCTGAGTTATCTTGCTGAGTTCTGATTCTCCCTGCTTAGCCCCAGACCATTCTTCAGCCTTATGATTCTAGTTCTGGACTAGTCCGTGTATGACCCTGTTTAGCCCCAGACCACTGTTCAGCCTTCTCATTCTAACCCTAGCCAAAAACCTGTGTATGACCCTGCAAAGACCCAGACTACTCTTCTGCCTAATACTCCGAATGACTGACAGACCCATGTTTGACCCTACTGGCCTTTGACTTCTCTTCAGCTACTGTCCCAATATAGTTGCTGTTCTATTCCTGGTCACCTGTTCTTGTTTTCCATACTGGGGAGTTCCAGCTACTGTTGTGGTTTACGCTCCCCATCTACGCACCCCACTCTTCGTCCCCAAGCCAGCACTCTGCCCTGCAGGAGAGATCGTTCTGTTTATTGTCTAGCTATCCTGGGCTCACTTCCAGCTTCTCTGGAGTCTGCCATCCAGCCTTGCGGCTGGCAACTTTATTCGGCCCTAGCCACAGCAAAGCCTGACAATAGGCAGCCAACGTTCAGCCAGCCTCGTACCTAGGCTACGCACCCGAGCACTCCCTCTCTTGCAGGATTCCTGCAATTGGGTGGCATTAGCAATAGTGCCAAAAAAGCGAGATGTCGGTCGATCCTACGGAGCTATCTACCGTGGTGGTTCAACAGACAGCTGTGCTGGAACAGCACTCCTCCCAAATACAGTGCCTGGACCAAAAACTGGATTCCATCACATCCATGTTACAGCACATGCAACAATGCCTGGAGGCTCCTAGACCTTCTCCTTGCTCGGCAGCTCCGGGTTCTGTCTCTCCTACTGTTCTTGGTACCTCTTTACCTATGCGAATATCCCTTCCTGACAAGTTCGAGGGGGACTCCAAGCTTTTGCGCGGGTTCTTGAACCAGTGCTTCCTCCACGTTAGGAGCCAGCCCGAGACGTATGCCTCAGATCAAGCAAGAGTGACCTTTGTCGTCTCCTTACTCCGTGGTCAGGCCCTAGCGTGGGTTTCCCCACTGATGGGCCGTCAATTACCCCTTCTCCACGACTGTGACAACTTCATTGCAGCCTTTCGTTCTGTCTTCGATGTGCCTGGAAGGCAAGCTATGGCGGAGGCATCCCTTTTGGACCTGCAACAGGGTCAACAAGCCTTCTCACAGTACGCTATGGAGTTTCGTACTCTGGTGTATGAGACGGATTGGAGTGATGGAGCCCTAAAAGCTGCTTTCCGTCAAGGTCTTTCTGAGCATCTGAAGGTCAAGTTAACTACCCGACCCATACCAGACTCCTTGGAGGGTTTGATCGCTCTCTGTTCCTCTCTGGACAGCCATATACAGGAGAGAAGGCAAGAGAGGGACCACTCTCAAAGTCCTCAGGTACGCCCCGTGGTACGTCTAGTACCTAAGTTCCACCATCCACCTATGACAACTCACAAGCCCATTCCGGAGCCCATGGAAATAGGCCGTGTCACTCGCTTTATGGAAGAGGAGAAAGTGAGGCATTGCACTTCGGGGCTCTGCTTGTATTGAAACCGTGGAATTTGACTTTATTCACTCCTCTCTGACCCGGTGATGCTGGGTTTTCCCTGGAGGATAGATTGGGTTACTGCTTCTGTAGTATTTCCCCAGGACATGTCACCTGTTCCTTCCGTCTCTTCCCTGGCTGTCGGGTCAGCTCCTACAGAAGGGTCCCTCCAGGTGCCTTCTCCTTACCGGTTTTTCTCAGACGTCTTCTCCAAAGCCAAGGCTGAGGTTCTTCCTCCGCACCGTCAGTACGACTGCACCATTGACCTGTTGCCTTGCTCCATACCACCTATGGGATGGACTTACCCCCTTTCTCTTCCGGACACTGCTGCACTTGAGTCCTATATACAAGACAACCTCATCAGGGGGTTCATTCAGCCCTCTTCCTCTCCTGTGGGGGCGAGCTTCTTCTTCGTGAAGAAGAATGACGGTACTCTCCGTCCATGTATTGATTACAGGGGCCTCAACGCGATAACACGGAGGAATTTTTACCCCCTACCACTCATACCGGAACTTCTGGAAAGGTTACGTGGTTCCACTGTGTTCACCAAATTAGATCTCCACGGGGCTTACAACCTGGTACGCATACGCAGAGGGGACGAGTGGAAGATGGCCTTCAACACTCGCTTACTCGTAATTCCCTTCGGTCTCTGTAACTCCGTAGCAGTATTCCTGGCGTTGTTGACCAACATATTCCGAGACCTTCTGCTTACTCATGCCATTGTATATCTAGATGATATACTGATTTTCTCAGCATCCCTGGCAGAACATCGAGAACACGTACGTGTCACCTTGGCTCGTCTAAGGTGCCGGCACGCTTCCTTGATATCCAGAATGAGTTGCCTAGATTTGCAGGAGGTAAGGTCATTCCCACCTGCATGCAGCACCACAATGTCTGGCTCTCCCCACCTATCACAGTGCCCGTGCTCCCCTTGTTATTTTTCCTATCAATCTACACTGTGATTGTTCCCATTGGCTGTCCTGTGTTTGTCCCGCCAAGTATGGCCTTTATATACTGGGCTCTGGCACCCATCCGGTGCCCTTTCGTGGTGTTCATGTACCAGGGCTTGTTTCTGCTCAGTGATTCCCAGTGTACCAACTTGGCCTGCCTGGCTACTCTGCATCTCGTCTCCTGCTCCTGTGTACTGACCCGGATTGCCTGACTATTCTTCTGCGCTTGCTCCTGTGTACCGACCCGGCTTGGCTGACGTTCCTTCTCCTGTGTACCGATCCTGATTGGCTGACGTTCCTGCTCCCGTGTACCGACCCAGCCTGGCTGACATTCCTGCTCCGTGATTCGACCCGGCTTTGCTGATGTTCCTGCTCCGTGATTCGACCCGGCTTGGTTGGTGTTCCTGCTTTGACGGCCTCTGTGTCACCTTGGCGACATTCTGATCCTATAGGCAATCCAGTCTCTATTGCTGGTTCTGCAGAGTGCAAGTGTCAGTCTCCGTTACTGCTACGGCAGTGTGTCATTGGCCTAGTCTCCGTTACTGCTTCTGCAGGGTGCAAGTGTCTGTCCCGTTACTGCTATGGCACTGTGCCATTGGCCTAGTCTCCGTTATCGCTCCTGCAGAGTGCAAGTATCTGTCTCCGTTACTGCTACGGCAGTGTCCTCCGTTACTGCTCCTGCAGAGTTCAAGTGTCTGCCTCCATTACTGCTACGGCAGTGTGCCATTGGTCTAGTCTCCGTTACTGCTGCTGCAGAGTGCAAGTGTCTGCCTCCGTTACTGCTACAGCAGTGTCCTACGTTGCTCAATTCCTGATATTACTCTGGCAGTTCACGTTTGTTCTGCTAACCTGTTCCTGGGTGTTACGTATCCTGAAGCTCTCTATATGGAGAGAGCTCTATCACAGAACTCTCCGCACATGGGACTGTTTACACTCCTTGAAGACCATTAACCCATGCAGTACCTTTTTCCTGGGAATCCAACATATTCTGCCTGACCTGTGACAGTATAGACTGCTATGGACTTTATGGTTATACTGGACCTGTGTAGGCATATGTATATGTAACCTGTCGTGTGTCTGTATTATTCTGCTTATATACTACAGGACCTGTGAGGGTTATTATTTTATTGTGATTTCAATAAAACTGTGTTTTATCCTAAACCACTGTGTGTGTCGAACAAACGTTACACCGCCTGGCCTTTGCCTGCTCCAATTTCTGTGCCATCTCAGTCTAGTGAAGGCTGCGTTTTCCCAGCCACCTCAGCCTAAAACACTCTCTCGGTAGGCCCAGCTACGCCCCAGCATGTCTGGTGGTGGCCTGTCTCTCCGCCCAGTAAATAAATGAGTGACGCACGAGCCACACCTGTAGTGGAGCCCTGACTGTACCTGAAACATACCATACAACCATATTAGTACAACATAACGCCTACTGTTTAGTACCTTCTTACAAATGAGATTAAGTAAATTACTATTGACTTGGAATGCAAAATGTTTTTTTGGGTCTTTTTATGGCCTGACATACCGCTTGTAAGCCACAGAGCACCATCTCCCTATTTTCTTAATGTCCTCCACTAGCTGACCTCTTGTAGCAGCCTCCGTCGCCTCCCCAATTCTGAATGAGTGCATTCTGTATTCTCTAGGGTCTAAACCTAGCTTGTGCAACTCCTTTTGAAACACTACTTTAAACCGAAAGATGAACGGGGCAGCACCATCTGAGTGTCTTAAAAATGAGCCCTCCATACCTGGCCTAACCTTAATGTAAACACACAAAACGAGGAATGATATTTTGTGTAGCCCCTCATTACACATGAAAGTATCTTAGTGGGCTACTACCAAAACTAAGAGACCAGTTCAGTGCTTTATTAGTTTCATTAAAGGGATAGTAATACTTAAAATGTAAAAAAAAATATGTTGTACAGTTTATCCCCCTGAGTAAAACAAGAGTACTCCCACTGCTGAAAGGTGTTTCATTCAAAAGTTATTAATTTTCAAAGTTGAATTTTTTAGGTGCAATATCACAGTGGCCTGAAATTGTACAGTGGCGCTGTTGCTACACCATCCTATGGAGATTAATGGTCAACTGACCAAGCTGTCCATAGGATCGTGTAGCAACAGCTCCACTGTACAATTTCAGGCCACTGTGATATTGCACCTAAAAAATTAAACTTTGAAAATTAATAACTTTTGAATAAAACACCTTTCAGCAGTGGGAGTACCTTTGTTTTCCTCAGGGGGATAAACTCTACAACATATTTTTTTTTACATTTTAAGTATTACTATCCCTTTAAGGTTTTGAGAAGAGATCCTCAAAAAACATAACTTTTATACAAAAGTTAAAAACTATGTATATCCATAACTATTAAAAACATGATTGTTAAAGGGATAGTAATGTTTCATAATAAAAGCAGCTCTAATTAATCATCATAGTATTTGTACTTTGGAGAGTGTTGTTTCAATTCTGTCAGAGTTGTAGTTCAGGAGTAATTCAATGACAAAGTGTCCCCCTCCCGCCCCTTTTAGTGATATAACACTGTTCAGCCAGAGCCTGGGAGGTGCCCAGGTAGACTGCAGAGAGGGACAATCTTCAATTAAGATAAGGGAAAAACCTGAAAAACTTGTCAAGGGGGGCAGGGCTTTCATTGTTCTCATTGGAAGAAGATTGTCCCCTTCTGTTATCTGTCTGGTCTTACAACCAGATTCCACATCTGAGAAGAGATGGCTTACACTAGGTAAAAGGGGCGGGAGGGGAAACTTTGCTTGTGAATATCTCTCAAACCATAAAGGTTTGAGAGATAAGACTTATATCGTTCTTCATGTTTTTTTAATGCCTACAAAATAAAATAAAGATAAAACAAAGTATTACTATCCCTTTAAAACCAAAACCACTGTTGTAGTTTTACTGTTGCCTGGGAGACACAACCCCCAAGCTTAAATCACCACAGTGTGGGGATAGTGGTAGAATGTCTTAATTACTACTTTGTATTTATAGGGCTAACTCAAGATTTATACTAGTTCATCCTGAATATAGCACCAGATAGGCTGTTAGTTTACTACATGATCACAAAAGCCAAAAGGTACACGTAGCCCAGACTCACTGATTGATAACAGCAACCACCCTTTACATTCCTAATTGGTGCTAGGCCAGCAACAATTTACTGGCATAGCACCTCAATCACAATCATTTTGTTGGTGTTTAGTCAAATCTAGCTGATAATGTTATTCTAAAACTATATTGTCCTGTTAAATGTTAGAGGACTTAGTCCTAGCCATCAAATATAAAATCGCTATTACACCATTTTTCTGGTGGATATAGGAGCTGCTAATGTTCCTGTTTAAGGTGAGCCGAAAGCAACTAAGTACCTAACTCTGTGGCAAATATATCTCCTTCCAAGATGTAAACCTACTGATCTATACAGTGACAATGCTCCTTGTCTACTATCCATGGTCTCTTGTGGACGCCAGGCTGTAGAAGCCTCTGGACTACTACCGCAAGCAGGACAGATCCAGGAAATACTGAATCAAAAAGTGAGTATTAGCCCATATTCCCATAGAGCCCAGATTAGTATCATATAGAGAGCGGTAGCTAATATACTTTACTTAAACCATGGAAAATTTATGCACAGAGATTGTTCAGCCCCTATTCTAAATACCTGGGGTTCATTTAAGACAACATAATTACCCCAAAAATCGAAGCCCTATTCAATTTCGACCACCTTTGTTCATATAATTAACTATCAGTAGTACCCTATAATCCAATATCTAGTGACATAATATCAACCCCAACTCATTTCTCAGTGTAAAGTGGCTTCCTCAGGGAGTAGCTAGGTCTCGTCGGTCTCAATCATCACCACATTTATGCTGAATTCAAAAAGAAAGTGTCCAGAGGGAAGGAGGGGGATGTTTCAACTACGTCATAGTCACATTAGTGTAACATTGAATCTCACTCGCCTTTCAATGTCAGTTTTTGCAAGATCGTAACTCTTTGACTTAACATTTCCATTACTTTCTACAGCTGCTGTACATCCTATATAAAAATTCGCTAAGTATGTTTGTCAGAAACCGTCATGCGCAGTAGAGACGGCTGCGAGCGGCAGTTATACGCAGTAGAGACTACCGGTGCAGCGACTGGTAATGGAGTGGGGCGCTCCGAATTCAGACCGTAGTCCTCTTTGCGCACCTCCCTGGGACCAGGGTCCCAGGAAGGTGCGCAGAGAGGACTACAGCCTGAATTCGGAGCGCCCCGCTCCGTTATCAGCTGCAGTGCATTCAGGCAGTCAGTACTGTGACTGCAGCATGGCCAACAGGATCCGGCCACCAGCCGAGGTTGCAGGGTGGCACTGTGGCCCGTGTACACGGGCTTTTCAACTAGTCTAATCATAATTTATCAAATACATATAAATCATTTGAATCACTACGCTCTGTAGTTTGAGTCATAGGAATTGGACCCGTGCCTTGACTATGAGGCCTGCAGCTCCTTTACAACACCCTTTCATTGCTGATTGATATATTCCTAATCATATTTATCATTTCCAGTCCCAATCATTCACTTATAACGTTCAGTGTATTTTTAATCACTGTTCTGTTTTAACTTCACCACCACGTTGGTGATTGACTATATACATAATGAGGACACACTATTCATGTAGGCTTCATTGTGTACATTATGATAAGATCCTTTTATTAGATAACTATTTGTAAATCCCATATACACAGGCCAACACTGGCGGCACTGCAGTCATGTGCAATACAGACTGCCCGAGCCGCGGCTGCTACAGATCGCGGCACTCCAAATTCAGACTGTACTCCTCTCTGCATTCCTGGACTCTGGTCTGAATTCAGAGTGCCGCTCTGTATCAGCCACAGCACTGGCAGTCTGTACTGTGCATGGATGCAGCGTGTGCGCAGCCGTCTCTACTGCTCATGACGGCTTCTGACAAACTTCTTTAGTGAATTATAATATAGGATTGGGTGACATTCCCACACAAACATAGATCACAAAAGTCATGTAATTATCATTCATCCATCATCACAATCAATTTCAACGTCCTGTTTGTATGTGAGGGAAAACCTTTTAAACAGAAGGGCCACGTGTAATGTACTTGTAGAAAGATAGTCTCTATTTGATTTCTATGCCATCCTTCTTTATTTAGCCCAGCTGCTGATGCAAAACCCCAATGTGAGGGTAAACCCTTTTGCAGTAGCAATGTTAATCAATCCTTAATAAAAAGGGTAGACCTCAAGCCCTCATTATACCCCTTTGGACTTCCTAATTTATTTATTCCAGTGAGTAGTTCACTCCAAAATATTAAAAATAAGGTCCACATTGACAGGGGAGGACTGGCAACATTTGGCCTGGGGGGCAAGTACAATCAATTGGCTCATTTCTACTGTCACTACCGCCCAATATCCTAGATCACACCCTTTTGTTAATGTTTTAGCCGGCATTAATGTCATGAATTAAGGCAAGTGATACTACAGAGCTTATAATAGACCTGTTGATACATTAGTGATATCTCAGAGATTACAACTGAAATGGAGCTACACTACTAGTTTAGCTCTGTAAACTCTGTTTATTCCCTTTTACAGCAGCAAGAGGGAAATTGAGTGAGTCAGTGGCCCACTGGCCCAGACTTATGACCGGCCCAGGAGGCAATTGCCCCCCAGGCCAGCCCTCCCCTGCACATTGATGTTTATATATCTTTAATAAATGGGGTAAATGTGAAGCCCTCATTAAGTCCATTTGGACTCAAAGTGCCCAGGTTATAGATCCATTCCACTTCTTTTGTTAATAGTCTTCTATCAGTGTCTCCCCTTCTATCACGGTGCCCGTGATTGCTGCCTTTTCCTCTCCATTGGCTGCCTGTCTCGTATCCGCCCAGTATTGCCTATATAGACTGGGTCCTGGCACCCTTTGGTTGCCCTTTCGTGGTGTCTCTATGTCTATAGCCACCTGCATCTTGTTCCTGAGTTTCCTGGGCCTTTGCTGCAAACACCACCTTCCAGATTCCTTCTTCTTACCTGCCCGACAGCCTCCTCTGCTGAAGTGGTTCCTGCCTCCGTTCCTGATCCGGTTTGGGCTGACGTTCCGGCTTCCGTTGCTGATCCGGTCGACTGCCGTTGCTGTTCCAGCTTCCTGTCCCGACCTGGCTGTTGTTCCTGCTTCTGGATAGTGTGCAGCGTGTTCCGTCCTCATGTCGCCTGGGCGACATTTTCATCTCTGAGTGTCATTGTGTACTACAGTACGCGGGTGCTGGTTCGCTCCATCTATCACCGGTTGCTTGCTGCTTCCCTTACAGCACCGGTAGTGTCATTGTGTACTCCAGTACGCGGGTACTGGTTCGCCCCATCTATCACCGGTTGCTTGCTTCTTCCCATACAGCACCGGTAGTGTCATTGTGTACTCCAGTACGCGGGTACTGGTTCGTTCCATCTATCACCGGTTGCTTGCTGCTTCCCATTCAGCACCGGTGGTGTCATTGTGTACTCCAGTACGCGGGTACTGGTTCGCTCCATATATCACCGGTTGCTTGCTGCTTCCCATACAGCACCGGTAGTGTCTATGTGTACTCCAGTACGAGGGTACTGGTTCGCTCCATATATCACCGGCTGCTTGTCTTCTCCTATAAAACACCGGTAGTGTCTATGTGTACTCCAGTATGCAGGTACTGGTTCGCTCCATGTATCACCGGTTGCGTGCTGCTTCCCATACAGCACTGGTAGTGTCATTGTGTAGTCCAGTACGCGGGTACTGGTTTGCTCCTAATTCACCTGTTGCACTCTACATCTATACGCACCGGTAGGCCTCCGTGTAGTCCAGTTGTGTGACTGGTTTGCCCCACCTTTTCTCAGTCGCTGAGGCCACTTTGCTCTTGCACCAGTACTTGTCACCTCTGGGCCCAAGGCTACCTTGCTCAGTATATTGGCAGGGTTGGTAGAGCCTTCTCTTTCGTGAACCAGTCTCCTGGCTGCCTTGCCCGGTATATTGGCAGGGCCGGTAGAGCCTTCTAACTCGTTGTACCAGTCTCTTGGCTGCCTTGCCCGGTATATTGGCAAGGACGGTAGAGCCTTCTATCTCGTTGTACCAGTCTCCAGGCTGCCTTGCCCGGTATATTGGTAAAGCCGGTAGAGTCTAATTCCTTATTGTGCCTATTCTAGGCTGCCTTACCCGTTATTGGCAAGGCTGGTAGAGGCTCTCTAGTATTGATCACCATACCACTGTTCACCATTGCTTTGTACTATTACTTGTTGAAATATATGTGTATTGTCAAACCTGTGAGAGTTTTCTTTCAACTTTCAATAAAGTTGTGTTTTTATCTTAACGCCTAATGGAGATACAACAGGGCAGGCATACTGATGGCGATTACGCTATTGAATTCCGCACATTGGCAGCAGAGGTAGGTTGGAATAATGAGGCATTGTTGGCAGCCTTTGCACAAGGTCTGAGCGAGCAATCAAAGATGAAACCGCAGCTAAAGAGTTGCCTTCTGATCTGGACGAATATATTGATTATGTTATCCTAATTGACACTCGGATCCGTGAGAGATTGATGGCTAAGGACTGTAGGGTACGGTCAAAAAACAATGGATCTAGCAGTTCATTTTGCCCACCCAACCCTCCCTTGGCACCTAAAATTAATGACCAGTTACGGGAACCAGGTGAACCCATGCAATTAGGTTTCACTAGACTAACCAAGGAGGAGAGAGCACATTGCAGAAGGCAAGGGTTGTGCTTATATTGTGGCAAAACTGGGCACCTTCTAAGATCTTGTCCCGTATGTCCGGGAAAAGAACACACCTAAGGTACCTTGGGGGACAGGCCCTAGGTGGTGTTCAACCGTCCCCAGGTTTGATCATACAGAAACCCACTATACAGGTGGTACTCTCGTGGGCAGATTGCTCGGTGGAAGTTCTGGCCCTGGCTGACTCTGGCGCAGCTGGATATTTTATGGATAGTGCCTTTGCTGAATGGCATAAGATTCCGCTGGTCGAGAGAGAATCCTCTCTCGCTATTGAAGCCATTGACGTCAGACCTCTAGAACCTGCGCAGGTTACCTTTGAAACAATGCCATTACCTATGACCATTGGGGCGCTTCATAAAGAGGAACAGCAGTTCCAGATTATCAGTTCGCCACACTACGCAGTCATTCTGGGATTTCCCTGGTTGCAGCTTCATAATCCTCAGTTTGATTGGCAAAAGTGTGAAATTTCCTCTTGGTCTCAGTATTGTATGGAGCATTGCGTATCCCACCCGGTTAAGATCCTGTGCACCTCTCCTTCATTGCCAAATGAGTACCAACAATTCAGCAATGTGTTTAGCAAATGAGAGGCTGGCACCCTACCACAGCACAGATCTTATGACTGCGCTATTGAATTGCCTCCAGGGGTGGTGCCCCATAGGGGTCGCACGTACCCATTGTCTTGTGAGGAGAACCAAGCTATGGAGGAATATATTTCATATGCCCTCAAGAGAGGGATTATAAGGAAACCCACCTCCCCGGCGGGGGCTGGGTTCTTTTTTTGTAAAGAAAAAGAATGGCGAATTGAGACCGTGCATTGATTACCGTGGCCTGAATAAATTAATGTCAAAAATGCTTATCCGATACCACTCATCACAGAATTATTTGACAGGTTAAAAGGTTCCTCAGTCTTCACTAAACTGGACCTATGGGCTGCTTATAACCTGATTCGGATCAGAGCTGGTGATGAGTGGAAAACTGCCTTTATCCGGGCACTATGAATATCTAGTTATGCCGTTTGGTCTCTGTAATGCACCCGCAGTATTTCAAGAATTGATTAATGATATCCTCAGGGATATGCTGCAGTCCTGTGTTGTTGTCTACCTGGACAACATACTCATTAATTCTGAAAATGTGTCACAACACATTAAAGACATGTCAGAAGTGTTGCTTCGCTTATGAAAAAACAAGCTGTATTGCAAATTGGAAAAATTTGAGTTTCATAAATCCAGTGTGCAGTTCTTGGGGTTCGTGATTGCCAAAGAAGGTATTGCCATGGATCAAGAGAAACTTGCGGCAGTATTGCAATGGCCTCGGCTTAAGGGCTTAAAAGCTATTCAGCGATTTCTGGATTTCGCTAATTATTACAGACAATTTATTAAGAACTTTTCAACGATTGTTGAACCATTGTCTGACCTTACTCATAATGGCGCTAACCCTTCCCAATGGTCTGTGGCAGCTGAAGAGGCCTTTGAGACTTTGAAATCCACTTTTGCAATTGCTCCTGTGCTTTCCCACCCTAACCCATCTCTCCCGTTTACACTGGAGGTTGATGCCTCAGAGATTGGGGTTGGGGCAGTACTCTCTCAACGACCTGTTAAAGGAGGACCTCTCAGACCATGTGGGTTTTTCTCCAAGAAATTGACTGTGGCTCAAAGTCATTATGAGATAGGTGACAGAGAACTACTGGCTATCATTCTCGCCCTGAAAGAATGGCGTCCTTTACTTGAGGGCACCAAAAATCCAGTACTAATTCTGACTGACCACAAAAACCTGACCTATCTTTCTGAGGCTAAAAGATTGTCCTCTCGCCAGGCCAGGTGGGCGTTGTTCCTTTCTTGTTTCAATTTTATTGTATCATACCTGCCTGGGTCTAAGAACGTTAGGGCTGATGCCTTTCTAGACAATTTGAGCCTGAAGTGGACAGGGACGAGGTCCCAGCACCTATAATACAGCGTGATCGTATATTGGCTACATTATGCACAAGTATCACTTCGCCACTGGGGGAAGAGATTTTGGCCTCCCAGGCTACCGCACCCCCGGAAACCCCAGTGGGCAAGTGTTTTGTTGATGAGCAATTCCGCACTCGATTACTTGAAACATATCATTCCTCTAAAGCCGCGGGGCATATTGGTAGAGATCAATTGATTTGGTCTCTTTCACAAGTTTTCTGGTGACCCTCTTTGAGGGCAGATTGTGTTGCATTTACTAATGCCTGTACCACCTGTGCCCGTGCCAAGACCCCTAGACACCTCCCTGTGGGCCTACTCCAGCCGGTGCCCAATGGTGAACGCCCGTGGTCTCATGTGTCCATTGATTTTATGGGAAAGTTGCCAGCGCCCAGGGGGTACTCCTTCATACTTATGGTGGTGGACAGGTTTTCCAAAATGGCTCATTTCGTGCCCCTCCGCGGCCTTCCCTCTGCTAAAGAATTAGCAGCGGTTTTCGCTAAAGAAGTATTTCGGTTGCATGGAGTACCCAGAGTGCTGGTGTCCGACTGGGGGAGCCAGTTTGTGTCTAGATTTTGGAGAGCATGTTGCGAACAGATGGGCATCCACTTGTCCTTTTCCTCTGCCTATCACCCCCAGACCAATGGGACCGCTGAGCGTGCCAATCAGGGACTGGAGCAGTTCCTGCGCTGTTTTGTTACTGACCATCATGATAACTGAGCTGACCTGTTGCCTTGGGCAGAGTTTGCCAGGAACTGCGCGGTTAATTTGTCATCCGGGAGCTCCCTTTTTTTGATCAATTATGGGTTCCAGCTGTGTTTGCTCCCAGATTCATTCCAGTCTCAGCAGATTCTAGCTCTGGATGAGCATATCGAGCAGCTCCGCTCCACATGGGCACAGGTTCAGAGGGCACTCAGTCAGTCTTTTCAGCGTCATCAGCGTCATGCCAATCGTGGACGGCTGCCAGAGGTTTCCTTCCAGATTGGGGACAGAGTGTGGCTTTCCTCCAGAAACCTCAAATTACAAGTCCCGTCTAACAAATTGGCTCCTCGATTTATTGGTCCGTATAGGGTGATTCGTAAAATCAACCCTGTCTCTTATGCCTTGGATATCCCTGCTTCTATGCATATTCATAATGTGTTCCATGTGTCTCTCCTTAAACCTATTGTATGCAACCGTTATACTACTAACCCTGTGGTGCCAGGGCCTATAGAGGTTGAAGGTCAGGAGGAGTATGAAGTTCAGTGCATCATTGATTCCCGCAGTCTTAGAGGAAAATTGCAGTATTTGGTACACTGGAAGGGTTATGGCCCGGAAGAACGATCCTGGGTTGACAGTAAGGACCTTCATGCTCCCAAATTACTGCAAATTTTTAATTCCAAGTACCCTCAGAAACCAGGTCCCTCTTCTAGAAGGGGGGTCTTTGAGAGGGGGATACTATCACGGTGCCTGTGATTGCTGCCTTTTCCTGTCAGTTATCTGTGAAGGCTCATCATTGGCTGCCTGTCTTGTATCCGCTCTGTATTGCCTATATAGACTGGGTCCTGGCACACTTTGGTTGCCCTTTCGTGGTGTCTCTATGTCTATAGCCACCTGCATCTTGTTCCTGAGTTTCCTGGGCCTTTGCTACATACACCACCTTCCAGATTCCGTCTACTTACCTGCCTGACAGCCTCCTCTGCTGAAGTGGTTCCTGCCTCCGTTCCTAATCCGGTTTGGGCTGACGTTCCTGCTTCCGTTGCTGATCCGGTCGACTGCCGTTTGCTGTTCCAACTTCCTGTCCTGACCTGGCTGTTCTTCCTGCTTCTGGATAGTGTGCAGCGTGTTCCTTCCTCATGTCGCCTGGGCGACATTTTCATCCCTGAGTGTCATTGTGTACTCCAGTACGCTGGTACTGGTTCGCTCCATCTATCACCGGTTGCTTGCTGCTTCCCACACAGCACCGGTAGTGTCATTGTGTACTCCAGTACGCGGGTACTGGTTCGCTCCATCTATCACCGGTTGCTTGCTGCTTCCCACTCAGCACCGGTAGTGTCATTGTGTACTCCAGTACGCGGGTACTGGTTCGCTCCATATATCACCGGATGCTTGCTGCTTCCCATACAGCACCGGTAGTGTCTATGTGTACTCCAGTACGCGGGTACTGGTTCGCTCCATATATCACCGGCTGCTTGTCTCCTCCTATACAGCACCGGTAGTGTCTATGTGTACTCCAGTACACGGGTACTGGTTCGCTCCATGTATCACCGGTTGCGTGCTGCTTCCCATACAGCACTGGTAGTGTCATTGTGTAGTCCAGTACGCGGGTACTGGTTTGCTCCTATTTCACCAGCTGCTCTCTACATCTATAGGCACCGGTAGGCCTCCGTGTAGTCCAGTTGTGCGACTGGTTTGCTCCACCTTTTCTCAATCGCTGAGGCCACTTTGCTTTTGCACCAGTACTTGTCACCTCTGGGCCCAAGGCTACCTTGCCTGGTATATTGGCAGGGTTGGTAGAGCCTTCTCTTTCATGAACCAGTCTGCTGGCTGCCTTGCCCGGTATATTGGCAGGGCCAGTAGAGCCTTCTATCTCGTTGTACTAGTCTCCTGGCTGCCTTGCCCGGTATATTGGCAGGGCCGGTAGAGCCTTCTCTCTCGTTGTACCAGTCTCCAGGCTGCCTTGCCCGGTATATTGGTAAGGCCGGTAGAGCCTAATTACTTATTGTGCCTATTCTAGGCTGCCTTACCTGGTATTGGCAAGGCCGGTAGAGCCTCTCTAGTATTGATCACCATACCACTGTTCACCGTTGCTTTGTACTATTACGTGTTGAAAGATATATGTATTGTCAAACCCGTGAAGGTTTTCTTTCAACTTTCAATAAAGTTGTGTTTTTATCTTAACTCTGTGTCTGAGAGTGAAAACAAACCGTAACACCTTCTTATTGAGCTAGTGATGTGGCAAATACCCTGAAACTGAATGACTTTAGGATCACTGCTATAGTGTATTGAGACATGTCTTGAGACTGGTTTGTCTCTGTGATTCCTAATGTCCCCAATATGTTCTAAAATGGTCTGCTTAAATAACCTTTTGGTTTTTCCCACATATTTTTCCCACAGGTAAATGTAAATAAGAGGATTTTGGGAAAGTACTTCTGCTAAATCAGGGTCGGACCTCGAAATTTCCCAATTCTTGGAAATAATATTTCTTATGTACCTATGTTGGGAGTTATATTCACCTATGACTCTGATACATTTTTCAGTGCACTATTTGATGGATTTAGTAGAGCAGCTCTTTCTGAATTTAAAGCTCTCTGATATGCCCTTTTTAGAATCTTATTAGAATATCCTCTCTGTTTGAATCTTTCTCTCAGGTCCTTTGCCTTTGCTTTATACTCATCAGTACTACTGCACAATCATCTTAGCCTGAGTTACAGTCCCACTGGGATTCCCTTCTTAAGGGCCAACTACTCGCCTCCAATAGTGTCGCTGTGGACTTTCTGTATATAGAAATTTAAAGTTTTCCCTCAGTACCGCGGATTATCTTAATATCTAAAATAGATATTCTATATTGTTGGATCTCACTCATCATTTTCAAGTTGATTGTGTTAGTATTGATCTTAATTACAAATTCTCCAAACAATTCCTTGGTACCTGTCCATATCAATAGGACATCATCTATATACCTAGCCCATAGTTCCACATGGCTTGTGTATTTATCCATACAATTCACAAAGATGCAGTGTTGTTCCCACCATTCCAGGAATAACTTATCATGTGTGGGAGCACAAGTGCCCCCCATATCAGTACCCCTGGTATGGTGGAAAAACCTATCGTCAAATAAAAAAGTAATTATGATGTAATATGATATTTAAGAGCCTAATGACAAATTTGTTATGTTTGTCTTATTGTAGCCCTCTAGTTTTCAAGAAGCTTTCTACCGCTTTAATTCCAACCGTGTGTAGTATGCTAGCATAAAGAGACTCAATATCCAGGGATGCTACCAATGTGTGTCCTCAAAGTAGATGTCCTAAATTTGTGTAATAGCCTCAATAGAGTTTCTTGTATAAGATGGCAGTGCATAAACAAATGGATGCAATATCTGATCTACATAATTACTGCTTGGTTCTGAGAGGCTTCCTATTCCAGAAACTATTGGACATCCCAGAGGATTTTTCAAGATTTTGTGAATTTTGGGTATTGAATAGAATGTTGGAATAATTTGATTTTTTACAAAAAGATATTCAAATTAATTTTTAGCAATTACCCTCTCTTCTAAGCCTTCTTCCAAAATACCTCTCAACAGTATCTGGAAGTTGTCAGTAGGATCTTTTTTTCAATCGCGTATAGCACTCTGTGGGCTTGATTTAAAGGCAGCCGTTAACCAAAAAAAACACTAACAGGTGCGTTAAGTGTCATGTTGCAATTCAAAGATCCGTCTAAACAACAGCTAACGGCAGTTGCACAATTCCTACGGCCGCTACACTTACGTGCATTCAGACGCATGGAACAACATGGAACAACATACCCCAGAGCTATTCAAAGGCTTGCGGTACTGATAACGGCTGAAAAAAAGACACACCTAACGGCTAAAAGTTAAGACCCACTTTTCTCACACGTTAGACACTTAACGGCCAAAACAAAACACCCGTTACAGAGGAAAAGACACAAAAGGCTTACCGCACAACCATGTAAATGGGAAAATTAACCCGTGCAATGCCAAAACAACACAAAAACATGCACACACAACACAAATCACTACACACAAAACAACAACCAACACCACAGGAACAATGACACACAAAAAAACAACAACACAACATGGCACGGAACAATGGGGGTCATCACACAAAGCGGACCCTGCAAATACAAGCTCACCTGGGAAACATCAACACGCGACCTGCACCCCACAACTGCACGCCCGCAAATGGCACACACAGAACAAGCACAACACACCACATCTTATAACACACACACACCTGCAAACACTTACCTGGACACAAACAACTCACCATTGGTCAGCACTCACCTCATCACCACACCTACACAACGCCCTAGCAAGTACTTAAAGGGACAACTCAACACACTCACTTGTGGCTTGTTTTCCACTCAGGGAGGGAGAGAGAGAGATAGACAGAGAGAGAGAGAGAGAGAGACAGATAGATAGATACAGATAGATAGAGACAGATAGAGAGAGCAAACAGTATGTTGGGTTACATATTGTTGCGAAGACTGCGTAGAAGGCGTGCAAGGGAGAGAGCTAGGGAACATCAGCAAACCCCAAGCACGCCTCATCAACAGCCTCCACCTGTTGCAAGTGAGGAGGCTCTGGCTCAGCAGCCACACAGGAGTCCATCCCCACCTGGAGGGCACAGGATGTATAGACGACCACCAAGGCCCAGGGTATACCGCCCAAGGGTCACACTCTTTGGAATGGCTGATGACGAGGTCATTGATCGCTACAGGTTGAGGCCTGACAGCATCATTGCCTTGTATGAGGTCATCAAGGAGCAGGTGGATCCCATCTACATCCACAACCATGCCCTAACTGGCCTGCAGAAACTACTCTGTGCCATACACTTCATGGCAAGCGGGGCCTTCCAGTCCACTGAGGGTTACGCATCTGGCATGTCACAGGCCACATTCTCCAGAGTGCTGGCCCAGGTCCTGCCAGCCCTCAAAATCAAGGCCAGTACCCATATACATTTTCCCACCACCGACATGGACTGGATACACGTCAAGCAGGCCTTTTACGCAAAGGGAGGCATGCCCAGGGTCATGGGTGCTATAGATTGCACCCATGTCCGGATTAAGGCCCCAGCACGTGACGCACAGATATTCATCAACAGGAAGAACTTCCACTCCATCAACGTGCAGATGGTGTGTGACAGCAACATGAGGATCATGAATGTCTGTGCAAAATATCCTGGCAGCACACATGATGCATACATTCTACAAAACTCCTCAGTCCACAGAGATTTTGAGAATGGAACCTTTACAGGGGGATGGCTACTGGGTGAGTTCACAAAACAAAATCACACCACATACACAGGCGTACACACCACTCAGCTCAGCATGCACCTGACCCACACCTACTACGTCCACCACACAAAACATCATTCACACAACATGTGCTCCCTGTTTCACCATGTCACTCACATTACACAGGTGATGCTGGCTATGGATGCAAGTCCTGGCTACTGACCCCTCTGGCCAATCCCCAAACACATGCCCAGGAAAGCTACAACCAGGCTCATGCCAGAACCAGGAATGCTATTGAGCGGACATTTGGGCTCCTCAAGTCAAGATTCTGATGTCTGGACCACTCTGGGGGAGCACTGCAGTATGCACCGGCTAAGGTGTGTGACATCATTGTGGCGTGCGCAATACTGCACAATATCGCAGTGGACACCAGGCTGCTGGAGCACATCCCGGACCCCCCCATACAGGAAGTGCCCATGGACATCGGGCATGTGGAGGAGACCATGAGAGGGGCACAGATCAGAGACAGGCTCATCACGGAATACTTCACCTGTGAGTATAACACAGGCATGCAAACAATCCATGCAAGTCCCCCAGCAGTCCTGTGACACTAACCACACTGCACATTTTGTTCTGTCTCACCCCACAGGAACAGTGACACAGCACTGCACTGGCAGTGGACGTGGAAAATTGTGTGTGTGGACTCAGCAACCATCCTCCATTCCACTCTCCACGTTGACATACAGACCCCAAGGATATCACGCACACCCTCAGGAGAAACAAGGTACAACATATTACCCATGTTCATCACCTTACACGGCTTGATTGACAGCAACTAACTGGATATGCCATGATTAGAGCCTGAACAACCATGCTAGCCCAGTAGTGAAAGAGTATTATCTAATGATTTGCATGAGAAGGGACATCAGACTCAATATGGGACCTGTACTGTGCTACAGCTGAGAAGAGCAGCACAGGGGTGGATGTACAGTGGTATGGGCACACAATGTAGAGGTCATGAGACGTAGATCAGATTACCACGGACTCCATGCAGACCTGTGAGTGTGCAGACGTATGTGCCCCTGACATGAATACACACATCAACAAATGTGTCCTAACAGTTCCATGGAACAAATGACATTGGGCTGCCACTGTCACTTTCACAGTGGCAGCACAATGTCATTACTTCCATGGAGCTCTCAGAACACTTGTTAATGTGTGTATACATGTCAGGGGCACATATCCCTAGGACTGATGCACATGTCCTTAGTTCCCCACAGAATTGGTTACAGATGAGTACACAACACATTGTCAAGCAATGGTTTGTGCACTCACCTGTAACTGTGAAAACTGAGGGGATGAAAAAGACTAAATTGTTGTTGCTTGATGATCAGTTCAGGTCTACTGCTCCAAATCCTGTCCTCTTGTCCCGCAGGCATCCGTAACATGATCCATCCTTGAACTGAAGATCTTCCATGTGACTGGATTGATGTCTTGACAACACCTTCATGAAGATCACCCCTTGCTGTTTCTGGTGATGTTGTTGGTGATGCAAAGTTTGACCTGAGGTTCACACAAACCTCTACTGGAACATTCTCATAGAGACACAGAAAACACTAATTCTTGAGTGTTATAACCTGTACAGTTAGGATGCTCAGCTACAGAGTTGTCAAACCTCATGGACAACACATGAGCAGGGCAGCAGTGTTACTGAAGTATTACAATTTAGTTTCAAAGTACATTTAGTGTTCTCATACAGGTGTTCAATGCATATAGGCAATACACACACAAAACACATGTACATTCTAATGTACTTTGAGACACAATAAAGATGAACCATCACCATTCTATCTGTGTCTGTAGGAGGATATATTTGAGAACACATATGTCAATGTGTTACCACACCCAGGGTAGAGTATGCCCCATACATGGAAAGGCAACACCCACATCACAGGAGTCCACCACTTGTTTGCCAGTGACTGGACTCTGTGATGTATCAATGCAAACAGATGATGGTGGCAGTGATGCACCAATGTGTTGTGGGAGTGATGAAGAGGTGATACAGGGGACATACTTCCACAGTGAATACCTGTCCACAGTATCTGTATTGCTCAGTATAATCCATGTTCGGAGATTTTGCTCCACTTTGACATATCTCAGTACATGGGCTAACGAACAACCAGACTAAGTGGACATGTGTTATCACTGGTGAAGTCTGTTACACCCTTAGGGAAACAGCAACTCAACTTACAGGAGACCCCAATGCTCAGCCCAGGATATCAATGTGTGTGCTACACGTTGAAATCCTAGGTTAAAAACATTGGCTTCTTCAGTAAGTCAGTTGCACAATGAGTGTGTGAATCCAAGACAACATGGATACATGTCCCATTTATCTATCCTGCTTATAATGTCCCTGCTAGATCACAGAGCTGTTTGTCTGGTTATCCCATTAACCCACTGAGTGCAAGAGTGGTCCCCAACGCATTTCTTGACAATGCGTTGTCTACCACTCTGGCACTCAAAGGGTTAAACACAGCACATGATGTAGACAAATGTTCAGTGTTGTACAATTTGTTGTGCTAAGGGGTATGTTTTGTTGTTCAAATTCAACACACAACACCGCCATATAACACAGTGGTGTAATATGGCTCCAGGGATGTATTACAAGTTGAATTTGTACAACGGTGTGTGTGTGAACCCATGTTGTAGCATCCCACTAACATTTCACATAGGCAGAGGTTGTGTTCACTGCATTGTATGGCAATGCATTGGAGACAACCCTGCCACCCAATCCATAACTGAAGACACAACAGATCAGACTGGAATTAAAAAAAAAAAGTTTTCTTTATTGAGGGGAAACTTAAAGGGATAGTAACACTTCGTTTTAACTTTATTTTATTTTGTAGGCATTAAAAAAATATGAAGAATGATATAAGTCTTATCGCTCAAACCTTTATGGTTTATGAGATATTCACAAGCAAAGTTCCCCTCCCCGCCCCTTTTACCTAGTGTAAACAATCTCTTCTCAGATGTGAGTCTGGTTGTATGACAGTACAGATAACAGAAGGGGACAATTTTCTTTGTATGAAAACAATGAAAGCCCTTCCCCCCTTGATAAGTTTTTCAGCTTTTTCCATTATCTTAATTGAAGATTGTCCCTCTCTGCAGTCTACCTGGGCATCTCCCTTCTGATTTGGTTGAACAGGGGGGGGATACTTTGTTTGTGAATATCTCTTAAACCATAAAGGTTTCAGAGATAAGACTTATATCATTCTTCATGTTTTTTTAATGCCTACAAAATAAAATAAAGTTAAAATGAAGTATTACTATCCCTTTAACAGGTTGGGCCTTTCATTTTTTCTTCTTTGGGTGGGGGGCCTTAGCCTGGGTGCCAGAGGTGGATGCCCTTGTGGATCTCCTGGTAACCCTCTGCCCCCTAGGTGTTGCTTCAGGGGTAACACTAGAGGGGGTGGTGGTTGCAGTAGACCCCTCAGTGGAACGCAAGTTCTCCCTCTCCATCCTCAGGTTCTCCCTGCGGTTTATCTCCCTCAGCTCCACAAGGACCTGTGTTAACATGTCCATCACACCAGTCCTGAGCTGCTGGAGTAGTGTATTCCCCCTGGACACCTCCGACTCCAAACCTTGGATCCTGCTCTCCAATTGGACAATGTTCCTCCTGGATTGCCTCCTGCTCCTGGTGATATTGCTGTCAGTACTCCTGCTCGACCGGAGTAGTCTCCTCTGAAGGGCCATACACTCCGCCTCCATCCCTGTGAGGCGTGCGGTGCTGGAGGTGGATGTGCCCGGTGTCCCTGGTGCTGCTGTTTCTTCCTCTGCTGCTGAGGGTGCTGTTTCTTCCTCTGCTGCTGAGGGTGCTGTTTCCTCCTCTGCTGCTGAGGGTGCTGTTTCCTCCTCTGCTGCTGAGGGTGCTGTTTCCTCCTCTGCTGGAGGTGCTGTTTCCTCTGCTGCTGGAGGTGCTGTTTCCTCTGCTGCTGGAGGTGCTGTTTCCTCTGCTGCTGGAGGTGCTGTATCCTCTGCTGCTGCTGAGGGTGCTGTGGCTGCTGTTGGAGTGGCTGGTGCAGATGATGGGCATATGCCCACCACATCAAGTGATGCAGAGCTGCCCAGAGATGTGTGTGCTGGTGGAGGTGTGAATATGTCCCTGGGTAGGGGGCGCTGGGGCTCACCAATCAGGCCCAGGTGTGTGTAGTCCAGTGGCCAAGGGTCATATGGTGGCCACTGATAGGTGGTGGGACCCCACCTTGGATCATACCTTGGGGCATGCTGTGGAGCCATCCAGGAGGGTGGGTTGATCTGGGAGGCATATGGCCCATATTGGGTGTTGGCCACTGTCCCTGGCAGCCATTGCCTCCCTGGCGGTGGTGGTGCTGCTGATGGAGGGTAGTAGCTGGTGGAGGTGGATGGATGTGTCCACCTCTCCTCCTGTGGCATCCAGCCACTGTACTGGGGAGGTGCAGCTGGAAAGGGTGGTGCAGCCTGTGGTGGTGCAGCTGGAAAGGGTGGTGCAGCCTGTGGTGGTGCAGCTGGAAAGGGTGGTGCAGCCTGTGGTGGTGCAGCTGGAAGGGGTGGTGCAGCCTGTGGTGGTGCAGCTGGAAGGGGTGGTGCAGCCTGTGGTGGTGCAGCTGGAAGGGGTGGTGCAGCCTGTGTTGGAGGGGATGTGATGGTGGGTAAGGTGACCACCGGCTGGTCCCCTCCTCTGTGTCCTCCTCACTGGGGGGTGACATAGCCTCCTCCACTGTCTCCTGCTGGGCTTGACGGCCGTAAGCTGTGTGGAGGAAGAAGATGTTGTGATTAGTGACCTTTGCCATATGTTTGTGGAGACAATTCTACTTTGATATGTGTTGAAGAAAAATATATGTGTTTGTGTTAATCCCCCTGGGTAAACAAGGGTACTCCCACTGCTGAAAGGTGTTTGAGTTATTATGGGTGAAGGTTTCATTTTGAGGTGCAATATCACAGTGGCCAGAAATAGTACAGTGGGGCTGTTGCTACACCCTCCCATGTAGATATCTGGTCCCTGTACCAGAGCTGTCCATATGATTGTGTAGTAACAGCACCACTGTACAATATCAGGCCACTAGGATATTGCCCCTGACATATCCATGTCTGAGCTGTGATACCTTTTGCATCAACACACCTTTCAGCAGTACGAATACCATTGTTTAACTCGGGGGGGGGGGGGGAGATCCAACAACATATATTTGTCTTCACAACTTGTAGGGATGGCTATCCCTCCAGGGGGGTGGCAAAGGTTAAGTCCACCTTGATGTCAGATTGTAGACATTGTGGGAACAGATGTTGTTCTCTGTTAGTCCTATCCCTCCTACCCTCATGGTTGTTCAGATAATGCTCTATGTGACGGATGTAGATTTCAGTCATTTGTCTACACGAGGGATTTTCAGCAGAGACAAAATCAACCCATTTAGAGAACAATACTTAATTGGAATGGTGTACAGGGTGTGCATGATTTACAAGCACACTCTGTGGACCATTCCAAAGAGGTATTTCTCTCTATATGTTGTGACTTTGGCTCTGCTGAAGAGCCTCCGTGTGGTCAAATGATGGATATCTTCACCTGTCACATGGAGCAATATCTGTATAACCATGAGTGTTGGAGGGATGGGACTTAGATCAAGACACATCTGTTAACGATGGCAATGATATGACATCATGATGACATTACCCATTGCTATCCCATTACAGTGACACACAAGTAGAAATGGTCATATATGTATGTGGATATGTACCCTTCATATGGATGGAGTAATATCCTTCCAAGATGTGATGCCAGAGAGCATTTCATTAGGTGTGATTGCCTTACTGGCTATATATGTGCACCCATCCAACCAGACATTGTATTGATATGATGGATATGAACATACCTCGTATATCCCATCTACGTAGGGTGTGATATACTATGTATGTGTATTTGGATGGTAGCAATGTAGGTTGATATGTGATGGGTGCACATATCTGGCCAGTAAGGCAATCACATCCAGTGAAGTGATCTCTGTGTTCACATCATGTTGGAACATATTTAGTAACATTTGAATCCTAAGGGCAACAATCCAGCCAGTAGTGAGGGATATCTTTGATTGAGGCCTGTTTTTTTGTCTGTGTATGAGCCCATCCATCCTTCTGTGTGAGGCAACCGTACTCAGTCCTAGATATCCATCAGTCATGGCCTGTTGGTGACCAAGGTACAATGTTTGCTATTTGTTTCCCATATGTATCCTGCATAGAGATGCTGGTGTACCATCGATCCATGGCATCAGCACCCCTGTGGATCCATGTGGGAATCAGATATGGGATATGTCATTTCAAGTCAGAGTAAATGATTGCAGCCACAACACCAATGCCTACTTTTTCCTGCTTGAATTCTGTAAAATAGTTTTCGGCCTGTGTGTTGCACCTACAAGCATTTATTCTGTGTGACACTGTGATGTGTGATCTGATGCCCCCTTTTGTGATTCAGTAAGCGGTGATGTTGAACCGATGACATGAACATGATGGTGACTTCTCCAGTGATCTCCTTTCCCCATTTCCAGTGTTTTCCATGGAGTCTGTACAATGGGACCCTATGAACTTGATTCTTGTTTTGGCATATTCTCCATGGACTAACACTGGTACTGGTGAAGTGAGGGTGTGTGAGGGTTACTTTGTGTCCACCATGTGTTTGTCACCGCTTAGTGAATGTCCCCTGTGTAGCATGTGATCGTTGTCCTATTGACTTGTTTGTTGTCAGGTTAACCCCTTGAGTCCCAGAGGGGTTGCCAATGCATTGTTGATCGATGCATTGATGATCCCTCTAGCACTCAAGGGGTTAGGGTGGGGGTGGGGACATGGGTGACATTGTGTGTGAACAGTGATGATCTATGACAGTCGACAATTTGAAAATGAAGGTTTGTGTATTGTGTGTAATGAGCACAGCGACAGGAGGGTTGAAGTAGGACTTTGACAGGTTTGTCCCAAGTTGGACGTTGCCATTTGTCCAGGTGTTGTGTCCTTTTTTTAACCCTCATGGTGCTGTGTTGGTGCAGTTGTATGGCTGAGTGATGGCCATGTGTTGAGGTGTGAGTGTGTGTGCAGCTGGTGTTGGTTGCTGTAGTGTGTTGTTCTGTAGTGTTGCACTTACCGGTAGTGTGGAGGCTCCTCTCATCCCCAGTGTCAGTTCCTCCCACGACCCCCTCGATCATGGTCGGGGACATGTTCTGCCGCACCATCTCCTCCCAGCCGCAGAATGTGATGGGCACAGATGGGCCACCTCCGGTGCCTCGGGCTTGCTTGGCCATGTCAGACATCTTGTTCTTGACCACCCTCCGGCAGTCGCCCCATCTCTTCTTCACAGACTCCACGTCCCGCCTGCATGTTGCCACCGCGTTCACCCGGCTGCAGATCTGGTTCCAGGCTGCCTTCCTCCGCGCTGCCAGGCCAGGGACCTTTGCCGTCGGGTGGAGAACACTCTGCCTCTCCAGGACAGCTTCCACAAGAGCCGTGTTCTCCTCCTCACTATATCTGGGATCCCTGATCCTGCCCTCATCAGCTCCGGCATGGGAGGATTCAGAGCCGGAGTGCCCTGCCTGGTCTGACCCTGCCTGTGTGGGGTGCTCCCCAGGAACTACCCCTCGTCCCACTGCAGGTTCTGTCCCTGTCCTGCGTGTTCCTGCTCTGGTGGGCCTGGTCCCCCTCCGCCCTGCGGATCTCCCTCTCCCACCCCTGCTCTGCTGAGGGATCCCCTCCTGACCTTCCTCCTCCTCCACTACTCTCCCCATCCCTCTCTCCTGTCCTCCTCTCCTTGCCATCACTCACCCAGTCACACCCAGGCACTCCCACAGGCCCTCACAGACACACTCGATCCAGTCACTCTCTGTCACACACTTTCACTCCCAGATTCACACTGTCAAAATAAAAAGTAAAATGTGTAAGGTGTTATGAAATAAAAGGACTATGTGTATGTATGTGTATGTGTTTGTGTTTGTATGTGTGTATGTAATATGTGCAAAAGTGTGATATGTGTATATATAGTGCACCTCTCTCCTCTCTCCAAACTGCAAAACTCCTCTACCTCCAATGAACGCGCCTCTCTCCCTCTCTCTAATGACTATCCTCCGCTCCTGGGTCCTGATATCTGGCTCTGAAGAACTCGATAACAGACAGTGTGTGGCGGTTATTTTTGGGTATATATAGGTGTATTTGAAGTTATTTGATACATTGGGCCTTTGGGATTGGATGTGTGTTTGAATTTGTTTTGGCATCAATCAGGGTTGCTTGACAACGGCAGCCGTTATGTTACATGTTGTTTGGAGCTCAGTTATCGTGTGATTTGTCCGCCCGTTGTGCATTAACATGAGCGACAACGGGTTTTGTGTTACGTGTTTTTTGTGTGCCTACGCTCGATAGCTATTCTCGTAGAGTAGCTATTGAATCTGCCGTAACTCCTGTATTATTTGCGAGCGATGTGCCTTTTTCACTTAGCGGCTGGTTTAACGGTTGCCTTTAAATCGAGCCCTGTATCTCCTAGCAGTCTATAACATTCCTTCTGATATTTGGCCGTTTCATCACTACCATAACACCACCTTTGTCAGGTGGTTTAATTGTCAATTCTGATATTACTATGCTGTCCCTGGGGGTTACTCCGGTGTGCAAGTATTTCCAAATCTTTAGTGCATTGTTCTAAAAATACTTGGACCTGAGGTGATATACCTACATTTGGGGTAAATTTGCTATTCCTTTTGTCTTATAATCCAGAGAAATGAGAATTATACAGCTTTCCTGCTAGCAAATAGGTTAGTCTTTATCAGACCTTCCTGATTTGCCTACTAATACACAGTATAACCCTGTATGTTCCCTTTTGAAATAAATGTATCTAATCTATCTAATATAAAGAACACACACATTAACACACATTGACACTTAAACACAAATAGAGAACACACACTAACACACACACATATAGGGAACACATACATTAACACACACTGACATTTATACACACGTAGAGAACACACATACATTGACACTTAGACACATATAGGGAACACACATTAACCCATACAAATATAGGGAACACACACATTGACAATTATGCATATATAGGGAACACACACACACACACTGACACTTATACACATATAGGGAACACAAACAAATTGACACATATACATATAAAGGGAACACGCTGAAACTTATACATATACAGGGAACACACAAACACACTGACACTTATACAAATACAGGGAACACACACAATGACACTTACAAACACACACACATTGACACTTATATAGGAAACACACAAACACACTGACACTTATACACTTATAGGGAATTGACACTTATACATATAGGGAACACACAAACAAACTAACACTTATACAAATACAGGGAAAACACACACATTGACACTTATACACATACAGGGAACACATATTCATTGACTCTTCAGGGTAGATTTAAAGCCAGCCGTTAACATAGCTGGTAGGGCCAAAGTGAATACTGGCTGTTAATCTAACATGTGTAACGCGGTATTAAAGGTCCTACCAGCTAGAACTCCAAAGGACGTGGATGAACGTCTGTTTTGTGCGTTTAGTTCCCAAAACGCAGCTATAAGCAGCAATATTGGGAACTGAACAGTGAAAAACAATTAACTATCGGTGCTTGACATACTGCCAAGCACCGATCGTTGACTGATTCCTGTTACACTTACCTGTCATCCACTGTCCTTCTGTCTTCTCTTCTTACTTCTACCTTCTCTTCAGTCTTGTCTTCTCCCTGTAAAATAAAATAAAAGAATAAAAATCAAGCATGAACGCATACATTCCAGAACCCTATGAGTGGCAGAGGGGTACTCAACAAATTGAAAAGCAATGCATTGCTTATCTCACTGTCACTCAAAGGGTTAAATATTAGTGCTCCATAAATATATCCATAAATGCCTCCATGTAATGGCCCGAAGGATATATGCCAATGAATTAAAAAGCTCCACAAATAAATAAATCAATGTGATTCATTAATGCCTAAAAGTTAACTTAGCTTTAATTGTCTCTACTGCTTGGAGCGGCCGCGAGAGCGGTGGTGGTGGAGACACAAATGTCCCACGACGCTCCTCTTCAGCTGTGTACGGGCCGATGCCCATAACACACTGAGGCCATTTGAAGTGAACAAAAAATAAAGTAAAGCGCTTGTATTGGGTAAATCCCTGTTATAGTAGAAAATAATATAAAAAATATATATATATAAAACACACTATGGGGAACTTTCAAAAGATTACCAAATTTAGGAGGCACCAGTTCTCTTAAAATAATTATTCAATTTTCTGGTCTTGCCAAGCGATATGGACAATCGGTTTTTATTTTGATCCTCTTTTTCTTATACGGACGTAGCCCCTTTTTCCTTGTGCACCAGTGGATATGCTTATTGCCACGGACCTCCGAAGCAACTACAGTAAAACAAAAGAACAGAAATGGGGCGCGAAGCCATCTAAGAGTGGATCTGTATACTTCTTAAATCACCATGCCCCGCTTAATATGGACTCACCAGAACTTGTTACTCGAAATGCATGTAATGTTTTCTTAACGTCAAATCTGTCAGCTTTTTTTTTCTGATTGCTGAAACTCACAGGTCCTCCAGTCAGTCCTCAATCAGCCTAGAACACAAATCTCCTAACATTTTAAATGGCCAAAAGAGAGACACTTCTGTTTTAGTTGGTGTTGCTGGGGTGTTCCTGGTGGGTCGGGCAATCTATTATTAAGCGGGGCATGGTGATTTAAGAGGTATACAGATACACTCTTAGATGGCTTCGCTCGCCGTTTCTGTTCTTCTGTTTTTGCCATTTGAAGTGAGCCTGCCTTTATACATGGGCAGGCTCAGTTCAATTGCCCTGAATGTCATGGGCTGGGATGTGAAGAACATCCCAGCCAATGGCAGTGAGGGCAATTGAACTGAGCCTGCCCATATATAAAGGCAGGCTCACTTCAAATGGCCTCAGTGTGTTACGGGCATCGGCCTGTATACAGCTGAAGAGGAGCGTTGTGGGACATTTGTGTCTCTGCCGCCACCGCCCTCGCGGCCGCTCCAAGCGGAGGAGACAGTTAAAGCTAAGTTAACTTTTGGGCATTAATGAATCATATTGATTTATGTATGTGTGGAGCTTTTTAATTCATTGGCATTTATCCTTCAGGCCATTACATGGAGGCATATATGGGTATATTTATGGAGCACTAATATTTAACCCTTTGAGTGACAGTGAGGTACGCAGTGCATTGCTTTGCAATGCGTTGCGTACCCCTCTGCCACTCAGATGGTTCTGGAATGTATTCATTCATGCTTGATTTTTATACTTTTATTTTATTTTACAGGTAGAAGGCGGAAGATAGAAGAAAGAAGACAGAACAGAAAGACCAGCAAGCTGACGACTCCACTGGACATCAGGATTAATGGTAAGTGTTAATGCAATATTGCTTTACTTAGTTGGGTTAACCCTATGAATGCCGACGGGGTAATTATACCCCACTGGCATTCATAAGGTTAATCCTACTAACTTTGGACAGGTTTTAGGCACTTTGGATGTATTGATGTGGGGCTTAAGGCCCCATATCAATACGTCCTCTGTGGACATTGGGTTTTTTGCCAGTTAACAGAGGCGTTAGCTGGCAAAAGATCCAATAAGGGCCTTTACGGCTAACAAAACTGGGTCTTAAGTGTTGTGCAGTAAGTGAGTCCCTTATCAGGTTTTTTTCAGCTAACGCAGTCCTTTAAATGGCAAAATGGAGCGTTTTTTTTTTTGTTTTGTTTTTTTTTATGGGCCAAAACACACGTTAGTGTTGCGACTGGCATACTGGATGAACGGCCATTAGCAGTTCATTCCATGGCCCTTTGTATGGCTTCCTACACGTTAAAACACCCGTTGATGTTTTTTTACTTAACGGCGGGCTTTAAATCTACCCCTTAAACACATATAGGGAACACACACACATTGACACTTATACACATATAGAGAACACAGATTGACACCTATACATTTGTTATTATGACTTCTGAACAATATCATGAACAGGCATGTAGGATTTTATCAGATACCCACTATCACGGTCCCCGTGATTTCCTGTCAATCTGTGACTGTGTTACCTTTGCATTGGAGGAGGCTGATTGGCCCGCCCAGGATGTTCCTTTTTATACTGGCTCTTGGGCACTTGTCAGTTGCCCTTTCGTGGTGTTCCTGATCCTGCGCCTCATTGCTGAGTTCCAGTGTCTCCTGTGTACCGACCGGCTTGTCTGACTCCTCTTCTGATCCTGCTCCGTGATTGACCCGGTTCTGACTGACGACCCTGCTCCGTGATTGACCCGGTTCTGGCTGACGACCCTGCTCCGTGATTGACCCGGTTCTGGCTGACGACCCTGCTCCGTGATTGACCTGCTTCTGGCTGACGACCCTGCTCCGTGATTGACCAGGTTCTGGCTGACGACCCTGCTCCTTGATTGACCCGGTACTGGCTGATGACCCTGCTCCGTGATTGCTCCGTTCTCCGGCTGATGTTCCTGCTGCTGTATCTATCCGGTTCCGGTTGTCGCTCCTGTCTGGTGTGCTGTTCCAGTGTTACTCCGGTCGCTCCGGCGACATTCTGAACTGTTTGGTATCTCGCTGATCCTCTCTCGCTCTTCTAGCTGTAGCCTGAGGTTGCTTTGCCATCCGCTATCTGCTGAGCTGTGCTCTCCTGTATGTACCAGATTAACCCGTGCAGTGCCAGTAGTCTCCGGTTACGTGCCTCTTATATTGCTTGCCAAGCCTCTGTTTACCCTTTGAGCCGCTACTCTCTGAGCCTTCAATACACGCCATACTATTCCTTGCAGAGCTCTGCCTGTCCGGTGTTCGGGGTGCACCGTGACCACGCCGGCTGGCGCCGGTAGTCTGTCCGTTCTTGCAGTAAGGTTTCCGTGCGACACCGGAAGGGTGTCCTGGCTCTGGCTCACATACGCTCAGGGTGTACGTTATCTCCTGCACTTCCCAGTGCTTCGGCTCATAGTAGCTTGTGCAGCAACCGTCTGTCTTGGCATCCTAAGGGTGTCTTGGCACAATCCAGTTGGCATATGCAGGGTTACTATCTAGTCTTGTTAAGGTCGATTCCTATTCTGGTTACTTCAGCTGTGGCAGTAGCATTCCTCCTAGCCCACGGTGGTGGTATTGGCTCAGCTCAGTGCTATAGGGGTGCTCTCTGTTTCTGCCTAGAGAGTGATTCAGTGTAGACACTTTACTCCTTTCTCTACATTCAGAGACTGTTATCCAGAGACTGTTATCATATCCTGGGCGTTGGCCAATCTAAGACTGAGTTACTCCAGTTGCTCCTGTTAACCCTTTGGGGTTATTCCCAGTCTATATTTGTATATATATATATTCCTAGCTTGTATTGCACTTACTTTGTACTTGTCAATACTGTTTTTACCTGTGCTGGCCCCTAGGGGCACTGTTTATCATCCTGATTCAATAAAACTGTGTTTTTACTTCATACCCTGGTCTGAGTATCAGAAAACCGTAACAGTACAAAAGGGCCATGACCTCAGACTGGAAAGGTGACAGTAATACACAGAACCTCCACTGGAGGATGGATGTTCACGAGCAACGCCTAGACCAGTTGGCACTGGCCATGCAAACCTTGCTAGAACGTACGGTACACCTTGATAAACCGAATCAAAATCCGGTGGTCCCCCCAGTTATGACACCGGATAACACTACTGGGCAATTGTTGGCTCCCTCTAGAAGTTTAATGGCGGCGGAGCCATTACCGCTAAGATATGATGGCGAACCCACACTATGCAGAGGTTTCCTTAACCAACTAGAGGTATTCCTAGAACTCACACCCCATGCCTTTCCGAATGACCATAGCAAGGTGGGGTTCATGATATCTCTTTTAATTGACAAAGCCCTGGCATGGGCTAATCCTTTATGGGAGCAGGCTAAACCATGTACTCTGAGCTTTAACGAATTTGTCAGACCGTTTCGTAGAGTATTCAAGACACCTGGGCGAGCCACCTCTGCGGCCAAAAGACTGATGGTAATACAGATGGGCGATCGTACTGTGGCTAATTATGCAATAGAATTTCGGATTGTAGCTGCAGAGGTGGCATGGAATAATGAGGCACTCCTGGCAGCCTTTGCCCAAGGGCTTTCAGACTCCATTAAGGATGAGATAGCTGCCAGGGAGGTACCTACTGATTTGGATGAGTATATAGATTGTGTGATACTCATTGATACCCGCATGCGCGAGAGGTGCTTGGCAAAAAGGGCGAGTTCCAAGACCCATGGGCACGATAGGTCTTTTAACCCACCCTCTCCTCCCATTCCTCCTGACCGGGTACCTGAAACAGGGGAGCCTATGCAAATTGGCTTCACTAGACTGTCTAAGGAGGAGAGGGCTTACCGCAAAAGACAAGGGTTATGCCTATATTGTGGCAAAAGTGGGCATTTACTACGCTCATGTCCGGTATGTCCGGGAAACGCACGCACCTAGGGTACCTTGGGGGACAGGCCCTAGGTGGTGTACAATCGTCCCCAGATCCTTGTTCCAAGAAACCCACCATACCGGTGAGTTTTCTCCTAGGCGACCAAGCTGTGGAGGTACTAGCCCTGGTAGATTCTGGCGCAGCAGGCTATTTCATGGACCAGGCATATGCTGAAAGACACAATATTCCTCTGTCTAAGAGAGATACTCCGCTAGCCATTGAGGCTATTGATGGCAGACCTCTAGAACCAGCCCTTATCACCATGGAGACTACTCTCCTCACTATGTCTATTGGGGTCCTCCACAAGGAGGAGGTTTGCTTCCAGATTATACACTCACCCCATCATGCGGTCATTCTGGGGTTCCCTTGGTTGATGCTGCACAATCCCCAGTTTGACTGGCAAACATGTGAAATTACGTCATGGTCTGATTACTGCACTGGTCAGTGTCTATCTCGTCCAGTCAAGATTATGTGTACCTCTCCTGTGCCAGCTGAATACAGCAAGTTCAGCGATGTATTCAGTAAGGGTGAGGCTAGCGCACTGCTGCAGCATCGGCCATATGATTGCGCTATTGATTTGCCCCCGGGAGTGGTGCCACCGAGGGGTAGGACGTACCCATTGTCCTGTGAGGAGACTAGGGCCATGGAGGAGTACATTGAGGATGCTCTCAAACGAGGGATTATTTGTAAATCATCCTCTCCGGCAGGTGCAGGGTTCTTTTTTGTGAAAATGAAAAGTGGCGAATTACGACCTTGTGGACTCAATAAGCTGATGTCCAAAAATGCGTACCCCATTCCGCTCATCACAGAGTTATTTGATAGGTTGAAAGGTTCCTCTATCTTTACGAAACTCGATTTACGTGCCGCCTACAACTTAATAAGGATAAGGGCCGGTGATGAGTGGAAGACTGCATTCAATACTAGGTCAGGCCACTACGAATATCTAGTTATGCCATTTGGGTTGTGTAATGCACCTGCTGTATTTCAGGAGTTCATCAACGATATCCTCCGTGACATGTTACAGTCCTGTGTGGTTGTGTACCTGGACGATATTTTGATTCATTCTACTAATTTAACCCAGCACATCCAGGATGTTTCTGAGGTATTGCTTCGATTACGCAAGAACAAATTGTTCTGCAAACTAGAAAAATGTGAATTTCATTGTTCCAAAGTACCCTTCTTGGGTTTTGTTATATCTAAGGATGGCATAGCTATGGACCAAGAAAGGTTGGCTGCAGTCTTACAGTGGCCACGACCCAAAGGGTTAAAAGCCATCCAAAGGTTCCTGGGCTTTGCCAACTATTACAGAAAGTTTATTCAGAACTTTTCTACCATTACAAAACCTCTCTCTGACCTTACACATAAGGGCGCAAATCCCTCTCAATGGTCTGAGGCAGCTGAGATAGCCTTTGAAACCCTCAAAAAGGCGTTTGCATCTGCCCCTATACTATCCCACCCTAATCCCACCCTGCCTTTTACGCTAGAGGTCGATGCCTCCAAGGTTGGGGTAGGGGCAGTTCTTTCCCAACGCCCCAGGGAAGGGGGTAACCTGAGACCATGTGGATTCTTTTCCAAGAAACTTTCTAGTGCCCAAAGCCATTATGAAATTGGTGATAGGGAATTGTTGGCTATCATCTTGGCATTAAAAGAATGGCGAAATCTTCTGGAAGGCACAAGAACCCCAGTCTTAATCCTCACTGACCATAAAAACTTGATATACCTATCTGAGGCCAAAAGGCTGTCATCTAGCCAGGCTCGTTGGGCTCTCATTTTGTCCAGATTTAACCTCATAGTCTCATACTTGCCTGGGTCCAAGAATATTAGGGCAGATGCTCTTGTCAGACAATTTTGTACAGACATTGAGAGGGATGAAGCCCCGGTTCCGATAATTCATCCAGATAGGATTCTGGCTACTATTCGTACCAGCATCACTTCGCCACTGGTAGAGCAAATCTTGGCTTCACAAGCTCGGGCACCTCCTGAAACCCCAGTTGGCAAGTGTTTTGTGGACGAGCCTTTCCGTACCCGGTTACTCGAGACCTATCACTCATCTAAGGCAGCCGGGCACATTGGCAGGGATCAGTTGGCATGGTCATTGTCACGAACATTCTGGTGGCCCTCCCTGAAAGCTGACTGCTCCGCATTTACTGCTGCTTGTGCCACCTGTGCCCGTGCTAAAACTCCCAGACATCTCCCAGTGGGGCTGCTCCAACCAGTGCCTAATGGTGATCATCCTTGGTCCCACATATCTATTGATTTCTTGGGAGAGCTGCCAATATCCAAGGGCTATACGTTTATCCTGAAGGTGGTAGATAGGTTCTCTAAAATGGCTCATTTCGTGCCCCTCTCTGGCCTTCCTTTGGCCCAGGAATTGTCAGTGATTTTTGCCAGAGAAGTATTCCGCTTGCACGGGGTTCCCAGAGTGATAGTGTCGGACCAGGGGAGTCAATTTGTGTCAAGATTCTGGAGGGCATTCTGTGGCCAGATGGGCATTCAATTGTCATTTTCCTCTGCCTACCATCCCCAGACCAACGGGGCCGCTGAGCGTGCCAATCAGGGACTGGAGCAGTTTTTACGCTGCTTTGTGACTGATCATCATGATAACTGGGCCGACCTGTTGCCGTGGGCGGAGTTTGCCAGGAACTGTGCGGTTAATTCATCGTCTGTGAGCTCTCCATTCCTAGTTAATTATGGGTTCCAACCCTGTCTACTCCCAGACTCATTTCAGTCCCAACAGATTCCGGCTCTGGATGAGCACATGGAGCAGCTCCGCTCCACTTGGACACAGGTACAACGGTCCCTCAGTCAGTCCTTCCACAGACATCAGTGGCATGCTAATCGCAGACAGCTGCAAGCGGTTTCCTTCCAGGTTGGGGACAGGGTATGGCTTTCCTCCAGGAATCTTAACCTGCAAGTGCCTTCGAACAAACTGGCTCCCCGGTTCATTGGGCCATTTAAGATTATTCACAAAGTCAATCCTGTGGCATACTCATTGGAGCTTCCTAATACTATGCGTATTCAAAGTGTGTTCCATGTGTCATTATTGAAGCCCTTGGTTTGCAACCGCTATACTACCACTCCGGTGGTTCCTGGGCCGGTGGATGTGCAGGGCCAAGAGGAATACGAAGTTCAGAGCATTATTGCCTCCAGGAGATTTAGAGGCAAGTTGCAATATTTGGTTCACTGGAAAGGGTATGGGCCTGAGGAGCGCTCTTGGGTTGACCACAATGACCTTCATGCTCCATGATTGCTGCGCAACTTTCATTCTAAATATCCTCAGAAACCGAGACCCTCTGTCAGGGGAGGCGGTCTTTGAGAGGGGGGTTCTATCACGGTCCCCGTGATTCCCTGTCAATCTGTGACTGTGTTACCTTTGCATTGGAGGAGGCTGATTGGCCCACCCAGGATGTTCCTTTTTATACTGGCTCTTGTGCACTTGTCAGTTGCCCTTTCGTGGTGTTCCTGATCCTGCGCCTCGTTGCTGAGTTCCAGTGTCTCCAGTGTACTGACCCAGCTTGTTTGACTCCTCTTCTGATCCTGCTCCGTGATTGACCCGGTTCTGGCTGACGACCCTGCTCCGTGATTGACCCGGTTCTGGCTGACGACCCTGCTCCGTGATTGACCCGGTTCTGGCTGACGACTCTGCTCCGTGATTGACCCGGTACTGGCTGACAACTCTGCTCTGTGATTGCTCCGTTCTCCGGCTGATGTTCCTGCTGCTGTATCTATCCAGTTCCGGTTGTCGCTCCTGTCCGGTGTGCTGTTCCAGTGTTACTCCAGTCGCTCTGGCGACATTCTGAACTGTGTAGTATCTCTCTGATCCTCTCTCGCTCTTCTAGCTGTAGCCTGAGGTTGCTTTGCCATCCGCTATCTGCTGAGCTGTGCTCTCCTGTATGTACCAGATTAACCCGTGCAGTGCCAGTAGTCTCCGGTTACGTGCCTCTTATATTGCTTGCCAAGCCTCTGTTTACCCTTTGAGCCGCTACTCTCTGAGTCTTCAATACACGCCATACTATTCCTTGCAGAGCTCTGCCTGTCCGGTGTTCGTGGTGCACAGTGACCACGCCGGCTGGCGCTGGTAGTCTGTCCGCTCTTGCAGTAAGGTTTCCGTGCGACACCGGAAGGGTGTCCTGGCTCTGGCTCACATACACTCAGGGTGTACGTTATCTCCCAGTGCTTCGGCTCATAGTAGCTTGTGCAGCAACAGTCTATCTTGGCATCCTAAGGGTGTCTTTGCACAATCCAGTTGGCAAACGCAGGGTTACTATCTAGTCGCGTTAAGGGCGATTCCTATTCTGGTTACTTCAGCTTTGGCAGTAGCATTCCTCCTAGCCCACGGTGGTGGTATTGGCTCAGCTCAGTGCTATATGGGTGCTCCCTGTTTCTACCTAGAGAGTGATTCAGTGTAGACACTTTATTCCTTTCTCTACATTCAGAGACTGTTATCCAGAGACTGTTATCCAGAGACTGTTATCATATCCTGGGCGTTGGCCAATCTAAGACTGAGTTACTCCAGTTGCTCCTGTTAAACCTTTGGGGTTATTCCCAGTCTATATTTGTATATATATTCCTAGCTTATATTGCACTTACTTTGTCTGTATTTGTCAATACTATTTTTACCTGTGCTGGCCCCTAGGGGCACTGTTTATCATCCTGATTCAGTAAAACTGTGTTTTTACTTCATACCCTGGTCTGAGTGTCAGAAAACCGTAACACCCTCTTCATGTTTTCTGAACACATAAAAGTGTAAAAAAAACTAGGAGAAGATTAACAGAAAATACATTATATGTATAGTCACCTTAATTATATGTTATGCATTTTTGGAATATGCAGAGGTTACTATCTATTTAACTCCTTGAATGTTGTGGCTACATATAGAGATATTATTCTGAAACTTATATTAATAATATAATATTAATATTATTTATTTAATATAGCACATTTTTCAGATATGAAATGACGACAAGCTACAGCTGCAGTGTGTCTATGTTATCCATTAATATTATGGGTTAGGTGAACGTTTACCTATTCACCATAGCTACATGTTACCTTTACACACCAACCCTCTAACACCAAGAGGGGATGTCCAGATCTAAGGCAGGTGGTAATTTATGGCTAATCTAACATTTCATGTAAATTCAAATAAATAATAAGAATGGCACTTGGTGCAAAGCATAGTCATAACTAACCTTCAACAATCAAGCTTAATATCTTAGCTATGGATTTCATAAAATAGTTGGTATAAACACTTATTTTGCATATGCTTGTCATTACTGCCATTATATTAGTTAGAAGAATGTGGCCCCCAGTTCACTGTGTTTTTCACATGCTGGCCCTTGAAGAAAAGACCCTACATTAGGCAGTTTAAGGCTCATAAGGTCAAATGTATCACAGTTGAGGTTCATCTTTATTTCTGTGATGTTCTCAATATTTTATATTCATGCTATTCTAATGGATAGGGGGCAGAGGCTGTTTTATTCATAACAAAAGTTGACTTCTCCTTTAACTCTTTGAGTGTCAGAGGGGTAGACAATGCATTGTGTACTTCCTGGCACTCAAAGGGTTAATCTCATCCTGGGGGATTTCAAAGATGGCAAGGTCTACTGAGTCCATTGTCGAGCATGTAAAAGGAGTGCCCACAACAGTGTAAGGCATTAAGCCTCCAGAGAGGTATCTAGTGCAGTGCAATGCACTGGATGTCTTTCATGCACTCAAAGGGTTTAAGAATCCAGTCCACACAGTTTCATATACAGTGAATGCACAGGAGTGCAGGTTCCTGCTCTTTTGAATTTCAAATACATAACTGACTTGTCAAGGTTTCTGCCCTACGAAAAAGTCCACTACCATGTGATCACTATAAAAAAAATCCAGTTATATTTACTGGACTGGGTGCATGTTCCTGCACATTTGATTGATCCACTGGAAGTTCAATCACTTCATTGGCTTCCTGAGGTTTCTGCCCTTCTGAAAAAAACATCCTCAATTTCAGGGTCCACATAATCTTGAGCCAAGATGATTATTTGGCTATTGAGAAAGTGGCAAATTACCATGAAACGCATCTAGCTTTATTTTTGTAATTTCAAAATATTGGTTTTTGATTTATTCATATATTTGTTTATTGTAGAGGTGTATTGAAGTCCTCTTTTTAATACCCACTAGTTGGGATTTTTTTAGAATAAATATTGAGATGATTTACCTGTGATTTATGTATATACTAGATGAACAGCCCGTTACATGGGCCACAGTGCCTCTGGCAGCCGGTCGCGGGGCAGTCACACGCAGTGGAGACTGCCCGCGCCTCGGCTGATACAGAACCTCTGGCAGCCGGTCGCGGGGCAGTCACACGCAGTGGAGACTGCCGGCGCCTCGGCTGATACAGAGCTGGACGCTCCTTCGGAGCGCCCAGCTCTGTATCAGCCGCGGCGCGGGCAATCTCTACTGCACATGACTGCAGCACGCGCAGCAGTGTCTACTGCGCATGTCGGGCGTTACACACAACTTGGCGAATTATTATATAGGATTTTCTCTTTGATACTTAAGAGCTCACTAGCCTCAGTGAAAGATTTATATTTAAGAACTCACTATTATAGTGAGGAATCTTATTTTTAGACCCCTTATGGGTGTCAGTAAATGGTAAAGTTGGTCAAGGAGTGTAGTGGTATAAAATTTTACACTAAGCCAACCCTACCATACAAGCTAAAGAGAGAGTGGGAGTCATATAAGCTGAGGAAGAAGAGAGTCAGCTGGAGATCCTGTATATTGCTTGAAAGACACCGTACTGGGGTGAGAGCCAGTGAATGCCTGTTCATCTGGAGGCAGGATATTGCATTTAATGGCTTTAAATATTAACCCTTTAAGTGCCGGAGGGGTTTGCAACAAATTGAAGAGTAATGTGTTGAGTACTCCTCTGGTACTCACAGGGTTAACCCTTTGAGTGCCGGAGGGGTATGCAACGCATTGCAAAGCAATGCATTGCGTACCCCTCTGGCACTCAACGGGTTAAATCCCACATGTTGTCTATCCATTTAACTTTTTTAAATACTTCTCATTTGACTTACCCCTCAAGGAATGTCAGCCCTGTTTGCAGATGTCACCTGCAAAAAGGCAAACTCTTCCTTGAAGCCTACCTGTAATATCATGAGTAAACTTATTAAATATAACAGACCCCAGAACTGATCCCTGAGGTAGTCCACTAGTAACCCATCCTTCCTCTGAATGTATTCTAATGACTACTACCCTTTACATTTAAATGTTTTGTATCCTTTTGAATGGTCGCACACAGAAGAGCGTGCAACCATTTAACTCTTTCAGCAGGTTGCCTGCCTAAAAAGCACGATGTGACAATCTCGCAGTGCATGACAGAGTGAGATTGTCACATCGCCTAGTCAATGGGCATGTTTAAGAGGCGTGAAAGTCATATCCTTTAAGCACACAGAGGCAGCTGGAGCCCCTCCATGTGCTGCATACGGAGGCGCTCCGCATTATACTATGGCCACCTTTAAGCACTGCACAACACACGTCTCCTAGTCAATGTGCTAAACCAGAATCTCTTTCTGTCTCCTTCTGATCTGTGTGGAGATGGTAGCAACAGACATGAATCTGAGAAGAATAAAGACTCTGATGGGGAGATGTCTTCAAAAAAGCCCCTTCTCCCACCAGGTGAAAAGAGAGAATGTCTTCGCTAGTATCACATTTTTAAACAAGGAGAATTACCAGAACTCATAGAAGAATTTATTCCTGAGCTTCATGTTGTGGAATGCTTAAAGGTGGCCATAGTATCACGCAGAGCACCTCCGTATGTTTAGAGGATATGACTTTCTGTCCTCTATTAAATGCGCCCATTGACTAGGCGACGCGACAATCTCGCGCTGTCATGCACTGCAAAACTGTCATGTTGCACTTTTTAGCTGAAAGAGTTCAAAAGTGAACCAAATGTTTAGCCACTGCTTTATTCAGCCATCAACCTTTAAAGGGGAATTCTATCTTATTTTATTATTGTACCCTAATGGTGTAGGAATTGGCATTTCTTTGTAAAAAAAAAAAAATCATATATTGTGTCATATGTGTATTATATTGCATTTAGTGGTTTTAAATATTAACCCTTTGAGTGCCGGAGGGGTACGCAACAAGTCGCAGAGCAATGTGTTGAGTACATCTCTGGCACTCACAGGATGAAATCCCAAATTTTGTATATCCATTTAACTTTTTTAAATACTTCACATTTGACTTACCCCTCAAGGAATGTCAGCCCTGTTTGCAGATTTCACCTGCAAAAATGCATACTTTTCCTTGTAGCCTACCGGTAATATCAGCAGTAAACATATTAAATATAACAGACCCCAGAACTGATCCTGAGGTAGTCCACTAGTAACCCATCCTTCTGAATGTATTCTAATGACTACTACCCTTTACATTTAAATGTTTAGCCACTGTTTTATTCAGCCATCAACCTTTAAAGTGGAACTGTATCTTATTTTATTATTGTATCCCAATGGTGTATTGATTGCCGTTTTTTTGTTCACACTCCTCTTCTTAGCATATTGGAACCAGCACGCTCCCGTCAATGAGCTGAATAGGTAGCCTACAATTCAGCTTTTGAATTGTAGGCTACTTATTCTGTACATTGATGGGATCTTGCTGGTTCTAATATGCTATGAACAGGCGCGTGAACGCTCTCACATGGAGAGCTGGGACGGAGGTGGGAGGAGAATTTGGGACGTGGTGACATCCAGCAGAGCTGTTCCTAAGTAGCTTTGTGCTGCAGAAGGTGGAAGTGCTTGCAAGAACGCCAACTTAACATGTAATATCTATTAAGATATATATTTTTTTTTTTTTTTACAAACAAAAATGCCAATGCATACACCATTGGGGTACAATAATAAAAAAGGTAGAGTATCTTGGGGGTGAAAGTCCCCCTTTAAATATAGTCTAAATATATACAGTTTATGGATGTTACAATCTAAGATGTACCTGAAGGAGGGTCTCATTCATGAGATGCAGGGGAGGTGCAAACAGAGCTGGCCCTTACATGGGTCCCGATGAGTCCATGGGACCCAGGTGGCATTTTGACAGGGGAGGAAATTTGCCACCCCAAGGCATGTTCACCGAACACTGTCATCAGCTTAACTGCATGTCATTCCCCAACCTCCCATAGCCACCTGAATGCATGATTCATGGAGCTTCTCCTCCCAGGATCATGTCCTGCAACTGGATCTAAGGTTCTCACCTGGGTCTGCATTTTTTAGTGTGCGTGTGTGTGTGGGGGGGCAGCATTTCATCCTTGGACCCAGGCAGCACAATGTCTTGGGCCGGCCCTGGGCACAGATCCATGTAAAACCTTACTAACCCAGCACCTGAGAGATGGAGACAGATCCCATCACATTGCAAAGCAATGTATTCCGTACCACTCTGGCACTCAAAGGGTTAAACCCCTTGAATGCTAAATATGTCTCTGTATCTGAGTACCTAGCAAGGGATTGTAATGCAAAATATGCTAAAAATATATATATTTCATTATTTATCCTGCTGAGTAAAACATTGGAATTCACAATGCTAAGAGATGTTTTCTTCAACAGTTTTTGCAGCTCCAAGTTTTGGATGCAGTACCTCCATGGTCCAAACATTGATGGAATTGCTGTTGCTACAGTAGTCTACATACAGTTATGGTCAACTGACCATAAACCGCCATAGGATGTTGTACCAAAAGCACTACTGTAACATTTCAGGCCAAGGAGGCAACTCGGAGCTGCTATAAAGTTTGAGTAGAACCTCTCTCAGTAGTGAGAGTGCCCCTGTTTTACTCAGCAGGATAAACTCTACAATATATGTTTTTCCATATTAATCATTACAATCCCATTAAGAAGGCCTTTTGTTTTAATTATGTAGGGTAGTTCTAGGTTGATGACTGTTAGGGATCGATACTATGCCTACCAGTAAAACAGCTGGTAAGGCAACAAATAAAAACAACACAGAGTAAGAAACCCCCTTGTTTACTGCAGCTATTCTATAGCTGGCCTGGTGCATGGACCAGCAGGAGTTACTGGCCAAAATCCATGTTGCGGCCAAACGCTTGTTGTTGATTTTTTTATCACAACTCACGCTAAGTAGTGTTGTAGGACTCGCACCTATTTCTTTCAGCTTTTTATTTCTCCACTTCAGCCCTCAGAAGAAGTAATATTGCGGTAGGAAATCTTGTAGTCATAGAAAACACAGGTGAAATATGGCAAAGTTCTCACATTAAATTTATTGGTATTGGTGAAAAGGAGAACATTTTATGCATTGTTTTATGTACTGGACGGGAAGTTTTGTGAAAAAAGCCAGAAATTGCTGTTTTTTTTTGTTGTTTTTTTTTTTTAACAAAAAGTCCTACAGGAAATTTCTCTGATGTTTCACCTATCATTAATAATAAAGTAGGTACAGATTGTCCTGCAGGGTGAGTGGGGACCCCTGTGTGCGCTGAATAGTAATGGACCAGCTGGGGAGATTACAGATCTCAATGTTTTGTATATGAATAAATTGCCGGCCCAGACCTTCATATCGGAGCTCTCTCACACTGTCTGACAATGCAGACATATCCTGGTGCCCTATACTCCCATGCTGCATAGAGACCATAAGGGAGCTCTAATGTAGAGGCCTGTGTTGAGGGCTGCACAGACCTGTAACTCCCATTGCTAGATTACCAGGGAAAGCAAGAGAGAAGAGGAAGGACAGTGAAAAAGCAAACAATCGTGAAAAGAAGGGCTGTTCAAATTGCAGAGCCAATGTCCCCTAGAGCTAGCACTACTGCAACATTTGACGTCTGTCATAGTGCTAGTAGTCCATCAGGAATTCTTCAGTCTTTGAAATCTCCAATGTGGAGATATTCACTTACATTCCAAAGGCTAAATATCTTGCTATCTGTCTAAGTAAACAACTTGTGAAAAGGGGTAATCAGGATCCTAACTAGCACATCATCACTGAGATCCCACCTACAACACAACCACAGGTCTGAATGTGAGGCACAGCAGCAGTATGTTAGACTTGCGACATCTAGCAGAAGTAGAAGCAATCAAAAAGTTCACAAGGCCAAAAGGTTCATTACATTACTATTGTAGATGTCTCAAAGGACAAGATTTTCTTCAGTAACACTCATGTCTCCTGCTGATGTTGTTCAGATGCAAAGCAGGGGAAAGATAATCCAAAAGTAATGTTAAGGGTTTACATGAAACTATATTATTTTGCTGAAACAGAAGTGTTAAAGATGTCATATGTTGCACCCTATTGGCATATCCCAAGCATCAGATATTTTTCAAGGACAGCAGGCCAGATTTGCAGAAGCAAGTAGTTAGTGTAGTGGCCATAACACACATTAAATACAGACACCATGACATTTTTGAAAAGTATGTTAAAGTCAAACCCCCAGAAAAAGAAAAGGGAGACCAACTCTCTCTCCCCAAGGGCACCAATAACCTAGGCAGAAATCTAAGAAACCCAGCTTGGCAAGCAAAACACTTGGCTCACCATCAGTTTCCTGAGCTAGGATCTATGAGCTGGATGACATAGAAACATCTTCTGGTGAACCACTTCTGTCATTGTTACCCTCCACCAGTAGATAGTGATTCTGTAGATGTAAGGATCTGGCAGTTCGTGTCTACCCTTTGTGCATTGTGTGGAGCGCTGGCCACACATGGCAATGTGGTGGAATATAATCGCAAGCATAGAATCAAGTGACTTTCTGTTGTGCCAGTTGTTTGTTGTGAGTGCAGATGTGTCCCTTGTTCCCAGTCCTTCCCCTATTTCTTACACACACTGTGCACATTGCAGTTGCTGATGAAAGGCACAGTCCCTTACTGCTCTCAAGGGAAAAATTAATATTCCTTCAACACATCCATGATTTTGGATCAGGTGCAAGAAGAGAAGCATTATTTATTGACCAACTTCTCTTTTACAGATATACCAGAAATGTTGGTGGGGGATCTTTGCAGTGATGCTACTGCCTTAGGCACATCACTGAAGCTAGTGGCAAGTGAAACCATCATCACCTGTCTCATTTCACTGCTGCTAATCCCATTCCGTTGGAGCTGCTTTATCGTCTTGCTAGCTACTTAGATAACTCAGCAGCAGCAACAGCATGAACAGCAGTCACAAATGCCACAATGACACCAGGGAATTTGCCAGTGTCCACCATAAAATTACCTGCTGGTACTAGGCTAGTATGGTGTATTTATATATTTTTTTTTCATCAGGGCTTGTTCTTTCAAACCAGAGGCTTATATGTAAAAAAACCTAATTTGGGGGGGTTGTTTCTAACAAGCCTAAGTCCTACAAATCACTGTTTCCTCAAGGCTTGCACCTCTAGCAAGCTTGAGTCTAACAAATCACTGGGTCCTCAGGGCTTGTGACTCTAACAAGAAAAATCCCTACAAATCAATGTTTCCTCAGGGCTTGGGCCTCTAACAAGTTTAAGTCATAGAAATAGGGTTGCCACCTTTTCCTAAAAAAAATACCGGCCATAGCTGTGGGTCGGTGAGGGCGGAGTCACAAAAGGGAGGAGCCACAAAAGGGGCAGAATGTTGCATGACCACTCTCAGACTAAGCAGTCTCTCTCTCTCTGACTAAGCACTCACTCTCTCAGAGTAAGCACATACACACACTCTCTCTCAGACTAAGCACACATACTCTCTCTCAGACTAAGCACTCTCTCTCAGACTAAGCAATCTCTCTCACACTCTCTCTCAGACTAAGCACTCACACACTCTCTCTCAGACTAAGCACTCACACACTCTCTCTCAGACTAAGTACTCACACACTCTCTCTCAGACTAAGCACTCACTCACTCTCTCTCTCTCTCAGACTAAGCTCTCCCAGACCAGTGTGGTGAAGGATCCCCTACACACAAAGGTGATCAGACCTCACAGTTAAGCCTTTGAGGCCTAGATGGGAATGAAACACATTTCCAAACATTAACCTCTCTGGTTCCCAAGGAGGTTAATGCAGAATCCCTTTGTAATAATGTCATAAAGGCTGGCAGCTGCCCTAGAACCAAAGAAGAACCCACAAAATTATTTCCTACTGAGTAAATACTTCTCTCCCCCTTGTGCCTCTCTCTCCCCCATGTACTTCTCTCTCTCCCCCTTGTGCCTCTCTCTCCCCCATGTACTTCTCTCTCTCATAGTGCTAGAGAGAAGTGACAGAGAGAAGTGGGGAGAGAGAGAGAAGTACATGTACTTCTCTCTCTCCCCCTTGTGCCTCTCTCTCCCCATGTACTTCTCTCTCTCCCCCTTGTGCCTCTCTCTCCCCCATGTACTTCTCTCTCTCCCCCTTGTGCCTCTTTCACCCCATGTACTTCTCTCACTCCTCCTTGTGCCTCTTTCACACCATGTTCTTCTCTCCCCCTTGTGCCTCTCTCTCCCCCATGTACTTCTCTCTCTCTCCCCCTTGTGCCTCTCCCCCCCCATGTACTTCTCTCTCTCTCCCCCATGTACTTCTCTCTCTCTCCCCCTTGTGCCTCTTTCTCTCCCCCTTGTGCCTCTCTCTCCCCCATGTACTTCTCTCTCTCCCCCTTGTGCCTCTCTCTCCCCCATGTACTTCTCTCTCTCCCCCTTGTGCCTCTCTCTCCCCCATGTACTTCTCTCTCTCCCCCTTGTGCTTCTCTCTCTCCCCCTTGTGCCTCTTTCTCCCCCATGTACTTCTCTCTCTCCCTTGTGCCTCTTTCTCCCCCATGTACTTCTCTCTTTCCCTTGTGCCTCTTTCTCCCCCATGTACTTCTCTCTCTCCCTTGTGCCTCTTTCTCCCCCATGTACCTCTTTCTCCCCCATGTGCCTCTTTCTCCCCCATGTACCTCTTTCTCTCCCATGTACTTCTCTCTCTCCCTTGTGCCTCTTTCTCCCCCATGTACCTCTTTCTCCCCCTTGTGCCTCTTTCACCCCCATGTACTTCTCTCTCTCTCCCCCTTTTGCCTCTTTCTCCCCCTTGTGCCTCTTTCTCCCCCATGTGCCTCTTTCTCCCCCATATGCCTCTTTCTCCCCCATGTACCTCTTTCTCTCCCATGTACTTCTCTCTCTCCCTTGTGCCTCTTTCTCCCCCATGTACCTCTTTCTCCCCCTTGTGCCTCTTTCACCCCCATGTACTTCTCTCTCTCTCCCCCTTTTGCCTCTTTCTCCCCCATGTACTTCTCTCTCTCTCCCCCTTTTGCCTCTTTCTCCCCCATGTACTTCTCTCTCTCTTCCCCTTTTGCCTCTTTCTCCCCCATGTACTTCTCTCTCTCTCTCCCCCTTTTGCCTCTTTCTCCCCCATGTACTTCTCTCTCTCTCCCCCCTTTTGCCTCTCTCTTTCTCCCCCATGTACTTCTCTCTCTTTCCCCCTTTTGCCTCTTTCACCCCCATGTACTTCTCTCTCTCTCTCCCCCTTTTGCCTCTTTCACCCCCATGTACTTCTCTCTCTCTCTCCCCCTTTTGCCTTTCTCCCCATGTACTTCTCTCTCTCTCTCCCCCCTTTTGCCTCTCTCTTTCTCCCCCATGTACTTCTCTCTCTTTCCCCCTTTTGCCTCTTTCACCCCCATGTACTTCTCTCTCTCTCTCCCCCTTTTGCCTCTTTCACCCCCATGTACTTCTCTCTCTCTCTCCCCCTTTTGCCTTTCTCCCCATGTACTTCTCTCTCTCTCTCTCTCTCCCCCTTTTGCCTCTTTCACCCCCATGTACTTCTCTCTCTCTCTCCCCCTTTTGCCTCTTTCTCCCCATGTACTTCACTCTCGCTCCCCCTTGTGCCTCTCGCTCCCCCTTGTGCCTATTTCACCCCCATGTACTTCTCTCTCCCCTTGTGCCTCTCTCCCCCGTGTACTTCTCTCTTTCTCTCCCCCTTGTGCCTCTCTCTCTCTCTCTCTCCCGTACCTCTTTTTCACTTTCCTGCACTGCCGACATCCGGAGCGCAACCACTCCAAATGCGGAGACGCCACATGGAGTGTGCAGGGGTTTTCTTCCTCTGTCTGGGCGCCAGTTTTAAACTGGCCTCAGAACAGAGGAAGAAAATACCTGCACGCTCCACGCGGCGTCTCCGCATTTGGACTGGTTGCGCTCCGGATGTCGGCAGTGCAGGAAGTAAGACAGCAGTATCCGGCGGCTGTGGGGCTGCACAACTAATCGGTGCTCAACGAATCGATTAGTTGTTGCAGCCCTAGTCGGCAACATCATTAAAGGCTGCCAAAGTGGTCTGGGAAGCGGGGCAAAGCAGTAATACCGGCTTTTCAATGGCCGGTATAGAGGTTATACCGGCACCGGCTCAGCAGTGCTAATTACCGGCTGTGCCGGTAAAATACCGGCCGGGTGGCAACCCTACATAGAAAAATCAATGTTTCCTTAGGGCTTGTGCCTAAAAGTCCTACAATTCAATTGGAAAGAAAAGGCAGTGCAAGTAGAAGTACTCCGAATAATAGTGCTATAAACATTGATCCAAATACATTCGATAATGGTACTCACTGAGCTGGTCTCACTGGTGTCCACAATGCACCAGCATATATAATTGCATGCAGGGAGAATTTGCTTGTCCCTGCTCAAGCAACAGACTTTCAGTTTTCTTCTAGTTGTAATATAGACTGGTGTCCGAAGGGTTAACACTGGTAAAGAGCAAGAGAAATGAGGAAGTAATGCCTCTAAGCATGCTGATCATGTATCAAAAATGTATCTAAAAAAATATTTAGCATCTGTATATTTATTGTTTAAAACAAATGCATATTTCAAAATATAAGAACACGCTTCCACAGATTATAGGATCGGGCCGTGTTTCATATATGCTTTATATGCTTCACTCAGTTAAAATCTCTGCACCTATAGGATTCTTACTAGGTGGCCAATCAGTAACATTGTAATTAGTGTCACAAGGTTATGATCTATTAACCCTTCACATTTCCAACTAGTGTTTACTCAATTACAAATTCTAAACTCTTTTTCTAACAGCTTATACAGATCATTACAGTTTTTGTTTTTTAAATAAAGAAATTTTAATATCAATTACAGAATTTGTACATTAGATTAAAACCATACCAGAATTACACATATACACATGTACTCACACTTAACCCCATATTCTCTCCTTTCTTATCAAACCTCAAGAAAAGTGAGGGGAAAAATGCTAATGTCTATATATATATTTTAATAAAATATAGTGTGTCTAGAGCAGATTTCATATGAGACAGGCTGACAAAATGTTAGTTTAGCTGCACAACATTATTGTTCTACCTTCGTTGTCCCCGCAATAACTACATAAAGGAAACTTTAATATATCACATATAAACATGGTGTGTTCACATACTCCACAAACTACCACTATGTGATAAAAAGTGTAGACATCAGCGCTCTATCTTAGAGCAAGAGATCCTGGTCCCAGGACCGATTGAAACTCTTCAGCAGAGCCCAGATCGCGAGATCAAAAAACAAATACTTCATTCAAACGATCTGCAAAGTGTGCTTGGTTTGCAGACTGTAGACTGTTCGAATGAAATATTTACGTAGAGGCATTACTTCCTCCTTACTCTTTATCAGTTTTAACCCCTCAGACACCAGTCTATATTACACCTAGAAGAAAACTGAAAGTGTTGTTTGAGCAGGAACAAGCAAATTCTCCCTGCATGTGATTATACATGCTGGTGCATTGTGTACACCAGTGAGACCAGCTCAGTGAGTACCATTATCGAATGTATTTGGATCAATGTTTATAGAGCTCTTATTCTGAGTACTTCTACTTGCACTGCCTTTTCTTTCCATTTTTGGGGTCTATCAAGGATACTGCTTTGCATGATACCTGCTGGCCTGTGGGAGCGGCTGTGGATTCTGGAAGGAGTACACTCAAGTGAGAGTGGGTTATTAATACCTCTCACCTTCAAGTCTTGTCTATCCTGTATATATGTGCTCAGCAGACTAATTGTAAACGTGAGTACCCTCATAGAGAGACTGGATGTGGGCTTTATTGGTGCAGTACAATACTACTCTATGAGGCGCCACTTTCTCTCCTTTACCCCTTTTTTGCTTACAATTCAATTGCTCCTCAGGGCTCCTCTAAGTCTAAGTCCTACAAATCAATTGTTCCTCAGGGTTTGTGCCCAGCAAGTCTAAGTCCTACAAATCAATGTTTCTTCAGGGATTGTTCCCAAAAAACTCTAATTCCTACAAATAAATAGTTCTGCAGGGCTTGGGCCTCTAACACACCAAATTCCTACAAATCAATGTTTCCTCAGGGCTTGGGCCTCTAACAAATCTAAGTCCTACACATCATTGTTTCCTCAGGGCTTGTGCCTAACAAGCTTGAGTCCAGCAAACCACTAGTTCCTTAGGACTTGTGCCTCTAACAAGCCTGAGTTCAACAAATCACTGGTCCCCCAGGGCTTGAGCCTTTAAACGGATAGTAATGTTTCACAATAAAAGCAGCTCCAATTAATCTTCATGGTAATTGGGCCATAGAGAGTGTTATTTCATTACTGTCAGAGTTTTAGTTCAAGGGTAATTGAATGATAAAGTATTCCCCTCCCACCCCTTTTACTGATGTAACAATGCTCACCTCAGAGCAGTAAGACTGTTCAGATGGATCTCAGAGAGGGACAATCTTCAATTAACATAAGGGAAAAACCTGTCAAGGGGCAGAGTTTTCCTTATGTTCACAGTTGTCCCTTGCTGTGAGCTGTCTAGTCTCAAGACCAGATTCCACATCTGAGGGGAGGTTAAAATAACACACTCTATGGCTCAAATACTTTGAAGATTGATTGGAGCTTCTGTTTTTGTGAAACATTACTATCCCTTTAATTACAGAAGGTTGTGGATCACCTGAAGACCCATATTAGACCACCACTCACAATACAGACAGAATGATAATGGAAATTGGTGTTATGCAAAATAAAACAATGAGATGTGCTAATTTTTGATCTGTGTACAGTTGGGAACTAGACCCACAAATCACTTCCCAAGAAAAGTTCATGTAGGACTCCAGCTGTGCAAATCAACTGAGCCAAATCCTTTAAAACAAACTCAGAGACAAATTTCTTTTTATTATTTTAATTAATATCTTCCTTCCGGATAGTTCTGTCCCTGATACTGATACGAAATTCTGCAAAAACAAAACAAATACTTCATAATGCCAAGGGCAAAGAATTGCCACCAGATTTCATCTTCTTTGTGTCAAGAAGTGATTTATTTGTCTGATTTATTATATTTAATTTATCTAGTATCATCATCCCATTTACCGTCTGCTTGTATTACATATTAATGCATCTAAATCCAGTGTAAACTTTGCTCTTATTAAATAATAAAGTTTCATTAGTGAAACTAAACTCTATGGACACTCCACAGCATTGTTTTGTAATGTGTTGAAGACTTTTCTAGCAATGAAGGGGTTAAAATCCCAATTTAACTGAATGGTGACTAGGAAGTGACTTCCCCGGCAACCAGACACTACATCTCCTTTCCTTCTTCATAGAGAAGTTCTCAGAAACAAAGAGAGAGAGTTAGTCTCTTCCTTCATTGCCATCTCTTGTCCCTTAGAGTTTCAGCACATTCCCAAAGATCTGGGGGTCATCTCTTTCGCTGATCTTGTAGAGCTTGGATTACCATCGGGGTCTGGTTATGGTAGAGAGGGAGTTGTCATTTGAGTTGCTGAAGTCGGGAAGTTTAAATATTCCTCTTCCTTTCCCTGTGTTTCTGGGTTATGCTTTGATGCTGTGTGTCAAGGTAGTGCCACTTTTAACTGGTCAAGGTGTCTATGCCAGACTCGTCAATCTCCCAGTTGTATGACATAGGAGTGGGATCTTTTATTTTCTTTGATTTTGCCTGCTTCACACTTCTGTGGGCTGTTGTAGCTTCTGGCCCATATTTTGTCCCTGGTGTGTAGATGTTAAGGTTGCCTTGGTTGACGTCTTGTCTTTGGTGGCAGTATCCTGAACACATCACTCTTCGAGCATGAAACCTGCGTACCAATACAGGAGCGTGTACATCACTAGCAGGTATCCATGAGCGCTCCTCAGGGCCATAGCCCTTCTAATGAATGAAGTACTGTAAATGGCCTCTACTCATATGGGAGTCCAGAATGTTCTGTACCTCATATTCCTCGCGATCTGCAACTCTCACAGGAGTGGGACAAACAGGAGCAGAGGTATACCAGTTGCAGACCAAGGGCTTTAACAATGACATGTGAAATACATTATGGATACGCATATTGGCAGGAAGTTCAAGTGCATATGCCACAGGGTTAATTTTATGTATCACTCTGAAAGGACCAACTAAACGAGGAGCCAACTTATTACATGGAACCTGGAGGTGCAAGTTTCAGGAAGACAGCCACACTCTGTCACCTACCTGGAAAGTAGGTGCTGGCAGTCACCTACTGTCAGCCTGGCTTTTTTGCCACTGTGCGGAACCACGTAGGGTATGATGTACCCGTACCCATGAGGAACGGAGAGCCCTTAAATGCTCATCCAGAGACGGAATCTCTTGTGCTTGGAAGGCCTCAGGCAGAACAGAGGGTTGAAACCTATAATTGATCAGGAATGGCGAACTTCGTGAGAAAGAATTCACCGCACAATTCTGGGCAAACTCCGCCCAGCGCAACAGGGTAGCCCAATTGTCATGGTGGTAGGAGATATAACAGCGGAGAAATTGTTCTAAGGTCTGGTTGGATCTTTCTGCTGTACCATTTGACTGAGGGTGGTAAGCGGAAGAGAATGCCAGCTGAATTCTCATCTGAGCACAAAAGCACCTCCAAAACCGTGACACAAATTGGCTTCCTCTATCAGACACAGTAACTCTGGGTATGCCGTGTACCGAAAGACCTCTTTGACAAATATCACTGCCAATTCCTGCGCAGATGGCAAGCCCTTAAGAGGCAAGAAATGTGCCATTTTTGAGAATTTATCCACGATCATAAGTATGACCGTGAAGCCCATGGAATTAGGAAGTTCAACCATAAAATTGATTGATAAATGAGACCATGGACGGACCCCATTAGCCACAGGCTGCAGCAAGCCGATTGGCAAGTGTCGAGGAGTCTTATTCTGCACACAGGTAGTGCAAGCAGCAGTAAAGGCAGCACATTTAGATCTGAGACTTGGCCACCAGAATACTCTAGAAAATGACCAGATCAATTGTTCCCTACCAATGTGACCTGTTATTTTGGAAGTATGGTATGCCCCCAATAGTTTAATACGTAACTGAGCCGGGACAGAAAACCTCCCATCAGGCTTCTCGGCCGGAGCCAAGGCCTGGGCAGCCAGGATCTCCTCTCCCAGGGGAGACGTGATGCATGTATGTACAGTCACAAGGATCTGTTCAGCCGGAATAATTGGGGTCAGACCTCATCTCAGGCTGCAGAACTGGCAAGACAACGTGTCTGTCTTTACATTTTTGGAGCCCGGGAGGTAGGAGACCACTAAATTAAATCGGGACAGGAATAGAGCCCATCTAGCTTGCCTACAAGACAAGCTTTTTGCTTCTGTTAGAAAAATTAGATTTTTGTGATCCGTAAGTATCAGGATCGGAGAGGGAGTACCCTCTAGGAGATGCTGCCACTCCTTGAGGGCCAAAATAATGGCCAATAATTCTCTGTCCCCGATTTGGTACATCATCTCGGCTTTGGACAATTTCCTCGAGAAATAGCCACAAGAGCGTAGAGCTTCACCAGGAGTTGAGCGTTAGGGCAATAGGGTGCCCACTCCAATCTCAGATGCGTCCACATCCAGGGTAAAGAGCAGGGAGGGATTCGGGTGTACCAGAATTGGGGCTGAAGCAAATGCTGCCTTCAGTCTTTCGAATGCCATTATGGCCGCCTGGGACCACTCAGTGGTCTTGGCACCTTTACAGGTCATGTCCGTCAGAGGTTTGACAACAGTGGAGAAATCTCTAATAAATTTCCAGTAATAATTTGCGAACCGCAGAAATCTCTGAATCGCTTTGAGTCCCACAGGACGAGTCCACTCCACTACAGAGTACAATTTCTGGGGGTCCATAGCGAACCCAGATGCAGAAATAATGGAACCCAGAAAGGTTACTTGAGGTTTGTGGAACTCGTACTTTTTGAGTTTACAGTACAAGTTGTTCTTACTTAATAGGCTCAATACCTTGGATACATCCGACCGATGGGTCTCCAATGAGGGAGAATGAATCAAAATGTCATCCAAATACACCACAACACAGCACTGTAAGAGTTCTCCTAGCACATTGTTGATAAACTCTTGAAAGACAGCTGGGGCATTGCAGAGTCCAAACAGCATCACCAGATACTCATAGTGCCCATTTCATGTATTAAAAGCTGTCATCCACTCGTGGCCCTGCTTTATCTGAACCAAATTATAAGCAGCTCTTAGACTGAGTTTCGTAAAAATCTTAGACCCTTTGACACATATTTTGTTAAGCCAGCAAAAATCGATACATGGACGTAGCTCTCCGTCCTTCTTTTTAACAAAAAAAAATCCGGCCCCTGCCGGGGATGAGGACTTACGGATGATGCCTCTGGCCAGCGCATCAGAAACATATTCTTCCATGATACAAATCCCTGGTTTAGCGCTCGAGAAAATCTGAAAACCAGCACAGATCAGAGTTAAAAGATTAAATATTTATTAAATATTTATTAAAAATTATTTCTATTTTCTTACTATCTTGATCCTAAATAATTATGAATACATATATCTATGGGTGCACCTTATTATCCATCAAACTCCCCTCACAGATAAATGCAATTATTTTAATCACACAATGCAAATACCATTACTATATCATACCCTATTTGTAGGGAAAAACAGTCATATGTTCACAACGCCACAGACTAACAATATAGTCGGACGTTGCAAATCAATCCCCTTTAATATGGTACGAATATCAATTAAAAAATATAAAAAACAAATCTAACAAATAAACACCCTTAAAATATCCTGCACTAGAAATACTTTCCCTAAAAAAATATTTCAGTTTGTGTAGAGCTTCAAATTATATAAACATTAGCAATCTTCAGTGCCTTTTCACCTTTAAGAAAAATTTCAATGTCTTTTCAACTTCAATAAAAGACCATCCAATATAAATGTTTCAACAAAAACGTTCCTCAACTCTCCATATAACTTCAAATTCTTCTCTGCTTGTCTTAAAGGCAATTTACAAGCATGGACTCTCAAAACTTTTACGAAATTGCTTATATACAAATATTCTGTTTCACTTCAATTACTTACTCAGCTGAGAAGGAATCGATCACACAAATATTGTTATAAAGGGATTTTGCGATTATTATCTGCAAACAATATTCATATATATGCAGCTTATCATATAAATCGCTAATTTTCCACTTATCTGTATTCTTTGTTTGTCTCTCTTTTTCCTTCGTTGTACACTCTTTGTGTATTTCTCCTTTTCCCTCGTTGTACGCTCTTCTTCTTTCGGTGTTACAACTTCAAATGATACTCTTTCCTTCAAAACATGTCTCTTCCCAGCGTCTTTCACACGTATTTCATGGATGTTGCTCAACCATATCCTTTGATACGTTATAGCAAATCAAACGTCCTCCGTGCGTGCTCAACAGCTGTTAATCAGCAGAGTGTTTAAAATACATTGTAGCAAATCTTCTCATTCGCAATTTCGTCAGAAAACAGAGTCCCGTAATGACTACAATACACTTGTCTTCAAATCGACTTAGCTCTACAATCGCTCCTTCAACGCGTTTCCAGATCCAACTGATCTCTTCATCAGGGAGTAAAAAAATTCTAACTTACCCTACACAAATATATATACTCCTCCCTTCTCATTATCACCTGAATCCCTATAAGTATCTTCCTTAACCCCTTCATTACCGAATCAATTACAACATAAAAAACAAAGAATAAACCTATGTATATCAAGGATGTGAAACTTTAAAACAATATTTTTAAGCATCTAAACAGATTTTATTCCATACAATAAACCCCTTATTTTATATATCTAATATGCAATTATACATTCCACCATAGAGAATACCAATGAGAACTTAAAATATAAAATAATAACCTAATACCAAAAAATAATACAAAGTATTACCCAATACTACATATACTCCCAAAATCATATGTATTCAATACTATAAATATCCCTAATGTAATCTCACCGTACTATTATAAATGAATACCCTTATTATTAATATTCACCTCTTAATAATCCTAATATTAATATCTACCATTCCCATATAATAACCTGTACTTACATGTGTAAATCTTCCTAGGTGTTAATATATTATTATATAATAATCATAAATCTAAAGAAATGATCACCATTAGTTCTTCATAACTAAGTCTCCATGGTGGAATGTATATAACACACTATTAACCCTTTAGAAACCAATCATTCTTACAATTTCACTAAAAATTCCCTAATATTACCACCTATACATTTAGGGATCACGTCACTCTCAAAACTACATTATAAAAATCCAAATATTTCTACTTCCGCATTTAGACCAATTGGTGCTAAAGTATCCACATTATAAATCCACTGTGTTTCCCTTCTCGACATTTCTTTTATATAGTCACCACCTCTCCAATTTCTATGAATTATATCAATTCCACAAAATTTCATATTTTCAATCCTCGCTTCCTTACAATCCAAAAAATGAGCTGATAAACTATGTTTAGTGAATTTATTCCTTATATTTCCTATATATTCACGTATCCTATCTTTCAATTGACGTTTCGTCCTCCCTATATATTGTTTTCTACAACCACATTGAATTAAATATATCACTCCTTTCGTATTACACGTTATTGTTTGCTTAATTTTAAACTTTTCACCAGTAGAACTAGACTGAAATTCTTTTACACTTTTATTTTCACAACACCCTATACAACCTACACATTTTCCACACTTGAAGAAACCATTTCCCACAGTCAGCCAATTATTTTCCCCAACTTTATTTTTCATCTTCTTAACATCTTCTCCCCTCTACCCGCTTCCTCCAATGCCTCTCTTGTCCCCAGCCTTTTTTATGCTGCGGGCTTCACAGCCACCCGCAGCAATGGCACTTTCATGAATTAAGATGAGGGAAGAGCTGCAGTCAGAGTGCAGCCTGCTCCCTCAATTGTATTTTAACTTAGATCACATCCATTTATAATGTTCTACCTCCTGTGTCCCATTGCTATTAGTACTTTTGCTCCACTCTCCATTTCAAGGAGAGAGGAGCAAAAGTACTAATAGCAATGGGACACAGGAGGTAGGGCATTAAAATGAGTGAGATCTAATTTAAACTATGTTTAATAATAGTATTTTAATAAAAAAAAGTTTAAAAAACACACACACACACACACACATATATACAGGCAAGGTATGTAGTCCATACCTTGCCTATTAACCCTTTGGGTACCAGAGGGGTAGGAAACATGCTAAGCACTGCTTTCCTACCTCTCTGGTACTCAAAGGGTTAATTGTTGAATAAAAGACAGGTTCCACTACTATATGAGTCAATAAGGTGAATATGGGATGGAGTTAGTATGTCGAATATATGCAATATATGTCGACATACTAAAGGGGGGATGTCGAAGCGGGGGGGCATTGTGTAGTGCTTGGTGTACTGTTTCTGTTTAAACCTTCGAATGCCACAGGGGTGAGCAGTGCACATCCCTATGGCATTCAATGCTGTCCATGGTGCTGAAAGCCTTCTCTGTGTTCCCCTACTGGCTGGGTAGGGAAGCACAGACTCAAGTTATCCCTAACTCTGTTTTATTTCCCTCGACGTTGGTTTTCTACTCTGAGTTGTGTGATGTTCGACAAAAAAAATAGGCGTTAGATTTCTAGAGTGAAATGTTGCAATTTAACTCGCGTTAGCCCTAACTCCAACATTTGAATGGCTTTTGGCGTTGCTTCTACATTATCCTCTATGGGTGAGATCTTGCTGTTCTGGCGACGGGTGACGTGTGTTTCATAACTGTCGTTGCTTCTTACTAGTGGAACATTTGCATTGCTCAGTTGACGTTAAAACCAGCGTCGCCAGTTTTTTCTGGCGACGCCAACATTTGAATCGAGCCCTAAGTCCTTCCGGCTCCAGTGTTCTGTAGTCTTCAGCTGGCTACATCTGCAGTGTTGCTGTCATCCTGAGTATGCCTCGGACCAGTCATCCTTAGTTTTGTAGTCTTGTAAAACTGTCTGCTGTATCCATCTACTGACTGAGTTCTGCCTTCTCCAGTGTTCTGCAGTTTGCTGCTGGCTACATCTCCAGTGTTGCTGTCATCCTGAGTCTGCCTCGAACCAGTCATCCTCAGTTTCTATATCCATCTACTGACTGAGTCCTGCCTGCTCCAGTGTTCTGCAGTTTGCTGCTGACTACATTTGCAATGTTGCTGTCATCCTGAGACTGCCTAGCACCAGTCATCCTTAGTTTTGTAGTCTTGTAAAACCACTGTATCCATCTACTGACTGAGTTCTACCTGCTCCAGTTTTCTGCAGTTTGCTGCTGGCTACATTCTCCAGTGTTGCTGTCATCCTGAGTCTGCTTCGCACCCGTCATCCTCAGTTGCTGTATCCATCTATTTAATGAGTTCTGCCTGTTCCAGTGTTATGCAGTTTTCTGCTGGCTACATCTCCAGTGTTGCTGCCATCCTGAGTCTGCCTTGCACCAGTCATCCTCAGTTGCTATATCCATCTACTGACTGAGTCCTGCCTGCTTCAGTGTTATGCAGTTTGCTGCTGGCTACATCTCCAGTGTTGCTGTCATCCTGAGTCTGCCTCGCACCAGTCATCCTTAGTTTTGTAGTCTTGTAAAACTGCCTGCTGTATCCATCTACTGACTGAGTACTACCTGCTCCAGTGTTATGCAATTTGCTGCTGGCTACATCCCCAATGTTGCTGTCATCCTGAGTCTGCCTCGCACCATTCCTCCTCAGTTGCTGTATCCATCTACTGACTAAGTCCTGCCAACTCTAGTGTTCTGTAGTTTGCAGCTGGCTATATCTGCAGTGTTGCTGTCATCCTGAGTATGCCTCAGACCAGTCATCCTTAGTTTTGTACTCTTGTAAAACTGTCTGCTGTATCCATCTACTGACTGAGTTCTGCCTTCTCCAGTGTTCTGCAGTTTGCTGCTGGCTACATCTGCAGTGTTGCTGTCATCCTGAGACTGCCTAGCACCAGTCATCCTTAGTTTTGTAGTCTTGTAAAACTGTCTGCTGTATCCATCTACTGACTGAGTCCTGCCTGCTCCAGTATTCTTCAGTTTGCTGCTAGCTACATCTCCAGTGTTGCTGTCATCCTGTTTCTGCCTCACACCAGTCATCCTCAGTAGTTGTATCCATCTACTTACTGAGTCCTGCCTGCTCCAGTGTTCTGCAGTTTGCTGCTGGCTACATATCCAGTGTTCCTGAAATCCTGAGTCTGCCTCGCACCAGTCATCCTCATTTGCTGTATGCATCTACTGGCTGAGTCCTCCCTGCTCCAGAGTTATGCATCTTGCTGCTGGCTACATTTCCAGTGTTGCTGTCATCTTGATTCTGCCTCTCATCAGTCATCCTCAGTTGCTGTATCCATCTACTGACTGAATCCTGCCTGCAGTTTGCTGCTGGCTACATTTTCAGTGTTGCTGTCTTCCTGAGACTGCCTAGCACCAGTCATCCTCAGTTGCTGTATCCTTCTACTGACTGAGTCCTACCTGCTCCAGTGTTCTGCAGTTTTCTGCTGGCTACATCTACAGTGTTACTGTCATCTTGAGTGTGCCTTGCAACAGTCATCCTCAGTTGCTGTATCCATCTACTGACTGAGTCCTACCTGCTCCAGTGTTCTGCTGTTTGCTGCTGGGTACATCTACATTGTTTCTGAAATCGTGATTCTGCCTCACACCAGTCATCCTCATTTGCTGTACCCATCTACTGACTGAGTCCTGCCTGCAGTTTGCTGCTGGCTACATTTGCAGTGATGCTGTCATCCTGAGACTGCCTAGCACCAGTCTTCCTTAGTTTTGTAGTCTTGTAAAACTGCTGTATCCATCTACTGAGTTCTGCCTGTTCCAGTTTTCTGCAGTTTGCTGCTGGCTACATTCTCCAGTGTTGCTGTCATCCTGAGTCAGCCTCTCACCCGTCATCCTCAGTTGCTGTATCCATCTACTTAATGAGTCCTGCATGTTCCAGTGTTATGCAGTTTGCTGCTGGCTACATTCTCCAGTGTTGCTGTTATCCTGAGTCTGCCTCGCACCCGTCATCCATAGTTGTGTAGTCTTACAAAACTGTCTGCTTTATCCATCTACTGACTGAGTCCTGTCTGCTCCAGTGTTCTGCAGTTTGCTGCTGGCTACATCTCCAGTGTTCCTGAAATCCTTAGTCTGCCTCGCACCACTCATCCTCAGTTGCTGTATGCATATACTGGCTGAGTCCTCCCTGCTCCAGTGTTATGCATCTTGCTGCTGGCTACATTTCCAGTGTTGCTGTCATCTTGATTCTGCCTCTCATCAGTCATCCTCAGTTGCTGTATCCATCTACTGACTGAGTCCTGCCTTCTTCAGTGTTCTATAGATTTCTGCTGGCTACATCTCCAGTGTTGCTGTCATCCTGAGTCTGCCTTGCACCAGTCATCCTCAGTTGCTGTATCCATCTACTGACTGGGTCATCTTTGCTTCAGTGTTCTGCAGTGTGATGCTGGCTACATCTCCAGTTTTGTTTTCATCCTGAGAATGCCTCCCACCAGTTCTCTGTTGCTGTATCCATCTACTGACTGAGTCCTACCTGCTCCAGTGTTCTGCAGTCTGCTGCTGGCTACATCTGCAGTGTTGCTGTTTTCCTGAGTTTGCCTTGCACCAGTCATCCTTAGTTTTGTATTCTTGTAAAACTGCCTGCTGTATCCATCTACTGACTGAGTACTACCTGCTCCAGTGTTCTGCAGTTTGCTGCTGTCAGCATCCCCACTTTTGCTGTCATCCTGAGTCTGCATCGCACCAGTCCTCCTCAGTTGCTGTACCCATCTACTGACTGAATCCTGCAGGCTCCAGTGTTCTGCAGTTTGCAGTTGACTACATCTTCAGTGATGCTGTCATCCTGAGTCTGCCTCTTACCAGTCATCCTCATTTGCTGTATTCATCTACTGACTGTGTCCACCCTGCTCCAGTGTTATGCATTTTGCTGCTGGCTACATCTCCAGTGTTGCTGTCATCGTATCACGGTGCCTGTGATTGCTGCCTTTCTTTGTCAGTTACCTGTAGAGGTCTCTCCATTGGCTGTCTGTCTTTAGCCCGCCTTGCATTGCCTATTTAAACTGAGCCTGGGCACCCTTTGGTTGCTCTTTCGTGTTGTGTCTATGCTGCTCGCATCTCCATGTAGTTCCTGCACTTCTTGGGCCTTGGCTATGTTCCTGCTAGTCTAAGATCATCTAGTTCCTGCTCACCAGTCACCCTGGTTCCTGTATCCATTCCTGATCCGGTTGAGATTGCTGTCTTGTCGCTGTTTCCTGCTGCATTCCCTGCTGCTGTTCCTGATCCGGTTGACCGTCCGGTGTGCTGGTTCCTGTCCTCCTCAGATGTGTTCCTGGTCCTGGATTGCCTGTAGTGTGCCCGTCCTCCATAGTCGCTCCGGCGACATTTCTATTCCTCTGTTGTGTCTCCAGTACGCGGGTACTGGTTTGCTCCTCAAGTAACCGGCTGCTGTTGCACCGGTACAGAGATTTCCCAGTACTCGGGTACTGGTTCGCTCCATTAACAATCGGTTGCTGTTGCACTGGTAGAGAGATTGACTTCCCCAGTGCGCTGGTACTGGTACGCTCCACTACATCGGTTGCGGTTGCACCGGAAGAGAGATTGGTTTCCCAGTACGCTGGTACTGGTTCTCTCCACTAGTAACCGGCTGCTGTTGCACCGGTAGAAGAGTTGGTTCTCCAGTACGCGGGTACTGGTTTGCTTCACTTGTAGCCGGCTGCTGTTGCACCAGTAGAGAGATTTGTTTCCCCAGCACGCGGGTACTGGTTCACTCCACTAATAACCGGCTGCTGTTGCACCGGTAGAGAGATTGTTTTCCCCAGTACGCGGGTACTGGTTCGCTCCACTAACAACCGGCTGCTGTTGCACCGGTGGTGAGATTGGTTTCCCTAGTACGCGGGTACTGGTTCGCTCCACTAACAACCGGCTGCTGTTGCACCTGTAGAGATTGGTATTCCATTACGTTGGTACTGGTTCGCTCCATTAACCTCGGTTGCTGTTGCACCAGTAGAGATTGGTTTCCCCAGTACGCGGGTACTGGTTCGCTCCATGCCTTATATTGCTGTCATGTCCTGGACAGCTCCGGTGGTCCGCTGGTTCTCCAGTACGCGTGTACTGGTTGGCTCCTGTACTTCTTGCTGGCTAGCCACATTTAACACCTTTCTGCCTCCGCATTCATCCTATGTGACTGATTGTTCCACCTAGCCAGTCACAGAGGCTTAGTGGTTGCCACCCTGCTCAGTCTCCAGGCTGCCTTGCCCGGTATATTGGTAAGGCTGGTACAACCTTATCCTCTCTTTACCATCTTGGGTTGCCTTACCCGGTATTGGCAAGGCCGGTAGAGCCTCTGTACTTATTGTCTCAGCCTCAAGGCTGCCCTGCCCGGTATAATGGCAGGGCCGGTAGAGCCTTCTCTATCTTGTTATACCAGTTGCCAGGCTGCCTTGCCCGGTATATTGGCAGGGCCGGTAGAGCCTATTAATTTCTTTGTACCAGTCTTCAGGCTGCCTTGCCCGGTATATTGGCAGGGCCAGTAGAGCCTATAACATTCTGCTCCAGTGTTCTGCAGTTTGCTGCTGGTTACATCTACAGTGTTCCTATCATCCTGAATCTGCCTCTCAGTCATCTTCAGTTGCTGTATCTATCTACTGACTGAGTCCTACCTGCTCCAGTGTTCTGCAGTTTTCTGCTGGCTACATCTACAGTGTTACTGTCATCTTGAGTCTGCCTCGCACCAGTCATCCTCAGTTGCTGTATGTATCTACTGACTGAGTCCTACCTTCTCCAGTGTTCTGCAGTTTGCTGCTGGGTACATCTACATTGTTTCTGAAATCGTGATTTTGCCTCACACCAGTCATCCTCATTTTCTGTATCCATCTACTGACTGAGTCCTGTCTGCTCCAGTGTTCTGCAGTTTGCTGCTGGCTACATCTCCAGTGTTCCTGTAATCCTGAGTCTGCCTCGCACCACTCATCCTCAGTTGCTGTATGCATCTACTGGCTGAGTCCTCCTTGCTCCAGTGTTATGCATCTTGCTGATGGTTACATCTCCAGTGTTGCTACCATCCTGAGTCTGCCTTGCACCAGTAATCCTCAGTTGCTGTATCCATCTACTGACTGGGTCATCTTTGGTCCAGTGTTCTACGGTTTGATGCTGGCTACGTCTCCAGTTTTGTTTTCATCCTGAGAATGCCTCCCACCAGTTCTCAATTGCTGTATCCATCTACTGACTGAGTCCTGGCTGCTCCAGTGTTCTGCAGTCTGCTGCTGGCTACATCTGCACTTTTGCTGTCATCCTGAGTCAGCCTTGCACCAGTCATCCTCAGTTGCTGTATCCATCTACTGACTGGGTCATCTTTGGTCCAGTGTTCTACGGTTTGATGCTGGCTACGTCTCCAGTTTTGTTTTCATCCTGAGAATGCCTCCCACCAGTTCTCAATTGCTGTATCCATCTACTGACTGAGTCCTGGCTGCTCCAGTGTTCTGCAGTCTGCTGCTGGCTACATCTGCAGTGTTGCTGTTATCTTAAGTCTGCCTTGCACCAGTCATCCTTAGTTTTGTAGTCTTGTAAAATTGTCTGCTGTACCCATCTACTGACTGAGTCCTGCATGCTTCAGTGTTACTTAGTTTGCTGTTTACTACATCTACAGTGTTGCTGTCATCCTGAGTCTGCCTCGCACCAGTCATCCTCAGTTTCTGTATCCATCTACTGACTGAGTCCTGCCTTCTTCAGGGTCATCTTTCCTCCAGTGTTCTGCAGTGTGATGCTGGCTACATCTCCAGTTTTGTTTTCATCCTGAGAATGCCTCCCACCAGTTCTCAGTTGCTGTATCCATCTACTGACTGAGTCCTGCCTGCTCCAGTGTTCTGCAGTCTGCTGCTGGCTACATCTGCAGTGTTGCTGTTCTCCTGAGTCTGCCTTGCACCAGTCATCCTTAGTTTTGTTGTCTTGTAAAACTGTCTGTTGTATCCATTTAATGACTGAGTGCAGCCTGCTCCAGTGTTCTGCAGTTTGCTGCTGTCAACATCCCCACTTTTGCTGTCATCCTGAGTCTGCATCGCACCAGTCCTCCTCAGTTGCTGTACTTATCTACTGACTGAGTCCTGCCGGCTCCAGTGTTCTGCAGTTTGCGGCTGACTACATCTTCAGTGTTGCTGTCATCCTGAGTCTGCCTCTCACCAGTCATCCTCATTTGCTGTATGCATCTACTGACTGTGTCCACCCTGCTCCAGTGTTATGCATTTTGCTGCTGGCTGCATCTCCAGTGTTGCTGTCATCCTGAGTCTGCCTCTCACCAGTCATTCTCAGTTGCTGTATCCATCTCCTGACTGAGTCCTGCCTGCTTCAATGTTCTACAGTTTGCTGCTGGCTACATCTACAGTGTTGCTGTCATCCTGAGTCTGCCTTGCACTAGTCATCCTCAGTTGCTGTATCCATCTCCTGACTGAGTCCTGCCTGCTCCAGTGTTCTGCAGTTTGCTGCTGGCTACATCAGCAGTGTTGCTGTCATCCTGAGTCTGCCTCGCACCAGTCATCCTTAGTTTTGTAGTCTTGTAAAACTGCCTGCTGTCTCCATCTACTGACTGAGTAGTACCTGCTCCAGTGTTATGCAATTTGCTGCTGGCTACATCCCCAATGTTGCTGTCATCCTTAGTCTGCCTCGCACCATTCCTCCTCAGTTGCTGTATCCATCTACTTACTAAGTCCTGCCAGCTCCAGTATTCTGTCTTTTGCAGCTGGCTACATCTGCAGTGTTGCTGTCATTCTGACTATGCCTCGGACCAGTCATCCTTAGTTTTGTAGTCTTGTAAAACTGTCTGCTGTATCCATCTACTGACTGAGTTCTGCCTTCTCCAGTGTTCTGCAGTTTGCTGCTTGCTACATCTCCAGTGTTGCTGTCATCCTGAGTTTGCCGCGCACCAGTCATCCTCAGTTGCTGTATCCATCTACTGACTGAGTCCTGCCTGCTTCAGTGTTCTGCAGTTTGCTGCTGGCTACTTCTCCAGTGTTCCAGAAATCCTGAGTCTGCCTCGCACCAGTCATCCTCAGTTGCTGTATGCATCTACTGACTGAGTCCTGCCTGCAGTTTGCTGCTGGCTACATTTGCAGTTTTGCTGTCATCCTGAGACTGCCTAGCACCAGTCATCCTTAGTTTTGTAGTCTTGTAAAACTGCTGTATCCATCTACTGACTGAGTCCTACCTGCTCCAGTGTTCTGCAGTTTTCTGCTGGCTACATCTACAGTGTTACTTTCATCTTGAGTCTGCATCGCACCAGTCATCCTTAGTTCCTGTATCCATCTACTGTCTGAGTCCTGTCTGCTCCAGTGTTCTGCAGTTTGCTGCTGGCTACATCTCCAGTGTTCCTGAAATCCTGAGTCTGCCTCGCACCACTCATCCTCAGTTGCTGTATTCATCTACCGGCTGAGTCCTCCCTGCTCCAGTGTTATGCATCTTGCTGCTGGCTACATTTCCAGTGTTGCTGTCATCTTGATTCTGCCTCTCATCAGTCATCCTCAGTTGCTGTATCCATCTACTGACTGAGTCCTGCCTGCAGTTTGCTGCTGGCTACATTTGCAGTGTTGCTGTCATCCTGAGACTGCCTAGCACCAGTCATCCTTAGTTTTGTAGTCTTGTAAAACTGTTGTATCCATCTACTGACTGAGTTCTGCCTGCTCCAGTTTTATTCAGTTTGTTGCTGGCTACATTCTTCAGTGTTGCTCTCATCCTGAGCCTGCCTCGCACCAGTCATCCCTAGTTGTGTAGTCTTACAAAGCTGTCTGCCTTATCCATCTACTGACTGAGTCCTGTCTTCTCCAGTATTCTGCAGTTTGCTGCTGGCTACATCTCCATTGTTCCTGAAATCCTGAATCTGCCTCGCACCAGTCATCCTCAGTTGCTGTATCCATCTACTGACTGAGTACTGCCTGCTCCAGTTTTCTGCAGTTTGCTGCTGGCTACATTCTCCAGTGTTGCTGTCATCCTGAGTTAGCCTCTCACCCGTCATCCTCAGTTGCTGTATCCATCTACTTAATGAGTCCTGCATGTTCCAGTGTTATGCAGTTTGCTGCTGGCTACATTCTCCAGTGTTGCTGTCATCCTGAGTCTGCCTCTCACCCGTCATCCATAGTTGTGTAGTCTTACAAAACTGTCTGCTTTATCCATCTACTGACTGAGTCCTGTCTGCTCTAGTATTCTGCAGTTTGCTGCTGGCTTCATCTCCATTGTTCCTGAAATCCTGAATCTGCCTCGCACCAGTCATCCTCAGTTGCTGTATCCTTCTACTGACTGAGTCCTACCTACTCCAGTGTTCTGCAGTTTGCTGCTGTCTACATCAGCAGTGTTGCTGTCATCCTGAGTATGCCTCGCACCAGTCATCCTTAGTTTTGTAGTCTTGTAAAACTGCCTGCTGTACCATCTACTGACTGAGTATTACCTGCTCCAGTGTTATGCAATTTGCTGCTGGCTACATCCCCAATGTTGCTGTCATCCTGAGTCTGCCTCGCACCATTCCTCCTCAGTTGCTGTATCCATCTACTTACTAAGTCCTACCAGCTCCAGTGTTCTGTAGTTTGCAGCTGGCTACATCTGCAATGTTGCTGTCATTCTGAGTATGCTTCGGACCAGTCATCCTTAGTTTTGTAGTCTTGTAAAACTGTCTGCTGTATCCATCTACTGACTGAGTTCTGCCTTCTCCAGTGTTCTGCAGTTTGCTGCTTGCTACATCTCCAGTGTTGCTGTCATCCTGAGTCTGCCTTGCACTAGTCATCCTCAGTTGCTGTATCCATCTCCTGACTGAGTCCTGCCTGCTCCAGTGTTCTGCAGTTTGCTGTTGTCTACATCAGCAGTGTTGCTGTCATCCTGAGTCTGCCTCGCACCAGTCATCCTTAGTTTTGTAGTCTTGTAAAACTGCCTGCTGTATCCATCTACTGACTGAGTAGTACCTGCTCCAGTGTTATGCAATTTGCTGCTGGCTACATCCCCAATGTTGCTGTCATCCTTAGTCTGCCTCGCACCATTCCTCCTCAGTTGCTGTATCCATCTACTTACTAAGTCCTGCCAGCTCCAGTATTCTGTCTTTTGCAGCTGGCTACATCTGCAGTGTTGCTGTCATTCTGAGTATGCCTCGGACCAGTCATCCTTAGTTTTGTAGTCTTGTAAAACTGTCTGCTGTATCCATCTACTGACTGAGTTCTGCCTTCTCCAGTGTTCTGCAGTTTGCTGCTTGCTACATCTCCAGTGTTGCTGTCATCCTGAGTCTGCCTCACACCAGTCATCCTCAGTTGCTGTATCCATCTACTGACTGAGTCCTGCCTGCTTCAGTGTTCTGCAGTTTGCTGCTGGCTACTTCTCCAGTGTTCCAGAAATCCTGAGTCTGCCTTGCACCAGTCATCCTCAGTTGCTGTATGCATCTACTGACTGAGTCCTGCCTGCAGTTTGCTGCTGGCTACATTTGCAGTTTTGCTGTCATCCTGAGACTGCCTAGCACCAGTCATCCTTAGTTTTGTAGTCTTGTAAAACTGCTGTATCCATCTACTGACTGAGTCCTACCTGCTCCAGTGTTCTGCAGTTTTCTGCTGGCTACATCTACAGTGTTACTTTCATCTTGAGTCTGCATCGCACCAGTCATCCTTAGTTGCTGTATCCATCTACTGTCTGAGTCCTGTCTGCTCCAGTGTTCTGCAGTTTGCTGCTGGCTACATCTCCAGTGTTCCTGAAATCCTGAGTCTGCCTCACACCACTCATCCTCAGTTGCTGTATGCATCTACTGGCTGAGTCCTCCCTGCTCCAGTGTTATACATCTTGCTGCTGGCTACATTTCCAGTGTTGCTGTCATCTTGATTCTGCCTCTCATCAGTCATCCTCAGTTGCTGTATCCATCTACTGACTGAGTCCTGCCTGCAGTTTGCTGCTGGCTACATTTGCAGTGTTGCTGTCATCCTTTGACTGCCTAGCTCCAGTCATCCTTAGTTTTGTAGTCTTGTAAAACTGTTGTATCCATCTACTGACTGAGTTCTGCCTGCTCCAGTTTTATTCAGTTTGTTGCTGGCTACATTCTTCAGTGTTGCTCTCATCCTGAGTCTGCCTCGCACCAGTCATCCTCAGTTGCTGTATCCATCTACTGACTGAGTCCTGCCTGCTTCAGTGTTCTGCAGTTTGCTGCTGGCTACATCTCCAGTGTTCCAGAAATCCTGAATCTGCTTCGCACCAGTCATCCTCAGTTGCTGTATGCATCTACTGACTGAGTCCTGTCTGCAGTTTGCTGCTGGCTACATTTGCAGTTTTGCTGTCATCCTGAGACTGCCTAGCACCAGTCATCCTTAGTATTGTAGTCTTGTAAAACTGTTGTATCCATCTACTGACTGAGTTGTGCCTGCTCCAGTTTTATTCAGTTTGTTGCTGGCTACATTCTTCAGTGTTGCTCTCATCCTGAGACTGCCTCGCACCCGTCATCCATAGTTGTGTAGTCTTACAAAGCTGTCTGCTTTATCCATCTACTGACTGAGTCCTGTCTGCTCCAGTGTTATGCATTTTGCTGCTGGCTGCATCTCCAGTGTTGCTGTCATCCTGAGTCTGCCTCTCACCAGTCATTCTCAGTTGCTGTATCCATCTCCTGACTGAGTCCTGCCTGCTTCAATGTTCTACAGTTTGCTGCTGGCTACATCTACAGTGTTCCTGTCATCCTGAGTCTGCCTTGCACTAGTCATCCTCAGTTGCTGTATCCATCTCCTGACTGAGTCCTGCCTGCTCCAGTGTTCTGCAGTTTGCTGCTGGCTACATCAGCAGTGTTGCTGTCATCCTGAGTCTGCCTCGCACCAGTCATCCTTAGTTTTGTAGTCTTGTAAAACTGCCTGCTGTCTCCATCTACTGACTGAGTAGTACCTGCTCCAGTGTTATGCAATTTGCTGCTGGCTACATCCCCAATGTTGCTGTCATCCTTAGTCTGCCTCGCACCATTCCTCCTCAGTTGCTGTATCCATCTACTTACTAAGTCCTGCCAGCTCCAGTATTCTGTCTTTTGCAGCTGGCTACATCTGCAGTGTTGCTGTCATTCTGACTATGCCTCGGACCAGTCATCCTTAGTTTTGTAGTCTTGTAAAACTGTCTGCTGTATCCATCTACTGACTGAGTTCTGCCTTCTCCAGTGTTCTGCAGTTTGCTGCTTGCTACATCTCCAGTGTTGCTGTCATCCTGAGTTTGCCGCGCACCAGTCATCCTCAGTTGCTGTATCCATCTACTGACTGAGTCCTGCCTGCTTCAGTGTTCTGCAGTTTGCTGCTGGCTACTTCTCCAGTGTTCCAGAAATCCTGAGTCTGCCTCGCACCAGTCATCCTCAGTTGCTGTATGCATCTACTGACTGAGTCCTGCCTGCAGTTTGCTGCTGGCTACATTTGCAGTTTTGCTGTCATCCTGAGACTGCCTAGCACCAGTCATCCTTAGTTTTGTAGTCTTGTAAAACTGCTGTATCCATCTACTGACTGAGTCCTACCTGCTCCAGTGTTCTGCAGTTTTCTGCTGGCTACATCTACAGTGTTACTTTCATCTTGAGTCTGCATCGCACCAGTCATCCTTAGTTCCTGTATCCATCTACTGTCTGAGTCCTGTCTGCTCCAGTGTTCTGCAGTTTGCTGCTGGCTACATCTCCAGTGTTCCTGAAATCCTGAGTCTGCCTCGCACCACTCATCCTCAGTTGCTGTATGCATCTACCGGCTGAGTCCTCCCTGCTCCAGTGTTATGCATCTTGCTGCTGGCTACATTTCCAGTGTTGCTGTCATCTTGATTCTGCCTCTCATCAGTCATCCTCAGTTGCTGTATCCATCTACTGACTGAGTCCTGCCTGCAGTTTGCTGCTGGCTACATTTGCAGTGTTGCTGTCATCCTGAGACTGCCTAGCACCAATCATCCTTAGTTTTGTAGTCTTGTAAAACTGTTGTATCCATCTACTGACTGAGTTCTGCCTGCTCCAGTTTTATTCTGTTTGTTGCTGGCTACATTCTTCAGTGTTGCTCTCATCCTGAGCCTGCCTCGCACCAGTCATCCCTAGTTGTGTAGTCTTACAAAGCTGTCTGCCTTATCCATCTACTGACTGAGTCCTGTCTTCTCCAGTATTCTGCAGTTTGCTGCTGGCTACATCTCCATTGTTCCTGAAATCCTGAATCTGCCTCGCACCAGTCATCCTCAGTTGCTGTATCCATCTACTGACTGAGTTCTGCCTGCTCCAGTTTTCTGCAGTTTGCTGCTGGCTACATTCTCCAGTGTTGCTGTCATCCTGAGTTAGCCTCTCACCCGTCATCCTCAGTTGCTGTATCCATCTACTTAATGAGTCCTGCATGTTCCAGTGTTATGCAGTTTGCTGCTGGCTACATTCTCCAGTGTTGCTGTCATCCTGAGTCTGCCTCTCACCCGTCATCCATAGTTGTGTAGTCTTACAAAACTGTCTGCTTTATCCATCTACTGACTGAGTCCTGTCTGCTCCAGTATTCTGCAGTTTGCTGCTGGCTTCATCTCCATTGTTCCTGAAATCCTGAATCTGCCTCGCACCAGTCATCCTCAGTTGCTGTATCCTTCTACTGACTGAGTCCTACCTACTCCAGTGTTCTGCAGTTTGCTGCTGTCTACATCAGCAGTGTTGCTGTCATCCTGAGTATGCCTCGCACCAGTCATCCTTAGTTTTGTAGTCTTGTAAAACTGCCTGCTGTACCATCTACTGACTGAGTATTACCTGCTCCAGTGTTATGCAATTTGCTGCTGGCTACATCCCCAATGTTGCTGTCATCCTGAGTCTGCCTCGCACCATTCCTCCTCAGTTGCTGTATCCATCTACTTACTAAGTCCTACCAGCTCCAGTGTTCTGTAGTTTGCAGCTGGCTACATCTGCAATGTTGCTGTCATTCTGAGTATGCTTCGGACCAGTCATCCTTAGTTTTGTAGTCTTGTAAAACTGTCTGCTGTATCCATCTACTGACTGAGTTCTGCCTTCTCCAGTGTTCTGCAGTTTGCTGCTTGCTACATCTCCAGTGTTGCTGTCATCCTGAGTCTGCCTTGCACTAGTCATCCTCAGTTGCTGTATCCATCTCCTGACTGAGTCCTGCCTGCTCCAGTGTTCTGCAGTTTGCTGTTGTCTACATCAGCAGTGTTGCTGTCATCCTGAGTCTGCCTCGCACCAGTCATCCTTAGTTTTGTAGTCTTGTAAAACTGCCTGCTGTATCCATCTACTGACTGAGTAGTACCTGCTCCAGTGTTATGCAATTTGCTGCTGGCTACATCCCCAATGTTGCTGTCATCCTTAGTCTGCCTCGCACCATTCCTCCTCAGTTGCTGTATCCATCTACTTACTAAGTCCTGCCAGCTCCAGTATTCTGTCTTTTGCAGCTGGCTACATCTGCAGTGTTGCTGTCATTCTGAGTATGCCTCGGACCAGTCATCCTTAGTTTTGTAGTCTTGTAAAACTGTCTGCTGTATCCATCTACTGACTGAGTTCTGCCTTCTCCAGTGTTCTGCAGTTTGCTGCTTGCTACATCTCCAGTGTTGCAGTCATCCTGAGTCTGCCTCACACCAGTCATCCTCAGTTGCTGTATCCATCTACTGACTGAGTCCTGCCTGCTTCAGTGTTCTGCAGTTTGCTGCTGGCTACTTCTCCAGTGTTCCAGAAATCCTGAGTCTGCCTTGCACCAGTCATCCTCAGTTGCTGTATGCATCTACTGACTGAGTCCTGCCTGCAGTTTGCTGCTGGCTACATTTGCAGTTTTGCTGTCATCCTGAGACTGCCTAGCACCAGTCATCCTTAGTTTTGTAGTCTTGTAAAACTGCTGTATCCATCTACTGACTGAGTCCTACCTGCTCCAGTGTTCTGCAGTTTTCTGCTGGCTACATCTACAGTGTTACTTTCATCTTGAGTCTGCATCGCACCAGTCATCCTTAGTTGCTGTATCCATCTACTGTCTGAGTCCTGTCTGCTCCAGTGTTCTGCAGTTTGCTTCTGGCTACATCTCCAGTGTTCCTGAAATCCTGAGTCTGCCTCACACCACTCATCCTCAGTTGCTGTATGCATCTACTGGCTGAGTCCTCCCTGCTCCAGTGTTATGCATCTTGCTGCTGGCTACATTTCCAGTGTTGCTGTCATCTTGATTCTGCCTCTCATCAGTCATCCTCAGTTGCTGTATCCATCTACTGACTGAGTCCTGCCTGCAGTTTGCTGCTGGCTACATTTGCAGTGTTGCTGTCATCCTGAGACTGCCTAGCTCCAGTCATCCTTAGTTTTGTAGTCTTGTAAAACTGTTGTATCCATCTACTGACTGAGTTCTGCCTGCTCCAGTTTTATTCAGTTTGTTGCTGGCTACATTCTTCAGTGTTGCTCTCATCCTGAGTCTGCCTTGCACCAGTCATCCTCAGTTGCTGTATCCATCTACTGACTGAGTCCTGCCTGCTTCAGTGTTCTGCAGTTTGCTGCTGGCTACATCTCCAGTGTTCCAGAAATCCTGAATCTGCTTCGCACCAGTCATCCTCAGTTGCTGTATGCATCTACTGACTGAGTCCTGCCTGCAGTTTGCTGCTGGCTACATTTGCAGTTTTGCTGTCATCCTGAGACTGCCTAGCACCAGTCATCCTTAGTATTGTAGTCTTGTAAAACTGTTGTATCCATCTACTGACTGAGTTGTGCCTGCTCCAGTTTTATTCAGTTTGTTGCTGGCTACATTCTTCAGTGTTGCTCTCATCCTGAGACTGCCTCGCACCCGTCATCCATAGTTGTGTAGTCTTACAAAGCTGTCTGCTTTATCCATCTACTGACTGAGTCCTGTCTGCTCCAGTGTTATGCATTTTGCTGCTGGCTGCATCTCCAGTGTTGCTGTCATCCTGAGTCTGCCTCTCACCAGTCATTCTCAGTTGCTGTATCCATCTCCTGACTGAGTCCTGCCTGCTTCAATGTTCTACAGTTTGCTGCTGGCTACATCTACAGTGTTCCTGTCATCCTGAGTCTGCCTTGCACTAGTCATCCTCAGTTGCTGTATCCATCTCCTGACTGAGTCCTGCCTGCTCCAGTGTTCTGCAGTTTGCTGCTGGCTACATCAGCAGTGTTGCTGTCATCCTGAGTCTGCCTCGCACCAGTCATCCTTAGTTTTGTAGTCTTGTAAAACTGCCTGCTGTCTCCATCTACTGACTGAGTAGTACCTGCTCCAGTGTTATGCAATTTGCTGCTGGCTACATCCCCAATGTTGCTGTCATCCTTAGTCTGCCTCGCACCATTCCTCCTCAGTTGCTGTATCCATCTACTTACTAAGTCCTGCCAGCTCCAGTATTCTGTCTTTTGCAGCTGGCTACATCTGCAGTGTTGCTGTCATTCTGACTATGCCTCGGACCAGTCATCCTTAGTTTTGTAGTCTTGTAAAACTGTCTGCTGTATCCATCTACTGACTGAGTTCTGCCTTCTCCAGTGTTCTGCAGTTTGCTGCTTGCTACATCTCCAGTGTTGCTGTCATCCTGAGTTTGCCGCGCACCAGTCATCCTCAGTTGCTGTATCCATCTACTGACTGAGTCCTGCCTGCTTCAGTGTTCTGCAGTTTGCTGCTGGCTACTTCTCCAGTGTTCCAGAAATCCTGAGTCTGCCTCGCACCAGTCATCCTCAGTTGCTGTATGCATCTACTGACTGAGTCCTGCCTGCAGTTTGCTGCTGGCTACATTTGCAGTTTTGCTGTCATCCTGAGACTGCCTAGCACCAGTCATCCTTAGTTTTGTAGTCTTGTAAAACTGCTGTATCCATCTACTGACTGAGTCCTACCTGCTCCAGTGTTCTGCAGTTTTCTGCTGGCTACATCTACAGTGTTACTTTCATCTTGAGTCTGCATCGCACCAGTCATCCTTAGTTCCTGTATCCATCTACTGTCTGAGTCCTGTCTGCTCCAGTGTTCTGCAGTTTGCTGCTGGCTACATCTCCAGTGTTCCTGAAATCCTGAGTCTGCCTCGCACCACTCATCCTCAGTTGCTGTATGCATCTACCGGCTGAGTCCTCCCTGCTCCAGTGTTATGCATCTTGCTGCTGGCTACATTTCCAGTGTTGCTGTCATCTTGATTCTGCCTCTCATCAGTCATCCTCAGTTGCTGTATCCATCTACTGACTGAGTCCTGCCTGCAGTTTGCTGCTGGCTACATTTGCAGTGTTGCTGTCATCCTGAGACTGCCTAGCACCAGTCATCCTTAGTTTTGTAGTCTTGTAAAACTGTTGTATCCATCTACTGACTGAGTTCTGCCTGCTCCAGTTTTATTCTGTTTGTTGCTGGCTACATTCTTCAGTGTTGCTCTCATCCTGAGCCTGCCTCGCACCAGTCATCCCTAGTTGTGTAGTCTTACAAAGCTGTCTGCCTTATCCATCTACTGACTGAGTCCTGTCTTCTCCAGTATTCTGCAGTTTGCTGCTGGCTACATCTCCATTGTTCCTGAAATCCTGAATCTGCCTCGCACCAGTCATCCTCAGTTGCTGTATCCATCTACTGACTGAGTTCTGCCTGCTCCAGTTTTCTGCAGTTTGCTGCTGGCTACATTCTCCAGTGTTGCTGTCATCCTGAGTTAGCCTCTCACCCGTCATCCTCAGTTGCTGTATCCATCTACTTAATGAGTCCTGCATGTTCCAGTGTTATGCAGTTTGCTGCTGGCTACATTCTCCAGTGTTGCTGTCATCCTGAGTCTGCCTCTCACCCGTCATCCATAGTTGTGTAGTCTTACAAAACTGTCTGCTTTATCCATCTACTGACTGAGTCCTGTCTGCTCCAGTATTCTGCAGTTTGCTGCTGGCTTCATCTCCATTGTTCCTGAAATCCTGAATCTGCCTCGCACCAGTCATCCTCAGTTGCTGTATCCTTCTACTGACTGAGTCCTACCTACTCCAGTGTTCTGCAGTTTGCTGCTGTCTACATCAGCAGTGTTGCTGTCATCCTGAGTATGCCTCGCACCAGTCATCCTTAGTTTTGTAGTCTTGTAAAACTGCCTGCTGTACCATCTACTGACTGAGTATTACCTGCTCCAGTGTTATGCAATTTGCTGCTGGCTACATCCCCAATGTTGCTGTCATCCTGAGTCTGCCTCGCACCATTCCTCCTCAGTTGCTGTATCCATCTACTTACTAAGTCCTACCAGCTCCAGTGTTCTGTAGTTTGCAGCTGGCTACATCTGCAATGTTGCTGTCATTCTGAGTATGCTTCGGACCAGTCATCCTTAGTTTTGTAGTCTTGTAAAACTGTCTGCTGTATCCATCTACTGACTGAGTTCTGCCTTCTCCAGTGTTCTGCAGTTTGCTGCTTGCTACATCTCCAGTGTTGCTGTCATCCTGAGTCTGCCTTGCACTAGTCATCCTCAGTTGCTGTATCCATCTCCTGACTGAGTCCTGCCTGCTCCAGTGTTCTGCAGTCTGCTGTTGTCTACATCAGCAGTGTTGCTGTCATCCTGAGTCTGCCTCGCACCAGTCATCCTTAGTTTTGTAGTCTTGTAAAACTGCCTGCTGTATCCATCTACTGACTGAGTAGTACCTGCTCCAGTGTTATGCAATTTGCTGCTGGCTACATCCCCAATGTTGCTGTCATCCTTAGTCTGCCTCGCACCATTCCTCCTCAGTTGCTGTATCCATCTACTTACTAAGTCCTGCCAGCTCCAGTATTCTGTCTTTTGCAGCTGGCTACATCTGCAGTGTTGCTGTCATTCTGAGTATGCCTCGGACCAGTCATCCTTAGTTTTGTAGTCTTGTAAAACTGTCTGCTGTATCCATCTACTGACTGAGTTCTGCCTTCTCCAGTGTTCTGCAGTTTGCTGCTTGCTACATCTCCAGTGTTGCAGTCATCCTGAGTCTGCCTCACACCAGTCATCCTCAGTTGCTGTATCCATCTACTGACTGAGTCCTGCCTGCTTCAGTGTTCTGCAGTTTGCTGCTGGCTACTTCTCCAGTGTTCCAGAAATCCTGAGTCTGCCTTGCACCAGTCATCCTCAGTTGCTGTATGCATCTACTGACTGAGTCCTGCCTGCAGTTTGCTGCTGGCTACATTTGCAGTTTTGCTGTCATCCTGAGACTGCCTAGCACCAGTCATCCTTAGTTTTGTAGTCTTGTAAAACTGCTGTATCCATCTACTGACTGAGTCCTACCTGCTCCAGTGTTCTGCAGTTTTCTGCTGGCTACATCTACAGTGTTACTTTCATCTTGAGTCTGCATCGCACCAGTCATCCTTAGTTGCTGTATCCATCTACTGTCTGAGTCCTGTCTGCTCCAGTGTTCTGCAGTTTGCTTCTGGCTACATCTCCAGTGTTCCTGAAATCCTGAGTCTGCCTCACACCACTCATCCTCAGTTGCTGTATGCATCTACTGGCTGAGTCCTCCCTGCTCCAGTGTTATGCATCTTGCTGCTGGCTACATTTCCAGTGTTGCTGTCATCTTGATTCTGCCTCTCATCAGTCATCCTCAGTTGCTGTATCCATCTACTGACTGAGTCCTGCCTGCAGTTTGCTGCTGGCTACATTTGCAGTGTTGCTGTCATCCTGAGACTGCCTAGCTCCAGTCATCCTTAGTTTTGTAGTCTTGTAAAACTGTTGTATCCATCTACTGACTGAGTTCTGCCTGCTCCAGTTTTATTCAGTTTGTTGCTGGCTACATTCTTCAGTGTTGCTCTCATCCTGAGTCTGCCTTGCACCAGTCATCCTCAGTTGCTGTATCCATCTACTGACTGAGTCCTGCCTGCTTCAGTGTTCTGCAGTTTGCTGCTGGCTACATCTCCAGTGTTCCAGAAATCCTGAATCTGCTTCGCACCAGTCATCCTCAGTTGCTGTATGCATCTACTGACTGAGTCCTGCCTGCAGTTTGCTGCTGGCTACATTTGCAGTTTTGCTGTCATCCTGAGACTGCCTAGCACCAGTCATCCTTAGTTTTGTAGTCTTGTAAAACTGTTGTATCCATCTACTGACTGAGTTGTGCCTGCTCCAGTTTTATTCAGTTTGTTGCTGGCTACATTCTTCAGTGTTGCTCTCATCCTGAGACTGCCTCGCACCCGTCATCCATAGTTGTGTAGTCTTACAAAGCTGTCTGCTTTATCCATCTACTGACTGAGTCCTGTCTGCTCCAGTATTCTGCAGTTTGCTGCTGCCTACATCTCCATTGTTCCTGAAATCCTGAATCTGCCTCGCACCAGTCATCCTTAGTTACTGTATCCATCTACTGACTGAGTCTTACCTGCTCCAGTGTTCTGCAGTTTGCTGCTGTGTACATCTACATTGTTTCTGAAATCGTGATTCTGCCTCACACCATCCATCCTCATTTGCTGTTTCCATCTACTGTCTGAGTCCTGTCTGCTCCAGTGTTCTGCAGTTTGCTGCTGGCTACATCTCCAGTGTTCCTGAAATCCTGAGTCTGCCTCGCACCACTCATCCTCAGTTGCTATATGCATCTACTGGCTGAGTCCTCCCTGCTCCAGTGTTATGCATCTTGCTGCTGGCTACATTTCCAGTGTTGCTGTCATCTTGATTCTGCCTCTCATCAGTCATCCTCAGTTGCTGTATCCATCTACTGACTGAGTCCTGCCTGCAGTTTGCTGCTGGCTCCATTTGCAGTGTTGCTGTCATCCTGAGACTGCCTAGCACCAGTCATCCTTAGTTTTGTAGTCTTGTAAAACTGTTGTATCCATCTACTGACTGAGTTCTGCCTGCTCCAGTTTTATTCAGTTTGTTGCTGGCTACATTCTTCAGTGTTGCTCTCATCCTGAGTCTGCCTCGCACCAGTCATCCTCAGTTGCTATATCCATCTACTGACTGAGTCCTGCCTGCTTCAGTGTTCTGCAGTTTGCTGCTGGCTACATCTCCAGTGTTCCAGAAATCCTGAATCTGCTTCGTACCAGTCATCCTCAGTTGCTGTATGCATCTACTGACTGAGTCCTGCCTGCAGTTTGCTGCTGGCTACATTTGCAGTTTTGCTGTCATCCTGAGACTGCCTAGCACCAGTCATCCTTAGTTTTGTAGTCTTGTAAAACTGTTGTATCCATCTACTGACTGAGTTGTGCCTGCTCCAGTTTTATTCAGTTTGTTGCTGGCTACATTCTTCAGTGTTGCTCTCATCCTGAGACTGCCTCGCACCCGTCATCCATAGTTGTGTAGTCTTACAAAGCTGTCTGCTTTATCCATCTACTGACTGAGTCCTGTCTGCTCCAGTATTCTGCAGTTTGCTGCTGCCTACATCTCCATTGTTCCTGAAATCCTGAATCTGCCTCGCACCAGTCATCCTTAGTTGCTGTATCCATCTACTGACTGAGTCTTACCTGCTCCAGTGTTCTGCAGTTTGCTGCTGTGTACATCTACATTGTTTCTGAAATCGTGATTCTGCCTCACACCATCCATCCTCATTTGCTGTTTCCATCTACTGTCTGAGTCCTGTCTGCTCCAGTGTTCTGCAGTTTGCTGCTGGCTACATCTCCAGTGTTCCTGAAATCCCGAGTCTGCCTCGCACCACTCATCCTCAGTTGCTATATGCATCTACTGGCTGAGTCCTCCCTGCTCCAGTGTTATGCATCTTGCTGCTGGCTACATTTCCAGTGTTGCTGTCATCTTGATTCTGCCTCTCATCAGTCATCCTCAGTTGCTGTATCCATCTACTGACTGAGTCCTGCCTGCAGTTTGCTGCTGGCTACATTTGCAGTGTTGCTGTCATCCTGAGACTGCCTAGCACCAGTCATCCTTAGTTTTGTAGTCTTGTAAAACTGTTGTATCCATCTACTGACTGAGTTCTGCCTGCTCCAGTTTTATTCAGTTTGTTGCTGGCTACATTCTTCAGTGTTGCTCTCATCCTGAGTCTGCCTTGCACCAGTCATCCTCAGTTGCTGTATCCATCTACTGACTGAGTCCTGCCTGCTTCAGTGTTCTGCAGTTTGCTGCTGGCTACATCTCCAGTGTTCCAGAAATCCTGAATCTGCTTCGCACCAGTCATCCTCAGTTGCTGTATGCATCTACTGACTGAGTCCTGCCTGCAGTTTGCTGCTGGCTACATTTGCAGTTTTGCTGTCATCCTGAGACTGCCTAGCACCAGTCATCCTTAGTTTTGTAGTCTTGTAAAACTGTTGTATCCATCTACTGACTGAGTTGTGCCTGCTCCAGTTTTATTCAGTTTGTTGCTGGCTACATTCTTCAGTGTTGCTCTCATCCTGAGACTGCCTCGCACCCGTCATCCATAGTTGTGTAGTCTTACAAAGCTGTCTGCTTTATCCATCTACTGACTGAGTCCTGTCTGCTCCAGTATTCTGCAGTTTGCTGCTGCCTACATCTCCATTGTTCCTGAAATCCTGAATCTGCCTCGCACCAGTCATCCTTAGTTGCTGTATCCATCTACTGACTGAGTCTTACCTGCTCCAGTGTTCTGCAGTTTGCTGCTGTGTACATCTACATTGTTTCTGAAATCGTGATTCTGCCTCACACCATCCATCCTCATTTGCTGTTTCCATCTACTGTCTGAGTCCTGTCTGCTCCAGTGTTCTGCAGTTTGCTGCTGGCTACATCTCCAGTGTTCCTGAAATCCTGAGTCTGCCTCGCACCACTCATCCTCAGTTGCTATATGCATCTACTGGCTGAGTCCTCCCTGCTCCAGTGTTATGCATCTTGCTGCTGGCTACATTTCCAGTGTTGCTGTCATCTTGATTCTGCCTCTCATCAGTCATCCTCAGTTGCTGTATCCATCTACTGACTGAGTCCTGCCTACAGTTTGCTGCTGGCTACATTTGCAGTGTTGCTGTCATCCTGAGACTGCCTATCACCAGTCATCCTTAGTTTTGTAGTCTTGTAAAACTGTTGTATCCATCTACTGACTGAGTTCTGCCTGCTCCAGTTTTATTCAGTTTGTTGCTGGCTGCATTCTTCAGTGTTGCTCTCATCCTGAGTCTGCCTCGCACCAGTCATCCTCAGTTGCTGTATCCATCTACTGACTGAGTCCTGCCTGCTTCAGTGTTCTGCAGTTTGCTGCTGGCTACATCTCCAGTGTTCCAGAAATCCTGAATCTGCTTCGCACCAGTCATCCTCAGTTGCTGTATGCATCTACTGACTGAGTCCTGCCTGCAGTTTGCTGCTGGCTACATTTGCAGTTTTGCTGTCATCCTGAGACTGCCTAGCACCAGTCATCCTTAGTTTTGTAGTCTTGTAAAACTGTTGTATCCATCTACTGACTGAGTTGTGCCTGCTCCAGTTTTATTCAGTTTGTTGCTGGCTACATTCTTCAGTGTTGCTCTCATCCTGAGACTGCCTCGCACCCGTCATCCATAGTTGTGTAGTCTTACAAAGCTGTCTGCTTTATCCATCTACTGACTGAGTCCTGTCTGCTCCAGTATTCTGCAGTTTGCTGCTGCCTACATCTCCATTGTTCCTGAAATCCTGAATCTGCCTCGCACCAGTCATCCTTAGTTGCTGTATCCATCTACTGACTGAGTCTTACCTGCTCCAGTGTTCTGCAGTTTGCTGCTGTGTACATCTACATTGTTTCTGAAATCGTGATTCTGCCTCACACCATCCATCCTCATTTGCTGTTTCCATCTACTGTCTGAGTCCTGTCTGCTCCAGTGTTCTGCAGTTTGCTGCTGGCTACATCTCCAGTGTTCCTGAAATCCTGAGTCTGCCTCGCACCACTCATCCTCAGTTGCTATATGCATCTACTGGCTGAGTCCTCCCTGCTCCAGTGTTATGCATCTTGCTGCTGGCTACATTTCCAGTGTTGCTGTCATCTTGATTCTGCCTCTCATCAGTCATCCTCAGTTGCTGTATCCATCTACTGACTGAGTCCTGCCTGCAGTTTGCTGCTGGCTACATTTGCAGTGTTGCTGTCATCCTGAGACTGCCTATCACCAGTCATCCTTAGTTTTGTAGTCTTGTAAAACTGTTGTATCCATCTACTGACTGAGTTCTGCCTGCTCCAGTTTTATTCAGTTTGTTGCTGGCTACATTCTTCAGTGTTGCTCTCATCCTGAGTCTGCCTCGCACCCGTCATCCCTAGTTGTGTAGTCTTACAAAGCTGTCTGCTTTATCCATCTACTGACTGAGTCCTGTCTGCTCCAGTATTCTGCAGTTTGCTGCTGGCTACATCTCCATTGTTCCTGAAATCCTGACTCTGCCTCGCACCAGTCATCCTCAGTTGCTGTATCCTTCTACTGACTGAGTTCTGCCTGCTCCAGTTTTCTGCAGTTTGCTGCTGGCTACATTCTCCAGTGTTGCTGTTATCCTGAGTCTGCCTTGCACCCGTCATCCATAGTTGTGTAGTCTTACAAAACTGTCTGCTTTATCCATGTACTGACTGAGTCCTGTCTGCTCCAGTATTCTGCAGTTTGCTCCTGGCTTCATCTCCATTGTTCCTGAAATCCTGAATCTGCCTCACACCAGTCATCCTCAGTTGCTGTATCCTTCTACTGAGTCCTACCTGCCTGCCTTGCACCAGTCATCCTTAGTTTTGAAGTCTTGTAAAACTGTCTGCTGTACCCAACTACTGACTGAGTCCTGCCTTCTTCAGTGTTGTATAGTTTTCTGCTGGCTACATCTCCAGTGTTGCTGTCATCCTGAGTCTGCCTTGCACCAGTCATCCTCAGTTGCTGTATCCATCTACTGACTGGGTCATCTTTCCTCCAGTGTTCTGCAGTGTGATGCTGGCTACATCTCCAGTTTTGTTTTCATCCTGAGAAAGCCTCCCACCAGTTCTCAGTTGCTGTATCCATCTACTGACTGAGTCCTGCCTGCTCCAGTGTTCTGCAGTCTGCTGCTGGCTACATCTGCAGTGTTTCTGTTCTCCTGAGTCTGCCTTGCACCAGTCATCCTTAGTTTTGTAGTCTTGTAAAACTGTCTGCTGTATCCATTTAATGACTGAGTGCAACCTGCTCCAGTGTTCTGCAGTTTGCTGCTGTCAACATCCCCACTTTTGCTGTCATCCTGAATCTGCATCGCACCAGTCCTCCTCAGTTGCTGTACCCATCTACTGACTGAGTCCTGCCGACTCCAGTGTTCTGCAGTTTGCAGGTGACTACATCTTCAGTGTTGCTGTCATCCCGAGTATGCCTCTCACCAGTCATCCTCATTTGCTGTATGCATCTACTGACTGTGTCCACCCTGCTCCAGTGTTATGCATTTTGCGGCTGACTACATCTCCAGTGTTGCTTTCATCCTGAGTCTGCCTCTCACCAGTCATCTATAGTTGTGTAGTCTTGCAAAACTGTCTGCTGTATCCATCTCTTTGACGGAGTCCTCCCTGCTCCAGTGTTCTACAGTTTGCTGCTGGCTACATCTCCAGTGTTGCTCTAATCCTGAGTCTGTCTCGCACCAGTCATCCTCAGTTACTGTATCCATCTACTGACTGAGTCCTGTCTGCTCCAGTGTTATGCAGTTTGCTGCTTGCTACATCTGCAGTGGTGCTGTCATCCTGAGTCTGCCTCACATCAGTCATCCTTAGTCTTGTAAAACTGTCTGCTTTATCCATCTACTGACTGAGTCCTGTCTGCTCCAGTGTTCTTTGGTTTTCTGCTGGCTACATCTCTAGTGTTGCTGTCATCCTGAGTCTGCCTCTCACCAGTCATCCTCAGTTGCTGTATCCATCTACTGACCAAGTCCTACCTGCTCCAGTGTTCTGCTGTTTGCTGCTGGCTACATCTCCAGTGTTCCTGAAATCCTGAGTCTGCCTCGCACCAGTTATCCTCAGTTGCTGTATTCATCTACTGACTGAGTCCTACCTGCTCCAGTGTTCTGCAGTTTTCTGCTGGCTACATCTACAGTGTTCCTGTCATCCTGAGTCTGCCTCGCATTAGTCATCCTCAGTTGCTGTATCCATCTACTGACTGAGTCCTGCCTTCTGCAGTTTTATGCAGTTTGCTGCTTGCTACATCTGCAGTGGTGCTGTCATCCTGAGTCTTCCTCACACCAGTCATCCATAGTTGTGTAGTCTTGCAAAACTGTCTGCTTTATCCATCTACTGTCTGATTCCTGTCTCTCCAGTATTCTGCAGTTTGCTGCTGGCTACATCTCCAATGTTCCTGAAATCCTGAATCTGCCTCGCACCAGTCATCCTCAGTTGCTGTATCCATCTACTGACTGAGTCCTGCCTTCTTCAGTGTTCTGCAGTTTGCTGTTGGCTACATCTACAGTGTTCCTGTCATCCTGAGTCTGCCTCGCACCAGTCATCCTCAGTTGCAGTATCCATGTTCTGACTGAGTCCTGCCTGCTCCACTGTTCTGCAGTCTGCTTTCTTCAATGTGCTACTGCCTACATCTGCAGTGTTGTCATCCTGAGTCTGCCTCGCACCTGTCATCCTTAGTTTTGTAGTCTTGTAAAACTTTTTGATGTATCCATCTACTAACTGAGTGCTGTCTGCTCCAGTGTTCTGCAGTTTGCTGTTGGCTACATCTCCAGTGTTGCTGTCATTCTAAGCCTGCCTTGCACCAGTCATCCTCAGTTGCTTTCTCCATCTATTGACTGAGTTCTGTGTGCTCCAGTGTCCTGCAGTCTTCTGCTGACTACACCTTCAGTGTTGCTGTCATCCTTAGTCTGCATCTCACCAGTCATCCTCAGTTGCTGTATGCATCTACTGACTGTGTCCACCCTTATCCAGTGTTATGCATTTTGCTGCTGGATACATCTCCAGTGTTGCTGTCATCCTGAGTCTGCCTCACATCAGTCATCCTCAGTTGCTGTATCCACCTACTAACTGAGTCCTGCCTGCTCCAGTGTTATGCAGTTTGCTGCTTGCTACATCTGCAGTGTTGCTGTCATCCTGAGTCTTCCTCACACCAGTCATCCTTAGTTTTGTAGATTTGTAAAATTGTCTCCTGTATCTTTCTACTGACTGAGTGCTGCCTGCACCAGTTTTCTGCTGGCTACATACCCAGTGTTGCTATCATCCTGAGTCTGCCTCGCACCAGTCATCCTTAGTTTTGTAGTCTTGTAAAACTGCCTGCTGTATCCATCCTGACTGAGTCATAATGAGTCTGCATTGGAGCAGTCATCCTCAGTAGCTGTATCTCTACTGACTGAGTTCTGCCTGCTTCAGTGTTCTACAGTTTGCTGCTGGCTACATCTACAGTGTTGCTGTTATCCTGAGTCTGCCTTGCACCAGTCATCCTCAGTTGCTGTATCCATCTACTGACTGAGTCCTGCCTGCTCCAGTGTTCTGCAGTTTGCTGCTGGCTACATATGCAGTGTTGCTGTCATCCTGAGTCTGCCTCGCACCAGTCATCCTCAGTTGCTGTATCCATCTGCTGACTGAGTCCTACCTGCTCCAGTGTTTTGCAGTTTTTTGCTGGCTACATATACAGTTTTCCTGTCTTCCTAAGTCTGCCTTGCACCAGTCATGCTCAGTTGCTGTATCCATCTACTGACTGAGTCCTGTCTGCTCCAGTGTTCTGCAGTTTGCTGCTGGCTACATCTCCAGTGTTCCTGAAATCCTGAGTCTGCCTCGTACTAGTCATCCTCAGTTGCTGTATCCATCTACTGACCGAGTCCTGCCTTCTTCCATGATCTGCAGTTTGCTGCTGGCTACATCTCCATTGTTGCTGTCATCCTGATTCTGCCTCACACCAGTCATTCACAGTTGATGTATCCATCTACTGATTGAGTCCTGCCTGCTCCAGTTATCTGCAGTTTGCTACTGTTAAATCTGCATGTTACTGTCATCCTGAGTCTTCCTCGCACAAGTCATCCATAGTTTTATAGTTTTGTAAAACTGTCTTCTGTGTCCATCTACTGACTGAGTGCTTCCTGCTCCAGTGTTCTGCGGTTTGCTTCTGGCTACATCTGCAATGTTGCTGTCATCCTGAGTCTGCCTTGCACCAGTCATCCTTAGTTTTCTAGTCTAGTAAATCTCAAAGAGTTAAAGGAGAAATCAACTTTTTTATGAATAAAACAGCTTCTGCCCCCCATCCATTAAAATAGCATGAATATAAAATATTGAGAACATTAGAGAAATAAAGACGATCCTCAACTGTGACACACTTGACCATATGAGCCTCAAACTGCCTAATGTAGGGTCTTTTCTTCTAAGGCCAGCATGGGAAAAAGAAAGTGATTTGTGGGTCACATTCTTGTAACTAATATAATAGCAGTAATGACAATCATATGCAAAAAAAGAGTTTATACCAACTGTTTTATGAAATCCATAGCTAAGATATTAAGCTTGATTGTTGAAGGTTAGGTATGACTATGCTTTGCAGCAAGTGCCATTTTTATTATTTATTTGAATTTGATTGAAATGTTAGATTAGCCATAAATTACCACCTGCCTTAGATCTAGACATCTCCTCTTGGTGTTAGAGGGTTGGTGTGTAAAGATAACATGTAGCTATGGTGAATAGGTAAACTTTCACCTAACCCATAATATTAATGGATAACATAGACACACTGCAGCTGTATCTTGTCAGCATATCATATCTGAAAAATTTGCTATATTAAGTAAGTAATATGTTTCAGAATAATATCTCTGTAAGTAGCCACAACGTACAAGAGTTAAATAGATAGCCTTTGCATATTACAAAAGTGCATAACATATAATTAAGGTGACTATACATATAATTTATATTTTTTTAATCTTCGCCTAGTTTTTTACACTTTTATGTGTTCAGAAAATGTTCTGTCCGTGACTGTGAAAGCAACGACAGTGATTTAATGTAAAGCAGATACAATGTAGCAGACAGCAAAGAGATCACGCAGTGTGTTATCCACCACATTGCAACCCAATGCATTGGATATGTGTATGGCACTAAAAGGTTAAAATAGTATGTGTGTGTTGGACTGCAGTGTTTTCCCTTGACTTCCAGGTAAATACAGAAAGGTGGCAGTTTTTAATGACTGGCTTGTTGAATTTCCATGCTTAACTCTTTCAGCTCTAAAAAGGAGTGCAACACATGGCAAAAGCACCAAGTTACACAACTCTGCAGCAGTGAATATGAGTATATGTGTGTATTGTTTGTTGTATATTGTGTGTGTATTGTGTGTCGTATGTATGTATTCTGTGTGAGTGTGTGTTTAGTGTGTGTGTTTTGTATGGATATTTTTTATCTATTGTGTGTATGTATTTTGTGTCATGTTTGAGTGTGTATGTTGTGTGTGTATTTTGTATAATATGCACATTTGTTGTGAATAATCTGTGTGTTTTTAATTGTATATAATGTGTGTTGTGTTTTTATAAAGTGCGTGTTTGTTGTGTGTGTGTTCGTGTATTGTGTATATTGTGCATGTTTGTTGTCTATTCTATTTGTGTGTGTTGTGTATAATGCATGTGCTTGTTTTGTGTGTGTGTGTGTATATTGCGAATAATGTGAGCGTTTTGTATATTTTGTGCACATTGTGCATGTATGTGTGTTTTTATTAGGTGTGTGTATTGTGTGTGTTTGCATGTTTATGGTGTATATTGTGTGTTTGTGTGTTTCATACAGGTAATTTGTGTGTGCTTTGTATGTGAAGTTTGTGCATGTATTGTTTGTATTTATGTGTTTTGATTGTGAGTGTGTGTGTTGTATGTGTATAATGTGAATGTTGTGTATTATGTGCAGTGAAGGTATGTTTGCATGTGTAATTTGAGTGTGTGTGTGTATTTGTATGTGTATTTTGTGTGTAGTGTGTATTATGTGAATATTGTGTATGTGGTGTGTTTCTTGTGTGCATTGTGTTTGTGTGTATTACGTGTCTTGCGTATATTCTGTGCATCGTGTGTGTGGTGTTTGAAGAAGGAGTGTTATCATGGCATCCAGCCAGCATTGCAACCAGATGTGTGTGTATATATAGATGGCCCTGAAATTCCTTGCAGGTATTTTCACAAGTGCGATCAGGGGGGCTTGGCCCTCTGGCCACTGCTGTGAAAATCACTCCCATGCCTTAAAGAGATAGTAATACTTTGTTTTAACTTTTTTTTTATTTTGTAGGCATTAAAAAAACATGAAGAATGATATAAGTATTATCTCTCAAACCTTTATGGTTTAAGAGATATTCACAAGCAAAATTTCCCCCTCCCGTCCCTTTTTCCTAGTGTAAGCCATCTCTTCTCAGATGTGAATCTGGTTGTAAGACCAGACAGATAACAGCAGGGGACAATCTTCTTTGTATGAAAAGAATGAAAGCCCTTCCCCCCTTGACAAGTTTTTCAGCTTTTTCCCTTATCTTAATTGAAGATTGTCCCTCTCTGCAGTCTACCTGGGCACCTCCCTTCTGATCTGGTTGAACAGGGGGGGGATACTTTGCTTGTGAATATCTCTTAAACCATAAAGGTTTGAGAGAGAAGAATTTTATTGTTCTTCATGTTTTTGTTTTTTTTTTACAAAATAAAATAAAGATAAAACGAAGTATTACTATCCCTTTAGCCTTAAGGAAAGGTATTTATCATCTGTGGGGTTATTACTAGGCAAGTAGGGTTCATAGTATCTGGGGACAACAGGGGTTAAACTCACATATCGCCACACTGTTAAATGATAATGTATGATTAATACTGTTGCATCCCTATTTATCTTTATGGGACTTAAATAAACTGTAAATTATTATTTCCTGATTACTAAAATAAGAGTACCAACACCCGCTGGGAGGTTTTTCAGTGAAAAGTTATTACAATCCAATTTTTTGTAATTAAGTTGTAATTTTATATTGTGGTCACCAGGCACTGATGTCATTTTACTTCCTATAGTGAAATTGTGTATGACTCAAGCTCTTCCTTATATTGCAGTATAAAAGAGACACCTGTTGACGCTGTTATTAATAGTTTGATTTAAAAAAAAATTGAGCTGTAATTTTTTTATGAAAAATGAGAATACCTTTGTTTCTCTAATCAGGAAAATCATATTAAAAAGTTAATTACTTAATTAATTCTAGATACATGAAATAACGTGTGTAGTTATTTTTTTGCCAACATGAGTGAGGCTGTTGTTGTTTGCCTCATGTTCATTTATACTTGAGAGAGAATAGTCTGTTGTGCTCTGATTGGCTGGTACCCAGTAGTTGGCCCCCAGTGACATTATGTAGAAAAAAGCTGAAGTGAGACTATAATAACTCATCAGCACAAGTGTTGAAGAGGGACTGTGACACCATTATGGGTTTCTGATGTGGATCTGTGGAATTGGCACATATTTACTGAAAAGTGGTTATGATGCTGTAATGGGTCTGGAATGCAGTTCAACAGAATTTTGAATATAAGGCAGTGCCAAGCACTTCTGTGCAGAGCATACAGGTGGAGTGCAATGATTCATTCAAGGCATTCAGCAGAGATAGGGAGAATGAAGTGGATTTGTTTGTTTTTATTGCTGGTTTCAAAAACAGCAACTGGATATGGAAAAAGTCAGAAGAAAGAGAATGAGATAATCTCCAGCATGGAGGAGCTATCATATGATAGGAGTCATGACATATGCTATGAGTTTTTCTATAACACTTGTTATTACAGGTTTCCTGATAATTATTGGTCTCATATTTTACAGCCATTGTAGTCATGATGTGTAAATCATGTAAAAAGAGCAAGAAGAAAGTGGCAGATGTTAAAAGAAAGGGGAACCGTTCAACAAAACAGAAGAGGGGATCAAAATATAAGAATGGTTCAGCAAAGACACCAGCCCCTGCAAAAATTATTGGAGATCCTTCAGCAAAAGAGGAAGCAGCAGCAGCAGCCCTGACAAAGATTGCTGAGGACACTTCAGCAGGGCAGAAACCACCTGCAGATCTTAAAGATCGTGTTATGAACTCTTCAGAGGAGCAGAACAATTCTTCAGCAGTGCAGGAGCCAACACCAGCTCTTATAATAATACTAGACACTGATATTTTAGAGGATTCATCAGATGAGTATGAACTGGCTCAAGAGTACCCTTTAGTTGAGTGTGTTTCTTCAGATGTTCATACACCTCAGCAAGACAGTGTATCGATTGTAATTACAGAGGATCAATCAAATGTGCAGGTGCCTGCACTCAGAGCAATCAAAAGGTACAGGATTTGTCTAGGTTTAAAGTGGTTGTGGAGTTATTCTAACCTCAACAAGTAAATTATGTGACTGAAATTCAGAGGATCCATCAATAGAGCAGGAACCTACACTCCTGTATGTTCACTGTATATAAAATTGTATGGCCTGGATCCTTAATGCCTTACACTGTTCTGGAGCTGCCTTTTACATGCTCCACAATGGACTCAGTAGACCTTTCCACCTTTAAAGTCACCCAAGCTGAGAGTTAAAGGAGCACAGTCCTTGGCACCTATTCATTAAAACAGCATAAAATAAAATGTTGATACCATCATTGAAATAAAGATGAACATAAACTATGACACATTTGACTCCTTTAAAATATTTTCTATTCTCAGAATGACATGGATGGTCCAGACTTAACCCTTTGAGCAGGGGGCACAATGACCATAAGAGTCTCAGATTGCTTAAAGGAATAGTTATGTTTCAAAACAAAAGCAGCTCCAATTAATCTTCATAGTATTTGGGCCGTGGAGAGTGTTATTTCAATACATATGCATATTTTTTGTCTATTTTTTGTGTGTCTGGTGTGTATTTATGTGTGTGTGTCGTGTTTGAGTGTGTATTTTGTGTGTGTATTTTGTATAATGTGTTTTACTTGTATATAATGTGTGTTTTGTTTTTATAAAATGCATGTTGTGTGTGTGTTCGTGTATTATGTATAATGTGCGTGTTTGTTGTGTATAATGTGTGTGTGTTTAATTGTATATAATGTGTGTTGTGTTTTTATAAAGTGCATGTTTGTTTTGTTTGTGTATTGTGTATAATGTGCATGTTTGTTGTATATTTTGTGTGTGTGTGTTACGTATAATGCATGTGCTTGTTTTGTGTATATTGCGTAAAATGCGAGCATTATGTATATTGTGTGCACATTGTGCATGTATGTGTGTTTATATTATGTGTGTGTATATTGTGTGTGTGTGTGTTTGTGAGTGTTTTGTGCATGTAATTTGTGTGTGCTTTGTATGTGTAGTTTGTGTATGTATTGTTTGTATTTATGTGTATTGATTGTGAGTGTGTGTGTGTTGTATGTGTATTGTGTATAATGTGAATGTTGTGTATTATGTGCAATGTGGGTATGTTTGCATTAGTAATTTGAGTGTGCGCGTGTATGTGTGTATTTGTATATGAATATTGTATTTGTGTGTATTGTGTATATTATGTGAGTATTGTGTATGTTGTGTGTGTCTTGTGTGCTTGTGTTTGTAGGTATATATGTGTATTGTATGTATTATGTGTCGTGCGAATATTGTGTGCATCGTGTGTGTGGTGTTCAAAGAAAGAGTGGCATCCGGCCATGAAGCACCGCTACCCAGCATTGCAACCAGATGTGTGTGTCTAATGTATGAATTGTGTGTGTGTATATATGAGTATATAGATGGCCCTGAAATTCCTTGCAGAGATTTTCACAGGAGCGATTGGGGGGACTTGGCCCTCTGGCCAGTGCTGTGAAAATCACACCCCCATGTTGTAGGGTTTATCCCCCTGAGTAAAACAAGGGAACCCACACTGCTGAAAGGTGTTTTATTCATATGTTATTACAGCTCAAAGTTGCATTTTTAGGTGCAATATCACAGTGGCCTGAAATTGTACAGTGGTGCTGTTGCTACACCGTCCTATGGAGATTTATGGTCTACAGACCAGAGCTGTCCATAGGATGGTGTAACAACAGTGCCACTATACAATTTCAGGCCACTGTGATATTACACCTTAAACATTCAGCTTTGAGCTGTAATAACTTTTGAATAAAACACCTTTCAGCAGTGAGTGTACCCTTTTTTTACTCAGGGGGATAAACACTACAATATATATTTTTTTACATATTGAGTATTACTATCCCTTTAAGTAAAGGTATTTAACATCTGTGGGGTTATTACTAGGCAAGTAGGGTTCATGTTATCAGGGGACAATAAGGGTTAAACATATCTGCACACTTTTTAATGACATGTATGATTAAGGGCTGTAAAACCTGCCTTTACTTCACTCAAAACTGCATCTTACTACATCTTAGAGGGCAGAGTACGGAATATAAAACCTCATGCTCCATGTTCTGGATTTCACTTGTCCAGACTCAAATCTGATAATTCTATATCTCGGAACAGCAGGCTTTTCTTTAGGTAGAAATAGCACTTATGATATACAGTGGTGCCAATACAAGCATTCCAGGTCCTGTCAGAACTTTCTCTCACTGATTCCTGAATTTGCTCTAACATTACTACCTCCAATATATATTTAGGTATTACGTTGAAACATAGTACGTGTGGTGCATATAGACTTTCTCCAGATACCTGTCAGGCTTCAATTTTCGCTCATTTTCACCCTCGCTCAATTTCTCTTCACCAAATGCGAAGAGGCGAGTGGAAATTTTGAGCTCTGGCCTTGACAATGATTTATGATTCATACTGAAGAATATTACTGCCAGTAAAATTTAAATGTTAAAATAATGTGCATAAGTTTTAAAGTCATGTATTGTGCAGTCAGCCGTCATTTTTTTATGCCTGAAGAAGAGACCTAGTTGCTTGAGAGTTTGCATCCTAGAGCCACTCAGCCAATAGTCTCCTGCTTTTTCCATGGCTAATACGGCACTGAGCTTTACCTGGTAATAATTATGTGTGACACCATATGCTGAATATTTCATGGTGACCTTATGTGTCCTGACTTTGCAAATTGTGCTCTTACGATACAACATTTCTACAACTAACATAGTGTTTATCTTAACACAGGAAAGCCTATGTACTAAGAGGAATTGGAACAATATCTAGAGCAAACCAAATGCCCCATCAGGGTTATACAAAAATTCCCCAAAGACCCTTTGATTAAAAGCTTGCAAAATTCCTTATTCTTGCCAATGAGGGTCAAGGGTATCTCTGTTCTTGACAAAGATAGCTTCCAGGTCTTCCATAACAGCACATGTGACAGGAAGATGAATAGAAAAACTAGGACACTGGCTTTAACTTAATTTAGTGTATAACCACCCCCACCCCCCCTCTGAATTTGCAAATAATATTGCCTGAGCAATATTCTCTATGGCTGGTGATACATTCTCATAACACTGCTTACACTTGTGTATTGGTCTCAAACTGATTATCACCATTCCTGGGAACCTTGTCTTCTGGAGTCCCTGCTGGGGGCTATAAATTATACAATTTGTGTCAAAAGGGGATGAGGTTTAGATGACCCAAAAGTGGGAGGAACTGGACAGGTAGCAGCAGAAGATGGGAGGAATAGGCTGGGAAGGAGCAGAAGTGGGCAGAGTTTCTTATGAAACAACCCACCTCTAGAGAATCAGTGCCTGTCCCCGGAGACCCGGTAATCAACTGCATAAACTAGTCTCCTGGGCAGATCAGGTATGATTATCACATTATGCTCTTCTCAGTAACCTGTCTTCATGCCTTTCTTATGATTGACTTTGAATCTGAATCTCTCATCTTGTGACCCTGACTATGGGCCTAATTCAGATACTTAAAGCACTGCAATTCTGGAGCAAACAAACTGCACCATAAGGGACAAATGAAAATTCTGTAATTGAAGTATGGCTTGTAACTCCTTGAATGCTAGAGGGGTCTTCAACAATTTGCTTCACAATACACGGAAGGTCACTGATCAGATGGCTCAGTTGGTTAAGGCACCAACTGTAGAATCTGTTCAAACTGCAAGGTCATAGGTTCTTGTCTTAGCAGGGTTGACTCAGCCTTTCATCCTTCTGATGAAGATAAAATGAGTACTATTAAATTGGGTAATAATATCTATACCCCCAGGACATACTTGAAAACAAGAGACAATCTCAAAGTATCCATCCTGGTAAAATATTTTGATATTATTATTCGAGAGGTTAAAAACACTGAAAAAATCCCGCTATCTCCACTCCTGGTCACACTAAAGTGCTTCACCTAATACCCCCAGGGGACCTTTAGACAGTACACCAGTTCCAGCAAGTCTCCTGGTCTTAGGCACCTGGGGACTGAAATAATAGATGCACAACAAGTGTAGGTGCTAAAATCTCATTCCAACTTTATTGCAGTCGTGCACAAGCTTTTATTGGGATACATATATGGGTGGGTCACATCTCCCGGAATATCACACCTTCAGGACATGGGTCACAACTTGCAATTACAACATGGGCATATCGTTACAGCCTATGCATATCATTATTAGTAATATAATCATAAATCCCCTAGGGGGCACTCTATGACTGGAGCATGGGTCAAATCCAAATGACCAATTTCCAGTAAGCCTTGACCTTGTACCTACTTGGCCACCTGCCCCAAGCATGTGGTCCACAAAGGGAACAATTTACCACAGAAATTAGGAACCCAACCTTCATCTAACCACCTGGCTAAATGTCCCTGATGTGTACATCCATGTCTGAGACAATAACATCCTGTAGAACAACATTTACTGGTGGTTATATTGAAATAGCAAATGTAGCAATCATCCTATCATGAATTTATGTTATTTTTCTGTATTTAAAACTTATCAGCCAAGCTAAAACATTAACCCCTTCATGTCACATTACCCAGGGCCTACCAGCCTGACCCAATAAATGGATATATCCTTTCAAACACCATTTATATGAGTGGGAATTTTCATTTTGATCCAGAACTGCATCAATTTGAGTTACTAAATGATGTTTTTAGGTCCATATGTATAAAAGCAAAGTGGAGTTGTTCTGGAGTAGACTTGTGTGAATCAGTTTGTCCACATTCAAAATTCGGACGAATAAGGGTCATTCGGAGACATTCAGACCTGTCGAAAGCCTAGAGTCATTCATTTATTAAAAGCCGAATCCGAACAGCACTGGGCAGAAATTCTTGTCAAGATTCGGATATTTGGATGACGTTCTCCCCGTGCTCACACGGTACTTTCCCTTCCTCTCTAGTCCAATTAGCTTCTTCGTTTCATGATGGGGGTTGGACTAATGACATCACAGACAGCTCCTGCATTTCCTGTTAGTGCGTTTTTGGAGCTCAGAGAAGAAGCAGCAGATAGAGAGTGTCCAGTGTTGTGTAGGCAGGCAGATAGGCATAGGCAGGCAGCCAGCATTAGTGCCAGTTATTGCCACTGCAAGGGAGAGTCATCTTTGTTCCTGTGTAAAATATTAAAATTAATATTAGGAATTTGTTTGAATAATTTTCAGAGTGACACAGCCAATCTCCCAGTTATGTAGAGAGGCCTAGTACCTTATTGCCATCGCAAGGGAGACTCACCTTTGTTTCTGTGTTAAATATTACAATTAATATTAGGAATTTGTTTGAATAATCTGCAGAGAGACACAGCCAATCTCACAGTTGTGTAGGAACTGGGAGGCCTAGTACCTTATTACCATGGCAAGGGAGAGTCATCGTTGTTCCTGTGTTAAATATTAAAAATAATATTAGGAGTTTGAATAATTTGCAGAGTGACACAGCCAATTTCACAGTTGTGTAGGGAGGCTTAGTACCTTATTGCCATCGCAAGGGAGAGTCACCTTTGTTTCTGTGTTAAATATTATAATTAATATTAGGAATTTGTTTGAATAATCTGCAGAGAGACACAGCCAATCTCACAGTTGTGTAGGAACTGGGAGGCCTAGTACCTTATTACCATGGCAAGGGAGAGTCATTGTTGTTCCTGTGTTAAATATTAAAAATAATATTAGGAGTTTGAATAATTTGCAGAGAGACACAGCCAATATCACAGTTGTGTAGGGACTGGGAGGCCTAGTACCTTATTGCCACTGCAAGGGAGAGTCATCATTGTTCCTGTGTTAAATATTAAAATTAATATTAGGAATTTGAATAATTTTGCAGAGTGACAGCCAATTTCACAGTTGTGTAGGGAGGCCTAGTACCTTATTGCCATCGCAAGGGAGAGTCATCATTGTTCCTGTGTTAAATATTAAAATTAATATTAGGAGTTTGAATAATTTGCAGAGTGACACAGCCAATTTCACAGTTGTGTAGGGAGGCTTAGTACCTTATTGCCATCGCAAGGGAGAGTCACCTTTGTTTCTGTGTTAAATATTATAATTAATATTAGGAGTTTGTTTGAATAATTTGCAGAGAGACACGGCCAGTCTCACAGTTGCGTAAGGATTGGGAGGCCTAGTACCTTATTGCCACGGCAAGGGAGAATCATCATTGTTCATTTGTTAAATATTAAAATTAGTATTAGGAGTTTCAGTCATTTGCAGAGTGACACAGCCAGTCTGACAGTTGTAGTGTGGCCAGGTTGTAAAATTGTCAAATTATTATAGTACACTACCTACCTATCTCTAATGGATTTGAGTCCTAGTGAACAACCTGATGTTCCTCGTCCTGGTACCAGCTGCAGTGACCCAGCAACCACCAACACCACCACAGTGATGTTGCTTTCAAGCAGAGCTAGCAGCAGCAGGCGGGCAAAGAAGAGTACTTTCAGTAGTACTAGTCAAACTCAGCAACAGCACTCCAAACCAAAAAATAAAAATAAGAAGGGAACTGCAGGTCGTTCTACCTCTACTAGCAAGATAGAGAGGTTCAGGTCCTCCTCTGTGACCATAAAGCAGCCGTCACCTGTGCTTTGTCAGCTGTTTGGTGATGATCCCCCCAGAACCACCTGCACAATGACTAGTGCCACTGCCAGTTTAGTCACCACCTCCGCTAAAACCAGTTCTATAAACCTGGGGACACCTAGCGTCTGTAACACTACTGTTGGTCGGACAATGCTGGTAGTATCAATGCGGGATTTTGATAGCGAAGTCCATGTAAGCAGCCAAAACTGAAATTTGGATAACATTTTCCTGCCACCACTGTCACTGCTACTGTGAGCATATCTACTCCAGAAAATGTTATGGATTCTATTGAGGGAGATAGCTTACCGTTTCCTGGTAGCCACCAGGCAGAAGCGGGAATTGAGCAGGTCTCCCCAAAATCTGCTGCTGATGCTGATTTTTCTTCTTGTCAAAACCTACAAGAGGTAGCAGAAGAATCTGAGGAATCAAGGCGTCCTACGCTTGATTTATCCCCTGAACTTGATTTTTCCAGTGCCTTGATTATTCCCCTGAGCTTAATTTTTCCCGTTTCCCATAGTACTCCTCCTGTTTCTATTGACAACTCAACAACTGTCTCTCCAGTTCCAATTGAGTCTCCCAGCCAGGTAGTAGCTGCTAGTGTCTCCGCCACCAGTACCACTCTTACTCCACTATCCTCCTCCAATCCCAGTTCCAACATCCCTGCTGCTAACTTTAGGTCTACTGGTACCCTTGTAATGGTACGTAGAAAGAAAAAGCAAAGTGAGGTTGCTCCAGCATGTGAAGATGAAAAAAGTGTCACCTCGGTTTCTTCTCCACCACCTTCCAAAGCCATCCGTCCCTCCAAAGCGTGGGACCATTTTGTGGCAGTTGTCGATGGCTGGCTAGCGAAACGTAAATTGTGTGGTAGGAAAGTCAGCAGTGGGCAGGTGTCGGGTCATCTAACCACCTCCGGGATGAACCAGCACCTGAACAACTACCACAAGTCAGTGTTGATAAGTGCATAAAAGTGGCACTACCAGTACTGCATATACCAGTGTCACACTCACCACCAGTAGGCAGCAGGGGAGAGGGCAGGGAGAACATGCCACATCTGGTCATAGTAAGAGCAGCAGATAGTCACAACTCATCCCAAAATCAATACAGGCCACAGTGGAAGAATTTGGTAGGTTTCATTCCAAGGGGATGTGTAGACAGCAGTCCAGGAAAATTGCACACCTCATTGCCGTTGGGGGTGCTACTTTTAATTTGGTGGACGGGGAGCCCTTCCAGAAAATTACGAAGGCTGTTGCACCAAGATATAAAATTCCATCCCGCACCACATTTATTGGAACTATAGTGCCTTCACTGTACCAGTCATGCATTGGGCTTTTGAAGGAACTGCTAGGAAAGGCTGGTGGCCAGTCAGTGCACTTTACCACTGACTTATGGAGTGCTCCGAGTGGCCAGAATGGCTTCCTGTCACTGACGGTGCATTGCTGGCAGCCCAATGTGTTGCAAGACACACCAATAGTAACAATAAGTTCAGGTGCAGTAGCCAAGCAGGCAGGGCACTGCTCTTTCCTCCTCCATGTCGAAGTAATGAATCAGCAGCACAACTCAGATAACATTTGCAAAGCACTGCATAAAATGGTGGTGCAGTGGCTAGGGGAGCAGGCAGGCACAAATGGGGTTTGTGGTTACTGATGGTGCAGCTAACATGATCAAGGCTCTCCAGGATGGCAGATATGGGGGTGTGCACTGCTCAGTGCATGTCCTGCATCTAGTAGTGAAGGCTACTCTCAAAGATGGCAGTAACACTGGAAGGTTGTCAGCACTTCTGGAGTCATGCCGATAAATTGCTGGCCACTTACATCGGAGCGTCAAAGATAGCCAGCTCCTAAGGGAGGAGCAGAAAAAGGCAGACCTCCAGAGCACAGCCTCAAACAAGATGTTGGGACCAGGTGGAACTCCACTTTAGATATGCTAGAGAGTATCCTGGAGCGGAAAATGGCAATTCACGCAACATCATGGCACCATTTCATTGGCAGTAACAGAAAACTGGGCAGGGCTGACTGGGCCCTGATGGAACAGGTAGAGACAGTCCTCACGCCTTTCCATGCTTTGATGGAAATTTTGAGAAAAGTGAATGCTAGCCTGGCAGAAGTCATTCCCCTCTTCATACACCTCTCCTTAAAACTGGATGACTTCCTTGCCCATAGGGAACACTTGCCTGGTGCTGAGGGTAATATACTTCCCGATGTTGCTGCCCTTCTAACGAGGCTGAAGAAGGAAAAGCGCATGGACAATTGCCCCAAGTTAATGCTTGCCACAATTTGCGATCCTTAAATCAAAGGCAAGATGGTTCTTAGTTCCAATTCACTCACTGTCTGGAGGGAACAATTGATAGCGAGGGTGTGTGAAAGGCAAAGAAAAAACAGGATGCAGTCACAGGAGGAGGGAGAAGATTCCGCAGATGAGCTGGAGGATTGTGGTGGTCTTCCCGGACCTATCATTAGCAGCGCCAGTAGCACTTCATCTTGTTCCAGTGGAGTAGATGCTGCTTTTTCTGATGCGTCAATGGACAGATTATGCTTCGGACAAAACAAACAGCTTCCCATTAATAGAAAAAGTGCTGAGTTTGAGGTTAAGGCTTACCTTTCAGAACCTTCTTTGCCTCCAAGATCCCTTGACTTTCTGGGATAACAAAAGGGCTGTGTGGCCTACTTTGTCCCGGGTAGCCCAGTAGTTGCTTTCTTGCCCCCCAACCACTGTCCAGAGTGAGCGGGTATATTCCGTAACAGGAAATATACTTAGCACCAGAGCTCTCAATTGGCCCCCCCAGCTCATGGAGCAAATTACTTTTTTAAAAGTCCACCTGCCAAAGCTGGGTTACCCTGCTTTCAGGTTTGATGCAGATTAGAAAAACAAAAAGGACTTCATCTGCAATCATCCACAGTACTATAATACGCTGAGCACTCCAGCTTACCCAACTCTAGAACCGTGGTTGGTTGGGCAGAGGACACCCCTCTGACTTGGTGGGACACAGCTGGGAATTTAAGTCTACATTGTTGTCCCACTATACAGGTTGTTCAGTCTGAATCTACTGTTTTTCATCTCTTCTAAAAAAAAGTCTGTGGTATCCATCTACTGAGCCCTGCCTGCTCCAGTGTTCTGCAGTTTGCTGCTGGCTACATCTTCATTGTTGCTGTCATCCTGAATATGCCTCACACTACTCATCCTCAGTTGCTGTATCCATCTACTGACTGAGTCCTGCCTGCTCCAGTGTTATGCTGGCTACATTTCCAATGTTGCTACTGACTCAGTCCTTATATCACGGTTCCCGTGATTGCCTGTCACTCTCTGCTGTGGTGTGTTCCTATTGGTAGTACTTGTTATGCCCGCCCAGTATGGCCTTCTTATACCGGGCCTCTGGCACCTGTCAGGTGCCCTTTCGTGGTGTTCCTGTACCAGTCCTTCCGTTGCTGTGTTCCTGCGTTCCTGTATACCGATTCAGCTTGTCTGACTATTCTTCTGGTTCCTGCTCCGTGTATGACCTGGCCTGGCTGACGTTCCTGCTCCTTGATTGATCCGGCTTGTCTGACGCTCCTGCTCCGTGTATGACCCGGCCTGGCTGACGTTCCTGCTCCGTGATTGATCCAGCTTGTCTGACGCTCCTGCTCCGTGTATGACCCGGCCTGGCTGACGTTCCTGCTCCATGATTGATCCGGCTTGTCTGACGCTCCTGCTCCATGTATGACCCGGCCTGGCTGACTATCCTGCTTGGTATCCAGCTTCCTGTGATCTGGTTCCAGTGTGACTTCGTCTACGTCGCTTGGCGACATTGTGAACTGTCACACTTGTGCTTCTTATGCTGATCTCCCACTTGCTGAGCTTGTTGCCTCCATTACCGAGCCTGTCCGCTAACACTTGCAGTGCTTGTTGCCTCAGATACTGGGCCATCCGTTAACACTAGCTGAGCTTGTTGCCTCCGTTACCGAGCCTGTCCGCTGACACTTGCAGTATTTGTTGTTTCAGATACTGGGCCATCCGTTAACACTTGCTAAGCTTCTTGCCTCCGTTACCGAGCCTGTCCGTTAACACTTGCAGAGCTTGTTGCCTCAGATACAGAGCCTCTCCATTAACACTTGCTGATCTCACTGCCTTCATTACCGAGCCTGTCCGCTACACTTGCAGAGCAGTGGGGATTTCCGTTACTGTCTACCGAGAGCTCTTGCAATATACACGTTCCATTAACGCACCGGAAGGGTGCTACTGGCTCTGGTCTTACTCGGCTCTAACAGTGTTGGGGTATCCATTTACGCACCACGGGGTGCTACTGGCTCTGGTCCCTTTCAGCTCTGGCAGTGTGGCTATCCGTTGACGCACCAAGGGGTGCTACTGGCTCAGGTTCCATTCAGCTCCCACTGTGTCATTATCCCATTCAGCACCGTAGAGTGCTGTGGCTCTGGTCCCATTCAGCTCACGCAGTGTGGCTAATCCCGTTTCGCACGGCAGAGTGTCCTTGGATCTTGTAGTATTTAGCTCTAGCACAAGTGGTTGGTCTTGCATATCGCCAGTCCTTGAGGACTACAGTTTGGACTCACTACTAGGTGCTCTCCACCTTGCACTGCAGTTTCTGGCTGCTCTTGTCCACTACTGGGCGTTGTCTTACACACCACATCAGAGACTGATTACTTGCATTGGACTTAACCCTTGCTTTACTCTGTTCCATTGCTTGTACAGTATTGCTCCTTATCCTTACTGTGCATATTGCCTTCAGTTACATGTAATTACCTATTTCTGCCCTTAGGGGGCCGTGTTCCTCATTTGTTCTCAATAAAACTGTGTCTTATTTTTTACCTCTGGTCTGAGAGTCTGAATAACCGTTACAGTACGAAAGGGCCATGGCCTCAGACAGCAAAGGTGAAGGTAATACACAAAACCTCCATTAGAGGATGGATATGCATGAGCAACGCTTGGACCAGTTGGCATTGGCTATGCAGACATTACTTGAATGAACGGTACACCTTGACAAACTGAACCTGAATCCGGTGGTCCCCCCAGGTCTGACACCGGATAATCCTTCTGGGTTGTCTGCTGCTCCCCCTAGAGGTCTAACGGCGGCGGCGCCGTTACCATTAAGATACAATAGCGAACCTACCCTATGCAGGGAGTTTATCAATCAGTTGGAGATATTTCTGGAACTCACATCTCATGCTTTTCCCAATGACCGTAGCAAGGTTGGGTTCACGATTTCACTGTTAACGGGCAAAGCTCTGGAATGGGCTAGTCCCTTGTGGGAGAACGCTAAACCCTGCACTCAGAACTTCAGCGAGTTCATAAGGAAGTTCCGTAGAGTGTTTGAGGTACCTGGTAGAGCTGCCTCTGCTGCCAAAAAATTGATGGAGATAAAAATGGGCGATCGTAGTGTGGGCAATTATGCCATAGAATTTCGGACATTGGCAGCAGAGGTAGGATGGAATAACGAAGCGCTAGTGGCAGCCTTTGCTCAGGGGTTGTCTGACACTATCAAAGACGAAATAGCTGCCAGAGATGTACCCAGTGATCTAGATAAATATATCGATTATGTCATGCTTACTGACTCTCATATCCTTGAGAGGCGTCTGGCTAAAAGGGCAAGAGCCAGAGGTTATGGGCACGGCAGTCCTTTAAACCCACCCTCGCTTCCCATTCCTCCTGATCGAACACCTGAACCAAGTGAACCCATGCAGCTCGGATTCACTAGACTTACTAAGGAGGAACGGGCACACCGTAAGAGGCAAGGGTTATGCTTATATTGTGGCAAGGCTGGGCACCTTTTACGCACTTGTCCGGTACGGCTGGGAAACGGACGCACCTAGGGTACCTAGGTGGCGTACAACAGTCCCCAGACTCTTGTACACAGGAACCCCCTCCTGTCTTGTCCCACCCTAACCCCGCTTCTGAAGTTGAAGTAGGGGCAGTACTTTCCCAACGCCCTGCGCGTGGTGGTACCCTGAGACCTTGTGGGTTCTTTTCTAAGAAGCTCACTAATGCCCAAAGCCATTATGAGATTGGCGACAGAGAACTCTTGGCCATTATCCTTGCATTGAAAGAATGGCACCATCTATTGGAGGGCACAAGAACCCCGGTGTTAATCCTTACTGATCACAAAAATTTGACTTATCTCTCAGAGGCCAAAAGACTGTCCTCTCACCAGGCTAGGTGGGCACTGTTCTTGTCTCGATTTAATTTCATAGTGTCCTACCTGCCAGGCTCTAAGAATGTTAGAGCGGATGCTCTATCCAGACAATTCAGTCCTGACATTGAGAGGGATGAAGACCCTGTATCTATTATTCAGCCAGATCACATCCTGGCTACAGTGCGTACCAGTATCACTTCGCCGCTGGGGGAGGAGATTTTGGCATCCCAAGCTAGGGCACCTCCTGCAACCCCAGTGGGCAAGTGGTTTGTGGATGAGCCATTCCGTACCCATCTCCTAGAAACATACCACTCATCTAAAGCGGCTGGGCACATAAGGAGGGATCAATTAATATAGTCACTGTCTCAAGTCTTTTGGTGGCCCTCTCTTAGAGCCGATTGTTCTGCTTTCACGGCAGCCTGTGCCCGTGCCAAAACCCCCAGACACCTCCCAGTGGGCTTATTACAACCATTTCCTAATGGGGAACGCCCATGGTCCCATATATCTATTGATTTCCTGGGAGAATTGCCGGCATCCAGGGGGTACTCTTTTATCGTAATGGTGGTGGACAGGTTTTCTAATATGGCTCATTTCGTGCCCCTCTCTGGTCTTCCGATGGCTCAGAAATTGGCCTTGGTTTTCGCTAGAGAGGTATTCCGCTTGCACGGGGTTCCCAGAGTGGTGGTGTCGGGTCGAGGGAGCCAGTTCGTGTCTAGATTCTGAAGGGCATTCTGTGGCCAGATGGGCATCCAGTTGTCCTTTTCCTCTACCTACCATCCCCAGACCAATGGGGCCACTGAGCGTGCCAATCAGGGACTGGAACAGTTCCTGCGCTGTTTTGTGACCGATCATCATGACAATTGGGCCGACCTGTTGCCGTGGCCAGAGTTTGACAGGAACTGTGCAGTTAATTCATCGTCCGGGAACTTCAAATTCCTTATTAACTATGAACAATTTCTGTGCTGTTTTGTGTCTGACCATCATGATAACTGGGCTGACCTGTTGCCTTGGGCGGAGTTTGCTAGGAATTGTGCAGTTAATTCATCGTCTGGAAGTTCCCCGTTTCTCATCAATTACGGGTTTCAACCTTGCCTGCTTCCAAACTCATTTCAATCACAGCAGATTCCAGCTCTGGATGAGCATTTGGAGCAACTCCATTCCACTTGGGCACAGGTACAAAGGACCCTGAATGCTTCGTTTCAGCAGTATCAGCGCCAAGCCAATCGCTGATGGCTGCCAGCAGTCTCTTTCCAGGTTGGGGACAGGGTCTGGCTCTCCTCTAAGAATCTTAACCTCCAGACTCCTTGCAATAAGTTGGCTCCCCAGTTCATTGGTCCATTCAAAGTTATTTGCAAAATGAATCCTGTCTCTTATGCTCTGGACCTCCCACCATCTATGCGTATTCACAATGTGTTCCACGTATCACAGTTGAAGCCTCTGGTCTGTAATCGTTATACTACCAATTCCGTGGCACCAGGCCCTATTCAGATCCAGGGCCAGGAGGAGTATGAAGTGTAAAATATCATTGATTCATGCAGATTCAGAGGCAAACTGCAGTACTTGGTCCAATGGAAAGGCTACGGTCCAGAGGAGCGTTCATGGGTGGACTCCAAGAACCTACATGCTCCCAGATTGCAGAACATTTTTCATACTAAGTACCCCAGAAAGCCTGGGCCCTCTTCTCAGAGGGGGTCTTTGAGAGGAAGGTACTATCACAGCGCCCGTGATCTGGGCGACATTCTGTCCATCTCGCTGATACTGCTTTTCCGTTGGCTGCTCTGTTCTGCTCCTCCTAGTGACTAGCCTTTTTATACCCTAGGCTGTCACACCGCTAGTGCCCTTTCGTGGTATACCTGATGCCTGGCGCTAGTTGTTGTTCTGATCCAGTGTATGACCCCGGACTGCCTGACCACGCTATTGTCTCGTTCCTGATTCTGTGTACTGATGTGGATTGGCTGACGTTCCTGCTTCCTGTTCTGACCCGGCCTGGCTGACGTTCCTGCTCCGTGTACCGACCCAGCGAGATTGACGACCCAGCTCTGTGTACCGACCCAGCGCGTCTGAGGATCCTGCTCCGTGTACCGTCTTGGCCTGACTGACGTTCCTGCACTGTCTACTGACTCTTCTTGGCGTGGTTCCTGTTTCTGCTGTTCCAGTGGCTGATCTGTAATACTCCTGTTTGCCCACCAGTTGGGTACTGTTCCAGCTTGCTGGTTCTAGTTTCTGTGTTCCGGTTGCTCGCATACTAGACCAGTGGTCAGAGTCTCGCTGCTTCCACTCCGTGTTGCACTCGCTTGGTCTGTGTTGGTTCAGCAGGGCGCCTCCAGTGATTACCGTTGTCCAGACCACAGCGCCACAGCTCCTATACCACTACCATCTTGGGTTCTGTTGGGCTGCGCATCTTGGGCTATAAGTCTCCTGTTGATCAGTTGGGCGCTTCCGGTTGCCATCCATTTATACATTGCCCATTAACCCTTTCAGGTAGTCCGTGCACACGGTGCTGGGTTGCTCCGGTAGGGCCTTTGTTTAAGCACGAGTTCTGACCAGTCCGTAGTCGTTGGTGGGCGTCCACCATTACTCTCATTTACAGGTGTCCAGAGCCTGTGGTTGCAGTCCTGTCCTTGTTGCTTCCCACTACATACAGGTGACATTTAGTCTGATTTACACTACGACCAGCATTGCACTGGTTAACTTTGGACATTCATACACTGTATCAATCTTTGACCTGACCTGTGTCAGTAGGGTGTTTTGCACTTTACTGGACCCGTGTGGGTAACCATTTGTAACCTGTCTTGCGTCAGTTTGTGCTATACTGGACCCGTGAGGGTTACATTATTCATTGTGTGCTTCAATAAAGCTGTGTTTTTACCTAAACCTAACGTGCCTGAGTGTACTGAACCGTAACAGTGAACAGAGAACAATCGAAGGGACTCGAAGCCAGAGTCGAGTCGCAGCCAGGACCAAGGGTCATAGAAAGTTGAATGGCTCTACACCTAGTCGAAGATAACTGGAGGAACAGCGGAGTCGACAGACCTGACAGTCTACGAATCCCAAAGTCCCGAATCTGATCCGGATCCGCAGGTAGCTGGCAGCAGGCCGTTGACGACACAGGATACCTCGCTTGCATGGGCATCAGAGAGGACACCTTAAACCACACAAGCCTAAAGACACCAGGACTCTTTCTTAGTGCAAACAACTAACACTTTATTAAGTGAAACCACAGCTTATTTATATATTTCAAACTACACTGACTTGGGCACAGTACATGATGCAGACATGACACAATGGGCGAACTTCCAGGGATAATGCAATCATAACACATAAGACAAAGAACCAACAACAAATGGTTCAGGGCAACATAATAAGACAGACATGATTGTATTATTACACAAAAGGCTTGACTGAGGTAAACAATAGACAACAAGGCTTGAGGGGCAGGAATACACATTCAAGGGACAATGGCCTACTTTTCTCCATGTTAAGTCTATGGGAGACCTTTAACTACTCTGCTCAGGGATTCGACCAATCCTGCAGCTGCCCACTGTCCTCGGCCTCAAATGCTTGACCCATGTCGGCGATTCGAACACCGAGCCGGGAACCTCCAACTAGTAGTCAGCGATTGTGTAATCATAGTATTTCCCAGTCTGACATTTAAACAAGGCATGCAGCCTTAAAGGGATAGTAATACTTCATTTTAACTTTATTTTATTTTGTAGGCATTAAAAAACATGAAGAATGATATAAGTCTTATCTCTGAAACCTTTATGGTTTAAGAGATATTCACAAACAAAGTATCCCCCCCCCTGTTCAACCAGATCAGAAGGGAGATGCCCAGGTAGACTGCAGAGAGGGACAATCTTCAATTAAGATAAGGGAAAAGGCTGAAAAACTTGTCAAGGGGGGAAGGGCTTTCATTGTTTTCATACAAAGAAAATTGTCCCCTTCTGTTATCTGTCTGGTCATACAACCAGATTCACATCTGAGAAGAGATGGCTTACACTAGGTAAAAGGGGCGGGGAGGGGAACTTTGTGAATATCTCATAAACCATAAAGGTTTGAGAGATAAGACTTATATCATTCTTCATGTTTTTTTAATGCCTACAAAATAAAATAAAGTTAAAACGAAGTATTACTATCCCTTTAACGTCCTTGCCTGTCCGCAGTAAGGGCTTAGAAGTTCATACATGTAATGGAAGCTAAGAAGGGACCGCGTCGCCTTCCGCCGTCGTTCCCGGGTCTCTCCTTCTCGATGCCGGACTGTGCCATCAGATGCACTGGTCGAGCAGATAAACGGTCCGGTGATCGACTCAAAGTGGCATCGAACCCCGGTGTAGTCAACTACATCGAAGGATGCAGATTGAGGAGGGGTCAACAGGGCTCCCGAGCAGTCGAACGTCGCAGGACTGGAACACCGGGCAGTAGAGAGTGAGGCCTCTACTTCCGGTCTACGACAAACAGGGAAAGTGTAGCAGGAACGCAGGTAGCGGTCGCCAAGCAGATTCGAGCACTCCGTAGCTCGAATCGAAGGATCGCAGGAACTTGAAGAAGCAGGAAAGCATCCACGTTGCCATCTGACAGCATCCAAAGTTGGGTTGCAGGATGCTGACAGCAGACGGTTGAACAATGCAGGATACTCAGCTCAGATGGGTGTCAGAGTGGCTGCTTTAATACCATGAGAACATAAGACTCCAGGATGCTTGTTCACTCCAAAAGTAACACTCTCTTTATTGACACAAACCACACATATTTATACACAGCAAGCATATTGAAACTCATGGGGAAACCAGATACAATGGGGAACGTAATTCAATCACAACACAGGAGACAAAAGGCCAAGGGCAGATGACCTAACAAACACAATAACTCAGACATGATTCCATTTCAGATACAAAAGGGTTTGAGGGCTTGAACGAATTACCACATGACAGGGGGTCTGACTGCAGTTCATAACGGCTTAATTAACTCACAGCAGAGGTTCTTGCTACAGTACACATAGTCAGTGGTTGGAGTGGCCACAATACACCTCTTAGGGACAGTGGCCCAAGGTTATAGCCTTTGTTTGACTACTTTGAATGCCCTGCTTCAACCTTGACCAATATCTTAGTTGCCTACGGTTCCCCAGCTTAGGCTATGGAAGATATTTGCATGCCTACTCCAGGGTTTCGAGTGACCCAGCTTTCAGCTGTTGCCCCCGCTGCCGAAAGTTCAATCTGGTGGCGCTGATCGCACACTGCGCCTGTACCCGCCGACTGGTAGTCAGTGAGTGTGTAAACCCTCAACCACTGCAATACATGAAACATAGACCATTTGACAGTACATGAACCAAAGTCTATGAACATAAGTCTTTTTAGCTTGGGTAATGGGTGGCCAGTTCGTACGACCGGGCCCAAGCAAAGTCCAGAGTCCACAGTCTTTGGCTAAACAGTCTGATGGCCAGACAAGGGCTCAAGTAACGGGTAGGATCCATTACATTTCTCCCCATTTTGTGTACCAAGCCAGCGGTTGCGTTAGTAAATGCTGGCTTGGGACTCTGGGAGAGCCTTACTGCTGTGAGCAGCTAGTCTGGAAAGTTCACAAGTCTGGAGGCCTTGGTCCTAGGCTAGAAACAACTGTTGAGCCCCTTGTCCTGGGCCGGAAACAATACACAAGCCCCTTTGTACTGGGCCAGGAATAAAACTCTGGTCCTTGGTCCTGGGCCATGGGAACTGGTGCCTCTTGGTCTTAGCTGTCACCAAGTGGGGAGGTCTCTCATGGGCCCGGCTCCAGGCAGAGCTGGGATCAGGACCTCCTGGGTCTGGGGCCAGTGGCTCCGGGTCCATAGCCAGTCCATACGGTGGATCTCCTTGGGGCAATTGGGTCTCTGGATCCTCAGTGGCCTGGGGGTCAATTTGGGGAATGCTGGGGACATCTCTCCCTTTTAGTGGGGCAAGTACCCCCCAGTGAGAGGAGAGGATGCTTCTCCCACTCTCCTGGACTGAGGCAACATTCAGAGAACTGTGGGCAATGCTGGGGACTTGTTTGGCCAGGGTAGGGGCATACAAAGGACCGGTGAGGAGCACACTCCCACTCACCAATCCAGGGCAAACAGACTCTGTGCTGAGAGTAAAACTGGGGCAAGACCCAACTTCCTTAGGAAGGACAATGGTCCCACTCCCTTTGGCTGAGTCAACAGTTGGCCTGGTGGGGAACGATCCCCCCCCCAGGCTGGGGTCAAGGCATTCAGGGGGCACACCAGCATCCCTGGTGAGGACCGTGGTCCCACTCACCAAGGCTGGGGATTCAGGATAAAGGGCAACAAGTGGCGGGCTGTTGACGAGGACTGCTGTCCCACTCATCACAGCCAGGGGTTCACAGGGCCTGGTAGGTTCGCTCCCATCCACCAGGCCAGGGGTCACATAGGGGCTGGTGGGGAACGCATTCCCACTCATCAGTTCACAGTCCATAGGGACAGCACCAGGCCTATCAGCACTGTATTGGGGCAATCCACTGGGCTCCATTTCTTCCTGGCCCCCCACGTCAGGGCTATTTCTTTTCTTGAGGAAGAAGGCACTCTCAATCCTCCTGGCAATCTTATCCATACACCTGGAGAACACATTCTTCTCCTTCTCCAGGGCAACAGCAATGGGAAACGGACTGAGGCTGCTGGTGGGGACGTGCGTCTCTTCCACCGCAGCAGGGGTTTCCCAGGCCCTGGTGAGCTCGCTCCGACTCACCAGGCCAGAGGTCACAGGGGGGCTGGTGGGGAATGCATTCCCACCCACCAGTTCACAATCCATAGTGTCCACAAGGGGTCCAGCAGCATTGCTCTCCTGCAGTCCGCTGGGGCCATTCTCAGCCTTGAGGGAGAGTGCAGTCCCATCCCTCAAGGTGATATCATCAGTGGCCCTGGAGAGCGCACCTTACTCCTTCTCCAGGGCATTTTCTAATAGCACATGGGGCATCTTCTTGGGGCTGCTGGTGAGCACTGCCCTACTCACCACAGCATAGGGTTCACAGGGGCTGATGGGCTTTCTCCCACCCATCAGTTGGGGTATAATATTGCTGCTGGTGGGGACCTTCATCTCCTCCACCGCAGCTGGGAAAACAGGGGAAGGGGCAACATGCCTATCAGGGGAGACGCTTGTCCCATCCCCTGATGCAGAGGCATCCTCGTGGCTGAGGAGGAACGAATTCCCACTCCTCAGATCAGGGAAACCACAATCCAGGGCCAAAGGGGTATCAGGGAGGACCATTGTCCCACTCCCTGATGTAGGGGCAACACAAAGGGCACTGGTGAGGAGCGGATTCCCACTCACCAGTGTGGAGTGAACAGGGGCAATCTCATCCAGGACATCCTCTTCACTGAATTCCTCCTCAGATGAATTACCCCCCCAGTCTTCCTCTTCTCTTTGAATCTCCTGGGCGTCCTGTAACCAGCCCATGTACATTTGCTCCAAGTTCCATTCTTCCTCTACTAGGATGTCTAGGTTTCCCTCCAGATCCGGAGAAAAATATTTCCCAAACATTGCTTTCCTCTTGGCATAAATCTCCCAGTATCGACTGTAGTCCAAACAGCCGAAATTGGCATCCTCATGAAAGGCCTCCCACACAAGTCTTTGAAGAAACAGTTGCAAGTTGTATGGAAAAAACTCAACCTTATCCTCTGCATATCTTTGATTCAGGTACTTGGTCATCTACCAGTATTCATCCTGGACTCAGAGCTCCTCTTTAATGCTGTCATGGTTTGTTACTGTTTGTAAAACAACACTCAGACAGTTTGGTAAGGTTAAAAGCTTTATTGAAAATAATGTACAATAACCCCACTCAGGTCAAGATAAGGTCCGTTCCAAGTACTTTCCAGATCTGACGCAGGTCAGGGAAATACTTTAAACACTGAAATAGTCAGCAAACAAGTAAAGATATCTTGAACTTGTAGGTAGATTCTCAGCAAGATACCAGAACAATAATATCCTCAACAGTCCCACAACGCAATAGGTGGCACAGGCGATGGGTGACTGAAGGGCAGTCCCTAGTGAACTAGGGTTCAAGTGGGTAACGCTGAGAAAACACTGGCAGAGGACTGACCCTAAGACAGTAGGGTAGACTGAGGCAACAGGGGCAGTAACGGGACCCTAGCATGCTAGGGTTAACTGAGGCAACACAGACAGGACTCTGACTGTAACGGGACCCTAGAACGCTAGGGTTAACTGAGGCAACACAGGCGGTACTCTGGCAATAGCAAAATCCTAGATCACTAGGGTTAACGGAGGCAACATGACATGGACTCAGGCATCGACTAGGCTCTAGCATTCGGGACAATGACCATATTAATTGGTTCTTGCCTACATGGCCGGCAGCACGGGATGCATGATAAGTCTCCATTAACTTAACCCGAAAGGGTTCATCCACAAAGCATTTCCCCATGGGTTTCTCGGGAGGGGCATTGGCCTGGGCTGCCAAAATCTCTTAACCCAATGGGGATGTAATGCTGGTATGTAGAGTGGCAAGGATGCGATCCGGAGGTATAATAGGTACTGGCACCGACTTGGACTCTGGATCGGTACCAAACTGTCTGGATAGGGCATCAGCCTTAACATTCTTAGTACCCGGTAAATATGATACTATGAAATTGAAACGTGACAAAAACAAGGCCCATCTGGCTTGTCTAGGGGATAACCTATTGGCCTCCAAAAGGTAGGTAAGGTTTTTGTGGTCTGTAAGGATCAGGATTGGCGCCCTAGTGCCCTCTATCAGATGGCGCCACTCACGAAGTGCCAAAATAATTGCCAGTAATTTGCGATCCCCAATGTCGTAGACACTCTGGGCCTTAGTCATTTTCTTGGAAAAGACTCCACATGGCATCAAGGTCTTCCCTGGACCCAATCTCTGCGACAGCACTGCCCCTACACCAGTCTCAGATGTGTCTACTTCCAAGGTAAATGGCAAACTGGGTATCGGATAAGACAGAACTGGTGCTGAGGAGAATGCAGATTTCAGGGATTCAAATGCCTTTACTGCTTCGGGGACCATACTGAAGCATTAGCACCCTTGTGCATCATGTCAGTTAATGGCTTTACAATCAACCAATAGTCATAGATAAATTTCCTATAATAATTTGCAAAGCCCAGGAACCTCTGCAAGGGCTTGAGGCCAATAGGACGTGGCCACTGCAACACGGCCGACAGTGTCTTTGTCCATGGCAATGCCATCTTTGCCAATCACGTAGCCTAGGAACGGCACCTTGGATCTATGGAATTCGCACTTGTCTAGTTTGCAAAATAACTTATTTTCTCTCAACCTCTGTAGTACAGCTTTGACATGTTCCTTGTGAGTCTCCAGGTCAGAGGAATAAATCAGAATATTGTCCAGGTAGACCACTACACAGGACTGTAACATGTCCCTAAGGACATCCTTAATAAACTCTTGGAAAACCGTTGGTGCATTGCATAGCCCAAAGGGCATCACTAGGTATTCGTAATGCCCTGTTCGAGTGTTAAAAGCGGATTTCCACTCGTCACCCTCCTTTATTCAGACCAGATTATATGCTGCCCTTAAGTCGAGTTTGGTGAAAATGGAAGCGCCCTTGAGTCGATCAAACAATTCTGTTATGAGTGGAATGGTGTAGGCATTCTTGATCATTATCTAGTTCAGGCCCCTGTAATCAATACAGGGTCTGAGTTCCCCATTTTTCTTTTTCACAAAATAGAACCCAGCCCCCGTGGGAGAGGGAGACTTGCGAATTATGCCCCGGGCCAGGGCATCAGAGATATACTCCTCCATTGCCTGATTCTCCTCATGGGACAATGGGTAGGTTCTACCCTTAGGCGGCATTGAACCTGGCATGATATTAATAGCACAGTCATAAGAGCGATGCTGTGGCAAAGTGCTAGCCTCTCCCTTACTGAATACATTGCTGAATGATTAGTATTCAAGCGGTAAGGAGGGAGAGGTACACAGAATTTTGGTAGGTTGGAGTAAACATTGTGTTGTACATAACTCAGACCAGGCCAGAATCTTGCAGGATCTCCAATCTATTCTGGGGTTGTGTTTCTGCAGCCATGGGAGACCCAGAATAATTGCATAATGTGGAGACTGAATGATCTGGAATTTCAGAGTCTCCGTGTGGAGAGCTCCAATACAAATAACCAAGGGGCATGTCTCCTGGGTGACCTGAGGAGGTACCAAAGGTCTCCCATCAATGGCCTCAACCAATGGAATCTTGTGATGGCTAGCGAAGTCTTTATCCATAAAGTAACCGGCCACGCCGCAATCAATCAGGGCGGAAGCAACAAAGGAGGACCTATCCCAGGATGCTAGGACCTCTACCACAGGTTTATTCTGAGTGCTCTCTGGGGACTGGTATACACCACCTAGGATCTGTCCCCTATAAGATCCTAAGTGCGTTAGTTTCCCAGCCGTACTGGACAAGAGCGTAATATGTGGCCAGACTTGCCTGAGTTGGAATGGTCGATCTTCTTTGGATAAACAGGTGAACCCCAGTTGCATAGGTTTACTACTACAGTTTGTGGTGCCCGGAGGCGTGGGAGGAGAGGGAGGAATGCGTGGGCAATTCAGGTTAGGCACCCCCGCCATGGTTGGCCTCTGCTTGCGGTCTTTATACAGACTCCTCTCCCTTATGCGAGTATCAGTTAAGGTAGTATACTCTATGAAACTGTCCAGCCTTTCTGGCAACTCACGTGCGGCTATCTCATCCTTTATTTTGTCATCAAGGCCTTGTGCAAATGCCGCCACAAGGGCCTCATCGTTCCAACCAACCTCTGCAGCGAGTGTGCGAAATTCTATAGCATAATCTGCCACTGTACGTGCGCCCTGCTGAATTCTCATCAGACGTTTTGCTGCAGAGGTGGCGCGCCCAGGAACCTCGAATACATTATGGAAGGCCCTTACGAATTCATTAAAGTTTGTCATGATAGGTTTGCCCGTCTCCCATATTGGGTTTGCCCAAGCTAGCGCTCGACCAGTCAACAATGAAATCATGAATCCCACCTTACTTCTCTAGCTCGGAAAAGCCTGGGGTACCAGTTCCAAAAAAATTTCTAGCTGGTTTAGGAAACCCCGGCACAAGGTGGGATCCCCATCATATCTCAATGGGAGGGGGACCCTCGCCGACAACCCTCTATTTGGCATACTGAGGGTCGAGGCCTGTGCCATTGGTGCCAAAGCTGGGGTGGCCACCAATGCTTGCACAGGTTTGTCTAGGTGAGAGGTGCTCTCCAGTATGGTTTGTACGGCCAGTGACAACTGATCCAAACATTGCTCATGTACATCCATTCTCCAATGGATCTTCTGGGAACTACCTTCACCTGAACTGTCTGAGGTCATTGGCCCTTTCATACTGTCACGGTTTGTTACTGTTTGTAAAAGAACACTCAGACAGTTTGGTAAGGTTAAAAGCTTTATTGAAAATAATGTACAATAACCCCACTCAGGACCAGATAAGGTCCATACCAAGTACTTTCCAGATCTGACACAGGTCAGGGAAATACTATAAACACTGAAATAGTCAGAAAACAAGTAAAGATATCTTGAACTTGTAGGCAGATTCTCAGCAAGGTACCGGAACAATAATATCCTCAACAGTCCCACAACGCAAGAGGTGGCACAGGCGATGGGTGACTGAAGGACAGTCCCAAGTAGACTAGGGTTCAAGAGGCTAACGCTGGGAAAACACTGGCAGAGGACTGACCCTAAGAGAGTAGGGTAGACTGAGGCAACAGGGGCAGGACTCTGGTAGTAACGGGAACCTAGCACGCTAGGGTTAACTGAGGCAACACAGACAGGACTCTGGCTGTAACAGGACCCTAGAACGCTAAGGTTAACTGAGGCAACACAGGCAGTACTCTGGCAATGGCAAAATCCTAGATCACTAGGGTTAACGGAGGCAACATGACATGGACTCAGGCATCGATTAGGCCCTAGCACACTAGGGTTAACGGAGGCAACATGGCAGTGGTACTTATAGTGACTGAACCCCAGTACGCTAGGGTGAGCGGAGGCAACGAAGACTGGACTCGGGCAGTAACGGGACCTTAGCACGCTAGAGTTAACTGAGACAACAGACACCAGATGCTGGCAATGTAACGACCCTAGGTCCCTAGGGTTAACTGAGGCAACACGGGCAACAGTGTGGCATTGGCTAGACCCAGGTATTATCGGGTTACCGGAGGCAACACAGACACTGGTTAGTACAGGGATCCCCACAAGCTCCCAGAGACAGCAGGAGTGGCGAGCGAGCGGGAGATAGGCACGTAACGTAACCGGTCCTGGACCGGTGTATGCCCATACAGTATATGGAGGTAATAGACTAGTCCAGTAAGGGATGGAACTAGAAGCACTACCAGGTTGGCACACACAGACTTCACAGCCAATCAGGAGGACCACCAACACTAGCCCAGCCAGATCGGTGTAACGAATAGTCAGCCAGTCCTAGTCAGAAACGGAATCAGATACTCAGCCACGCCGGTTCGGTACACAAGGAGTTAGTCAGCCAGTCCAGTCGGTAACAGAATTGGATACTCAGCCAGGCCAGTTCGGTACACAAGGAGTTAGTCAGCCAGTCCAGGTTAGCAACGGGATTGGATCACAGGAGCGTCAGGCACAAGTGTAGTCAAGCGAGCCGGGTCATACACGGAAACAGGAAACAATAACAATTAGTCGCTAGATACGGGTACACCACGAAAGGGCACCAGTATAGTGACAGGAGGGCGTATTTAAAGGCAAGCCCTGGGAGGAGCAATAGCCCAGAGCCAATAAGAGCACAGCCAGTGTAAACCAGGAAGTAAGAATGTTGCTTAAGGATCAAGGGCACCGTGATAAATGCACACTGTTATTTCTCCATAGAACTCGTCAACCAGATCGTCAAACTTGGTCTCCCATCGGTAGCCGATATACTCGTACCACCTGTTGTGCACGCCTATGGCCTCCGGCAGTCGTGCTTTGTCCTCCATCTCTTAGTTGATGCAGCCGATGTCGAAGGAGAAGATCCCACCGCTGCCACCAGTGTAATGGAAGCTAGGAAGCGACCATGTCGTCTTCCGCCATCATTCCCAAGTCTCTCCTTCTTGACGCCGGACCGGCGACATCGGATGCACTGGTCAAGCAGATAAATGGTCCGGTGGTCGACTCAAAGTGGTGTCGAACCCGGTGTAGTTGGCTCTATGTCGAAGGATGTGGATCGAGGAGGGGTTGACAGGGCTCCCGAGCAGTTGAGCGTCGCAGGACTGGAACACCGGGCAGTAGAGAGTGAGGCCTATACTCCCGGTCTACGACAAACAGGGAAAGTGTAGCAGGAACGCAGGTAGCAGTCGCCAAGCAGATTCAAGCACTCTGTAGCTTGAATTGAAGGATCGCAGGAACTTGAAGAAGCAGGGAAGCGTCCACTTTGCTGCCTGATAGCATCCGAAGTTGGGTCGCAGGTCGAACGATGCAGGATACTCAACTCAGATGGGTGTCAGAGTGCCCTCTTTAATACCATGAGAACATAAGACTCCAGGACGCTTGTTCACTCCAAAAGTAACTCTCTCTTTATTGACACAAACCACACATATTTATACACAGCAAGCACATTGAAACTCATGGGGAAACCAGATACAATGGGGAACATAATTCAATCACAACACAGGAGACAAAAGGCCAAGGGCAGATGGCCTAACAAACACAATAACTCAGACATGATTACATTTCAGATACAAAAGGGTTTGATGAACAAAGACTTTAGGGCTTGAACGAATTACCACATGGCAGGGGGTCTGACTGCAGTTCATAATGGCTTAATTAACACACAGCAAGGGGTCTTGCTACAGTACACATAGTCAATGGCTGGAGTGGCTACAATGCACATCTTAGGCACAGTAGCCCAAGGTTGGTCACGGTTTCATAAGAGCACTCAGACAGTTAGGTAAAGTTAAAAAGCTTTATTGAAAATAAATAGAACAATCACCCTTCTCAGGTCCAGATGAGGTCCATACCAAGTACTTCCCAGATCTGACTCATGTCAGGATGTATGAAAATCACAATAGCAATATAAATAATAGGACTTGTAGGCTTCATCCGTGGACAGGTTCAGGAACAAGTATAACCACAACTGCCCCACACCGCCACTAAGTGACACAAGGCGATGGGTAACTGCAGGGCAATTCCCTAGCAGGTTGGTGTAAGCAATGTGTCGCACAGAACTCTGACCAAGCCAGAATTTCGCAGGATCTCCAATCCATTCTGGGATTGTGTGTTTTCAGCCATGGGAAACCCAGAATAATCGCATAGTGAGGAGACTGAATAATCTGGAACTTCAGGGTCTCCGTATGGAGGGCTCCAATGCGAATCACCAAAGGACAAGTCTCTTGGGTGACTTGGGGGGGCACCAAAGGTCTCCCATCAATGCCCTCAATGTCCATGAAATAACCGGCCGCACTGGAATCACACAACGCACAACGGAAGACCTGGCCCAGAATGCTAAGACCTCCACCACAGGTTTACACTGGGTGCCCTCTGGGGACTGATATACCCCACCTAGGATCTGTCCCCTGCAAGATGCTAGGTGTGTTCCTTTCCCGGCCGCACTGGACATGAGCGCAACAGGTGCCCAGCTTTGCCACAATACAAACACAAGCCTTGTCTGTGACGGAAGAATCGCTCTTCCTTGGATAGGCGCATGAAACCCAGCTGCACAGGCTCACTACTACTGCTTGTGATACCCAGAGGCATGGGAGGAGAGGGCGGTATGGGTGGGCAATTAAAGTTAGGCAACGACCCAGTGGTTGGTGTCTGCTAGTGATCTTTATAGAGACTTCTCTCCCTTATGCGGGTATCAATCAGTGTCATGAATTCCATGAATCTGTCCAGCTGTTCTGGTAACGCATTAGCTGCTATCTCATCCTTTATGTTGTCATCGAGACCTTGTGCGAAGGCTGCCACAAGAGCCTCATCGTTCCAACCAACCTCTGCAGCGAGTGTGTGAAATTCTATTGCATAGTTTGCAACCGTACGTGCGCCCTGCTGAATTCTGATCAATCGTTTTGCTGCAGAGGTGGCGCGCCCAGGAACCTCAAATACACTACAAAAGGCCCTTATGAATTTGTTAAAGTTTGTCGTAATAGGTTTGCCCATTTCCCAGATTGGGTTTTCCCAGGCTAGCACTCGACCTGTCAACAACAAGATCATGAATCCCACCTTGCTTCTTTAGCTTGGAAAAGCCTGGGGCACGAGTTCCAAAAAAATTTCTAGCTGGTTTAGGAAGCCACGGCATAAGGTGGGATCCCCATCATATCAAAATGGGAGAGGAGCAGTTGCAGACAATCCTCTGTTTTGCATCCTGGGAGTCATAGTTTGTGCCATTGGTGCCAAAACTGGCGTGGCCACCAATGCCTGCACAGGTTTGTCGAGGTGAGTGGTACGCTCCAGAATGGTCTGAACAGCCAGTGACAACTGATCCAAACGTTGCTCATGCGCGTCCATTCTCCAATGGATACTCTGAGAACTACCTTCACCTGAATTGTCTGAGGTCATTGGCCCTTTCGTACTGTCATGGTTTCATAAGAACACTCAGTTAAGGTTAAAAAGCTTTATTGAAAATAAATAGAACAATCACCCTTCTCAGGTCCAGATGAGGTCTGTACCAAGTACTTCCCAGATCTGACTCAGGTCAGGATGTATGAAAATCATAGTAGCAATATAAATAATAGGACTTGTATAACCACAACAGCCCCACACCGCCACTAGGTGACACAAGGTGATGGGTAACTGCAGGGGAATTCCCTAGCAGGCTAGGGATAGCGGAGGCAACACAGGCAGTGACCTGACCCTAAAACTCTAGAGTTAATGGAGGCAACACAGACGGGAGACTGGCAGTGATCTGACCGTAGTACACTAGGGTTAACGGAGGCAACACAGACAGGACTCTGGCAATGGTCTGACCCTAGAACGCTAGGATTAACGGAGGCAACCCAGACAGGACTATGGCAGTAACTTGACCCTAGTATGCTAGGGTTAACGGAGGCAACACGGACAGGACTATGGCAGTAACTTGACCCTAGTATGCTAGGGTTAACGGAGGCAACACGGACAGGACTCTGGCAGTGGTCTGACCCTAGAATGCTAGGGTTAATGGAGGCAACCCAGACAGGACTATGGCAGTAACTTGACCCTAGTATGCTAGGGTTAACGGAGGCAACACGGAGAGGACTCTGGCAGTGGTCTGACCCTAGAATGCTAGGGTTAATGGAGGCAACACAGACAGGAGACTGGCAGTGATCTGACCGTAGTACACTAGGGTTAACGGAGGCAACACAGACAGGACTCTGGCAATGGTCTGACCCTAGAACGCTAGGGTTAACGGAGGCAACCCAGACAGGACTATGGCAGTAACTTGACCCTAGTATGCTAGGGTTAACGGAGGCAACACGGACAGGACTCTGGCAGTGGTCTGACCCTAGAACTCTAGGGTTAACGGAGGCAACATAGATCAGACACTGGCAGTAATCTGACCCTGGTACACTAGGGTTAACAGTGGCAACACAGGCAGGAGTCTGGCAGTGACTTGACCCTAGTACGCTAGGGCTACCGGAGGCAACACAGACACTGGCGAGTGACCGGACTCCCACAAACCCCTGGAGACTACTGGGGTAGATAGGCCTGACAGGCACTGTGCAGTATAGCGAGTGGGAGTAGGTGGAATGCGATACAGGGTGCGTACCCTGACAGAAGCCAGCGTTGCCCCAGTCTGTACACACGGAGGTAGTCGGCCAGTCCCGTCAGAAACTGAACCAGATACTCAGCCAGATCGGCACACACGGAATAGTCAGCCAGTCCTAGATAGTAACGGAATCAGACACTTAGCCCAGCCAGATTGGTACACACGGAGTTAGTCAGCCAGTCCTGGGGCTAGATTTAAAGGCAGCCATTAGTAAAAAAAAATCACTAACGGGTGCGTTAAGTGTCATGTTGCAATTCAAAGATCCGTCTAAAGAACAGCTAATGGCAGTTGCAGAACCCTTACGGCAAATACACTTACGTGCATTCAGACGCATAGAACAACATACCCCAGAGCTATTCAAAGGCTTGCGGTACTGATAACGGCTGAAAAAAAGACACACCTAACGGCTAAAAGTTAAGACCCACTTTTCTCACACGTTAGACGGCCAAAACAAAACACCCGTTACATAGGAAAATACACAAAATGCTTACCGCACAACCATGTAAATGGGAAAATTAACCCGTGCAATGCCAAAACAACAGAAAAACATGCACACACAACACAAATCACTCCACACACAACAACAACCAACACCACAGGGACAACGACACAGAAAAAAACACCAGCACAGCATGGCATGGAACAATGGGGGTTATCACAGAAAGCGGACACCTGCAAATACAAGCTCACCTGGGCAACATCAACACGCGACCTGCACCCCGCAACTGCACGCCCGCAAATGGCACACACGTAACAAGCACAACACACCACATTTTATAACACACACACACACACACCTGCAAACACATGGACAAAAACAACACACCATTGGTTAGCACTCACCTCATCACCATACCTACACAACACCCTAGCAAGTACTTAAAGGGACAACTCAACACACTCACTTGTGGCTTGTTTTCCACTCAGGGAGGGAGAGAGAGAGCTAGAGAGAGAGAGGTAGAGAGAGAGAGACAGATAGAGAGAGCAAACAGTATGTTGGGTTACATATTGTTGCGAAGACTGCGGAGAAGGCGTGCAAGGGAGAGAGCTAGGGAACATCAGCAACCTCCAAGCACGCCTCATCAACAGCCTTCACCTGTTGCAAGTGAGGAGGCTCTGGCTCAGCAGCCACACAGGAGTCCATCCCCACCTGGAGGGCAGAGGATGTATAGACGACCACCAAGGCCCAGGGTATACCGCCCAAGGGTCACCCTCTTTGGAATGACTGATGACGAGGTCATTGATCGCTACAGGTTGAGGCCTGACAGCATCATTGCCTTGTACGAGGTCATCAAGGAGCAGGTGGATCCCATCTACGTCCACAACCATGCCCTAACTGGCCTGCAGAAACTACTCTGTGCCATACACTTCATGGCAAGCGGGGCCTTCCAGTCCACTGAGGGTTACGCATCTGGCATGTCACAGGCCACATTCTCCAGAGTGCTGGCCCAGGTCCTGCCAGCCCTCAAAAGCAAGGCCAGTACCTATATACATTTTCCCACCACCGACATGGACTGGATACACATCAAGCAGGCCTTTTACGCAAGGGGAGGCATGCCCAGGGTCATGGGTGCTATAGATTGCACCCATGTCCGGATTAAGGCCCCAGCACGTGACGCACAGCTATTCATCAACAGGAAGAACTTCCACTCCATCAACGTGCAGATGGTGTGTAACAGCAACATGAGGATCATGAATGTCTGTGCAAAATATCCTGGCAGCTCACATGATGCATACATTCTACAAAACTCCTCAGTACACAGAGATTTTGAGAATGGAACCTTTACAGGGGGATGGCTAGTGGGTGAGTTCACAAAACAAAATCACACCACATACACAGGCGTACACACCACGCTGCTCAGCATGCACCTGACCCACAGCTACTACGTCCACCACACAAAACATCATTCACACAACATGTGCTCCCTGTCTCACCATGTCACTCAAATTACACAGGTGATGCTGGCTATGGATGCAAGTCCTGGCTACTGACCCCTCTGGCCAATCCCCAAACACATGCCCAGGAAAGGTACAACCAGGCTCATGCCAGAACGAGGAATGCCATTGAGCGAACATTTGGCCTCCTCAAGTCAAGATTCCGATGTCTGGACCACTCTGGGGGAGCACTGCAGTATGCACCGGCTAAGGTGTGTGACATCATTGTGGCGTGCGCAATACTGCACGACATCGCAGTGGACACCAGGCTGCTGGAGCACATCCCGGACCCCCCCATACAGGAAGTGGCCATGGACATCGGGCATGTGGAGGAGACCATGAGAGGGGCACAGATCAGAGACAGGTTCATCACGGAACACTTCACCTGTGAGTATAACACACGCATGCAAACAATCCATGCAAGTCCCCCATCAGTCCTGTGACACTAACCACACAGCACATTTTGTTCTGTCTCACCCCACAGGAACAGTGACACAGCACTGCACTGGCAGTGGACGTGGCAAATTGTGTGTGTGGACTCAAAAACCATCCTCCATTCCACTCTCCACGTTGACATACAGACCCCAAGGATATCACACACACCCCCAGGAGAAACAAGGTACAACATATTACCCATGTTCATCACCTTACACGGCTTGATTGACAGCAACTAACTGGATATGCCATGATTATAGCCTGAACAACCATGCTAGCCCAGTAGTGAAAGAGTATTATCTAATGATATGCATTGGATAATACTCAGGCACATCAGGGGTTAAAGGGACATTAGACTCAATATGGGATCTGTACTGTGCTAGAGCTGAGAAAAGCAGCACAGGGGTGGATGTACAGTGGTACACAATGTAGAGGTCATGAGACGTAGATCAAATTACCTGGGACTCCATGCTGACTGTGAGTGTGCAGACATATGTGCCCCTGACATGAATACACACATCAACAAATGTGTCCTAACAGTTCCATGGAACAAATGACATTGGGCTGCCACTGTCACTTTCACAGTGGCAGCACAATGTCATTATTTCCATGGAGCTCTCAGAACACTTGTTAATGTGTGTATACATGTCAGGGGCACATAACCATAGGGCTGGTGCACATGTCCTTAGTTACCCACAGAATTGGTTACAGAAGAGTACACAACACATTGTCAAGCAATGGTTTGTGTACTCACCTGTAACTGTGAAAATTGAGGGGATTAAAAAGACTAAATTGTTGTTGCTTGATGATCAGTTCAGGTCTACTGCTCCAAATCCTGTCCTCTTGTCCCACAGGCATCCGTAACATGATCCATCCTTGAACTGAAGATCTTCCATGTGACTGGATTGATGTCTTGACAACACCTTCATGAAGATCACCCCTTGCTGTTTATGGTGATGTTGTTGGTGATGCAAAGTTTGACCTGAGGTTCACACAAACCTCTATTGGAACATTCTCATATAGACACAGAAAACACTAATTCTTGAGTGTTTTAACCTGTACAGTTAGGATGCTCAGCTATAGAGTTGTCAAACCTTGTGGACAACACATGAGCAGGGCAGCAGTGTTACTGAAGTATTACGATTTAGTTTCAAAGTACATTTAGTGTTCTCATACAGGTGTTCAATGCATATAGGCAATACACACAGAAAACACATGTACATTCTAATGTACTTTGAGACACAATAAAGATGAACCATCACCATTCTATCTGTGTCTGTAGGAGGATATATTTGAGAACACATTTGTCAATGTGTTACCACACCCAGGGTAGAGTATCCCCCATACATGGAAAGGCATCACCCACATCACAGGAGTCCACCACTTGTTTGCCAGTGAGTGGACTCTGTGATGTATCCATGCAAACAGATGATGGTGGCAGTGATGCACCAATGTGTTGTGGGAGTGATGAAGAGGTGATACAGGGGACATACTTCCACAGTGAATACCTGTCCACAGTATCTGTATTGCTCTGTATAATCCATGTTCTGAGATTTTGCTCCACTTTGACATATCTCAGTACATGGGCTAACGAACAACCAGACTAAGTGGACATGTGTTATCACTGGTGAAGTCTGTCACACCCTTAGGGAAACAGCAACTCATCTTACTGGAGACCCCAGTGCTCAGCCCAGGATATCAATGTGTGTGCTACACATTGAAATCCTAGGTTAAAAACATTGGCTTCCCCAGTAAGTCAGTCGCACAATGAGTGTGTGAATCCAAGACAATATGGATACATGTCCCATTTATCTATCCTGCTTATAATGTCCCTGCTAAGTCACAGAGCTGTTTGTCTGGTTATCCCATTAACCCACTGAGTGCAAGAGTGGTCCCCAACGCATTTCTTTACAATGCGTTGCCTACCACTCTGGCACTCAAAGGGTTAAACACAACATATGATGTAGACAAATGTTCAGTGTTGTACAATTTGTTGTGCTAAGGGGTATGTTTTGCTGTTCAAATTCAACACACAACACCCCCATATAACACAGTGGTGTAATATGGCTCCAGGGATGTATTACAAGTTGAATTTGTACAACGGTGTGTGTGTGTGAACCCATGTTGTAGCATCCAACTAACATTTCACCCAGGCAGAGGTTGCGTTCACTGCATTGTATGGCAATGCATTGGAGACAACCCTGCCACCCAATCCATAACTGAAGACACAACAGATCAGACAGGAATACAAAAAAAAAGTTTTTTTTATTGAGGGGAAAGTTGACAGGTTGGGCCTTTAATTTTTTCCTTTTTGGGTGGGGGGCCTTAGCCTGGGTGCCAGAGGTCGATGCCCTTGTTGAACTCCTGGTAATCCTCTGCCCCCTAGGTGTGGCTTCAGGGGTAACACTGGAGGGGGTGGTGGTTGCAGTAGACCCCTCAGTGGAACGCAAGTTCTCCCTCTCCATCCTCAGGTTCTCCCTGCGGTTCATCTCCGTCAACTCCACAAGGACCTGTGTTAACATGTCCATCACACCAGTCCTGAGCTGCTGGAGTAGTGTGTTCCCCCTGGCCACCTCCGACTCCAAGCGTTGGATCCTGCTCTCCAATTGTGCAATGTTCCTTCTGGATTGCCTCCTGCTCCTTGTAATGTTGTTGTCAGTACTCCTGCTCGACCGGAGTAGTCTCCTCTGCAGGGCCATACACTCCGCCTCCATCCCTGTGAGGCGTGCGGTGCTGGAGGTGGATGTGCCCGGTGTCACTGGTGCTGCTGTTTCCTCTGCTGCTGAGGCTGCTGAGTCTTCTGCTGCTGAGGGTGCTGTTTCCTCTGCTGCTGAGGGTGCTGTTTCCTCTGCTGCTGGAGGTGCTGTTTGCTCTGGTGCTGAGGGTGCTGTTTGCTCTGGTGCTGCTGGAGGTGCTGTTTGCTCTGGTGCTGAGGGTGCTGTTTGCTCTGGTGCTGCTGGAGGTGCTGTTTGCTCTGGTGCTGAGGGTGCTGTTTGCTCTGGTGCTTCTGGAGGTGCTGTGGCTGCTGTGACAGCTGTTGGAGTGGCTGGTGCAGATGATGGGCATATGCCCACCACATCAAGTGACTCCGAGCTGCCCAATGATGTGTGTGCTGGTGGAGGTGTGAATATGTCCCTGGGTACGGGGCGCTGGGGCTCACCAATCAGGCCCAGGTGTGGGTAGTCCAGTGGCCATGGGTCATATGGTGGCCACTGATAGGTGCTTGGACCCCACCTGGGATCATACCTTGGGGCATGCTGTGGAGCCATCCAGGAGGGTGGGTTTAACTGGGAGGCATATGGCCCATATTGGGTGGTGGCCACTGTCCCTGGCAGCCATTGCCTCCCTGGCGGTGGTGGTGCTGCTGATGGAGGGTAGTAGCTGATGGAGGTGGCTGGATGGGTCCACCTCTCCTCCTGTTGCATCCAGCCACTGTACTGGGGAGGTGCAGCTTGTGGTGGTGCAGCCTGTGGTGGTCCAGTTTGAAGGGGTGCAGTAGGTGGTGGTGTAGCCTGTGTTGGAGGGGATGGTGATGGTGGGTAAGGTGACCACCGGCTGGTCCCCTCCTCTGTGCCCTCCTCACTGTGGGGTGACATTGCCTCCTCCACTGTCTCCCGCTGGGCTTGAGGGCCGTAAGCTGTGTGGAGAAATAAGATTTGTGATTAGTGACCTTAGCCATATGTTTGTGGAGACAGTTATACTTTGATATGTGGTGAAGAAAATTATATGTGTTTGGGTTTATCCCCCTGGGTAAACAAGGGTACACCCACTGCTGAAATGTGTTGTTTGAGTTATTATAGGTGAAGGTTTCATTTTGAGGTGCAATATCACAGTGGGCCGAAATAGTACAGTGGGGCTGTTGCAACACCCTCCCATGTAGATATCTGCTCCCTGTACCAGAGCTGTCCACATGATTGTGTAGTAACAGCACCACTGTACAATTGCAGGCCATTGGGGTATTACCCCTGACATATCCATTTCTGAGCTGTGATACCTTTTGAATCAACACACCTTTCAACAGTAGGAATACCATTGTTTAACTCGGGGGAGGGGGGGTGAATCCAACAACATATATTTATCTTCACAACTTGTAGGGATGGCTATCCCTCCAGGGGGATGGCAAAGGTTAAGTCCACCTTGATGTCATATTGTAGACATTGTGAAAACAGATGTTGTTCGCTGTTAGTCCAATCCCTCCTACCCTCATGGTTGTTCAGATATTGCTCTATGTGACAGATGGAGATTTCAGTCATTATTTGTCCACACGAGGGCTTTTTAGCAGAGCCCAAATCTCCCCATTTAGAGAACAATACTTAATTGGAATGGTGTACAGAGTGTGCCTGGTTTGCAAGCACACTCTGTGGACCATTCCAAAGAGGTATTTATCTCGAAATGTTGCGACTTTGGCTCTGCTGAAGAGCCTCCGTGTGGTCAAATGATAGATATCTCCACCTGTCACATAGAGCAATATCTGTATAACCATGAGTGTTGGAGGGATGGGACTTAGATCAAGACATATCTGTTAACGATGGCAATGGTATGACATCTTGATGACATTACCCATTGCTATCCCATTACAGTGACACACAAGTAGAAATGGTCATATATGTATGTGGATATGTACCCTTCATATGGATACAGTAATATCCTTCCAAGATGTGAAGCCAGAGAGCAGTTCAGTAGGTGTGATTGTCGTACTGGCTATACATGTGCACCCATCCAACAAGACATTGTATTGATATGATGGATATGAACATACCTCATATATCCCATCTATGTAGAGTGTGATATACTATGTATGTGTATTTGGATGGTAGCAATGTAGGTTGATTTGTGATGGGTGCACACATCTGGCCAGTAAGGCAATCACATCCAGTGAAGTGATCTCTGTGTTCACATCGTGTTGTAACATTTTTAGTAACATTTGAATCCTGAGGGCAACAATGCAGCCAGTAGTGAGGGATATCTTTGATTGAGGCCTTTTTCTCTGTGTATGAGCCCATCCATCCTTCTGTGTGAGGCAACCGTACTCAATCCTAGATATCCATCAGTCATGGCCTGTTGGTGACCAAGGTACAATGATGTTTGCTATTTGTTTCCCATGTGTATCCTGCAAAGAGCGGCTGGTGTACCATCCATCCATGGCATCAGCACCCCTGTGGATCCATGTGGGAATCAGATATGGGATATGTCATTTCAAGTCAGAGTAAATGATTGCAGCCACAACACCAATGCCTACTTTTTCCAGCTTGAAATCTGTGGAATAGTTTTCGGCCTGTGTGTTGCACCTACAAGCATTTTTCTGTGTGACACTGTGATATGTGACCTGATGCCCCCTTTTTGTGATTCAGTAAGCGGGGATGTTGAACTGATGGGGTGAACATGATGGTGACTTCTCCAGTGATCTCCTTTCCCCATTTCCAGTGTTTTCCATGGAGTCTGTACAATGGGACCTTATAAACTTGATTCTTGTTGTTGCATGTTCTCCATGGACTAACACTGGTATTGGTGAAGTGAGGGTTACTTTGTGTCCACCATCTGTTTGTCACCGCTTAGTGAATGTCCCCTGTGTAGCATGTGATTGTTGTCCTATTGACTTGTTTGTTGTCTGGTTAACCCCTTGAGTACCAGAGGGGTTGCCAATGCATTGTTGATTGATGCATTGATGATCCCTCTAGCACTCAAGGGGTTAGGGTGGGGGTGGGGACATGGGTGACATTGTGTGTGAACAGTGATGATATTTAACAGACGACATTTTGAACATAACGGTTTGTGTATTGTGTGTGATGAGCACAGCGACAGGAGGGTTGAAGTAGGACTTTGACAGGTTTGTCCCAAGTTGGACGTTGCCATTTGTCCAGGTGTTGTGTCCTTTTTTTAACCCTCAGGGTGCTGTGTTGGTGCAGTTGTATGGCTGAGTGATGGACATGTGTTGAGGTGTGACTGTGTGTGCAGCTGGTGTTGGTTGCTGTAGTGTGTTGTTCTGTAGTGTTGCACTTACCAGTAATGTGGAGGCTCCTCTCATCCCCAGTGTCAGTTCCTCCAATGACCCCCTCGATCAGGGTCGGGACATGGTCTGCCGCACCATCTCCTCCCAGCCGCAGAAGGTGATAGGGACTGCTGGTCCACCTCCAGTGCCTCGGGCGTGCTTGGCGAGCTCTGTCATCTTGTTTTTGACGACCCTCCGGCAGTCGCCCCATCTCTTTTTGATGGACTCCACGTCCCGCCTGCATGGAGCCACCGCGTTGACCCGGCTGCATATCTGGTTCCAGGCTGCTTTCCTCCTCGCTGACAGGCCAGGGACCTTCGCTGTCGGGTGGAGAACACTCTGCCTCTCCAGGACAGCTTCCACGAGAGCCGTGTTTTCCTCGTCTGTGTATTTGGAGTCCCTGATCCTGCCCTCGTCAGCTCCGGCATGGGAGGATTCAGAGCCGGAGTGCCCTGCCTGGTCTGACCCTGCCTGTGTGGGGTGCTCCCCAGCAACTACCCCTCGTCCCACTGCAGGTTCTGTCCCTGTCCTGCGTGTGCCTGCTCTTGTGGGTCGGGTCCCCCTCCGCCCTGCAGATCTCCCTCTCCCAGCCCTGCTCTGCTGAGGGATCACCTCCTGAGCTTCCTCCTCCAATACTCTCCCCATCCCTCTCTCTTGTCCTCCTCTCCTGGCCATCACTCACCCAGGCACCCACAGGCCCTCACAGACACACTCGATCCACTCACTCTCTGTCACACACTTTCACTCACAGATTCACACTGTCAAAATAAAAAGTAAAATGTGTAAGGTGTTATAAAATAAAAGGACTATGTGTATGTATGTGTATGTGTTTGTGTTTGTTTGTATGTATGTAATATGTGCAAAGGTGTGCTATGTGTCATATTCTGTGTAATGCTCTCCTCTCTCCAAACTGCAAAACTCCTCTACCTCCAGTGTACGCTCCTGTCTCCCTCTCTCTAATCACTATCCTCCACTCCTGGGTCCTGATATCTGGCTCTGAAGAACTCGATAACAGACAGTGTGTGACGGTTATTTTTGGGTATATATAGGTGTATTTGAAGTTATTTGATACATTGGAGCTTTGTGATTGGCTGTGTGTTTGAATTTGTTTTTGCATCAATCATGGTTGCTAGACAATGGCAGCCGTTATGTTAGATGTTGTTTTGAGCGCTGTTATCGTGTGATTTGGCCGCCCGTTGTGCATTAACATGAGCGACAACGGATTTTGTGTTACGTGTTTTTTGTGTGCCTACACTCGATAGCTATTCTCGTAGAGTAGCTATTGAATCTGTCGTAACTCCTGTATTATTTGCGAGCGATGTGCCTTTTTCACTTAGTGGCTGGTTTAACGGCTGCCTTTAAATCTAGCCCCTAGTCGGTAACGGAATCAGATACTTAGCCAAGCCAGGTCGGTACACACGGGGTTAGTCAGCCAGTCCTAGTCGGCAATGGAATCAGATACTCAGCCAAGCCAGGTCAGTACACGCGGAGTTAGTCAGCTGGTCCTAAGGCAGCAATGGAATCGAATGTCAGGAATCAGAGCGTAGTCAGGCGAGCCGGGTCATACGTGGAAACAGGAACATGCAGTCATAAACGCTAGGTACGGGTACACCACGAAAGGGCACCATAAGGATGACAGGAGGGAGTATATAAAGGCAAACCCTGGGAGGAGCCACAGTCCCAGGGCCAATAAGAATGAGGCAATGGTAAACCCGGAAGTAACAATGTTGCTCAGCAACTGGAATCACGGGCACAGTGATAGTTGGAGCCTTTGTTTGACTACTTTGAATGCTCTGCTCCAACCTTGACCAATCTCTGAGCTGCCTACTGTTCCCCAACTTAGGCTATGGAAGATATTTGCATGCCTACTCCAGGGTTTCAAGTGACCCAGCTTTTACCTCTTGCCCCCGCCGCCGAACTTTCGATCCGGTGGCACTGATTGCACACCGCGCCGGTACCCGCCGACTGGTAGTCTGTGAGTGTGTAAATCCTCTACCACAGCAATACATTAAACATAGACCATTCGACAGTACGTGAACCAAAGTCTATGAACGTAAGTCTTTTTAGCTAGGGTAACAGGTGGCCAGTTCGTACAGTGAAAAATGTCCACAGTGTTTGGCTAAACAGTCTTATGGCCAGACAAGGGCTCAAGTAACGGGTAGGATCCGTTACAGTACACCCGGAGAATAAGGGTTCCAGACATGACAAAATGTCCACAGTTGCTTGTGTGATCGGCTGAGTAGTCATACACCCAGCTAATGATTTCAGTAATGGAGTAGGATCTATTACAATTGCCCTTAGGTACTCTCATGGTATCCAGGCAAAGAAGGACAGAAACAAAATAAAATGTAACCACCTTTATTAAGAATATATACAGCAATAATCATATAACCCACACAATCCCAGACCACAGGATGATAGGACCCAGGCTCCTACCCAGAGCTGCATACTGTGCTGTGCACTGCACTACTCATGAATCGAGACTAGGAAAGAGGCTCAAGTAGAACACCAGAGTGAACAGTGTATATAACGTAAGTCACCACCCCGGGTCTCGCGACCGGAGGCAACAGGGAGTGAAAGCAGGCCAGAGCCCTGGAACACAGAGGCTACAGGTCAGGCAGGCTAGAAGTGCATGGAGCTACTAGACAGCCAAAGCCACAGGTCAGATAAACTGGGAACTGTTCAATCCAAAAATAAATTCAGCGGCTCCATTATGACATACCTAGCATCTCAATCAAATAGGGATACACAAAAAATAGGCTGAAGATAAGGAAGCTCTATCATCTGAGATCAATTATATGAACAGTAAGCGTGCAACATATATAAAGGTCTTTCCTATATCCTAAAAATGAAACATTCAATCAAAAAATAAACATTGCACTGCTTGATGTCTGTTCTCAATAGCAGGAACAAAATAGCAACATGTATCTTCTTAAAATCAGTAACTTTATTGTGAAATTAAAACATGTTACCTGCAGTAAGTAAGATCTCAGCAACATGTAGCAAGTCTTACGGAGTGGGTATAAGCAGGTTACAAACAATGGTGTAAATCAACGTGTTTCACACCCAAACGGCGCTTACTCATGATCAAACACACTGAGATCTTACTTACTGCAGGTAACATGTTTTAATTTCACAATAAAGTTATTGATTTTAAGAAGATACATGTTGCTATTGTGTTCCTGCTATTGAGAACAGAGATCAAGCAGTGCAATGTTTGTTTGTTGATTAAACTGGAAACTGCACAGAGTGAGTCAGTACCCAAAGCCAGAGGGCAGGCAACAAGAGGACTACACGGAGAGAGTCAGTAGCCAGAGCCAGAGGGAAGGCAAACTAGGGACTACACGGAGAGAGTCAGTAGTCAGAGCCATAGGATAGGCAAGCCGGGGTCATACATGGAGCGAGTTTCATCAGCCACAGCCACAGTTCAGAACCGATGTGGATAGTCAGACAAGCCGGGGTCATACACAGAGTGGATTCTCAGATAGGCATGGGTCACAATGGAGAGCAAGAGATACTAGCAAAAACACCAAGTAAGGGCCGTGACTCCTAGCCCCAAGGAGGATTATAATTGAGCAGAAGGAAGCGGGACCCAATTAGGCCACTCAGAATAGGCCCATAAACAGGCGTCCGTGCTAGTGCCTGTTACCTGATGTCAGCAATGAGGAAGTGGCTGGAGGCAATGCCTACCAGCGGCCATACAGAGGTATGAAAAGCGCTAGGCTGCCAAGGGATACTCTGATAGTCCTGCATACTACAGTGCTCTACAGTTTGCTGCTAGCTAAATCTCCAGTGTTGCTGTCATCCAGATCTCACCAGTCATCCTCAGTTGCTTTATCCATCTACCGACTGAGTCCTACTTGCTTCAGTATTCTGCAGTTTGCTGCTGGCTACATCTCCAGTGCTGTTGTCATCCTGAGTCTGCCTCGCACCAGTGATCCTCAGTTGCTGTATCCATATACTGACTGAGTCCTACCTGCTTTAGTGTTCTAGAGTTTGCTGCTGGCTACATCTCCAGTGTTGCTGTCATTCTCAATCTGCCTTGCAACAGTCATCCTCAGTTGCTGTATCCATCTACTGACTGAGTCCTGCCTGTTCCAGTGTTATGCAGTTTGCTGCTGGCTACATGTCCAGTGTATCTGTCATCCTGAGTCTGCAGTGCACCAGTCATCCTCAGTTGCTGTATCTCTACTAACTGAGTCCTGCCTGCTCCTATGTTCTGCAGTTTGCTGCTGGCTACATCTCCAGTGTTGCTATCATCATGAGTCTTCCTTGCAACAGTCATCCTTAGTTGCTGTATCCATCTACTGACTGAGTCCTGCCTGCTCCAGTCTTCTGCAGTTTGCTGATGGCTACATCTGCAGTGTTACTGTCATCCTGAGTCTGCCTCGCACCAGTCATTCTTAGTTTTCTAGTCTTGTAAAACTGTCTACTGTATACATCTACTGACTGAATCCTGCCTGCTCTAGTGTTCTGCAGTTTGCTGCTGGCTACATCTCCAGTTTTGCTGTCATCCTCAATCAGCCTGGCACCAGTCATCTTTAGTTTTGTAGTCTTGTAAACTGTCAGCTGTAGCCATCTACTACAGGCTAAATATCCAGTGTTGCTGTCATCCTGACTCTGCATTGCACCACTTATCCTCAGTTGCTGTATCCATCTACCGACTGAGTCCTGCCTGTTCCAGTGTTATGCAGTTTGCTGCTGGCTAAATCTCCAGTGTATATGTCATCCTGAGTCTGCCTTGCACCAGTCATCTTTGGTTGCTGTATCCATCTGCTGACTGAGTCCTGCCTGCTCCGATTTTATGCAATTTGTTGCTGGCTAAATATCCAGTGTTTCTGTCATCCTGAGTCTGCATTGCACCACTTATCCTCAGTTGCTGTGTCCATCTACCTACTGAGTCCTGCCTGTTCCAGTGTTATACAGTTTGCTGCTGGCTACATCTCCAGTGTTTCTGTCATCCTCAGTCTGCCTCGCACCAGTCATCCTCAGCTGCTGTATCTCTATTGAGTCCTGTCTGCTCTGGTGTTCTGCAATTTGCTGCTGGCTACAACTCCAGTGTTGCTGTCATCCAGAGTTTGCATTGCACCAGTCATCCTCAGTTGCTGTATCCATCTACTGACTGAATACTGCCTGCTCCAGTCTTCTGCAGTTTGTTGATGCCTACATCTGTAGTGTTACTGTCATCCTGAGTCTGCCTGAACCAAGCATCCTTAGTTTTGTAGTCCTGTTAAACTATTTGCTGTGTTCATCTACTGACCGAGTTCTGTCTGCTCCAGTGTTCTGCAGTTTTCCGCTGGCTACATCTCTAGTGTTCCTGTCATCCTGAGTCTGCCTCACACCAGTCATACTCAGTTACTGTATGCATCTACCGACTGAATACTGCCTGCTCCAATATTATGCAGTTTGCTGCTGGCTACATCTCCAGTGTTTCTGTCATCCTAAGTCTGACTCACACAAGCCATCCTCAGTTTCTGTATCTCTATTGACTCAGTCCTGCCTGATCCATTCTTCTACAGTTTGCTGCTGGCTACATCTACAGTGTTACTGTCATCCTAAGTCTACTTCGCACCAGTCATCCTCAGTTGCTGTACCCATCTACTGACTGAGTCCTGTCTGCTCCAGTGTTTTGCAGTTTGCTGCTGGCTACATCTCCTGTGTTGCTGTCATCCTGAGTCTGCCTCGCACCAGTCATCCTCTGTTGCTGTATCCATCTACTGACCGAGTCCTGCCTGCTTCAGTGGTCTGCAGTTTGCTGCTGGCTACATCTCCAGTGTTGCTGTCATCCTGAGTCTGCCTCGCACCAGTCATTCTTAGTTTTCTAGTCTTGTAAAACAGTCTACTGTATACATCTACTGCCTGAATACTGCATGTTCCAGTGTTTTGCAGTTTGCTGCTGGCTACATCTCCAGTGTTGCTGTCATCCTGAGTCTGCCTCTCACCTGTAATCCTTATTTTTGTAGTCTTTTAAAACTGTCTGCTGTATCCATCTACATACTGAGTCCTGCCTACTCCATTGTTCTGCAGTTTGCTGTAGGGTACATCTCCAGTGTTGCTGTGATTCTGAGTCTGCCTTGCACCAGTCATCTTCAGTTACTGTATCCGTCTACTGACCGAGTCCCCTCTGCTCCAGTCTTCTGCAGTTTGCTGATGGCTACATCTGTAGTGTTGCTGTCATCCTGAGTGCCTCGAACCAGTCATCCTCAGTTGCTGTATCCATCTACTGACTGAGTCCTTTCTGCTCCAGTGTTCTGCAGTTTGCTACTGGCTACTTTTCCAGTGTTGCTATCATCCTGAGTCTGCCTCGCACCAGTCATTCTTAGTTTTCTAGTCTTGTAAAACAGTCTACTGTATACATCTACTGCCTGAATACTGCATGCTCCAGTGTTTTGCAGTTTGCTGCTGGCTACATCTCCAGTGTTGCTGTCATCCTGAGTCTGCCTCTCACCTGTAATCCTTATTTTTGTAGTCTTTTAAAACTGTCTGCTGTATCCATCTACATACTGAGTCCTGCCTACTCCATTGTTCTGCAGTTTGCTGTAGGGTACATCTCCAGTGTTGCTGTGATTCTGAGTCTGCCTTGCACCAGTCATCTTCAGTTACTGTATCCGTCTACTGACCGAGTCCCCTCTGCTCCAGTCTTCTGCAGTTTGCTGATGGCTACATCTGTAGTGTTGCTGTCATCCTGAGTGCCTCGAACCAGTCATCCTCAGTTGCTGTATCCATCTACTGACTGAGTCCTTTCTGCTCCAGTGTTCTGCAGTTTGCTACTGGCTACTTTTCCAGTGTTGCTATCATCCTGATTCTGCCTCGCACCAGTCATCCTCAGTTGCTATATCCATCTACTGACCGAGTCCCCCCTGCTCCAGTCTTCTGCAGTTTGCTGATGGCTACATCTGTAGTGTTGCTGTCATCCTGAGTCTACCTCAAACTAGTCATCCTTAGTTTTGTAGTCATGTTAAAATGTTTGCTGTATTCATCTACTGACCAATTTCTGCCTGCTTCAGTGTTCTGCAGTTTGCTGCTGGCTACATCTGTAGGGTTGCTGTCATCTTGAGTCTGCTTCGCACCAATCATTTTCAGTTGCTGTATGCATCTACAGATTGAGTACTGCCTGCTCCAGTGCTCTGCAGTTTGCTGCTGGTTACTTCTCTAGTGTTTCTGTCATCCTGAGTCTGCCTTGCACCAGTCATCGTCAGTTGCTGTATCTCTACTGACTGAGTCCTGACTGCTCCAGTGTTCTGCTGTTTACTGCTGGCCACATCTCCAGTGTTGCTGTCATCCTGAGTCTGCCTCGCACCAGTCATACTCAGTTGCTATATCTCTGCTGACTGAGTCCTGATTGCTCCAGTGTTCTGCAGTTTACTGCTGGCTACATCTCCAGTGTTGCTATCATCCTGATTCTGCCTTGCAGCAGTCATCCTCATTTGCTGTATCCATCTACTGACCGAGTCCTGCCTGCTCCAGTCTTCTGTAGCTACATGTACCTGACGGCTACATCTTCAGCGTTGCTGTCATCCTGAATCTGCCTCGAACCAGTCATCTTTAGTTTTGTAGTCATGTTAAACTGTCTGCTGTATTCATCTACTGACAGAGTTCTGCCTTCTCCAGTGTTCTGCAGTTTTCTGCTGGCTACATCTAAAGTGTTGCTGTAATCCTGAGTCTGCCTCGCACCAGTTATCCTTAGTTTTGCAGTCTTGTACACTGTCTGCTGTATCCATCTACTGCCTGAGTCCTGCCTGCTCCAGTGGTCTGTAATTTGTTACTGGCTACATCTCCAGTGTTTCTGTCATCCTGAATCATCCTCACAACAGTCATCCTCAGATGCTTTATCCATCTAGTGACTGAGTCCTGTCTGCTCCAGTGATCTGCAGTTTGCTACTGGCTATATCTCCAGTTTTGCTGTCATCCTGAGTCTGCCTCCCACCAGTCATCCTTAGTTTTGTAGTCCTGTAAACTGTCTGCTGTATCCATCTACTGCCTGAGTCTGCCTCGCACCAGTCATACTCAGTTGCTGTACCCATCTACTGACTGAGTTCTGTCTGCTCCAGTGTTTTGCAGTCTGTTGCTGGCTACATCTTCAGTGTTGCTGTCATCCTGAGTCTGCATCGCACCAGTCATCCTTAGTTTTGTAGTCATGTAAAATTGTGGGTGCTGCCTACTACAGTGTTTTGCAGTTTGCTGCCAGCTACATCTCCAGTGTATCTGTCATCCTAAATCTGCTTCGCTCCAGTCATCCTCAGTTGCTGTATCTCTACTGACTGCTCCAGTGTTCTACAGTTTGCTGATGGCTACATCTCCAGTGTTGCTGTCATCCTGAGTCTCGCCTCACACCAGTCATCCTTAGTTTCACAGTCTTGTAAAGCTGTTTGCTGTATACATCTACTGACTGAGTCCTGACTGCTCCAGTATTCTGCAGTTTGCTGCTGGCTACGTCTCCAGTGTTGCTGTCATCATGAGTCTGCCTCGCACCACTCATCCTCAGTTGCTGTACCCAACTATTGACCAGGTTCTGTCTGCTCCAGTGTTCTGCAGTTTTCTGCTGGCAACATCTGTAGTGTTGCTGTCATCCTGAGTCTGCCTAGCACTAGTCATCCTCAGTTGCTGTATCCATCAACTGACTGAGTCCTGCCTGCTCCAGTGTTCTGCAGTTTTCTGCTAGCTACATCTCCAGTGTTGCTGTCATCCTGAGTCTGCATTGCTCCAGTTATCCTTAGTTTTGTAGTCTTGTAAAACTGTCTACGGTATCCATCTACTGACTGGGTGCTGCCTACTACAGTGTTTTGCAGTTTGCTGCTAGCTACATCTCCAGTGTATCTGTCATCCTAAATCTGCTTCGCTCCAGTCATCCTCAGTTGCTGTATCTCTACTGACTGAGTCCTGACTGCTCCAGTGTTCTACAGTTTGCTGATGGCTACATCTCCAGTGTTGCTGTCATCCTGAGTCTCGCCTCACACCAGTCATCCTTAGTTTCACAGTCTTGTAAAGCTGTTTGCTGTATACATCTACTGACTGAGTCCTGACTGCTCCAGTATTCTGCAGTTTGCTGCTGGCTATATCTCCAGTGTTGCTGTCATCATGAGTCTGCCTCGCACCACTCATCCTCAGTTGCTGTACCCAACTATTGACCAGGTTCTGTCTGCTCCAGTGTTTTGCAGTTTTCTGCTGGCAACATCTGTAGTGTTGCTGTCATCCTGAGTCTGCCTCGCACTAGTCATCCTCAGTTGCTGTATCCATCAACTGGCTTAGTCCTGCCTGCTCCAGTGTTCTGCAGTTTGCTGCTAGCTACATCTCCAGTGTTGCTGTCATCCTGAGTCTGCATTGCTCCAGTTATCCTTAGTTTTGTAGTCTTGTAAAACTGTCTGTTGTGTCCATCTACTGACTGAGTCCTGCCTTCTCCAGTGTTCTGCAGTTTACTTCAGGGTACATTTCCAGTGTTGCTGTGATCCTGAGCCTGCCTCACACCAGTCCTGTATCCATCTACTGACTGAATACTGTCTGCTCCAGTGTTCTGGGGTTTGCTGCAGGTTACATCTCCAGTGTTGCTGTCATCGTGAATCTGCCTTGCACCCGTCATCCTCAGTTGCTGTATCCATCTGCTGACTGAGTCCTGCCTTCTGCAGTGTTCTGCAGTTTGCTGCTGACTACATCTGCAGTGTTGCTATCATCCTGAGTAGGGGTGGACGAAGGTTGTCGCCATGTTCCTGCAGGAAATTTGGCAAAAACCAAGTTGTTATCCACTTTTTCGCATGAAAATCTGCTTTAAAACTAGCGGTTACAATTTTTGCATCTTTCGCCCATTGGCCAAAATGTTTCGCCATTTTTTCAATAGCTAAAAAGTTTTCGCCCATTGATTTACATCGTTTTTGCACTTCTGCTATAAAAACATGACGTTTTTGCCGAAGGCAGACACATTAGAAGCAGCTACAAAGCGAGATAGAAGTGCTGTGCTGTTCTCTTGTAATATTTAGCAAAAATTGAGGCAGGAGAGGTTCATAGTGAATGCTGTCTAGTCCCCCTAAATCACCCAAAGGGGAATTTAATAATAAGGAGCGGAGAAAAGGGAATGGGAAGAAAGGGAGAAAAGGGAAGGAAGGAAGAAAAGGGAAAGGGACAGATGGGTGAAAAGGGAATGGGAAGGAAGGGAGAAAAAGATAGTGAGAGCAGGACAGTCCAGCAGCCTGTGCTTGTTGCAAGGCGTGCTACCCCTGCTGCCAGTGCCACCATTTATGATCCTGCAGCCACTAGTGTTGTACCTGTTGCAAGATGTGCTGCTCCTGCTTCCAGTGCCACCGTTTCTGTAATTGCAGCCACTAGTGTTTACCTGTTGCCAGATGTGCTGCCCTTGCTGCCAGGGCCACCATTTTTGTAACTGCAGCCACTAGTGTTGTACCTGTTGCTAGTACTGAACCTGCTGCCAGTTCTGAACCTGCTGCTAGTACTGAACCTGCTGCCAGTGCTGAACCTGCTGCCACCAATACTTTGCCTGCTGCTAGTGTTTCTTGTAGTACTCAGGGGGAAAAGGAGAAAATGATGCCAAGTGTGATAGCAAGGGACCCTAAATCACACTTGTCATTCCCAAGCAGTCCTGCCAGTGCTAGTACTACTGCTACTAAGGTCCAGCAGCTTGTTAGCATTAGGAGTGAAGGAGGGGGTAATCAACAAAATCCTAATATTACTAGTGACTAGGAAACTGAGGAGGAAGACTCTGCGGCTGAACTTGATGTGTTTGGTGTTAGTAGTAGTAGAAGTAATGGTGAAGCAGCTGGAGTGGTAGGGGAAACATTTGAAAGCTTGCAGACTAGCGGTCAAGGGAGCCCACACCATTCCTCTGGCTCTGGCAGTCCCCTTCTCTTCAATACAGTGTCCAAGTTGAACATGATCCTTAAGAGGACAGAACTGGTGTTGGGGGAGGAGAGCAGGCTGAGAATTCATACCACCACCACCACCAGCAGGAGCACAGATCAGCTGCCTGTGCCTGCTGCTACTTCTGCTAGTGGTAGTCTGCCTTCTCTTTCAGGTCTAAAGGCAATGGCTAGTGTGACATAAGGGGACCCTCTGTCAGATTGCTCGTCTCCTCCTCCAAGCAACAGTTAGATGTCTAGAATAGAGCAGCAACAACAGCATGTAGGGACTAGTGGTGGTGGTGATGATGATGCTGGAGAAGCTGAGGAGGAAGAGACATTGATGGCCTTTTTAGCAGAAACTGAGAAGGAATGGGAGACAGGAATGAGGATTGGCATCACCACCACAACTAGCAAGGACATCTTGGAATTAGAGGAATTTGCAACTGCTCTAATTCCTTCTGATGCTGAGATGCAAGGGCAGCAGGATGCTGAGGAGTAGGTTAATGTGCCACAGACCTCCGTGGACACAGTGGGAATGGGGTCAACAAGCAATGTGGGACTAGGACAGGTTCCACTTGCCAGCAGCAGCAATACTCCTGATCCTAGTTGCAGTGCTGACTCTGAGGCAGTAGCAGCAATAGCAGCAACATTATCTGCTGCCACAGACAATGAAGGGGAATGTGGAGGACATTAAGAAAGAGGCCATTCTTCTCCACCTTTCCCCTTCCCTCTGAAGTCATCATGGATGTGGGACTATTTTTCTGTTGGGGCAGGCACAGTGCAGTCATCAGCAAAGACACCGTGCACAATTTGTGACAAGTCAGTGAAAAGAGGAAAGGAGGGAACACACCTTGGCACAAGCGCCGTCATATTACACATGAAACACAGACACCATGACATTTACTCCAAACATGTTAAAGCCAAACACCCACCACAGAAATCAAGCACCACTTTTGCTGTCATTGACTCACCAGAAAGGCAACAAGAGGTGAGGCAGAGATCAAAGAGAAGGAGGAATAGAACATCCCAGGCAGAGACTGGAAGTTCCAGGACGAGTGAAACAACTAGCTCACCATCACCTTCTAGGGTAACTACATCTTCTGCCAATCCTCCTCGTTCATGACCTCCCCCGCCAAATGATAGCCACTCTGTTGATGTTAGGATGTAGCAGTTCGTCTCTACCCATTGCACACTGTGTGGTGCATTGACCTTACATGCCAGTATGGTGGAGGAGAATCGCAATTAGTGCATCAAGCGGCGTCTGAGCAGATTATGCTAAGATGGTGGCAGGGAGAGTTCATCGTTACTATTAAACTGTCAGCAAGTTCTCATGTGTCCTTACAGTGACAGAGGCAGTACTTGGTTTCGGGTGTCATGGTGTTTGGATACAGTTGTGCCCCCAGATGTTATTTACCACACACACACTGTGCACATTGCAGTTGCTGATGAGAACCACAGTTCCTGCTCTCAAGGGAAAAAAATATATTCTAATAACAACACACCCATGATTTTAGAGGAGGGGCAGGTGGAGAACATTTAATGGCCAACTTCTTTTCTCCACATAGACTGGGGGCTACTTATACTGCTGCTACTGCCTCAGGCCCATCACTGAAGTCAGTCGTAGGAAGTGGAAGCTTCATCATCCATCTTCCATGTTATTGCTATTGTTGATCCCATTCCCTTTCAGCTGCCTAATCATCCTGCTGCTTAAAGGGATAGTAATACTTCATTTTAACTTTATTTTATTTTGTAGGCATTAAAAAAACATGAAGAATGATATAAGTCTTATCTCTGAAACCTTTATGGTTTAAGAGATATTCACAAACAAAGTATCCCCCCCCTCTTCAACCAGATCAGAAGGGAGATGCCCAGGTAGACTGCAGAGAGGGACAATCTTCAATTAAGATAATGGAAAAAGCTGAAAAACTTGTCAAGGGGGGAAGGGCTTTCATTGTTTTCATACAAAGAAAATTGTCCCCTTCTGTTATCTGTACTGTCATACAACCAGACTGACATCTGAGAAGAGATGGCTTACACTAGGTAAAAGGGGCGGGGAGGGGAACTTTGCTTGTGAATATCTCATAAACCATAAAGGTTTGAGAGATAAGACTTATATCATTCTTCATGTTTTTTTAATGCCTACAAAATAGAATAAAGTTAAAACGAAGTATTACTATCCCTTTAAACAGTACGAACAGCAGTACGAACAACAGTTGCAACTCAGGACTCAGTAGGACATTTGACAGTGGCCACTGGCCAACATGACCTGCTGGCGTTAGGCCAGTAGGGCATTTCTATTTTTTTCTTAGGGCTTGTGTTTTGAAAAAATAAATAAATAAATAAATAGTCCTACAAAAAAATAAACAATTTTTGGGGGGTTTGTTTTTAACAAGCCTAAGTCCTACAAATCAATGTTTCCTTAGGGCTTGTGCTAAACAAGCTTAAGTCCTACAAATCAATGTTTCTTCAGGGCTTGAGCCTCTAATAAGTCTAAGCCCTAAATGGACTCTAACAACAAATCAAACAAATCATCCTCTACAAAATACTCTGTCAAGTATCAGTCCACCCCAGTGGCAGCTTATGTTAGGGGGTTCCTGTCTCTTTAAATACAAATGTCTTATTTTATTTTATTGATTAACTTTTTTATTAACTACCCCCCCCCCCCCATAGCAAAACAAATTCCCTGTTCAAATGATTCATTCACCAACACAGGCACCCTTTTTACCATGTCTTATGGTTTTTATTTTATTTTATTTAGGATCTCTTTTTTATTAAGTGCCCCCCAATCCCAATAAACAACCCCCCAAAAATCATCCCCTGTTCAGCTGATTCTTTCCCCACACCCCACCAACACAGGCACCCTCATGCCCCTTTTATATTGTGCCTTTGGGAAATAAAATATTATTTGTAATGTGTTGTGTGTAACTTCTATGTTCCCATTGATTTCAATGGGTGAAAAAAGCGTAAAAAAGAGGAAAATCTGCACTTTTCGTGGGAAATTTTTCACCAAGTGGAAAGAGCCATTTTTCGCTGATTTCAGTCAACCTTAGTTTTGTAGTCTTGTAAAACTGTCTGCTGTATCCATCTACTGACTGAGGGCTCGATCCAAATGTTGGCGTTAAAACCAACGTGAAGAAAAAAACTGCCTTCACGAGTTAAGCAAGACCGGGTAACGTGAGATTCAAATCTTCTTTACCCAGAAAGGCTAACGAGCGATGACCAACAAAATACACGTTAACCTTAAACCTGTGTCGCTTACAAAATCTTACCTAAAAACACACAATAAAAATGTTACCTTGCACCACAGCCAATCACAGCACTCCATAGTAGAAAGTTCAGTCAGAAAATCCCAAACCACCGTCGCCTATTTTTTTTTGGAGAACAGCACACAAGTCAGAGTACAAAACCACCATCGCCAGTTCTGAACAGCATTCTCTGTGCTTTTCCCTATCCAGCCACTAGGGGAACAAAGAGATGGCTTTCAGCACCATAGACAGCATTGAATGCCATAGGGATGTGCACTGCTCACCCCTGTAGCATTCAAAGGGTTACAATCAATAAAACTAGTACACCAAGCACTACACAATGCCCCCTTCCACATCCCCCCCTTAGTATGTCACATATATTGCATATATTAAACATACTAACCCCATCCACATCCACCGCATGGACTTCCATGTAGTGGACAAATCTGTCTTTTATTCCACAATTAACCCTTTGAGTACCAGAGAGGTAGGAAAGCATTGCTTAGCATGTTTCCTAGCCCTCTGGTACCCAAAGGGTTATTAGGCAAGGTATGGACTACATACCTTGCCTGTATATATGCGTGTGTGTGTGTGTTTTTAATACATGTTTTATTAAAATATCATTAATAAACGTATCAACAAAAGAAGAAGAAGGCGCTTCTGGTGCAACATTTAGGTTACTCTTGTCTGAAATGTTGGCATATTTTGTGCTGACACGCAATAGTCTGTTTAGCTAGCGTGTCTGCGCGTTAAGGAAGAGTTTATTTTTTGGTATGTAGACGCTGTCTCAGGTTTATATTTCTGGGAGAGGTTTTAGTGTTGTTATTGCTGATGCGCGGCGCCATGTTGCCTTGCGTGTCGGCTATGATGTGTTTATTGTTGATGTCGCTGACACGCGAAGCCATTTTGGCTTGTGTGTCATTGGTAAGCCTGTGCTCTCAGGTTCCTATGCGAGACTTCCACTCCAGTCTGTTTATCGTTGATACGCAGTGACATGTTGGCTTGCATGTCAGCGGTAATATGACGCTTGTGGAGTAAGGATTTGGAATTTATGGGGGATTGATCTGTAGGTAAGTTCTTGTTTTACAATATTACTGGTGTTTGACCGGCTTTTTTGTTATTATTATTGTGATCAATATGTGGGATATTTTTAGCCCTGCATGCCAGTATGGTTGTACTTATAGTCCTCATATATTGTGAAGAACAGAATATGAGACAATCGAGTTTTATTTGGGGATGCGCAAGGGTTTTTTTTTTAATATTTTACGCATTCTTTAAATATCAATGGACTCTGGTGGTCGGTGAAAATTTGGCCCTTTGGATGCCGGGGGGGCACGGGCTGCGTTACAGAGGGGTGCATTCCGTGCCCCTCTGGCACTCGGGGGGTTAATGGGCTGACTGCCATAGTGCATTTGGGTAATGTGTAGTATATTACTTGATTTGAGCTCCATTGAGATCTGTAAGGTTATTTAATTTTAAAGTATTTTTGACACATTGTGTGTTGAACATGATATGATTTGAAATATTAATTTCAATCAGTTATTATATGTTGATTAATGTTGATTATTTATATGTTGACTATTTTAGATACACTCTTTGGCAACTAAGAGGTTAAAATTGAGGAGTTTTCTAATTAAATGATTGTGCTGTTTAGACAAAGTCCTATAGGGCAGTCCAACTGGATCCAATGAAATGTAAGGGAGGGGTTTTTAAACTCTTGTGCTGCTGTGTGTTTTTTCTTTGTTTGTATCTTGAAGTGAGAGGTTCTTCTGCATCTGAAGAAGTGGCAAGTGAGCCACGAAACGTTTTGCTTGGTTGAACCTTTTTCTTTTAATAGTGGTGTTTTATTTTTGTAAGCTCTTATGAGCAATTGTTATTTTATAATATATTTTTTAATTAAATACAACTTTAAAAACGACTGCAGCACAGCCTTTTCTGGATTCCTATGAGACCTGGGGAGACCTGAGCAGAGACAGATTAATTTTCTCTGCGAGCATGATCAGTTACTGAAGGGTATAAGCCCCTAAGTAACATTTACCTTTGTGAGTATAATTACATATATATACATTTGTATTTGTTATCTAAGGATAATAGGCACGATTGGGCGCCCTCCTATTCGTGTTTTCTTCTATATTAATAAACATATATTCACTTAGATTCATTCATTTATAATGCCCTACCTCCTGTGTCCTATTTCTATTAGTACTTTTGCTCCACTCTCCTTCAAACGGAGAGTGGAGCAAAAGTACTAACAGCAATGGGACACAGTACACAGGACATTATGAATGAATGAATCTCATTCATAAACCATTGCTGAAGAAGCCCTCCCCAGCGCTCCCTTCAGTTACTTCATAACAATCCTGTATTGCTGGCTGGGGGCATTGAAGAGGACCAGAGGCATTGGAGGAAGCGGGTGGAGGGGAGAGAGACAGCGGGTGGTAGGCTTGTATTTGCTGCCTGCTTCCTCCGATACCTCTCCTCTCACGTTGGCATTGTGCCCATCTACTGACTGAGTTATGTCTGCTTCAGTGTTCTGTAGTTTCAACAAAGTATTAGTTTAAAGGTGTGCACACCTATGCAACCAGGTTATTCTGAGTTTTTTATTTTTCATTTTTCCCCCTTAACGATTTCAGTTTGTTTTGCAATTGAATTGTTCACGTTATAGGTCACATTAAAGGTGGAAAAAGTTCTGACGTGATTTATCTTTGTCTCATTCTTTAACATCACAAGAACCTGGAATTTTAACAGGGGTGTGTAGACTTTTTATATCCACTGTACATGTCCAGACTGCATGTTGCGTGTCATAGCAGGGTATTATGGGCTTGATCCAAATGTTGGAGTAAAAAATGCCGGTAGGGCAAAATGGATACCGACCGACAAAATAAAATGTTTAAGTTGGTATTTAGATATCCTATACTGGCACTTTTGGGAACTTCAAAGGAACTTTGGAACTTTTGGGAACTTCATACTGCGTTGCGTACCTCTCTGGGGCCCAAATGGTTAAATTATGCAGTAGTGTGCCGGGTTGTTAAAATATAAATGCCTCCATGCATATTAATTGTTATGCCAAGAAAATTGAATTCCCATATGTAAAAGTGCCAAAATTATACGTAACATAATATGTTGTAGCTGTCTCCACTGTCTTTTTTTTTTTTTTAAAGTAGGTATTAACTTTCCTGTGATAACTTGAGTCCCTTATCACCTATTCATGACTAAAGCAGACATCTGAATTGATATTTACGGTGTTTTCATCATTTTCAATGGATGAAAACACCTCTTAACTTTAACACACAACGCCTCTTTTTTTTTTTTGCCGGTATTTTTTCACAGCACAGACATTTCAATAGCTTACTGTGCTGGAAAAAATGCCGTTGACAGAAAAAACAGCCGTCTCCAACACTTGGATCGAGGCCTATATTACCCAGTGTGGGATAACTTGTGTCGACCTAAAAAGTCATTATAGTGTACTGATGTTATGTATCACTTTATGCCTTTCGCTGGGCGAGATGCTGCTTTGTAGTTTTGGTTTACTATAGACTGGCATCTGGAGTAGCGAGATAGCATATTAGTTCAATGTATTTTTAGTGGCTGGATTAGTTTGCTATTTTTACTTGTGGGTTATGTTTTGTGGGACCAGTAATACTAGTTATTGCTGTAATTGCTGGCTGTATTTATGGGCACTGTGCACTGTTGGTGGAGATTGGTGGCAGTTTACTAGTATATGCTGTTGGGGGGCCTTTGTTGTCGTAAGTGTAGATATTGTTATAATTATTTTAATAAAATACAATTTTTATGGTGTGTATTACTGGTATCATTTATCATTCTACAATAAAGTAGTACCTTAAGAAATTCATAACTTATTTATCTGGAGCTTCACACTATATGTTTATTTTGTATGTATTTTGTTTTCCTGCAAGTGGGGAATTCTATGTAGCGACAGGAATTTACATATTATTGGGGTGCATAGAGAGTTTTCTGTATAGAGCACTATAATGATAATAGTGTTGATATTTACTGCAAAGTACACCGCATGGCCAGTAGCATGGGGAGTGATGTTTTATCTGCCTGGAAATAATATATGACCTATGTCTCTGTTACTGTTAATCTCAGTCTCAGCTCAGGTGAAGAATCTTCTGATTGTCTCTTTGTGTCACCTATCAGTAAAAATTATATATTTTTTTAAATCTGTCCCTGTCTGTTAGTGTTAATGCTGGTGTCACATACACACCAAATGCATCTCTCCTCCTTTGCCTGTATGCCTTCACACTATTACTTAGCAATCTAACCAGAAGTCTTCTCAGTTAAGCCTAAAGCTAAACTCTGGATTATTCTGAAACCTAAATCTAAAGCCAAACCTATGAAGCCTCTATTTCAAATCATAATGATTTTACTCTTTTCTAGTGAATAGCTCCAAAGAAGAGATCATTTTCTTAGTGGATATCCAATTTAGAATGTTTGTGAATATGTGTAATTTCAGCAATGCTGTCAAATTAAATTATATACTGTACTCATAGCAATTCCAAAGAAAACTAATTGCACCATAGGTGAGAAATAAATATCCTGAAAACTCCCTTTGATTTAAATGAGACTTCTCGTCCCTAGAACACTAGATAGGTCTCTGACGCATTGTGACGCATACTGTCTGATCATGCTGATGTTTTAGCATCTATCTGGATGCTGAAACATCTTCATTTCATTGCTTCTCAATTCATTTGTGATTCCTCTAATATCCAAAATGTAATGAACAGGCCAGGATTTACATTTGAAGCACCATACGTATACGCAACAAAACAGAAAGAGGGCGCCCAATAATGTAAAGTAAAATATTACTCCAGTAAATGAAAATAAATAGTTGCACTCACACTTTCTTCATTTTGCCTATTTTAACATTTAATTGTCTCCAGGAGCTTTGATAAAGATGCATTCTAGCAGTGAAACGCGTCAGCTGGCCATTTATGTATTTATATATGCTGTTAATTGATTTAAATTATATAGATTATATCTATTGCCAGCAGCTTTCCCATTCCTGATCACTCAGAACCCTGAGTGGAAACAGGGCTTTATCTCTACATGCTGGTTTTGTCAGGGATATCACTCTGACCAACAAAAGTGTGAGTGCAACTATTTCTTTTGATTTATTGGAGTGGTACTTTACTTATCACACTGTTGGGCACCCCTTTCTTTTTTGTTGTGTATACTATAGCCATGGTGGTAGAATAGGAGCAGCCTTATATTGATGATTTCTGAAGATCAAGTTACATTATTACAAGGGTTTTTGTTTAGGATTATATATTTAATTCCCCAGCCACTCATTTTGTGAGTGTATCACCACTGGTTGATTGGTGGTGGTACTGGTGTATGAAGATTCCAAAAAAGTGATGCCCCCCCTTTCTCCCTTCTTATGTTTTTTCACTGCTATGTGCAATACCATCTGTCTCACTTAGCCCTTGTCACGGTCTGCCCCTGTCTAGGCAGACTGACAGGTGTGGTCATCCCTCTGGCGGATCATGGTGGAATTGAACCGGTGTCCTCATGTGCTCTGTTGCTGCTTTCTTGCCTTTGAGCCATTGCTGAATCTGTTCCATCAGTGTGATTCTAGCTTGTATTATCTGCTTTGCCTGCAGCACACGGGGGCTGGACTGCTGCTATCAGATTTCACCTATCATTCAGAGTCCACCTGAGGCAGCTTGTTAATTAAGCTGCTGATTACCTGGGTATAAAACACTGCCTCTCCCTGGGGGCTGGGTCAGTTCATTGTTGTATTTCTGTTCCTGTGGTTTGTTTCCAGATTCCCAGACTGATTTGGCTTGTGACCACAGCTTGCTGTTCCTGACTACTCTTCTGGATTTGCACTTGTCTGATTCTACGCATCTGGTTACTGTTCCTGCCAGCCCCCGTGCACAGATTCACAGCCCAGTTGGCTTTTTACCTGGTCACTTTGGGCTGTGTTTATCAGCAAAGGTGAGCTAACATCTCTGCACTACGGACTCCAATCAAGGTAATCCGTTACAGCCCTGCCTTGGCCCTCCCCTAAGCAAACCCCCTCATTTAACCACAACCTCTTTTGTGGCTAAACTCTTTTTTTAGACTTATTCTTTACAGTAACCTGGCAATTTTCCACAGGAGGATGAAAATGTTATAGATAGGAATGTGGACTAGGGTGTGTATTGGCCCTACCTTTGTGTGTGTGTGTGAAACTAATTGGTGTTGGGGCCAGTGGATCATTTACCTTAGCTTGCAGTCAACATTTGAAATTCCAGTACATCCTTATCCATGTATACAATGTTATTTATCTGTATATGCAAGGAACCTCCACCATGCTTCACTGTTGTCTGCAGATGCTCATTCTTGTACCGCTCTCCAGCCTTCGGAGAATAAACTGCCTTCTGATACAGCCAAATATTTCAAAATTTGACTCATCAGTCTAGAGCACTTGCTGCCATTTTTATGCACCCCAGTTCCTGTGTTTTCTTGCGTAGTTGAGTCGCTTGGACTTGTTTCCATGCCGGAGGCATGGCTTTTTTTGCCAAAAGTCTTCCATGTTTCATTGTCTGACCACTGCGTCTATGGTCCTCAGCGTTGCCCATTTTTGTGTGCTTCTTCAAAAGAGCTTGAACAGCAAATCTGGAAACCCTTGTCTGCTGTGAACTTTCTGCCTGGGAAAGACCTTGCTGATGCAGTATAACTATATTGTGTCTTGTTGCTGTGCTCAGTCTAGCCATAATATATGACTTTTGACATTAAACGGTCTTCAGCAACCTCACTTTGTTAACTGAGTTTGACTGTTCCTCACACAGTTTTATTCCTCCTACACACGTGTTTCTGTTTCAGTTAATGATTGTGTTTAAACCTACATATTAAATTGATGATCATTAGCACCTGCTTGGTATCATTGTTTAAGCATACACCTGACGATATGCCTAAAAAGTCCCTGACTTTGTGCAATTGTACCTAGAAGAACTGATGCTGTTTGAAGGCAAAGGGCAGTAACACCAAATATTGATTTGATTTAGATTTTTCTTCTGTTTACTCACTATCATTTTGTTAATTGATGAAAATAAACTATTATCATCTCTATTTTTGAAAGCATTCTTACTTTACAGCATTTTTTCACACCTGCCTAAAACTTTTGCATGTTACTGTACATATATATATCAGGCATATATAATACTATATTGATTATTATATATGGCTGATACAGGGCGCACTTATCACTAATAGAATGGAGGAGCACAGGTTTGTTCTATGTTGTTCTTTTGTACTTTGGGCTTTGGTCTAATATTTGGGGGTTTGGAAAACCCTCTCATTCCTTGCTGCACACTTCAGTTCCTTTTCAAATTTCTATTTTCATTCACATTAATTATATGTATATACTAAGATGTTAGCTCTGTGAGCTTTTCTTTTCTGTCTATTTCTTCTACAATCTCATATGCTCACTTTAAAGGGATAGTAATACTTCGTTTTAACTTTATTTTATTTTGTAGGCATTAAAAAACATGAAGAATGATATAAGTCTTATCTCTCAAACCTTTATGGTTTAAGAGATATTCACAAGCAAAGTTTCCACTCCCCGCCCCTTTTACCTAGTGTAAGCCATTTCTTCTCAGATGTGGAATGCAGTCCATAGACCAGACAGATAACAGCAGGGGACAATCTTCTTTATATGAAAACAATGAAAGCCCTGTCCCCCTTGACAAGCTTTTCAGGTTTTTCCCTTATCTTAATTGAAGATTGTCCCTCTGTGCAATCTACCTGGGCACCTCCCTTCTGCTCTGGCTGAGCAGTGTTACATCAGTAAAAGGGGTGGGAGGGGGATACTTTGTCATTGAATTACTCCTGAACTATAACTCTGACAGAACTGAAATAACACCCCCCAAAGTCTAAATACTATGATGATTAATTAGAGCTGCTTTTATTATGAAACATTACTATCCCTTTAACAGCTTTCTACTTATATACTATAAATTCTGCACATATATGTTTATTACATTCATGTTTTACTTTCTTTATTTTGGCCTTTCAGGTTGGTTTGCTCCCTGTCTGTTGGTAACTATTTTTCCCCATGTGATCTGTGGGGGTGGGGTAATTTTACCTATAAAGGTAACTGATAATTCAGTCCTTTTTGGTGTTGGTGCCCACTCTCTTCTGTTATCACTAGGCAAGTATACTTACTCTCCTTTTTAAATGTTTGTTTGTCATTGTTTTTAATTGCATATATCCCCAAAATGTCATTTTTAACTATTGACGTGTTCATTTTCTTCAGGGTTGTCTTTAACCTAGATAGAGCTTTTCAGGAGTGTTAAAGTAGGACTTCCCGTTACTTATGGGGTACCTTGTTAGAGTGGCAAGCTTAACCCTCTTTTTTGGCCAAAATTTTGGGGACAAAACCCCCATATTTATCAATATAGTACTGTATATGTCTGTATACTGTATATGTCTGATACAGGGAGCATTTATCACTAATAGAATGGAGAAGCGCAGGTTTGTTATCAGAGATAAGTGGATAGGCAACTAGATTGATGGGAGGCGGCACCAGTGGGGCTTTTCAAAAAACTTTTAATAAAGCAAATAAGACAAAAAAAAGTCAACTTTTCATTCCTACATCAGGACCTTTCTCAAGACACAGAATCAAAGATAGAGGGTACTTTAAATAGGCTGTTGTGTAATTTTCACGTGGCCCAAGGGTGAGTGGTGATGTCACCAATCTGCTGCCGATACAGTGACTGCAGAAAGTGACGTCATCACACAGTCTACTCAGTGGCAAGCGCAGAAACAGTCGGGGATCAAATCTCCGGCTCATTGCGCAGCACACCGGTAGAACTGCTACAGTGAACACTTATCACTTATATATTGAGTGAAAATGCAACTAACTAATACTAGAACCCATATCTCACAGGTGGCTAAAAGGAGATACATTGTATCACAGTGTCAGAGGTGAGTTCCTGGTATGTGGTGGAATCACTCAATTGTGTTAAAATCTCTTCTCTATACTATGTGTAATCCAAGATGACTATTGCTCCCCCTTTCTCTGCTGGGCAGATACAATGGTGAGGTTATTAGCCAAATTGGCTATGCCTTGTTTCTCCATTTTTCTTAAGTTGTTGCGTGGTAAGTGTGAAGAGGGAGACCTTGTGCCTTTCAATTTAAAAAATTATCCTATGTGTTGTGATGCTTGATAACTTATTGCAGCCTGCCTAAGGCCAGCCACTTGTATAGATCCCCATGGTGTATGGTATCTTCAGTAAGCCTGCTCTCCAGTAAATATGGCATTTGAGTTAAAACATCTATAAGATGAACTGGACAGGTCAGTATTCCCCCCTTGCTAGCTAAGTGTCTTTCATATCCAAATAATTGGCAGTTATAAACATATACACATTTGGCTTTTTAGCCATGGTTTACCATGGGAAAAACAAACTTATGGGGATGTCAAATATTGATGATAATGCTTCCTTGTAGAATTACTCATTCACCTTTGGATAATTACCTTATCTTTCTCTAAAACAAGGATAGAGAGAGCAAGAGAGGAGCACAGTGCTGCAACCTGGACAATCCCAGCAACACATTGCAAATACAAGTGCATAGCTGGTCTATGCTGAATTTAAGCAGTTGAGCAACCTACTTGATGGCCAGCCTAGTGAGTGTCTGCTTGCTATCACATTTCCCTATCTCCAAGTCCTAACTGTATGCCACCATCTGAGAACAGTAGGTGAGCAAAGAGATCCAACTGGTGAGGGGGGTATTGTAGCTGGGTATAGGCTCATCACCAATGCTCTGTCTTTAAGTTCTTGAGGACCAGAGTGTCATGATTCTGTGCTCTCCTGAGCCTGGTGCAGTACCTCACAGTGCCAGTACCTTTCTGTGGTGCTGTTATAGGCTGCTGCACTCAGACTAAAGAGATCTGATTCTGCTCTCAGCTTGCCCAACCTTGCACCTCCTGCCTATTTAGTTCAATCTCTCCCCTTCCTCTGGGCCATATTATACTGATCAGTTTCAGTTCAGTTTCTTTTCTTTTGTGCCTCGGTCCTGAGTTCCTTGAACTAGCTGCACCCCTGAGTTCCTTGAACTAGCTGCACCCCTGAGTTCCTTGAACTAGCTGCACCCCTGAGTTCCTTGAGCCGGCTGCACCCCTGAGTTCCTTGAGCCGGCTGCACCCCTGAGTTCCTTGAGCTGGCTGCACCCCTGAGTTCCTTGAGCCGGCAGCACCCCTGAGTTCCTTGAGCTGGCTGCTTTCCTGTGTTCCTGAGCTGGCTGCTTTCCTGTGTTCCTGAGCTGGCTGTTTTCCTGTGTTCCTGAGCTGGCTGCCCTCCTGTGTTCCTGAGCAAGCTTCATCCCCATGCCCAGAGGCCCTGTTCCCCGTGCCCAGAGGCCCTGCTCTTTTCATTGTGTGTTCTGTTGTGCATTATTATTTAATGTTCCATATATATATATATATATATATATATATATATATATATATATATATATATATATATATATATATATATATATATGTGTGTGTGTGTGTATGTATTGGTTTCCTCTTTAATTTGTGTGCATACCGGTTTTCTTGCTTTCTTGGTTCTGCTTTATTTATGTTGTTTACTATGGTTAGCACCTTTTCCTGATCAGCCCCACATGACAGAATAAGCTGGCCATTTCATATGGAACCCGTAATGAAAACTCCTATACACACAATGTCCTGTTCTTTTGATAATAATGGATCTGATGTACAACATGAACTTACTACACTTAATAAAATCAAAATATCTATACAGTGCTCAAATCTTCTAATCCAGTCTTTATAAGTCCATAAGAGTCCACAGAAAAAAATCCCAATGCTCTAATCCTGTTAAAGCAAGCTGTTCCTGCTTGCAATGGCATCAGAGAAACCTGAATGCAAAAATCAAAGACAGGAGAGCAAGAAAAGGGAATCAATCAAAGAGTAGTATTTATTAAATTCAACAAAACATAAAATCCCACCACCCTTCAGGGTGTAAACTCACAAGATAGATTCCATAAAAGTGCCCATAACGCATAACAGATCCACCGATCAGGAGACGCTGCTCACAGCACTGCCACAGGCTTCCTCGCGCTTCAGACAGCCAATCACACACGGATGACGTCACTTACGGTCTCGTCGCTGCAATGTGCCTCAAGCCTCACTCCTGCACTAGAGCCCAACACGTCCTCCAATCCTCACGGATCTCTACACCTTCTCAACGATCGTTTCGTGGGCAATACCCACTTTGTCAAGAGATGGTGTATAACACTTACCCAACCATATTTATACCTCCTTAAGCAATATTAAAAACTATATAAGATATACATAAATAAAATATGATCCATTACAATCATGAATACAACATAATAAAATAAAATAAAACATAATAAAATAAAACAAATATTCTAATAAAATACATGGATTACATAAATAAATACTTAAATAATTATTACTAATTCTCTATAAATTTTAAATCCACAAACCTGAATCCAGGATGGCATGTAGAGAGCATATTATCCAATATCTAGAAAGGAAAATATATTTCTTAAAAATGTATATATATAAATATGTAAAGTTAATAAAAAACATTATTACATTAAGATAATACTTTCATTAAAAATAAACACATTATCATTAAAAACAATACATGTCAATTTCATCATTAATGCCACCTGGTTTCAATGTCTGCAATTTATGTATCCAATAAGACTCTCTTTGGTACCTCCTCTAATACTCACAGGGATTTGTTCAATCCCAATAACCTGTAAACTCCTAACTTCACCACTCTGACACTCCAAAAAGTGCCTGGAAACAGTATGTTTAACTGATTTCTTAATAATATTTCTCCTGTGCTCTCTAAAACAGTCCTTTAAACACCAGACTGTTCGTCCAACATATTGTTTACCACATCCACAACTCAAGAGATATACAACATAATTAGAGCAACAAGTAATTTTACTCTCAATCTTATAAACCTGCTTATTCTTATTGGATATAAATTCATCCGTTTCCCTCAAAGATTCACAAGTCACACACCTATTGTGCTTACTTCGAAAACAACCCTTTCTCCCAACCAATACAGATCCCTTTCCTACACCCTTTCTAAGTAAACTAGGGGCCAAAATATTTTTCAAGTTCCGTGCTTTCTTAAAGACCATCTTAGGTTTTTTTAGGTAAATTATCTCCTAAAATAGGGTCACACCTTAAAATACCCCAATGTTTACTGATAACCTTCCCTATTTTATTAGCTGCCACATTATATTTAGTAACAAAGGGAGCAAAATCTTTCTTTCCTCTTTTAGATTTGCTACCCTCCTTCCCAATTCTTTGCAATCCATCTAAACCTTTATTTATTTTCTTTTGTACCAGAAGCAATTCCCTCTCTTTCCCTTGTGCTTTCTTATAAGCTCCCACCACAATATCCTCTTTATAACCTTTCTCTAAAAAACGATTCTTTAAGTCAGCCTGATCCTGAAAGTCTGCACCTCTACTACAATTCCGTTTCAACCTTAAAAACTGACTATATGGGATATTATCTATCCATCTTTTAAGATGGCCACTATTGGGATCCAAATAAGAATTTATATCAACTTGTTTATAAAAAGTCTTACTTTGAATCTTAGATTCTTCATCAATAAAAAATAAAAGATCTAAAAATTCTATTTGTTTACTACTATACTTATATGTAAACTGAATACCTATATCGTTCTTATTGATACAATCTAAAAATTCAATCAATCTATCTTCACTACCACTCCAAATTAATAAAATATCATTTATAAAACGGCCATAGTAAACAAGGTCCGCGCCCCACATCGATTCCCAGATCTGGGATTCTTCCCGATATCCCATAAACAAATTGGCATTTTTGTGGCCTAACGTCCGTTGAGCTTAATGCCGGTAGAACATTTGAATACCGACCAAGACACTTTCTTTTGTTGGTCAGTATCCTTTTCGCCTTACCGGCATTTGTAACTCCAACATTTGGATCGAGCCCTTAATCTTTAAGGTAGTTTCAAATTACATAAAAACTATAAGGATATTTGTAGTACTTGGCCTTTGCTTTTTTCTACCTGTTTTGCTTCAGGTGAATTATATTGTTTCTGTTCCTTTAAGAGACATTCTAGCTAAACATTCTGTGTCTCACATGAAAACTCAGCTGCAAATTATTCAAAACAACTGCAATTGTATATTCTTGGTCTTACCTGGTTTGGTTGATGTGTTGCTGGATAGGATTACATTTATGGATTCCACTGTAGCCCTTTGTCAAAAATCTTCATCTCTTGCTTCAGTAGATTCCCAGACTGCAGTTTCTGCAGTAAACACTCACTTTCAGAACCATATCTATGTACCTGTTAACTCTTCTGTGGCTTATTCTGATATCTGTTCTGTTTCAGATTCTATTGTTTCAGCCTTGAGTACTGTTGGGAATAAAGCAACCCCACAGCACCCCAAACTTCAGAGTATCCACACTATAGATGTTACATCCTGTTCTCCTGACTCTGACACAGATTTCTTTGCTTGTTGATCCTCCTGATTGGGATACTAAACCTATTACTTATGCCCAGCAACCTGTATACTTTATTGATTGGGAATCAGAGAATGAATTTGCATATAGCACTGGGGACAGCAAAATGAATCGTATCTATGATCTTTATGGTGCTCAGTATTTAGCCTCACTGGATGATGGTATCCATTTGAAGAGTTGCATGTAAAGTTTTGCATCATACAATGTTGCATGTGTTTTGCCGCGTCATTTGAAGTGTCGCATTTAAAGTTTTGCGTCATAAAGTATCACAAATTCTACATTTCTTGCAGCTCCGAATGGCGCATTCGCCATTTCGTGCGTTAACGTGTCGCAATATGGGTGCATTAAGGACGCAATATGGGTGCATTAAGGAAGCAATATGGGTGCAATATTGACACACTATGGTTGCAAAATGGGTGCAATATTGACGCAAAATCTAGAGTTTGCGACTCTTTATGACGCAAAACTTTAAATACTTCAAATGACGCGGCAAAACACATGCAACATTTTATGATGTGAAACTTTACATTCAACACTTCAATAGTAAACCCTGGATGATTCCCCTCAGAGGAATGTATAGCACTCCAGACTGCAGTATGGTCTAAAGGGCCCCAGAACTGTTTTTCTAATAAGACTCTTGGAAAAAAAGACCTGCAAGAAATCTGTTACTGCAAAATGTTCTTGTCAGGCTGACAATTTAAAGGGGAAGTGCTCTCTGTTTTCCAGTCACAAATTCCAGCTGAACTCCAGTTCACTTTATGTTCATACTGCATGCCTGAACAGCAGTCTCTCATGTGCAAAACTTTTTATCCAGTGCCTAGAGCTAAAATACCAGTTTCTGTGAAAACCTCATATGCGCCAGTTTCAGGGTCTAAACATCGGAAAAGAAGGCTTCTGAAAAATTGGTCTGCTCATTCCAAGGCTGCAGTGAACTTGCACTCCCCTAGGAGTCCATCTCCGGCACTGGTCTCAGACTCTTTACTTCTGCTACCTGCGGTGAAGGAGACTCTACAGGCAGCACCCACGATGCCAAAATGTGACGCCTCTGTCTATGCCAAAGGTATCTCCTATTCCAGAGGCATTGGCCATGGGGCCAAGTCTAGTGATAATTCCTGCCTCTACAGAATTTTCCACACTGGCAGCATTGGAGGAGGATTTTGCTGTAGGAGAATTCACTCTCACTCCTGCACAAGCTAAGGACAGGTTGACGCCCCTGCTGTGTGAATCAGGGGATGTTGCTGTCCCTTCAAATGATGAGACCTCTCCTTTTCCTGAAGGTACCATTCTATCTATCCTTGCGTTCCTGGTACAGGAGTCTGAAATCATAATGGATTTATGCAACGCATCTGTGCTACCTACTACTAAGAGTATACCTGTCCCTTCAGATGATGAAACCTCTTCTTTTCCTGAAGGTACTGCACTATCACTCCTTGCGTTTTCTGATACAGCTGTGGTATGCTGAACTCAAACCAGTCATTTCAAATGCATCACTGGAATCTGAAAGCAAAATGGATGTATGCACTGCATTTGTACTACCTACCTCTGAGGTTATACCTGTCTCTTCTGATGAGACCTCCCTTGTTTCCAAAGATCTTATCCTGTCTGTTCTTGCATCTCCTATATCTCAGTTCCTATCTAGAGGATCACACATGCCAGTATCTCTGTCTGCCCCAGGGCTACGGTATATGGAGTCTATTCCCAATATTACTCATTTGCTGTTTTTGAGAAACTGCATCTTCTCTGTAAAGGTAATTATAAAACCTCACTTGTTGGTCTGCCATGTATGATTTTCTCTGCCACCCATCTTTTCCCCAACACTTCCTTGTTACTCTGGTTTGTTCCTTGGTCTATTCCACTTTCTGTTTCTCTTGAACCTCCACCTCTTTCTTTCTTTGAGTGGAATAGGCCACCCATTCCTCCTGGTTCTTCTCTATTGCTTGAGCGCTGGGAGTTGCTCCTTCAGGGGGGTACTGTCACGATTCTGTCCTCTCCTCTGCCTGGTGCAGTACCTCACAGTGTCACTACCTTTCTGTGGTGCTGTTGTAGGTTGCTGCACTCAGACTATAGAGATCTGATTCTGTTCCCAGCTGGCCCTACCTTGCAGTCACCTCCTCCCTGTTTAGTTCAGTCTCTCCCCTTCCTCAGGGCCAGATTATACTGATCAGTTCAGATCAGTTTCAGTTCAGTTTCTTTTCTTTTGGGCCTGGATCCTGAGCTGGCTGCATTCCTGAATTCCTTGAGCCGGCTGCACCCCTGAGTTCCTTGAGCCGGTTCCACCCCCGAGTTCCTTGAGCTGGCTGCCCTCCTATGTTCCTGAGCCGGCTGTCGTCCTGTGTTCCTGAGCTAGCTTCATGCCTGTACCCAGAGGCCCTGTTCAACATACCTAGAAGCCCTGTTCCCCATGCCCATAGGCCCTGTTATATATATATATATAATATATTGGTTTCCCCTTTCATTTGTGTGTGTACCGGTTTTCTTGCTTTCTGGGTTCCACTTTATTAATGTTGTTTACTATGGTCAGCACCTCTTTCTGACCAGCACCCCATGACACAGAGCTATGTGCAATGAATTGAACACCTTTCTGGCCCTCAAGGAGTTCACTTGGAAACCCCATTGAGGGTCCTACACAGCCTATATGCTGTTTGACTCCCTCTGAATAGATGGTCTTGCACTGCTATAATTGTACTACTAACTAAAGCAGTTACTGTTTTACATGAAATTCTCTGCTATTTACCTTTCATTTGATTGGCAAAACATAGCAGATTTCCTCGCTTTCATGTAGTCTTATCACTTTCTTTCCTCAAGACATAGCTCCAATGGCAGGATCAGACCACAGAGGAAGAAGTCAATAATGGAAAAGTGATATGATCACTACAGGTGATTGGTAATTGGAAATTAGACTGCCCATACATAAAGGCAGCCTCCATTCCAATTCCCTCAGTGTGTAACCGGCATTGGCCATTGAGGGAGAAGATGGGGGGGGGGCTGTGCAGCATCATACTGTCTCCTCTGCCGCCGTCTCAGCAGCCGGACACAGCAGTGGAGACATACACAACTAAGCTAAGTATTTTGTTGAAGTTAAGTATTATTTTATTTAATAACAGCATATTTATGGAACCGGACAATAATAATACATGGTTTAACCCTTCTGAGCCCCAGAGTGATATGCACGCATTGCTTTGCAATGCATTGCATACCCCTCTGGCAATCAAGGGGTTAAACTTTGTATTAGTGTGCCAAATATTTCAGCATTGTATTTATACCTTTCTTTTTTATTTACAGATACAAGAAAGAAGACATAACATACAAGAAAGAAGAGAAGAAAGAATGAAGACAGAATGAAGCAGACAGTGGATAACAGAAGTCCAATCAGTCTATGAATCACAGTAGATGTATAGCACATTTCACATTTTTTTAATTCAAATTACAAGGAAAACACATTAACCAAAGAATACTTAGATGTGTTTGGCAAATATGTTCCCATCTTTTCATTGCTTCATAGAAATTATTTTTATGAACGTCTCCTTATTGATTCTATTAGTGATATGAACTGTTATATGAAAACAGTAAGAATTATATATGAAAAACAAATGAAACTTACTTCTCAGAGTGTTCTATCAATCTGTGCCTCAGGCAATGCATTTGGAAGCACTTTGTTTCTATATGCTCAAAACTTGATGGAATGACCATATCACACAAATATTCTACAATGATGTCAATCAGGATATTAAACTTAACAGAGTTGTAGGGTAGTCCTTAAAGAAGATATTAATCCACAAATACTGTCTCAGTTAAAATAATTTTAATTCAACAAGCATTTGATTAATTAGAAGAAGCATGTTTTAACCCTTTTTGAAGTTAGCAGCACTAATATGGATTTACTACACATGAATAAAAATATATAATATTTTATTGTGATTAATAAGCCCTATTTACATATGTGTCATATAAGTCAGAAATGTTGATATTAGTACAATAAATTCTCCTTCTCTCACTTGGACTTTGCATGTTAACAATAACATCCTGTATTGCGTTGTGTTGGTCTAAATACAATATGATGTCACAAGGCCACACTCATTGGCCAATTATGGTAAAATAGATGATAAAACAGGAGGTCAACATTAAAAGTGTGACATCCTATATAATAAAACCCTAGAATGTTTGTCCGATGCAGTCATGTGCAGCAGAGACTGACCGAACGCACAGAATGCTGGGAGCATGCTGTGCATTCGGGCAGTCTCTACAGAGTATGACTGCATAGCGTAGTATGCAGAGCATGACCAGTCTCGTAACATCACCCGGGCCAAAGCCCGTACACGGGCTTTTACACTAGTTTATTATAAAATACAAAAGTCTAGCTGCCATTTTCAACCCGTGATTTTGCACTTTCCCTGAAGTTGGAGAAATCTCAGTGTATAATATACATAAAAGATCATAGAAATGTGAGAGTTTGAGAGTGAACACAAAATAACATTTACCTGTTTGAATCTGGTAGATTTTTATTAAAGGGTCCTTAACACATAAAAATAGCTTTGGTGATTTTGCAAGAACTTTCATAATAATCTTTTTAATTTCTAAAAATTTAGAAAACTATTTTTTGATTTTATTTAGATTTAAAGATTATGGAATGCATGCCACATGAGCACTTTCTGCCTTAGCCCTACATTACCTCTCCCATTCATTCACTTTTAACCCTTTCAGTGCTATTGGAGGTGAGAAATACTTTGCAGGGCAGTGTCAGTGAGTGGCACAAGTAGTGTAGGGTTAAGATAGGAATTGCATGCAAGGCATGCCTTAATCAGCACATTGTATAAATCTAAATACCTTAACCCTTTGAGTACCAGAGAGGAATCCAACTCCTTGCAGTGTAATGCGTTGGATACCTCTCTGGCACTCAAAGCTTTCTAAAAAATAAAAGTGGCTAATACAAAATATAGGTTATTTTAAAAGCACTTTCAAGATTACCCAAGTTGTTTCAAGGTTATTAGGTCCATTTAACCCTTTTGAGTGCCAGAGGGGTTAATGCAAATGTTATTGGATTAAGGACTAGATTATATTACTTCTGAAAAAGTGATATCTATCCTTATCTCAAAATGTCATTATATAGACTATAATAGGAACCTATGACATTGAGTGATAACCAAACATAGGTAATTGAATCCAGCCCGTAGACCTCCAGTTTATTCCATACTTTTTAGAAAGGTGGGAGTCTAGTGTGCTCTTATTGGGACAGCAGTGGATCTTAAGGATGGCATCCAGTCTAACCGAGTATATTCTATAATGACAATAATGACAAGTGTATAGTAAGTAAACAGAACGTCCAGCTTAGTAAGAATATCTTCTATTGAGCCAGATAATCTTATGCTCTTACTAGGTATAAAGCAAATGGAAGGCTGAAAAAGGTATGTTGGGAGAACAATCAGACCTGTGAAAGAACGCTTCTTAGAACACAAGAGCAATATCAGTAGAGGAAACCCAAAACAAAGTGTTGCAAGACATTTTAGAAAATACCATGAACAAAATCCAAAGGGGATTTCCCTACATATAATAGATCAAATTCCACCACAAATGAGAGGAGGTGATAGATTCACGAAATTAGCACAACGTGAATCATATTGGATTTTTACCTTACAAACAATGACTCCAACTGGACTTAATGAGGAACTAGACTTATGGTGTATGAATTAATTGAAAACCACTATTAAATCATATGTGTGCCCTTATCATGAAATATCTTTGTGATTCAAAAATATCTTTGTGATTTAAATAATTCCTCTTCCCTTTCCCTTTTTTCATAGAAGCAGATCAAATTCATTATTTCACTTTTCTTCACAAAAGCAGATCAAACTCATTATTTCATTTCAGAATCCCGTTATTCAAAATTCACCATTATCTGAGTTTATAGGTAAATAAACTCTTTTCCTTTTTCTCACATCACAGTCCTACATAGAATAGAATAATTCACAGTTTCCATTTCCTTTGTAGAAACATATATCTTTATAGGCTAAAACATGTGCCTTTAATTTCAATTTATCCATTTTACAGTCAATACTCTCCAACAATAGTGAAGATAGAATTGCAAAAATTATTTTAATAAAAAGTTTATTCAAAAATGTATTTGCATAAAACATTTTATCAGTGGAACGGTACGCATATATGATTCCACTGATATACTATGACTTAACTATAGCCAACTGTATCCATATAATTGGTAACTCTATTAGTGAGATGGAGCGTTATGGATATATTGTATTATTGATACATTGTATTAATTGTATTAAATGAATTGTATCCACATCCTCAATCAGTGACTCTTCGAGTTACCTCATTGGCCATCGAGCTAATAAATTCAGGGACAGTAGCATACAAATTCCTTTACTCCAGAAGAAGGCGCTGTTTGTGCGCCGAAACGCGTTGAGCCACGTGTCCAAGCTAAGACGCCGACACAGACTGCTACACAGAGACGGAGCTCATGTGGGATACCATCGAGATCGAATACGATCATTTGTGGGAAGCAAGCGGATCAATCGGAGAAGAGAAGAAGAGGCCAGCACCACAAGGGTTAATATTTGCAGAGGAGGATCGAAAAGGAACGATTACATAGAGGCGAACCGAGAAGATGCCAGCACCACAAGGGTTAACATTCGCAGAGGAGGATCGAAAAGGAGCGGAGATGACAGAAATACATATCCCAGATGAGCGCAGACATATGGGATTTCTAGTAAGCAGACATCTTTTTCAGCCTTTCATTTGCTTTATACCTAGTAAGTGCATAAGATTATCTGGCTCAATAGAAGATATTCTTAATAAGCCGGATGTTCTGTTTACTTGCTATACACTTGTCATTATTTTCTACGCTCCCACCTTATAGAATATACTCGGTTAGACTGGATGCCATCCTTAAGATCCACTGCTGTCCCAATAAGAGCACACTAGACTCCCACCTTTCTAGAGATTATATTTTTTTATTTTTTTCCATTATACTTCTTCACATATTGTGATATTGTTTATTTTTTCTGTTTTTTCTGTTTTGATTTTATGACTCCCCTATATTGAGAGCAAGATTACTTGTTTTATAATGAAATATATTGTGTATTATTTTATACATTGTATCTTTCAATGTCTTTCAGTCTTTATCCCTGATATAACAATACTACACTTAGAGATATTTTTGCGCTGTCCTCCCCTTTCCCTTTCGTCTTTTTTACATATATGACATATCGATGGATGTCTTCTATATGCATTGCTTTTGAGGACACGCTGCAAGAGAGGGGATTCTAATTCATTCACATTGACTCACATTTAGGGAAAGTTCTTTTTTCTCTTTGTGATTGTGTGTGTGTATATATTTATTGTATTTTACCCTACCCCTAGTATTTCTGTTGATCAGGCGAAGACGTTCCCTGCCTTGGAACTCCTACCATACATCTGGAGGGAGTCGCTTGGAATAGGGTTACTCACTGGCCTCTTCCTTCAATTTATTTCCCCTACTCCATCTCACTTACGGTGTACCCTGCACTGTTTTTGGTGCTATATCTATACCTTCTTTAGCATATTCCATACTTTGACCCATTTTGTGAATTATGTGAGAAACATTAGATAGAAACACCAGAAGAAATCCTATATAATAATTCGCTAAGAAAGTTTGTCAGAAGCCGTCATGCGCAGTAGAGACGGCTGCGCACGCTATAGTAATGAGCGGTACAGACAGCACGCGCCGTGGCTGATATGGAGCAGGGCACTGCGAATTCAGACTGGAGTCCTCTCTGCGCACCTTCCTGGGACCACTTGGTCCCAAGGTGCGCAGAGAGGACTCCGGTCTGAATTCAGAACGCCCCACTCCGTATCAGCCACTGCGCGGGCAGTCTCTACTGCGCATGACTACAGCTCTGGAACTGTGGCCCGTTTAAACAGGCTTTTCAACTAGTATTCTAACATTGCATTAAGCAGCCACCCCTTTCAGCTGCAATGTGTTGGATACATCTCTCTGGCACTCAGAGGATTAGGGCTTGCTTAAATACTTGAAGTAAACTTGAGGTTCGAGCCTTCTTTATATGTTTCTAAACACATAGCGCTATGTTTCACCATTTACATGTTTGTAGTTCAAGAGTAATACAATCGGAAAAGTTCCTCCTCCTGCCCTCTCTGGCCACCTCCCCTTAGATGTGGAATCCAGTCGTGGGACCAGATGGCTTTAGCAGGGGACAATCTTCCTTCAGTAAGTATAAGGAAAACCTTGCCCCCCTTGACGAAGGAGGGCAGGATTTTCCTTTTGTTTACTGAAGATTGTCCGTAGCCGTGCTCCATACGGGCCAGACTGAGACAGAGTGACGTGGTGTAAAAGGGTGGGAAGTGAATCCTATCCGACTGAATAGCTCTTGAACTACAAGCATGAAAGTGATGAAATATAGTGCTACGTGTTTTAAAAACATATAAAGCAGATTCGGACCTCAAGTTTGCTTCAAGTATTACTATCCCTTTAAAAGCTGATTTCAGCTGTAAATCATTCAGCACAACAAAACAAACAAGAATCCAGACATGTAAAAATGAAGTGCACAGGCAGCATTGTCAGCAAAGAATATTGGAAAAAATGAAATCCTAAAGAAGTGTCTCTGTGTCAAGTTTTGTTGGCTTAACAGGAATCAACTGTGTGTTTTATGAATTATGGAATAAAGTTTAAACAATTCCAGACTCTAGTTAGCTTACAGAGAGGGCCTCATATTTTAAATCAAAGATGCACACATACTTGGCTGCAAGCTGAAGTTCGGTGCAATTCAGGTCCATTTCTTTGGTTAATTCATTAATCTACCTGAGGACATTGAAGAATAGAAAGTGATTAAAATGTATGTAAAGTGGTTTATCAACATCATCAAATAAAAGTAGAAATGTCCCTGCATTTACTGTGCTACTGTAAGCCTGTCATTCTGAGACTAGTTGGTTTTATAGATGATTAACCCCACATTTACTGGCTTACTGAAAGAAAGGCAGAAACTGACTGCTCCAGTCTTGGAGCAGTCAGTTTCAGCCTCCCGTAGTGATCACAGCACTCCAGAAGGTCCTTAAGGCACGGACACTGGTGATGGTCCTGGCACATCACCGGTCATTAAAGGCTTGAAATCTGTTCCACTTTTATACTGGCCATTTTTCTGTAAAATAATTTTGAGAAATTAACCTTACTATTTTTGTGACACAGTGTGGTAATTTATGTTAATTCCTTGCTCAGTATGCCAATTTGTTCTGTGTGAGGCCAAACGTTTCACTTGTTGTGCTACCTTGATTCAAGTATAAAGTATCACACTATGCCAAAAACAAAACACACTTCTTAAATAAGAGGTATGATACAAAATTACCTCTATCTGTCATTTTAGCCCGCTTAGTAAATGGGACTTGTAGTCCAACAACAGAGTGGAGTCAAAGGTCAAACACACTTCTAAGAAAAAGGAAAACATGTGAAACAATTAGTTGCCTCCAGAATTATTGGTTAATCATATGAAGCTGGTGAAGACTCTCAATAGCTTTGTGCAAATGATAGGTAACACATGGGACAAGCATTGGATGTGGCTTACTGACAAGACAGATTGCAATCTCTTGGGAATGCAAGGAAAAGAATCTATCCACAGAGACATAAGTGGCAGACTCAGGAAAGAGCTTTTGTTTCCCCAGAAAAAAAGCTTTTGGGAAGATCTGGAAAGAATTACATTTCAAAGCTCATCAGTGGAACCATGGCATTTGTTTCCAATTGCATCGGAATGAGAACATGGCTTGAAAAATTCATTTGAGGTTCCTGGCAAAGGGAAAATAACTCATCTCAGCTGCTTATTTTGAGATCATATGACAGAATATCTGCACTTATGGCCTAGAATATCTATTGGTGACCAGAATGTTTGTGCATCTTTATGACTATTTTTGCATTTGCTATCTGGTTCTTTGAGCCCTGTTAAAATGGGCAACTAAGAACATACTGTTGCTATCAAAACATAAGAACGATGTCATATTCATATGTATTCCAACACTAATAAACTTAATTAAGAAACGTTAAAAAGGGTTCAAATGATTAATAAGAGGAGACAGCCTCCAATCATTTTGTTGCAGTCTGTTAGATTAGATTGCAGATGACAACTTTATCATTAGTTTTATCTTAAATTGAACAGAATTTATTTTTTATTTTTTTTGTTTTCAAAGTACTTTATTGAGCTTTAAAACACATACAAACTCAGCTTATGTGAGCATAGTACAGATAGTCCAAAGTCTTCATTAACAAAGCTTCATATAATAATACAGGGTCTTTGGTCTACTATATTCATTATTGAATAGAAATCAGTAACAGACAGACCCATAACATAATTAAAGAGAGAACTAGAGTAAAGGTAATAAGGGAATAATAAAAGAACAGAATATCAAGAAAAAGAGTGGTAAATAATTAAGGAAAACAAAGGGGAAAGTGGGAAACGGGATGACGGAAGGAAGGGAGGAAGGGTTCATGGGGAAGACAAGGTGAGTTAAGGTAAGTGAAGATAACGCCACAGTGTTAATAGATCACACACAGGAGATGGTCCAGACCTCCCTGTCCTTTGTTGAGAGGTCACTGGGCTATTGAGAGGTAAAGGTAATGGTATGTCTAGAAATATATGCCAATGGGAGAATATCATTTGAAAGATGGAGAAGCGTCCCATGGAGCATTGATGCAGGTGCTCCATTTCTAGAATTGTGCTCAATCTCACCTTCCAGTCTGAAACAGAGAGAGGCGATGTAGCTTTCCAAAGTTTGGGGATGCATGTCCTTACCGCAGTAAGAAGCAACTGCCAGCTGTGCAGAGAAGACTGCACTCCTCCTAGGCCTTGTCCATTTACTGAAGTATCCTGGAATAGACTCAACTATAACACGTGTGGGGTGAAGGGAGTGGATAGCTTAGAGATTTGAGTTATATGGGCATGTACCTCCTTCCAAAAAGTCTGGACGAATGCACAGGACCACCAAAGATGCAATAAGGATTCCCCCCACACCTCCAACAGGAGCTACTGGATGATGGGTTAAAGGGATAGTATTACTTCAAAATTACTATCCCTCATATTGTAGCCCTTAATAAACTGAGTTAAACGACACCAGCGGCATCTCTCAAACCTTTATGGTGTAAGAGATAGCCGCTTTCAAAGTTTCCTCTCCCCTGCTGTCAGCGTTCTGCTGCCAGCAGGGGAATCCGGTCCCGGGACAGGCGGAGGCTCTTAAACAGAGCCGATATCTCGTTATGGAAGGCAAAACGATTCATTGAAACAGTTTTCTACGTGTGCTTGGTAACCAAGCACATGTAGGAGACTGTTTCAATTAATAATTTTTCCTTCAATAATGAGATATCAGCTCTGCTGAAGAGCCTCCTCTTGATTCAGAGACCGGATTCTCCTGCTGGCAGCAGAACGCTGACAGCAGGGGAGAGGAAACTTTGATGGCTGCTATCTCTTACACCATAAAGGTTTGAGAGATGCCGCTGGTGTCATTTAACTCAGTTTATTAAGGGCTACAATATGAGGGATAGTAATTTTGAAGTAATACTATCCCTTTAAATCGTGACATCTGGTGCCATCTTGTCATGAATTTATAGTTTGTTTCTCTTGAAGCAAGACTGTGTACGAAGCGAAGATTCTTTCTACAGGAGGCCTGCCACACACTATCTGGAATATCTGAACAGAATTTTTGAGATAAAACCCACTGATAAACATGTCACCTGCAATACAGACTAGCTATATTAGAGGCAGAAACAGAGGAGTATTCTCAAAGTTTCAAAAAGTACTGGACATGATATATTATTGCAGTTGTTAGAGTTTGTCACAACACAAGTTATGTTTAACTACTGAACATTTTGCATATTTTTGTGGATTAAAAATATTACTGGGATTTCATATGTATTTAAAATGTTATTATAGCAGGATAGAATAGATTAAAAATGCAAAGTTAGGATCATGAAGATGGGTAATGTTTTTCATAGCTTACCGTAACAGTCCTATTTCTCTCCAGAATGTGGATGCCTTACTGAGGTTACTCTAAATGGGTTCTTTAGATTTATAGTCCAAGGTGGAATGTGAAGGATGAGACTTAGATTTCTCCAGGGATGTAGTGTTACTTATGGTTTGTCATCTACTGATTGTGCACTCTATGCTCACTATTCATACAAATGACAAGGCAGCAGGGAGTTAATCCATATTTCACCTTACAGGTGCAGAGGTTTGGTATATTTTAATGGACTGAGTGTGATAAGTGGCTGCAGTGCAACAGAGACACAGAGTGACACAAAACAACTCCACCACTAAGGTCAAATTAAAATTCCCACAATTTCTGTTGATATAAAATGGTCTGGCTTTTAACTTCTTGAATGCTAGTGAAGTCTTATACTTCACAATGCATGTGAGACTTCTCTAACATTCAAGGGGTTAAATCAATTAAAATAAAGGTACATTTGTATTTCTACCCTATGGTGCAGTTGGCTAGCTCCAGAATTGCTAGAGCTGTTCTTAGTACATCATCCTCATCATGACCAATGTTCCATGTATCAAACCCTTTAAACAATTCCTACAAACATTTCTGGTGTATGCTTTCAGGGTTGATCACAAGAGCTAGTGCAATTCCTTCTGTTATCTAATCACCCTATGCATAACTGGTGTGATCTATTGTGCATAGGTTGTAAAACTACATGGACAGTTTTTGAGCAAGTAGCATGCCATTAGCTGGTATAATGTAGCAGAATGAGCATAAACCCAGGGCCAGATTTACATCTCAGGAGCCTGTAGGCACAGAAATCTGAAGCACCCCCCCAATGGCCATCTCCACAATGCTCCGAATCTCCACATTACCCCCCCATCTCCATATTGCCCTCACATTGCCCCATCATCTCCATATACCATATTGTCCTCACATTGCCCCCATCAGCTCCATATTGCCCCATCATATCCACATTGCCCTCAACAGCTCCATATTGCACTCCCATTGCCCCCCATCAGCTCCATATTGCCCGCATCATCTCTACATTGCCCCATCAGCTCCATATTGCCCCATCATCTCTACATTGCCCCCATCAGCTCCATATTGCCCTCAGATTGCCCCCATCATTTTCATATTACCCTCACATTGCACCCTCATATTGCCCCAGTGTCCGTTTCCTTCCTCTTATTAAATAGCCAACGACGGAGCTCAGCAGGTACAGGTCTGTGCAGAAGAAGGTACAGACCTGTCTTCACGGCGCCGTGCGGGGGAGGTGACTAAACATACACAACATGATCCCAGTGACAGGCACCGATCTGTTGGGTGCGACTGTAGGCAGATGCCTACTCTGCCTAATTATAAATCCGGCCCTGCATAAACCATTAATGCTTATAGGAATTGTTTAAAGGGTTTGATACATGGAACATCGTTCATCTATAAGGTTAATCTCAGAACTGAGTGATTCTTAGAATGTTGATATTATACTATTACCCATAATTCATTTAACTCCTATATAATGGGGGACTACTTTACTATTACTATAAGATTATCTTATATGTGAGTTTAGCGATATTGCTTTCTGCTGAACATTATCTACCCTTTAATCTCTAAGGAATATGAGAGTTTAGTCTATATAGCTATGAGATACTAGATGACTGTTTTTTCTCATTAATAGTGTATGCTCTGTTATGCTATTCATATAGGGTCATTTATTATTTTTCTTGTATCTACTCATCCTTCTTGTTTCTTATTTTTTAGGATGTAGTACTGGATCAGCCGATATCATTATTGGGAATTAAAGTGTGCCTATTTTAAGTAGTTTTCTTTTTCTTTCTTTCCTTTATATGTATTAATAAAGTTGTGATGATTTTATCTCTGGATTTTGGTCCTTCCGTTGGAAATGCACGTTTTTGCCGGTGTTTACAAGACTGAATATCTCCCCACCACATGGCGATTTTCTTTTCTTTTCATGCAGGCATATAAAAGGGTGTCAGGCCCTCACAACATGTCATTCTGTGTTTGTGAGAAGAAAAGAAAGCAGCTCATTTTTGAGCTAGACAAGATAGGCAAATATAATGGATTTGAAACTTAATTTAGGGAGCTTTCAGGTAGGACATTTTTTCCTCTGTATTAGGGGAATTTGGGGGTACTCTGGGGGAGAAGAAGGGAGGAAGCAATTTGACCCCAAATACCCCAAAATCTAGTGTGACTGACTGGTAAAACACAAGCAGCCATGATCCAAGCTCCTTCCTTTCTTTCTGACTGATTTGATTTGAAAGACACAGACAGCTGTGGTCCAATTTCCTTTCTGATCTTACTGTTATTATCTCTGCGGTATATGTGTCTGGGGGTGTGAGAAAGGAGACAAGGAGGTTGGCCCCAGATAACCTAACAATCTGTCTGACTGATTTGATTTGAAAGACACAGGCAGCTGTAGTCCAATTTCCTTGCTGATCTTGCTGTTATTATTATTATTTTCTTAATGAAGAACTTTCATGTAGTAATAAGTCACCCTTTAATAATTAAACATATGGCGACTAGCATCATAAAACATGTATTACCTCTCTAAAGTGCCACAATCTTCAAGACAGGAGGCAAGGTTAGTGACGTCTGTGCACCTGGGCTGTCAGTCCCTTCTGGATACCTTGTAGCACGCTGCAATGCTTCTTAGAAGAGACCAGGACTGACAGTGCAGGTGCGCAGATGTTTGACTTCCGGTCTCAGAAGATTAAAGATTTCTTAAGAAAGTTGCACTTTAGAGAGGTACTACATGTATTATGATGCTAGTCACCATATGTTTAATTATTGAAGGGTGACTTATTACTACCTGATAGTTTCACTTTAAGCATAAGAAAAGCTTTATTTTGATTCATATATATACCCCATCTTTTAATTTGACTAAGATATAAAAAGGGGGAAACAATTTAAAAAACACAACATTTTGCATTCATTTTCCTGTCATGATTTGTACGCTATTAGTCCATTTGAAAAAAATACCCCAAAATATATGTCACGGTAAGCTTAGATGAATGAAACACAACACAGGTACAGGTGAATTTTAAAATCAAAACAAATTATGGAAAGATCGCACTGAGGTACCATATAGCTATCAATAATGTTCAGTTAACAGCTTTGCACTAAAAACAACTTTTATTTGCATCATCTTCTTAAAATCATCCACATTTCTGAACTGCACATACAGTGAAGATATTAGTGGTCAGTACAGCGAAATAGGGAAAATTCAAAAGCACTTAACTTCACTTCATATGATCAACTCGTTTCACTCTATCGTAGAGCTTATTTATGATCCTGGTTTGTCTTGATTATGAATGAAGAGGACTGAGAGATACTCTGGATTGCACGAGGTGTTCAGTTAACAGCTTTGCACTAAAAACAACTTTTATTAGCATCATCTTCTTAAAATCATCCACATTTCTGAACTGCACATACAGTGAAGATATTAGTGGTCAGTACAGCAAAATAGGGAAAATTCAAAAGCACTTAACTTCACTTCATATGATCAACTCGTTTCACTCTATCGTAGAGCTTATTTATGATCCTGGTTTGTCTTGATTATGAATGAAGAGGACTGAGAGATACTCTGGATTGCACGAGGTGTCCGAAGCATATCTATTTAATGATAATTATTACCATATGTTGGAGTGAGCTGAGTCTGGACTTTTTATGTGGTACACATGTTATCTGGAGCCACCATTTTTGCTACATTTGCATCTAGTGGTGAATTTTAACCAGTTTATTTAAAATCAATAAGCAAGAGCAACATGCTTCCCCTTGCTAGGAACAGGCGTGAGGACAGTGCATAGTCCACTACCCAGGAGCTGACACTGAGCTGTCACCTGTGACCACTGCTTGCCAAGAAAATACGGAATATAGAACCAGACTCTGATTCTAGCAAGCAGAGTAAGTGGAAACCTGGAGATCCAGGATTCTAGGAAACAATAGCGAAACCGGGTCACAGATAGGAAACAACCTCGGGCTAATATCAGCCTGGGAACGCTTGGAGCAGTGATTCACAACCAGGGTGCCGTGGCACTTTGGTGTGCCACAGACCTCAACTTAGGGTGCCCCATGTTTTCTATGAAGACTGACAAAAATGGACTTTTAAATAAAGATTTATAGAAATTGTTCTGCACAATAGATTTAGTTTTGTTATTATGATTATAAAACCTAATAATAAGGGTATATATATATATATATATATATATATATATATATTGTACCCTTCTTATGCCCTTGAAAAAGTACATTAAATATGTTAGGGATTGCCCCGAATGTTGTACATTATGTGTTAGGGGTGCCCTGAACAAAAAAAGATTGAGAACCACTGGCTTGGAGCATAGAGTGCCAGGCAGTCCCAGAGAAGAGAGAACTCCAATTCTGCCAAGCTTAAGGCAGCTGGCAACAATACCAGGTTGATAAATGTCGTGCTATGCTGTATGGAGAGAGGCCTAGAAGCCGATAATGACAAGTGGTAGTCAGACAGTAACAGGTGTAAGCACGGAGCATAAGTCAGACAAAGCTACAGTCAGATACCGGATCAGGTAGTCATCCATAACCGGGGTCAGATTGGAACGGGTAGTCAGACAAGCCAGGGTCATATACGGATCAGGTAGTCAGACAGATCCACTGGTCATTTACCGGAGTGAATAGTCAGACTGAGCCAGAGATCATACCAGTGGATACACGGAAGCCAAGCTAGCAGGGCCAGATTTACATCTCAGGCCCCCCTAGGCACAACAACGTCTGGCACCCCTAGCCCCGCCTTTGCCCCACCCCTAACCACACCTCTCACTTGGCCACACCCCTCCATTGACCACACCCATTTTCAGATTTATTTTATTCTTCACAGTACTGTGACAATTTCCCAGAGTTAGAGGAAAAAAGTATATATAGCGAGGTGCAGGCCCGGTGGTGGTATATATTCAGACAGCATAATCACATTTATTATATATGTAACCTGCCCTTTATTTCCCAGTGTTTAAGACCCAAGTAATTATAAGGTACTAGTACCAAAGATCAACTCAATACTGATACATCAAGCAGCGAGTTCTAAATTATACAAAACCGATCACTTACAGATACAGTATGTCTGCGTGCTACATGATTTCTGGAGTGAATTGTAGCTGAAAGTAGAGGCATTCTACAATTAATTGTAATAAAAAAAAATAAACTTTCAAAAAACATTTTTAGGTACAGCAAATACCAAACTCTTTATTGGATACAGACAATATGTCAGCTTAGCTTTATTATGTAGTCTGTATATAACAAATATAATTTAACAAATATTAACATGTTCTTATAATATAAATATAAGTATTAAATAAGAAAACAACAATATTAAATAACAAAATTAAACAACAAAATTAAACAATATAAAATAACAATATAAAATAGCCAAAACAATGATTTGTTAAGACTTATTACTGTGCATATCTCAGTTATTCTCAGAATCTCTTCAGAGTAAAGCACTGTATTTAATGTAAAGTCTTCCTTCTGCATTTTTGGTCTGCAAAAGCATTAATGAGATCCTCACAATCCATCTCATTGAAGAGTTCTCCTTCAATTGTTAGAATGGAAAGTGCGTTTAAGCGTTCTTGAGCCATAGTGGATCTCAAATAGTTTTTTACCCTCCTCAGTGTTGAAAAGGACCTCTCTCCAGAACAATTTGTAGCTGGACTTGAGAGGAACATTCGAAGAACAATGTAAACATTAACATAAATATCATGCAGGTCTTTCTCACGTAGTAGCTTGCATAGTTGTACCAGAGAGAATGGAATGGTTGTGTTCTCCAACAACACCTTTAGTTGCTCATGAAGATGGATACATTCGTCGGTAAAACAATCCTCCAAATCATCCTTAAACTGTACCAGTAACTTGGCAGCACATGATGTGATTTCCGGTATGCTCAATAAATGTAAGTTTTCTAAAAAGCTGAAGCGCTCATAAAGTGCGTCATAAGCCACACTTCGCCTGGCCAGTTCTTCATGTAGTCTATCCAGTACTACATAAAATGAATTTATGCGATAGTGATCTCGTCCTGTTTGATGCACATGAAATTCCTTATTCATATCATATTTTGTGTTGGGTTTTTTCTTTCTGATATGGTCAAACTCATAGTCATCAAGTCCAGAAAGGGATTTAGCAAGCTGTTCATAATGATCAAAATTCTCTCTTATGCTAGTTATTAAACCTTTAAGAGATTTGTACGCTTGAATTACTGTTCCCAAATCAGTTTCCACACATTGTAGCTTCATGCTTACAGCTTGGAAACGCTGAAGTATGGTTCCCCATGTGCTTGTCATTAATGCAGTTTCCAGGCGGTTAATCAAGTCAAAAAGATTTTTTGCTGCATTTTGTGTAATTTCTTTCTCCTCTTTGTCATCACTTATTTGTTTAAGTGCTTTTAATATGTCACTCCAGCTTTGTCGTAGAGCTTGACATGCATCGTGTCTTGCAGACCAACGTGTCTGTGACAAATTTTTAACAACACGTGCACCAGGTTCCATACAAGATAATAATACTTCCCACCGAGAAGTAGATCCTGTAAAAAAGTTATACAGCAACTGCAACATATCGTAAAAGGATGAAGATTCTTTGCAGCACTCAGCAGCACAAGATCCCACAAGATTTAGTGTGTGAGCAGCACATGGGACATACTGAGCCGAAGGATTCAATTGATTTATTCTGGCTTGAACTCCTGTGTATGGGCCAGACATATTGGCAGCATTGTCATAAGATTGTCCACGACAGTCTTTAATGTCAAGTTCATGCTTTTGTAAAGTGTTCAATACAGCGTCTGTAAGGTTTTTTGATTTATGTCCTGCATTGGATATAAAACCCAAAAATCGCTCAACCGCTAACCCATCATCTTTAACATATCTTATGATGAATGTTAACTGGTCAACATGTGAGAGATCTGGTGAAGAATCAATGCTTAAGCCAAAATATTTCGCTTTTTTAACTTCAGCCACAATTTTGGTTATTAATTGCTCACTCATTAGTTTTACAAATTCCTCACAGACTGTTTTGGAGAGATAGGAGGTATGTCCACTTCCTGCTTTCCCATAAGACTTTATGTGATCAGCAAGAAATGGATCAAACAGTGCAACAGCCTCCAGGAATCCAAGATAATTGCCATTTTTTAAACTTCCAAACTTCTCATCATCACCCCTGAATGGCAATCCACGAACTGCGAGATACTTCACTGCTACAAAAACTCTTCTTAAAACATTTCGCCAGTAATGTCTCTCTTCTTCAAGCTTTGCTACCAGATGACTGTCAACTAGCCCCTTGGCAGTTCCTCTCAGTTTCATTGCCGCAAGACAAGACCGGTGATAATGAGACCCTTCATGCTGTTCAACACGCACACCACCATTTTTCCAGTCGTTGAATCCAATAGAAAGAGAATTAGACTTGTCACCAAAAACCAAACAAGGCACACAATATACACTGCATTTACTCTCTGAATAGGCTAACCATTCTCTTGCTGTTGTTTCACCATTTTTAAGCCTTCTTTTAAAAAGTTCCTCAGAACAGTATCTGATAACGCCATCAGCATATATTCGTTTTGAGTTACTGAAGTCTATGTTTTTGGTTTTCTGTACACCATGCATTGCTATGTAGTCTCGAGTGGATTCATTTTTAATCCATGTAGCTGGATCGTTATAATTTTGGAGTATAGTATCTGCCACATCCTCAGCTATCACTTCACTGCTGCATTCCTCTGTAGTAGGCACTGACACAGATGGACCAGGTAGGTCATGCATTTCACTATCTGCATCAGTACTGATTGCCTCTTTCTCTGCATTCTCTGTTGAACTCTTCTGAGCACCAAAATAAGAGGCAATTTTTGGAACTTTATTTAAGAGTTCTGCTGTCTTTTTACTTTCAGCTTCTCTCTTTCTCTTATACTGGCAGCCACTCAGTTTCTTCTTGGGCTCACTCATCTCTTCAGCCTGAATATACCCTTAACCTATAACAAACAGACAGTCTTAAAGGGATAGTAATACTTTATATTATCTTTATTTTATTTTGTAGGCATTAAAAAAACATGAAGAACAATATGTCTCATCTCTCAAAACTGTATGGTTTGAGACATATTCATAAGCCTCCCTTCTGCTGTGGCTGAGCAGTGTTACATCAGTAAAAGGGGAGGGAGGGGGATACTTTGTCATTGAATTACTCTTGAACTACAACTGTGACGGAATTGAAATAACAGTCTCCAAAGTCCAAATACTATGATGAATAATTGGAGCTGCTTTTATTATGAAACATTACTCTCCCTTTAAATATCATATGATGTAATGCATGCCCTGGAATGTAGCTGCTGCCATTGAAAGATAATGCCACTAAAGCTGCACCTGCAGAGTCATACATTCACATCATTGACTCCATTGCATTACAAAGCTTTTAAATCATCCAATACAGTAACAGTTTGAACTTGTCAGCAGATGCAATAAACAAACACAAAATCTAAGTCAAGAACAAAGCGCACCACTTCTGTATTAAAGCCTATCCATTCCTATTGGAATCTTATTGCAATTGCACATAACTGTATAGTTTACATACTGTCGCATTGTAATTTTAAGACTGAGAAACTGAATTAACCCCTTAGTGATGACTAACGAGGGGTTTTCGACAATAGAGGACAAGAGCAATTGTGGCCTTCTTAGTATGCCTTTTATTTATACATTTTCCTCAGTTTCATTTTTTTTATACCCACACAAATGATATGCCATTTTTTTAACCATAAGTAAGGATCACCATTTGCACTATAAACAGAGATTTACTGTTGACCTTAATTCCTTGGACACTAGACACATCTTCAACTGTACCAACACGTTAAGTATCTTAAGCTTGCCACAAGATTTTCAAATCAACCATTCCAACCAAGAAAAGGAGAAACCTGAATAACATGAAGCTTGCTGCATTACTTGCATTTAATATTAAATCATTTTATTTTTTTGCGTGGATCACAGTATCACACTCTAAAAAATACATTTCAATACAAGTGATTGTACAGATCAACTGACACATACACCAAATTAAACTGCAGGGCAGGCAATTACACACAGGGCAAATACACCGTAAGCTCATTATACTATCAGTGACTGGACAGAGCTCATATACCACATTACATTACAGTGTGATTGTACAGAGGGAACATATGCCAATAATCCCACATTACAGTGCATTTTGATTGTACAGACAACACACACCATACACTACAGGAAGATTGTATAGTGGTCAGTGGACACATACACCACATGACAATACAGGAGATTGTATAGAGGAATTAAATATGAATGGTATAATCATCATTATGGTCCATAAGGATGGTGCCATTCATATTTAATTCCTCTATACGATCACCTGTATGTTTTAGTAAGTGAAAATGGTGAGAGGGGTGAATGAGATGTGAAAATGTGAATTTATTTTGCTGTTTTGGTTTGCAAAATCGTTTGATATATGAAAGGGGTGAGTGAGAGCGGTGAAAGTGTAAAGCAACATAAAAGTATAGGAGTTTTGGGAGAAGAAAAAATTTAATAGTATACAGGTCATGTGGGCATGTGAGAGCGGCATGAGGATTTAGTTAGGCGATGTAAGTATTAACACTGTCTGTATTGTATAGTAAGGGTTAGGTGTGAGACAGACAGACAGAATTTCAGTCTGTTAAGGGTGTGTGATGTGTAAGTGTTAAAGGTGTGTGGTGATGTGTAAGTGTTAAGGGTGTGTGATGGTATGCAAGTGTTAAGGGTGTTTGATGGTGTGCAAGTGTTAAGGGTGTGTGATGTGTAAGTGTTAAGGATGTGTGGTGGTGTGTAAGTGTTTGAACTGTTAATAATGTGTGTGTGTGTGTGTGTGTGTGGAATAGCGGTGACATAAGCCACTCTTCCACACAGAAGGTCTCTACAAATAAGGCACCCAAACTAACGAGTAATTGAAACTGAATCTTCAAAATAATTTTATTGCCAGTCAAAATATCAAGAATGGGTAAAATTAAAAACCATGCAAAAACACTAAGAGGGGGATGCTGAAGGAACCTAGAAATACTGTGTATATTAACCCATATGACATGCAAATGTAATTCATCCAACAATAAATGTACATAACTTGGATGTGGCCCACAGCCAGTAAACAAATAAGCAAAAAGGAAGGACAAGTGCCTCTGCATAAAAGGAAGGACAAGTGCTTCTGCATAAAATTACAACCAAAAATATACAATTATCATATGGGATTGTCATATGGAAATACTAACATACAAGTTATGTACATTTATTGTTGGATGAATTACATTTGCATGTCATATGGACTGATATACACAGTATTTCTAGGTTCCTTCAGCATATCTCTCCATTACTATTTTTAATTTTACTCATTCTTGATATTTTCGTGAAACATTGTGCTGATCACAATTACCATCGGTACAGAGTTCACTTCCAAAGTAGCTGGGCACACAGTTAAGTGTATATAAAACTTAACTTTCATTAAGACATGATAAAATAATCCAACGTTTCAATACCTATCTGGGACTTTGGTCAGGGATAGTTACTATCCCTGACGAAAGTCCCAGATAGGGAATTAAAGTTAAAACGTTGGATTACCTTATCATGTCTTAATAAAAGTGAAGTTATATATACACTTAAAGGGGAACTACCACCCCACACAATCCTTACTTTCACTAAGTCCCAATCTGGCGACTAGCTGCTTAGTAGCGCTAGTTGCCAGAATAATTACCTCATTTAATTGATTTCTCCTCTTCCATGGGCCACAGGACGGAGTGCAGACATCTTGCCATTGTGATGTCCGCGTGCCTGTGCTGTCAGTCTCATAGGATGTGTTGCTAGGAGCCATTTGGCTCCGGCTGGGACTGACAGCGGAGGCGCACGGACATCACAATGGCAAGATGAGGAGAAATCAATTAATGAGGTAATTATTCTGGCGACTAGAGTTACTAAGCAGCTAGTCGCCAGATGGGGACTTAGTGAAAGTAAGGATTGTGTGGGATGGTAGTTCCCTGTGTCCCCAGCACCTTTGTAAGTGAAGTAATAAATACAAGCTTGAAGAACCAGAAATAACACAGATAATTTGAAATGTGTGCTGTAGCAACCAACAGTACAGTACATCCGCCTAAGAAATAAATATAATTGTGGGCAACACACATACCTGGCTAATGTATACCACTGCCACCTGTCCAAAACAACTGGCCAGCCTGCTGTCTGTAGCACCTCTGAGCCGAACCACAATTGTAGTCCACAACTGCCACTGTAACCCTGGTAACCTGATGCCGCCTCTGAGCCGAACCACAAGTCCACAAGTTCCACAGCTGTTACTGTAGCGCTGGAAACCCGCCTCTGAGACGAACTACAACTGCCACTGGAGTGCTGGAAACCCGCCTTTGAGCTGCAACAAAACGCTCCCTCTTCAAATCAGCTGACAGTCTTCAAATGTGTGGTGTAGGGCGCTTATGGGAGCATTTATTTAGCTCAGACCTGCTCCCAACACCTCCTTGTGGGCAGTTTCGTGATGTCACAAGACATCCAGAGGTGGCCAATGAGAACAGAGAGCCTCTACCTCTGTTCTCATTGGTCACGTCGGGAAGTCTTGTAACATCAGATCAGTAAGATGGGGGAACTAGAAATGATTGCAACACATGAGCAGTATGATCTGATTGGTGTGTCTGAAACCTGGTTAGATGATAGATATGACTCAGCAGTCAATCTAGAGGGTTATTCACGTTTTAGGAGGGATAGGGTTAATTAAAGGGGAGGAAGGCTATGTCTATATGTAAAGCATGCCTCAAAACCTAGTTTAAGGAAAGATATAAATGAAGGGTCCAATGAAAAGGCAGAGACCTTGTGGGTTGAAATACACACTGGGGGCACACATAATAAAAAAATATTAGCAGGGATTTGCTGCAAGAAACCTAATTTTGGGGAATTGGAGGAAGCCCAACTTTTACTGCTAATGGAAAAGACTTCTAGATCAGCAAAGTTAATTATAATGGGAGATTTTAACTGTCCTGAAATTGTCTGGAGTGCACTCAAACAATTACGACAAGATAAACAATGTAAAAGTAAGGGAACATTTGGGTAGCAGTGACCACAATATGGTATCCTTTGAAATTTGCTATGAGAAAAACAGTGGCAGGGGTTTAACTAAATAATTCAATTTTAAAAAGGCAAATTTTTCAAAGCTAAAAGAAGTATTAAAGGATATTCAGTGGGATGTAATTTTCAAAGATACAAATTCTAAAGAATCATGGAATGTATTCAAAATGCTCTTAGACAAATATACATGTCAATATATACCACTGGGGAATAAGCACAAGAGGAGTAAAGGGAAACCAGTGTGGCTTAATAATGAGGTTTGCAGAGAAATGAAAAATAAAAACAGGCTTTTAAAGTGTTTAAGTCAAACTGGTCAGATGCATCATTTAAAAATATAAAGAATGTAATAAAATCTGCAAACAAGCAATTAAGCTAGCTAAAATTGAAAATGAGAGAAATATTGCTAATGAGAGCAAGAAAAACCCTATACAATTCTACAAGTATATTAATAACAAAAAAGTTAAAGGGGAACTACCACCCCGCAATAACTTTACCTTAAATCAGTCTTCATCTGGCGACTAGCTGCTTAGTAGCCGGCTGGCTCAAAAGGAACTGACAGCGCAGGCGCACGGACGTCACTGTGACGAGATGTCCGTGCTTCCTGCTCCTGTGACCATCAGAAAAAGGCAAAAATCTTTTGAACCGGGTAATATTTCTGGCGACTAGCGCTAGTAAGCAGCTAGTCGCCAGATGAAGACTGATTTAAGGTAAAGTTATTGCGGGTGGTAGTTCCCCTTTATGGTTGATATTGGTCCTCTTAGGACTGAGACAGGTGAACTGATTAGGGTGGATAAGGCTATGGCTGACAACATAAATACATTCTTTGCTTTAGTATATACAAATGAAGCAGCAATGACGGGCTATGGGCATACTGACAAAACAACAGAATTTCCTCCATTATTTACATGACTTACTGAGGACAGGGTCCAAAAGAGACTGGAGAGGGTTATGATGAATAAAGCACCTGAACCTGATACACCCAAGGGTATTTAAGGAACTTAGTTCAGTAATAGCAAGACCATTATACTTAATATTTATTTATTCACTTTCATCAGGCATAGTGCCCTGTGATTGAAGGAAAGCTGATGTTGTTCCATTGTTTAAAAAGGGAGCAAGATCCAAACCAGGAAATTATAGACCTGTGAGCTTGACTTCCATAGTTGGTAAGATACAAGAAGGGTTACTAACTGACACTGTTCAGAACTATGTGAAGATAAACAATATTATTAGTAAGAATCAGCAAGGTTTCATGAAGAATAGATCATGTCAGACTAATTTACTTGCATTTTATGAAAGAGTAAGTAGTAATTTGGACAGGGGAATTGCTGTAGATGTAGTATACTTGGATTTTGCAAAAACCTTTGATACTGTGTCTCACAACAGGTTATTGCATAAATTAAAAGGCTTCGGTTTGGGCAGTGTTATCTGTACATGGATTGAGAACTGGTTTAATGATAGATGGCAGAGAGTTGTTGTAAATGGAACTTTTTCAAATTGGTCTAAAGTTATAAGTGGGGTTCTGCAGGGGTCAGTCCTGGGCCCAATGCTTTTTAATTTGTTTATTAATTATCCAGAAGTGGGAACTGAAAGTAGCATCTCAATCTTTGCTGATGACACTAAGCTATGTAAGGAAATACGTACAGAGCTGGATGTTTTTTCTCTGCAGAAGGATTTAGATAAACTGAGCGAATGGGCAAAAAAGTGGCAGATGACATTTAATGTAGATAAATATAAGGTTATGCATTTGGGCTGTAGAAACAAACGTGCTACAAAGGCGCTTTCGACTAAAGCAAAGGCAGGGATTATTTACAGTAAGGGCGGTAAAGCTATGGAATTCTTTAACTCGGCATGTTGTACTTGCAGATAATGCAACTGCTTTCAAAAAAGCAATGGTTGTCTATCTAGCACAGCACAATATTGAAAATGATGACAGATGGCTTCAAAGCAGATAGGATGTTGATCCAGGGAAATATCTGACTGCCAGGAAGGAATTTTTTTTACCCACTTGGGGCTAAATTAGAAATTGCTTCAGAGGGTTTTTTTTGCCTTCCTTTGGATCAACAGAGGTGTTTTTGGCATGGGCTTGACTTTATGGACACATCCTTTTTCATCATCATCAACTATGTTACTATGTACCCCAAGTGCCTAGTATTTAAATCTATTTTTCATATTTACAGGGTAAATATTACCGAATAACCACCATTGTTTCCAAGCTGTAATTTTTCAGTATCTGGCACGTGAGGATCATAGCTTAGTTGATGGTGTCAGAACCCCAAAATGCCCCGCAAAATTATATGTTTCTGAAACTTATGGTAATTCATTGTTCAAATCCCAGTCCTCCCTTGTATTTCATAAGGGATTCATTGACGCCCATACATCTGAAAAGTTTCTCTAAATAAATTATTAGGGGGGTGAATTTTATACAGCCTTTTATACTGGGGTGTTCTTTTGGGAGGCACAGGGTATTTTCAGTGAAATGCATGAAGTGCAAAATAATTTCTGGTCCTGGACATTACTTTTTTGAAAACGGGGGTATCACTGATGGATTTTTTGCTCCAGTTTGACCTAATGCTTAGTTTTCTAATTATCCCTATGGCAATTGTTAGGGCCCAGAATTGTTTACATTCAGTCAGATGAGTAGGTTGCCATGATTGCTTCTTTTCAATGAAGGATGACAGATTGGCGGAAATGTATTGGGCAGCATATACATTTGTTTGGGATACAATCTTCCCCAAAATGTATTTCCCCCAAAATAAATAAAAACTGCACATGGTTAAATCCTGACACATCCACTTAAATTCCTAAGTTGGCTATAAATTCAGGAGTTTCTGGACAATATGCAAGTGGGTGGTACCCACTCCCTAGGGTCAGGATGAGGGGTACTACGTGGGGCAGTGCTTGGGGCAGTTCTTGTGGCACTACTTCTTAACAGGAGGTCCAACGTGATCACTAGAGCTATCACTTCATGTGTCACTAAACTGGGCTACATCAAAATCAATGGATTCTGAATCTTTTGCAGCACACATTCACTTCATTGTTAAATACCCAAATCTAGTTAATGAAAGTCTAATTTCTACTAAATAACTACCCACCCACACTTAATAGCTTACTTAACGTAACCACCTATGTAAATATATTTTTTTAATTATTATAATTAATTTTTTTTTTTTATAAAACAACCTAAAGCCTAATTCTACACAACTCCTCACTAATTAAAAACCCACCCAAGCTATATAGTGTATATTCCAGCACTTATTATAAAGAATATGCAAATAAAATATAGATATAATATATTTATTGATAATAAACACACCACTTGGACAAGTGATAAAAGGATAGAAAGACAGAAAGACACAAAAATGCAACAAGAATGTTATACAAATGTATCATCTCTATACACCAAGATACATTATGGAAATAGCACCAAAGGGGAGATTAGGCACCCTAAAAGTCAATGCTCTAACTCAATAAATGTCCAGTATATATAGAAACTAAAAATAACAGCAGCACAAAAAAATAAATACATATAAAGGAGTCAAGTGCGAGTCCCCCAAAAATATGAGTGTCAGTAACGATTAAAGACACTCAAAATATGCCATACCATACTCCCAATGTATAACAATGGGTGGACACACTGACTAATTCCAAAGAAGTACTTGACTAGTTCATTCTCATAGTCCAAGTCCTAGTGGCACTAATCACTGGGAGATAGTAACAGAATATTTGTTTAATATAAAGTGCTAGGCTGTGAAGCTCCCTGTATGTGTAACAGCACATTCGAAGTAGAGACTGCCGTAACAATGCAGTCATGTGTAGTACGAATGCACTGATCCGGAGCAGGGAGCTCCGAACTGCTCACCGCCTGTCTCTGCTCACGGCTCCGGGGAAGCAGCCGGGGCCATTGGGTGGCACTTTAGCCTGTGAACACGGGCTTTTATACTAGTTTGTAATAATGCTGGTTAGATGAACAGTCTTTCTTCTACAGTGTGCTCACCTTTGCAGTCTTCACTTGGTTAATGATGCTCCACACTGTCTGTTCCTTTGGTATTCTTTGCTTATCAATATTAAGGTGCGGTGTTCCCATGAAATAAATACACATCAGAGAAGAGAGATGGGGTGTATAGATGGTTGAAGATATAATGTGTTCCACAACAACAGACTGCCTTGACTCCGATTGTATAATGTCAGTTTTAGTATAGACATGGCTCTTAGCTTCAACACATATGACAGTCCTGGCATGTCATTGGTTGTTAAAGGGTTAAAAAATAACCAACATCTCATACCATCTGAGTATCAGGTAACCGAAACCACACATGACAGAGAAAAATAGGACAAATTTATTAACAGCTGCATAGATGAGGAGGAGGGATTTGAAGAAAGGTTGCTACCATCTACCACACTTGGGACCACTGCTATGACCAGTAAGTAATGTTTATCAGTAATCTGAGAAGAAGGATAGCTTACATTTGACACATACCAACACCGGAAGTGCCCATCATCCTGGTGGGGAGAGAGGAAGCAGCAGTTGTGACGGCAGTGCACGAAAAGGCAGAGCAGTATGGAAACTATGGCATTAAGGGTAGTGAGAATGATCTCCTCACTTTATGAATACAGTTAACCATTAGAATGGTTCAGCAGCAGTAGTTCCTCCTCTTAGTTCTTGTTCACTGTAACAGTCAGTTTCTGGATAATGTTTTTTTATATATGATCACAATGCTTTACATGAGTGGTGCTAAGGTATACAGTACCTGAAAAATATGTCCTATGAAAGGCTCTAAGGTACAAGGGGAACTAGTGATTTCTGGAGTGTATTGTAGCTGAAAGTAGAGGCATTCTACAATTAATTGTAATAAAAAAAAATAAACTTTCAAAAAACATTTTTAGGTACAGCAAATACCAAACTCTTTATTGGATACAGACAATATGTCAGCTTAGCTTTATTATGTAGTCTGTATATAACAAATATAATTTAACAAATATTAACATGTTCTTATAATATAAATATAAGTATTAAATAAGAAAACAACAATATTAAATAACAAAATTAAACAACAAAATTAAACAATATAAAATAACAATATAAAATAGCCAAAACAATGATTTGTTAAGACTTATTACTAGTGCTGTGCATATCTCAGTTATTCTCAGAATCTCTTCAGAGTAAAGCACTATATTTAATGTAAAGTCTTCCTTCTGTATTTTTGGTCTGCAAAAGCATTAATGAGATCCTCACAATCCATCTCATTGAAGAGTTCTCCTTCAATTGTTAGAAAGGAAAGTGCGTTTAAGCGTTCTTGAGCCATAGTGGATCTCAAATCGTTTTTTACCCTCCTCAGTGTTGAAAAGGACCTCTCTCCAGAACAATTTGTAGCTGGACTTGAGAGGAACATTCGAAGAACAATGTAAACATTAACATAAATATCATGCAGGTCTTTCTCACGTAGTAGCTTGCATAGTTGTACCAGAGAGAATGGAATGGTTGTGTTCTCCAACAATACCTTTAGTTGCTCGTGAAGATGGATACATTCGTCGGTAAAACAATCCTCCAAATCATCCTTAAACTGTACCAGTAACTTGGCAGCACATGATGTGATATCCGGTATGCTCAATAAATGTAAGTTTTCTAAAAAGCTGAAGCGCTCATAAAGTGCGTCATAAGCCACACTTCGCCTGGCCAGTTCTTCATGTAGTCTATCCAGTACTACATAAAATGAATTTATGCGATAGTGATCTCGTCCTGTTTGATGCACATGAAATTCCTTATTCATATCATATTTTGTGTTGGGTTTTTTCTTTCTGATATGGTCAAACTCATAGTCATCAAGTCCAGAAAGGGATTTAGCAAGCTGTTCATAATGATCAAAATTCTCTCTTATGCTAGTTATTAAACCTTTAAGAGATTTGTACGCTTCAATTACTGTTCCCAAATCAGTTTCCACACATTGTAGCTTCATGCTTACAGCTTGGAAACGCTGAAGTATGGTTCCCCATATGCTTGTCATTAATGCAGTTTCCAGGCGGTTAATCAAGTCAAAAAGATTTTTTGCTGCATTTTGTGTAATTTCTTTCTCCTCTTTGTCATCACTTATTTGTTTAAGTGCTTTTAATATGTCACTCCAGCTTTGTCGTAGAGCTTGACATGCATCGTGTCTTGCAGACCAACGTGTCTGTGACAAATTTTTAACAACACGTGCACCAGGTTCCATACAAGATAATAATACTTCCCACCGAGAAGTAGATCCTGTAAAAAAGTTATACAGCAACTGCAACATATCGTAAAAGGATGAAGATTCTTTGCAGCACTCAGCAGCACAAGATCCCACAAGATTTAGTGTGTGAGCAGCACATGGGACATACTGAGCCGAAGGATTCAATTGATTTATTCTGGCTTGAACTCCTGTGTATGGGCCAGACATATTGGCAGCATTGTCATAAGATTGTCCACGACAGTCTTTAATGTCAAGATCATGCTTTTGTAAAGTGTTCAATACAGCGTCTGTAAGGTTTTTTGATTTATGTCCTGCATTGGATATAAAACCCAAAAATCGCTCAACCGCTAACCCATCATCTTTAACATATCTTATGATGAATGTTAACTGGTCAACATGTGAGAGATCTGGTGAAGAATCAATGCTTAAGCCAAAATATTTCGCTTTTTTAACTTCAGCCACAATTTTGGTTATTAATTGCTCACTCATTAGTTTTACAAATTCCTCACAGACTGTTTTGGAGAGATAGGAGGTATGTCCACTTCCTGCTTTCCCATATGACTTTATGTGATCAGCAAGAAATGGATCAAACAGTGCAACATCCTCCAGGAATCCAAGATAATTGCCATTTTTTAAACTTCCAAACTTCTCATCATCACTCCTGACTGGCAATCCACGAACTGCGAGATACTTCACTGCTACAAAAACTCTTCTTAAAACGTTTCGCCAGTAATGTCTCTCTTCTTCAAGCTTTGCTACCAGATGACTGTCAACTAGCCCCTTGGCAGTTCCTCTCAGTTTCATTGCCGCAAGACAAGACCGGTGATAATGAGACCCTTCATGCTGTTCAACACGCACACCACCATTTTTCCAGTCGTTGAATCCAATAGAAAGAGAATTAGACTTGTCACCAAAAACCAAACAAGGCACACAATATACACTGCATTTACTCTCTGAATAGGCTAACCATTCTCTTGCTGTTGTTTCACCATTTTTAAGCCTTCTTTTAAAAAGTTCCTCAGAACAGTATCTGATAACGCCATCAGCATATACTCGTTTTGAGTTACTGAAGTCTATGTTTTTGGTTTTCTGTACACCATGCATTGCTATGTAGTCTCGAGTGGATTCATTTTTAATCCATGTAGCTGGATCGTTATAATTTTGGAGTATAGTATCTGCCACATCCTCAGCTATCACTTCACTGCTGCATTCCCCTGTAGTAGGCACTGACACAGATGGACCAGGTAGGTCATGCATTTCACTATCTGCATCAGTACTGATTGCCTCTTTCTCTGCATTCTCTGTTGAACTCTTCTGAGCACCAAAATAAGAGGCAATTTTTGGAACTTTATTTAAGAGTTCTGCTGTCTTTTTACTTTCAGCTTCTCTCTTTCTCTTATACTGGCAGCCACTCAGTTTCTTCTTGGGCTCACTCATCTCTTCAGCCTGAATATACCCTTAACCTATAACAAACAGACAGTCTTAAAGGGATAGTAATACTTCATATTATCTTTATTTTATTTTGTAGGCATTAAAAAAACATGAAGAACAATATGTCTCATCTCTCAAAACTGTATGGTTTGAGACATATTCATAAGCCTCCCTTCTGCTGTGGCTGAGCAGTGTTACATCAGTAAAAGGGGAGGGAGGGGGATACTTTGTCATTGAATTACTCTTGAACTACAACTGTAACGGAATTGAAATAACATTCTCCAAAGTCCAAATACTATGATGAATAATTGGAGCTGCTTTTATTATGAAACATTACTCTCCCTTTAAATATCATATGATGTAATGCATGCCCTGGAATGTAGCTGCTGCCATTGAAAGATAATGCCACTAAAGCTGCACCTGCAGAGTCATACATTCACATCATTGACTCCATTGCATTACAAAGCTTTTAAATCATCCAATACAGTAACAGTTTGAACTTGTCAGCAGATGCAATAAACAAACACAAAATCTAAGTCAAGAACAAAGCGCACCACTTCTGTATCAAAGCCTATCCATTCCTATTGGAATCTTATTGCAATTGCACATAACTGTATAGTTTACATACTGTCGCATTGTAATTTTAAGACTGAGAAACTGAATTAACCCCTTAGTGATGACTAACGAGGGGTTTTTGACAATAGAGGACAAGAGCAATTGTGGCCTTCTTAGTATGCCTTTTATTTATACATTTTCCTCAGTTTCATTTTTTTTATACCCACACAAATGATATGCCATTTTTTTAACCATAAGTAAGGATCACCATTTGCACTATAAACAGAGATTTACTGTTGACCTTAATTCCTTGGACACTAGACACATCTTCAACTGTACCAACACGTTAAGTATCTTAAGCTTGCCACAAGATTTTCAAATCAACCATTCCAACCAAGAAAAGGAGAAACCTGAATAACATGAAGCTTGCTGCATTACTTGCATTTAATATTAAATCATTTTAATTTTTTGCGTGGATCACAGTATCACACTCTAAAAAATACATTTCAATACAAGTGATTGTACAGATCAACTGACACATACACCAAATTAAACTGCAGGGCAGGCAATTACACACAGGGCAAATACACCGTAAGCTCATTATACTATCAGTGACTGGACAGAGCTCATATACCACATTACATTACAGTGTGATTGTACAGAGGGAACATATGCCAATAATCCCACATTACAGTGCATTTTGATTGTACAGACAACACACACCATACACTACAGGAAGATTGTATAGTGGTCAGTGGACACATACACCACATGACAATACAGGAGATTGTATAGAGGAATTAAATATGAATGGTATAATCATCATTATGGTCCACAAGGATGGTGCCATTCATATTTAATTCCTCTATACGATCACCTGTATGTTTTAGTAAGTGAAAATGGTGAGAGGGGTGAATGAGATGTGAAAATGTGAATTTATTTTGCTGTTTTGGTTTGCAAAATCATTTGATATATGAAAGGGGTGAGTGAGAGCGGTGAAAGTGTAAAGCAACATAAAAGTATAGGAGTTTTGGGAGAAGAAAAAATTTAATAGTATACAGGTCATGTGGGCATGTGAGAGCGGCATGAGGATTTAGTTAGGCGATGTAAGTATTAACACTGTCTGTATTGTATAGTAAGGGTTAGGTGTGAGACAGACAGACAGAATTTCAGTCTGTTAAGGGTGTGTGATGTGTAAGTGTTAAAGGTGTGTGGTGATGTGTAAGTGTTAAGGGTGTGTGATGGTATGCAAGTGTTAAGGGTGTTTGATGGTGTGCAAGTGTTAAAGGTGTGTGATGTGTAAGTGTTAAGGATGTGTGGTGGTGTGTAAGTGTTTGAACTGTTAATAATGTGTGTGTGTGTGTGTGTGGAATAGCGGTGACATAAGCCACTCTTCCACACAGTAGGTCTCTACAAATAAGGCACCCAAACTAACGAGTAATTGAAACTGAATCTTCAAAATAATTTTATTGCCAGTCAAAATATCAAGAATGGGTAAAATTAAAAACCATGCAAAAACACTAAGAGGGGGATGCTGAAGGAACCTAGAAATACTGTGTATATTAACCCATATGACATGCAAATGTAATTCATCCAACAATAAATGTACATAACTTGGATGTGGCCCACAGCCAGTAAACAAATAAGCAAAAAGGAAGGACAAGTGCCTCTGCATAAAAGGAAGGACAAGTGCTTCTGCATAAAATTACAACCAAAAATATACAATTATCATATGGGATTGTCATATGGAAATACTAACATACAAGTTATGTACATTTATTGTTGGATGAATTACATTTGCATGTCATATGGACTGATATACACAGTATTTCTAGGTTCCTTCAGCATATCTCTCCATTACTATTTTTAATTTTACTCATTCTTGATATTTTCGTGAAACATTGTGCTGATCACAATTACCATTGGTACAGAGTTCACTTCCAAAGTAGCTGGGCACACAGTTAAGTGTATATAAAACGTAACTTTCATTAAGACATGATAAAATAATCCAACGTTTCAATACCTATCTGGGACTTTGGTCAGGGATAGTTACTATCCCTGATGAAAGTCCCAGATAGGGAATTAAAGTTAAAACGTTGGATTACCTTATCATGTCTTAATAAAAGTGAAGTTATATATACACTTAAAGGGGAACTACCACCCCACACAATCCTTACTTTCACTAAGTCCCAATCTGGCGACTAGCTGCTTAGTAGCGCTAGTTGCCAGAATAATTACCTCATTTAATTGATTTCTCCTCTTCCATGGGCCACAGGACGGAGCGCAGACATCTTACCATTGTGATGTCCGCGTGCCTGTGCTGTCAGTCTCATAGGATGTGTTGCTAGGAGCCATTTGGCTCCGGCTGGGACTGACAGCGGAGGCGCACGGACGTCACAATGGCAAGATGAGGAGAAATCAATTAATGAGGTAATTATTCTGGCGACTAGAGTTACTAAGCAGCTAGTCGCCAGATGGGGACTTAGTGAAAGTAAGGATTGTGTGGGATGGTAGTTCCCTGTGTCCCCAGCACCTTTGTAAGTGAAGTAATAAATACAAGCTTGAAGAACCAGAAATAACACAGATAATTTGAAATGTGTGCTGTACCAACCAACAGTACAGTACATCCGCCTAAGAAATAAATATAATTGTGGGCAACACACATACCTGGCTAATGTATACCACTGCCACCTGTCCAAAACAACTGGCCAGCCTGCTGTCTGTAGCACCTCTGAGCCGAACCACAATTGTAGTCCACAACTGCCACTGTAACCCTGGTAACCTGATGCCGCCTCTGAGCCGAACCACAAGTCCACAAGTTCCACAGCTGTTACTGTAGCGCTGGAAACCCGCCTCTGAGACGAACTACAACTGCCACTGGAGTGCTGGAAACCCGCCTTTGAGCTGCAACAAAACGCTCCCTCTTCAAATCAGCTGACAGTCTTCAAATGTGTGGTGTAGGGCGCTTATGGGAGCATTTATTTAGCTCAGACCTGCTCCCAACACCTCCTTGTGGGCAGTTTCATGATGTCACAAGACATCCAGAGGTGGCCAATGAGAACAGAGAGCCTCTACCTCTGTTCTCATTGGTCACGTCGGGAAGTCTTATAACATCAGATCAGTAAGATGGGGGAACTAGAAATGATTGCAACACATGAGCAGTATGATCTGATTGGTGTGTCTGAAACCTGGTTAGATGATAGATATGACTCAGCAGTCAATCTAGAGGGTTATTCACGTTTTAGGAGGGATAGGGTTAATTAAAGGGGAGGAAGGCTATGTCTATATGTAAAGCATGCCTCAAAACCTAGTTTAAGGAAAGATATAAATGAAGGGTCCAATGAAAAGGCAGAGACCTTGTGGGTTGAAATACACACTGGGGGCACACATAATAAAAAAATATTAGCAGGGATTTGCTGCAAGAAACCTAATTTTGGGGAATTGGAGGAAGCCCAACTTTTACTGCTAATGGAAAAGACTTCTAGATCAGCAAAGTTAATTATAATGGGAGATTTTAACTGTCCTGAAATTGTCTGGAGTGCACTCAAACAATTACGACACGATAAACAATGTAAAAGTAAGGGAACATTTGGGTAGCAGTGACCACAATATGGTATCCTTTGAAATTTGCTATGAGAAAAACAGTGGCAGGGGTTTAACTAAATAATTCAATTTTAAAAAGGCAAATTTTTCAAAGCTAAAAGAAGTATTAAAGGATATTCAGTGGGATGTAATTTTCAAAGATACAAATTCTAAAGAATCAGGGAATGTATTCAAAATGCTCTTAGACAAATATACATGTCAATATATACCACTGGGGAATAAGCACAAGAGGAGTAAAGGGAAACCAGTGTGGCTTAATAATGAGGTTTGCAGAGAAATGAAAAATAAAAACAGGCTTTTAAAGTGTTTAAGTCAAACTGGTCAGATGCATCATTTAAAAATATAAAGAATGTAATAAAATCTGCAAACAAGCAATTAAGCTAGCTAAAATTGAAAATGAGAGAAATATTGCTAATGAGAGCAAGAAAAACCCTATACAATTCTACAAGTATATTAATAACAAAAAAGTTAAAGGGGAACTACCACCCCGCAATAACTTTACCTTAAATCAGTCTTCATCTGGCGACTAGCTGCTTAGTAGCCGGCTGGCTCAAAAGGAACTGACAGTGCAGGCGCACGGACGTCACTGTGACGAGATGTCCGTGCTTCCTGCTCCTGTGACCATCAGAAAAAGGCAAAAATCTTTTGAACCGGGTAATATTTCTGGCGACTAGCGCTAGTAAGCAGCTAGTTGCCAGATGAAGACTGATTTAAGGTAAAGTTATTGCGGGTGGTAGTTCCCCTTTATGGTTGATATTGGTCCTCTTAGGACTGAGACAGGTGAACTGATTAGGGAGGATAAGGCTATGGCTGACAACATAAATACATTCTTTGCTTTAGTATATACAAATGAAGCAGCAATGACGGGCTATGGGCATACTGACAAAACAACAGAATTTCCTCCATTATTTACATGACTTACTGAGGACAGGGTCCAAAAGAGACTGGAGAGGGTTATGATGAATAAAGCACCTGAACCTGATACACCCAAGGGTATTTAAGGAACTTAGTTCAGTAATAGCAAGACCATTATACTTTTTATTTATTTATTCACTTTCATCAGGCATAGTGCCCTGTGATTGAAGGAAAGCTGATGTTGTTCCATTGTTTAAAAAGGGAGCAAGATCCAAACCAGGAAATTATAGACCTGTGAGCTTGACTTCCATAGTTGGTAAGATACAAGAAGGGTTACTAACTGACACTGTTCAGAACTATGTGAAGATAAACAATATTATTAGTAAGAATCAGCAAGGTTTCATGAAGAATAGATCATGTCAGACTAATTTACTTGCATTTTATGAAAGAGTAAGTAGTAATTTGGACAGGGGAATTGCTGTAGATGTAGTATACTTGGATTTTGCAAAAACCTTTGATACTGTGTCTCACAACAGGTTATTGCATAAATTAAAAGGCTTCGGTTTGGGCAGTGTTATCTGTACATGGATTGAGAACTGGCTTAATGATAGATGGCAGAGAGTTGTTGTAAATGGAACTTTTTCAAATTGGTCTAAAGTTATAAGTGGGGTTCTGCAGGGGTCAGTCCTGGGCCCAATGCTTTTTAATTTGTTTATTAATTATCCAGAAGTGGGAACTGAAAGTAGCATCTCAATCTTTGCTGATGACACTAAGCTATGTAAGGAAATACGTACAGAGCTGGATGTTTTTTCTCTGCAGAAGGATTTAGATAAACTGAGCGAATGGGCAAAAAAGTGGCAGATGACATTTAATGTAGATAAATATAAGGTTATGCATTTGGGCTGTAGAAACAAACGTGCTACAAAGGCGCTTTCGACTAAAGCAAAGGCAGGGATTATTTACAGTAAGGGCGGTAAAGCTATGGAATTCTTTAACTCGGCATGTTGTACTTGCAGATAATGCAACTGCTTTCAAAAAAGCAATGGTTGTCTATCTAGCACAGCACAATATTGAAAATGATGACAGATGGCTTCAAAGCAGATAGGATGTTGATCCAGGGAAATATCTGACTGCCAGGAAGGAATTTTTTTTACCCACTTGGGGCTAAATTAGAAATTGCTTCAGAGGGTTTTTTTTTTGCCTTCCTTTGGATCAACAGAGGTGTTTTTGGCATGGGCTTGACTTTATGGACACATCCTTTTTCATCCTCATCATCTATGTTACTATGTACCCCAAGTGCCTAGTATTTAAATCTATTTTTCATATTTACAGGGTAAATATTACCGAATAACCACCATTGTTTCCAAGCTGTAATTTTTCAGTATCTGGCACGTGAGGATCATAGCTTAGTTGATGGTGTCAGAACCCAAAAATGCCCCGCAAAATTATATGTTTCTGAAACTTATGGTAATTCATTGTTCAAATCCCAGTCCTCCCTTGTATTTCATAAGGGATTCATTGACGCCCATACATCTGAAAAGTTTCTCTAAATAAATTATTAGGGGGGTGAATTTTATACAGCCTTTTATACTGGGGTGTTCTTTTGGGAGGCACAGGGTATTTTCAGTGAAATGCATGAAGTGCAAAATAATTTCTGGTCCTGGACATTACTTTTTTGAAAACGGGGGTATCACTGATGGATTTTTTGCTCCAGTTTGACCTAATGCTTAGTTTTCTAATTATCCCTATGGCAATTGTTAGGGCCCAGAATTGTTTACATTCAGTCAGATGAGTGGGTTGCCATGATTGCTTCTTTTCAATGAAGGATGACAGATTGGCGGAAATGTATTGGGCAGCATATACATTTGTTTGGGATACAATCTTCCCCAAAATGTATTTCCCCCAAAATAAATAAAAACTGCACATGGTTAAATCCTGACACATCCACTTAAATTCCTAAGTTGGCTATAAATTCAGGAGTTTCTGGACAATATGCAAGTGGGTGGTACCCACTCCCTAGGGTCAGGATGAGGGGTACTACGTGGGGCAGTGCTTGGGGCAGTTCTTGTGGCACTACTTCTTAACAGGAGGTCCAACGTGATCACTAGAGCTATCACTTCATGTGTCACTAAACTGGGCTACATCAAAATCAATGGATTCTGAATCTTTTGCAGCACACATTCACTTCATTGTTAAATACCCAAATCTAGTTAATGAAAGTCTAATTTCTACTAAATAACTACCCACCCACACTTAACAGCTTACTTAACGTAACCACCTATGTAAATATATTTTTTTAATTATTATAATTAATTTTTTTTTTTATAAAACAACCTAAAGCCTAATTCTACACAACTCCTCACTAATTAAAAACCCACCCAAGCTATATAGTGTATATTCCAGCACTTATTATAAAGAATATGCAAATAAAATATAGATATAATATATTTATTGATAATAAACACACCACTTGGACAAGTGATAAAAGGATAGAAAGACAGAAAGACACAAAAATGCAACAAGAATGTTATACAAATGTATCATCTCTATACACCAAGATACATTATGGAAATAGCACCAAAGGGGAGATTAGGCACCCTAAAAGTCAATGCTCTAACTCAATAAATGTCCAGTATATATAGAAACTAAAAATAACAGCAGCACAAAAAAATAAATACATATAAAGGAGTCAAGTGCGAGTCCCCCAAAAATATGATTGTCAGTAACGATTAAAGACACTCAAAATATGCCATACCATACTCCCAATGTATAACAATGGGTGGACACACTGACTAATTCCAAAGAAGTACTTGACCAGTTCATTCTCATAGTCCAAGTCCTAGTGGCACTAATCACTGGGAGATAGTAACAGAATATTTGTTTAATATAAAGTGCTAGGCTGTGAAGCTCCCTGTATGTGTAACAGCACATTCGAAGTAGAGACTGCCGTAACAATGCAGTCATGTGTAGTACGAATGCATTGATCCGGAGCAGGGAGCTCCGAACTGCTCACCGCCTGTCTCTGCTCACGGCTCCGGGGAAGCAGCCGGGGCCATTGGGTGGCACTTTAGCCTGTGAACACGGGCTTTTATACTAGTTTGTAATAATGCTGGTTAGATGAACAGTCTTTCTTCTACAGTGTGCTCACCTTTGCAGTCTTCACTTGGTTAATGATGCTCCACACTGTCTGTTCCTTTGGTATTCTTTGCTTATCAATATTAAGGTGCGGTCTTCCCATGAAATAAATACACATCAGAGAAGAGAGATGGGGTGTATAGATGGTTGAAGATATAATGTGTTCCACAACAACAGACTGCCTTGACTCCGATTGTGTAATGTCAGTTTTAGTATAGACATGGCTCTTATCTTCAACACATATGACAGTCCTGGCATGTCATTGGTTGTTAAAGGGTTAAAAATAACCAACATCTCATACTATCTGAGTATCAGGTAACCGAAACCACACATGACAGAGGAAAATAGGACAAATTTATTAACAGCTGCATAGATGAGGAGGAGGGATTTGAAGAAAGGTTGCTACCATCTACCACACTTGGGACCACTGCTATGACCAGTAAGTAATGTTTATCAGTAATCTGAGAAGAAGGATAGCTTACATTTGACACATACCAACACCGGAAGTGCCCATCATCCTGGTGGGGAGAGAGGAAGCAGCAGTTGTGACGGCAGTGCACGAAAAGGCAGAGCAGTATGGAAACTATGGCATTAAGGGTAGTGAGAATGATCTCCTCACTTTATGAATACAGTTAACCATTAGAATGGTTCAGCAGCAGTAGTTCCTCCTCTTAGTTCTTGTTCACTGTAACAGTCAGTTTCTGGATAATGTTTTTTTATATATGATCACAATGCTTTACATGAGTGGTGCTAAGGTATACAGTACCTGAAAAATATGTCCTATGAAAGGCTCTAAGGTACAAGGGGAACTAGTGATTTCTGGAGTGTATTGTAGCTGAAAGTAGAGGCATTCTACAATTAATTGTAATAAAAAAAAATAAACTTTCAAAAAACATTTTTAGGTACAGCAAATACCAAACTCTTTATTGGATACAGACAATATGTCAGCTTAGCTTTATTATGTAGTCTGTATATAACAAATATAATTTAACAAATATTAACATGTTCTTATAATATAAATATAAGTATTAAATAAGAAAACAACAATATTAAATAACAAAATTAAACAACAAAATTAAACAATATAAAATAACAATATAAAATAGCCAAAACAATGATTTGTTAAGACTTATTACTAGTGCTGTGCATATCTCAGTTATTCTCAGAATCTCTTCAGAGTAAAGCACTGTATTTAATGTAAAGTCTTCCTTCTGTATTTTTGGTCTGCAAAAGCATTAATGAGATCCTCACAATCCATCTCATTGAAGAGTTCTCCTTCAATTGTTAGAAAGGAAAGTGCGTTTAAGCATTCTTGAGCCATAGTGGATCTCAAATAGTTTTTTACCCTCCTCAGTGTTGAAAAGGACCTCTCTCCAGAACAATTTGTAGCTGGACTTGAGAGGAACATTCGAAGAACAATGTAAACATTAACATAAATATCATGCAGGTCTTTCTCACGTAGTAGCTTGCATAGTTGTACCAGAGAGAATGGAATGGTTGTGTTCTCCAACAACACCTTTAGTTGCTCGTGAAGATGGATACATTCGTCGGTAAAACAATCCTCCAAATCATCTTTAAACTGTACCAGTAACTTGGCAGCACATGATGTGATATCCGGTATGCTCAATAAATGTAAGTTTTCTAAAAAGCTGAAGCGCTCATAAAGTGCGTCATAAGCCACACTTCGCCTGGCCAGTTCTTCATGTAGTCTATCCAGTACTACATAAAATGAATTTATGCGATAGTGATCTCGTCCTGTTTGATGCACATGAAATTCCTTATTCATATCATATTTTGTGTTGGGTTTTTTCTTTCTGATATGGTCAAACTCATAGTCATCAAGTCCAGAAAGGGATTTAGCAAGCTGTTCATAATGATCAAAATTCTCTCTTATGCTAGTTATTAAACCTTTAAGAGATTTGTACGCTTCAATTACTGTTCCCAAATCAGTTTCCACACATTGTAGCTTCATGCTTACAGCTTGGAAACGCTGAAGTATGGTTCCCCATATGCTTGTCATTAATGCAGTTTCCAGGCGGTTAATCAAGTCAAAAAAGATTTTTTGCTGCATTTTGTGTAATTTCTTTCTCCTCTTTGTCATCACTTATTTGTTTAAGTGCTTTTAATATGTCACTCCAGCTTTGTCGTAGAGCTTGACATGCATCGTGTCTTGCAGACCAACGTGTCTGTGACAAATTTTTAACAACACGTGCACCAGGTTCCATACAAGATAATAATACTTCCCACCGAGAAGTAGATCCTGTAAAAAAGTTATACAGCAACTGCAACATATCGTAAAAGGATGAAGATTCTTTGCAGCACTCAGCAGCACAAGATCCCACAAGATTTAGTGTGTGAGCAGCACATGGGACATACTGAGCCGAAGGATTCAATTGATTTATTCTGGCTTGAACTCCTGTGTATGGGCCAGACATATTGGCAGCATTGTCATAAGATTGTCCACGACAGTCTTTAATGTCAAGTTCATGCTTTTGTAAAGTGTTCAATACAGCGTCTGTAAGGTTTTTTGATTTATGTCCTGCATTGGATATAAAACCCAAAAATCGCTCAACCGCTAACCCATCATCTTTAACATATCTTATGATGAATGTTAACTGGTCAACATGTGAGAGATCTGGTGAAGAATCAATGCTTAAGCCAAAATATTTCGCTTTTTTAACTTCAGCCACAATTTTGGTTATTAATTGCTCACTCATTAGTTTTACAAATTCCTCACAGACTGTTTTGGAGAGATAGGAGGTATGTCCACTTCCTGCTTTCCCATATGACTTTATGTGATCAGCAAGAAATGGATCAAACAGTGCAACATCCTCCAGGAATCCAAGATAATTGCCATTTTTTAAACTTCCAAACTTCTCATCATCACTCCTGAATGGCAATCCACGAACTGCGAGATACTTCACTGCTACAAAAACTCTTCTTAAAACGTTTCGCCAGTAATGTCTCTCTTCTTCAAGCTTTGCTACCAGATGACTGTCAACTAGCCCCTTGGCAGTTCCTCTCAGTTTCATTGCCGCAAGACAAGACCGGTGATAATGAGACCCTTCATGCTGTTCAACACGCACACCACCATTTTTCCAGTCGTTGAATCCAATAGAAAGAGAATTAGACTTGTCACCAAAAACCAAACAAGGCACACAATATACACTGCATTTACTCTCTGAATAGGCTAACCATTCTCTTGCTGTTGTTTCACCATTTTTAAGCCTTCTTTTAAAAAGTTCCTCAGAACAGTATCTGATAACGCCATCAGAATATATTCGTTTTGAGTTACTGAAGTCTATGTTTTTGGTTTTCTGTACACCATGCATTGCTATGTAGTCTTGAGTGGATTCATTTATAATCCATGTAGCTGGATCGTTATAATTTTGGAGTATAGTATCTGCCACATCCTCAGCTATCACTTCACTGCTGCATTCCTCTGTAGTAGGCACTGACACAGATGGACCAGGTAGGTCATGCATTTCACTATCTGCATCAGTACTGATTGCCTCTTTCTCTGCATTCTCTGTTGAACTCTTCTGAGCACCAAAATAAGAGGCAATTTTTGGAACTTTATTTAAGAGTTCTGCTGTCTTTTTACTTTCAGCTTCTCTCTTTCTCTTATACTGGCAGCCACTCAGTTTCTTCTTGGGCTCACTCATCTCTTCAGCCTGAAAATACCCTTAACCTATAACAAACAGACAGTCTTAAAGGGATAGTAATTCTTCATATTATCTTTATTTTATTTTGTAGGCATTAAAAAAACCATGAAGAACAATATGTCTCATCTCTCAAAACTGTATGGTTTGAGACATATTCATAAGCCTCCCTTCTGCTGTGGCTGAGCAGTGTTACATCAGTAAAAGGGGAGGGAGGGGGATACTTTGTCATTGAATTACTCTTGAACTACAACTGTGACGGAATTGAAATAACAGTCTCCAAAGTCCAAATACTATGATGAATAATTGGAGCTGCTTTTATTATGAAACATTACTCTCCCTTTAAATATCATATGATGTAATGCATGCCCTGGAATGTAGCTGCTGCCATTGAAAGATAATGCCACTAAAGCTGCACCTGCAGAGTCATACATTCACATCATTGACTCCATTGCATTACAAAGCTTTTAAATCATCCAATACAGTAACAGTTTGAACTTGTCAGCAGATGCAATAAACAAACACAAAATCTAAGTCAAGAACAAAGCGCACCACTTCTGTATCAAAGCTTATCCATTCCTATTGGAATCTTATTGCAATTGCACATAACTGTATAGTTTACATACTGTCGCATTGTAATTTTAAGACTGAGAAACTGAATTAACCCCTTAGTGATGACTAACGAGTAGTGATGAGCGAGCGTGCTCGGCCGATGCTCGGATCGGCTCGAGCATCGCTCTGCTCGGCACATGGCGGTACTCGTCGAGTACCGCCATGTGCTCTCCCGCCATGTTCGGGTGGCGGGGATCTGTGCCGGAAGAGGCACAGATCCGAAGAAGCTCCGCTGGACCACCAGGGACTGGAGGTACGGGGGCATTGCGGAGATGAAGGGGGCATTGCGGAGATGAAGGGGGACATTGTGGAAGAGGGGCATAGACTCTATGCCCCTCTTCCACAATGTCCCCCTTCATCTCCGCTATGCCCGTCTTCCACAATGTCCCCCTTCATCTCCGCTATGCCCCTCTTCCACAATGTGCCCCTTCATCTCCGCTATGCCCCTCTTCCACAATGTCCCCCTTCATCTCCTCTATGGCATAGAGGAGATGAAGGGGGACATTGTGGAAGAGGGGCATAGCGGAGATGAAGGGGCACATTGTGGAAGAGGGGCATAGCGGAGATGAAGGGGCACATTGTGGAAGACGGGCAATTCGGAGATGAAGGGGGACATTGCGGAGATGAAGGGGGCATTCGGAGATGAAGGGGGCATAGCGGAGATGAAGGGGGCATTGACCAGGCACCCTCCCCTCATCAGAGCAGGGGGTGCCTGGTGTCGCCCCATTCATTTCAATGGGGCTCGGGTGCTCGGCCGAGCACTCGAGCCTCAGGGGGTGCTCGGTCAGAGCACCCGAGCACCCGAGCATCGGGGTGCTCGCTCAACACTACTAACGAGGGGTTTTTGACAATAGAGGACAAGAGCAATTGTGGCCTTCTTAGTATGCCTTTTATTTATACATTTTCCTCAGTTTCATTTTTTTTATACCCACACAAATGATATGCCATTTTTTTAACCATAAGTAAGGATCACCATTTGCACTATAAACAGAGATTTACTGTTGACCTTAATTCCTTGGACACTAGACACATCTTCAACTGTACCAACAAGTTAAGTATCTTAAGCTTGCCACAAGATTTTCAAATCAACCATTCCAACCAAGAAAAGGAGAAACCTGAATAACATGAAGCTTGCTGCATTACTTGCATTTAATATTAAATCATTTTATTTTTTTGCGTGGATCACAGTATCACACTCTAAAAAATACATTTCAATACAAGTGATTGTACAGATCAACTGACACATACACCAAATTAAACTGCAGGGCAGGCAATTACACACAGGGCAAATACACCGTAAGCTCATTATACTATCAGTGACTGGACAGAGCTCATATACCACATTACATTACAGTGTGATTGTACAGAGGGAACATATGCCAATAATCCCACATTACAGTGCATTTTGATTGTACAGACAACACACACCATACACTACAGGAAGATTGTATAGTGGTCAGTGGACACATACACCACATGACAATACAGGAGATTGTATAGAGGAATTAAATATGAATGGTATAATCATCATTATGGTCCATAAGGATGATGCCATTCATATTTAATTCCTCTATACGATCACCTGTATGTTTTAGTAAGTGAAAATGGTGAGAGGGGTGAATGAGATGTGAAAATGTGAATTTATTTTGCTGTTTTGGTTTGCAAAATCGTTTGATATATGAAAGGGGTGAGTGAGAGCGGTGAAAGTGTAAAGCAACATAAAAGTATAGGAGTTTTGGGAGAAAAAAAATTTAATAGTATACAGGTCATGTGGGCATGTGAGAGCGGCATGAGGATTTAGTTAGGCGATGTAAGTATTAACACTGTCTGTATTGTATAGTAAGGGTTAGGTGTGAGACAGACAGACAGAATTTCAGTCTGTTAAGGGTGTGTGATGTGTAAGTGTTAAAGGTGTGTGGTGATGTGTAAGTGTTAAGGGTGTGTGATGGTATGCAAGTGTTAAGGGTGTTTGATGGTGTGCAAGTGTTAAGGGTGTGTGATGTGTATGTGTTAAGGATGTGTGGTGGTGTGTAAGTGTTTGAACTGTTAATAATGTGTGTGTGTGTGTGTGTGTGTGTGTGTGGAATAGCGGTGACATAAACCACTCTTCCACACAGTAGGTCTCTACAAATAAGGCACCCAAACTAAAGAGTAATTGAAACTGAATCTTCAAAATAATTTTATTGCCAGTCAAAATATCAAGAATGGGTAAAATTAAAAACCATGCAAAAACACTAAGAGGGGGATGCTGAAGGAACCTAGAAATACTGTGTATATTAACCCATATGACATGCAAATGTAATTCATCCAACAATAAATGTACATAACTTGGATGTGGCCCACAGCCAGTAAACAAATAAGCAAAAAGGAAGGACAAGTGCCTCTGCATAAAAGGAAGGACAAGTGCTTCTGCATAAAATTACAACCAAAAATATACAATTATCATATGGGATTGTCATATGGAAATACTAACATACAAGTTATGTACATTTATTGTTGGATGAATTACATTTGCATGTCATATGGACTGATATACACAGTATTTCTAGGTTCCTTCAGCATATCTCTCCATTACTATTTTTAATTTTACTCATTCTTGATATTTTCGTGAAACATTGTGCTGATCACAATTACCATTGGTACAGAGTTCACTTCCAAAGTAGCTGGGCACACAGTTAAGTGTATATAAAACGTAACTTTCATTAAGACATGATAAAATAATCCAACGTTTCAATACCTATCTGGGACTTTGGTCAGGGATAGTTACTATCCCTGATGAAAGTCCCAGATAGGGAATTAAAGTTAAAACGTTGGATTACCTTATCATGTCTTAATAAAAGTGAAGTTATATATACACTTAAAGGGGAACTACCACCCCACACAATCCTTACTTTCACTAAGTCCCAATCTGGCGACTAGCTGCTTAGTAGCGCTAGTTGCCAGAATAATTACCTCATTTAATTGATTTCTCCTCTTCCATGGGCCACAGGACGGAGCGCAGACATCTTACCATTGTGATGTCCGCGTGCCTGTGCTGTCAGTCTCATAGGATGTGTTGCTAGGAGCCATTTGGCTCCGGCTGGGACTGACAGCGGAGGCGCACGGACGTCACAATGGCAAGATGAGGAGAAATCAATTAATGAGGTAATTATTCTGGCGACTAGAGTTACTAAGCAGCTAGTCGCCAGATGGGGACTTAGTGAAAGTAAGGATTGTGTGGGATGGTAGTTCCCTGTGTCCCCAGCACCTTTGTAAGTGAAGTAATAAATACAAGCTTGAAGAACCAGAAATAACACAGATAATTTGAAATGTGTGCTGTACCAACCAACAGTACAGTACATCCGCCTAAGAAATAAATATAATTGTGGGCAACACACATACCTGGCTAATGTATACCACTGCCACCTGTCCAAAACAACTGGCCAGCCTGCTGTCTGTAGCACCTCTGAGCCGAACCACAATTGTAGTCCACAACTGCCACTGTAACCCTGGTAACCTGATGCCGCCTCTGAGCCGAACCACAAGTCCACAAGTTCCACAGCTGTTACTGTAGCGCTGGAAACCCGCCTCTGAGACGAACTACAACTGCCACTGGAGTGCTGGAAACCCGCCTTTGAGCTGCAACAAAACGCTCCCTCTTCAAATCAGCTGACAGTCTTCAAATGTGTGGTGTAGGGCGCTTATGGGAGCATTTATTTAGCTCAGACCTGCTCCCAACACCTCCTTGTGGGCAGTTTCGTGATGTCACAAGACATCCAGAGGTGGCCAATGAGAACAGAGAGCCTCTACCTCTGTTCTCATTGGTCACGTCGGGAAGTCTTATAACATCAGATCAGTAAGATGGGGGAACTAGAAATGATTGCAACACATGAGCAGTATGATCTGATTGGTGTGTCTGAAACCTGGTTAGATGATAGATATGACTCAGCAGTCAATCTAGAGGGTTATTCACGTTTTAGGAGGGATAGGGTTAATTAAAGGGGAGGAAGGCTATGTCTATATGTAAAGCATGCCTCAAAACCTAGTTTAAGGAAAGATATAAATGAAGGGTCCAATGAAAAGGCAGAGACCTTGTGGGTTGAAATACACACTGGGGGCACACATAATAAAAAAATATTAGCAGGGATTTGCTGCAAGAAACCTAATTTTGGGGAATTGGAGGAAGCCCAACTTTTACTGCTAATGGAAAAGACTTCTAGATCAGCAAAGTTAATTATAATGGGAGATTTTAACTGTCCTGAAATTGTCTGGAGTGCACTCAAACAATTACGACACGATAAACAATGTAAAAGTAAGGGAACATTTGGGTAGCAGTGACCACAATATGGTATCCTTTGAAATTTGCTATGAGAAAAACAGTGGCAGGGGTTTAACTAAATAATTCAATTTTAAAAAGGCAAATTTTTCAAAGCTAAAAGAAGTATTAAAGGATATTCAGTGGGATGTAATTTTCAAAGATACAAATTCTAAAGAATCAGGGAATGTATTCAAAATGCTCTTAGACAAATATACATGTCAATATATACCACTGGGGAATAAGCACAAGAGGAGTAAAGGGAAACCAGTGTGGCTTAATAATGAGGTTTGCAGAGAAATGAAAAATAAAAACAGGCTTTTAAAGTGTTTAAGTCAAACTGGTCAGATGCATCATTTAAAAATATAAAGAATGTAATAAAATCTGCAAACAAGCAATTAAGCTAGCTAAAATTGAAAATGAGAGAAATATTGCTAATGAGAGCAAGAAAAACCCTATACAATTCTACAAGTATATTAATAACAAAAAAGTTAAAGGGGAACTACCACCCCGCAATAACTTTACCTTAAATCAGTCTTCATCTGGCGACTAGCTGCTTAGTAGCCGGCTGGCTCAAAAGGAACTGACAGTGCAGGCGCACGGACGTCACTGTGACGAGATGTCCGTGCTTCCTGCTCCTGTGACCATCAGAAAAAGGCAAAAATCTTTTGAACCGGGTAATATTTCTGGCGACTAGCGCTAGTAAGCAGCTAGTTGCCAGATGAAGACTGATTTAAGGTAAAGTTATTGCGGGTGGTAGTTCCCCTTTATGGTTGATATTGGTCCTCTTAGGACTGAGACAGGTGAACTGATTAGGGAGGATAAGGCTATGGCTGACAACATAAATACATTCTTTGCTTTAGTATATACAAATGAAGCAGCAATGACGGGCTATGGGCATACTGACAAAACAACAGAATTTCCTCCATTATTTACATGACTTACTGAGGACAGGGTCCAAAAGAGACTGGAGAGGGTTATGATGAATAAAGCACCTGAACCTGATACACCCAAGGGTATTTAAGGAACTTAGTTCAGTAATAGCAAGACCATTATACTTTTTATTTATTTATTCACTTTCATCAGGCATAGTGCCCTGTGATTGAAGGAAAGCTGATGTTGTTCCATTGTTTAAAAAGGGAGCAAGATCCAAACCAGGAAATTATAGACCTGTGAGCTTGACTTCCATAGTTGGTAAGATACAAGAAGGGTTACTAACTGACACTGTTCAGAACTATGTGAAGATAAACAATATTATTAGTAAGAATCAGCAAGGTTTCATGAAGAATAGATCATGTCAGACTAATTTACTTGCATTTTATGAAAGAGTAAGTAGTAATTTGGACAGGGGAATTGCTGTAGATGTAGTATACTTGGATTTTGCAAAAACCTTTGATACTGTGTCTCACAACAGGTTATTGCATAAATTAAAAGGCTTCGGTTTGGGCAGTGTTATCTGTACATGGATTGAGAACTGGTTTAATGATAGATGGCAGAGAGTTGTTGTAAATGGAACTTTTTCAAATTGGTCTAAAGTTATAAGTGGGGTTCTGCAGGGGTCAGTCCTGGGCCCAATGCTTTTTAATTTGTTTATTAATTATCCAGAAGTGGGAACTGAAAGTAGCATCTCAATCTTTGCTGATGACACTAAGCTATGTAAGGAAATACGTACAGAGCTGGATGTTTTTTCTCTGCAGAAGGATTTAGATAAACTGAGCGAATGGGCAAAAAAGTGGCAGATGACATTTAATGTAGATAAATATAAGGTTATTCATTTGGGCTGTAGAAACAAACGTGCTACAAAGGCGCTTTCGACTAAAGCAAAGGCAGGGATTATTTACAGTAAGGGCGGTAAAGCTATGGAATTCTTTAACTCGGCATGTTGTACTTGCAGATAATGCAACTGCTTTCAAAAAAGCAATGGTTGTCTATCTAGCACAGCACAATATTGAAAATGATGACAGATGGCTTCAAAGCAGATAGGATGTTGATCCAGGGAAATATCTGACTGCCAGGAAGGAATTTTTTTTACCCACTTGGGGCTAAATTAGAAATTGCTTCAGAGGGTTTTTTTTTTGCCTTCCTTTGGATCAACAGAGGTGTTTTTGGCATGGGCTTGACTTTATGGACACATCCTTTTTCATCCTCATCAACTATGTTACTATGTACCCCAAGTGCCTAGTATTTAAATCTATTTTTCATATTTACAGGGTAAATATTACCGAATAACCACCATTGTTTCCAAGCTGTAATTTTTCAGTATCTGGCACGTGAGGATCATAGCTTAGTTGATGGTGTCAGAACCCCAAAATGCCCCGCAAAATTATATGTTTCTGAAACTTATGGTAATTCATTGTTCAAATCCCAGTCCTCCCTTGTATTTCATAAGGGATTCATTGACGCCCATACATCTGAAAAGTTTCTCTAAATAAATTATTAGGGGGGTGAATTTTATACAGCCTTTTATACTGGGGTGTTCTTTTGGGAGGCACAGGGTATTTTCAGTGAAATGCATGAAGTGCAAAATAATTTCTGGTCCTGGACATTACTTTTTTGAAAACGGGGGTATCACTGATGGATTTTTTGCTCCAGTTTGACCTAATGCTTAGTTTTCTAATTATCCCTATGGCAATTGTTAGGGCCCAGAATTGTTTACATTCAGTCAGATGAGTGGGTTGCTATGATTGCTTCTTTTCAATGAAGGATGACAGATTGGCGGAAATGTATTGGGCAGCATATACATTTGTTTGGGATACAATCTTCCCCAAAATGTATTTCCCCCAAAATAAATAAAAACTGCACATGGTTAAATCCTGACACATCCACTTAAATTCCTAAGTTGGCTATAAATTCAGGAGTTTCTGGACAATATGCAAGTGGGTGGTACCCACTCCCTAGGGTCAGGATGAGGGGTACTACGTGGGGCAGTGCTTGGGGCAGTTCTTGTGGCACTACTTCTTAACAGGAGGTCCAACGTGATCACTAGAGCTATCACTTCATGTGTCACTAAACTGGGCTACATCAAAATCAATGGATTCTGAATCTTTTGCAGCACACATTCACTTCATTGTTAAATACCCAAATCTAGTTAATGAAAGTCTAATTTCTACTAAATAACTACCCACCCACACTTAACAGCTTACTTAACGTAACCACCTATGTAAATATATTTTTTTAATTATTATAATTAATTTTTTTTTTTATAAAACAACCTAAAGCCTAATTCTACACAACTCCTCACTAATTAAAAACCCACCCAAGCTATATAGTGTATATTCCAGCACTTATTATAAAGAATATGCAAATAAAATATAGATATAATATATTTATTGATAATAAACACACCACTTGGACAAGTGATAAAAGGATAGAAAGACAGAAAGACACAAAAATGCAACAAGAATGTTATACAAATGTATCATCTCTATACACCAAGATACATTATGGAAATAGCACCAAAGGGGAGATTAGGCACCCTAAAAGTCAATGCTCTAACTCAATAAATGTCCAGTATATATAGAAACTAAAAATAACAGCAGCACAAAAAAATAAATACATATAAAGGAGTCAAGTGCGAGTCCCCCAAAAATATGATTGTCAGTAACGATTAAAGACACTCAAAATATGCCATACCATACTCCCAATGTATAACAATGGGTGGACACACTGACTAATTCCAAAGAAGTACTTGACCAGTTCATTCTCATAGTCCAAGTCCTAGTGGCACTAATCACTGGGAGATAGTAACAGAATATTTGTTTAATATAAAGTGCTAGGCTGTGAAGCTCCCTGTATGTGTAACAGCACATTCGAAGTAGAGACTGCCGTAACAATGCAGTCATGTGTAGTACGAATGCATTGATCCGGAGCAGGGAGCTCCGAACTGGTCACCGCCTGTCTCTGCTCACGGCTCCGGGGAAGCAGCCGGGGCCATTGGGTGGCACTTTAGCCTGTGAACACGGGCTTTTATACTAGTTTGTAATAATGCTGGTTAGATGAACAGTCTTTCTTCTACAGTGTGCTCACCTTTGCAGTCTTCACTTGGTTAATGATGCTCCACACTGTCTGTTCCTTTGGTATTCTTTGCTTATCAATATTAAGGTGCGGTCTTCCCATGAAATAAATACACATCAGAGAAGAGAGATGGGGTGTATAGATGGTTGAAGATATAATGTGTTCCACAACAACAGACTGCCTTGACTCCAATTGTGTAATGTCAGTTTTAGTATAGACATGGCTCTTATCTTCAACACATATGACAGTCCTGGCATGTCATTGGTTGTTAAAGGGTTAAAAATAACCAACATCTCATACTATCTGAGTATCAGGTAACCGAAACCACACATGACAGAGAAAAATAGGACAAATTTATTAACAGCTGCATAGATGAGGAGGAGGGATTTGAAGAAAGGTTGCTACCATCTACCACACTTGGGACCACTGCTATGACCAGTAAGTAATGTTTATCAGTAATCTGAGAAGAAGGATAGCTTACATTTGACACATACCAACACCGGAAGTGCCCATCATCCTGGTGGGGAGAGAGGAAGCAGCAGTTGTGACGGCAGTGCACGAAAAGGCAGAGCAGTATGGAAACTATGGCATTAAGGGTAGTGAGAATGATCTCCTCACTTTATGAATACAGTTAACCATTAGAATGGTTCAGCAGCAGTAGTTCCTCCTCTTAGTTCTTGTTCACTGTAACAGTCAGTTTCTGGATAATGTTTTTTTATATATGATCACAATGCTTTACATGAGTGGTGCTAAGGTATACAGTACCTGAAAAATATGTCCTATGAAAGGCTCTAAGGTACAAGGGGAACTAGTGATTTCTGGAGTGTATTGTAGCTGAAAGTAGAGGCATTCTACAATTAATTGTAATAAAAAAAAATAAACTTTCAAAAAACATTTTTAGGTACAGCAAATACCAAACTCTTTATTGGATACAGACAATATGTCAGCTTAGCTTTATTATGTAGTCTGTATATAACAAATATAATTTAACAAATATTAACATGTTCTTATAATATAAATATAAGTATTAAATAAGAAAACAACAATATTAAATAACAAAATTAAACAACAAAATTAAACAATATAAAATAACAATATAAAATAGCCAAAACAATGATTTGTTAAGACTTATTACTAGTGCTGTGCATATCTCAGTTATTCTCAGAATCTCTTCAGAGTAAAGCACTGTATTTAATGTAAAGTCTTCCTTCTGTATTTTTGGTCTGCAAAAGCATTAATGAGATCCTCACAATCCATCTCATTGAAGAGTTCTCCTTCAATTGTTAGAAAGGAAAGTGCGTTTAAGCATTCTTGAGCCATAGTGGATCTCAAATAGTTTTTTACCCTCCTCAGTGTTGAAAAGGACCTCTCTCCAGAACAATTTGTAGCTGGACTTGAGAGGAACATTCGAAGAACAATGTAAACATTAACATAAATATCATGCAGGTCTTTCTCACGTAGTAGCTTGCATAGTTGTACCAGAGAGAATGGAATGGTTGTGTTCTCCAACAACACCTTTAGTTGCTCGTGAAGATGGATACATTCGTCGGTAAAACAATCCTCCAAATCATCTTTAAACTGTACCAGTAACTTGGCAGCACATGATGTGATATCCGGTATGCTCAATAAATGTAAGTTTTCTAAAAAGCTGAAGCGCTCATAAAGTGCGTCATAAGCCACACTTCGCCTGGCCAGTTCTTCATGTAGTCTATCCAGTACTACATAAAATGAATTTATGCGATAGTGATCTCGTCCTGTTTGATGCACATGAAATTCCTTATTCATATCATATTTTGTGTTGGGTTTTTTCTTTCTGATATGGTCAAACTCATAGTCATCAAGTCCAGAAAGGGATTTAGCAAGCTGTTCATAATGATCAAAATTCTCTCTTATGCTAGTTATTAAACCTTTAAGAGATTTGTACGCTTCAATTACTGTTCCCAAATCAGTTTCCACACATTGTAGCTTCATGCTTACAGCTTGGAAACGCTGAAGTATGGTTCCCCATATGCTTGTCATTAATGCAGTTTCCAGGCGGTTAATCAAGTCAAAAAAGATTTTTTGCTGCATTTTGTGTAATTTCTTTCTCCTCTTTGTCATCACTTATTTGTTTAAGTGCTTTTAATATGTCACTCCAGCTTTGTCGTAGAGCTTGACATGCATCGTGTCTTGCAGACCAACGTGTCTGTGACAAATTTTTAACAACACGTGCACCAGGTTCCATACAAGATAATAATACTTCCCACCGAGAAGTAGATCCTGTAAAAAAGTTATACAGCAACTGCAACATATCGTAAAAGGATGAAGATTCTTTGCAGCACTCAGCAGCACAAGATCCCACAAGATTTAGTGTGTGAGCAGCACATGGGACATACTGAGCCGAAGGATTCAATTGATTTATTCTGGCTTGAACTCCTGTGTATGGGCCAGACATATTGGCAGCATTGTCATAAGATTGTCCACGACAGTCTTTAATGTCAAGTTCATGCTTTTGTAAAGTGTTCAATACAGCGTCTGTAAGGTTTTTTGATTTATGTCCTGCATTGGATATAAAACCCAAAAATCGCTCAACCGCTAACCCATCATCTTTAACATATCTTATGATGAATGTTAACTGGTCAACATGTGAGAGATCTGGTGAAGAATCAATGCTTAAGCCAAAATATTTCGCTTTTTTAACTTCAGCCACAATTTTGGTTATTAATTGCTCACTCATTAGTTTTACAAATTCCTCACAGACTGTTTTGGAGAGATAGGAGGTATGTCCACTTCCTGCTTTCCCATATGACTTTATGTGATCAGCAAGAAATGGATCAAACAGTGCAACATCCTCCAGGAATCCAAGATAATTGCCATTTTTTAAACTTCCAAACTTCTCATCATCACTCCTGAATGGCAATCCACGAACTGCGAGATACTTCACTGCTACAAAAACTCTTCTTAAAACGTTTCGCCAGTAATGTCTCTCTTCTTCAAGCTTTGCTACCAGATGACTGTCAACTAGCCCCTTGGCAGTTCCTCTCAGTTTCATTGCCGCAAGACAAGACCGGTGATAATGAGACCCTTCATGCTGTTCAACACGCACACCACCATTTTTCCAGTCGTTGAATCCAATAGAAAGAGAATTAGACTTGTCACCAAAAACCAAACAAGGCACACAATATACACTGCATTTACTCTCTGAATAGGCTAACCATTCTCTTGCTGTTGTTTCACCATTTTTAAGCCTTCTTTTAAAAAGTTCCTCAGAACAGTATCTGATAACGCCATCAGAATATATTCGTTTTGAGTTACTGAAGTCTATGTTTTTGGTTTTCTGTACACCATGCATTGCTATGTAGTCTTGAGTGGATTCATTTATAATCCATGTAGCTGGATCGTTATAATTTTGGAGTATAGTATCTGCCACATCCTCAGCTATCACTTCACTGCTGCATTCCTCTGTAGTAGGCACTGACACAGATGGACCAGGTAGGTCATGCATTTCACTATCTGCATCAGTACTGATTGCCTCTTTCTCTGCATTCTCTGTTGAACTCTTCTGAGCACCAAAATAAGAGGCAATTTTTGGAACTTTATTTAAGAGTTCTGCTGTCTTTTTACTTTCAGCTTCTCTCTTTCTCTTATACTGGCAGCCACTCAGTTTCTTCTTGGGCTCACTCATCTCTTCAGCCTGAAAATACCCTTAACCTATAACAAACAGACAGTCTTAAAGGGATAGTAATTCTTCATATTATCTTTATTTTATTTTGTAGGCATTAAAAAAACCATGAAGAACAATATGTCTCATCTCTCAAAACTGTATGGTTTGAGACATATTCATAAGCCTCCCTTCTGCTGTGGCTGAGCAGTGTTACATCAGTAAAAGGGGAGGGAGGGGGATACTTTGTCATTGAATTACTCTTGAACTACAACTGTGACGGAATTGAAATAACAGTCTCCAAAGTCCAAATACTATGATGAATAATTGGAGCTGCTTTTATTATGAAACATTACTCTCCCTTTAAATATCATATGATGTAATGCATGCCCTGGAATGTAGCTGCTGCCATTGAAAGATAATGCCACTAAAGCTGCACCTGCAGAGTCATACATTCACATCATTGACTCCATTGCATTACAAAGCTTTTAAATCATCCAATACAGTAACAGTTTGAACTTGTCAGCAGATGCAATAAACAAACACAAAATCTAAGTCAAGAACAAAGCGCACCACTTCTGTATCAAAGCTTATCCATTCCTATTGGAATCTTATTGCAATTGCACATAACTGTATAGTTTACATACTGTCGCATTGTAATTTTAAGACTGAGAAACTGAATTAACCCCTTAGTGATGACTAACGAGTAGTGATGAGCGAGCGTGCTCGGCCGATGCTCGGATCGGCTCGAGCATCGCTCTGCTCGGCACATGGCGGTACTCGTCGAGTACCGCCATGTGCTCTCCCGCCATGTTCGGGTGGCGGGGATCTGTGCCGGAAGAGGCACAGATCCGAAGAAGCTCCGCTGGACCACCAGGGACTGGAGGTACGGGGGCATTGCGGAGATGAAGGGGGCATTGCGGAGATGAAGGGGGACATTGTGGAAGAGGGGCATAGACTCTATGCCCCTCTTCCACAATGTCCCCCTTCATCTCCGCTATGCCCGTCTTCCACAATGTCCCCCTTCATCTCCGCTATGCCCCTCTTCCACAATGTGCCCCTTCATCTCCGCTATGCCCCTCTTCCACAATGTCCCCCTTCATCTCCTCTATGGCATAGAGGAGATGAAGGGGGACATTGTGGAAGAGGGGCATAGCGGAGATGAAGGGGCACATTGTGGAAGAGGGGCATAGCGGAGATGAAGGGGCACATTGTGGAAGACGGGCAATTCGGAGATGAAGGGGGACATTGCGGAGATGAAGGGGGCATTCGGAGATGAAGGGGGCATAGCGGAGATGAAGGGGGCATTGACCAGGCACCCTCCCCTCATCAGAGCAGGGGGTGCCTGGTGTCGCCCCATTCATTTCAATGGGGCTCGGGTGCTCGGCCGAGCACTCGAGCCTCAGGGGGTGCTCGGTCAGAGCACCCGAGCACCCGAGCATCGGGGTGCTCGCTCAACACTACTAACGAGGGGTTTTTGACAATAGAGGACAAGAGCAATTGTGGCCTTCTTAGTATGCCTTTTATTTATACATTTTCCTCAGTTTCATTTTTTTTATACCCACACAAATGATATGCCATTTTTTTAACCATAAGTAAGGATCACCATTTGCACTATAAACAGAGATTTACTGTTGACCTTAATTCCTTGGACACTAGACACATCTTCAACTGTACCAACAAGTTAAGTATCTTAAGCTTGCCACAAGATTTTCAAATCAACCATTCCAACCAAGAAAAGGAGAAACCTGAATAACATGAAGCTTGCTGCATTACTTGCATTTAATATTAAATCATTTTATTTTTTTGCGTGGATCACAGTATCACACTCTAAAAAATACATTTCAATACAAGTGATTGTACAGATCAACTGACACATACACCAAATTAAACTGCAGGGCAGGCAATTACACACAGGGCAAATACACCGTAAGCTCATTATACTATCAGTGACTGGACAGAGCTCATATACCACATTACATTACAGTGTGATTGTACAGAGGGAACATATGCCAATAATCCCACATTACAGTGCATTTTGATTGTACAGACAACACACACCATACACTACAGGAAGATTGTATAGTGGTCAGTGGACACATACACCACATGACAATACAGGAGATTGTATAGAGGAATTAAATATGAATGGTATAATCATCATTATGGTCCATAAGGATGATGCCATTCATATTTAATTCCTCTATACGATCACCTGTATGTTTTAGTAAGTGAAAATGGTGAGAGGGGTGAATGAGATGTGAAAATGTGAATTTATTTTGCTGTTTTGGTTTGCAAAATCGTTTGATATATGAAAGGGGTGAGTGAGAGCGGTGAAAGTGTAAAGCAACATAAAAGTATAGGAGTTTTGGGAGAAAAAAAATTTAATAGTATACAGGTCATGTGGGCATGTGAGAGCGGCATGAGGATTTAGTTAGGCGATGTAAGTATTAACACTGTCTGTATTGTATAGTAAGGGTTAGGTGTGAGACAGACAGACAGAATTTCAGTCTGTTAAGGGTGTGTGATGTGTAAGTGTTAAAGGTGTGTGGTGATGTGTAAGTGTTAAGGGTGTGTGATGGTATGCAAGTGTTAAGGGTGTTTGATGGTGTGCAAGTGTTAAGGGTGTGTGATGTGTAAGTGTTAAGGATGTGTGGTGGTGTGTAAGTGTTTGAACTGTTAATAATGTGTGTGTGTGTGTGTGTGTGTGTGTGTGTGTGTGTGTGTGTGTGTGTGTGGAATAGCGGTGACATAAACCACTCTTCCACACAGTAGGTCTCTACAAATAAGGCACCCAAACTAAAGAGTAATTGAAACTGAATCTTCAAAATAATTTTATTGCCAGTCAAAATATCAAGAATGGGTAAAATTAAAAACCATGCAAAAACACTAAGAGGGGGATGCTGAAGGAACCTAGAAATACTGTGTATATTAACCCATATGACATGCAAATGTAATTCATCCAACAATAAATGTACATAACTTGGATGTGGCCCACAGCCAGTAAACAAATAAGCAAAAAGGAAGGACAAGTGCTTCTGCATAAAAGGAAGGACAAGTGCTTTTGCATAAAATTACAACCAAAAATGTACAATTATCATATGGGATTGTCATATGGGAATACTAACATCCAAGTTATGTACATTTATTGTTGGATGAATTACATTTGCATGTCATATGGACTGATATACACAGTATTTCTAGGTTCCTTCAGCATATCTCTCCATTACTATTTTTAATTTTACTCATTCTTGATATTTTCGTGAAACATTGTGCTGATCACAATTACCATCGGTACAGAGTTCACTTCCAAAGTAGCTGGGCACACAGTTAAGTGTATATAAAACTTCACTTTCATTAAGACATGATAAAATAATCCAACGTTTCAATACCTATCTGGGACTTTGGTCAGGGATAGTTACTATCCCTGACGAAAGTCCCAGATAGGGAATTAAAGTTAAAACGTTGGATTACCTTATCATGTCTTAATAAAAGTGAAGTTATATATACACTTAAAGGGGAACTACCACCCCACACAATCCTTACTTTCACTAAGTCCCAATCTGGCGACTAGCTGCTTAGTAGCGCTAGTTGCCAGAATAATTACCTCATTTAATTGATTTCTCCTCTTCCATGGGCGACAGGACGGAGCGCAGACATCTTGCCATTGTGATGTCCGCGTGCCTGTGCTGTCAGTCTCATAGGATGTGTTGCTAGGAGCCATTTGGCTCCGGCTGGGACTGACAGCGCAGGCGCATGGACGTCACAATGGCAAGATGAGGAGAAATCAATTAATGAGGTAATTATTCTGGCGACTAGAGTTACTAAGCAGCTAGTCGCCAGATGGGGACTTAGTGAAAGTAAGGATTGTGTGGGATGGTAGTTCCCTGTGTCCCCAGCACCTTTGTAAGTGAAGTAATAAATACAAGCTTGGAGAACCAGAAATAACACAGATAATTTGAAATGTGTGCTGTAGCAACCAACAGTACAGTACATCCGCCTAAGAAATAAATATAATTGTGGACAACACACATACCTGGCTAATGTATACCACTGCCACCTGTCCAAAACAACTGGCCAGCCTGCTGTCTGTAGCACCTCTGAGCCGAACCACAATTGTAGTCCACAACTGCCACTGTAACCCTGGTAACCCGATGCCGCCTCTGAGCCGAACCACAAGTCCACAAGTTCCACAGCTGTTACTGTAGCGCTGGAAACCCGCCTCTGAGACGAACTACAACTGCCACTGGAGTGCTGGAAACCCGCCTTTGAGCTGCAACAAAACGCTCCCTCTTCAAATCAGCTGACAGTCTTCAAATGTGTGGTGTAGGGCGCTTATGGGAGCATTTATTTAGCTCAGACCTGCTCCCAACACCTCCTTGTGGGCAGTTTCGTGATGTCACAAGACATCCAGAGGTGGCCAATGAGAACAGAGAGCCTCTACCTCTGTTCTCATTGGTCACGTTGGGACGTCTTGTAACATCAGATCAGTAAGATGGGGGAACTAGAAATGATTGCAACACATGAGCAGTATGATCTGATTGGTGTGTCTGAAACCTGGTTAGATGATAGATATGACTCAGCAGTCAATCTAGAGGGTTATTCACGTTTTAGGAGGGATAGGGTTAATTAAAGGGGAGGAAGGCTATGTCTATATGTAAAGCATGCCTCAAAACCTAGTTTAAGGAAAGATATAAATGAAGGGTCCAATGAAAAGGCAGAGACCTTGTGGGTTGAAATACACACTGGGGGCACACATAATAAAAAAATATTAGCAGGGATTTGCTGCAAGACACCTAATATTGGGGAATTGGAGGAAGCCCAACTTTTACTGCTAATGGAAAAGACTTCTAGGTCAGCAAAGTTAATTATAATGGGAGATTTTAACTGTCCTGAAATTGACTGGAGTGCACTCAAACAATTACGACACGATAAACAATGTAAAAGTAAGGGAACATTTGGGTAGCAGTGACCACAATATGGTATCCTTTGAAATTTGCTATGAGAAAAACAGTGGCAGGGGTTTAACTAAATAATTCAATTTTAAAGGGATAGTAATACTTAAAATGTAAAAAAAAATATGTTGTAGGGTTTATCCCCCTGAGTAAAACAAGAGTACCCCCACTGCTGAGAGGTGTTTCATTCAAAAGTTATTAATTTTCAAAGTTGAATTTTTTAGGTGCAATATCACAGTGGCCTGAAATTGTACAGTGGCGCTGTTGCTACACCATCCTATGGAGATTTATGGTCAACTGACCAGAGTTGTCCATAGGATCGTGTAGCAACAGCACCACTGTACAATTTCAGGCCACTGTGATATTGCACCTAAAAAATTAAACTTTGAAAATGAATAACTTTTGAATAAAACACCTCTCAGCAGTGGGAATACTCTTGTTTTACTCAGGGGGATAAACTCTACAACATATTTTTTTTTACATTTTAAGTATTACTATCCCTTTAAAAAGGCAAATTTTTCAAAGCTAAAAGAAGTATTAAAGGATATTCAGTGGGATGTAATTTTCAAAGATACAAATTCTAAAGAATCAGGGAATGTATTCAAAATGCTCTTAGACAAATATACATGTCAATATATACCACTGGGGAATAAGCACAAGAGGAGTAAAGGGAAACCAGTGTGGCTTAATAATGAGGTTTGCAGAGAAATGAAAAATAAAAACAGGCTTTTAAAGTGTTTAAGTCAAACTGGTCAGATGCATCATTTAAAAATATAAAGAATGTAATAAAATCTGCAAACAAGCAATTAAGCTAGCTAAAATTGAAAATGAGAGAAATATTGCTAATGAGAGCAAGAAAAACCCTATACAATTCTACAAGTATATTAATAACAAAAAAGTTAAAGGGGAACTACCACCCCGCAATAACTTTACCTTAAATCAGTCTTCATCTGGCGACTAGCTGCTTAGTAGGCGGCTGGCTCAAAAGGAACTGACAGCGCAGGCGCACGGACGTCACTGTGACGAGATGTCCGTGCTTCCTGCTCCTGTGACCGTCAGAAAAGGTAAAAATCTTTTGAACCGGGTAATATTTCTGGCGACTAGCGCTAGTAAGCAGCTAGTCGCCAGATGAAGACTGATTTAAGGTAAAGTTATTGCGGGTGGTAGTTCCCCTTTATGGTTGATATTGGTCCTCTTAGGACTGAGACAGGTGAACTGATTAGGGAGGATAAGGCTATGGCTGACAACATAAATACATTCTTTGCTTTAGTATATACAAATGAAGCAGCAATGACGGGCTATGGGCATACTGACAAAACAACAGAATTTCCTCCATTATTTACATGACTTACTGAGGACAGGGTCCAAAAGAGACTGGAGAGGGTTATGATGAATAAAGCACCTGAACCTGATACACCCAAGGGTATTTAAGGAACTTAGTTCAGTAATAGCAAGACCATTATACTTAATATTTATTTATTCACTTTCATCAGGCATAGTGCCCTGTGATTGAAGGAAAGCTGATGTTGTTCCATTGTTTAAAAAGGGAGCAAGATCCAAACCAGGAAATTATAGACCTGTGAGCTTGACTTCCATAGTTGGTAAGATACAAGAAGGGTTACTAACTGACACTGTTCAGAACTATGTGAAGATAAACAATATTATTAGTAAGAATCAACAAGGTTTCATGAAGAATACATCATGTCAGACTAATTTACTTGCATTTTATGAAAGAGTAAGTAGTAATTTGGACAGGGGAATTGCTGTAGATGTAGTATACTTGGATTTTGCAAAAACCTTTGATACTGTGTCTCACAACAGGTTATTGCATAAATTAAAAGGCTTCGGTTTTGGCAGTGTTATCTGTACATGGATTGAGAACAGGTTTAATGATAGATGGCAGAGAGTTGTTGTAAATGGAACTTTTTCAAATTGGTCTAAAGTTATAAGTGGGGTTCTGCAGGGGTCAGTCCTGGGCCCAATGCTTTTTAATTTGTTTATTAATTATCCAGAAGTGGGAACTGAAAGTAGCATCTCAATCTTTGCTGATGACACTAAGCTATGTAAGGAAATACGTACAGAGCTGGATGTTTTTTCTCTGCAGAAGGATTTAGATAAACTGAGCGAATGGACAAAAAAGTGGCAGATGACATTTAATGTAGATAAATATAAGGTTATGCATTTGGGCTGTAGAAACAAACGTGCTACAAAGGCGCTTTCGACTAAAGCAAAGGCAGGGATTATTTACAGTAATGGTGGTAAAGCTATGGAATTCTTTAACTCGGCATGTTGTACTTGCAGATAATGCAACTGCTTTCAAAAAAGCAATCGATGTCTATCTAGCACAGCACAATATTGAAAATGATGACAGATGACTTCAAAGCAGATAGGATGTTGATCCAGGGAAATATCTGACTGCCAGGAAGGAATTTTTTTTACCCACTTGGGGCTAAATTAGAAATTGCTTCAGAGGTTTTTTTTTGCCTTCCTTTGGATCAACAGAGGTGTTTTTGGCATGGGCTTGACTTTATGGACACGTCCTTTTTCATCCTCATCAACTATGTTACTATGTTACTATGTACCCCAAGTGCCTAGTATTTAAATCTATTTTTCATATTTACAGGGTAAATATTACCGAATAACCACCATTGTTTCCAAGCTGTAATTTTTCAATATCTGGCACATGAGGATCATAGCTTAGTTGATGGTGTCAGAACCCAAAAATGCCCCGCAAAATTATATGTTTCTGAAACTTATGGTAATTCATTGTTCAAATCCCAGTCCTCCCTTGTATTTCATAAGGGATTCATTGATGCCCATACATCTGAAAAGTTTCTCTAAATAAATTATTAGGGGGGTGAATTTTATACAGCCTTTTATACTGGGGTGTTCTTTTGGGAGGCACAGGGTATTTTCAGTGAAATGCATGAAGTGCAAAATAATTTCTGGTCCTGGACATTACTTTTGTGAAAACGGGGGTATCACTGATGGATTTTTTGCTCCAGTTTGACCTAATGCTTAGTTTTCTAATTATCCCTATGGCAATTGTTAGGGCCCAGAATTGTTTACATTCAGTCAGATGAGTGGGTTGCCATGATTGCTTCTTTTCAATGAAGGATGACAGATTGGCGGAAATGTATTGGGCAGCATATACATTTGTTTGGGATACAATCTTCCCCAAAATGTATTTCCCCCCAAATAAATAAAAACTGCACATGGTTATATCCTGACACATCCACTTAAATTCCTAAGTTGGCTATAAATTCAGGAGTTTCTGGACAATATGCAAGTGGATGGTACCCACTCCCTAGGGTCAGGATGAGGGGTACTACTTGGGGCAGTGCTTGGGGCAGTTCTTGTGGCACTACTTCTTAACAGGAGGTCCAACGTGATCACTAGAGCTATCACTTCATGTGTCACTAAACTGGGCTACATCAAAATCAATGGATTCTGAATCTTTTGCAGCACACATTCACTTCATTGTTAAATACCCAAATCTAGTTAATGAAAGTCTAATTTCTACTAAATAACTACCCACCCACACTTAACAGCTTACTTAACGTAACCACCTATGTAAATATATTTTTTTAATTATTATAATTAATTTTTTTTTTTATAAAACAACCTAAAACCTAATTCTACACAACTCCTCACTAATTAAAAACCCACCCAAGCTATATAGTGTATATTCCAGCACTTATTATAAAGAATATGCAAATAAAATATAGATATAATATATTTATTGATAATAAACACACCACTTGGACAAGTGATAAAAGGATAGAAAGACAGAAAGACACAAAAATGCAACAAGAATGTTATACAAATGTATCATCTCTATACACCAAGATACATTATGGAAATAGCACCAAAGGGGAGATTAGGCACCCTAAAAGTCAATGCTCTAACTCAATAAATGTCCAGTATATATAGAAACTAAAAATAACAGCAGCACAAAAAAATAAATACATATAAAGGAGTCAAGTGCGAGTCCCCCAAAAATATAAGTGTCAGTAACGATTAAAGACACTCAAAATATGCCATACCATACTCCCAATGTATAACAATGGGTGGACACACTGACTAATTCCAAAGAAGTACTTGACCAGTTCATTCTCATAGTCCAAGTCCTAGTGGCACTAATCACTGGGAGATAGTAACAGAATATTTGTTTAATATAAAGTGCTAGGCTGTGAAGCTCCCTGTATGTGTAACAGCACATTCGAAGTAGAGACTGCCGTAACAATGCAGTCATGTGTAGTACGAATGCATTGATCCGGAGCAGGGAGCTCCGAACTGGTCACCGCCTGTCTCTGCTCACGGCTCCGGGGAAGCAGCCGGGGCCATTGGGTGGCACTTTAGCCTGTGAACACGGGCTTTTATACTAGTTTGTAATAATGCTGGTTAGATGAACAGTCTTTCTTCTACAGTGTGCTCACCTTTGCAGTCTTCACTTGGTTAATGATGCTCCACACTGTCTGTTCCTTTGGTATTCTTTGCTTATCAATATTAAGGTGCGGTCTTCCCATGAAATAAATACACATCAGAGAAGAGAGATGGGGTGTATAGATGGTTGAAGATATAATGTGTTCCACAACAACAGACTGCCTTGACTCCAATTGTGTAATGTCAGTTTTAGTATAGACATGGCTCTTATCTTCAACACATATGACAGTCCTGGCATGTCATTGGTTGTTAAAGGGTTAAAAATAACCAACATCTCATACTATCTGAGTATCAGGTAACCGAAACCACACATGACAGAGAAAAATAGGACAAATTTATTAACAGCTGCATAGATGAGGAGGAGGGATTTGAAGAAAGGTTGCTACCATCTACCACACTTGGGACCACTGCTATGACCAGTAAGTAATGTTTATCAGTAATCTGAGAAGAAGGATAGCTTACATTTGACACATACCAACACCGGAAGTGCCCATCATCCTGGTGGGGAGAGAGGAAGCAGCAGTTGTGACGGCAGTGCACGAAAAGGCAGAGCAGTATGGAAACTATGGCATTAAGGGTAGTGAGAATGATCTCCTCACTTTATGAATACAGTTAACCATTAGAATGGTTCAGCAGCAGTAGTTCCTCCTCTTAGTTCTTGTTCACTGTAACAGTCAGTTTCTGGATAATGTTTTTTTATATATGATCACAATGCTTTACATGAGTGGTGCTAAGGTATACAGTACCTGAAAAATATGTCCTATGAAAGGCTCTAAGGTACAAGGGGAACTAGTGATTTCTGGAGTGTATTGTAGCTGAAAGTAGAGGCATTCTACAATTAATTGTAATAAAAAAAAATAAACTTTCAAAAAACATTTTTAGGTACAGCAAATACCAAACTCTTTATTGGATACAGACAATATGTCAGCTTAGCTTTATTATGTAGTCTGTATATAACAAATATAATTTAACAAATATTAACATGTTCTTATAATATAAATATAAGTATTAAATAAGAAAACAACAATATTAAATAACAAAATTAAACAACAAAATTAAACAATATAAAATAACAATATAAAATAGCCAAAACAATGATTTGTTAAGACTTATTACTAGTGCTGTGCATATCTCAGTTATTCTCAGAATCTCTTCAGAGTAAAGCACTGTATTTAATGTAAAGTCTTCCTTCTGTATTTTTGGTCTGCAAAAGCATTAATGAGATCCTCACAATCCATCTCATTGAAGAGTTCTCCTTCAATTGTTAGAAAGGAAAGTGCGTTTAAGCATTCTTGAGCCATAGTGGATCTCAAATAGTTTTTTACCCTCCTCAGTGTTGAAAAGGACCTCTCTCCAGAACAATTTGTAGCTGGACTTGAGAGGAACATTCGAAGAACAATGTAAACATTAACATAAATATCATGCAGGTCTTTCTCACGTAGTAGCTTGCATAGTTGTACCAGAGAGAATGGAATGGTTGTGTTCTCCAACAACACCTTTAGTTGCTCGTGAAGATGGATACATTCGTCGGTAAAACAATCCTCCAAATCATCTTTAAACTGTACCAGTAACTTGGCAGCACATGATGTGATATCCGGTATGCTCAATAAATGTAAGTTTTCTAAAAAGCTGAAGCGCTCATAAAGTGCGTCATAAGCCACACTTCGCCTGGCCAGTTCTTCATGTAGTCTATCCAGTACTACATAAAATGAATTTATGCGATAGTGATCTCGTCCTGTTTGATGCACATGAAATTCCTTATTCATATCATATTTTGTGTTGGGTTTTTTCTTTCTGATATGGTCAAACTCATAGTCATCAAGTCCAGAAAGGGATTTAGCAAGCTGTTCATAATGATCAAAATTCTCTCTTATGCTAGTTATTAAACCTTTAAGAGATTTGTACGCTTGAATTACTGTTCCCAAATCAGTTTCCACACATTGTAGCTTCATGCTTACAGCTTGGAAACGCTGAAGTATGGTTCCCCATATGCTTGTCATTAATGCAGTTTCCAGGCGGTTAATCAAGTCAAAAAAGATTTTTTGCTGCATTTTGTGTAATTTCTTTCTCCTCTTTGTCATCACTTATTTGTTTAAGTGCTTTTAATATGTCACTCCAGCTTTGTCGTAGAGCTTGACATGCATCGTGTCTTGCAGACCAACGTGTCTGTGACAAATTTTTAACAACACGTGCACCAGGTTCCATACAAGATAATAATACTTCCCACCGAGAAGTAGATCCTGTAAAAAAGTTATACAGCAACTGCAACATATCGTAAAAGGATGAAGATTCTTTGCAGCACTCAGCAGCACAAGATCCCACATGATTTAGTGTGTGAGCAGCACATGGGACATACTGAGCCGAAGGATTCAATTGATTTATTCTGGCTTGAACTCCTGTGTATGGGCCAGACATATTGGCAGCATTGTCATAAGATTGTCCACGACAGTCTTTAATGTCAAGTTCATGCTTTTGTAAAGTGTTCAATACAGCGTCTGTAAGGTTTTTTGATTTATGTCCTGCATTGGATATAAAACCCAAAAATCGCTCAACCGCTAACCCATCATCTTTAACATATCTTATGATGAATGTTAACTGGTCAACATGTGAGAGATCTGGTGAAGAATCAATGCTTAAGCCAAAATATTTCGCTTTTTTAACTTCAGCCACAATTTTGGTTATTAATTGCTCACTCATTAGTTTTACAAATTCCTCACAGACTGTTTTGGAGAGATAGGAGGTATGTCCACTTCCTGCTTTCCCATATGACTTTATGTGATCAGCAAGAAATGGATCAAACAGTGCAACATCCTCCAGGAATCCAAGATAATTGCCATTTTTTAAACTTCCAAACTTCTCATCATCACTCCTGAATGGCAATCCACGAACTGCGAGATACTTCACTGCTACAAAAACTCTTCTTAAAACGTTTCGCCAGTAATGTCTCTCTTCTTCAAGCTTTGCTACCAGATGACTGTCAACTAGCCCCTTGGCAGTTCCTCTCAGTTTCATTGCCGCAAGACAAGACCGGTGATAATGAGACCCTTCATGCTGTTCAACACGCACACCACCATTTTTCCAGTCGTTGAATCCAATAGAAAGAGAATTAGACTTGTCACCAAAAACCAAACAAGGCACACAATATACACTGCATTTACTCTCTGAATAGGCTAACCATTCTCTTGCTGTTGTTTCACCATTTTTAAGCCTTCTTTTAAAAAGTTCCTCAGAACAGTATCTGATAACGCCATCAGAATATATTCGTTTTGAGTTACTGAAGTCTATGTTTTTGGTTTTCTGTACACCATGCATTGCTATGTAGTCTTGAGTGGATTCATTTATAATCCATGTAGCTGGATCGTTATAATTTTGGAGTATAGTATCTGCCACATCCTCAGCTATCACTTCACTGCTGCATTCCTCTGTAGTAGGCACTGACACAGATGGACCAGGTAGGTCATGCATTTCACTATCTGCATCAGTACTGATTGCCTCTTTCTCTGCATTCTCTGTTGAACTCTTCTGAGCACCAAAATAAGAGGCAATTTTTGGAACTTTATTTAAGAGTTCTGCTGTCTTTTTACTTTCAGCTTCTCTCTTTCTCTTATACTGGCAGCCACTCAGTTTCTTCTTGGGCTCACTCATCTCTTCAGCCTGAAAATACCCTTAACCTATAACAAACAGACAGTCTTAAAGGGATAGTAATTCTTCATATTATCTTTATTTTATTTTGTAGGCATTAAAAAAACCATGAAGAACAATATGTCTCATCTCTCAAAACTGTATGGTTTGAGACATATTCATAAGCCTCCCTTCTGCTGTGGCTGAGCAGTGTTACATCAGTAAAAGGGGAGGGAGGGGGATACTTTGTCATTGAATTACTCTTGAACTACAACTGTGACGGAATTGAAATAACAGTCTCCAAAGTCCAAATACTATGATGAATAATTGGAGCTGCTTTTATTATGAAACATTACTCTCCCTTTAAATATCATATGATGTAATGCATGCCCTGGAATGTAGCTGCTGCCATTGAAAGATAATGCCACTAAAGCTGCACCTGCAGAGTCATACATTCACATCATTGACTCCATTGCATTACAAAGCTTTTAAATCATCCAATACAGTAACAGTTTGAACTTGTCAGCAGATGCAATAAACAAACACAAAATCTAAGTCAAGAACAAAGCGCACCACTTCTGTATCAAAGCTTATCCATTCCTATTGGAATCTTATTGCAATTGCACATAACTGTATAGTTTACATACTGTCGCATTGTAATTTTAAGACTGAGAAACTGAATTAACCCCTTAGTGATGACTAACGAGTAGTGATGAGCGAGCGTGCTCGGCCGATGCTCGGATCGGCTCGAGCATCGCTCTGCTCGGCACATGGCGGTACTCGTCGAGTACCGCCATGTGCTCTCCCGCCATGTTCGGGTGGCGGGGATCTGTGCCGGAAGAGGCACAGATCCGAAGAAGCTCCGCTGGACCACCAGGGACTGGAGGTACGGGGGCATTGCGGAGATGAAGGGGGCATTGCGGAGATGAAGGGGGACATTGTGGAAGAGGGGCATAGACTCTATGCCCCTCTTCCACAATGTCCCCCTTCATCTCCGCTATGCCCGTCTTCCACAATGTCCCCCTTCATCTCCGCTATGCCCCTCTTCCACAATGTGCCCCTTCATCTCCGCTATGCCCCTCTTCCACAATGTCCCCCTTCATCTCCTCTATGGCATAGAGGAGATGAAGGGGGACATTGTGGAAGAGGGGCATAGCGGAGATGAAGGGGCACATTGTGGAAGAGGGGCATAGCGGAGATGAAGGGGCACATTGTGGAAGACGGGCAATTCGGAGATGAAGGGGGACATTGCGGAGATGAAGGGGGCATTCGGAGATGAAGGGGGCATAGCGGAGATGAAGGGGGCATTGACCAGGCACCCTCCCCTCATCAGAGCAGGGGGTGCCTGGTGTCGCCCCATTCATTTCAATGGGGCTCGGGTGCTCGGCCGAGCACTCGAGCCTCAGGGGGTGCTCGGTCAGAGCACCCGAGCACCCGAGCATCGGGGTGCTCGCTCAACACTACTAACGAGGGGTTTTTGACAATAGAGGACAAGAGCAATTGTGGCCTTCTTAGTATGCCTTTTATTTATACATTTTCCTCAGTTTCATTTTTTTTATACCCACACAAATGATATGCCATTTTTTTAACCATAAGTAAGGATCACCATTTGCACTATAAACAGAGATTTACTGTTGACCTTAATTCCTTGGACACTAGACACATCTTCAACTGTACCAACAAGTTAAGTATCTTAAGCTTGCCACAAGATTTTCAAATCAACCATTCCAACCAAGAAAAGGAGAAACCTGAATAACATGAAGCTTGCTGCATTACTTGCATTTAATATTAAATCATTTTATTTTTTTGCGTGGATCACAGTATCACACTCTAAAAAATACATTTCAATACAAGTGATTGTACAGATCAACTGACACATACACCAAATTAAACTGCAGGGCAGGCAATTACACACAGGGCAAATACACCGTAAGCTCATTATACTATCAGTGACTGGACAGAGCTCATATACCACATTACATTACAGTGTGATTGTACAGAGGGAACATATGCCAATAATCCCACATTACAGTGCATTTTGATTGTACAGACAACACACACCATACACTACAGGAAGATTGTATAGTGGTCAGTGGACACATACACCACATGACAATACAGGAGATTGTATAGAGGAATTAAATATGAAAGGTATAATCATCATTATGGTCCATAAGGATGATGCCATTCATATTTAATTCCTCTATACGATCACCTGTATGTTTTAGTAAGTGAAAATGGTGAGAGGGGTGAATGAGATGTGAAAATGTGAATTTATTTTGCTGTTTTGGTTTGCAAAATCGTTTGATATATGAAAGGGGTGAGTGAGAGCGGTGAAAGTGTAAAGCAACATAAAAGTATAGGAGTTTTGGGAGAAAAAAAATTTAATAGTATACAGGTCATGTGGGCATGTGAGAGCGGCATGAGGATTTAGTTAGGCGATGTAAGTATTAACACTGTCTGTATTGTATAGTAAGGGTTAGGTGTGAGACAGACAGACAGAATTTCAGTCTGTTAAGGGTGTGTGATGTGTAAGTGTTAAAGGTGTGTGGTGATGTGTAAGTGTTAAGGGTGTGTGATGGTATGCAAGTGTTAAGGGTGTTTGATGGTGTGCAAGTGTTAAGGGTGTGTGATGTGTATGTGTTAAGGATGTGTGGTGGTGTGTAAGTGTTTGAACTGTTAATAATGTGTGTGTGTGTGTGTGTGTGTGTGTGTGGAATAGCGGTGACATAAACCACTCTTCCACACAGTAGGTCTCTACAAATAAGGCACCCAAACTAAAGAGTAATTGAAACTGAATCTTCAAAATAATTTTATTGCCAGTCAAAATATCAAGAATGGGTAAAATTAAAAACCATGCAAAAACACTAAGAGGGGGATGCTGAAGGAACCTAGAAATACTGTGTATATTAACCCATATGACATGCAAATGTAATTCATCCAACAATAAATGTACATAACTTGGATGTGGCCCACAGCCAGTAAACAAATAAGCAAAAAAGAAGGACAAGTGCCTCTGCATAAAAGGAAGGACAAGTGCTTCTGCATAAAATTACAACCAAAAATATACAATTATCATATGGGATTGTCATATGGAAATACTAACATACAAGTTATGTACATTTATTGTTGGATGAATTACATTTGCATGTCATATGGACTGATATACACAGTATTTCTAGGTTCCTTCAGCATATCTCTCCATTACTATTTTTAATTTTACTCATTCTTGATATTTTCGTGAAACATTGTGCTGATCACAATTACCATTGGTACAGAGTTCACTTCCAAAGTAGCTGGGCACACAGTTAAGTGTATATAAAACGTAACTTTCATTAAGACATGATAAAATAATCCAACGTTTCAATACCTATCTGGGACTTTGGTCAGGGATAGTTACTATCCCTGATGAAAGTCCCAGATAGGGAATTAAAGTTAAAACGTTGGATTACCTTATCATGTCTTAATAAAAGTGAAGTTATATATACACTTAAAGGGGAACTACCACCCCACACAATCCTTACTTTCACTAAGTCCCAATCTGGCGACTAGCTGCTTAGTAGCGCTAGTTGCCAGAATAATTACCTCATTTAATTGATTTCTCCTCTTCCATGGGCCACAGGACGGAGCGCAGACATCTTACCATTGTGATGTCCGCGTGCCTGTGCTGTCAGTCTCATAGGATGTGTTGCTAGGAGCCATTTGGCTCCGGCTGGGACTGACAGCGGAGGCGCACGGACGTCACAATGGCAAGATGAGGAGAAATCAATTAATGAGGTAATTATTCTGGCGACTAGAGTTACTAAGCAGCTAGTCGCCAGATGGGGACTTAGTGAAAGTAAGGATTGTGTGGGATGGTAGTTCCCTGTGTCCCCAGCACCTTTGTAAGTGAAGTAATAAATACAAGCTTGAAGAACCAGAAATAACACAGATAATTTGAAATGTGTGCTGTACCAACCAACAGTACAGTACATCCGCCTAAGAAATAAATATAATTGTGGGCAACACACATACCTGGCTAATGTATACCACTGCCACCTGTCCAAAACAACTGGCCAGCCTGCTGTCTGTAGCACCTCTGAGCCGAACCACAATTGTAGTCCACAACTGCCACTGTAACCCTGGTAACCTGATGCCGCCTCTGAGCCGAACCACAAGTCCACAAGTTCCACAGCTGTTACTGTAGCGCTGGAAACCCGCCTCTGAGACGAACTACAACTGCCACTGGAGTGCTGGAAACCCGCCTTTGAGCTGCAACAAAACGCTCCCTCTTCAAATCAGCTGACAGTCTTCAAATGTGTGGTGTAGGGCGCTTATGGGAGCATTTATTTAGCTCAGACCTGCTCCCAACACCTCCTTGTGGGCAGTTTCGTGATGTCACAAGACATCCAGAGGTGGCCAATGAGAACAGAGAGCCTCTACCTCTGTTCTCATTGGTCACGTCGGGAAGTCTTATAACATCAGATCAGTAAGATGGGGGAACTAGAAATGATTGCAACACATGAGCAGTATGATCTGATTGGTGTGTCTGAAACCTGGTTAGATGATAGATATGACTCAGCAGTCAATCTAGAGGGTTATTCACGTTTTAGGAGGGATAGGGTTAATTAAAGGGGAGGAAGGCTATGTCTATATGTAAAGCATGCCTCAAAACCTAGTTTAAGGAAAGATATAAATGAAGGGTCCAATGAAAAGGCAGAGACCTTGTGGGTTGAAATACACACTGGGGGCACACATAATAAAAAAATATTACCAGGGATTTGCTGCAAGAAACCTAATTTTGGGGAATTGGAGGAAGCCCAACTTTTACTGCTAATGGAAAAGACTTCTAGATCAGCAAAGTTAATTATAATGGGAGATTTTAACTGTCCTGAAATTGTCTGGAGTGCACTCAAACAATTACGACACGATAAACAATGTAAAAGTAAGGGAACATTTGGGTAGCAGTGACCACAATATGGTATCCTTTGAAATTTGCTATGAGAAAAACAGTGGCAGGGGTTTAACTAAATAATTCAATTTTAAAAAGGCAAATTTTTCAAAGCTAAAAGAAGTATTAAAGGATATTCAGTGGGATGTAATTTTCAAAGATACAAATTCTAAAGAATCAGGGAATGTATTCAAAATGCTCTTAGACAAATATACATGTCAATATATACCACTGGGGAATAAGCACAAGAGGAGTAAAGGGAAACCAGTGTGGCTTAATAATGAGGTTTGCAGAGAAATGAAAAATAAAAACAGGCTTTTAAAGTGTTTAAGTCAAACTGGTCAGATGCATCATTTAAAAATATAAAGAATGTAATAAAATCTGCAAACAAGCAATTAAGCTAGCTAAAATTGAAAATGAGAGAAATATTGCTAATGAGAGCAAGAAAAACCCTATACAATTCTACAAGTATATTAATAACAAAAAAGTTAAAGGGGAACTACCACCCCGCAATAACTTTACCTTAAATCAGTCTTCATCTGGCGACTAGCTGCTTAGTAGCCGGCTGGCTCAAAAGGAACTGACAGTGCAGGCGCACGGACGTCACTGTGACGAGATGTCCGTGCTTCCTGCTCCTGTGACCATCAGAAAAAGGCAAAAATCTTTTGAACCGGGTAATATTTCTGGCGACTAGCGCTAGTAAGCAGCTAGTTGCCAGATGAAGACTGATTTAAGGTAAAGTTATTGCGGGTGGTAGTTCCCCTTTATGGTTGATATTGGTCCTCTTAGGACTGAGACAGGTGAACTGATTAGGGAGGATAAGGCTATGGCTGACAACATAAATACATTCTTTGCTTTAGTATATACAAATGAAGCAGCAATGACGGGCTATGGGCATACTGACAAAACAACAGAATTTCCTCCATTATTTACATGACTTACTGAGGACAGGGTCCAAAAGAGACTGGAGAGGGTTATGATGAATAAAGCACCTGAACCTGATACACCCAAGGGTATTTAAGGAACTTAGTTCAGTAATAGCAAGACCATTATACTTTTTATTTATTTATTCACTTTCATCAGGCATAGTGCCCTGTGATTGAAGGAAAGCTGATGTTGTTCCATTGTTTAAAAAGGGAGCAAGATCCAAACCAGGAAATTATAGACCTGTGAGCTTGACTTCCATAGTTGGTAAGATACAAGAAGGGTTACTAACTGACACTGTTCAGAACTATGTGAAGATAAACAATATTATTAGTAAGAATCAGCAAGGTTTCATGAAGAATAGATCATGTCAGACTAATTTACTTGCATTTTATGAAAGAGTAAGTAGTAATTTGGACAGGGGAATTGCTGTAGATGTAGTATACTTGGATTTTGCAAAAACCTTTGATACTGTGTCTCACAACAGGTTATTGCATAAATTAAAAGGCTTCGGTTTGGGCAGTGTTATCTGTACATGGATTGAGAACTGGTTTAATGATAGATGGCAGAGAGTTGTTGTAAATGGAACTTTTTCAAATTGGTCTAAAGTTATAAGTGGGGTTCTGCAGGGGTCAGTCCTGGGCCCAATGCTTTTTAATTTGTTTATTAATTATCCAGAAGTGGGAACTGAAAGTAGCATCTCAATCTTTGCTGATGACACTAAGCTATGTAAGGAAATACGTACAGAGCTGGATGTTTTTTCTCTGCAGAAGGATTTAGATAAACTGAGCGAATGGGCAAAAAAGTGGCAGATGACATTTAATGTAGATAAATATAAGGTTATGCATTTGGGCTGTAGAAACAAACGTGCTACAAAGGCGCTTTCGACTAAAGCAAAGGCAGGGATTATTTACAGTAAGGGCGGTAAAGCTATGGAATTCTTTAACTCGCATGTTGTACTTGCAGATAATGCAACTGCTTTCAAAAAAGCAATGGTTGTCTATCTAGCACAGCACAATATTGAAAATGATGACAGATGGCTTCAAAGCAGATAGGATGTTGATCCAGGGAAATATCTGACTGCCAGGAAGGAATTTTTTTTACCCACTTGGGGCTAAATTAGAAATTGCTTCAGAGGGTTTTTTTTTTGCCTTCCTTTGGATCAACAGAGGTGTTTTTGGCATGGGCTTGACTTTATGGACACATCCTTTTTTCATCCTCATCAACTATGTTACTATGTACCCCAAGTGCCTAGTATTTAAATCTATTTTTCATATTTACAGGGTAAATATTACCGAATAACCACCATTGTTTCCAAGCTGTAATTTTTCAGTATCTGGCACGTGAGGATCATAGCTTAGTTGATGGTGTCAGAACCCCAAAATGCCCCGCAAAATTATATGTTTCTGAAACTTATGGTAATTCATTGTTCAAATCCCAGTCCTCCCTTGTATTTCATAAGGGATTCATTGACGCCCATACATCTGAAAAGTTTCTCTAAATAAATTATTAGGGGGGTGAATTTTATACAGCCTTTTATACTGGGGTGTTCTTTTGGGAGGCACAGGGTATTTTCAGTGAAATGCATGAAGTGCAAAATAATTTCTGGTCCTGGACATTACTTTTTTGAAAACGGGGGTATCACTGATGGATTTTTTGCTCCAGTTTGACCTAATGCTTAGTTTTCTAATTATCCCTATGGCAATTGTTAGGGCCCAGAATTGTTTACATTCAGTCAGATGAGTGGGTTGCTATGATTGCTTCTTTTCAATGAAGGATGACAGATTGGCGGAAATGTATTGGGCAGCATATACATTTGTTTGGGATACAATCTTCCCCAAAATGTATTTCCCCCAAAATAAATAAAAACTGCACATGGTTAAATCCTGACACATCCACTTAAATTCCTAAGTTGGCTATAAATTCAGGAGTTTCTGGACAATATGCAAGTGGGTGGTACCCACTCCCTAGGGTCAGGATGAGGGGTACTACGTGGGGCAGTGCTTGGGGCAGTTCTTGTGGCACTACTTCTTAACAGGAGGTCCAACGTGATCACTAGAGCTATCACTTCATGTGTCACTAAACTGGGCTACATCAAAATCAATGGATTCTGAATCTTTTGCAGCACACATTCACTTCATTGTTAAATACCCAAATCTAGTTAATGAAAGTCTAATTTCTACTAAATAACTACCCACCCACACTTAATAGCTTACTTAACGTAACCACCTATGTAAATATATTTTTTTAATTATTATAATTAATTTTTTTTTTTTATAAAACAACCTAAAGCCTAATTCTACACAACTCCTCACTAATTAAAAACCCACCCAAGCTATATAGTGTATATTCCAGCACTTATTATAAAGAATATGCAAATAAAATATAGATATAATATATTTATTGATAATAAACACACCACTTGGACAAGTGATAAAAGGATAGAAAGACAGAAAGACACAAAAATGCAACAAGAATGTTATACAAATGTATCATCTCTATACACCAAGATACATTATGGAAATAGCACCAAAGGGGAGATTAGGCACCCTAAAAGTCAATGCTCTAACTCAATAAATGTCCAGTATATATAGAAACTAAAAATAACAGCAGCACAAAAAAATAAATACATATAAAGGAGTCAAGTGCGAGTCCCCCAAAAATATGATTGTCAGTAACGATTAAAGACACTCAAAATATGCCATACCATACTCCCAATGTATAACAATGGGTGGACACACTGACTAATTCCAAAGAAGTACTTGACCAGTTCATTCTCATAGTCCAAGTCCTAGTGGCACTAATCACTGGGAGATAGTAACAGAATATTTGTTTAATATAAAGTGCTAGGCTGTGAAGCTCCCTGTATGTGTAACAGCACATTCGAAGTAGAGACTGCCGTAACAATGCAGTCATGTGTAGTACGAATGCATTGATCCGGAGCAGGGAGCTCCGAACTGGTCACCGCCTGTCTCTGCTCACGGCTCCGGGGAAGCAGCCGGGGCCATTGGGTGGCACTTTAGCCTGTGAACACGGGCTTTTATACTAGTTTGTAATAATGCTGGTTAGATGAACAGTCTTTCTTCTACAGTGTGCTCACCTTTGCAGTCTTCACTTGGTTAATGATGCTCCACACTGTCTGTTCCTTTGGTATTCTTTGCTTATCAATATTAAGGTGCGGTCTTCCCATGAAATAAATACACATCAGAGAAGAGAGATGGGGTGTATAGATGGTTGAAGATATAATGTGTTCCACAACAACAGACTGCCTTGACTCCGATTGTGTAATGTCAGTTTTAGTATAGACATGGCTCTTATCTTCAACACATATGACAGTCCTGGCATGTCATTGGTTGTTAAAGGGTTAAAAATAACCAACATCTCATACTATCTGAGTATCAGGTAACCGAAACCACACATGACAGAGAAAAATAGGACAAATTTATTAACAGCTGCATAGATGAGGAGGAGGGATTTGAAGAAAGGTTGCTACCATCTACCACACTTGGGACCACTGCTATGACCAGTAAGTAATGTTTATCAGTAATCTGAGAAGAAGGATAGCTTACATTTGACACATACCAACACCGGAAGTGCCCATCATCCTGGTGGGGAGAGAGGAAGCAGCAGTTGTGACGGCAGTGCACGAAAAGGCAGAGCAGTATGGAAACTATGGCATTAAGGGTAGTGAGAATGATCTCCTCACTTTATGAATACAGTTAACCATTAGAATGGTTCAGCAGCAGTAGTTCCTCCTCTTAGTTCTTGTTCACTGTAACAGTCAGTTTCTGGATAATGTTTTTTTATATATGATCACAATGCTTTACATGAGTGGTGCTAAGGTATACAGTACCTGAAAAATATGTCCTATGAAAGGCTCTAAGGTACAAGGGGAACTAGTGATTTCTGGAGTGTATTGTAGCTGAAAGTAGAGGCATTCTACAATTAATTGTAATAAAAAAAAATAAACTTTCAAAAAACATTTTTAGGTACAGCAAATACCAAACTCTTTATTGGATACAGACAATATGTCAGCTTAGCTTTATTATGTAGTCTGTATATAACAAATATAATTTAACAAATATTAACATGTTCTTATAATATAAATATAAGTATTAAATAAGAAAACAACAATATTAAATAACAAAATTAAACAACAAAATTAAACAATATAAAATAACAATATAAAATAGCCAAAACAATGATTTGTTAAGACTTATTACTAGTGCTGTGCATATCTCAGTTATTCTCAGAATCTCTTCAGATTAAAGCACTGTATTTAATGTAAAGTCTTCCTTCTGTATTTTTGGTCTGCAAAAGCATTAATGAGATCCTCACAATCCATCTCATTGAAGAGTTCTCCTTCAATTGTTAGAAAGGAAAGTGCGTTTAAGCATTCTTGAGCCATAGTGGATCTCAAATAGTTTTTTACCCTCCTCAGTGTTGAAAAGGACCTCTCTCCAGAACAATTTGTAGCTGGACTTGAGAGGAACATTCGAAGAACAATGTAAACATTAACATAAATATCATGCAGGTCTTTCTCACGTAGTAGCTTGCATAGTTGTACCAGAGAGAATGGAATGGTTGTGTTCTCCAACAACACCTTTAGTTGCTCATGAAGATGGATACATTCGTCGGTAAAACAATCCTCCAAATCATCTTTAAACTGTACCAGTAACTTGGCAGCACATGATGTGATATCCGGTATGCTCAATAAATGTAAGTTTTCTAAAAAGCTGAAGCGCTCATAAAGTGCGTCATAAGCCACACTTCGCCTGGCCAGTTCTTCATGTAGTCTATCCAGTACTACATAAAATGAATTTATGCGATAGTGATCTCGTCCTGTTTGATGCACATGAAATTCCTTATTCATATCATATTTTGTGTTGGGTTTTTTCTTTCTGATATGGTCAAACTCATAGTCATCAAGTCCAGAAAGGGATTTAGCAAGCTGTTCATAATGATCAAAATTCTCTCTTATGCTAGTTATTAAACCTTTAAGAGATTTGTACGCTTCAATTACTGTTCCCAAATCAGTTTCCACACATTGTAGCTTCATGCTTACAGCTTGGAAACGCTGAAGTATGGTTCCCCATATGCTTGTCATTAATGCAGTTTCCAGGCGGTTAATCAAGTCAAAAAAGATTTTTTGCTGCATTTTGTGTAATTTCTTTCTCCTCTTTGTCATCACTTATTTGTTTAAGTGCTTTTAATATGTCACTCCAGCTTTGTCGTAGAGCTTGACATGCATCGTGTCTTGCAGACCAACGTGTCTGTGACAAATTTTTAACAACACGTGCACCAGGTTCCATACAAGATAATAATACTTCCCACCGAGAAGTAGATCCTGTAAAAAAGTTATACAGCAACTGCAACATATCGTAAAAGGATGAAGATTCTTTGCAGCACTCAGCAGCACAAGATCCCACAAGATTTAGTGTGTGAGCAGCACATGGGACATACTGAGCCGAAGGATTCAATTGATTTATTCTGGCTTGAACTCCTGTGTATGGGCCAGACATATTGGCAGCATTGTCATAAGATTGTCCACGACAGTCTTTAATGTCAAGATCATGCTTTTGTAAAGTGTTCAATACAGCGTCTGTAAGGTTTTTTGATTTATGTCCTGCATTGGATATAAAACCCAAAAATCGCTCAACCGCTAACCCATCATCTTTAACATATCTTATGATGAATGTTAACTGGTCAACATGTGAGAGATCTGGTGAAGAATCAATGCTTAAGCCAAAATATTTCGCTTTTTTAACTTCAGCCACAATTTTGGTTATTAATTGCTCACTCATTAGTTTTACAAATTCCTCACAGACTGTTTTGGAGAGATAGGAGGTATGTCCACTTCCTGCTTTCCCATATGACTTTATGTGATCAGCAAGAAATGGATCAAACAGTGCAACATCCTCCAGGAATCCAAGATAATTGCCATTTTTTAAACTTCCAAACTTCTCATCATCACTCCTGAATGGCAATCCACGAACTGCGAGATACTTCACTGCTACAAAAACTCTTCTTAAAACGTTTCGCCAGTAATGTCTCTCTTCTTCAAGCTTTGCTACCAGATGACTGTCAACTAGCCCCTTGGCAGTTCCTCTCAGTTTCATTGCCGCAAGACAAGACCGGTGATAATGAGACCCTTCATGCTGTTCAACACGCACACCACCATTTTTCCAGTCGTTGAATCCAATAGAAAGAGAATTAGACTTGTCACCAAAAACCAAACAAGGCACACAATATACACTGCATTTACTCTCTGAATAGGCTAACCATTCTCTTGCTGTTGTTTCACCATTTTTAAGCCTTCTTTTAAAAAGTTCCTCAGAACAGTATCTGATAACGCCATCAGAATATATTCGTTTTGAGTTACTGAAGTCTATGTTTTTGGTTTTCTGTACACCATGCATTGCTATGTAGTCTTGAGTGGATTCATTTATAATCCATGTAGCTGGATCGTTATAATTTTGGAGTATAGTATCTGCCACATCCTCAGCTATCACTTCACTGCTGCATTCCTCTGTAGTAGGCACTGACACAGATGGACCAGGTAGGTCATGCATTTCACTATCTGCATCAGTACTGATTGCCTCTTTCTCTGCATTCTCTGTTGAACTCTTCTGAGCACCAAAATAAGAGGCAATTTTTGGAACTTTATTTAAGAGTTCTGCTGTCTTTTTACTTTCAGCTTCTCTCTTTCTCTTATACTGGCAGCCACTCAGTTTCTTCTTGGGCTCACTCATCTCTTCAGCCTGAAAATACCCTTAACCTATAACAAACAGACAGTCTTAAAGGGATAGTAATTCTTCATATTATCTTTATTTTATTTTGTAGGCATTAAAAAAACCATGAAGAACAATATGTCTCATCTCTCAAAACTGTATGGTTTGAGACATATTCATAAGCCTCCCTTCTGCTGTGGCTGAGCAGTGTTACATCAGTAAAAGGGGAGGGAGGGGGATACTTTGTCATTGAATTACTCTTGAACTACAACTGTGACGGAATTGAAATAACAGTCTCCAAAGTCCAAATACTATGATGAATAATTGGAGCTGCTTTTATTATGAAACATTACTCTCCCTTTAAATATCATATGATGTAATGCATGCCCTGGAATGTAGCTGCTGCCATTGAAAGATAATGCCACTAAAGCTGCACCTGCAGAGTCATACATTCACATCATTGACTCCATTGCATTACAAAGCTTTTAAATCATCCAATACAGTAACAGTTTGAACTTGTCAGCAGATGCAATAAACAAACACAAAATCTAAGTCAAGAACAAAGCGCACCACTTCTGTATCAAAGCTTATCCATTCCTATTGGAATCTTATTGCAATTGCACATAACTGTATAGTTTACATACTGTCGCATTGTAATTTTAAGACTGAGAAACTGAATTAACCCCTTAGTGATGACTAACGAGTAGTGATGAGCGAGCGTGCTCGGCCGATGCTCGGATCGGCTCGAGCATCGCTCTGCTCGGCACATGGCGGTACTCGTCGAGTACCGCCATGTGCTCTCCCGCCATGTTCGGGTGGCGGGGATCTGTGCCGGAAGAGGCACAGATCCGAAGAAGCTCCGCTGGACCACCAGGGACTGGAGGTACGGGGGCATTGCGGAGATGAAGGGGGCATTGCGGAGATGAAGGGGGACATTGTGGAAGAGGGGCATAGACTCTATGCCCCTCTTCCACAATGTCCCCCTTCATCTCCGCTATGCCCGTCTTCCACAATGTCCCCCTTCATCTCCGCTATGCCCCTCTTCCACAATGTGCCCCTTCATCTCCGCTATGCCCCTCTTCCACAATGTCCCCCTTCATCTCCTCTATGGCATAGAGGAGATGAAGGGGGACATTGTGGAAGAGGGGCATAGCGGAGATGAAGGGGCACATTGTGGAAGAGGGGCATAGCGGAGATGAAGGGGCACATTGTGGAAGACGGGCAATTCGGAGATGAAGGGGGACATTGCGGAGATGAAGGGGGCATTCGGAGATGAAGGGGGCATAGCGGAGATGAAGGGGGCATTGACCAGGCACCCTCCCCTCATCAGAGCAGGGGGTGCCTGGTGTCGCCCCATTCATTTCAATGGGGCTCGGGTGCTCGGCCGAGCACTCGAGCCTCAGGGGGTGCTCGGTCAGAGCACCCGAGCACCCGAGCATCGGGGTGCTCGCTCAACACTACTAACGAGGGGTTTTTGACAATAGAGGACAAGAGCAATTGTGGCCTTCTTAGTATGCCTTTTATTTATACATTTTCCTCAGTTTCATTTTTTTTATACCCACACAAATGATATGCCATTTTTTTAACCATAAGTAAGGATCACCATTTGCACTATAAACAGAGATTTACTGTTGACCTTAATTCCTTGGACACTAGACACATCTTCAACTGTACCAACAAGTTAAGTATCTTAAGCTTGCCACAAGATTTTCAAATCAACCATTCCAACCAAGAAAAGGAGAAACCTGAATAACATGAAGCTTGCTGCATTACTTGCATTTAATATTAAATCATTTTATTTTTTTGCGTGGATCACAGTATCACACTCTAAAAAATACATTTCAATACAAGTGATTGTACAGATCAACTGACACATACACCAAATTAAACTGCAGGGCAGGCAATTACACACAGGGCAAATACACCGTAAGCTCATTATACTATCAGTGACTGGACAGAGCTCATATACCACATTACATTACAGTGTGATTGTACAGAGGGAACATATGCCAATAATCCCACATTACAGTGCATTTTGATTGTACAGACAACACACACCATACACTACAGGAAGATTGTATAGTGGTCAGTGGACACATACACCACATGACAATACAGGAGATTGTATAGAGGAATTAAATATGAATGGTATAATCATCATTATGGTCCATAAGGATGATGCCATTCATATTTAATTCCTCTATACGATCACCTGTATGTTTTAGTAAGTGAAAATGGTGAGAGGGGTGAATGAGATGTGAAAATGTGAATTTATTTTGCTGTTTTGGTTTGCAAAATCGTTTGATATATGAAAGGGGTGAGTGAGAGCGGTGAAAGTGTAAAGCAACATAAAAGTATAGGAGTTTTGGGAGAAAAAAAATTTAATAGTATACAGGTCATGTGGGCATGTGAGAGCGGCATGAGGATTTAGTTAGGCGATGTAAGTATTAACACTGTCTGTATTGTATAGTAAGGGTTAGGTGTGAGACAGACAGACAGAATTTCAGTCTGTTAAGGGTGTGTGATGTGTAAGTGTTAAAGGTGTGTGGTGATGTGTAAGTGTTAAGGGTGTGTGATGGTATGCAAGTGTTAAGGGTGTTTGATGGTGTGCAAGTGTTAAGGGTGTGTGATGTGTAAGTGTTAAGGATGTGTGGTGGTGTGTAAGTGTTTGAACTGTTAATAATGTGTGTGTGTGTGTGTGTGTGTGTGTGTGTGTGTGTGTGTGTGTGTGTGGAATAGCGGTGACATAAACCACTCTTCCACACAGTAGGTCTCTACAAATAAGGCACCCAAACTAAAGAGTAATTGAAACTGAATCTTCAAAATAATTTTATTGCCAGTCAAAATATCAAGAATGGGTAAAATTAAAAACCATGCAAAAACACTAAGAGGGGGATGCTGAAGGAACCTAGAAATACTGTGTATATTAACCCATATGACATGCAAATGTAATTCATCCAACAATAAATGTACATAACTTGGATGTGGCCCACAGCCAGTAAACAAATAAGCAAAAAGGAAGGACAAGTGCTTCTGCATAAAAGGAAGGACAAGTGCTTTTGCATAAAATTACAACCAAAAATGTACAATTATCATATGGGATTGTCATATGGGAATACTAACATCCAAGTTATGTACATTTATTGTTGGATGAATTACATTTGCATGTCATATGGACTGATATACACAGTATTTCTAGGTTCCTTCAGCATATCTCTCCATTACTATTTTTAATTTTACTCATTCTTGATATTTTCGTGAAACATTGTGCTGATCACAATTACCATCGGTACAGAGTTCACTTCCAAAGTAGCTGGGCACACAGTTAAGTGTATATAAAACTTCACTTTCATTAAGACATGATAAAATAATCCAACGTTTCAATACCTATCTGGGACTTTGGTCAGGGATAGTTACTATCCCTGACGAAAGTCCCAGATAGGGAATTAAAGTTAAAACGTTGGATTACCTTATCATGTCTTAATAAAAGTGAAGTTATATATACACTTAAAGGGGAACTACCACCCCACACAATCCTTACTTTCACTAAGTCCCAATCTGGCGACTAGCTGCTTAGTAGCGCTAGTTGCCAGAATAATTACCTCATTTAATTGATTTCTCCTCTTCCATGGGCGACAGGACGGAGCGCAGACATCTTGCCATTGTGATGTCCGCGTGCCTGTGCTGTCAGTCTCATAGGATGTGTTGCTAGGAGCCATTTGGCTCCGGCTGGGACTGACAGCGCAGGCGCATGGACGTCACAATGGCAAGATGAGGAGAAATCAATTAATGAGGTAATTATTCTGGCGACTAGAGTTACTAAGCAGCTAGTCGCCAGATGGGGACTTAGTGAAAGTAAGGATTGTGTGGGATGGTAGTTCCCTGTGTCCCCAGCACCTTTGTAAGTGAAGTAATAAATACAAGCTTGGAGAACCAGAAATAACACAGATAATTTGAAATGTGTGCTGTAGCAACCAACAGTACAGTACATCCGCCTAAGAAATAAATATAATTGTGGACAACACACATACCTGGCTAATGTATACCACTGCCACCTGTCCAAAACAACTGGCCAGCCTGCTGTCTGTAGCACCTCTGAGCCGAACCACAATTGTAGTCCACAACTTCCACTGTAACCCTGGTAACCCGATGCCGCCTCTGAGCCGAACCACAAGTCCACAAGTTCCACAGCTGTTACTGTAGCGCTGGAAACCCGCCTCTGAGACGAACTACAACTGCCACTGGAGTGCTGGAAACCCGCCTTTGAGCTGCAACAAAACGCTCCCTCTTCAAATCAGCTGACAGTCTTCAAATGTGTGGTGTAGGGCGCTTATGGGAGCATTTATTTAGCTCAGACCTGCTCCCAACACCTCCTTGTGGGCAGTTTCGTGATGTCACAAGACATCCAGAGGTGGCCAATGAGAACAGAGAGCCTCTACCTCTGTTCTCATTGGTCACGTTGGGACGTCTTGTAACATCAGATCAGTAAGATGGGGGAACTAGAAATGATTGCAACACATGAGCAGTATGATCTGATTGGTGTGTCTGAAACCTGGTTAGATGATAGATATGACTCAGCAGTCAATCTAGAGGGTTATTCACGTTTTAGGAGGGATAGGGTTAATTAAAGGGGAGGAAGGCTATGTCTATATGTAAAGCATGCCTCAAAACCTAGTTTAAGGAAAGATATAAATGAAGGGTCCAATGAAAAGGCAGAGACCTTGTGGGTTGAAATACACACTGGGGGCACACATAATAAAAAAATATTAGCAGGGATTTGCTGCAAGACACCTAATATTGGGGAATTGGAGGAAGCCCAACTTTTACTGCTAATGGAAAAGACTTCTAGGTCAGCAAAGTTAATTATAATGGGAGATTTTAACTGTCCTGAAATTGACTGGAGTGCACTCAAACAATTACGACACGATAAACAATGTAAAAGTAAGGGAACATTTGGGTAGCAGTGACCACAATATGGTATCCTTTGAAATTTGCTATGAGAAAAACAGTGGCAGGGGTTTAACTAAATAATTCAATTTTAAAGGGATAGTAATACTTAAAATGTAAAAAAAAATATGTTGTAGGGTTTATCCCCCTGAGTAAAACAAGAGTACCCCCACTGCTGAGAGGTGTTTCATTCAAAAGTTATTAATTTTCAAAGTTGAATTTTTTAGGTGCAATATCACAGTGGCCTGAAATTGTACAGTGGCGCTGTTGCTACACCATCCTATGGAGATTTATGGTCAACTGACCAGAGTTGTCCATAGGATCGTGTAGCAACAGCGCCACTGTACAATTTCAGGCCACTGTGATATTGCACCTAAAAAATTAAACTTTGAAAATGAATAACTTTTGAATAAAACACCTCTCAGCAGTGGGAATACTCTTGTTTTACTCAGGGGGATAAACTCTACAACATATTTTTTTTTACATTTTAAGTATTACTATCCCTTTAAAAAGGCAAATTTTTCAAAGCTAAAAGAAGTATTAAAGGATATTCAGTGGGATGTAATTTTCAAAGATACAAATTCTAAAGAATCATGGAATGTATTCAAAATGCTCTTAGACAAATATACATGTCAATATATACCACTGGGGAATAAGCACAAGAGGAGTAAAGGGAAACCAGTGTGGCTTAATAATGAGGTTTGCAGAGAAATGAAAAATAAAAACAGGCTTTTAAAGTGTTTAAGTCAAACTGGTCAGATGCATCATTTAAAAATATAAAGAATGTAATAAAATCTGCAAACAAGCAATTAAGCTAGCTAAAATTGAAAATGAGAGAAATATTGCTAATGAGAGCAAGAAAAACCCTATACAATTCTACAAGTATATTAATAACAAAAAAGTTAAAGGGGAACTACCACCCCGCAATAACTTTACCTTAAATCAGTCTTCATCTGGCGACTAGCTGCTTAGTAGGCGGCTGGCTCAAAAGGAACTGACAGCGCAGGCGCACGGACGTCACTGTGACGAGATGTCCGTGCTTCCTGCTCCTGTGACCGTCAGAAAAGGTAAAAATCTTTTGAACCGGGTAATATTTCTGGCGACTAGCGCTAGTAAGCAGCTAGTCGCCAGATGAAGACTGATTTAAGGTAAAGTTATTGCGGGTGGTAGTTCCCCTTTATGGTTGATATTGGTCCTCTTAGGACTGAGACAGGTGAACTGATTAGGGAGGATAAGGCTATGGCTGACAACATAAATACATTCTTTGCTTTAGTATATACAAATGAAGCAGCAATGACGGGCTATGGGCATACTGACAAAACAACAGAATTTCCTCCATTATTTACATGACTTACTGAGGACAGGGTCCAAAAGAGACTGGAGAGGGTTATGATGAATAAAGCACCTGAACCTGATACACCCAAGGGTATTTAAGGAACTTAGTTCAGTAATAGCAAGACCATTATACTTAATATTTATTTATTCACTTTCATCAGGCATAGTGCCCTGTGATTGAAGGAAAGCTGATGTTGTTCCATTGTTTAAAAAGGGAGCAAGATCCAAACCAGGAAATTATAGACCTGTGAGCTTGACTTCCATAGTTGGTAAGATACAAGAAGGGTTACTAACTGACACTGTTCAGAACTATGTGAAGATAAACAATATTATTAGTAAGAATCAACAAGGTTTCATGAAGAATACATCATGTCAGACTAATTTACTTGCATTTTATGAAAGAGTAAGTAGTAATTTGGACAGGGGAATTGCTGTAGATGTAGTATACTTGGATTTTGCAAAAACCTTTGATACTGTGTCTCACAACAGGTTATTGCATAAATTAAAAGGCTTCGGTTTTGGCAGTGTTATCTGTACATGGATTGAGAACAGGTTTAATGATAGATGGCAGAGAGTTGTTGTAAATGGAACTTTTTCAAATTGGTCTAAAGTTATAAGTGGGGTTCTGCAGGGGTCAGTCCTGGGCCCAATGCTTTTTAATTTGTTTATTAATTATCCAGAAGTGGGAACTGAAAGTAGCATCTCAATCTTTGCTGATGACACTAAGCTATGTAAGGAAATACGTACAGAGCTGGATGTTTTTTCTCTGCAGAAGGATTTAGATAAACTGAGCGAATGGACAAAAAAGTGGCAGATGACATTTAATGTAGATAAATATAAGGTTATGCATTTGGGCTGTAGAAACAAACGTGCTACAAAGGCGCTTTCGACTAAAGCAAAGGCAGGGATTATTTACAGTAATGGCGGTAAAGCTATGGAATTCTTTAACTCGGCATGTTGTACTTGCAGATAATGCAACTGCTTTCAAAAAAGCAATGGATGTCTATCTAGCACAGCACAATATTGAAAATGATGACAGATGACTTCAAAGCAGATAGGATGTTGATCCAGGGAAATATCTGACTGCCAGGAAGGAATTTTTTTTACCCACTTGGGGCTAAATTAGAAATTGCTTCAGAGGTTTTTTTTTGCCTTCCTTTGGATCAACAGAGGTGTTTTTGGCATGGGCTTGACTTTATGGACACATCCTTTTTCATCCTCATCAACTATGTTACTATGTTACTATGTACCCCACGTGCCTAGTATTTAAATCTATTTTTCATATTTACAGGGTAAATATTACCGAATAACCACCATTGTTTCCAAGCTGTAATTTTTCAATATCTGGCACATGAGGATCATAGCTTAGTTGATGGTGTCAGAACCCAAAAATGCCCCGCAAAATTATATGTTTCTGAAACTTATGGTAATTCATTGTTCAAATCCCAGTCCTCCCTTGTATTTCATAAGGGATTCATTGATGCCCATACATCTGAAAAGTTTCTCTAAATAAATTATTAGGGGGGTGAATTTTATACAGCCTTTTATACTGGGGTGTTCTTTTGGGAGGCACAGGGTATTTTCAGTGAAATGCATGAAGTGCAAAATAATTTCTGGTCCTGGACATTACTTTTGTGAAAACGGGGGTATCACTGATGGATTTTTTGCTCCAGTTTGACCTAATGCTTAGTTTTCTAATTATCCCTATGGCAATTGTTAGGGCCCAGAATTGTTTACATTCAGTCAGATGAGTGGGTTGCCATGATTGCTTCTTTTCAATGAAGGATGACAGATTGGCGGAAATGTATTGGGCAGCATATACATTTGTTTGGGATACAATCTTCCCCAAAATGTATTTCCCCCCAAATAAATAAAAACTGCACATGGTTATATCCTGACACATCCACTTAAATTCCTAAGTTGGCTATAAATTCAGGAGTTTCTGGACAATATGCAAGTGGATGGTACCCACTCCCTAGGGTCAGGATGAGGGGTACTACTTGGGGCAGTGCTTGGGGCAGTTCTTGTGGCACTACTTCTTAACAGGAGGTCCAACGTGATCACTAGAGCTATCACTTCATGTGTCACTAAACTGGGCTACATCAAAATCAATGGATTCTGAATCTTTTGCAGCACACATTCACTTCATTGTTAAATACCCAAATCTAGTTAATGAAAGTCTAATTTCTACTAAATAACTACCCACCCACACTTAACAGCTTACTTAACGTAACCACCTATGTAAATATATTTTTTTAATTATTATAATTAATTTTTTTTTTTATAAAACAACCTAAAGCCTAATTCTACACAACTCCTCACTAATTAAAAACCCACCCAAGCTATATAGTGTATATTCCAGCACTTATTATAAAGAATATGCAAATAAAATATAGATATAATATATTTATTGATAATAAACACACCACTTGGACAAGTGATAAAAGGATAGAAAGACAGAAAGACACAAAAATGCAACAAGAATGTTATACAAATGTATCATCTCTATACACCAAGATACATTATGGAAATAGCACCAAAGGGGAGATTAGGCACCCTAAAAGTCAATGCTCTAACTCAATAAATGTCCAGTATATATAGAAACTAAAAATAACAGCAGCACAAAAAAATAAATACATATAAAGGAGTCAAGTGCGAGTCCCCCAAAAATATAAGTGTCAGTAACGATTAAAGACACTCAAAATATGCCATACCATACTCCCAATGTATAACAATGGGTGGACACACTGACTAATTCCAAAGAAGTACTTGACTAGTTCATTCTCATAGTCCAAGTCCTAGTGGCACTAATCACTGGGAGATAGTAACAGAATATTTGTTTAATATAAAGTGCTAGGCTGTGAAGCTCCCTGTATGTGTAACAGCACATTCGAAGTAGAGACTGCCGTAACAATGCAGTCATGTGTAGTACGAATGCACTGATCCGGAGCAGGGAGCTCCGAACTGCTCACCGCCTGTCTCTGCTCACGGCTCCGGGGAAGCAGCCGGGGCCATTGGGTGGCACTTTAGCCTGTGTACACGGGCTTTTATACTAGTTTGTAATAATGCTGGTTAGATGAACAGTCTTTCTTCTACAGTGTGCTCACCTTTGCAGTCTTCACTTGGTTAATGATGCTCCACACTGTCTGTTCCTTTGGTATTCTTTGCTTATCAATATTAAGGTGCGGTGTTCCCATGAAATAAATACACATCAGAGAAGAGAGATGGGGTGTATAGATGGTTGAAGATATAATGTGTTCCACAACAACAGACTGCCTTGACTCCGATTGTATAATGTCAGTTTTAGTATAGACATGGCTCTTAGCTTCAACACATATGACAGTCCTGGCATGTCATTGGTTGTTAAAGGGTTAAAAAATAACCAACATCTCATACCATCTGAGTATCAGGTAACCGAAACCACACATGACAGAGAAAAATAGGACAAATTTATTAACAGCTGCATAGATGAGGAGGAGGGATTTGAAGAAAGGTTGCTACCATCTACCACACTTGGGACCACTGCTATGACCAGTAAGTAATGTTTATCAGTAATCTGAGAAGAAGGATAGCTTACATTTGACACATACCAACACCGGAAGTGCCCATCATCCTGGTGGGGAGAGAGGAAGCAGCAGTTGTGACGGCAGTGCACGAAAAGGCAGAGCAGTATGGAAACTATGGCATTAAGGGTAGTGAGAATGATCTCCTCACTTTATGAATACAGTTAACCATTAGAATGGTTCAGCAGCAGTAGTTCCTCCTCTTAGTTCTTGTTCACTGTAACAGTCAGTTTCTGGATAATGTTTTTTTATATATGATCACAATGCTTTACATGAGTGGTGCTAAGGTATACAGTACCTGAAAAATATGTCCTATGAAAGGCTCTAAGGTACAAGGGGAACTAGTGGAGATACAGCTGGTGCCTCCCTCTGAAGGTTTGGAGGACTGTGGGAAGGGAAGAGCCTTGGGAGAGCCTGCAGAATTAGCCTGTAGTGTATTCATGGAGAGTATTTATGTTCAGCTTCCCCACTTCTCTACCCTGTATTTGTATCTCCAGCATTCACTGATGAATACTAATTCAGAATGTATAGTTAGCAACAATAACTAATAACTAATCATATCTAGACCAGACAGGTCAAACCCAGTCCAAAAGAAAGGAGAGGGCTGACCGAATAATATAAAAGAAATAATAAAATTGATAAAATATAAAACTATGTAGCACATAAAAATTAAAAAATGAATATATGAAATTCAAGATTGTATATGTTATAAATATTCATTAATTTTGATATTCAATTAATATAAAAGTATAAAACACATAAATTAATATAAATTATAAAATAATTGATAATATTAAACCCTTAAGGACCCTTGACGGTCCTGGTATGTCATGGCTGGATTTGCTTTAAGGACCAATGACGTACCAGGACCGTCATGGAATTCCCAGCTCCAAGCCGTTTGGGGAGTCCGGAATCGGATAATAATAATAAATTAAAAAAAAAAAAAAAAAAATGCTCCATGGTCCTTGAGTGACCGCTGCATATGTGCGTGGCCAGACCTTAAGGGGTTAAAGAGTAGAACAGTGGATATGAAAAGTTGAATAAAATAAATAACATCCAAGGTAGAGAAGAATTAAAGCAAATGAGACCCATGCTAGGTGCATAAGAATAAACATAATAATGATAAAGAGAACATAATTATTCATTTATTTCTATTGAACAATCAAATCTAAAAAAAAGCCAGCTAATATAAGAGAAATGTAAAATATATATATACTAGTTGAAGAGCCCGTGTACACGGGCCACATTGCCACCCAGCAATTGCCGCAGTGCAGTCATGCACAGTAGAGACTGCCTGCGCCGCAGCTGATAACAGAGCGGGCCGCTATGAATTTAGACTGTAGCTCCCTAGTGCATCTTTGGTGCGCAGAAAGAACTATGGTCTGAATTCGGAGTAGGCCTCTCCGTTATCAGCTGCGGTGTGGGCATTCTGCACTGTGCATGACTGCAGCACACGCAGCCAACTGTACTGAGCATGACAGCTTCTGACAAACATACATTTAGCAAATTATTATATAGGATAGTGTGGAAATAGTAAATGGCAAAGTATGTCACATAACTCAATTAATATTTATGAATGAGATAAAACTGCAATTTCGTTCTGTATTGCCAGGTATCGACGATGCACAAAAGACCATGTCAGAAATAACCATAACGGTTAACTCTTTTTACCTTTTTGTAACCCCTCATATGCTGCTTGTACTTTGATAAATTAGTATTCAATTTAAGTTTCATTTCATATTTTTGCTAACTTAATTTGCTTTTCGGGATCTTTGTTGCACTCTAGGTATTTCTTGAAAGAAAATTATTTTCCTTCAGATAGGGTTGCCACCTTTTCTTCAAAAAAATACCGGCCATGGCACTCCCTCCATAGACTTCACATTGGACAGAAGCCAATTTTTTACCGGCCTGCCGGTAAAATACCGGCTGGGTTGCAACCCTACCTTCAGACTTTAATAATCTAAATGCATATCCCCCCTTGCCATTTCCTGTTTGAAATTAAGAGTCTTAGCTGAACCTATACAGGTTTTTTTTTTACTTTAAACCATGTTATGGTCACTGTTTTCTAATTTAATGGTTATTAGTGATGAGCGAGCATGCTCGGCCGAAGCTCGGTTCGGCTCGAGCATCGCTCTGCTCGGCACATGGCGGTACTCGTACGAGTACCGCATGTGCTCGCCTGCCATGTTCGGGTCTCCTCCCCGCACGTTTCGCAGCTGCTGCGCAGCCAATAAACGTGCGGGGAGGCTCTGACATCAGTGTAATGCCAGCAGCCATGTTGGCTGCTGGCATTACACTGATTGGCTGGCCAGAACCCGTGATCGGGTGCTGTATAGCACCCGATGCGCGAGTTCGGCTCATTCTTAGCCAGGGAGAGATGAGCTTAGGCAGGGAAAGTCAGTGTAGGGAGAATAATATTGTTGAGACTCTTTCAAGACCCAAAAGTCCTTTTTAGGACTGTTGTGTGTGGGGGCAGCATTTATATTTTGTTTGGGGGGGCACAATTTCCTTTTTTTTGTGGGGGGATATTTTTAAGGTGACATATAATACTAGATGCACAGGAAGTCAGTGTAGGGAGAATAAAATTGTTGAAACTCTTTCAAGACCCAAAAGTCCTTTTTAGGACTGTTGTGTGTGGGGGCAGCATTTAATTTTTTTTGGGGGTGGCAGAATTTCATTTTTTTGTGGGGGGGGGGGTCATGTTCTAAGGTGACATTGTACTAGGTGCACAGGGCCAAATATTTCACAGTGCAGTGACAAGCTGACATATTCTGTTAGGTGCACAGGGCCAATGATTTTACAACGCAGCGACAAAAAGGGCCATTTTAAACGTGTGCCTAGCCATAGATTATTGTCACATTCTGTTTAGTGTGCAAATTCACAAATTAACGTCACATATTCCGTTCACTGTGCCTAGCCGCAGATTAGCGTCACATTCTGTTTCGTGTGCCTAGCCGCAGATTAGCGTCACATATTGTTTAGTGTGCCTAGCCGCAGATTAACGTCACATATTGTTTAGTGTGCCTAGCCGCAGATTAGCGTCACATATTGTTTAGTGTGCCTAGCCGCAGATTAGCGTCACATTCTGTTTCGTGTGCCTAGCCGCAGATTAGCATCACATTCTGTTTCGTGTGCCTAGCCGCAGATTAGCGTCACATTCTGTTTCGTGTGCCTAGCCGCAGATTAGCGTCACATTCTGTTTCGTGTGCCTAGCCGCAGATTAACGTCACATATTGTTTAGTGTGCCTAGCCGCAGATTAGCGTCACATATTGTTTAGTGTGCCTAGCCGCAGATTAACGTCACATATTGTTTAGTGTGCCTAGCCGCAGATTAGCGTCACATATTGTTTAGTGTGCCTAGCCGCAGATTAGCATCACATTCTGTTTCGTGTGCCTAGCCGCAGATTAGCGTCACATTCTGTTTTGTGTGCCTAGCCGCAGATTAACGTCACATATTGTTTAGTGTGCCTAGCCGCAGATTAGCGTCACATATTGTTTAGTGTGCCTAGCCGCAGATTAGCGTCACATATTGTTTAGTGTGCCTAGCCGCAGATTAGCGTCACATTCTGTTTTGTGTGCCTAGCCGCAGATTAGCGGCATATATTCCGTTTAATATGAAGAATGCGGGTAAAAAGGGACGGGGAAGTGGACGTGATCCTGATAGTTCAGGGCGCGGGTCAGGACGCGTAGAAACTGTGCCTGGTGCCAGAGCACAAGAAAGAAAGACATCCACCATACCTAGCTTCATGTCTCAGTTTACAGGGCGTTGCAGGACATCACTCTCGAGGTCAGACCACTGCGAACAGGTGGTCGGTTGGATTTCAGCTGATACTGCTTCCAGTCGGTTAAGCACCACCCTGTCTTCCACCAAGTCCACTCTCACTAGCCAAGAGTCTGGTCAACATAATCCTCACCCTGATCATCCTTCCTCCCACCATAGAGGGTCTGGCCAAAGAAGTGATCCCACACTGGGATATAGTGAGGAGCTCTTCTCATCACCAATCCTTGATTTGAACCTCTCTCCAAGCACGCTTGCAGAGGAACATGAGATCTTGTGCCCTGATTCACAACCTCTAGAGGGTACCCAATCACAAGAAGATGACAGAGGGGAACGGCATTTAAGGTCAAAGGAAGTGGATGATGATGATGAGACACAGTTGCCATCAAATCAACCACAATTACTGTCTCAAGACCTTGATGAGGAGGATGATACACAGTTGTCAATGACTGAGGATGTGGTGGGATCAAGAAATGAGGAGGATGATCAGAGTGAGGAAGTGGAGGAGGACTTGGTGGACGATGAGGTCACTGACCCCACCTGGGAAGGTGGAAAGCCGAGCGATGACAGCAGTCCTGAGGGTGAGCCATCTGCAGCACCGCAACAGGCTGGAAGAGGCAGTGGTGTGGCTAAAGAAAGAAGGCGGACCGCACCAAACCGGCCCGCAAATGTTCCACGGAGCACCCCCTTGCGTAAATCTCCCTTGCCAAGGGCTAGGTGTTCCGCGGTATGGCGTTTTTTTAAGGAAAGTGCGGACGACAAAAGAATTGTAGTTTGCAACCTGTGCCACACCAGAATGAGCCGAGGCATGAACACTAGCAACCTCACCACCACCAGCATGATCCGACACATGGCATCCAAGCACCGTAATAAGTGGGAGGAACGCCCGGATCGCCAATCTGTGTCTGCAGGCCACACCACTGCCTCCTCTTCCCCTGTTTTCGGTGCCGGCCAATCGCCTGTCGAAGGCGCAGGCCCGCATACCTCCCGCCCTGCACCTGTACCATCTGAAGCACCATCAGCGACCACATCCACTTCCCTGTCCCAGCGCAGCGTCCAAATGTCGTTACCCCAGGCATTTGAGCGCAAGCAAAAATACCCAGCCACCCACCCACAGGCCATAGCACTAACCTCACACCTTTCCAAATTACTGGCCATCGAAATGCTGCCATTTAGGCTTGTGGACACTGAGTCCTTCCGCAGCCTGATGGCAGCAGCTGTCCCTCGGTACGCAGTCCCCAGCCACCACTACTTTTCCCGGTGTGCCGTCCCCGCCTTACACCACCATGTGTCCCTTAACATCACCCGTGCCCTGACCAACGCAGTTACTGGGAAGGTCCACTTAACGACTGACACATGGACAAGTGCTTGTGGCCAGGGACGCTACATTTCCCTGACGGCACACTGGGTGAATGTCGTGGAGGCTGGGAGCGACTCGGACCCTGGGATGGCACAGGTGCTACCCACGCCGAGGATTGCGGGCCCTACCTCCATCAGGGTTTCCGCCAGCACCTACGTTATTGGCTCCTCCTCCTCCGTTTCCACCTCCGAATTCTCTGCACGCAGTGCCACTCACCCATCAGCCGGTAGCTGGAAGCAGTGTAGCACTGCAGTGGGGAAGCGTCAACAGGCCGTGCTGAAGCTGATCTGCCTTGGGGACAAACAGCACACGGCCTCAGAGCTGTTGCAGGGGATTAGTCACCAGACCGAGCAGTGGCTCTCGCCACTCAACCTGCAACCAGGCATGGTTGTGTGTGATAATGGGCGTAACTTGGTGGCGGCTTTGGAGCTCGGCAAGCTCACACACGTACCATGCCTAGCGCATGTATTTAATTTAGTGGTTCAGCGATTTCTAAAAACCTACCCCAATTTGCATGATCTCTTGACGAAGGTGCGCCGCGTGTGTGCACATTTCCGTAAGTCATCTACAGCTTCAGCCGGCCTGTTGACGCTGCAGCAGCGCTTACAATTGCCAGCTCACCGGCTGCTGTGTGACGTGAGCACGCGCTGGAACTCCACCTTCCACATGTTGGCCCGGCTTTGTGAGCAGCAGAGGGCAGTAGTGGAGTACCAGCTGTTACACGGTCGTCGCCTCTCCGTTCAACTTCCTCTAATCAGAAGTGAGGAGTGGGAATGGATGTCAGACCTCTGTGAGGTTTTACGCAATTTTGAGGAATCGACACAGATGGTGAGCAGCGATAACGCTATTATCAGTGTAACCATCCCACTTCTGTGTCTACTGAAACGCTCGCTGCTCACAATTAAAACAGACGGTTTGCATGTGGAAGAGGTGGAAATGGGGGAGGAAGAGCTTACACAAGGTGATAGCCAGAGCACCCTCACTTCGTCTTCTCAGCGACAATTGGAGGAGGCGGAGGAGGAGGAGGAGGAGGAAGACACGGTTGCCTCCGCTACAGAGGGTAGCCATGGAACTTTATTTCCATCTCTTCAGCGTGGGTGGGCAGAAGAGGAGGAAGAGGATGAGGAGATTGAGAGTCATCCTCCTGGTGAGGACAGCAAAATGTTGCCTGTTGGTACTCTGGCACACATGGCTGACTTTATGTTAGGCTGCCTTTCCCGTGACCCACGCGTTATACGCATTTTAGACAACACGGATTACTGGGTGTTCACCCTTCTGGACCCCTCGCTACAAAGAGAATTTCTCATCTCTCATTCCTCCGGTGGAGAGGACAAGCAAAATGGTGCAATACCAGAAGGTTCTTGTCGAAAAATTGCTCCAAAATTTTCCATCTGACAACGCTGGCGGCGCTGGCGACTTCTAGGTCAGCAAAGTTAATTATAATGGGAGATTTTAACTGTCCTGAAATTGACTGGAGTGCACTCAAACAATTACGACACGATAAACAATGTAAAAGTAAGGGAACATTTGGGTAGCAGTGACCACAATATGGTATCCTTTGAAATTTGCTATGAGAAAAACAGTGGCAGGGGTTTAACTAAATAATTCAATTTTAAAAAGGCAAATTTTTCAAAGCTAAAAGAAGTATTAAAGGATATTCAGTGGGATGTAATTTTCAAAGATACAAATTCTAAAGAATCATGGAATGTATTCAAAATGCTCTTAGACAAATATACATGTCAATATATACCACTGGGGAATAAGCACAAGAGGAGTAAAGGGAAACCAGTGTGGCTTAATAATGAGGTTTGCAGAGAAATTAAAAATAAAAACAGGCTTTTAAAGTGTTTAAGTCAAACTGGTCAGATGCATCATTTAAAAATATAAAGAATGTAATAAAATCTGCAAACAAGCAATTAAGCTAGCTAAAATTGAAAATGAGAGAAATATTGCTAATGAGAGCAAGAAAAACCCTATACAATTCTACAAGTATATTAATAACAAAAAAGTTAAAGGGGAACTACCACCCCGCAATAACTTTACCTTAAATCAGTCTTCATCTGGCGACTAGCTGCTTAGTAGCCGTCTGGCTCAAAAGGAACTGACAGCGCAGGCGCACGGACGTCACTGTGACGAGATGTCCGTGCTTCCTGCTCCTGTGACCGTCAGAAAAGGCAAAAATCTTTTGAACCGGGTAATATTTCTGGCGACTAGCGCTAGTAAGCAGCTAGTTGCCAGATGAAGACTGATTTAAGGTAAAGTTATTGCGGGTGGTAGTTCCCCTTTATGGTTGATATTGGTCCTCTTAGGACTGAGACAGGTGAACTGATTAGGGAGGATAAGGCTATGGCTGACAACATAAATACATTCTTTGTTTTAGTATATACAAATGAAGCAGCAATGACGGGCTATGGGCATACTGACAAAACAACAGAATTTCCTCCATTATTTACATGACTTACTGAGGACAGGGTCCAAAAGAGACTGGAGAGGGTTATGATGAATAAAGCACCTGAACCTGATACACCCAAGGGTATTTAAGGAACTTAGTTCAGTAATAGCAAGACCATTATACTTAATATTTATTTATTCACTTTCATCAGGCATAGTGCCCTGTGATTGAAGGAAAGCTGATGTTGTTCCATTGTTTAAAAAGGGAGCAAGATCCAAACCAGGAAATTATAGACCTGTGAGCTTGACTTCCATAGTTGGTAAGATACAAGAAGGGTTACTAACTGACACTGTTCAGAACTATGTGAAGATAAACAATATTATTAGTAAGAATCAACAAGGTTTCATGAAGAATAGATCATGTCAGACTAATTTACTTGCATTTTATGAAAGAGTAAGTAGTAATTTGGACAGGGGAATTGCTGTAGATGTAGTATACTTGGATTTTGCAAAAACCTTTGATACTGTGTCTCACAACAGGTTATTGCATAAATTAAAAGGCTTCGGTTTGGGCAGTGTTATCTGTACATGGATTGAGAACTGGTTTAATGATAGATGGCAGAGAGTTGTTGTAAATGGAACTTTTTCAAATTGGTCTAAAGTTATAAGTGGGGTTCTGCAGGGGTCAGTCCTGGGCCCAATGCTTTTTAATTTGTTTATTAATTATCCAGAAGTGGGAACTGAAAGTAGCATCTCAATCTTTGCTGATGACACTAAGCTATGTAAGGAAATACGTACAGAGCTGGATGTTTTTTCTCTGCAGGAGGATTTAGATAAACTGAGCGAATGGACAAAAAAGTGGCAGATGACATTTAATGTAGATAAATATAAGGTTATGCATTTGGGCTGTAGAAACAAACGTGCTACAAAGGCGCTTTCGACTAAAGCAAAGGCAGGGATTATTTACAGTAATGGCGGTAAAGCTATGGAATTCTTTAACTCGGCATGTTGTACTTGCAGATAATGCAACTGCTTTCAAAAAAGCAATGGATGTCTATCTAGCACAGCACAATATTGAAAATGATGACAGATGACTTCAAAGCAGATAGGATGTTGATCCAGGGAAATATCTGACTGCCAGGAAGGAATTTTTTTTACCCACTTGGGGCTAAATTAGAAATTGCTTCAGAGGTTTTTTTTTGCCTTCCTTTGGATCAACAGAGGTGTTTTTGGCATGGGCTTGACTTTATGGACACGTCCTTTTTCATCCTCATCAACTATGTTACTATGTTACTATGTACCCCAAGTGCCTAGTACTTAAATCTATTTTTCATATTTACAGGGTAAATATTACCGAATAACCACCATTGTTTCCAAGCTGTAATTTTTCAATATCTGGCACATGAGGATCATAGCTTAGTTGATGGTATCAGAACCCAAAAATGCCCCGCAAAATTATATGTTTCTGAAACTTATGGTAATTCATTGTTCAAATCCCAGTCCTCCCTTGTATTTCATAAGGGATTCATTGATGCCCATACATCTGAAAAGTTTCTCTAAATAAATTATTAGGGGGGTGAATTTTATACAGCCTTTTATACTGGGGTGTTCTTTTGGGAGGCACAGGGTATTTTCAGTGAAATGCATGAAGTGCAAAATAATTTCTGGTCCTGGACATTACTTTTGTGAAAACGGGGGTATCACTGATGGATTTTTTGCTCCAGTTTGACCTAATGCTTAGTTTTCTAATTATCCCTATGGCAATTGTTAGGGCCCAGAATTGTTTACATTCAGTCAGATGAGTGGGTTGCCATGATTGCTTCTTTTCAATGAAGGATGACAGATTGGCGGAAATGTATTGGGCAGCATATACATTTGTTTGGGATACAATCTTCCCCAAAATGTATTTCCCCCCAAATAAATAAAAACTGCACATGGTTATATCCTGACACATCCACTTAAATTCCTAAGTTGGCTATAAATTCAGGAGTTTCTGGACAATATGCAAGTGGATGGTACCCACTCCCTAGGGTCAGGATGAGGGGTACTACTTGGGGCAGTGCTTGGGGCAGTTCTTGTGGCACTACTTCTTAACAGGAGGTCCAACGTGATCACTAGAGCTATCACTTCATGTGTCACTAAACTGGGCTACATCAAAATCAATGGATTCTGAATCTTTTGCAGCACACATTCACTTCATTGTTAAATACCCAAATCTAGTTAATGAAAGTCTAATTTCTACTAAATAACTACCCACCCACACTTAACAGCTTACTTAACGTAACCACCTATGTAAATATATTTTTTTAATTATTATAATTAATTTTTTTTTTTATAAAACAACCTAAAGCCTAATTCTACACAACTCCTCACTAATTAAAAACCCACCCAAGCTATATAGTGTATATTCCAGCACTTATTATAAAGAATATGCAAATAAAATATAGATATAATATATTTATTGATAATAAACACACCACTTGGACAAGTGATAAAAGGATAGAAAGACAGAAAGACACAAAAATGCAACAAGAATGTTATACAAATGTATCATCTCTATACACCAAGATACATTATGGAAATAGCACCAAAGGGGAGATTAGGCACCCTAAAAGTCAATGCTCTAACTCAATAAATGTCCAGTATATATAGAAACTAAAAATAACAGCAGCACAAAAAAATAAATACATATAAAGGAGTCAAGTGCGAGTCCCCCAAAAATATAAGTGTCAGTAACGATTAAAGACACTCAAAATATGCCATACCATACTCCCAATGTATAACAATGGGTGGACACACTGACTAATTCCAAAGAAGTACTTGACTAGTTCATTCTCATAGTCCAAGTCCTAGTGGCACTAATCACTGGGAGATAGTAACAGAATATTTGTTTAATATAAAGTGCTAGGCTGTGAAGCTCCCTGTATGTGTAACAGCACATTCGAAGTAGAGACTGCCGTAACAATGCAGTCATGTGTAGTACGAATGCACTGATCCGGAGCAGGGAGCTCCGAACTGCTCACCGCCTGTCTCTGCTCACGGCTCCGGGGAAGCAGCCGGGGCCATTGGGTGGCACTTTAGCCTGTGTACACGGGCTTTTATACTAGTTTGTAATAATGCTGGTTAGATGAACAGTCTTTCTTCTACAGTGTGCTCACCTTTGCAGTCTTCACTTGGTTAATGATGCTCCACACTGTCTGTTCCTTTGGTATTCTTTGCTTATCAATATTAAGGTGCGGTGTTCCCATGAAATAAATACACATCAGAGAAGAGAGATGGGGTGTATAGATGGTTGAAGATATAATGTGTTCCACAACAACAGACTGCCTTGACTCCGATTGTATAATGTCAGTTTTAGTATAGACATGGCTCTTAGCTTCAACACATATGACAGTCCTGGCATGTCATTGGTTGTTAAAGGGTTAAAAAATAACCAACATCTCATACCATCTGAGTATCAGGTAACCGAAACCACACATGACAGAGAAAAATAGGACAAATTTATTAACAGCTGCATAGATGAGGAGGAGGGATTTGAAGAAAGGTTGCTACCATCTACCACACTTGGGACCACTGCTATGACCAGTAAGTAATGTTTATCAGTAATCTGAGAAGAAGGATAGCTTACATTTGACACATACCAACACCGGAAGTGCCCATCATCCTGGTGGGGAGAGAGGAAGCAGCAGTTGTGACGGCAGTGCACGAAAAGGCAGAGCAGTATGGAAACTATGGCATTAAGGGTAGTGAGAATGATCTCCTCACTTTATGAATACAGTTAACCATTAGAATGGTTCAGCAGCAGTAGTTCCTCCTCTTAGTTCTTGTTCACTGTAACAGTCAGTTTCTGGATAATGTTTTTTTATATATGATCACAATGCTTTACATGAGTGGTGCTAAGGTATACAGTACCTGAAAAATATGTCCTATGAAAGGCTCTAAGGTACAAGGGGAACTAGTGGAGATACAGCTGGTGCCTCCCTCTGAAGGTTTGGAGGACTGTGGGAAGGGAAGAGCCTTGGAAGAGCCTGCAGAATTAGCCTGTAGTGTATTCATGGAGAGTATTTATGTTCAGCTTCCCCACTTCTCTACCCTGTATTTGTATCTCCAGCATTCACTGATGAATACTAATTCAGAATGTATAGTTAGCAACAATAACTAATAACTAATCATATCTAGACCAGACAGGTCAAACCCAGTCCAAAAGAAAGGAGAGGGCTGACCGAATAATATAAAAGAAATAATAAAATTGATAAAATATAAAACTATGTAGCACATAAAAATTAAAAAATGAATATATGAAATTCAAGATTGTATATGTTATAAATATTCATTAATTTTGATATTCAATTAATATAAAAGTATAAAACACATAAATTAATATAAATTATAAAATAATTGATAATATTAACCCCTTAAGGACCCTTGACGGTCCTGGTATGTCATGGCTGGATTTGCTTTAAGGACCAATGACGTACCAGGACCGTCATGGAATTCCCAGCTCCAAGCCGTTTGGGGAGTCCGGAATCGGATAATAATAATAAATTAAAAAAAAAAAAAAAAAAATGCTCCATGGTCCTTGAGTGACCGCTGCATATGTGCGTGGCCAGACCTTAAGGGGTTAAAGAGTAGAACAGTGGATATGAAAAGTTGAATAAAATAAATAACATCCAAGGTAGAGAAGAATTAAAGCAAATGAGACCCATGCTAGGTGCATAAGAATAAACATAATAATGATAAAGAGAACATAATTATTCATTTATTTCTATTGAACAATCAAATCTAAAAAAAAACCAGCTAATATAAGAGAAATGTAAAATATATATATACTAGTTGAAGAGCCCGTGTACACGGGCCACATTGCCACCCAGCAATTGCCGCAGTGCAGTCATGCACAGTAGAGACTGCCTGCGCCGCAGCTGATAACAGAGCGGGCCGCTATGAATTTAGACTGTAGCTCCCTCTGTGCATCTTTGGTGCGCAGAAAGAACTATGGTCTGAATTCGGAGTAGGCCTCTCCGTTATCAGCTGCGGTGTGGGCATTCTGCACTGTGCATGACTGCAGCACACGCAGCCAACTGTACTGAGCATGACAGCTTCTGACAAACATACATTTAGCAAATTATTATATAGGATAGTGTGGAAATAGTAAATGGCAAAGTATGTCACATAACTCAATTAATATTTATGAATGAGATAAAACTGCAATTTCGTTCTGTATTGCCAGGTATCGACGATGCACAAAAGACCATGTCAGAAATAACCATAACGGTTAACTCTTTTTACCTTTTTGTAACCCCTCATATGCTGCTTGTACTTTGATAAATTAGTATTCAATTTAAGTTTCATTTCATATTTTTGCTAACTTAATTTGCTTTTCGGGATCTTTGTTGCACTCTAGGTATTTCTTGAAAGAAAATTATTTTCCTTCAGATAGGGTTGCCACCTTTTCTTCAAAAAAATACCGGCCATGGCACTCCCTCCATAGACTTCACATTGGACAGAAGCCAATTTTTTACCCGCCTGCCGGTAAAATACCGGCTGGGTTGCAACCCTACCTTCAGACTTTAATAATCTAAATGCATATCCCCCCTTGCCATTTCCTGTTTGAAATTAAGAGTCTTAGCTGAACCTATAAAGGTTTTTTTTTTACTTTAAACCATGTTATGGTCACTGTTTTCTAATTTAATGGTTATTAGTGATGAGCGAGCATGCTCGGCCGAAGCTCGGTTCGGCTCGAGCATCGCTCTGCTCGGCACATGGCGGTACTCGTACGAGTACCGCATGTGCTCGCCCGCCATGTTCGGGTCTCCTCCCCGCACGTTTCGCAGCTGCTGCGCAGCCAATAAACGTGCGGGGAGGCTCTGATATCAGTGTAATGCCAGCAGCCATGTTGGCTGTTGGCATTACACTGATTGGCTGGCCAGAACCCGTGATTGGGTGCTGTATAGCACCCGATGCGCGAGTTCGGCTCATTCTTAGCCAGGGAGAGATGAGCTTAGGCAGGGAAAGTCAGTGTAGGGAGAATAATATTGTTGAAACTCTTTCAAGACCCAAAAGTCCTTTTTAGGACTGTTGTGTGTGGGGGCAGCATTTATATTTTGTTTGGGGGGGCACAATTTCCTTTTTTTTGTGGGGGGATATTTTTAAGGTGACATATAATACTAGATGCACAGGAAGTCAGTGTAGGGAGAATAAAATTGTTGAAACTCTTTCAAGACCCAAAAGTCCTTTTTAGGACTGTTGTGTGTGGGGGCAGCATTTAATTTTTTTTGGGGGTGGCAGAATTTCATTTTTTTGTGGGGGGGGGGACATGTTCTAAGGTGACATTGTACTAGGTGCACAGGGACAAATATTTCACAGTGCAGTGACAAGCTGACGTATTCTGTTAGGTGCACAGGGCCAATGATTTTACAACGCAGCGACAAAAAGGGCCATTTTAAACGTGTGCCTAGCCATAGATTATTGTCACATTCTGTTTAGTGTGCAAATTCACAAATTAACGTCACATATTCCGTTCACTGTGCCTAGCCGCAGATTAGCGTCACATTCTGTTTCGTGTGCCTAGCCGCAGATTAGCGTCACATATTGTTTAGTGTGCCTAGCCGCAGATTAACGTCACATATTGTTTAGTGTGCCTAGCCGCAGATTAGCGTCACATATTGTTTAGTGTGCCTAGCCGCAGATTAGCGTCACATTCTGTTTCGTGTGCCTAGCCGCAGATTAGCATCACATTCTGTTTCGTGTGCCTAGCCGCAGATTAGCGTCACATTCTGTTTCGTGTGCCTAGCCGCAGATTAGCGTCACATTCTGTTTCGTGTGCCTAGCCGCAGATTAACGTCACGTATTGTTTAGTGTGCCTAGCCGCAGATTAGCGTCACATATTGTTTAGTGTGCCTAGCCGCAGATTAACGTCACATATTGTTTAGTGTGCCTAGCCGCAGATTAGCGTCACATATTGTTTAGTGTGCCTAGCCGCAGATTAGCGTCACATTCTGTTTCGTGTGCCTAGCCGCAGATTAGCGTCACATTCTGTTTCGTGTGCCTAGCCGCAGATTAACGTCACATATTGTTTAGTGTGCCTAGCCGCAGATTAGCGTCACATATTGTTTAGTGTGCCTAGCCGCAGATTAGCGTCACATTCTGTTTTGTGTGCCTAGCCGCAGATTAGCGGCATATATTCCGTTTAATATGAAGAAGGCGGGTAAAAAGGGACGGGGAAGTGGACGTGATCCTGATAGTTCAGGGCGCGGGTCAGGACGCGTAGAAACTGTGCCTGGTGCCAGAGCACAAGAAAGAAAGACATCCACCATACCTAGCTTCATGTCTCAGTTTACAGGGCGTTGCAGGACATCACTCTCGAGGTCAGACCACTGCGAACAGGTGGTCGGTTGGATTTCAGCTGATACTGCTTCCAGTCGGTTAAGCACCACCCTGTCTTCCACCAAGTCCACTCTCACTAGCCAAGAGTCTGGTCAACATAATCCTCACCCTGATCATCCTTCCTCCCACCATAGAGGGTCTGGCCAAAGAAGTGATCCCACACTGGGATATAGTGAGGAGCTCTTCTCATCACCAATCCTTGATTTGAACCTCTCTCCAAGCACGCTTGCAGAGGAACATGAGATCTTGTGCCCTGATTCACAACCTCTAGAGGGTACCCAATCACAAGAAGATGACAGAGGGGAACGGCATTTAAGGTCAAAGGAAGTGGATGATGATGATGAGACACAGTTGCCATCAAATCAACCACAATTACTGTCTCAAGACCTTGATGAGGAGGATGATACACAGTTGTCAATGACTGAGGATGTGGTGGGATCAAGAAATGAGGAGGATGATCAGAGTGAGGAAGTGGAGGAGGACTTGGTGGACGATGAGGTCACTGACCCCACCTGGGAAGGTGGAAAGCCGAGCGATGACAGCAGTCCTGAGGGTGAGCCATCTGCAGCACCGCAACAGGCTGGAAGAGGCAGTGGTGTGGCTAAAGAAAGAAGGCGGACCGCACCAAACTGGCCCGCAAATGTTCCACGGAGCACCCCCTTGCGTAAATCTCCCTTGCCAAGGGCTAGGTGTTCCGCGGTATGGCGTTTTTTTAAGGAAAGTGCGGACGACAAAAGAATTGTAGTTTGCAACCTGTGCCACACCAGAATGAGCCGAGGCATGAACACTAGCAACCTCACCACCACCAGCATGATCCGACACATGGCATCCAAGCACCGTAATAAGTGGGAGGAACGCCCGGATCGCCAATCTGTGTCTGCAGGCCACACCACTGCCTCCTCTTCCCCTGTTTTCGGTGCCGGCCAATCGCCTGTCGAAGGCGCAGGCCCGCATACCTCCCGCCCTGCACCTGTACCATCTGAAGCACCATCAGCGACCACATCCACTTCCCTGTCCCAGCGCAGCGTCCAAATGTCGTTACCCCAGGCATTTGAGCGCAAGCAAAAATACCCAGCCACCCACCCACAGGCCATAGCACTAACCTCACACCTTTCCAAATTACTGGCCATCGAAATGCTGCCATTTAGGCTTGTGGACACTGAGTCCTTCCGCAGCCTGATGGCAGCAGCTGTCCCTCGGTACGCAGTCCCCAGCCACCACTACTTTTCCTGGTGTGCCGTCCCCGCCTTACACCACCATGTGTCCCTTAACATCACCCGTGCCCTGACCAACGCAGTTACTGGGAAGGTCCACTTAACGACTGACACATGGACAAGTGCTTGTGGCCAGGGACGCTACATTTCCCTGACGGCACACTGGGTGAATGTCGTGGAGGCTGGGAGCGACTCGGACCCTGGGATGGCACAGGTGCTACCCACGCCGAGGACTGCGGGCCCTACCTCCATCAGGGTTTCCGCCAGCACCTACGTTATTGGCTCCTCCTCCTCCGTTTCCACCTCCGAATTCTCTGCACGCAGTGCCACTCACCCATCAGCCGGTAGTTGGAAGCAGTGTAGCACTGCAGTGGGGAAGCGTCAACAGGCCGTGCTGAAGCTGATCTGCCTTGGGGACAAACAGCACACGGCCTCAGAGCTGTTGCAGGGGATTAGTCACCAGACCGAGCAGTGGCTCTCGCCACTCAACCTGCAACCAGGCATGGTTGTGTGTGATAATGGGCGTAACTTGGTGGCGGCTTTGGAGCTCGGCAAGCTCACACACGTACCATGCCTAGCGCATGTATTTAATTTAGTGGTTCAGCGATTTCTAAAAACCTACCCCAATTTGCATGATCTCTTGACGAAGGTGCGCCGCGTGTGTGCACATTTCCGTAAGTCATCTACAGCTTCAGCCGGCCTGTTGACGCTGCAGCAGCGCTTACAATTGCCAGCTCACCGGCTGCTGTGTGACGTGAGCACGCGCTGGAACTCCACCTTCCACATGTTGGCCCGGCTTTGTGAGCAGCAGAGGGCAGTAGTGGAGTACCAGCTGTTACACGGTCGTCGCCTCTCCGTTCAACTTCCTCTAATCAGAAGTGAGGAGTGGGAATGGATGTCAGACCTCTGTGAGGTTTTACGCAATTTTGAGGAATCGACACAGATGGTGAGCAGCGATAACGCTATTATCAGTGTAACCATCCCACTTCTGTGTCTACTGAAACGCTCGCTGCTCACAATTAAAACCGACGCTTTGCATGTGGAAGAGGTGGAAATGGGGGAGGAAGAGCTTACACAAGGTGATAGCCAGAGCACCCTCACTTCGTCTTCTCAGCGACAATTGGAGGAGGCGGAGGAGGAGGAGGAGGAGGAAGACACGGTTGCCTCCGCTACAGAGGGTAGCCATGGAACTTTATTTCCATCTCTTCAGCGTGGGTGGGCAGAAGAGGAGGAAGAGGATGAGGAGATTGAGAGTCATCCTCCTGGTGAGGACAGCAAAATCTTGCCTGTTGGTACTCTGGCACACATGGCTGACTTTATGTTAGGCTGCCTTTCCCGTGACCCACGCGTTATACGCATTTTAGACAACACGGATTACTGGGTGTTCACCCTTCTGGACCCCTCGCTACAAAGAGAATTTCTCATCTCTCATTCCTCCAGTGGAGAGGACAAGCAAAATGGTGCAATACCAGAAGGTTCTTGTCGAAAAATTGCTCCAAAATTTTCCATCTGACAACGCTGGCGGCAGAGTACGTGCTACCTTGGCCAACCGAGAAGGGGAGAAAAGGGGAGCACACAGCAGTTCCGACAAAGGCAGGGCAACACTCTCCAAGGCGTTTGACACCTTCATGACACCCCGCCAGCACCCTCACCCTGATGCGAGGCCTAGTGTCACAAGGAGGGAAAAGTTTTGGAAGATGGTGAAGGAGTACGTAGCAGACCGTGTCAGCGTCCTCAGTGATCCCTCTGTGCCTTACAACTACTGGGTGTCCAAGCTGGACACGTGGTATGAACTGGCACTCTACGCCTTGGAGGTGCTGGCCTGCCCTGCCGCCAGCGTTCTGTCTGAGCGGGTATTTAGTGCTGCTGGTGGCATCATAACAGATAAGCGTATCCGCCTTTCCACCAAAAATGCTGATAGGTTGACACTTATAAAAATGAACAAGGCCTGGATTTCCCCTGACTTCTCCACTCCACTGGAGGAAAGCCCCGGGTGAACATAAAGTCACTTTAGATATGTTATTTACAATGATGGGAATACTCTGTATTCCCATTCACCCCTTCCACCCAAAAAACGGGTATATGGTTGACTCTTAATCTTCTCATCCTCCTCCTCCTCCTCTTCCATATGCCCTGTGATATAATTTTTATATAGGGCCAGCTCACCAGCGGGCCCTGTGATATAATTTTTATATAGGGCCAGCTCACCAGCGGGCCCTGTTTGACAATTTTTGTATAGGTCAGCTCACCAGCGGGCCTTCTCATATAATGTTTTATTGGGTCAGCTCTCTAGCGGGCCCTCTCATATAATGTTTTATAGCGTCAGCTCACTAGCGGGCCTTCGCATATAATGTTTAGGATGGTCAGCTCCGCAGCAGACCCTCACCCATAATGTTTTAGATGGTCGGCTCAGCAGCAGACCCTCATTCCTAATGTTTTAGATGGTCAGCTTAGCGGCATGCCCTCGCCCCTAATGTTTTAGAGGGTCACCAGCAGGCCATTAATCCTAATTTTTCAAGGGTGTGTATGATGCCCTCCTTTATGTGTAATAAAGGGTGTATTGGAGTGACATTTCAGTCTAATTTTTGGCAGCACTTTCACTTAGTGCATAGGCTTTATGAGTGTTGGACCACTACCTGAACTATTGTACCACAATGTGAATGAGGCCCTCCATTTTGTGATATACAGGTTGTATCGGAGTGCCTCAGGTCCTCCCATTGAATTAAATAGGGCTGGGGTGTTCGACAGAGCAGAAGGTAGTTCTTGGCTTCATCCACTAAGTCACTTCGTCACTTTTACTCAATGGATCAGACCCCACTGTTCCGACTATAAATTTTGGACTTAACAAGGGCAAACGGACATGTTGTAAAACCTGTGGTAGCTGCGGCCTCCGTTCCTGAATGCTGTACCTTACCCGGGCCATGACCACGTTGAACACCTGCTTTACGCTGCGCACGTTTCCCTCTTAATCATGGCCCCAGTTCCGAAAAATCAATGACATTTTTTGCAGAATTTGCAGATGATATACAAGTAAATATACAGTAAATACTGTTTGGTAACAATTTTTCGCCTAAAATCGTTTTTATCTTCCTTTTTGTGTGTTTTACGGTCAGTCTGTAAAAATGGCGTACTACGGGCGAAACATCGTTCCCAGCAGCGACGTTGGAGTCCAAGATGCATCCAGACATCCTCCCTATGCTGTCCCTGAACCATTTCTGTGGTGTTTCCATCATTTTCTGACCTTTTCCTATGAACCAGGCACCCTCCCCTCATCAGAGCAGGGGGTGCCTGGTGTAATGCTCGAGTCCTCCCATTGACTTCAATGGGGCTCGGGTGCTCGGCCGAGCACTCGAGCCTCCGGGGGCGCTCGGCCAGAGCACCCGAACACCCGAGCATCGGGGTGCTCGATCATCACTAATGGTTATCACAGGTCCAAAAAACATCCCACCATCTGTAAAATGCAGCTATTCCTAAGCATGTTTACAAATCTGCTACCCTTAGCTGTTGGACAGATGTCATTATGCCAGTTTATACCTGTATATTTAAAATATCCACTAATTAGAGTATGCTATTAGCAGTTATAGTTGGGCCTCATCATTCTTAAAGGGATAGTAATACTTAAAATGTAAAAAAATATATGTTGTAGGGTAAAACAAGAGTACTCCCACTGTTGAAATGTGTTTCATTCAAAAGTTATTAACCCCTTAAGGACCAGCAGTCCCGGGGCGTGCCGTCCCTTAAGGACCACATAGGAATCTTTGACGTGCCATCCCACGTGACTGATCACGTGGGGCGGCACTTCAAACGGGGCACTGGAAGAGATCGCTCCGGTCTTGGAGCGATCAACTTCAGTGCCCAGTATTACTCACCTCGCTCCTACGGGAGCGCGGTGAGTAAAAGTACGTGACGTGTCAGGACCGTCACTGGTCCTTAAGTGCCGGACCAGCGTGACGGTCCTGCCACGTCAATGGTCCTTAATCTTAAGGGGTTAATTTTCAAAGTTGAATTTTTTAGGTGCAATATCACAGTGACCTGAAATTGTACAGCGCTGTTGCTACACCATTCAATGGAGATTTATGGTCCCGCCACTGTACAATTTCAGGCCACTGTGATATAGCACCTAAAAAATTCAAATTAATAACTTTTGAATGAAACACCTTTCAGCAGTGGGAGTACTCTTGTTTTACACAGGGGGATAAACCCTACAACATATTTTTTTTACATCTTAAGTATTACTATCCTTTAACACATTTTTAACCTTTTATGCCACTGTTAACTTATATTTCTATCCCAATGACTCCGTATTCTTATCAGTTTCCTCATAAATATTCCCTTACATTTGGCTTTAAATCTCATGTCACGTAGAGACATGCTCCTCCTCTCCTGTTAATCCTGTCTTTTCTAAACAGCAAAAAGCCCTCAGTATTTATAGCCCAGTCATTTCCAGCTGTCCTATTTTACCAACCACACATCATACATTCACCAACGTACAATTAATTTGTGGTCATTTACCAAGTACATTGCTTTATTCTATATTTGACAAACAGTGGTTGTAACCCTTTCTCCACCCTTATGACTTATTGCTTGTACCCAGTTCATGTCAACACTGTCTACCCCATTATTTCTTGTTATACCCACCACCTTCTCATGTAAAAGCTCCTTTAGGCTTCTAAACATTGTCAACAAATGGAGACAGCAAGTTAAATATAATGTGAGTTGTAATAGTCTTCATTCTGTCCTTTAAGTTAAAGGGATAGTATTACTTCAAAATTACTATCCCTCATATTGTAGCCCTTAATAAACTGAGTTAAATGACACCAGCAGCATCTCTCAAACCTTTATGGTTTAAGAGATAGCCACTTTCAAAGTTTCATTTCCCTTCTGTCAGCGTTCTGCTGCCAGCAAGGGAATCCGGTCTCTGAATCAAGAGGAGGCTCTTTAGCAGAGCCGATATCTCGTTATGGAAGAAAAAATGATTAATTGAAACTGTCTTCTACGTGTGCTTGGTAACCAATTAATCATTTTTCCTTCCATAACGAGATATCAGCTCTGTTTAAGAGCCTCCGACTGTCCCGGGACCGGATTCCCCTGCTGGCAGCAGAACGCTGATAGCAGAGGAGAGGAAACTTTGAAAGCGGCTATCTCTTAAACCATAAAGGTTTGAGATATGCCACTGGTGTCATTTAACTCAGTTTATTAAGGGCTACAATATGAGGGATAGTAATTTTGAAGTAATACTATCCCTTTAAGTACAGCTCAGAGTACGGAGTCATTGTAATTCACTCTTTTTAACCCTTTTGAGTACCAGAGAGTTTTGCAATGCATTTCTTTGCAATGTGTTGAATAGCCCTCTGGCTTTCAAAGTATTAAATGCCATTGAATACCAAAGAAGCCTCCAATGCATTTTTACACAATGCAATAGAGACTGTTCTAGCATCCAAGGAGTTAAATAGTTTAAATCAGAGGCACCCTCCCAAGTAACACCACAGTATTTATGTAAAGAGGCAAATCAGAGCAATTCTGGTGCAAACAAACTGCACCATAGAGAGCAAATACAAATTCCTAAGATGTACAGTGATTTAAATGAGACGTTTAACCACTTGGATGCTAAAGAGTCCTCTTACATATTATTTTGCAATGCGCTGGAGACAACTCTAACATTCATGGTGTTAAAAAATCCCCATTTCAATCAATGTGAATGTCTTGTTTCTCCTCTATGATGCAATTGGTTTGAACCAGAATTGCTCCAGTTTGCTTTTATACATAAAGCCCATCTATCTTCTGAAGCTTAACCCTTTGTGTGCCAGTGGGGTACGCAATGCATCACTTTGGAGTGGTTTGCATACCCCCTCTGGCACTCAAAGGGTTAACTACATAATATGTTTGGTGATATTTATGTTGTTTCACTGATGAAGAACAAATAAGGCATAAAACATACCTGACTGTTCAAGCCGTTCCGCTGCACCGGGTGCTCCAATCAGCAGATTTCAACAGAATCGCAACCCACCATCGAATTCTGAGGCGGGGAAGATAGAGCACACCAAAAAAGTGTTAAATATATATATAATAATATAATGTTTCACTGAAACTTTGGATATTTTTCTGCGTTTTAATAAACATTTTTATCTACCAATTTTCCGCTACTTCAGAGTTTGCTGGTCAGTTTTGATTGTGCTATTTGAACTGCATGTAGGTAAGAAGAGCAGGGGGTCACAGATCATAATGTGGCACCTAAATGATGTGATTGACAGCTAAAATAGCACCTGATCATGTAATCCATGAGTTCCCAACATTTATCTTGTGGCACCAGTCCTAATGAGTCACAGCTTACCAAATAAATGAATTACATTTTATTGTTTACTCTGTACATACATGTCATAGTTTTTTTTTCAGTTTTATGCGTCACTATTTAAAAAAGTTGGAAATCAGTAATATAATCTTTACCAGTTCTATAAGTAAACTTGTTACATTTTATTAGATATTAATCAATTTATTATTTTAAGTTTGTGCTGCATATATAACTGGTGGTGCCCCATTGTGAAACAATGTCAGAGAAATGAGTGTTTCCTTTCTAGTTTCATTCTGTTTTGACCAATCATAACACAGAGGAAAAAACAACATATACAAAGATTCACAGAGCATCCCCTGCAATTTGTTTAGTGCACCAGGAGCAGGAGGAAGAACTTCTGCTTGTAAAATTGCTCTTAATTAGCATGATATGTGAAAGAATGGAGCCGGGGGGGAGGCAAATTGCTTGCAGATTTGGGTTGCTCAATATTGAATTGAGTTGTGGTGGTGCTGGTGGTGTGGTGGTGTGTGTTCTGATTTCTGAACTGAAAGTTTATATAATGGGATAGCAGGAGAACTTGAGTATTCTCAACAGTTTTTCCTTTTCTTAGTCAGATCTCAGTCAGCTCAGCATTAACTGTCACACTCAGGCACCAGGTCAGTTTCAGAACATCAACAAATTACATTTTTCAGAGCTTACATTTTCTGTTAAAATTTTATAAATATAATGATTTATTTGTTGAGTTAATTAATCAGTGATACAGTCATCAATCAGCATAACATCATACCACTATCATCACATTAAGTACACTTTCTGTTCAATTCCAAAACAATAGATTAAGCACATTCCTGGTAGAAGAACACATTCCATCCTGTCCTGTGTTGCACTTATTTATTCTTGGACACACTCACACAAGTAAGTCCTGCTTAGCTATTATCTGTGCTTCTCTCTGTTCACCTCAACATACCTGCTCCAGACAGTTTGTGTTTGCAGTTACCGCCTGTGAATTCTCCTAGTCATGCCTCTAAGGACAATTTGAAACAGCAGCACTGAAGACCCAGTGTCTTGACTCAACTGGTGTCTGATATTTGACCTCTAGTAGTTGATGCCGCTCCCCAGCATCACTCTCCAATACGCCATCTAGTTATTACAGCTGGCATCTCACCGAGTGAGCTAATCAACTGGTGGCTCACAAGTCTTGGGCCAACTCATTCCAGCTGATCAAGAAAGTGGCTAACCTCTCTGCTTTTCTCTCTAGTCCATATCCTGCCTCGATACTCTGTATGTGACTAGTTTTGTTTGCAAAAGCCATTTTCAGCAACATACTTCTGCCATCCCAGGAGACTGATGCCAATTGCCCTGGTTGGTTGCTTAAATCCCTTTTCTGTACTGTGGGTCTATGCTCTGTCAGTATGTCAGATTATATTTATGTCATGACTGTGGACATTGCAGAGGTTACTATGGCCATCAATCAGCAAGGAGCAATTCTGAGACAATATGCTTCACCAGCTAAGGACACTTTATAATAAATTAGATACCATGTCTGGTCCATTACTTGCTTTACAGCAGAAGTAACTGACTTCTCCCACCACTTCTATACCTGCTGTCTCCATTAATACCACTAAAGTGCTCCCATGCAAGCCACTCAAAATTCCACTGCCAGATTGTTTTGATGGCAACCCTGCCAGTTTAAGGGGCTTTTATACCGGGGTGTTCTCCACTTTTCAAATCAGCCAGAGGTATTCTCATCTCACCACTCCAGGGCTGTGTCTATTCCTGGACCAAAACCCATTTTCAGTGAGTCTGTCCTCAGAAATGCTTTTGACATCTCTGACAAGCAGTCTGGTATACTGGACCTTCGCCTGCGGTAAAAAAACAAACATTGGCTCAATTTGCATTTGAATTTCACAGCCTCTAATACAGATAGGGGTGAAAATGCACTAAAAGCTGCGTTCCAGAAAGGGCTGTCAGAAAGCCTGAAGGATGATCTCACTGTTTGGGACATTACAACTACATTGGAGGAGCTCATTTTTTGTTCCTGCAAATTAGCACTCCATCCAACTACCAAGCTTGCTCCCCACTTCCTATCTTCTCCACCAGTTGTTCCAAAACCCCATTCTGGACCTTTGAAGTTGGGACCTCTAAAAAGATTCACTTGTATGTCTATAGTGCAGCTTCAGTCCATTTAGCTTAAAAATCCAAGTCAGGAGCTCATTTAATATGTATATTAAAAGTCAGAGATGCTCAACTAGGAACGAACCTGCAATACAAATTTGCAGGCTCTATAGGCATGGTGTCCTACCCAGGGTGCAATCTCTTTTAGCCCACTCGTGCCTTTCACAGAGAGAAAATATCCTAAAGCATATCAAACTGGTAGTATTATAAGGTGTAACGGAAGCTAAGAAGGGACCATGTCGCCTTCCGGCGTTCCCGGGTCTCTCCTTCTTGACGCCGGACTGGCGCAGTCGGATGCACCGGTCGAGTAGATAAACGGCCCGGTGGTCGACTCACAGCGGTGGGTCTTGCTACAGTACACATAGTCAATGGCTGGAGTGGCTACAATACACATCTTAGGGACAGTGGCCTGCTCCAACCTTGACCAATCCCTGAGCTACCTACGGTTCTCCTGTTTAGGCTATGGAAGATATTTGCATGCCTACTCCAGGGTCTCGAGTGACCCAGCTTTCACCTCTTGCCCCCGCCGCTGAACGTTCAATCCGGTGGCGCTGATCGCACACTACGCTAGTAACCGCCGACTGGTAGTTGGTGAGTGTGTAAACCCTCGACCACAGCAATACATTAAACATAGACCATTCGACAGTACATTAACCAAAGTCTATGAACTTAAGTCTTTTATCTAGGATAATGGCTGGCCAGTTCGTACGCCAAGACCCAAAGCAAAGTCCAAACAGGGCAAAATGTCCACAGTCTTTGGCTAAACAAACTTATGGCCAGACAAGGGCTCAAGTAACGGGTAGGATCCGTTACATAAGGGTTTAAATCATATTACCAAAAGGAACAGTTACTCATTCTCACTCATGACAGAACTGTTCAACTGACTCAGAGGAGCTGCTTTCTTCATGAAACTGGACCTGTCAAGGTTTTTGGCTGGCGTTTGCAAAACCCTGGGTATCAGTCATCACTTTTCTTCCACATACAACCTATAGCCATCACTTTTCCTTTACATACCACCCATAGTCTTATGGCCAGACTGAATAAGAATTAGAGGCAGTTTATGTGGTGTTACTGTAAACACAGACAGGACAATTGGATTATCCCATTACCCATGGCAGATTTCTCATACAACTATTCTGCAGGTTTTTTGGCTGTTCCCCCTTCTCAGCATTTGGGTATAACCACTGGATGTTTCCTCTCCAGGAACAGCCTCAAGGAGTACCTGGGCTACATCTCTTGCGGAATGCTGGCAAAAGCATTTGAGCCGCTCTTTTGGCTACTCATGTTTGACCGAAAATGTTTGCAAACAAACACCACGGTTGCACTGCTGCTTACACCCCTGGTGAGATGTTTTGGCTCTCTGCAAACCTTCAGACAAACTTGGTCCTCAGTACATCAAACCATTCAATGCCGGATCTCAAAATGTCTTCATATTTAGGTTAACTGTCCTCAAGACAAGCACACTCAACCACTTTGTACATTTTGCCCCCTACCATCACTTCCTTTGACCTCATAGAGACATGAAGAATATTGTATTGGTTTGTTTGACACAGACACAGTAGGTTTGGATAAAACACAGTTTTATTAAGCAATCAGCATTACAATAACCCTCACAGGTCCTGTAGTATATTCTCAGTATAATACAGACACAAGACAGGTTACATTTACATATGCCTACACAGGTCCAGTATAAACATAGAGTCCATAACACGATATACTGACACAGGTCAGGCAGAATTTGAAGGAATCCCAGTGTATTGGTACTGCATGGGTTAATGGCCTTCAGTAAGTGTAAACAGTCCTATTTGAGGTAAGGTCTGTTAAGAAGCTCACCTAGGATAGAGAGCTTAAATACGAGTAACGCCCAGTAATAGGTTAGCAGACAATGGAAAACTGCCTGAGCAGTAACGGAGGCTGAGCAACATAGAGCACTGCCGGAGCAGTAACGGAGACAAGACTACGTGATCACTGCCATAGCAGTAACGGAGACTAAGAGACGTGGGCACTGCCATAGCATTAACGGAGACCAGGCAACTTGTACACTGCCATAGCAGTAAACGGAGACTAAGCCACTTGCACTCTGCTGTAGCAGTAAACGGAGGCTAGCCCACTTGCACTCTGCTGTAGCAGTAATGGAGATTAGGCCACTTGTATTCTGCCGTAGCAGTAAACGGAGACTAGGCCACTTGCACTCTGCCGTAGCAGTAACGGAGACTAGGCCACTTGTATTCTGCCGTAGCAGTAAACGGAGACTAGGCCACTTGCACTCTGCCGTAGCAGTAATGGACACTAAGCGACTGGAGACTGCCATGGCAGTAATGGAGACTGCGCAACTGAGCACTGCCGTGACAGTAACGGAATGAGCAACTGAGCAACTCGCCCTGAGGTGACAACCAACCAGAAGTGACTCGAATGACAAGCAAATAGGAATGTCGGCGAGGTGACACAGAGACAACCGGAGCAGGAACGTCAGCCAATCCGGGTTGGTACACAGAGCAGGAACGTCAGCCAATCCGGGTCGGTACACAGAGCAGGAACGTCAGCCAAGCCAGGACAGTACATGGAGCAGGAACGTCAGCCAAGCCGGGTCGGTACACAGAGCAGGAATGTCAGCCAGGCCGGGTCGGTACACGGAGCAGAAGCGTCAGCCAAGCCAGGTCGGTACACAGGAGCAGGAGAAGCAGAATGGTTGGGCAGTCCGGGTCGGTTCACAGGCAGGAGACGAGATGCAGAGTAGTCAGGCAGGCTGGATCGATACACTGAGAACAACTGAGATCTGTAACAAGCGCTGGTACTGGAAAACCACAAAAGGGCACCGGAGAGGTGCCAGAACCCAGTATATAAAGGCCATACTGGCGGGACAAGCACAGTATAGCCAATAGGAGTAGAGCAGGAGTGTAGACTGACAGAATCTCGTAAAAGAGCACGGGCACCATGATAAATATGCCATTGACAGGATTTTAGACTCCCATCACCTCAAATGAACTCTTTAGTACCTTGTTAACTGAAATGGTTATGGCCCAGGAGTGGAATTCTTGGGTTCTTGATTGTGATGTCCATGCCACTGCCCTTAAACATGCATTTCACAGAAGCTTTACTACTAAGCCTAATCTTTTGCCTCTATGTCCTTGGAAGGGGGAGTATAAAAACCCACTACAGTTAGTCCTGTTTTATGTTTATTCTTGGATGCATCCTCGCCAGTCAGCACTTCTCAGATATTCCCTGTGCTCTTTTCTGTTTGCATGGACACACCTGCTCCAGAAAGTGTGTCTTCAGTTACCTCCTTTAAATTCACATGGATAGGACTCTAAAGCAGCACTGGAGGTAAGTATGCAAGTATAGTTTCTCACTTTTAGCATTCCAGAGCTGTGTTTTTGCCTTGTCTGATACCTGTTGTGACCTCTGACTGTTATATGATCATTCTTTTGTTTGGCTTCTGCCCCAAGCCAAGCCTGTTAGATGAACATTCTTCTGTTTTCTGCCTGCCTTAACCCTAGCCTGTTTACCAACTACTATATTCTGGTTGCTACTGCCTAAGACCTAGCTGTACATCACTGTTCCAGTCATGGCTCAACCAGTATCTGGTACTTGACTGCTAGGGATTAATAGTGCTCTCAGCATCAAACTCCAGTGCTCCAACTAGCAATTACTGCTGATATCTCACCTTGTGGGCTAATCCACATGTAGCTCTCCATTCCTGGGCCACACTCATATTAGCTGATCAAGTATGTGACTAACCTGTCTTCTAGTCCAGATCCTGTCCTATGGCTGTCTGTGATTAGTCCTGTTTGCAAGATCTACTTCACACAATACTTCCTGTTGGCTAAGGACAGTGGTCCCATATTCTCTCTCTCTTGTCAATCAGCATTATACCTAGATTTCTTTGTTAGCTGAAAGGGTTATTGACCAGGAGAGTAATTGTCTCTCTCCCTCTATGCTTCTCTGTGCCCCCTGCAGCTCAAATACTCATAAATCCATAATGTTTTAGCTAAAATGCCTATTGGAACACCTCACAAAATGAAACCATGCATATAGCTCATCTCTATCATTTATGACACAGCCACAGTTGCATTATATAACAACATACACTCATGTATAGAACCAATGGAATGTGCACAGAACTGTAAGCAATAAAGGCACTATACCTCAACAAATTATATTCTTTAACACCTGAAGGATCTGTGTTTTGATATGAATCCACCTTGTTGTGCTTGAATGCCATTTCTAATTATAGTTAATGGGTTCTCCTGAATTCTTATTGATTTTCACATATTTTCTAATCCAAGTACAGATGAAATGTGTTATTTTAAACTGTTCTTAATTTTTATTCAGTATTTTCTCCCTCTGTGGTCAGAGTTGCATATACACAAAATGGGCTTCTCGGTCAAAATTGTTGTAACCAGCTCATCCATATATTCACCCCCCCCCATTCAAACAGAGGTCCCATAGATGATTAATGGAGTCCTCTAGAACATTGATGGGCGGGCATTACTACTTTGACTACACAAGAATGGACCCCAGAATAGTTATTTTTATACCTGCCCACCAGAATGCCTAAGTGGTAGGGAGAAGGGGGTTATTCCCAAAACTCTTACCAGTTCAGGGATCTCCTTCCTGGGACCATGCCCAAGAACAGGACCCCTGGACTATAGCACATTTATTTTTAAATAATGTATTATTCTATTTAATTTATTTTACTAATATGGTGGTCCTAATGTATTTATTTTCTGATTGCCATTCAATGTGTACATTGTCTCCACTGTATATTGGAATGATTTTCAAAGTTAGCCCTTAGGACACACCAACAGGTCAGGTATTGGTATATCAGTGGAAGATCTATTATTACTTAAGCTGGAACAATCTTAAAGGCTTTGAGTTCAAGAGGGGTATCCATCTGATTGCTTTGCAATTCGTTGGTTACTGCTCTGGCATTAAAAAGGTTACATTCTGACTTGTGGCACATCTCTTGGATTGCAAAACACTACTTAGACTTATGTTGGAAGAAAAAATTATATTTTAATTAAAATCCTGTAAAACAGACACTGCTGTAGATTGATTTAATGACCATATGTGTATAAATAAAATAAATAAATAAATAATGATAAAACACTATTGCACTGTTTATGGCATCTGAATGCACTTCCATTATGTTTATTGTTCATGTAATGCAAGAATGTCACTGACTTTTTCAATGTTCCCTTAAGATTTAGAAACTTTTGTCCAAAGACACAATCTATCTCAGTCAAGGCAATCTATTTGCTGTTGGCATTCTGCTTCAAGAGGTCACTGCTGAGGTTCAGAAGATCAATTATATATAAATAGCAGATGCTGCCTATTTGACGTTTGACAAAAAAAATGTGGAACACTAAAACCATAGTATTCTTTCTTTCTTTCTTTCTTTCTTTCTTTCTTTCTTTCTTTCTTTCTTTCTTTCTTTCTTTCATTGGGCCATATGTTCAAAGAAGTAACAAAATAGCTTTTGACGTTTGTAACGACTTTTCAAAGTACAGTGTCGTTGGGATCATTAATATTTTCAGAGAGTGTCGGTTGTGATTGGAAATATGGTGTTTGTCCTGACTGAAATTGTTGTATGGGACGACAAAAAAATGTTTTAACTAAAGACAAAAATGTCTTAAAAATGTCTTAACAACAAAAATGTCTTTAAAAATGTCTTAACTAAAGACAAAAATTCTCACATTCAGAACACATTCCCTCCACTTTTTTCTTAACGTACAAATTTTGTCTTTTGAAGGACATTTTTTTGTCGTTAGTTACGACAAATTTTCTTTTCCTCTATAAAACACTGGAGAATAGTTTAGCCACGCCCTAGCCACGCCCTTTTGCCTGTCAGTTCTGGAGTTGTGTCGTACACAATGGACATTACTAGTTTTTTGTAGTATAATCTATAGAAAATATGTTGTTCATGCATTCAATTACTTATTTTTTTCTTTCATATGACAATTTTTTGTTGTTATCCCTTTGAACATATGGCCCTATATATATCTCACTGCTTGCAGATGAACAAAATTGTCACTGTGACATATTTCCTGAAAGACAGATTTATCACATTTAATTGGTCTTGCAAAAGTTAGATATAAATGAAACAATATATTGCACTCCGTTTTCATCGTATTCGACAACATTATGGGCTGTTATGGCGTTGAGGATGTATCCTAATTCTGGTTTTTGTTAAGTAAGATCACATGCATCTAACAATTAATTGTCTGATATTTTTTAAATTGCTTAGCTCTTTGCATTAGTCAAAGTAAAATTTGTGTGTGTTCACGTTATTTTTCTTACTTGAAAGCTTCTTAAAAAGTTTTATGGTTATTTTTTACCATTTAGATATAATTTAGCTGTGCACAAAGTTTTACTGACATAATAGTGTTTTTGTTTCTCTCATCTTGAAATATAAGGTTTCATGATAAAGAAGAGAAGCCAAAAAGTACATTTCCATCTGTGTATCTGTCCCCAGATAAATGTTTTCTTTCATGATTTGAAAGCACACATTTCTATTTTAACATTTGTTTAAAGTATACAAAGATAAACAAAGATGTGGAAAACTCTCCAATGTGTCTCAAATCCTGCCAGATTTGTACTATTATTCCCTTGCTAGATGACACTGGGACTGCAGTATGTCTTATTATCCAGCTGGTGCAAAAACTAGCAGTAAGGAAACTTGTTGGTGCCTAATTGCTTTATCAGAGTTTATACCAGAAAGTATACAGTGCAAGAATGATTATCAAGGCAAAACCAACTTTTTCTTTTGTCCAAGGTGGAACACAGGAAGAGGGATGGGTGAAAACTTTCGCCTCAAAACAAAATCGGATGAAAAATGGCACTCTCCGCTTGGCGAATAATTTCCTGGGAAAAGTGTAGTTTTCCTGCTTTTTTTTTTTTTTTTTGCCTAGCTCATTGCATTAAAATCAATGGGAAGAAAAAACTATTCCCCACCACATGAAAGTTTTCTCTACTTTTCTAAAGCCATATAAAAGGGTGTCAGGCTCTCACAGCATGTCATTCTGTGTTTGTGAGAGGAGAGACCAGCACTTTTTTGAGCTAGAGAAGATAGGCAAATAAAGGAGAATTGAAACTTAGTTTAGGAGGTATTTTAGGTAGGACATTTGCTCTTTGTATTAGGGGATTCTGGAGGCACTCTGGGAGAGTAGAAGGGAGGAAGGAGGTTGACTTCAAATACCACAAAATTTGGTTTAACTGGCTGGCAAGACACAGGCAGCTGGGGTCCAATTTGCTTGCTGATCTTGCTTTTATTGTCTCTGTGCTGGGGAAGTCTGGGGAAAGAAGTTGTTAATTTTGTTTTTTAGTTTTTTTTTGACTGACTGTGATAAGATATTTAAAATAAATAAACAAAATAATAACAAAATTAAATAAAAATAAAACATTTAAAACATTCATACAGAAATAATTAAACAAATAAATATATTAGGTGACAGACAGCTGACTGGGAACCTGATGTGAACTCTTTGACTGAGGCAAACTTTATAGCAGACGACATTGAGAACTTTGTTGAGGGATAAGGAAAGACATCACACCACATCAGTTGTGTACTGTAGAGAGTAAAAAGACACAGTAATTGAGTAATGTCCAACAAATGCACAAGGGGCAGGGTGAAAGGTGGAGCAGTGCAGCAGGGTGGGAGTAAAGTGGTAGTTCAAAAAACTGACTGCAGCAATGGTTGCTGCATTGTGTGCAATAAATGATGTTGATCCCTCTCCTCCCAGGGTGGATACAGTTTTTCAAGGTCCCACCAATCACACCAGGCCAGCCCCCCCCACCACTACCATACACATCTGCCACATTGTAGGTTGTACTTTATTTATTTTTTTTTTTATCACTTGACATCATCATGAATATGTAACAGTGTCACTTAAGCAGGAAGTTAGTGTTGTGGTCAAAGGACAAATGCACACTGCATGCTAACACATTTTCCGAGGTGTATATTGCTGTAGGACTCATAACTTTGACTTTCAGCTACTTATTTCTTCCCCTACAGCTCTCAGAAGAAGTAATACTGTCCTGGGAAATGTTCCACAATAAGAAACAGAAAAATGTGTTGATTAGGAGAAACGTGTGTTGGAATAGGAGAAAAATTTGTTGTAATAGGTGAAAAGGAGGAAAATTTGGCATTGGAGAAAAGGAGAAAACTTTAACGAAAAAAGAAAAATCTTACTTTTTTTATGAAAAGTCATGCAGGAAATTTTTCTCGCTTTCACCCACCCCTTATCTTAATGTCACAATGTGTTTTCCTAGGCTATCATGTCTTCTTCCCATGTGCACCATACACTAACTGCCATGTGAGGTGTAAAATGCAATTTATATGCAGGCCTAATATCAGTTAAACCAGTATAACAGAAAATCTCACTCCCTTCTGCAGCATCCCATCCTACTTCCATGCTTGCAGGCACTTCAATTCTCTCTTTATCTTTGTTGAGAATCCTCCTTATTTGTATCACTACCTGTGTAGCGATTATGCAAAATCCTAACAGAGGAGTCAATAACCTTATGCCACCACCTTAGAGTGCATGTTGGAGTTAGCGTGATATTTATTCCTGCAGGAAAATGTCATTCTTTCAATCAGACCCATTGCCTGCGGGTGGTAAGGAATATGGAACACCCAATGCACATCCTGTTCCTTAGCCCATTGTTTCGCCATCTTCCCGGTAAAATGTGTGCTATTGCCTTATTGTATTTCAGGGGTATTCCATAGAATTTTATCATGAGCTGCAATACTTTCAATATAATCTTTTGGTCAGCATGCTTGGTTGGGCAAACTACCAACACTCCAGAATAGGTGGCAACCTCTGTGACACAATAGCTAACCTGCCCAGCGCCAAGAGGCATGAATTCCCCTCTGCCAGACTTTTCCACCAGTGTTACCTATGTCAATCTGTCCAGGTATTGTCTTCAATTTTCTCCTCTGTAAAGTTTGACAAGTAGGACACTTAGTCACTCTATCCTTGGCTTGGTCCATGGTTAGTGGGATTCCTTTGCGTTGAGCCCATTGGTATGTAGCTTGAGTGCCTCTGTGTCCACTCTGGGAGTGTGCTGATTCTCGCAAATGTTGAAATTCTTCAATAGTTTGAGTGGAGGTATTCATCAAGTTATCTGCCATTTCCCAGGACTTACATTTACTGTAACATCTCAGGTATAATATGCACCTGTGTATAATACGCATGTGTAAATTATACCCAAGATTTTATGGTAAAACAAAATATGTACCCTTATTTTCTCTCCCTCTTCTCACCAAAAAAAAAATTAGTTTGTTGTCTGCTTAATTTCCTCACTCCACCCACCTGCATTGACAGGTTGTCTTATAGCCAGCAATATGTCAAGGTGTTTAAACTTTTCAAATAGCCAATTGATATCACCCCCTTGCCTCATGAATATAAAAAGAGGTACAGGGTCTCTTAGATTAAACTGTTGGTTCATTGGAATGGGCAAACTATATCACTCTAGATGTTTTAGGTCTACATTGCTACTGGTTGACATTCCATGAGGTACTGTCAATGAACGGTAGAAATAAATAGGCAAATAGCTTTAAACACCATTTTATATACCTGAAATAAAAATAAATAAGTATATCTCACATACACACACTTATTCTTTTTTTTAACCTGTTCAATGTCATGCTTATGCAGTTGTGTGTACAAATGTCTTGCTTGTGTTTTATATAAAGAGACATCAGCCATTTTTTAATTTTCTACAAAAATGTTCATGAAATGTCTGCATTTGTGGAGTTATTGTGCTATTTGGGGGGGGGGCAATTGGTCATGGCCATCAAAATGTCAGTTTTAAATTCTGACATGAGCAGTTACCAATATTAGGCTTCTTGGACTAGCAAACGTATGTGCAGAGATATGTGGCATTCATATTCTGTACCTTATTTTAGTATTAGGCTAAACTTGTATGGGATGTTGTGCTGTAAATTGTGACTTCTTGTGTACGTTTGTCAAAAAATTACACATTTTAACTTGCATAGGAAGATGTATCAGACAGCTGTGAATGATGAGGAGACCAGAAATGATGTGCTTTTTCAGGGTTATTTGGTTGCTAAGGGGCGATTAGGCCTTCCTAACCATGTGTGTTCTGATAATTATTTTGAAAATGCAAATGATCAAAACTTTTTGTTCTGTTACAGTATGGTATATTTCTGAAATTCTTCTGAAAACCCATAACAGAATTCCCTTGCTGGATATTTTTATACTGAAAAAATACTTCAGCCAAATTCCATTTGTTTAGGTGGTTACTTCAAGAAAATATATGATTATAAAGATTTATTGGTATATTTAGCCTCCTATGGTGCCCTTGGTTTGATTCAGAATTGGACCCTTTTAAATGGCTCTCAATATTTATTAAAATGTGCTTTACATACAACTTCTATACACATCAGTAGGGTGTTTATCATTAATAAATTAGCTATTAATCATATGTTCCCACCCATTTGACTTCCTTGCATGTTTTCCCCATAATGACAGGGTTACAGAATATAACACATGACTCCATCACCTTAGTTGTTTGGAAGTTTCCATAACAACTACAGAATTTGAAGCTAAATGCCATACAGGGGCTGAGAATTTGAGAGTGGATTTTCTGCTCTTAATGCGTATCCAGATGTTCCAATGGCAATGATTCAGCAGGAAACTGAAAGAATCCAACTTCTGATCTTGGCGGCAATGTAATCTCAAGTTGTAATTACTAAAGTCTCCAAACTAGAAAAGGCTACATTATTGACTTTTTCAGCTGAAATGTAATCCAGGTCAGTGTTAGTAAAAAACAATTAAAAAATAAGCAGGCAAGAATTATGTGACTTACTTCCTCTTTCATTGTATAAGGGACATAGAAATTCTTAGTAAATCCTAGCCACAACAATGTCACATATACAGAATTTTGCTTTCACTAGTTTTCTCCTTAAATTCATACTCTGTACACCAGTCTATTTATATTAGGAATTAAACTGACCCTCATGATTAATGTATATCTATGAACAATTAATAGCCCAAACATACACACATTCATTATAATATTTACATCAACAGCATATGATAAACACAAGCAAATAAATTACATTAAAAGAAGAAAGAAGTAGTAAATAATGTATTATTATTATTACTATTATTATAACTTAGTACATTATAAAGCAAAATTGCACAATAGTTCCCCACAGATGTTTGCTTATCTAGGTGGTACCTTGCTGATTTGCCATGGGGTTCATTCTCCATGCTAGCTGTTGCTGCTTTCAGTTATTTTGGATCACAAGCATAATTACTTTCTAGTTGCATTGGTCTTAATTACAATTTGCATAAAATTACAAAAACATGGGGCTCGATCCAAATGTTGGTGAAAAAAGTGCTGGTATGGCAAAATGGATACCGACCGACAAAATAAAATTTCTTGGTCGGTTTTCAAATGTCCTACCGCATGAAAGCACAACGGACATTAGGCCACAAAAATGATTTTGAGGTTAAACGTCCATTTTGTATGTTAAGTTCCCAAAATGCTGCTAAATAGCGACAGTATTGGGAACTTCAAAGGAAAAAATGATCGGTGCCTGACATACTGCCTAGCACCGATCGTTAACTAATCTATGTTAAACTGACCTGTCATCCACTGTCCTTCTCCTTCTGTCCATCTCTTCATTCTTCTCTTCTATCTTCTCTTCAGTCTTCTTTCTTCTTTGCTGTAAATATAAAAAACAGGTAGTAATAAAAGGAATAAACTATACATAGTTTAACACCTTGAGTGGAAGAGGGGTACACAATGCATTGCAAAGCAATGCTTTGCTCAAAGGGTTAAATTCCCTCACAGCCATTGGCTGAGATGTGCTTACGCACATCCGAACCAATCAGATTCGAGCGACTGTGCTTTAAAGTGATTGGCTGGGATGTGTGTAAGCACATCTCAGCCAATGGCTGTGAGGGAATTGGATCAGGGACTGCCCATATATAAAGGCAGTCTCTATTCAAATTCCCTCATTGCACACCGGGCATCGGCCCGAGAGGAGGGGAACCCGTGGCACACTGCATTGTCTCTGCTGCCACCGCCTCTGAGGCCACACACAGCAGTGGAGACAGTTATTACAAATAAGCTAACCATATTATTATGTATATTTTTGTCTTCAATATATTATTGGTGTAAGAAAGTCAAAATGGATCAAATACGACTTATAACAGGGGTTTGTCTGTGGAGATATATATGTGTGTGTTTATGTATGTATACATGTCTATATATATATATATATATATATATATATATATATATATATATATAAAATGCATGGGTATAGTTCTGTATTATGACTTAGAACAGTGGGAATTCTATTTGCTTAATTAAGAATTCAAGACAATTTCAGCTGTCCCAAACTGCAGGGGGTTGCTTCAAAGGATGTTTACATTTCTTGAGTTAGGTGTTTGAGAACTCAAATGAAGGTCTCTTCTAGTTAAATGTGAAAGGAGTAAGGACAAGCCAAACTGTCTTATCAACTAAACAAAGAGTTCAGATAAGACACCAAATGTTCCTGTTCCTGGAGTCTTCCCTATCAATAATATCTCTTTGATGTCACCATGAAAGGCAAGTGGGTGTGGTGAGGAAAGGTCAGTTGAGCTAACCAGTTTACACCAGACCCAAGTGATATGAAAAATAGTATAAAGGAGCAGTATTTTTGGGGGGTGGAAGGAGACCTTGAGGAGAACTTCAGGAGAACTGGAGGAGAGATGAGGAGAAGAGAATGAGAGCAGCCTGAGCACAGCAGTCCTGATTCCTGTCCAGAAGTGAGCCCAGCAGATAAGAGACTAGAAGCCAAGATTTGTGCTGGAGGGTGTGAGGAGATTTTCATCATATAATTTACTGGTATCCAATTCAATTCCATCTTTTCCATACTTATAATCTATGATATTATTTTATTCATGTATATACCACCCAAACTGTAACAGTATTTTGATTTTGCACATAATACAAACATTTTCAATATTATCCCTTATCTGTGTGATTCTTAAGTTACAACCAATCCCCAAAGAACAATTGTACCCTTAGTAAGAGGGGCTAGGTAGAATTTCTTACATTGGCGCACGATTTATTATTAAAATGTCATATGTTCAGACACTTCATGGGGGCATATTGATTTATTCTTGGGCACTCAATACTTACTTTAACCCTTTGAGCACAGAGAGGTCAGCAACGCATTGCTTTGCAATGCGTTGCGTACACCTCTGCCACTCAAGGGGTTAAACAATATATAGTTTATTCTTTTATTAATACCTGTTTTTTATATTTATAGCAAAGAAGAAAGAAGACTGAAGAGAAGGCAGAAGATAGAAGAGAAGAATGAAGAGAAGGACAGAAGATGACCAGGAAGCTGAGGACTCCTCTGGACATCAGGATTAATGGTGTTACTTTTGATGGGATTTTTTTTTTTTTAACTTAGTCGGGTTAACCCTACGAATGCCAGCGGGGTAATTATACCCCACCGGCACTCATAGGGTTAATTCTACTAACTTTTGACACATTTTTCATACTGTGGATGTATTGATATGGGGCTTAGGGTGTCAGCTGTTTGAAGAGCCGATAAGGGACTCAAGTTAAAAAAAACTGGGTCTTAACTTTCCTGCGATAACTTGAGTCCCTTATCGGGTTTTCATGGCTAACGCAGACATTTGAATTGATAATTATGGTGTTTTCATCACTTTCTATGGGTGAAAACACCTCTTAACTTTATCACATGACGTTGCTTTTTTTGCCAGTATTTTTTCACAGCACAGACATTTGAATAGCTTACTGTTCTTGAAAAAATGCTGTTGGCAGAAAAAACAGCAGTCTCAAAAATTTGGATCGAGGCCATAAAAGGCAAAACCAAAACACAATAGTCTAATACCATTATAAATGTTTTCAACTGTCACATAGCAAAGACCACTTGGTTTGAACTGTCATATAAAAATAACTACTGGTAATAAGTTGCAACATACAACTGATGCAATAAGAATAATAAGGGACACATAAAAATGTCCATTGACTTAAAGGGGAACTACCACCCCGCAATAACTTAAGCTTGATTGATTCTTCATCTGGCGACTAGCTGCTTAGTATCGCTAGTCACCAGAAATATTACCCGGTTCTGAAGATTTCGGCATTTTAGGGATGCTCACAGGAGCAGGAAGAACGGACATCTCATCACAGTGAGGTCCATGCGCCTGCGCTGTCAATCCCTTTTGAGCCGGCTGGCTAGTCGCCAGATGAAGAATCAATCAAGCTTAAGTTATTGCGGGGTGGTAGTTCCCCTTTAAAGAGGGCATTTTATCCCTTGAATGCTAGAGGTCACCAGTGCATTTCTTCATAATAAATTGAAGACCTCTCTAGTATTCAAAGGGAATGGTACGACTGGTTTGCTCCAGAATTACATTGAGTCTCAACGGGGTGAATGCAGCTCATTTTCTGCACAAATACTTTAGCTTAAAAACCATGCACCTGCATTCATGGCTATGTATTATCACTTTAGTACATGCCAGCACACACATTAACCATCATTAAAGGCATAGTAATGTTGCACAATCAAAGCAGCTCCAATTAATCTTCATAGTATTTGGGCCATGGAGAGTGTTATTTCAATACTGTCAGAGTTTTAGTTCAAGAGTAATTGAATGATGAAGTATCCCCCTCCCGCCCCTTTTACTGATATAACATTGCTCACCTCAGATCCGAAAGGTGGTGTCCAGATGGCTTGCAAAGAGGGACAATGTTAAGTTAGCATAAGGGAAAAACCTGTCAAGGGGGTTTTTCATTGTTCTCAAAGTAAGAAGATTGTCCCTTGCTGTGAGCTGTCTGGTCTGTGGACCAGATTCCACATCTGAGGGGAGGTGGTTTACACTAGGTAAAAGGGGCGGGAGGGGTAAACTTTATAATTCAATTACTCTTTAAATACAACTCTGACAGTATTGAAATAACATCCTCTATGGCTCAAATACTATGATGATTAATTGGAGCAGCTGTTTTTGTGAAACATTACTATCCCATTAATACTTTAAAGGGATAGTAATGTTTCACAAAAACAGCAGCTCCAATTAATCTTCATAGTATGTGGGATATGGAGAATGTTATTTCAATACTGTCAGAGTTGTAGTTCAAGAGTAATTGAATAATAAAGTATCCCCCACTTCCGCCCTTTTTTCCTAGTGTAAGCCACCTCCCCTCATGTGTGGAATCTGGTCTTGAGACCAGACAGGAAAACCCTGCCCCTCTTGACAAGTTTTTCAGGATTTTCCCTTATGCTAATTGAAGATTATCCCTCTCAGATTGTCCCTCTCTGAGATCCTTCCAGATAGTCTTGCTGCTCTGAGGTGTAAAAGGGGCAGGAGGGGGATATTTTATCATTCAATTACTCTGAACTACAACTCTGACAGTATTGAAATAACACTGTCTGTGGCTCAGATACTATGAAGATTAATTGAAGCTGCTGTGTTTTTGTGAAACATTACTATCCATTAATGTGTGCAAGCCTTGTACCCACCCATGTTGACTTGCAGAAGAAAATGTAAAAATTACATCATTACCTCTGTTCCTTGTTAGTACATGGGTAGAAAGAAGGCACAAAGGAATGCATTGCTCCAACGTTTTTGGTCTAAAATGGTTAGAAAACAGACATTCAGGAGTTGTGGCACAACTGTGTAGAATCATATACGTACACCTAGTATCTTCCTCATACCAAATGGGTTGCATATCCCACTGGTCCAGAAACGGTTAATGAAAGAAAATGAAATTATCTGAAACATTTTGACTGCAAACTTATTTAATGCACAAGAAATATTAAAATATTTATCTTAATTAAAACTATTTTTACTTTCATTAATGCATAATTTTGATGTAGCATTAAGCACCTGGATGTCTGGTTCCTATTATTGATTAGTTCTAAAACTATTACATTATGAATATTTTTTCAAATCTAAATACAGTTAAATATTAGGCAGATGTTTTAAATTATGTCTGGTAGTCTCTATCAGTGTAGAAATGGAAAATTGCAGTGACAGCAGATGAGAAATAATTTGGTTAAGAAAATCTTTAATAGACTCAGTTATCATTTGCTCTGAACTAAAAATAAACTAAAACTGAAGATGTTAAAAGTTATCACACGACGGCTCTTTTTCTGTTCTGGATTTCCTTGTTTTGGTGTTATTATTTGCTCTGAACTAAAAATAAACTAAAACTGACAATGTTAAAAGCTAGCAGATTAAACTAATACTCAAACAATTTCATATAATCATTCTCCAGTATTCTATCAAAGACATTCAAATTATTTACAATTACCATCCATTGTTTGATGCTCTTGAAAAGTTCTGTCAGATAGTTTGTCTTTCCAACACTGTAGTGAGATGCCAGTGATAGCATTAATGCTCCAAGTTATAGGGAGGAGAGAAGGGGATGATTGTTTGATACACCATTGTCATGCTCTGTCCATCTTTTCAGTCACCTTTACCTTTCTATGCCTGGTCTTATTTGGTTACCTTGTTTTTCAGATTCCCTGCTTTCTTTTCTGGATTTCCTTGTTTTGGTGCCTTTATTTAGCTCCTGTTTTCCAGTACTGGCTTGCATTCCAGTCTATGTTCTAGTAGTTCTCAGCCAGTTTATGTGTCCTTGTATCCTGCCCTTGTATTGATTCCTAGTTACTGACCTCTCTCCTGTCTTTTGCACAGGTACCTCACTTCAGTGGATTGTTCCTTATGACCCAGCTTTGTTCCTCAACTATTCTTCTGTTTTATGAATCTGTACCTAGACTTTCTGTTGCCAGTCCAGCCTGTATGACCATTCTGCTTGGAGTTCATTTCACCCTATCTCTTCTTGAGTTCTGATTACTATGGTGAGCTGTTTCCTCACCTGTATGACTGTTTGTACCACCAGCTCTGGCCTAGTCATACTCTGACTCTTCTGTCCTCTCCTCCTTTATTGCATCCTTTATTGCATCCCTTGTGTTCAACTTTTCATCTGTTAATCAATCCCACCCAGTCATCTCTTGATCATTTGACTGCCAGTCAAGACCTTCTATGCTCAGTCGAACCTCGACCCCTATGATCCTCAGCTTAACCATCCAGTAGGTTGGAGTTGCTTCTCAGACCCAAGGCAGATCTCCATCTTCCTCCGTAGGTAGCTACTATACCCTAGGTGAAGGGTGGAACTAATCTGGTCTTGCAATCATCAACTCTAACTCAGCTTAGGCCACAGCAAGGTCACCAGGGGATAGTCAACTGTAGCCAGCTCTCCGCCATGTTTTTGAAGAAGGTGGAAGTTTCTAGGTGGCAGGTTAGCCTAAGGCAGAGGCCATTTAGTAGAGTTGATGCAGGGAACTCCAAAACCACTCATATATGTGTGTCTCTGTAACATAGCAATACTGGGACGTTTCCCTTTCTAAGCAAAGGAAGAAAATATATTTAGGTTACTTGAAAAAATCTGTTGGGCTTAAGGGTAGGGCTAGTTCTAAAAAACAAAAAGTGAAAAGTCAGCGCTTTTAAATTAAACCCTCTAAAAGAGTGGCTATAAAAATAATATTTAACATGACATTATTCTTTGATCACTGCAAAAACATGTAAAATACGCAGTGGAAAATGAAAATGGGACTTGATACAGCTCTAAAACTTAGGGTTAAAAAGGTGTAAAATATCAGGAACCAAAGGATGTGCACTAAAGTTTGTTAGTAAGATAGTACAGAAATGGAGGCTTGGAGAATTTTAGACTCTGAATGCTGGGTTTACTAAAGGAGCAGGGTGACCCCAAAAGGTCCAATGAATGAATTAATGTCCCAAAGTAAAAGACAGTTGAAGATATATGAAATCCACTTCAGATATGGATACCTGTTGTCAAGGTTTGATTGTAATAAATTAATAAAAGTCTCAGGTTTAAAATCAAGCAATGCTGTTGTAGAACTATAATCCAGTGACAGAAATATCTGCAAAGTTGGAAAATGGATGAAAAAGATAAAGACAAGCAAGGTGATATAATGTTTGCTGACTAATAGTCTTTGAACGAAGATGTGGTTAGTATGAAATGATATCATTGAATGTTGAATTTCCACTTATTCCTAGACTTACACATTGCTACTAGTCACTCTCTCTCCTGGATCTTTATGGAGTTATGGATAACTCAAAAAAGAACACAATAGGACAGTGCAAGGTAAGATCTAAGTGTAGTATAATTTAGTGGACACAATAAAATTACATAAGTTTATAAAAACAAAACATGGATTCATAAATATAATTTCATCCAATATATGATGCTAACAAGGCTTATGATAATACAGTGGGGCAATAAACAAAAATGATCAAGCACTATCTTGAAAGAAGAACTGAAGGTGATGTTAAGCCCTTAATGGAAAACAAAATGAGTCATGAATGTGCTCTATTCTCTAACGTGCTTACATTAAGCAAAAAATGCATAGCCCATTAAAAGTACCATACTTTTCCATCCATATGTATCCCTCTATCAGCCAGCCAACCTACCAGAAGATTGAATATGAAACATAGAATTTGACAGCAGATAAGAACCATTTGACCCATCTAGTCTGCCCATTTTCCTACTGTAAAGTCCTTAAACCTTATTTGGTCCTTAGTCTTGTTCAGGACAGCATTATGCCTATCCCATGCATGCTTAAACTCCGTCACTCTATTAACTTCTACCACTTCTGCTAGTAGGCTATTCCACTTATCTACTACTCTCTCAGTGAAGTAAAAGTTTCTTACATTACATCTTTCCCTCTAGTTTTTGACTATGGCCTCTGTCATAACAATTTTACTCCTTTGAAATGTACTTCCCGTCTGCACTTTGTTTAATTCCTTGATGTATTTGAGTATTTCTGTCATATCCCCTTGTCTCTCCTCTCCTCCAAGCTATATATGTTCAGAACATTCAGCATATACTGATATTTCTTTTCCTGTAAACCACTCACCAAATCAGTAGCCCTTCTCTGAGTTCTCTCTATATTATCTATATCCTTCCCCCAGGAATGTCTACCCTGTTGCAGATCTTTGTATCATCTACAAAAAGGTATACCTTACCTTGAAGACCTTTTGCAAAATCACTTATATAAATATTAAAAAGAATGGGCCCCAGTACAGATACCTGATGTACCCCACTAGTAACACGACGTTCGTCTGAATATTCTCCATTGACTACAAACCTCTGTCTCCTGTCACTCAGCCATTGCCTTCTCCATTCAACTATTTGTACATCCAAACCCAAACACTGCAGTGTATTAATCAGTCTTCTATGAGGGACAGTGTCAACTGCTTTACTAAAATCTAAATAAGCTGTATAAGTTATAAATAAGTTATATCTATTATTTTATTGTTAGTTTGACAAGATTTCCCTGCTGTAAACCCATGCTGTTTGGGATTGTGCAAGCCATTTAAATTCAGATATTTAACAATTATTTCCTTTAACATGGTTTCCATTAATTTTCCCGCTACTGATGTAAGACTTACTGGCCTGTAGTTACTAGACTCTTCCCTGCTTCCTTTTTTGTGAAGCGGTACTACATTTGCTACCTTCTAATGTTTTGGAACTACTCCTGACAATAGTGAGTGATTGAATAAGCCTGTTAAAGGTTTTGTCAGAACACATCCCATCTAGTCCCATTAATTTATCTGTGTTTACCTTAGAGAGTTGAAGTAAACATGCATGCACTCCATGTCTTGTTATATCTTTTTTCTAACATAGGTCCCTTCACCTTTCTCTATAAAAAGTGAGCAGAAATGTCATTGAGACAGTAAGCTAGTCCTTTATTCTTATTTACATAACTTCCATTTTTTGTTTTCAGTCTAACTATTCCTTGTTTCATTTCCTGCCTTTCACTTATATATCTAAAAAATGCCAAAAGGCAAAGTTCTCATGAGAAATACTAAAGTGATAGAAGAAATGCACAATTGCGATGGAATTTTTGTTGAAAAGTGGCAAATCGTGGCATGTATAATTTTGTTTTTATACATATGCCTTAATTAATTAAATAGCAGAACTATACTTTTTTATATCAAACCTAAATAATCCTGATTCCTCCATTGTTATATATAACTGATTGTGAAAATGTGAATTTGATTGTGTATCAATACAATTATTTTAAATTGTTTTAACATTAAACCAGATCAAGATTATGCCTGTTTTCTAGAAATGCTACCTACAACTCTCCTAAACAATTATGATATGGGCCAAAATAGGATCTACACACATGTTGCAGATGTAAATCAATGCTGTAAAAAGATACTTTAAAAGAGAGAGGCCCTCTATATTATTACATTTCTGCAACTTTAATATTTGTAACAAGGACCCTATTTTAGCCTAGTAATCCAATAGAAATGCTGCCCTGTCCCTTTTAACTACTGTTCAATATATCTCCATGCACCAAAAATTAGAACTAGAGCACAGAAAAACTCTTTATCATCTAGGTCATGTTATTAAGGACTTATTTTATTCCTCATGGCCATGCTCCCTTATCTACACTTGTTGAACTTTGTCACAAAAAAAGAAAAAACGGGAGAAAAAAGGAAAAAATCATCCCAATCGTCTCCTCAAAAAAGTAGATCATTCGTGGGGCAAATGATGATATCACAACAACTTTTACCCTCTTGAGAATAAAAATGTAAATGTGGACTATGAGTGGAGGAAGAATTTAAAGATTAAATCGACATTTACCCCCCAAATTCAAACTAGTCATGTTATAAGAACATTTTTTGACGTTGTTAGTACCAAGATAAGTGAAATGAAAAATTGTAGACATCGTTTTGGTAATTTAACAATTGAGGAACAAAATTCCCTTCAAGATATTTTGAAATGGAAGGAAGTGGTTATTAAACCAGCTGATAAGGGGGGTAATTTGGTGATATGGCCGAATAAAATGTATGTAGAAGAAGCTAATAGACAACTATTGGATATAAAATGTTATCGGAAATTGTTTTCTGATCCCACACAGGACTTTCTCACTGATTATAATAAGATGTTGGAGAATGTGAGATTGAAGAAAATAATAAGTGAGAAAGAATTTAAATATTTAACTGTGTTCAATCCGAAAGTTGCTAAATTTTATCTCCTCCCCAAAATCCACAAAGACATGAAGAAACCTCCAGGCAGCCCCATTGTCTCAGGGATAGAGAGTTTATGTCATCAGGCAGCTAAATATATAGAGTTTTGTCTGAAAGATCTGGTAACCATATTACCATCATATGTACGAGATACTATGCAAGTGTTACAAAGATTAGATGACATACAGATAAGTGATCAAACTCTTTTAGTGACCTGTGACATTGAGTCCCTTTATACTAGCATAGATCATAAGAGAGGTTGTCAGGCAGTAAGATATTTTTTGGATATGCACTCAGAAAAAATGAGTGATTTTAACGACTTTATTGTTAAGTTGTTATATTTTATACTTACCCACAATTACTTTACATTTGACAATCAGTTTTTTTTGCAAGTAAGAGGGACAGCAATGGAGGCGGCATGTGCTCCCACCTATGCCAATTTATATCTGGGCTGGTGGGAGAGAGAGTATGTTTTTTCTGATCAGATGTCAAGATACACGGATCAGGTCTTGATGTGGTTAAGATACATCGATGATGTATTCTTCTTGTGGGAGGGAGATCAACCATGTTTGGTTGAATTTATAAATGATCTCAATAACAACAATCTAAACTTAAAATTGACCTATCAAATTGAACGAGATGAGATACCTTTTTTGGATATAAAAATAAAACGTGGAGAAGATGGAAATATAATTACTGATCTTTATCAAAAATCCACCTCTACAAACAGTGTATTACACGCCTCAAGTGCGCATCCACCTTCAACAAAAAAGAATTTACCTGTGGGGGAGTTTTTGCGGATTCGCAGGAACTGCTCTGATTTAAAGTTGTTTAAAGAACAAGCGAAACAGTTGAGGATAAGACTCCTTAAAAGGGGTTATTCTTCTACTGTTGTGAGAAAAGCATATAATAGGGCTTTGAGGACAGATAGAAATACATTGTTAAAATCCAAACCGAAGAATATTGTTGATCCTGTTATTCGATATATTACAACATATGGTTCAGATACAGGGTATATAAAGCATTTAATTGGAGAAAATTGGCACATTTTATTAACTGATCCTACTTTGAAGAAGATACTGGGGGAGAGACCCAGTTTTTGTTTTAGAAGGAATAGAAATTTAGGTGATCTAATTTCTCATAGTCATTATATAGATCCTTGTAGGCTGAAGGATAATCAATTACCCAAAGGATCTTTTCCTTGAGGACATTGTAAAAACTGCGGCTATATGAAAAGGACTAAGGGTATAAGAGACAGATATGGATATTTCCATAAATGTAAATTCTTTATTACCTGTCAAACAAAACAAGTGGTATATTGTTTACAATGTCCGTGTCAATTTTTATATGTAGGTCAGACAGCACGTAAATTATGTGTACGATTAGGAGAACATATAAACTCTATTAAAAATGCTTATATACACAATAGAGATAAGTCACGACAACTGACGACAGTAGCTAAACATTTTCTTGAAAGGCATAACTCTGACCCCCGAGGTTTAATATGTTGGGGTCTGGAAGAAATTAGAATGGGTATAAGGAAAGGAGATGTAAACAGATTACTCCTTAAGAGAGAAGCTAGGTGGATTTTTCTGTTAGATTGTGTTTTCCCCAAGGGGATGAATGAGCATAATAACTTACTGTGTTTCTGTTATAAGGTTTATTAAGATTGAAAATCAAAAATTTGTAGCTTTGTAAAGATTGATAATTGTTCAAATTCTGAGATCAATAGAAATCCATATTAATAAAGGATATGATATGGGGCAACTATATAAAAAATCAAAGAGGAATGTTAAAGGTTAATACTAACTGGAGAGGTTATATAGAAAAGTATTTAATAATAATACTCTTTGAGATTTTCCAGATTTATTTCTTAGATGACAGATGTGAATCAATATATTTATATGTTTGAATGAATATTTATTATATTGGGTATATTAGAAATCGAATGATGAGAAAAGTAAAACATTCAAAGTATAAATTGAATATGTAAAACTCATACATTGAAAACAATGTTTCTGATAGTAGAAACATTGATTGTAATAAAACAAAGAGAGAAATTTAGTAGCAAGCCGCATTGGTTTACATAATATGTGAAGGCGAATAAAGTCATGAATGTGAAGAGTGATTTGACATATTTAGCGAAAAGAGGAAGGTGTAGAATACACCTCTGAAGGTGGAGATAGAAGAATTTGTAAGATCCTCTTCCAATCTGAATGTAACTGGGAGTGGTAAGATCTACTCCGATAGGTATAAAAGACCCAATAGGTGAGTTCCTCACTTTAGCCTTGAGAAAGCCGTTAGGTGAAACGCGCGTCGGCATTTGTTTGTTTGTTTTAAATACCGACAATGTGTTAAAGAATAGAAAAATAAGCACTAGCTGTGAAATGAAAGCTTATGGAAAACATTGTCAGAGGTTTTAATTGTTAGTGCTCCCCGTTAATAAAGAAATCTAGATCGAAGGAGCTGGAAGTCTGTTGAAAATATTTGGAAATTGAATGAATGCACGAGGGGTTAGGTGATTACGAATCCCGCGGCAGTTCCATTGAGGGCTATAGTTAGCTATAGATGCCAGTGAAGCATCAGTGGTAGGAGTTTGGCTGCCGTGAGGTGTGTTTTCTCCCTCCTCGTGCATTTTAATAAAAGTAAGTGGATATTTATATTAACAGGTATCAACTGCCTCTACATCTCTCTCACACAGGGGAGATAGGAGATCACCGTATTTTTGTTCATATTAAATATCACTGGGGTGTTAATTTGAATTTATTTGTAGGTGTTCAGCGATAGTGGGGTTGTATTCTTTTTTAATAGTGGTGTAATTGATGGAAGTTGCACAAGTGTATTAGATAGTAATTGAACACTATTTTTTTCAATTTGTTTGAGAAACATCAAATAATATTTATATTTAGAGTAAAAATAGGTTTATTGGTATTGTGGGTAGGAGATATTTAGGAAATGTTCGTGTTATTGGAAGGGATACTTTTTTAGGTGTTAACACATGGTAGGGTTAGGCACATGATAGAGAGGGAGATGATAGGGTTTTTTTTGTGTATATTGCAAGTATATGTTATAGTTATTTAGATAATAAAATTTGAATGTAGGACAACGAAATTATATACCAGCCAGACTAGATTAGGGAGGGCCTAATTTAGATTTTAGTGTTAAATATTTCAAGGAATTAATAAAAGTATAAGTTTTAAATAATTTCACCTACGTAATAGAGATGAACCCAGAGGGTAAAAGTTGTTTTGATATCATCATTTGCCCCACGAATGATCTACTTTTTTGAGGAGAAGATTGGGATGATTTTTTCCTTTTTTCTCCCATTTTTTCTCTTTTTGTGACAAAACCCTTTTAACTACTACAGTGTCTGCTGTATCTCTATCCCAACTACACCATGCAGAATGGAGATTGTAGCCATATTAGTCCAGTGATGCTGGACTAATAACAAACAAAATTAGTATCTTGTAATACCTTTTTTATTGGACTAACAGAATTTGGGATTGTCATGCTTTTGGGAGAACCTCCCTTTCTCGAGTCTAAAGCATTTCTGAGCAAAAGGACACAGAATTCACAGTTGATACATAGTTTTCAAAGTTGAGTTGTGTGCTGGGGTTAAAGCAAAGTGACTGCAGAAAAGACAGGGGTCTGGGAGAAAATCAACACTCTTCTTGCAGATAGATGTACCAGATTTTTATACCAGTAAGGAGGGAATTATTGTGACCATAGAAAGTAAAGGTGGAAACAGCAAAGTTCTCACAAGAAATTCAAAGGTGGTAGTGGAAAGACAGAAATTTTATGATTTTTCAATGTGTGGGAAAAAACAGCAAATTGTGAATTTTCTGCAAAAAGTTCAGTGAAAAAAATCAGACGTTATGCCCCTCTCTAGTGGTGAGATTATGGAATTTAAAAGCTGCCACAAGTGCTTGGCCGCAACATGGGTTATACTGCCTGGAACTCGTTTGGCCCCTAACAATGCTTTTAGCGCCCTTAATAGTATTGAGCCCGTGGTGTTTTTTGTTTTATAAGAACAGATAGATATATAAATCTTTGTATTTATTTATACATATGTTTGAAGTGATTATATAGCATGTCAAGAAACAGTCAACACACTGTATTTTTTTGTAAATAATTCTGGCTAATACCCCCAAATGCTTTATGTAACAGATTGTGAAAATGTTACAATAATTTTAGCATTACACCAAATTAAGATCATGACTTTTTTACAGAAATGTTACTTTCATATCTCCTGTCTAGCTTTGATTTGTTCCAAACTAGGGAGCTACAGAACATGTTGCAGATGTTAATCGATGCAGTAAAAATAGTACTTTGGAAGAGAAAGGCCCTCTATATCATAAGATCTCTGCAACTTAAACACTTGTAACAAGGACCCTCTTTTAGCCCACATTAGAGCTGAGGTAAACTGTTTACTTATTTAAAATTCCTTTGGGGAATGTGAACTGCAGAAAGCTGAAAAGCAGAAGATTAGGTAGCAATAGCATTTTAATCAAATTTACTTTACCAGCAGGAATTAGGCCTAGGTACTTTATTTTTATCTTATTGGAAAAGTGTCAGTAGATATTTTCTTTATAAACAATGTTTGAAATAACAGATTTTGTATGGATTTTTCTGCTGCAGTTATTAACATTTATGTTAATATATGATGACAAACACTACAGATGAGTTAGTTATTTTATTTGAACATTTATTCAAAGCTTGCCCTTTTACTTTAAATGGAACAATTTGCATATATAGGTCATAATTGTTTTTATTCAATATGAATGCAGGGAAATAATTTACACGATGTAAAGAGATAATAAATAAGATCTTTGTGGGAAGTTTTTGTAAAGGTCTTAGTAGCCTGAGTCTGTAAGCAGGTTAGGCTAGCTGCTTCACTAAATAACAAGCACCATTAAACATTAATTTTACATATTAATAAATGGAACCGGGGGCACCAGTATTACCCATTATAAACATTGCATCGTTTTCTGAAAAAAATCTGAACCTTTTTAACTAATTGCAGGTTGTCAGCAACCATTTTATTTTAGTAACATGCATAGTAATATATTTGAAACTGAAAAAAGAGAAGTTCAGCCCATGCCATATTACACCTACTGATCTACAGGAAGGAAAAAGCAAAAAAGTCATTTCCAACTAAGCCCCAACTGGGTAAAAACAAATTATTGCTGACTCGATAGAGCAGTCGGATATTTTCCTGGATCAACATACTATTTGCTTTGAAACCAACTGTCATTATTCTCAATACTGTTCTGAGCTATAAAATATCCATTACTTTTTACAGTATCTGCAAGCACAGCATCCCAAGACAAATAGTTCCATAACTTTATTGCCCTTACTGTAAAAAAAATCCTGCCTTTGTTGTAGTCAAAAGCACCTTTCCTCTACTCTTAATGGACAGCTTCTTGTTTTTTGCGCAACTCTTTGAGTAGATTGTCTATTGGAGAGTTCTTTGAATTAACATTGAATATATCTGTAAATGATAATCATATAATCTCTTAGACATCTCTTCTCTAATTATAAACAATCCTAGTCCCTTAATAAGACTAAAGTTCAATAATATCTTTTTTTAAAATTGGTGCCCAAAACTGTACTCCATATTCTAGATGAGGCCTTACTAAATATTTATACAGTGATAGAATTATATTCCCATTGTATGCATATACACCCTTTTTATAAATGATAATACCCTATTGGCTTTTTCAGCAGCTGAGTGACACTGCACTCTGCTGTGAAGTCTATTGTCTATCAGTACTCCTAAATCTTTCTCTAATGAGTATTCCCCAAGTAGTTTCCTATTACGTGTAAATGTGGCGTGTTTGTTTCTACAGCACAAATGCATAATTAACATTTATTTATATTACATTTCACCAATTCACTCAATTTATCCAAATCTTTCTGCAGAAAATGCATTTCCTTACACAGCTTAGTGTCAGCAAAGATTGAGACATAACCTTCAATACCCAATGAATAAACAAAGTAAGAAGCACTAGGCCAAAAACTGAAACCTGTGGTACCCCAGTCATAACTTTAGACCAACTTGAAAAGGTTACATGTACAACGACTCTCTGCTGTATATCATTTAGCCAGTTCTCTATCCATGCACAGCTATCACCTTGCAAACCGAAGCCTTTTAGTTTATGCAGTAACCTGTTGTGATGCACAGTATCAATGGCTTTTGCAAAATCTAAGTATACTACATCAACAGCAATACCCTCGTCCAAATTACTACTTACCCTTTCATAAAATGCAAGTAAATTAGTTTGACATGATCTGTTCTTCATCTGGCTCCTGTTAATAATATTGTTGGTCATCACATAGTCATGAATACTATCAGTTAGTAACCCTTCTAATAGCTTGCTCACTACAGAAGGGAAACTCACTAATCAATCCATCCGTCTCAGCCTTAGGAGGACCAATAGCATCTTTTTATTTATATATATATAGTTGTAGAATTATTTTGGATTTTTCTTGCTCTCTTTTGTAATGCTTTTCTTATTTTCAATTTTAGCTAGACTAATTGTTTGTTTGCAGACTTTATGACATACATTATGCTTTTTAAATGATGCATCAGACCCTTCTGAGATACAGGAATTGATTTGTTAAAGCCCTAACTTTTGACCTTATTCTTGATTAATTCTGAAGCAAATTAGGCAAGAGACAGATTTTATTGTGCAACAGGACTATGCCTTATCTGCCCTAGGCTCACATTTAGGCCCAGATCTGCTTTCAGTCTCTGAGGAAGCACTAGTAAGTTACAACTGCTCCATCTCGGTTAGTTTACAGTTGGAGCTACCAAAAAAGCAACATTACAGCTTACTGCAAGGATGAACTGCCAGTATGTGAAGCACTAGTTTTGCCAGATCTCATGTCGGTATTCTTTGTAACAGTTCCTGTGTGAGAGAGTATCAGTGCGTGAGGGTATAAGAGTGTGAGTGTGTGATAATGTGAGTATGAGTGTGTGAGTCAGTGTGTGTGTTAGTGTTACTTATAGCCGATACTGTGTTTACCATGATTTGGTCCTCATGTCTGACAAGACTGTGAAAGAGTTGTGTGCATATCCCTTGCCCCCTCAGCCATCCCACTGGGTGCAGCATGTGGCGTTTTGAATAACTCCTCATTTCTGCCTCACCTGGGCATGGCTGACAGAGAACCAGAAACTGTCTAGACCAGAAACTGACTGGATTTATATATATATATATATATATATATATATATATATATATATATACAGTTCATGAACAAAGATCGCACTCACAGGACTTCAATGCGGTATAAAATGCTGTTACATTTTATTGAGAAGGCTACGTTGATAGCCGAAACGTCGATCTCAATAAAATGTAACAGCATTTCATACCGCATTGAAGTCCTGTGAGTGCGATCATTCTCCATGATCTGTATGTATCATCTTCATTTTTCGATATGCACCCAGGCAATTGTATTTGAACTACAGCATGTGCAGTCCACCCTACAACTACTATTTTATATATATATATATATATATATCTATATATATAAAAGAAGACTTTGTGCCTGGCAAAACACACCCAGGGGCGGCAGTAAAAAGGATTACTGCTGCCATTGGGTGATTCTGTGGGAGTGTGATTTTTGGCCTGCCCCCACTATCCAGCCCGCCCACCACTATCTAAGGCTGAAAAAAAAAATGGCTGCCACACACTCCTACACCACAGACACATGCACATGCCCTCCCACACACACACTAGCAGACACATATACACATATACACACACGCACGCTGAGGATGATGGGAACAATGTTCAAGCTACAGCTGGAAGGCCATGGTCCAATCTGTATTATGCAGCTTCTTCATTCCCTGTCTTTGAGCCTACACAGCTCTGCTAATTACTACAAGTGAGCTGATTTCTAAACAATCAGCAGGAGGATACTGGCTTGCTGAGAAAGTGGAAACAACGGCAGAGAGGTGATCAGGCAGTGCAGAGCAAGGCTTCAGCTGAGCTGGTAAATGGCAGAGACATGGATGTGACTGTATTTATATATTGCACAAAGAGAGAGAAAGAGAGCAGGTTGTTTGTCAGTCTGTCTGTAAGTAGAGGTGCCAGTTCCTGCAATCATCTCCATGCTGTACATAGCTCACTGTATAGCATGTATGACAAACTATTTATATATGGTCTGGCATTGTATAGTATACAGTCTGTGTATAAGGACTGGCACTATACAGTATAGGAGGGACAGTCCCTGTTTGACACCCAAATCCCTCTGCTCCTCTATTTAGGAGATCACACGGTGTGGTGTATATACAGTAGGCTGACCAGACCTCACCTTTAACCGGGGACACATAGGAAATAAGCATATTTCAGGAGTGCACCAAAATCAAAGCAGCCCTGCAGTATGCATTTTTCATATGTGTCACTGGTTAAAGGTGAGGTCTGGTCAGCCTAATGTACAAGTGTATCAGATTGCTTCACATCAGTAAAACCCACGGTAATGTGGGTATAAACTTCTGTATATATCTGTTAAATTAGTCTGTGTAAAAAAATACTTTCATTTTCTTCTAAATCATTCACTTACAGAAAGAGTAACTTAACCATTTCAGTGCCAGAGGAGATGCAATGCATTGCTTACCCCCTGGCACTCAAAGGGTTAAAAATTCTCTACAATGGTCTGGCACGGTATAGCAGTGGTTCTCAATCTGTGCCCTCAGTGGCTATTAACAGGCCAGGATTTTAGAATTTCCTTTTAAGAGCACAGGTGAGTTAATCAATATGACTGAGCCTCTGATCAACACACTTGTGTTCTAGCAGTGAAATTCCTAAGTCCTGGCCTGTTAGTGGCCACTGAGGGCATGGGCTGAGAACCTCTGCTGTATAGTATACAGTCTGCATGTGTCTGTGTATAAGGACTGGCACTATACAGTATAGGAGGGACAGTCCCTGTTTGACACCCAAATCCCTCTGCTCCTCTATTTAGGAGATCACATTGTGTGGTGTATATACCAGTGTATCAGATTGCTCCACATCAATAAAACCCACAGTAATGTGGGAATAAACTTCTGTATATATCTGTTAAATTAGTATGTGTAAAAAAAATACTTTCATCTTCTTCTAAATCATTCACTTACAGGAAGAGTAACTTAACCATTTCAATGCCAGAGGGGATGCAATGCATTGCTTACCCCCTGGCACTCAAAGGGTTAAAAATTCTCTAAAATACACCACCAGCCAAGCCCCCAGTAACACCACCGAAAACACAAGTGTCCCTCTTTGGCCATATGAAATGTTGGGAGGTATGTTACTTACACTGCTCACACTGTATGTATTTATGTTCTGATTTGCATCTGTGTGTCACTGTTTGTGTTGTCAGTGCATGTGTGTGTATATGTGTGTGTTGCATGTGTCTCTGTCTATCACTGTGTGTACCTTTCTGACACGTACACCCTACGCTATAATTCACTATCATAACATTTATTTTAAAAAAAAGAAACATTTCCTGCATAACATGACGGGCAACGCCGTCCCAAACTGCTAGTATATATATATATATATTCATGGTTAACGTGTTCTCCATACTTGAATGTGGCTCTGCTATACCGAGTGAGTGGATAAACAGCAATCCATGATCACTGCATCTCTGTCTAATGTGGTTAAAGTCTCAAATGGCACGATGAAAGAAACGCACGCTTTGAGGGGAAATTGATAGCGAATGTGTTTACTCATGGTTTTACTGAATTGCGCACGAATAATCTTAAATTACGAATTAGTGTGCACATTTTGTGTTTGTAGGCGTGGTCGTGTGGGCGTGGTTACGATTAGCAAATCTGTCTGAGTGAAGCAAACAATGCGGTAAATGCAGAAAGTGTATTTGCGAATGTTTTTATATGTCTATGTGTCGGTGTCGCAAATGCTGTAATTTCATGCGCAAATCTGGGTAAATATATAGATGTATAGAAAATTGAGTTTTTAAAATAATTGTTATATTTTACTATTTAGCTGTATATTTACAGTAAAATATGTTTTTTTATATATAAAGTTTAAGTAACATATAAGTAAATTAAGTAGAATGTATCATATGGTATAATTTATAGTTTATTATAATATACCAGGTGAGACATATCTTTTATGACTAATTTTACTTTTTCTTTTTTTAAACAAAAGTATTAGTTAAAAAAAAAAAAAAAAAAAAAAAAAAAAATATATATATATATATATAATATATATACTTTTTTTTTATTTTGGCAGCTTTAGTTGCCTCTCTCTCTTTTCATGCAATGTGGACTTCTTGTAATGGTGTATTTTGAAGTTAGTTTTTATTCACTATGGGGACCATCAAGATTCATATATATAGTATTTTATGTTGGTTATGTATGTATGTTTCAGCTTTGAGGATAATATTGAATGTAATATAATCTCCAACTCCATTTTTTGTTAGTAACCTACATCATGCTTCACTGGTGCCTGCATAAACTCAATCATATATCTATCTCCAACCATTTGATGTACATAAAGCCTACCGATGTTGTCAAATATTATTTTATATAATTGTGTAAAAGTAAGGTGACCAGATTTTTTAAAATTGAAATACTATGACATTTTTTCTTATCAACTCCCTATCCACCTCCACACACTGCCCACACTTGGGCTACCTTCACACCCTGTCCACACTGTGTCCACTTTCACACCCTGTCCACACACTGCCCACAAGGTGTTCGCCCTCACTCCCTGTACACACACACACTGCCTACAATGTGTCTACCCGCACACCCTGTCCACTCACTGTCAACCCTCACCACACCCTGCACAAATGTCCACAACTGCCCACCCTTTCCTCCTCCACACACTGCCTAACCTGTCCTCCTTCACACCCTATGTACCTCCACACTGCCCATCTTCACAAACTGTCGAGCTCGGCTTCCTCTACACATTGCCCATCTCGGCACTGTACATCCATACATTACCTACAATGTCCAACTTCACATTGTACACCTCCACAATGCTCCTCAAACTGTCCCCCATTTCCTCCTTCACACACTGCACACCCTGTTCGTCATCCATATACTGATCCATATATTAAGTGTATCTACATTTTATATATGTACAACAAATAAACATTATATGAAAGATGACACAGTATAACAATGCACAATTATTGAAATATTTCATAATTAATATATATTAAAATAAAAAAATATTCTCTATAATTTATACTAATCTATTCAAAATAATCTGACAGTAATTTATATTCTTATTTTTAAATCACTACATTTATTTACTCATTAACATATTTAAACAAAATAACTAAAAAATACACACACACACATATATATAATATATATATATTAATACCTTCTTTTTCCTCCTGTCTATGTAAGAACTATCCCAAACCCCAAGTCCAGATATTTGTTGAGGCTCAAAAATACATTCTATCATTTTCTCTGAGTCATTTACATGCTTTATCTTCATTTCATCTCCTCCAGTTTTCAATGTCTGTTTATGATTGTAGGCAAGCTTCTTTTTTGTATGCCCTTTCAAACCACCACCTTTTCTGAATGCATTTAATATCTCGTTTACAATTACCAACTGAATTTATTTTAAATAGAATTTTATTCCAAATGTTATTTTTAACAATCCCCGGTGTCTTCTTAGAAGTATCACCATACAATTTTCTATAGTTTTTTTTAACCTTAAAAAAAAAATTAACAAAACACTTTAAAAAACATAGACTATACAAAATACAATTCTTTATTATTTTACTATACATTCAAGCATGCGATGCAAATTTGCAGGCTCAATAGGAATGGTGTCCTACACAAGGGTACACTCTCTTTTAGCCCACTAGTGCTTTTAACAGAGAGGAAATATCCTAAAGCATATCGTACTGGTCCTGCTATTACAGCAGTCCAACCACAACACGCCAGGTAATTCCTCTCTGAACAGAGGAGGCATGCAACCCCAGCCTTACATTTCTGGCTTGCTGCACCTCATTATAGAGATGCAACTGATCTCTCTAGGCAGTGTGAGCAAGGAATACAATTCCAGATACCAATAATACCACTGGGGGGACTAATCCCATAGGAGATTAGCATAAGTAGATTGTGGGTGAGAGACATTCTACTAGAAATAAGCATGCAATGAAAATCTGCAGGCTCATTAGGAATGGTGTCCTACACAAGGGTGCACTCCCTTTTAGCCCACTAGTGAAAATGAACCTTAATATTACTCACATCAAGCATATTAGATTTCAGTTTGAAAACCAAAAATGTACAAATTTTACAAATTTATTTTTAAATATTAATTCATTACTATGAAAATACAATTACACATTAACATACATCTGATGTAAGACTGACAAGCTCTTCATTACTAAATTTCTCTTTCCTTTGTCTAATTGATATCCTTTTATTAGATTCAACACTCATATGAGTCTTCAGAATCATCTTCATCCATTGAATCTGTCTCTATCACTTTCTCTTCATAAGCTTTATTCCTCTTTCCTTCTTTAATAATTATATTATTGTCATTTCCTATATCTCTTTTACTTTTATCAATGTATGACTTAACTAATGACATTTGCTGCTCCAAAACTCGAATTCTGGGCATTTCCATTTCAATGTTTTTAATTTTTCCCTCCTTTTCTTAACATACTTTCTCACCTATCTGATCCATTCTTTATGAATAAATTAAAATCCAAGCATAGTAATTTGTTTTTTTACCACACACAAAATTGAAAAGAAATTTACAAATATGCAAATAACACATATACGCAATTGAATACGCATCATGAAAAGGCTTCCTTGACTAAAACATGAGCAACAACTATTTGTGCATATTAAGTTACTTCCGCATATGCGCAATTCAAAACTCTTCCGGAAAACATAATCCAGGATTTAGACTTTCGCAAAATCAATTTGCGCAAAATAAAATCATTATTACACTTTTTTACACATGCATGTGTTTTCTTGCATCGCGCCAAAAGAGTCATATAGATAGAGGGGAACCAAGGGACACAGCCACTCTCTCACCATACATAGTATGATTGTGATAAAAGAGATAAGCACATCTGGGATAAGATAAGCCATCTACATATAAATACCATAAGCTATAATGTATATCTTTCCTAGTGAGTAGTACAGTTGTCCATATTTTAGATAAGAAGCAGATTAAGAATGGGTTGTCAAGGAGGGTTGTCAATGCCAGAGGGTTCCCCAGAGATGAGAATATACTGTTCTCAAACTCATAGTTAAGAGTCCGCTGTCTGCGTAGATACCTGAAAGGAGGAACTGAAGTTCAATCAGATGGACCAGGTGTCCATAAAATGAGTCAGTCAGTGCATGGCATTTCTCCATGAGGACTAACTCATCTATTTTGGAGTACCATAGGACAATGTTAAGGGTTTCCTTTGATATTCAATAAAGAGGAATGAGTGATTTGGCGACCACCAAAAAGTGAAGGAGGAGATTTTTTTATAAGACATAAATAGAGCAAAGGCCAAGGAATTAGTGTTAAAGAAGAGACAGAGAAGGGAATCCGCATGAAACTGTAGTTGCAAGATTATATTGATCTGTGCAAGGATGTGATCTCAGAATATACTAATGTTCGGGCAAGACCACCATATGTGTTGCATAGATCCCTGATGTTTACTGCATTTCCAACATATGTCAGATTTATGTGGAAATATTTGGGATATCCTCACTGGGTTCCTATCTGAATGAATGATCCGATAATCTTGATTCTTCAAACCCTAGCCATGTTAAAAGCTTTCTAAGATATTTAACAAAAAACGCAGTGGTTAATGGGCCATCTGACATTGGAAGCAGTGGACTATTATCGGGACTATCTTTAATCTGATTTACAGTGAAGGAAAAAATAATTTGATCCCCTGCTGATTTTGTTCATTTGCCCAATGACAAAGAAATGATCAGTCCATAATTTTAATGGTAGGTTTATTTGAACAGTGAGAGACAGAATAACTACAAAAAAATCCTGAAAAATGCATTTCCAAAAAGTTATAAATTGATTTGCATTTTACTGCGTAAAATAAGTATTTGAGCCACAATTAATCAGCAAGATTTCTGGCTCCCAGGTGTCTTTTATACAGGTAACAAACTGAGATTAGGAGCACTCCCTTAAAGGGAGTGCTTCTAATCTCAGCTTGCTACCTGTATAAAAGACACCTGTCCACAGAAGCAATCAATCAATCAGATTCCAAACTCTCCACCATGGCCAAGACCAAAGAGCTGTCCAAGGATGTCAGGGACAAGATTGTAGACCTACACAAGGCTGGATTGGGCTACAAGACCATCGCCAAGCAGGTTGGTGAGAAGGTGACAACAGTTGGTGCGATTATTCGCAAATGGAAGAAACACAAAATAACTGTCAATCTCCATTGGTCTGGGGCTCCATGCAAGATCTCACCTTGTGGAGTTTCAATGATCATGACAACAGTGAGGAATCAGCCCAGAACTACATGGGAGGATCTTGCCAATGATCTCAAGTCAACTGGGTCCATAGTCACCATGAAAGCAATTGATAACACTCTACGGCATGAAGGACTGCTCCCACAAGGTCCCCCTGCTCAAGAAAGCACATATACAGGCCCGTCTGAAGTTTGACAATGAACATCTGAGTGATTCAGAGGAGAACTGGGTGAAAGTGCTGTGGTCAGATGAGACCAAAATTGGTCTCTTTGGCATCAACTCAACTCGCCGTGTTTGAATGAGGAGGAATGCTGCCTATGACCCCAAGAACACCATCCCCGCAGTCAAACATGGAGGTGGAAACATTATGCTTTTGGGGTGTTTTTCTGCTAAGGGGACAGGACAACTTCACCACATCAAAGGGATGATAGACGGGGCCATGTACCGTCAAATCTTGGGTGAGAACCTCCTTCCCGCAGCCAGGGCATTGAAAGTGGGTCTTGGATGGGTATTCCAGCATGACAAGGACCCAAAACACACTGTCAAGGCAACAAAGAAGTGACTCAAGAAGAAGCACATTAAGGTCCTGGAATGGCCTAGCCAGTCTCCAGACCTTAATCCCATAGAAAATCTGTGGAGTGAGCTGAAGGTTGGAGTTGCCAAACGTCAGCCTCGAAACCTTAATGACTTGGAGAGGATCTGCAAAGAGGAGTGGGTCAAAATCCCTCCTGAAATGTGTGCAAACCTGGTGGCCAACTACAAGAAACTTCTGACCTCTGTGATTGTCAATACGGGTTTTGCCACCAAGTACTAAGTCATGTTTTGCAAAGGGGTCAAATATTTATTTCATTCAGTAAAATGCAAATCATTTTATAACTTTTTTTAAATGCTTTTTTCTGGATTTTGTTTGTTGTTATTCTGTCTATCACTGTTCAAATAAACCTACCATTAAAATTATAGACTGATCATTTCTTTGTCAGTGGGCAAATGTACAAAATCAGCAGGAGATCAAATAATTTTTTTCCTAACTATAAGTGATGCAAGATACTCTGTCCCTGAAAATGATTAAGGAAAATCCAGCATAGTGTATCTGCAAAAATATCAAACAGTTTAGGGCTACTTCTAGAACAAAATGTAATGCGATTGTAGAAATAATACTGTTGGTTCAGTTTGATACCATGAGTATGCCATAACGAAGGATGCACTGGCAGTAACTTAAAAGCTTTTGAAATATCTGTTTTAAACAATAAGCATCCAACTCCTGCTTGTTTAATTAATATCAAATTTTAGCATATTGTAAGAAATAGGATTCCAAGGGAATAAGATTGTTAATGCTAGGGGTAAGGCATGAATGAGGAGCAGAAAAATCAACTATCAGTCGCCTTTTTAAAGAAAATTAGTGGCAAGACCGATGGGATTGATTTGTCATGTAGGAAACGGCGGGTGTGGGTGCTGGGGAAGGGGCCTAGCAGAAATCCTTTTTCGAAATCTTTAGCCAAACGTTCAGAAACTGTATAAGGCTCTTCTAATGTGAATGAAGGTTAGGACTGTCGACTACAAAACATGTCCGAAGAATTTTTTAATAAACATATTTTTTATTGAATTTATTTTTGTCCAGCTGCACTGAATTAATTTTTATTTTATTCTGATCCCGTGTGGTATACAAGCCGCGGTGAGCCATAACGAGCTGTGGTCCGTTTGTGGGGAGGACTGGCTGTGTATCCCTGCTAGCTTTTTCATCTGTTTCCACTATATATGGACCCATGAGTACTGACTGTAAGTATACACTTAAAGAGTTTCCTGAAGAAAACAGATCCATTTGGATTTCCAAGCTCTCCTCCTGTGTGTTTTTTTTTGCTTTTGAATTAAAGTTATTGCAGATTGGAGTATTATCCAGTAATGAATAAACCTGCCTAACTTATCTCTGGTCTGTAAAATTGGTTGGATGCTTCAGCTGGAGCTGATGACATGTTAGGGGATGGACTAGCTACGACTTCTGCCAGTGTCAGAAGCATAAATTAGGTGTATAATATACTGCCTGACAAATAGGACACTTAGTAGCTTTTAAGCCTGCAAAATACCTGCAAAAATGCTCATTGTCCTGCTGACTCCAGTCCATGACAAAATTAAATAAAGCCACACTAGCTGCCGCTTTGGCTGAAAAGGACTGATGATATTCATAAAAAGTAGTACCTCCATATTTATAAGCTAAATCGATGATTAGCTATAAATACAGGCCCAATTCCTGTCTATGGTGTGGGAAGTCAAAACATAAAATGTCTCTAAAGATACTAAAAGCCAGGACAAATTCTGGCACAGATAGCTTCCTGGCTACCCTGGGATCCTTGAATTTCAGAGTGACAGACAAGTCTCCACAACTGACAGTCCTCTGCTCTGCTAAATACTGAAATGCAATCAGGAGAGATACCAGGTTTATGTCCTTCAACTCCAAGATGCCCTTCCAGATATATGCTGTGTAATCATGTGCACCGGAGTAATCTGAGGAGAAGGAGTCAATGAGGTACCTGGCTGAGATGACGTATCACTCACGGGAGTAATCCTAATATCCTGAGAAAAAGACTGCTCGAGGGCAGCCAGCCTGGATTGCATGCCATTGCTGATTCCAAGTAAGTCAGAAGCTGAGTCATATGAGAGAACTTTTCCTCCGAAGGGGAAAGTGGAGATCTGGGTGTGCGGAAACTAGGGGATGGAGTAAGAGTGGTGGTAGGAAATAGAAGGTGAAAAAGCTCCACCTTCCTAAAGGATGCCAGGTATGGGATATGTCATCTAGTCAACACCTCCATTATTTTAGGAACTCTCCAGTCCCTAAATGGGGGGCCTCAAGTAGGAGTGGCTGGAGTTTCAGCCACCGGGCCCTCAATTTCAGCAGGAACTTGACTGTTCCATTTCCATGATGAACCTTGACAGAATAATAAGACTCAATTTAAAGCTTAAATACAATGAAATTAGATGTGCCGAGGTGAACGTGCAACAGTTGATGATATAAAACTGGAGGATGATATAATATTTAAGTGCAGATAGTGCATAATGACGAAAATGACAGGTTCAAAATCTACACACATAACCTGTAGCAGCTAATCAATGTGATATCCCATTGCCAAAGCTATCTGAAATAGACATATGTCACCTGATAAGGCCGAATGGTATCAAAAACACTTTAAACAGTTGAACTAGCAGGAGGAGCGACCTATATAAAATACCTGTCTGTTTTAAGTATCTGTAGTACCGCTTACCTTTATTAGGTCTACAGTGAGGTCTTACTGATGTGGAACCTATGCTCATAATGAAGATGAATAAAAACCTTGAAACAAATCCTTCGACCTCTAGGATGAGGTAAAGTCACATGAGCGTTGACTTTCAGCCTCCGTGAAGAGATAAGGTATGACTCTGTGATGCAGTAAGGTCCTGAAATAAGAGAGAGAGGAACCTTCGGCCTCTACAAGAGGTAAGGACTTGATTTGATGCAACATTCGTCCTCTACAAACAGGTAACGTCCTAAAAGTAAAAAACTTCAGGCCTTGTAAGAGTTTATGAGTTAATAGGATCTTTGGTCTGTATGATCCTTTAGATCTTTGACCTCTACGAAGAGGCGTGGTAAGAAAATGAGGAAGAAAAAACAATAAAAAACTACATACATCAATTTTTGGTCCATGTATCTCTATTCCTTAATGATGAGGTCGGAGGTAATGACCTTTTTGGGCCTCTATGAAGAGGAAAAGTCAGGCAATAGGTGACCCCTCTGTCTGATGAGAGATTAGGTCGTAATATCCTCACCTTCAGCCTCTGTGACGAGGTAAGGTTTGGAAAAAATTGCAAATCTGTAGTTTCTCCCCCCCCCTTTTTTTTCCTTTTATACATTAAGGTCTCAACTGAGCGGTGGAGTCACCAAATCACTACTTCAGGTTTCCCCAAAGTGACAAGGTAACAGCACCAATTAAGCCCCGGCTTCCAAAGAGCCGAGATCAATCAATGCCCCCTTAGCCTCCATGAAGAGCTAATGTCATGACTGATGTAATTCGCCACCACCAGAAGTGGAAGAAATGGAACCTGTTAACTCTACAGCTGATAGGATTTTCATTTTTTTTTTTTTTTTTGCTACAGCGAGGGGAATGATTTTGATACAACAACATGCCATGCCATAATTTCTCCACGTAAGCTGGTTGGAATGTGACAATACTTGGGGTGGGAACGGAAGAAGATTGACAGACCGCGGTGCAGAGCTGTACTTGCAGTCTGTCCAGAAGTAAGGCCCTCGGCTCATTTTTAATAATGTACATTTTTCCACAGCATGCTGATTTTTAACAAAAAAAAAACAATGATTAAGCTTATTTCTATATAAGGATGCAAATGAGGTAAACTTGTATAGGGTGATAGTTCCACTTTATATTCTGCATTTGTTCCAAAATGAATGTAGACGTCAGTCTGAGAATTAATCCATTTCAGTACTTCAGCCTCAGGAACTCCATCAGCTTTGCACATGACTCCACTATGCAATTATATCTTAGACCCATGGACATAAGTTGGTTGCTTTCCTATGTGTGTCATACAGCTGCCTCTCATCTTTTTTTGCTATATCATTCATAGGATTTCAAGCAAGATAGTAGAAACTCTTAATCAAGTTTTAGGGGATTCTTTGCCCTACTGCACTCCGAATGACCCTCTCCCTTTAGTACTTTATATAAAGATAAAATTATGTATATTGTTTTCAGGCTTAAATAAATATGTTAGATTTTAAAAGAACAAAACTGGACAAAACTGAAACGCTATGTAAGTAGAGCAAACAACTGTATGTAATATAATTATAGTGATGGATAGTGGCTTTGCCATGTGAAGCAAAATGACTGCAAAGAAACGATGAAAGCGGTTTTATTACAAGGTTCAAAGTAATCTAGGTGCTAACTTTAACTTGCAGAGCTGAGATAGACAAATAAAGGTGTTCTACAAAGCAAACATTATTTTTACCATATTTAACCTCTCTTGCTTGTGATATTTGAAAAGTCAATATATCTTTTTCTAAGACCAGGCATCATTCGCTGCTTTTGTTCCTCCCTAATGCTGCTGCAAATATTGAGTTAATAATTAGACAAAGTTAAGCAAATTATAATTGTTAGTGCTACAAAACAAAACCAGAAGGGTACAATGGCAAAAATAATAAGATGTAAGCAAAACTGTTATGATCTAGGGCAGTGGTTCCAGTCTTATCTTTGTGGACACCTAACAGGCCATGGCTTTAGGATTCTCTTGTTTGTGCACAGGGGAGTTAAACGAAATGAAACAAAATCATAATGGCATGGCCTGTTGGAGGTTCCTAAGAACAGAGCTAGGAGCAAGTGATCTAAAGCAGTGATCCTCAAACTAGATTCTCCACAGAACAGATGTAATAATGGTGGACAGGAAAACAAAAGGAGAGCTGCAGACAATATATCTGTAGTTCTGGTACTACAATATCAAAACATCTCAGTCTCATTTTGTTTTCTGTTAGATTTGCCTTGCAATATGCACTATCTAGGGACAGGTTATAATTTTTCCCTCAAATGTGAAATGTGAAAAACCACCTTCTGCAGGAACTTCCACCAAAAGTGCTAATTTCCATGTGTTGAAATCAGTAACAATTATGAATTCCCCCTCCTCGTGGAGAGTATTCCCCAAGTATTCCAGCAGTGCTAAAGTATAAAATGTGATGTTAGTTTACTTCATGTTATCAGTCTATGCTTGGTGAGAGAGAGGGGGCAGCTGATGTTTTGAGACTAACTAGCTAGTCATGCTGATTTACAGGACAGATGGTGATCCCCTAAGGTAGAGAAAGAGTACTGGGCAGGAGAGACACAGACACACCAGCCAGGAAAAGGAACAGGAGTGAGTGGAAGCAGTGTATGAAAACCACTTACTCAATTTCAGAGTGGAACAGGATGCTGGGGAGCCATGGCATGGCAAACAAAACAAACGCTCAAGGATGCCACTGAAAAACCTCTTGAGTGTGAAACTAGTGTGTGTGTGTAAACCTAACAGTGGCTACAAGCTGTGCAAAATGTTGATTGCAAGGTCGAATAGCCAGGACCAGCTGAGTCAGACTTAGACAAGGAGGGTCACTCTTTTTGATGGAAGCAGCAAGTAGCACATGCAGGTAAGAAACAGAACTAGAAGCTCACAAATGAACTAAGGTCACAGGATCCAAACTGGCATGAAGAATCAGGCCAGGAACATAGCTGAGATCAGGCCTAGGTCAGACTAGGTCAAGCACAGAATACAGGAATCAAAGGTCTGGAACACTAGTCAGGAAGACACTAAACACATACACTGAAATGCCTGTGAGTCTTCTAGATACAGGCCTCAGGGCTGTGTCCAATAAAGCAGACAGAGCTGCAAATAGTAGCATAGAACTCTCTGGACTGTGTTCTTACTCTGATATACACAGACAGGCAAAGATATGGTACTGGAATTGCGCGATAGTATTGGTTGCATTTATAAAGAGAAAAAATGAGCATTACAAAACACAAAACAAACAAAAACTTAAACAAAACCTTTTTGACTAATAAGTGACAGTCAGACAAGCATGTGATCCTTCCTACCTGCTGGCTGGCTTAGTTAGAGACTGTTCTGAGACATATTACACAGACATGAGTACATCATACAAGACATGCAGGTGCAACTTGGCATACTGCATTACTTATACACAATCACCCTTATCTCCAAAAAAAGCAGGACAAGCAGATTCTTAAGCGTGCTTGTGTTTCACCAGCTGCTGGGTGCTTTATCCTTTATTGCAAGCTGCTGCTTCTGAAGCTAGCAGGTGACTCTGTTATATACTGTAAAAATTAAGAGGAAAAGAAAGCTGCTGACACTATCTACTAGTGTGTGGAGGCAAATAAGAAAAAAGGAAGAGAAGGAGTTGCTTGATTTAAGGAGTTTAGTTACTAGCCAGTTATCTGCATTACTGTCAAACACCGAGCATGAGCTAAAAATACAGTCAACCTCCCAAACACTAACCCTACCCTTGGCCCTACACTACCCCTAACATCCTATATAATAATTCGCTAAATTGTTTGTTAGAAGCCGTCATGCGCAGTAGAGATGGTTGCGCGCACTGTAGTCATGCGCACTACAGTCCTCAACTATGGTCTGAATTCGGAGCACCCCGCTCTGCATCAGCCGCGGCGCAGGCAGTCTCTACTGTGCATGACTGCACCACGGCCATTGCTGGGTGGCACACGGGCTCTTCAACTAGTTAACAATAAAGTGTGTAACAGAAGCTAAGGACGCCGGGTTATCCTTAGGCATCGTTCTGGGTCTCTCCCTACTTGATGCGGAACACTGGAACATAGGGCTCCTGAATGGGAGTCAAAGTGGACTCTTTAAACCATTCAGGAATGAAGATTATGTACTCTTGCTTAATTCAGAACAACTCTTTATTTATAACACAGGGGTTTTTATACAGGATTCTGGGAATTTCCCAGCATAACAACAAATGGTCACATAGATACAACAGGGAACAGCAAATGGTGTAAACCTAACATGGCAGCAAATGGTCACATAATACAATCACATAGATACAATGGGACAGTAAATGGTGGAGACCTCACACAATGGGGTACAATGGAAGGGCTTGCAATACCATGGGACCCCCTGGGGTTACTGTACACCCCTGAACAAAGGGACAATACAGAGGCTGTGACGGGCAGTCTGATTAATTTAATCAACAACACAGTACAGTGTTACCTGCAGTCAGAACCCCAGAATAATATCATCACACAGACAATAGTGGATACACAACAGAGAGATTAGTAGGTGGACCAGACAGTGATACCATACACCTTTGAAGTTACATGGCACAAACACAGATAATTAACCCCTAACTGCCCAGGCTATGATTTGAGTCTCTATTGCAGAGTTGCCAGCTGATAAAATGTTCAAAGTTCTCCATAGTCTGAAATAATGGGCTGAAAGTGTGCATGCCCAGCAATGGTTTCCAGTAATGGACTGTGGTCCGTTACAAAGTGTACCAGTACTAGCCCTAACACTATCTTATCAGTCAGACCCCATAGCTTTAACAGGGTCTTCTGTAACTTGGTCTTCCTCTTTCCTTCTTCTGTAAACTTCTATTTTGTTTCTTCTATTATTGAATAAGAAGACAGAAGTGCACAGATGAGGATGACAGATGAAGAAAAGAAGACAGAAGTGTTAACGCACTCACTTTTATAGCCAAAATTTAGTGGCTAAAATATTTGATCGTGTGCCTAACCACTGGCGTGTAAGTGCAGTGTAAAAAAAAGCCCCATATCAATACATCCAAGGATCCAAAAAACACGAGTGGATAGAAACAAAATGAACCCTTTGAGTGCCAATGGGGTATGCAACACATTGCACAGCATTGCATACCCCACTGGAGCTCAAAGGGTTAATCACCCCAAAACTAACACCATACAATTGAAACTAACACTTACTTATAATCCTTATGTCCAGCGGGGTCTTCTGAACCTTGGTCTTCCTCTTTCCTACTCCTGTAATCTTCTATCTGCCTTTCTTCATCTGTCATCTTCTTTTGTTTTTATCTGTCATCTTCATATTTGTTCTTCTGTCTTCTTATTCAATAAATGTGATGAAGAAATGAAGATAGAAGCTTACAGAAAAAGGAAAGAGGAAGACCAGGGTGCAACAGACCCTTTGGACATCAGGATTATAGGTAATAGTTAATCTCAAATGCATGGTGTTAGTTTTGTGATGATAACAATTTGGATCTTTGGATGTATTGATATGGGGCTTTTTTTTTTTTGCACTGCACTTACACATCAGTGGTTTGGCACAGCCGTTAGAGGACTCACTGCCAAATATTTTAGCTGCTATTTTTGGCAATAAAAGTGAGTCCCTTAACTCTTTGAGTGCCATAGTAGTACACAACAAATTGTTTGTTACTAGCCAGCACATGAAATTGTATCGCAAATTCAGAAACATTCTCATTGCTCTCAGTGGATGCAAATTTAGAGCCAGAAGTGCATTTTTTCCGTTTGGCAGTTTGTCACAGTGCAGGTAGTTGCATAAGTGACTGTGACTTAAAACTACTGACTGTATTTTTTTTTACCGGTGGGAATTGGATCGAACCCCAAGAGAGAGAGAGAGAGACGCACCTCATGATCAGGACAGGTACCACCGAAAAATGTAATTATATATAAAGGACCTCCCTGCCATTGTTAAAACAAAGCTGACCAGATACGGTAGCAAAAAAGTAAATTTTATTATATCAGTAACCAAAAAGGGCAAGAAGAAAAAGGAAATAACAAAAGAAAAATTCCATCTTTCCTTTGGATCTCCTATGTAGCAGGGAAGGATCAAAAACTGCTTCCAAGATTTTACACCAAATCCAGCCTCCAGTGAAGACTGAAGGCCAGGCAGATAATGCCTAGTGAAAGTGTGTACATTTTTGCCAAGATGCAGCTCTGCATCTGGTCCATCAATGTTTGAGCCTTCTCTGCCTATAAAATTAAAAATGGAGTGAAGTGTGCTTTTCTGACCTCCAGAGGATCTAGATCCTGGGACTTGTAGGTTCAGTTCTCTTTAAATAAATCTGTAGACAATGCTTGACATCCAATCTGCAGAGGATTGTTTCTTCTTCCAACCAGGGATCTGAAAAAAAGCAAGAAGACATACCTCCTAATCCCTATGAAAAGCCAAAGAAACCTTGGTTATTAATACCAGAAGAAGTATCAGGTTTAAACAGCAAAAAGAGTTCCTGAATGGACAGCACCTGAAGGTGTCCTATCCTTCTGGCTAAAGTCAAGGCCACCAGTAACGCTGTCTCTAGAACATCTTGAGAAGATGAAAATCCAAGGGTTAAAATGGTTGTTTAAAGAAAGTTATAAATACCACATTCAGATACAATGGAGGAAAATATGGAACAGATCTAGGTCTCAACAACAAGTAGATTTGAGAAACCTCTGAATCAGAATGAAGCTAGTCAAGGCTTGGCCCAGACAACTTCCTAAGGCAAAAATATGGAACTTAAGAGTGCTAGAGCTCAAGCCTTTATTAAATCCTTCTGATATGAATTCTAGTATTGCTTAAACGGAAGGATGAAGTGGATCTTCTCACTCTGATATTGCTGGAATAATGATGAAATACTAGTTGTTGGCATAAGAGATGCACCTGACTGGGAAGACTGATTGGCTCCTCTGTTGCCAGCTGCTTCAGCAGAATAAACTATGTTCTCCTCAGTCAGTATGGAGCTATGAACCGTAGCAATGTCCTTAATGATTTGCCTCTGGGAAATAGAGATCAGTCTCAGAAAGATAAGCCAAGTGAAAATTTCACGTCATCAAAGCATCTACTGGCAGATGATTATTCCAAAGAAACAGAGAAAAATAAGGGGACCTTAGTGTCCTGTCTTGTCACCATGACGTCTGTCTGAGGCATTCCCCATTTCTCTGCAAGTGTCAGGAAAAATCTCTGGATGAAGTACCCACTTTTCTTCTTGAATTGCTATGCGTCTTAGTGCATCTGCCCTGAATATGGACCGCTGTCAAACTCAGCAAATTGCACCCCACCCACTCAATAATCATGCTGGAAAGGTGAAGAAGAGGAAGGCTCCTCATACCCCCCATAGGCTAAGTAGGCTACTATTGTGGAATTTTCTGAGCTAATCTTTATCACTTGGCCTTTGATCATAGGATGGGCGGCCCTAAACTCTCCAAACAGCTAGAATTTCCAAGTGATTAGAGTGCAATCTGACTGCCAAGGAAGATCCAGTTCCCTGGAAAGAATGCTGCTGAACCTTCACTACCAAGGAATCCCTTGAAAAAAATGATTGTAAAACAAAAAATAAATCTCAAAAACTCCCAAAGATTTAAATAGGACTTTTGACCTCTTCGATTCTAGAGAGATCTCCAACATTCAAGGGGTTAAAAGCCCAAGTTAAATCAATCAGAAATTTTACATGTCCGCCACTGGCAGCTGGAATGCTCCAGGATCACTCCATTGTTCTTTTTTGCTTAAGGCCCCAGTGCATGCATGTGTCTGTGTATGTGAGACAGTGCATTTCTGCATGTGACAGTACATGTGTCTTTGTGTGTGAGACAGTGTGTCTACGTGTAAGACATTGCACGTGTCTTTGTGCATGTCTGCCTGTGTCAGTGAGTGTGACTCAGTGTGTGTCTGTTTAGCAGTGTGTGTCTGTGTGAGAAACTGTGCATGTGTGTGACAGTGCATATCTGCCTGTGAGAGAGACCTTGGAGACAGTGCTTGTATATGCATGTGTAACAGTTCTTCTGCTTGAATCTGAGAAAGTGTACATGTGCCTGAATGAGTCAGTGCATGTATGCCTGTGAGACAATACAAGTATTTGTGTTGTGAGACAGTGCATGTGTATGTGTGAACACAGTGCTGAGAAGGTGTGTTAGCAAGCACAGGTAGGTGTTCGTACTGAGGGGGTAGGTTATGCATGTATATGTGCATGTGTGTTTGTCATGACATAGTTATGTGTGCGCACATGTATTTACAAATGACAGTATGTGTGTGTGCTGAGGAGGAGGTAGGTGCAGGCACTAAGAGAGTGTGTTTGTGCATGTGCATTAAGAACATAGGTATGTGTATGTGTGTTTCAGTTTGCACTAGTGATGGGTGAAAAGTCCTGATTAATTCCCTCAAGAACTTACTAAAAAAGCATGATTTTCTGTTTTTTCCACAGGAATTCCTGACCACAGAGAAACCCATAGATTTTCCTCCATGTCCCTGACATCATAGATTTTCTTGCAAGAATGGTTCCATTTCCTGCCTGTTTTCAATGCTGGTGAAACTTTCCACCCCCTTACTATAAGAACCTAAAACATCCTGCCGTGCAATAGAATAGGGAGGAAGCAGACAGAAAGGGAGAAAGACAGAGAAAATTTGAAAAAAATAAATATAAAGTTGTTTGGAGTGATGGCTAGCACAATGAGCAGCTAGAGAAGCTGGAGGAATCAGACGTGAAAGAATCCAGCAGCACCAGCAGTAAACAGGGCTCACTTCTCATTCTCTGCTCACATGATCCCAGCCCCCAACATCATCCCTAGGGATCTGGGGATACATAATAATGAAAGGAACACTGGACAGCAGTATGAGCAGTATAGGTCAGCTGCCTGCTGCTGTCAGTGCATCGCCTTCTGAGTTGATGACACGTGAGATAGCAGGGGACCCTCTGTCACATTTGTCATCACCCAAATAGTCTCATAGAGTAGCAAGAGACTGGTGGTGGTGGTGATGATAAAGGTAGATGAGAAGCTGGTGTGGAAGAGTATAAGGGCACTTTTGACAGAAAGTGATAAGGAATTGGAGAAAGAGATGCAAATGGGATGAGAATCACCACTCCAGAAGCAGTGACATTCTGGCCTTTGCTGATGCTGTAATTCCTGTTCCTGGGTTGTCAGAGACAGATTTTCATCTATCAGGATGATCATGAGCAGGTTAGTATTCCACAGACCACCATAGCCACCATGGTTTGTGTTCTGAAAGTGGAGATATGGGGCTAGGACAGGTTCCAATTGCCACCACTGCTCTACTGCTGATACTGAGGAAACAGCAGCACCTGCCCCAGAAAATGAAGGTGAGTAGTTAAACATTTCTTTCAGGGTTTGTTTTTTGGAAGACTGATACCTGCAAACACATTTTTCAAGGCTTACCTTGTTGGAAGCCCACAATCCATTTTTTACAAGCGTGGCCTTGCTGTAATAATTTGAACATTTCACTTTCAGTAGATCTGCAAAATATTTTTTTCAGGCTTTTCTTTATGTAAGTAACCATTATTTGCAAAGATATAAAAAAATAAAAATAAGGTTACACTGAATACAGCAAATGTGTATGTTGGTGGTGGTGTGATTAATGTATATATCAGCATGATTCCTAGGAATGAATGCCAGACAAATTATATGCATTATCATATTTGAATCCAGTTTAACCTTGCATTAGTACTATTAGTTTATTGTCAAAAGTTAATCAGTAGTGTACCACTGTTAACACCATCTGTAATAGATGGTAGCAACCCTTCAAATCCCTCCCCCTTCTCAGTACTGCTGTTACTAGTGTGTATGCCATGGGTTTCCCTGTCTTGTGTGGTTTTGTCCACTTCTGCTACCTGATACTCAGTTGATACCATATGGTGGTTCATTTTTAGAAATGTACTGTAAGTCTCCCATAACTGCCGTTGATTGATAGAAGTGTCCTATGGTAATTAGAAATATAGCCAACTACACTGAAAACCTGCTCAGACTGCATGCTTGCTGGTTGACAATTAAGGGTTTCCATGGCAGTATATGTCTGTGCTGGCCACACACACTGTTTTGTTTGCCAGGAGACAATGGAGTTATTGATATGATATAACCATTTCACAAGTGAGACCTTGCTGGAAGGAACTATACTGTGTTTGGCGACTGCTGCCACTGAGACATGTATTTATTTTTGTAATGATGATAATGATGTGTTCACAAACAGTTTGCGATGTTCTTGCTGATGGTTAACCCCTTACTGACCGGCCATGCGGCGCGTTGCGGTCATTAAAGCAACACAGAGCATTTTTTTTTTTTAATTCGGATTCTGGTCTCCCCGAACGGCGTGTAGCTGCGGGGGGGGGGGCCGGAATTCCATGACGGTCATAGTACATCATGGGTCATTAACTCAGATCTAACCATGATGTACTATGACCGTACAAGGAAAAAAACAATAAAGGCGATCCTACCACAGTCCACTTGGAGAATATGTATATAGAGTTCTTCAGTAATACTTCGGAAGTGCTGCTATATGTTACGGTGTCTTCAGTATCACCCCACAGTCAATGACCCACGTGCAAGAAAGAAAAAACAAAAGCGCAGCTTCCGATTGTATATTGTATAAAAATAAGATATATTGTAATGAAAATCCTCTTCAATAACTGTGTATATACATCAAAAGGCTTCTTAGAGCTATGTTCATTGAAAACCAAAAAAGTCTTGATGCTAAAAAGACATAAATACCATCGATCCTGTAGATAGTAAGTTCCAGCGTGTGTTCACAAAAACAGTCTTCTCTGATTGGTTTAGAGTGCCTTGTGACGTCTGATGTTCCGTTCCGGTCAGATCGGGTCTCACAGTGGGATACAATGTTGCAAGCTACAGTGAGATAAAGCAGATCGCTCTAAGTGTAGCATTAAAGATACATCCATCCACCACACAAACCCCTGATAAGACCGCACTCACCAGATAGCCAGAAATAATCAGCATATAAACCGGGCTCATAGACCTGACTGTGCTGGAATGTACACACGTATTGCGATACAAGTGAAGCAGTAAATTTTCTTTTATTAGTATTCAACGCGTTTCGCGAGTCTGATGCTCGCTTCTTCAGGAATAAAATGTATATACAACTCACATTCTTCACATGCTTAAATAGACAGCCGTTAGTAAAATACGCCCATTAAAATGACGTTAATGGACGTATACCGGTCCATATCCAAGCCTCAATTCCAAGGCTATCTCTTACTGGATTAACTGGACCTGAGATATATTGGATCTTCCTTTCAATTAAAAGCCTTACCTAAAATCACAAAAACATATCTATATAAAGAATTAATAAACACCTATTATAAAGTGAACACATCTTCATAAAAAGATCAATATTAAGAACTCTATATTATATATAGCAAGATGTGTCCAATATACATTCACATCATCCTTCATTTTGGGAAAGGTCAGTAAATCATACACATAGTGTATAGAGAGTGTGCATATATATGTTCATGGTATCATTACATTACTAAAAAACACAATGTAAAACAAGAATTACAAAGGATGACATATAGGAACCACAAAGAGATACACATATCAGGCAGAATATATCCAATAAAATATATATCAAATAAAATTGCTAACTTCAAGGTCTTCATTGAGTCCATAGGGGGATAATGTGTTGAGGGTATAGATCCAGAAGGCTTCTTGTTTGCATAGTCTAGTGTATCTATTTGAACAGGATTGCAAAATGTGGTCTATTCCCATGATAGTAAAATTAGACAAACCTCCCTTATGGCAATTGTTAAAATGTCTGGGCACAGAATGATCCAAAGACTTTCTCTTTATAAGGTTTCTGTGTTCCCATGACCTTTCTCTGAAACTTCTGGTGGTACGTCCCACATATTGCATTCCACATCCACATTGTATTAGGTAAATAATATAGGTAGTTTCACATGTAATTAATGTTTTAATAGGATATGTTTTCTGATCATGCTTGCTCTTAAAGTTTTTAATTTTATTGCAAACATAATCACAATTACTGCACTTGGGGCGGAGACACCGGAAGTTCCCTACCGGTTTTTGGAGACCAAAAAGACCTACATTTGTATTCTCAGCATTATGTATATTTTTAGGTTTGCTTGGTGCCAAATGGCCTCTAATACTTTTGGCCTTTTTATATGTAATCTTTGGTTTATTTGTTATAATATTTTTTAACAGGGGATCCTGTTTTAAAATACCCCAATGTTTATTAACAATTTTCTGAATATGATTTGATGCTGTATTGTATTGAGTAATGATTCCTGGTGCTCTTTTTGATACAGGAGGTTTTGGTTTGGCCACCAAAATACTGTTTCTATCCAAATGAAGGGCCCTATCATAAGCAGAATCAATGACATTTTCCTTATAACCTCTATTTAAAAAATTAATCTTTAAGTGCTGACTTTTTTGGATAAAATCTCCTATTTCGCTGCAGTTTCTTCGTAGTCGATGGAATTGACCGAATGGAATGTTCTTGATCCATTTTTTGTAATGGCAGCTATTGGCTTTTAGATATTGATTCCGGCAGACTTCTTTTTTATAAAGGGAACTGACAATTGGTTGTCCAGATATACCAACTAGATTAAGATCCAAAAAGCTAATATTATTAGGATTAATTTCAGAGGTAAATTGAAGTCCCATATTGTTCTGATTACAAGATGATAACATATCTTTCAGTTGATCTTTAGGGCCTTTCCAAATAATTAAGATGTCATCGATATACCTCCCGTAGTAGACCAGACTTCCCCCCCATCTCTCCACAGGCCAAATGGCAAGATCCTCCCATAGCCCCATGAAGAGGTTGGCATATGAGGGGGCAAATCTGGTCCCCATGGCTGTGCCCCTCACCTGAAGATAAAAATCCTTCTGGAATATAAAGTAGTTGTGTTGCAAAATAAAAGCAACACAATCTAAAATAAATTCAATTTGACTTGATGGTAATGAGTTATCCTTTTCCAAAAAATATCTAACCGCCTGTGTTCCCAAAAGATGATCGATACATGTGTATAAAGAAGTCACATCTAATGTAGCCCACAGGAAGTCTTCTTTCCAAATAATAGATGACATCTGTCTAAGGACATCCTGTGAGTCTCTAATAAATGCTGGGAGTTTAATGACCAATTGCTGTAAAAAGGAATCAATATAAGATGATAAATTACAAGAAAAAGAATCGATCCCTGAGATAATTGGTCTCCCTGGTGGATCTATTAAAGTTTTGTGGATCTTCGGTATGTGGTAAAAGAAGGGAGTAGATGGATATTTATTATAGATATAAGCGTATTCGTTTTTGTTTAAAATCCCTTTAGATAACCCTGTAGTAAGAAGTTCTCTTAGTAGGTCATTAAATACAGAGGTGGGATTATATGAGAGCCTACTGTATGATACATCATCAGATAACAATCTTTCTGCTTCCTGCAAGTAGGCCGTGGTATCCTGTACCACAATTGCCCCTCCCTTATCCGCTTCCCTGATAGTAATTTCCTTTTCTTTACTTAGAATTTTAAGTAAAGAAAAGGAAATTACTATCAGGGAAGCGGATAAGGGAGGGGCAATTGTGGTACAGGCTACCACGGCCTACTTGCAGGAAGCAGAAAGATTGTTATCTGATGATGTATCATACAGTAGGCTCTCATATAATCCCACCTCTGTATTTAATGACCTACTAAGAGAACTTCTTACTACAGGGTTATCTAAAGGGATTTTAAACAAAAACGAATACGCTTATATCTATAATAAATATCCATCTACTCCCTTCTTTTACCACATACCGAAGATCCACAAAACTTTAATAGATCCACCAGGGAGACCAATTATCTCAGGGATCGATTCCTTTTCTTGTAATTTATCATCTTATATTGATTCCTTTTTACAGCAATTGGTCATTAAACTCCCAGCATTTATTAGAGACTCACAGGATGTCCTTAGACAGATGTCATCTATTATTTGGAAAGAAGACTTCCTGTGGGCTACATTAGATGTGACTTCTTTATACACATGTATCGATCATCTTTTGGGAACACAGGCGGTTAGATATTTTTTGGAAAAGGATAACTCATTGCCATCAAGTCAAATTGAATTTATTTTAGATTGTGTTGCTTTTATTTTGCAACACAACTACTTTATATTCCAGAAGGATTTTTATCTTCAGGTGAGGGGCACAGCCATGGGGACCAGATTTGCCCCCTCATATGCCAACCTCTTCATGGGGCTATGGGAGGATCTTGCCATTTGGCCTGTGGAGAGATGGGGGGGAAGTCTGGTCTACTACGGGAGGTATATCGATGACATCTTAATTATTTGGAAAGGCCCTAAAGATCAACTGAAAGATATGTTATCATCTTGTAATCAGAACAATATGGGACTTCAATTTACCTCTGAAATTAATCCTAATAATATTAGCTTTTTGGATCTTAATCTAGTTGGTATATCTGGACAACCAATTGTCAGTTCCCTTTATAAAAAAGAAGTCTGCCGGAATCAATATCTAAAAGCCAATAGCTGCCATTACAAAAAATGGATCAAGAACATTCCATTCGGTCAATTCCATCGACTACGAAGAAACTGCAGCGAAATAGGAGATTTTATCCAAAAAAGTCAGCACTTAAAGATTGATTTTTTAAATAGAGGTTATAAGGAAAATGTCATTGATTCTGCTTATGATAGGGCCCTTCATTTGGATAGAAACAGTATTTTGGTGGCCAAACCAAAACCTCCTGTATCAAAAAGAGCACCAGGAATCATTACTCAATACAATACAGCATCAAATCATATTCAGAAAATTGTTAATAAACATTGGGGTATTTTAAAACAGGATCCCCTGTTAAAAAATATTATAACAAATAAACCAAAGAATACATATAAAAAGGCCAAAAGTATTAGAGGCCATTTGGCACCAAGCAAACCTAAAAATATACATAATGCTGAGAATACAAATGTAGGTCTTTTTGGTCTCCAAAAACCGGTAGGGAACTTCCGGTGTCTCCGCCCCAAGTGCAGTAATTGTGATTATGTTTGCAATAAAATTAAAAACTTTAAGAGCAAGCATGATCAGAAAACATATCCTATTAAAACATTAATTACATGTGAAACTACCTATATTATTTACCTAATACAATGTGGATGTGGAATGCAATATGTGGGACGTACCACCAGAAGTTTCAGAGAAAGGTCATGGGAACACAGAAACCTTATAAAGAGTAAGTCTTTGGATCATTCTGTGCCCAGACATTTTAACAATTGCCATAAGGGAGGTTTGTCTAATTTTACTATCATGGGAATAGACCACATTTTGCAATCCTGTTCAAATAGATACACTAGACTATGCAAACAAGAAGCCTTCTGGATCTAAACCCTCAACACATTATCCCCCTATGGACTCAATGAAGACCTTGAAGTTAGCAATTTTATTTGATATATATTTTATTGGATATATTCTGCCTGATATGTGTATCTCTTTGTGGTTCCTATATGTCATCCTTTGTAATTCTTGTTTTACATTGTGTTTTTTAGTAATGTAATGATACTATGAACATATATATGCACACTCTCTATACACTATGTGTATGATTTACTGACCTTTCCCAAAATGAAGGATGATGTGAATGTATATTGGACACATCTTGCTATATATAATATAGAGTTCTTAATATTGATCTTTTTATGAAGATGTGTTCACTTTATAATAGGTGTTTATTAATTCTTTATATAGATATGTTTTTGTGATTTTAGGTAAGGCTTTTAATTGAAAGGAAGATCCAATATATCTCAGGTCCAGTTAATCCAGTAAGAGATAGCCTTGGAATTGAGGCTTGGATATGGACCGGTATACGTCCATTAACGTCATTGTAATGGGCGTATTTTACTAACGGCTGTCTATTTAAGCATGTGAAGAATGTGAGTTGTATATACATTTTATTCCTGAAGAAGCGAGCATCAGACTCGCGAAACGCGTTGAATACTAATAAAAGAAAATTTACTGCTTCACTTGTATCGCAATACGTGTGTACATTCCAGCACAGTCAGGTCTATGAGCCCGGTTTATATGCTGACTATTTCTGGCTATCTGGTGAGTGCGGTCTTATCAGGGGTTTGTGTGGTGGACGGATGTATCTTTAATGCTACACTTAGAGCGATCTGCTTTATCTCACTGTAGCTTGCAACATTGTATCCCACTGTGAGACCCGATCTGACCGGAATGGAACATCAGACGTCACAAGGCACTCTAAACCAATCAGAGAAGACTGTTTTTGTGAACACACGCTGGAACTTACTATCTACAGGATCGATGGTATTTATGTCTTTTTAGCATCAAGACTTTTTTGGTTTTCTATGAACATAGCTCTAAGAAGCCTTTTGATGTATATACACAGTTATTGAAGAGGATTTTCATTACAATATATCTTATTTTTATACAATATACAATCGGAAGCTGCGCTTTTGTTTTTTCTTTCTTGTACTATGACCGTAAAGGGTCATTAAGGGGATAAGCTGCTGACGGTATAAAACCTCTGTTTACTGCTTTTTTCATTTTTCTTTCTGCTCAATTTTTTGGCCCTGCTTCTCTCTCTCTCATCCTCTACAATGCAACCCTCTATTCTATAAGTATATGTTTTTTCTTTTACAGAATCCTATTTGTCAGAGAGTTGCTGCTTTGGCACAAATTGATCACACTTTGGCAGAAAATTCAGAAATGTTATGGTTAAAGTGTGGATCCAGCAATGTAGCAATAATGTATTCCTTATTGCTTTTAATGGACACTATGCATAGATTCACTAGCTGGTTCATGTCCGTATTGTAATCAATGTAGGATACTTCAGCAATGCTCCTCATTTTTTTCTGCAGTAATTATATCAGTGGAAGAATCTCTCTAACTCCTGCCCCTATACGACTAACCAGCGAGGTGGCTTTCTCAAAAGGCTTCAATAGCTCACCTAGGCCACACATCAGCTGACCTTGATATGATGACAAAGAAGCATTCCAGTTTTGCATTGTACATTTGCTAATGGCCTTATAGTGCTAGTACAAATGCTCTAGCATTCACAATGTGGAATGCCACCTGGCAGGGACATCCATTTTCTGCTGGTTATGGGGCAGGTTGTTATACTCTTGCATGGAATATAATGCATTTCACTGGATACAATGGGCACAGATCTTGCAGGTGATATTTAGCATCTCTCTGAGGGTTTCAGATTCTCAAGACAGCTATTATGTTGGAGTCATTAAAAGCAGACACATAACCAGCTTTCAAGGAGCAGGGTACAAGTCATTCCTCTAATTTATGTAATGTATCTATGGCTTTTTGGGATTTTCTTTCAAAACTCTGCATGAAAAAGTGGTATGCCTATGGTATGAGCTAGCTTGCTGCTGTTCTTTAAAAATACTGCATGAGTTAGAGGCAATATTATCGAATGTGATCTAATGTTACATGCTGTTGCTGTCCACTGGTGGTGGGGGATCCCAGGGAGCAACAACAGCCTTATAGTTGGTACTCTGGCCACACATCAGGTTTTCTTGCAATATGAGGTTTCCAGCCCTCTGACTATCACATTAACCACCTGCTTGTACAATTCTGGCACAGCCATCTTTGAAACCCCCCCCCAAAACTGGCTTTGGATATGCTAGCACGGTTCTTTAAACCTGTGTTTTCTACAAAAGAATTAAGTAGCTTGTCAGCTGCCAGCATTCTGGCAACTTTGCCATTCCACAGGCATACTTTGGGATTATTTCTGTGAAATTTTAGACTCCCTCCCAAGAAATCAGTAGATGTGGTTTGGCAGTTCATAGCAGAAGTACTGTGTAACTTTATTGCCTGTGACTTGTGGTGGATGTAGTGGTGGTGGCCATGGCGGCATGTGTGGGAAATCTATGACCCTTGTCATCTCCTCCAACAAACTTAGTCATACTCCACTGTATTTGGCATTTGAAGGACAGCCGCTGAGGCTATAGGTGTCTTGTGTGCCACGATTTATTTCAGGTAGCTTGATTCACTGCTTCAAGATCCGATATAACACCACCTCACAAATTATTAGATAAGCACAGTATATCCTAAATTCTAGTGGATTTATATCTCAGTATTCCCGAGAATAATTCTATCCTATCATTCCCATTGTTGATGAAGTCCTGTAGCTCAGACGAAACATGTTAGATGTGTTTGCTTTAAATCTGTGACAAGGAAATATGGGGTACTGGCAATGGGAATGATAGTATAGAATTATTCTCAGAAATATTGAGATATACATCCACTAGAAATTAATATATACTTTTCACAGTTACCTTAGATCCAGCGACACCTGGTGGGTTGACCCAGGTTATGGATGGCCTGAAATGTCACAGCGGCATCATCCCATGCGTCATTACGAGGACTGGGCCTAGGCGCGGTTGGCATTCTCAGCGGCCGTTCATGTTGTTCAGTGTTGCTCTAGTTCCAGTTGTTCCTGTATCCTGTGTATGAACCGGTGTTACGGTTTTCTGACACACAGACCAGGTTATGAAGTAAAAACACAGTTTTATTGAACTGGATAGTAAAATAGTGCCCCTAAGGGCCAGTACAAGAATAACAGTAATGGAAAACTGACAAGTGAATGCACACCATGATATAATGGAGAATAACCCCTAAGGGTTAATAGGTGCACAACAGCAGAATAGGATCAGGATAGGCCAACGCCCAGGATATATCGAACAGTCTCTAGCAAGTAACGATAGAAATGATGTCTGACTGAGTACACTCTCAAGTAGAAATAGGACTGCGCCCTTATGACCAAAGCTGAACCAATACCACCTCTGTGGGCTGTCTGGGAATACTACTGCCAGTGCTGGAAACCAGAACCATAAACGCCCTTACTAGTTTACATAATAACCCTGCGAGTGCCAAACAGATGGAGCCTGGACACCCCTTGGATGCCACAGTGAAGGTTACTGCACAAGCTGTATGGAGCCGGCGCACTGGAAGTGCGGCTTGAAAGCGTACCCTCTTTCGTGAATAGGCCGGAGCCAGAGCACCCCTCCGGTGCAGCTACTACTGTAGCGAGCGGACTAACAGACACCGAGCACCGGCCGTCGGTGCACAGAGGGAGCTTGTAAGATACAGAGAGGAACACCAATAAGTGGCTCAGCAGTTAACCATATACTTGGATATTACGGAAGGCACACCACGGAGACCAATGGCACCGCACAGGTTAAGTGGTTCGGTATGAGAAGGAGTGACAACAACCAGCATAAGGCAGAGTACCCTAGGTCACAGCTTACTGCCGAGAGAGAGAAACAGGGAGTCTCTATACAGTTCAGAATGTCACCGGAGCGACTGCAGAGTACTGGAACACCGGAACCGGACAGCAGCAGACTTCACCAACGAGAAGCAGGTCAATCATGGAGCAGATTCAGCAGCCAGCAACGAGTCAGATCACGAAGTCGGGTCCTCAGCCAGAATCGAGTCAGATCACGGAGCAGGGTCTTCAGCCAGAATCGGGTCAGATCACGGAGCAGGGTCGTCAGCCAGAATCGAGTCAGATCACGGAGTAGGGTCGTCAGCCAGAATCGAGTCAGATCACGGAGCAGGGTCGTCAGCCAGAACCGGGTCAGGTCACGGAGCAGGAACCGCAGAGTAGTCAGGCAAGCCGGGTCGGTACACAGGAGATACTGGAACTAGCAACGAAGCGTAGGAACAGGAACACCACGAAAGGGCAACTGACAAGTGCCCAACCTCCAGCATATAAAGGAACATCCTGGGCGGGCCAATCAGCTTCCTCCAATGCATAGGTATACAGCCAAGATTGACAGCAAAAACACGGGGACCGTGATAACCAGCTTGTCTGACTATCCATTCTGGTGCTGATCTGTGGCTCCGTCTAACCATTCTCTCTGTGCACTCCATTTGTCTTAGACTTCCTAACTGGTGCAGACCTGTGGCACTGGCTGACTACCAGCTCCGTGTATGACCCTGGTTTGTCTGACTATTCATTCTGGTGCTGACCTGGGGCTCTGTCCTAATATCCTCCCACTGTTGCCTACTCTTATTGTATATCCTATCTGGTGCAGACCTGTGGCTCTGGCTGACTGCCTGTTCCATGTATAACCTTGGCTTGTCTGACCATCCTAACTGGTGCTGATCTGTGGATCTGTCTGTTCGCTCCGCTGTTTTGCCTGTCTTCCCCAGACATCCATCTTGCTGCAGACCTGGGGCTCTGGTAGACTCTGGCCTAACTGACTGCAGGCGTGAGTCAGTAGTCTCCACTGTTGAGACCTGTATTGGAGACGAGCTCTTCTCTACTGACTGCAGGAGTGAGTCAGTGTTCTCCCTGGTAGCTACCTGCAGGAGACTTTGGGTTCTATCCTGGGCTCTACTATTACCTTTGAGAGTACCAGTGGCTCCGACCTAGTCTCTAGCAGTGGTGGTTGACATTGTGGTGGCTCCTATTCCTGATAGAGTCTAGCCTATCTAGTCACCCTCTGCTCTATACTGCTGTTGTTATCATTTCTATTATCATTATGATAATTATTGATTTAATTGTGGAGGGTTGCTTATACATATATTGGTTTGAGGGTAATAATGAAACATTTAAGACTGTTTTAGATTTAAAAATCATGGTCTCAAAACCCTACTAAGCTCCCTTTTTGCAATACCTTAGGCTCTCAATGTGACACGGTGTGACTATGAAATTAACACACTGACAAGTACAGATGAGCTTAATACAAAACTTTATTAAGTGCAATAAAGACAGGTAGTAATAAAACAGGCTGGTGGCAACAAATGACAACAGTAGTAAGGTAATGACACAAAGTGGCAGTAGATGGTAACACACCTTCACGATACCAGGGAGGAACAGTGAACTCACTTTCCTCACCCTTCACCGGGCAGGTGAGCAGTAATGGAATGGCCCTTGGACTACACAGGTATATGCGAGGATAGTGCGGGTACACCGCATACACAGAATGAATGGCACACCTTCACAAGACCAGGGAGGACTAATAAACTCAGTATCCTCACCCTTCACTAGACAGATGAACGATAATGGAAAGGCCCAGGGGCTCACACAGGTAGATGGAATAACAGTGTGAGCATTCAACGCTTATGTCTGGATAGTACACCTTCACGAGACCAGGGAGGAACAGTGGACTCACTTTCCTCACCCTTCACCAGGCAGGTGAACCGTAACGGAATGACCCTTGGACTTACACGGCAGAGCACTCCCACACACACACAGTCGACAAGAAATGAAAAGAGCGCACCAATACCCAAATAGGGTACACAATAGGCTGATAGCCAAAACTGAGGCTCGATAAGGTAGCACGCAAAACCGGGATGACCACGGTAGGTCAAACACACGGTATGACAAGCTCCGCTAACGGAAATGAGCGCAGAGCGGAAGGCACAGTCAACACGGAAACCAAACCGAGGCACGGAATGGTAACGGAGAGCAACAATGGAGAGAGTAACCCAAGAGGCAGCCAATGGTCAGAACTGGATCGGTAAGTCAGACATCGCCAGTAGTCATAGCTGGAGCAGGTAGTCAGACGTAGCCAGGGGTCAGAGCCGGCACGGCATAGTCAGACATAGCCAGGAGTCAGAACCGGAACTGGTAGTCAGACGTAGCCAAGAGTCAAAACTGGAACGGGTAGTCAGACGTAGCCAAGTAATGCACAGGAACAGTAATGGACCAACACAGCAATAAGCTCAGGTATACCACGAAAGGGCAAAGGCAATGACACAGGTTGAGGTTTAAAATCCCTGACAGGTGGGTGGAGCGATGACCTCACCAACAAATAGACCTATAAGAATAGTGACTCAGCGAGAGCAACAGTCAGGAAGTAAATAATGTCGCATATAGGCAATATTGCGAGAGGTAATCACGGGGCACCGTGACACAATGTAAGCATCATAGTAAGCTAGTAAAGTCCTATAAGGAGGATGTTAATGTTCACATTTTCCTCTCTGACATTCCATATTGTTGAGAAGGGATATTTGCATCACCCTTGTTATATCTGAGTGTCACCGTTTTACGTGTATTGGTTTAAAAAAAGAACATTTTCAAATGAATTCATACCAAGTATTTATATATATATATATATATATATATATATATATATATATATATATATCATACTTCCCATATTGTCAAATATAAATCAGATTACAACATATTTGATGTGGAAACAATTATATCTTATTAACCCCTTAGGGACCCTTGACGTACCAGGACCGTCAAGGGTAAATTTGCTTGAAAGACCCTTGACGGTCCTGGTACGTCACATACTTTTTACTTACAGCGCTCTACCGGGAGCGCTGTAAGTAAAAATAGGGCATGAAATAGACCGCTCCAAGATCGGAGCGATCTGTTTCAAGCCCCATAGTGACGCGCCGATACACGTGACAGGTCACGTGTACCGGCGCCTCAAAGTGCCCCTATGCGGTCGTTATGGGACGGAAATGTCCCATAACGTCCGGTCCTTAAGGGGTTAAGTATATTGTGGGACTTTACAGAGTGCCATTGAATATAATTCTGTTTATTTTTATTTAGTTGACTTGTCACTACTAGGCACCTGCACTAATTAGTGTTTTAGTACCCAGATATTATTTTTGTTGGTGCCATTCTCTTTTTTTGGTGTGCATATCTTAGTGTGTTTAGTCAGTTTGTGAAGACCTCCAATGATCCACAAGACCAGGGCCAGTTTATTTGTAGTGTGGGTGAAGAGGATACTTGGTTAGTTATCATGGAGGCACTGGTGAGTAACGATGCAGTGAAAGCTGAGATATGTAAACATTCCCGAGAGTCTCTCCCAGTGAGGAGACCCTCATGGAAATGGGGATTGGTCGAAGAAGCATTGGGGGGGGCGGTTACTGCTAGTAGCCATGAGGTAAAGGGGCAATAAAATAAAAATAAAAATGTAAATCATGAGCAAAAGGAAAGACAAATAAAGGGAAGTAGGAGGGAAGAGGGATATGATTGACATACTTTGGTATCCACAAAAGGAGTAGTATGAACAACATTGTAATCAACAACTTAAAGAACCATATTGCTTCCTAAAAACAATGTTGTGCTGGGCCTAGATTAGTAACACCTAAACAAGAGGGTAATTATGTAATTATGTATGGGTGCAATTAGAGATGAGGACCCAGTGGCCCTAAACCAGGTGCATGTAAACAATTCACTAGTATGAACAGGAGCATAAGTGCAACATCCTAAAACGTGTAACGCGTGCCAACCATCAGGCACTTGAACTCAATGTGTAGGTGGCAGTGTGGGGACCAGCAACTCAGCACCCAGAGCCCCCAATCTACAAAACCCCTCAGGGTGTAGCTATATATAACCATGTGGGTCACTTATGGTAATTTTGTAGGTAGAGAGACATAGTATGCCCAGGCGTCTTTAGGAGAGGTGAACGAGGAGGTGGCCTCTGAGGATGTGATCTTGAGCCATGCAAGGTAAAGAAGAGTAGATTTCATGCCCCGTCAAGCTTCCTGCAGGTTTTTGAGAATTCTCTGCATTTCGTTGAGACTGCTGCTGAGTCATGAAATATGAGAAGTTAGGAATTTCTATACTCTAGGTGGGCAAGCTAATGGTATGCTGTCAGAACTTTTCTGTTTCTCTGTGTAGTTAAGTTGATTCACTATGACTGGTCTAGGCCTTTGTGCTTTCACTGAAGGCAAGGGACCCAGGCAATTGACTCTTTCTACGGGTTGTTTCTGTGGTATCTCTTTTCCAGATCATCTAATTATACTGAGGGTTTTCATTGCAGCATCAGTTCCAAGGTAGCTATGGTAGCCTGCATGTCTGGTTTCACATGACTTCGTGCCAGTTTCTATTTCCATTAGCTGTTCTGTGTATGATTTGACCTCCGACAGAATTTCATTGATGGAAAGTTGTATAGTATCTAATTTCTTGTCAAAGACTGGGGTTAAGACGTCAGACATGGCTTTCACAGTTGTCGCGGGAAGTGTCAGAGTACTGTCCTCTGTGGTGGTGGGCAGAGTCTCACACTGTGGATCTGTCATATTGTCAGGGGAGGTAGTTTTCTTTCTGTGTGCCCTTTTATCACCCCTCTAAGGTCTAGGTATTTTGATAGAGTCAGTCATGCGAAGAAACTAGTCCTTGGAAAGGGCACAGAAGATAGTTTAAGTTGTACTGCTCAACAGGGGTGTCTGTCATCAGGAAGGCTTACAGAGAAGAACAGTTCCAAGGTGTGGTTCTATCTGTGGTATAAATGCATAACTGCCCTGCAACTGGCAAGTGTTTTTTTAAGCTAGCATAGTAGAGAACTAAGCCAGTAAGGAGGTAGCATGAACTATCACAAGTACCCCATGTTAAGTGTAAGATGAATCACCAGGTTATTCCTTTGGGGAGGGCCACTCACAAAGATGAAGGGCTGTTGCTTTTTTGGTGTTCAACTTTGCAGAGCTGGGGTCACAATGTGAGTGCATTGATGTTCTGTACAACATTACCTCTTGCTGTGGAAAGGATGGGGGTGAGACTAGTGTTGCGTGGTCCAGATTAGGTGTAGGTGTCTATCACCTTCCTCGGTATCTAAGTTGAGAAGGATGGTTGAATAAAGTGAGCCGGCAGTCCTGCCAATGTGTCAGCCTCTCAGTCTCCAGATGGGCATAGGTTATCACAATGCCTCCGCCACAAGAGGTCCCAATTGGGAAAGGGCAGATGGACTCAACCTCCTCCATCAGGGGTTGCCCTGATAAATAACCCTATGATGCAGCATCTCATCCTCGGCCTAGCAGGCCTCAAGCCTAGAAGCACTGATTGTGCATTGTCCCCACACAAAATGTATATGAGCCTGCTCCTTATGAGGCACCAAATCCAATGATCCTGGGTATTTCCAGAGAAGAATGGATCTAATGAGGATGCCAACTGATTTGTTCAGTATCAGTCCAGAGCTCTGTTACTGTGTATGGTACCTAGACCATGCCCCCTCTTCAATATTTTTTTAAAGGGTTAGTAATGTCTAGTTAAAATTATTTCAAAGAGTCTTCTTTATATTGAGATTAAGAGATTTCTCTATATTTAAGTCCTTACTTTAGTGTAGTTCAAAAGTTATGCAGAGATAAAGATTCCCCCTTCCGCCCCTTTCTGGAACGTCACCAGAAGTTGCAGTCTGGTCACAACGGCTACAGCGAGGGCCAAACTTCTATAAGCAAAGGGAAATCCTGCCCTCCTTCATTAAGGGAGTCAGGATTTCCCTTATCCTTACTTACTGAAGTTTGTCCCTCGTTGTAGCAGTTGAGTCATACGACCCGATTACAGATTACAGATTCAGAGGGAGGCGGCCAGAAGGAGTGGGCGGGGGAATCTTTATCTCTGCTTAACTTTTGAACTACACAAAAGAAAGGACTTAAATGCAGCGCAATCTCTTAATTTTAATATAAAGGAGACTCAGAGAAATAATTTTAACTAGACATTACTAACCCTTTAAAGGTTTATTAATACTGCTGGTGGGGGTGGAGGAACTTTTTATGTCACTTTCACACTCAGCATCTTCAGGAGGAGAGGGAACATCATGTTTATTGTACATATTGCAGTAACCATGGCCTCAGTCAGTTTTTAGACTACCACTTTACTAACACGTCCCTGCACTGCTCCTGCTCCTTTGCCCATACCCCTGACTCTAGTATGTTTGATGTACATTATCAAATTAGTGTGGATTTAAACAATAAAATATACAACAGAACTGATTGTGTGTGTGATGTCCTCTTGCCTTTTACAAAATACAGAATCATGTATGTCTCTTCTAGTATCTGTCACCCTCAGTCACAGTTCTCATCAGGGTCCCTGTCTTAGTCACCTATCAGTCAAACCATACTTTATTTGTTTTTAGTTTTTTTTAACTGTCCCTATCACCACCTAATAAAATAAAAAGGGAACACACTCCTTGTGCAGCTGTTTTGTCCCCTCTTTACCTGTAGCTAATATGAACAGGATTTCAGCTGCTGCTTTCTCTCTCTCTCTCTCTTTCATTGTTACAGCAGTCTTCATTTTTTACAGTACAGGTGATAACAGATCTTTGTCAATATGCTGACCTCTTTTCTTCTGGCTGTTATAGGAGGCAGTGTCAATTGTACTTGTCTGCAAAGTATATCTGTCAGTGACAGAGGCTCAGTCAGCTCAGGAAAGAACTTGCATTCCCTGCATTTCTCTTCTCACTAAAACAAAATTTGTGGGTATTTTAGGCAAATCTTATTGCTTCCTTCAGACTCCCCCAGACTCCCCTAACACAGAGAACAGCCAGCTTGGGAAGGAACATAGACCACCTGTCTGTCTCTTCTCAGTGAAACAAAAATTGGTGTATTTTTGTTAAATTTGTTTTCCCCCTTTATACTCCACCAGAGTCCCTAAACTCCCCTAACACACAAACTGCCTGCCCACTGCCTCCCTAAACTATTTATACTATCCCGATGAGAAAAGAAGGGAAATGTTACATATGGTCTGTAAATTCAGTCTTACCACTGATTTCAATGCACTTAGCAAGGCAAAAAATGTGCCACTTTTTAGAAAAATGTCTTGTTAGAAGGACGTGACATTTTTCGCCTGTTTTATTTTGAGGCGAAAATCTTTACCCATCCCTTCTTCCCACACACACATGACTTTCCCACTTTACCTGCATTTTCTGTATTTTTTAAGTCTTATTAGGCTGACTCAGTTGGTTAATACACCAGCTACAGAATCTGTTCAAACCTTAGGGTTGCAGGTTCTAGTCTCAGCAAGGACAACTCAACATTTCACCCTTCTGAGGTATGTAAAAGAGAGATAATCTCAATGTATCCTTCCTGGTAAAATACTATAAAAAAGATATACTCTGAATCACAGTTAGCCAACCCTGGTCCTCAAGAGCTACCACCATTGCATGTTTTCAGGATATCCCAGTTGGAGCACAGGTGGACTAATTAGTGGCTCAATCACTTTAATTGTTTTAAATGTGCTCATTCAGGGATATCTTGAAAACATGAACTGCTGGTAGTTTTTGAGGACCAGGGTTGGCTACCTCTGTTCTGAATGCTAGAGACATTAAATCTTGTTGCTTAGCAATGCATTGAAGATGTCCTGCTTCCAAGTAGTTAACATATCTTTATATTGGCAATCAGATGTAAAACAGTGCACATATATTTTATTTACTAAATAAATAAAGAAATACAAGTGAAAAGGAAAAGTATGCTTATGATTCAAAGTGCCCAGAAACATGGACCTTTAATCTACTGTATAAAATTTCAGAAAGTTTAACAAACAAGCTTTTGTACAGCTGATTTCTAATAAATGAGCTTAAATTTTGTACGGTAAACAGTTTTTTTTGGCTCACATTCTTTTCTTTGCATCATTGCCTTTAGTTCAAATAAAAGGATAATCAAGTGATGCCCTTAGTTTAGAAATACCCTTTGATGTGATTTTTACAGTGTTTCTTTAGATGATATGTATAATTTGAGATATGTGCTAAGGATGGGCACCAATCCTAAAAAGACTTCCACACAGGATTATCACTGGGCACAGAAATAAAATGCTTCTGCAGATTTTCACTTGGAAACTATGACTAGCTTTGGTGTAGCCTTTTGGAACCAGAAGTTATGTAATCACAGTGAATCATTAAAGGAGAGCTGCCATCTGTTAAAATCACCATCTTACCTTACTGTGGCCAGAAAATCCTAATGGCCCCTTTGAATTCTTCCCATCTGCTTTTTTTCAAGAGAGATCATCTTTATTTAGTCCTGCATGTCTTTATTTAGTCCAGCGTGTAGAAAAAAAACTGCCTTCACAAGTTAAACAAGACTGGGTAACGTGAGATGCAAATGTTCCTTACCCAGAATAGTTAACGTGCAATGGTTTACAAAACACACGAAAACTACAAAACTGGAGTTGCCTAAAATCTGACCTCATCATCGACACAAAACACACGATAAACGCAAGAAACATTCCCAATAAAAAAAAAAAAAAAAGTCCGACGTTACCTTGTGCCCCAGCCAATCACAGCACCCCAAAGTATCAAGTTCAGTCAAATAAACTATATACAGACCCAAAATAACCAATCGAGTTCCCAAGAGCTAGATATCAGGACCCAGGAGCGGAGGTTAGTTTTAAAGAGAGAAAGGGAGTTGAGGCGCGCACACACAAACAGGTAGAAAGACAGAGATTGACAGCACACATAGTGACACGTAATACACTATTGTACATACCAAATACACGCATTCAAACACACATACACACACACACACATAGCCCATATTTTTTTTTTTAGTAAAACACATACACTTTATATTTTTTTTGACAGTGTGAGTCTGTGAGTGCAAGTCAGAGTGTCAGAGTGTCAGAGAGTGAGTGAGTGAGTGTGTGAGGGCCTGATTGAGTGCCTGGGTGAGAGTGGGTGAGAGGAATGGAAAGGAGAGAGGGGTGGGGAGTGTAGGAGGAGAGAAGGAAGACATGCAGGTGGGCATCCCTGGTCAGGGTAGGGGAGGAAGAGCCCTGGGGAGGAGAGACATGCCAGACCAGGCACATATAGTGCAGGGACAGAGGAGAGAGTGGGACAAGGGGCACGTCTGGGGAAGCACCCAACACAGGCAGGGCCATCACAGACAGGCCCCGAGAGCCAAGGCTCTCAAAGAACCTCTGGGGGTGATGAGGAGGATAGAGCAAGACAGCCTAAGTTCAGTGAGGAGGAGAACCTTGTCCTGTGTGAGGCAGTGATTGCCAGAGAGAGGCTCCTGTTCCCCAAGGGGACGGTCGTTGGTATGGGTTCGAAGAGGAAGGCCGCATGGAAGGAGGTCCTGGCTGCAGTGAATGCTGTGGCCAGCTGTAGCCGGTCGCTGGATTCGGTCAAGAAAAGGTGGACAGACTGCAAGGCCAAGGAAACATAGTAACATAGTAATTTAGGTTGAAAAAAGACTTGTGTCCATCTAGTTCAACCCTTTTCCTATTCCTGTTTACCATTGTGAAGGTGAAAAATAAGACGAGAGAGAAGGCCTTGCATGCTGATGGCACAGGGGGTAGTCCGCCCCTGCACATGGAGTACAGCCAGTGGGAGGAGACCAATGTAATGGTGCATGGGATCCCTGGAAGGAGTGACACCGGGGAGGAAAGTAGCCTCCAGTCGATTGGTAAGTGCATCAAGGCCCAAACACACATCACACAAATCTTGACACCTACCAGACAGAGGCCAACACAGTGACACCTGAACACATGGACAGCATTCCACACCACAATTCAGCAACACAGCTTGGAGGGAAGTCAAACAAGGACAGAATACTTGACAAACCCAGCCTGAATGGTAATGGTCAAGTCCCTTTTGAACCCCTTTCATGTTTGCGACGAAAACATCATGCACAGCACAAAAACAATGCACACTGTCATGTGTCAGTCACAGATCTAACTGTTATGTGTATCACAATTTAATACATAGAGTGACAAAGAGGTCAGCACACAACCCCTTGAGTGCCACAGGGATAAGTAATGCATTGTTGGACAATACATTGGCTAGTCCCCTGGCACCCAAAGGGTTACCAGAGCATAGCAAGGAGGGGAATTGGTGTGTTTCCTATTGTATTGTTACTGCATGTCAGGGCTAGGCGTTGTACATGTAGGTAGTTAGTCCAAGTGGAAAGTTCAGCTGTCTGCATCAAATGTAGCCTGCAGACTGTGGATGGCCAGGGTTCATTTACCCCCATCCCCACTCTGCAGGACATTTGTGATTCACAAGGCTTAATCCTGATGGGGGGCATTCACTAGGGTGTCAGAAAGAGGTGACAACATGTACATGACAACCACAGTGTCATCACACCTGCAATCCCTGTGTTATTCTGTGGAGCCAATGCACTGAGATCTAAACAACACGTGACATATCAGTGCTTAGTCTTCATAGCATAACATAGGAAAAAGTAGAAGTACCCTCCAAAAGTACAGTATAACCATGCACATGTTTGCTTTGTGTTAGGATTTTGGCTGTTCTGGGGTGTGTTAGCGTGTCCTCCATCTGATTGGGTTGTTGGGTTCAACAGATCATGTTGGCTGGTGTGTTTGGTGTGTCTGTTACTGTTGCTGACATCATTGGTTGGACTCTGCAGTCATTGGTCATCACTGGTGCATTGCTGTGTTCAGAGGTCCTAGTGTGTTTGCTGTTGAGGCCTAAGTGTATGACATGCAATGGGTTTGTGTCACTTAAGGTGTGATGCTTCAGTTTTGGTCACCACATGGATCCTGATGAATGGGGATAGCAAGGAGGTATATGCCTTGCCATCCCCACTGCTCAGGGTACACATGATGACCAACTCTACACCACCGTAGGTTAGTAGAATCAATGTATGGGATCATATCAAGCTAAGCAATGTGTGTCAGGATGGTAACCAATGCATTGCAAAGCCAGTCAACTATTCACATGTCAATGTAATTGTCTTGCAGCACTCCTGTCATGGCTTACATCACTGATTATATCATGTAATTTCCCCACACATCACACCGGTCGGCACAAGCAGAGGACTCCGGAGGCACCACCTCTGAGGAGACCACCACCTCCAGGGCGCTGCCACCACAACCACCACTGCAGCAGTGGCAGTAGCAGCGGCCCATCCATGGCCCCCAGGGTTCACCTCCACAGCGGCAGCCCCAGCAGCAGCAGCAGTGGGCATCCTCCAGCCCCCAGGGTCCACCGCACCACCACTACCAGCAGCCCCAGCAGCCGCAGTGGGCATCCTCCGGCCCCCAGGTGTCACCCCACTACCAGCAGCCGCAACAGCAGTGGGCATCCTCTGGCCCCCAGGTGTCACCCCACTATCAGCAGCTGTAGCAGCAGGGGCGGTATCTGGACCCCAGGTGTAACCCCACCACCAATACCAGGAGCAGCAATGGGCAGTCTCAGGCCCCCAGGTGTCACCCCAACGTCAATACCAGCAGCTGCAGCAGCAGCAGGGCCCCCGGTATACTGTACCCAAGGATGCACCACTAGCATTGGGTAGACACTGTATGCCCAACGTTGTGGGGATGCCACAGCATGGGCCAGTACGGGCAGCCACCAGACCACAGCCACAGGACATTAACCCGTGGTCACTGGACTATGAACACTTTGGCCTCATTGGCCAGCCACAATGGCCACAGGCCCTGGTGGTGTTCACTCCATCATCACCACCCCAACGCACAACACCCCCACCACCCATGCTAGCCACACATTTGGAGGGTGTGACATCCCCAGGGGCTGACTCATCTGGGAATGCAGCAATGATGTCCCCATGCTCCCTCCACATCAGAGCACATGGCTCCACACCATCTCCACCACTGTCTGTGGTGGAGCCACAGGACAGCCAGAGGGCATCTCCACCACTGTCCCAGTCTCCCTCCACACGACACACTCTTGCCAACACCATGGTCATGGACCAGGAGTGTTTGGCAATCCAAAGGAGGCAACTCTGGGTGGCAAGGAGGTGTGCGCAGTCCCTCAACAGGCTGGAACAGCATAAGGCACACCTCCTGGTCAGCATGAAGGCAATGGAGGCCCAGCAAGTAACCCTCACAACCACCTGGTCACCTACACCAGCCGGATGACAGCTTTGATTGACCAGGTGGTTGTTGAGATGAGGGAGAGAAATGGGCTGGAGACCCTGCTCCAGACCCAGGCCGCCAGTTCTACCGCCACAACTCCTGCCAGCACTTCACCAGTGGCACCCACAGCCTCCAAACCCACTAGGGCCTCATGGCAGCAAGTGCAGGAGGCCACCCCTGCGGCCCCACCCAAAGCACCCCCAGGAAAAAAAATGAATGTGCAGTTGTTGCTTCGACACATATTCATGTCTGTGTGTTTGTTTTCAGATCCGGTTAGTGGCAGAGTTGTCTCCAATGCATTGCACAGATATGCAGTGAACATAACTCATGCATGATGAATGGCGTCACAAGCTTTTACAGCAGAGGTGAACACACACATCACATACAGACATGTTTGTCCAAGTTCAACTCACAGACATATGAAAGCCAAACAACATCAGGGTGTTGTTCAATGATGTGACTTGAAATTGAACAACATGAACACATTAGATATATCAAATGATCAACGACATGATCACAATTAAGGGGATAGTAATGCTTAGAATGTTTGAACAAATATGTTTTAGGGTTCATCCCCCTGAGTAGAACAAGGGAACTCCCACTGCTGAAGGGTGTTTCAGTCACAGGTTATTTCAGCTCACAGTTGTTTTTTAGAATAGGAAAATCACAGTGGCCTGAAATTGTTGAGTGGCGCTGTTGCTACACCATCCCATGGAAATTCATGGTGCTAGGACTAAAGCTGTCCATGGTATGGTGTAGCAACAGTGCCACTGTACAATTTCAGGCCACTGTGAGATTTGATCTATGACATTCAGCTTTGAGCTGATATAACTTTGGAATGCAAAGCAGGGGGAGTTCCCTTGTTTTACTCAGGGGATGAACCCTACTAGATAGGTTTATGAAATATATTCAATATTACTATACCTTTAAACCCTGACAGGGGAGGGGTGATCAATGACACAAGATAGTCATATTGATCAGATTTGTAATTGACATGGACACCAACAGGTGATACTCATGGACGTAGATTCAACTTCTGGACCATGAGGGGTTATGCCATGGATGCCTGCAGAGGGTGAAAACAAGACTGGAAGGTGCACTACGAACACAACAGTCATGCTATTGCTGACCCATCATCATACCCTTGAGTGCCAGAGGTGTACACAACACATTGGTCAGCAATGCTTTGGAGACCTTACTGGGACTCCACGGGTACAGCTTGGTTATTTGGAGTGAACAATCCATTGCTTGTCAGGGTGTTGTCTAGCCATCATATCCACATGGGGTTTGTATCACGGTATGGTAAGCAGACATATGTATATGTGAGTGGTCACACACATCAGTGTGTAAACCAAGACCCATGGAACAGAGGAACTATTTAATGGATCTCGATCTACATACTGATGAGGTGTGTGCTCAGGGTCCGCGTGACACACATACATATGTCTGCTTGCCATCCCCTTGATGGACACCTCACATGGTCCTGACGCCTGGACAAGACATTGACAATCAATGGAGTGGCATATTCACTGTGCTACACACACACAAACAAGTCAGCATGGCAGGCCTTCAGCCGGAGCATGAACAGTTGCAGCAGGTGACAGCTGTTGGACAGGGGTGCTTGGAGGAGGAGGGGGATGAGCCCTAGCCCTCTCACACCTTCGCCTCCACTGTCATCTTAGATACAAGCATGTGTACATACTGGTGTTGGTCTGTCTCTCTGTCAGTGTCTCTCTCACGCTACATCTGAGGAGGGTGGGCTGTCACTGTTAAACAGCAGTAAGGTGTTGTTCATGTGGTCATAATGATGGGACCAAAACAAAGGGGAGGAATCGCACCAGCTCTGCACATAACCCTTACTCACGATAAAACTGTAATCAGCTGAGGTGCATTCATAGGGCTATACAATGATCCCAAAGGAAGGTAAGAAAGGGAGGGGTTAACCAACCGGGGAAAATCACCAGGTGGTGCCCCCCCTCCAAACAGGAAACCTGATAACTGACACATACCAAACCAGAACAAAGCTTAATCAGACAATACAAAATTAATCAAGTGAATACATCATATCAATTAAAAACCAACCAGCACAGGAATATGGAGTCATGAAGACATTTCAACATTGAATAATGCCTCTATGGACTGAGAGCAAGTATGTCTCAAGCAAACGTGCAATACCATGTAGCCACAAACAATTCAAAGCGGCCCATTAGCAATATGTTATATTATCATACATATGAAGTGTAAAGTGATAATAATGAACAAAGTATGAATACACATCATATACTTATCTCAGGAGTCACACAGTTTGATCTTTCGCTTGTGCTCTTACTTATATTCATAGAGATAGGTATATGTGTATTCATGCTTTTTTGATTATTATTACGTTGCACTTCATATGTATGATAATATTGCACATTGCTAATGGGCCACTTTTAATTGTTTGTGGATACATGGTATTGCACGTTTGCTTTACATATACCTGCTCTCAGTCTATAGAGCATTATTCAATGTTGGAATGTCTTCATGACTCCATATTCCTGTGCTGGATGGTTTTTAATTGATTTGATGTATTCACTTGATTAATTTTGTATTGTCTGATTAAGCTTTGGTTTGGTATACTCCCGGGGTGTGCGTCAGTTATCAGGTTTCTTGTTTGGGGGGGAGGGGGGGCACCACTTGGTGGTTCTCCTCTGGTTGGTTAACCCCTTCCTTTCTTCCCTTTTTTCTGTATCATGTGGTCATAATGGACTAATGGTAAGGTGTGTGTTATCCAGGTAATTGTTTTCTGATATTTCTGTGGTTAGTAGTGTGATTATTTGTAATTGGTATGTACCTGTCAGGTGTGTTTTTGTCTCCATGGACTGCTGGGGTTACATAGGTCACCTTGATTTGTTGTTGGAGTGACAGGCGTGCATGTCCTGTTGTGTGTTAACCCCTGTTGGTCAAAGGTGTTTTGGGATGGCTTATGTTGTGCTGCTTTGTGTTCTCCTTGTCCCTGTGGGGTTGCTGGATTCTTGTTTGTCTGTGACTTGTTTGTATGGTGTAGGCCAGTGGTTCACAACTAGGGTGTCATGTGATGTTGGTTCGCCATGTGCACCAGCTCAGGGTGCGTCACTTTTCCCATGTTGCTATGTTCTGCATTAGTGATTGGTAATGTTGATTTCACACATTTTTGGGGAGATGTGTGTATGGGACATTTGATGCACTATATTCTCCTCATTGTTATTGACACAGTGGGACCTGATATTGGGCATATGTTATTTTTATTTGGGAATTCCCTTGTGCCCTCAAGGGGTGCCCTGGAACATCATGATTGCATGTTAGGGGTGTCTTAGGTGGAGGGGTTGTGAAACACTGTTGTAGGCCTTGTTGTATTTGCTAGGCATTGCAGGGGTTAATATCTGACCTCTGTATGCTTGGCTTATGTCCTTGGATGACCTGCTTCTCTGTTTCATTTTCCTCGACGGTGGTTTCCTACTCTGAGTTGTACGATGTTCGCCCAAAAAAATGGGTGTTAGATTTCTGGAGGAAAATGTTGCAATTTAACTCGCGTTCGCCCTAACTCCAACATTTGAATGGCTCTGGGCTTCTCTTCTACATTGTCCTCAATGGGCGAGATTTTGATATTCTGGCGACGGGCATCGTGTGTTTCAGAACTGCTGTTATTACTTACTAATGGGAAGATTTGCATTGCTTACTTGACGTAGAAAACCACAGTTGCCAGTTTTTTCTTCTGACGCCAACATTTGGATTGAGCCCCTAAATCTCTGCTCAGTGCACATGGAAATCTTAACCCCTTATGGAACAAACTGGTGTGCCATTACTTTCCAATACCTAGAACATCCCTGTGACCTTTAAAGGGTTAAGTAGGCTGCCAGCAACTGTCATGTCCTCCTCTGTGTACATGACATCCAGGAATGATTGTAGAGATTATCTCTTGAAGAAAAGCTCAAGAGCAAAATTCATAGGGGCCATTAGGATTTTTAGCCATAGTAAGGTACCTAGAGAATTATTCATTTGTAGGTGTTAGCTATTCAGGTATCATGGTTACATAGGATGCAAAACTGAATATTTAAGGTTTGAAGTAACAAATGAGTATCCAATGCATTTCAGATGAATGCACTGCAAATCCCTTTGGCACTTTAAGTGTCCAGTTGATTAACCCTTAATGACAACCCAAGGGTGGCCGTTATGGACCATGGAGCATTTTTTTTTTTTTTGCAGGAATGGTTCCCAGAGTCGCCGAGGAGAGTGCAACCGCCTGGAGAACCCGGAAATCCATGATGTACCAGGACTGTCACCGTTCCTTAAGTGCCGTGACGGTCCTGGCTTGTCTTAAGTCATTAAGGGGGTTAATACAGATATTATAGTAATTTTTTAAACATTGCTTTAAATGCAACTTTTACCTATAGTGGCTGGCTCCTCATCTCTCTGTAACTCATAAGGCCATATATACAAAGTCAAACGTGGAGCAATTCTGGGGTAACCAAACTGCAGAATAAGAAACAAATAAAAATATATAAACAATTCCCATAGATTTAAAGGAGAATTAACACCTCCGAATAATAGCACATCACTTACATTACTGTGGCCACAACATCCCTCTGAACCTGTGATTCCCATTTCCCCAGCATTGTCCCTCTGGGACATGATGATCAAGAAGGCAGAATTGGCTAGCAGAACTAGCATCAGCACACATCAGCTGCCTGTGCCTACTGCATAAGATGCTAGTGTGCCTTCTTCACCTGAAGAAATGGCAAGTGTGACAGTAGGTGACCCTCTGTCACTTTTGTCATCATCGCCAACTGGTCTCTCTCCTGTAGAGCATCAGCAAGAGACAGGTGGTAGTGGTGGTGGTGGCAAGAGTAAGGGTGATGGTAGAGCAGCTGGGGTGGAGGAGAGAATGAGGGCTTTTTTAGCAGAATGTGAAAAGGAATGGGAGACAGATATGAAAATGGGGATGGGCATCACCATCACTACCAGCAGTGACATTGTGGAGTTTTCTGCTGCTGTAATTTCTGCTGCTGCTGAGTTGCGAGGTCCAGATGTTGATCTGTCTCAGAAGGAGGCTGATGATGAGCAGGCTTGTATGCTACAGACCACCAGGGCCACAGTGGGACTGGGTTTTGGCAATAATGATGTGGGACTAGGACAGTTTACACTTACCAGGAATAATCCTGGTCCTATTTCTAGAGCTGATTCTGATGGAGCAGCATAATCATCATCCTCTGCCCCAGCCAGTGAAGGGGATTGTGGAGAAGAAGAAAGAGGCCATTCTTCTCCACCTTTCCCCTCCCCGTTGATGCCATGGGTGTAGGGCTATTTTTCTCTTGGGGCAGGCACAGTGCAGTCATCAGTGACAGCACTGTGCACTATGTGTAACAAGTCAGTGAAAAGGGTAAAGGAAGGACCCACCTTGGCACAACCACCCTCATAACATACATGAGATACAGGCACCGTGTCATTTCACCAACACACCCATCATTTTAGAGGAGGCACAAGAGGAAGAGGAGCATTACTGACCAACTTTCTTTTTCCAGAAGTGGTGGGCTAGTTGTGGTGCTGCCACTACCTCAGGTTGGTGACAAGAGGAACCATGATCATCATTGCCTGTCTCATATCACTGCTGTTGATCCCTTTCCCTTGAAACTGCCAAATTGTCCTGCTCCTTAGACAACTCAGAAGCAGCAGTAGCAATAACAGGAGTTATAAATGCCAACTAGCTTGTAAATAGATGTCTTACCTTTAAAAAATAGCAGAGTGTAAAGTAATCCTTCCCGTATGGGGACTGACGGGCAGGTGAGTGCGGTCCGTGCGCCTGCACTGTCAGTCCCTTCCAGTAAAAATATTGTGCACTGCAGTACTACTCAATGGAGACCAGGATTGACAGCACAGGCGCACAGACAAGATGTTTGCTCTGTAGCCTGGGTTCCAGTCTCTAAACGGGAAGGATTTCTGTATACTCTGCTATCTTTTAAAGGTAAGACATCTATTTCCAAGCTAGTCACCATGCGTTTAATGAATGCATGGAGACTTAGTATGATCTGAAAATTCCACTTTAAAAAAGGGTTACTAAAATCTAAATTATGTAGCACATGTGTATGGTGGTGGTGGTGGCACTTTTGGTGGCACTTTCACAAACTGCATCCTCCTCAGTAGGAGAGGGATCATCAACATATATTGCAAGTGCTGCAGCAACCATGGCTGCAGTTTTTGGACTACCACTTTACTCATATGTTCCTGTACTTCTCCGAATCCTTTCTCTCTACCTCTTGTGTTTTTGCTGGGCATTACTAAACTACTGTGTGTTTTTTTATTGTAAAGTACACCATAGAACTGATTGTGTGTGATGTCTTGCCTTGGCCCTGTACAAAGCACTCTGTCTCGTCAAGTATCAGTCTGCCCCATTCAAAGCTTACATGTGTCTCGTACCTATTTTGTACATTTTTTTATTGATTTGTTAATTAACTGCCTCCCCCTATCCCAGTCAACAATAAACCATAAAAAACACATTCCCTGTTCAACTGATTCTTTCCCCAGATTTCTCCAACACAGAGATAACAGTCAGATCAGGATGAAACTTATAGTGAAGTAATATTGAATTCATGTATACAGAACTCATATAGTAAGGTCTATACCAGTTGTACACAAAATATAGACTACAAGGGTCTGTCTCTACAGGATATATATTTAAGGAGGAATAATGATATAGTTATTTACATTTCTGAGGTTAAAAAAGACCATCAAATTCAATATTTGCTATAATTCTAACATGTGAAACAAAGCAGAAGTAGAGCATATGGAAGTTTATTTTATTTATTTAAAAAGTGTTTTACCAAGAAGAATACATTGAGATGTCTCTATTTTTCAGGTATGTCCTGGGGAGCTTTTACAGTGCAAAGTTACATATGTACACAAATAGAGAGAAGACAGATAGATAGATAGATAGATAGATAGATAGATAGACACTTTTGTATACAGTTAAATGTTTTAAATACATTCTGAACAGATGAGACGGGCAGGAGAATCACTGTACTCACTCACAATCCTCCTATATAATAATTCGCTAGGATGTTTGTCAGAAGCCGCCATGCACAGTAGATACTGCGCGTGCTCCAGTCATGCACAGTAGAGACTAGAGACTGTGGCACACTGCAGTCATGAGCAGTGCAGACTGCCCAAACACACCACGGCTGGTACGGAGCGGGGCACTCTGAATTCGGACCAGAGTCCTCTCTGCGCACTTCCTGGGACCCCTTGGTCCCCGGAAGGTGCACAGAGAGGACTACTGTCCAAATTTCAGAGCGCCCTGCTCCGTATCAGCCGCTGCATGTACTGTGCATGACTGTAGTGCAGGCAGTGAGCAGAGAGGCTCCAGGAACCAGCTGAGGCTGCTGGGTGGCACTGTGGCCCGTGTACACGGGCTTTTAAACTAGTATGGCTATAATTAATGAAAACAATGAATGTTTAAGTAACTAAGGGGATAAGTTAGAGTATACAAAATGGAAGCTATAAAATCATTCTTTATTGTTCAGAGTTTAAACAATAAAGACCTACTAGTTTCTTGCCATTTTTTTTATTTCCTTAGCTACAAATACAAGTGAAAGATAAAACATATCCGAATGTAGTGTATAAATATATTAACAGGAACTTTCTAAAAACTTTTATAAATTGTAACGTTATCAGTTTACACACACTCTGTATATGTCACATGTACAGGTTACTGAAAACCCATATTTATAGTGAATATATAATGAATGTCACTCACCATGCAATACAATATAAATTCAAAAGTGCCAAGAGGCAGAAGTATACTAAAGCACAGTATCAGAATATCATCATTCAAACAATTTGTTTGCCATATTTAAACCATTTGTAGACAAACACTGCAAATAAAGTAACTTGAATCTATCTAGCCCAACTCTATATATGATGTGATCTTTGCCTGTTACTTTGTTGTTGGTCTATAATTAACTTTGAGATGATCATCATGGGCACATAAGTTTCATTAAGGTATTTATAATATTTCACTTATGTTTCATAAAGCGGTCTTTTAAGACGCCTTATAGTGTGTCCAATATATTGTTCACCACGCTAACACTACAGCTTGTAAATCAGAAATTATATACTGCAGTTAATACATGAGGTAATGTTCAATATTTTATAAGTAACCGTTGAGGTAAATGTACTTATCTTACTTAATATAGACTGGTGTGAGAGATATTTGTGTGCCTGATTTGTTCTTATAACTATAGCCTTTAAAATTAATTCAATCATTATACGACCAAGCTCTAATATCAGATCTCAAGACCAAGATGAGAAAAAAAATAGTTCAAAGTATAATTTGAATTTTGCTTTTACTACAAAGGACCTTCAATGCATTTACTAACCCTTTGAGTGCTAGAGAGGTGTTCAACACATTGCAAGGCAATGTGTTGGATACTTCTCTGGCACTCAGAGGGTTAAGATGGCCAGAGTTACTTCTTAAAACACTGGAATGTGAATGTGAAGTTCCCCTAAAAATGTGGTAATCTAAGCATCTGTCTATGCTGCCTTATAGGAATTTGACAGATTTTATTTATTTAGAAAATGTTTTACCAGTAAGAATACTTTGAGATTTCTCTCATTTTCAAGTATATATATTTTTTCCACCTCATCAATCATGTTTCTATGTTACTATGTTAAATTTAATTCTTTAACTACTATAATAATGTAATTTTTTAAAAACATTTATTTTTTTAATGGTCATTATTATTTATAAACATTTTTACCACACCTACTTATAGGATAATTTAAAAAAATAATATATATATATTTATAGCATTAGCTGCTAACATTTTATTTTCTCTTTGAACACTGTAATTTAAAGGACAATAACATTACTTAATAATTAATTACAATATTTAAGACTATTTTCTATGTATTTCTATCACTGTCACATTCTGTATATATCTGTAGGATTAGGATTAAATAATATATAACTCGTATGAAATTGTATTCGTTCATAAGCCCTGTAAATGCCTGTAAATACAGAGCAAAATGTTGACACATTTGCATCAACTTAATGTCATGACAAAAAGACTCAATTCATTCTAAGGGAGCATAAAAGCTAATTCATAATAAATGGCATTCAGCCATGTTCATACCTTAGTACAAGGCATATTGGAAAAGCCAGTGAAAAAGGAATTCATCAAGAGTTCATCTAACTAATGCAAATATTGCAATGTGTCATTTACCCAGCTGAAATAGACATTCAGCCAGTTTTAAACATTTATAATCTAACTAATGCAAATATTGCAATGTGTCGTTTACCCAACTGAAATAGACATTCAGCCACTTTTAAACATTTATGAAGAATACACATTATTCATCTTAGTAGAACATCTGTTAGTCCATTTATCAAACACCAGCTCAAGTAAAGAAGCTAGTGGTGAGTTTCTGCCACCTTCACTATTTACACAAGACATCCTGGGGTTTCTTCATTTCTCCTGGACTGCACAGGACCTTTCTTTGCTGATTTTTAGCAGTTATTTATTTAATTCTTTGATTGCACACCCCCTCTGGAATTCAAAGGGTTAATAATATAACAGCTGAATTGCTTCAGTTCTAAAGACATCTTTGCAATGCTCTTGAGACTTTTCTAGCATCTAAAAAGGTTAATTGAATTTCAATGATAAAAACAATATATAATTTAATTTGGGCTTTAAAAAGGGGCACTGTTACTCAAAAAACAATTTGGCAATCTTTCAAAATCACCTATATGGTGAATTAGCCATTTATTATTTAGAAAGCTGTTTGCGGTTTATTTAAATTTAGATGATTATGCTAATTAAGATACGCCACAGCCCTTTATTATCTTCCCCACTCATTACACTGCTCAGCAATTCATTGCCTACCTCAGCCAACACTTCAAGGGTCAAGTGTCAGTGAGAAGCTCCTACATGGCTTGCCTTAATTAGCATAATATATACATCTAAATAACTCACAAGCCAGTTTCCTAAATAAAACATGGCTAATAAAACATTTATTTTATGATTAAAGCTCTTCTAAAATCACCAAAATTGTATTAGGTGATAGAGTCCCTTCACATTATTATATTTGTATTCCAAATTTATTTAAGTCAATTTTGGCCTTATACTTAACAATCAATTTTTTTTTATTTTTACCACATTTAACCCACACATTGCACGGCCTGCTGGAAGTCATTGATTGCAATGCATTCATAGCCAGTTCTACAATGGAGGAGTTAATGGTGGGCAAAATAAGGATAGTGAAGGGTGTTGAGGTAGTGTATGTAGTGTCGGTTGAGCCTCTCAGCCTCAAGTGTCAAAAAGCTGTTGTCACTAAGGGTTTAAAAACTTTACAGCCCTATGATTCTGGGGGAAACCAACTGAACCATGAGGACAGACACAGTTCCCATTGATTTAAATGGGGCTTTTAAACCTTTGAATCTAGATAGAGTTCCAACAGATGACTAAAGTCTTCAGACTGCAGCCATGGGAGCGCTCTCATTGCTTGTTATATACCACTGATTTAAAAGTAAAATGTTACATGTTTTTTCACTTTCAAGCATTTTAGCTGTATCTACAAAGATAAAAGAACACTCTTCTGGGCTGGACCAGCTGTAACACAGGGGAAAAATAAAAATCCCTATTAATTTAACGGAGCTTTTAAAAGGAAAGTATCACCTTATATGATAAAAAAATATATATTAGGGTTTTCTTGCTGAGAGATGTTTTATCTTCTGCTGCTGAAAGACATGATTCATATATAAGTTTTTACACCTCAGAATTGTATTATTTGGGTTCGGTACTTCCTTGGCCTGGATTTTACAGAGGCGCTGTTGCTACCTCATCCTATGGAGGATTATAGTCACTGACACTACTCCTCACTACACTGCTGTAGTAACAGAACAGCATTAAAATGTCAGACAATGCAAGTTCTGCACCTATAAAATAAACTTTACATTGATTTTCTTTTTATTTTACCATACATTCAGAGTTATTTTAACACCTGAAGAAATAACCTAGTAGGGTTATGAAACACGTTCAGCAATTTATGTAACCATTGTTACAATTTTAATGAAGACTCTCCTATAATAGCCTGTATTATTTTTTAATAAATACTTTTTCATATCCCTTTGGAGCTAAAATGTGATTGCCAGAGGGTATTTTAGTCCTACATTATACATTGCATTGACTTTATAGTCCATATATTTTACATCGACTACGGTGGAGTAAAAGACCAGTGAGACAAGTAGGCAAGGTTTGGGGAATTTTTCTCATGTGCTATATTCCAAGAGTGGTGGTTGACTATCTTTCTTTATTTGCTTAGTGGAGATCAGTGGGATACAAGATCATGGACCGAGTGTTGACTGAGTGAGGGCAGTTCAAATATCCCCCCTCAAGCACCTCCAGCCTGTCTGACGGACTTGTCAGCCAGGAGGTGATGTTTAAAGTGAGTGTTACACTGATCCAAGATCGTTTTTCACCAAAAATGTTCACCAAATGTTTCTATAGATTATTTGGAATATTGTGGTGCTTTTGGTTTTGTATAAAACAGATCCTATTTGTGTTTATTTTTGATCTTTTACATGTAATCAATGTATTGACCTTTGGCGACAAATCTTTTGAATTTTGAATATTGGTTAAAGTATTTCCTTTATACATGTAGCACCGTGACCTGTGAGTATAATATTTGTGTTATTTGTATTGAATGAACTTCTGTCAATTTTGAATATTGATTTATTTCATTTATTCATTAACATGATTTGGGCATATATGATATTTTTATATGTTTGATATTTTTATAATAGCTGTTAAAATATATGTTATGTTAAATTTTACATTGACGTAACTTTTGAATACCATAAAATCTCAAGTATAATATGCACCTGGGGGAAAACAAGAGTACCTATGTATAATACGCACCCTTCTTTTCACCGCTACTAAAAAAAATGTTTAAGGCTGGAAGATACCTTCCCTCCCCCGGCACTACCCGCTCTCAAAATAAGACTTTCTAAGTTAAATTTAAGTCCCCACTGAAGTACTCACCTTTTGAAGAGCAGGCAAAATACAAACTACCGGTATGTAAAGCTTCCGTGTGGGCAGCATGCTTCCATTTGCCGCCCGCTTCCTTCAATGGGCTTTCAGGACCGGGGGACCAATAGCGCCGAGGGAGGGAAGGTATCTACCAGCCTCAATTTTATATTTTATTTAAAAACTCTCGTATTCACTAAGATGACTTTGCCATCATATTTCTGTGAATATGACACCAATCCACCACAAATCACCAACATTGCCATGAATCCACCATGCCTTTGACAGGTTTACGATTTTGCACTCAGTACATAGACAATGGCTCATCTTCATATGGAAATTCATGTTAATGAGCCATTGTCATACATCACACATTGCCAGACATACATTACCATAACATCACCCCTTAGAGCATCTCCCCATAGGACTCCAAACTCCTCCCACAAAAGGCTTCCTAAAGAAAAGTGTTATAAATTATACAGGATTTAGGAAGGAGTGTTATTCCCTTTACTTGCTATATAGGAAGAGAGCAAAGTAATTCTCATTCACCTCCTGTTTCACAGTATTAAACAAAATAATGCTGTGAGCTAAGAGGAATTTACTAATAAGCCTCATGTCTTGTGCCCCTGGTGAAATCAGTGTAAGTCAATAGGAGCAGGTCTACCTCTGACCTGACACACACAACTGCACCATTGGGAACAAAAAACAAAAATCCTCTAATTCCACTGATTTATATGGGCTTTTAACCTCCTGAATGCTAGAAAGATCACTAATGCATTGTGAAGCAATGCACTGGAGACATACAAGCTTAGCATTCAAGGCATTAAAAACCTAGTTTAAATCAAGGTGTAGGAGTTAGACTTGTGTTAGTCCCAAACCCTAAGGAAACATTGATTTGTTGTAGGACTTGGACTTGTGTTAGGCATACACCCTAAGCAAAAAGTGATTTGTTGTAAGACACAGACTTGTGTTAGGCGCAAGCCCTGAGGAAACTTTGATTTGCAAGACTTAGGCTTCTTCAGTATACATCCTTAAGGACCACTTTGATCTTTACCAACGCGCCAGTACACGTGGCCTGTTATGTGTACCGGCATGCCAAGTTGGGCTCTGAGAGAGACCATTCCAGTCTTGGAGTGGTCAATTTCAGACCCCATTTTTACTTACAGTGCTCCCGCAGAAATGCTGTTAAGTAAAAAGTAAGTGACGTGCCAGGACCGTCACAGGTCCTTAAGGCAAAAACCACTTGACGTCACGTGGTCCTTAAGGGGTTAAATGTGTCATTTTGACTTTCATTTTTTTTTTTTAATACTAATTAACCCCTTCATTGCCAGTGCTGCTAATTTTAGCCACATAGGCAATGTAATGTTTAACAAATTTTTTAATTGAGATGGATTTCATTTTTATTTTTTTCCTTTTCTTTTTAACATCATGGTTAACCCACTGTTAACAGAGTAGCAATATCACTGTGATCCCAAAACAGAGGGGGTTAACCATTTGTATGGATGATGTGGTTGGGGTGCAGTGATATCTTTGCAATCTGGCAACAGAGGGGTTAAGTGCAGGAGGAGGGGATGCATGTACTGGGGAGGTTGCTCGAGTACACAGGAGATCAGGCAGGGGACCAGTGGGGCTACTTGTCTCCAGGGTTCCCCTGCCTGATGCAGTCCAAGGAAAACAATCAATGTCTGACCATTTCCCTTGGGTTTCTTTAGCCTTCATTTCTGATCTGCCAGTCAGTAACTCCATTACTCTTATATGAAATGTACCAAAAATATCACCATTTATTTAAAAACAGAAATATCAAGTAAAACAATTCAAATTATCATATAGTATACATATACTTGTATACACCCTGTTCCAAATTATTATGCAAATTATATTTAAGTGTCACAAAGATTAAATATTTTGTTTTTCAGTTTAACTCATGGATGGCATTGTGTCTCAGGGCTCTTTTGATCACTGAAAACAATCTCGGACAACTGTGATTAGATTGCCAGGTGAGTCCAATTTAAGGAAAAACTACCAAAGGTGGGTGTTCCACATTATTAAGCAGAGCACCATTTTCAAGCAATATGGGGAAGAAAAAGGATCTCTCTGCTGCCGAAAGGAGTGAAATAGTTCAATGCCTTGGACGAGGTATGAAAACATTAGATATTTCACAAAAACTTAAGCGTGATCATCGCACTATTAAGAGATTTGTGGCTGATTCAGAGCACAGACGGGTTTGTGCAGATAAAGGCACATTGAGGAAGATTTCTGCCAGATCCATGCATCAGATCAAGAGAGCAGCTCCTAAAATACCATTACGTAGCAGCAAACATATATTTGAAGCTGCTGGTGCCTCTGGAGTCCCACGGACATCAAGGTGTAGAGTCCTCCAGAGTCTTGCAACTGTGCATAAACCTTCTATTCGGCCACCACTAACCAATGCTCACAAGCAGAAACGGCTGCATTGGGCAGAAAAATACATGAAGACTAATTTTCAAACAGTCCTGTTCACTGATGAGGGCCGTGCAACCCTGGATGGTCCAGATGGATGGAGTAGTGGATGGTTGGTGTACAATCACCCTGTTCCAACAAGGCTGCAACGTCAGCAAGGCGGTGGTGGAGTCATGTTTTGGGCCGGAATCATGGGAAGAGAGCTGGTCGACCCCTTTAGGGTCCCCCAAGGTGTAAAGATGACCTCTGCAAAGTATGTGGAGTTTCTGACTGACCACTTTCTTCCCTGGTACAGGAGGAAGAACTATGCTTTCCGTAATAAAATCATCTTCATGCATGACAATGCACCATCTCATGCTGCAAAGAATACCTCTGCGTCAATGGCTGCTATGGGGATAAAAGGAGAGAAAGTCATGGTGTGGCCTCCATCCTCCCCTGACCTCAATCCTATTGAGAACCTTTGGAGCATCCTCAAGCAAAATATCTATGAGGGTGGGAGGCGGTTTACATCCAAACAGCAGCTCTGGGAGGGTATTCTGACATATTGCAAACAAATTCAAGCAGAAACTGTCCAAAAACTCACAAGTTCAATGGATGCAAGACTTGTGAAGCTGCTATCAAATAAGGGGTCCTATGGTGAAATGTAACGTGACCTGTTAAAATGTTTAAAAAGTTAAAATGTTGTTAAAAGTTTGACTGAAATAGCTTTTGATTTCAGTAAATATGCTGCAAACACAACAAATGACAATTTTCAGTTCTTTACAATCTATAAAGTGTTTTGAAACTTACTGTGCATAATAATTTGGAACAGTGCATTGTAAGTTTTTTATGTTTAAAAAAAATACTGTTTTATCATTAGGAGGTTTGTTCAATAAAATTTGAATTGCACTCTTAATAGTTGAAAACATGAGAATTATGCTGACTGTTATTTACATCAATTATTTAGGTAAATGAGAAAAATATAATTTGCAAAATAATTTGGAACAGGGTGTAAGTGAAGCAGCAGATGATAGCTGCATATATTCTTTTGTATCAAAGTGATGTACAGTTCCTCTTAGAGTAGTTGGACTCACCAATACCCCTGCTTAATTGGTGCCACTGCTAAGGTACTCCTAAATCCCACACCCAAGTAGAAAGCATACAATAAACTAATATTTATATAAACCCTTTTATAATATGTGGTGCCTTTTTGTGATTAAAAATATTATGTTTAAAAAAAATTAGAACTACTGAGCATTCTGTGCTTTCGGGCAGTCCCTACAGTGCATGACCGTGTCGGCAGCAGGACGCAGAGCAGGAACAGCCTCTGACACTCAAAGGTTTACCCCTCTGACACTCAAAGGGTTAATATCAACCGGGCCTTGGCCCATGTACACGGGCTTTTACACTCGTTCTGGAATAATCGACATCAAGGAGCTATATAACACTATGGTCTGTGTTTTTGGTAGCTATATCAACAATTTCTACACACATTTGGGAACTATATATTTTCTGGTTATTTTCTGAACTTATAGTCCTGGTACCAGGTGAATAATTAATAGTTTATTGCACATTGAGAACATTTTGTATATATTCATTTATATACTAGGAGTATTATTTTAGATTATTTTCTTATCGTTACGGTGAGTTTCATGCCTTCCGATACATTTATTTAACCATTTGGTGGACTTGAGACATTATCATTGGATAATATCCATCTATGTAGATATGTCCGTCTAACCATTTGGCTGAAACAGGTTTATGCAGAGGGATATATTCACATCCCGTTTTCATTATCAATCATGTGGGTTATTTGTACCATAATTGTTACACTACTTTAAATATGTATATTAGATACTTTATACAGTGTCACTGTTTTTCATCTTTCACTTATTAGTTTTTTTGTTTATTTTGTCCACAGGTTGGGATGTCTGTACCCTTGCCTTCTTGTTTGGTGAAGGTTTTTCTGGATAGTGCGGATTAGGTTCTTAATACCCTTGGCTGTTTTATCAACGTATGTATTTTGTCCTTTTTGGGCAATATATCTTGGTTTTCCTCCATAATATATATCATGTGGTGGTAACTTGGTGGCTGCAAATGTCTGGAGATAGCTTTCTCTGGGGTTGGGGGACTTCTACTGCCACTGCATGATTTTATATTTATGTATATAGTTGTTGGCACCCTTGGCCATTTTATCAACGTATGTATTTTGTCCTTTTTGGTCAATATATCTTTGTTTTCCACAATATATATTATGTGGGGGTAATGTGGTAAGTTCCAAACATCCAGGGATAATTGTATCTGGGGTTGGGGGATTCCTAGTGCCAGTGCTCAATTTTATATTTACATATAGATTTTATAGTTCTTGCACATTTTTGGGATTGCACATATGCAATTTTTGGAGATCTTTATTTCGATACTTGTATTATGTTGTTGGGTGAATCTGATCTTTCTTATTTTAAATAAATGTTAATATTTTTTCAGTTTATGTTAAATTGGTATTTTCATGGATAACTGTTTCCAAAAGTGCTTAGATTTGTGGTGTTTTTTATGTCTCAACCATGCCTACCTTATAAATAGATTATAATTATAATTATAGCAAAACACCTAATATAATGGTATATATTAATAAAGTAGTGGCAAAATAGAGGATTCATGGACTGAAAATTACCTTACATCTTTATAAGAGAAAAGAAAGAAAGATACAAAATGGTAGTGGGTATAAGCTTTAAATCAGGGCATCCAAGTTTTTTCAGTAGTGGGCCATATAAAAAGAAAGCCATAAGTGTGACGGCTGCATTATTTTTTCTTATTGAGAATGATGGTGAATCATAGCCATTCAGCTATTAAAAATATACATTTATTTATTGATCATGTCAATGACAATACTGATATTTAGCAGACATATATTCTTCGACTGTACTGTACTGGCAATCAGGGAATTAGTTCTTACTGGCTTTCTGGTTCATGTGTACTATTTAATTAGGTATATAAAATATTTTTTTTAACCCTTTGAGTGTCAGAGGGGTACGGAACACATTGCAAAGCAATGCGTTCCGTACCCCTCTGGCACTCAGAGGGTTAAATCTCTCAGGTAGGCCACACCCTTGGGTCAGGCAAGCCAGATATGTCTCATTGGCCACCCATGGGACTCCTATGCATAAAGTATCAAATATTATTACGTTTGAATATGCCCAAATACTACTACTGCTAGAAACATGTCCAATTCATTGTTTTTGAGACTTTGCATTCCAATTCCAATTTCAGATATACATTTTCCCATTCACATTGCTCTATCCTGATGCTCTTTTGCAGCCTGTATGGAAAACATTAACCCTTCAAGTACTCAAGTACTTACAAGGCAACACACTGCACATCATAGTGTAAAAATTAACTTTTGTTTTAAATGGGAGTGGTACACTCTGTAGAGTTCCTTTCCTTACCCTGGTGTGACCCCAGGAAGGGAACTCCTTAATTGAGCCAGGGTCTCCTGACCACCCCCTGTTGTCCCCACAACCTGTGCTACGATGGGAAAAATAAGAGAAGCACAACTTTTGTGGTGTCCTTTGGAATCAGCAGCCCCAACCACTGCTCAAATGGGTTGGTGGTTGGATTAAGTATAAGTGGGGGTTGAATTGTTCTGATATACCTTCTACCATCCCACCTCTTAGCTTTGGAAGAAATCCAATAATTTGGGACTTCCTAAGAACACATATAAATATTTAGACATGAGGGTGGGGAATGAATTACAGTACAGTACAGTTAGTGATATGCTGTTTCTTTTCATGCGTATCTGTTCTAAAGGGGTAAACTTTCTCCTTAAGCTTATACATTAGAGGGGACCCATCAAGCATGTGGGGTAATGCTGCTTGTTTGGGTGTTTCAGGGGGTATATCCATTTCAATGATAGCAGCTTTTGATGTGGATCCAGAAATTCATAATCTGCCCCTAAAAACATGGCAATAATGCATATTGAATTGAATGGAATAGCCAGTTCAATTGCTATGCATCAGCTGCCATAGCAAACAAAAGCTCAAAAATAATTATAAACAGTCAATAATAGCCATGTTGTGTAAATGCTTATTTTTATAATATAACCTTAGATCCCATTAAAAAAATATCTACAGATTTTGCTACATCAGAAGATATTTCCTTGTGGCCAAATCTGTGATCCTGTGGTGATCAATGGTGAGATTTTATTCTCAAAATTATTTTTTAAGAAAATAAATAAGCATTCTGCTTATAATTCTCTTGGAGGAAAATGCTCCGACATTATACCAAAGATCATTCAACAAAGCTGCAAGGGAAGTAGGAGTATAACTGCTGCTTCCCTTGGGCAGGATCAGGCAGGAAAAACCTTGAAGTATTAGCCCGTCCAGTCCCCTGCCTAATCCAAAGTGTCCCCAGGCACTTTTCATACATCAATACATGATTGCAATGCACTGGTAACAGAGAGGTTAACTTTATACCCTATATAACCCCACACTCTATACCTTTATAACCCTATATCATCAGACTTCCCCCACCTGTTGCAAGTGCAGATAGAATTAGCCACACCGACTATGGAGCTGTTAATCAATTAAAAGAAAGAGAGAGAAAACCAAAAAAGAAAGATCCCCAGAACAAGTGTCACCAAAAAAACTATTATGGGTTCTATTCACCCGATATTGCTTTTTAAAGATCATGAAATTAAAAGAAAAATAGGGTATTGAGCTTCCATGTTGACTAACTAAATGCCCAGTGAAAGGGTATGGGGCCCCTTCCTCTACTCTGATTTATAGGAGAGAACATATTCAAATGACTTAACCCCTTAATGACAGTTTTTTTTCCCCATTATAGCGAATGACTTCCTGGGCTCACCAGGTAAATCGTCTGTCACTAAGGGGTTAATATGGGGTCTGAATTCTCCTGATAAATTAACTAAATTCCCAAGGAAGGGACTAGGGTCCCTTCCACAACTTTCTACTATGGGAGACAATATGTAATAAAAATTAATATGGGGTTTAGAGCAATATTAAGTACTGAAATGACCAAGGAAGGGGTTCTGGTACCCCTTCCTCTACTCCCTAAGAAGGCAAGCTAAAATATGTGTGCTAGGCCATATGTGTGTTATGTTCCTTTCTTTTCAGAATATGTCATACCTTTTCCCTTAAACAAAACAGCCCAAAACATGTATGTTCCTTCCCAAGGCAGTCATACCTTTAGGGTTGGTCATATTCCAGACTCAGGAATCTGAGATGATGGAGGTGTCCATGGCATTCACTACTGATGAAATGGTATGGTAGGATGGGGCAGCCATTCTCTTTCTCTTCCTCTGGGAAAGATACTGCTGCAGGGTACAATGACAAGTCATGAAGGACATATTGGAGATTAAATACCTATTAAGATATGGTGACTAAGGGTATAGTTGTTTGACATTATGCCCTTGATCAAATATGGCAACATTGCCATTTCCTGATTTTATCCTGTTCAAAGATGGCCACACTGTTTCCTTCTTTTGTATCTGGCCTTCCTCATAGATGGCATAATCATCATTTTCCATCCTTGGATACAGCTACATTTTCTGTTCATATAATTTCCTGTTCCTGCATAACCCTATAAATATACTTTTGTGCTAATCTCAGTGTCGTTGCAATTTAGTTATAAAATCTGTTTTGTCTGGATCATTTGCCAGAGAGATTGAAGATTTTTAAGCTGCCTATGAGTGGAAAACTGACTTACAAACTCACTTGGTCATTTTGAATATGCCAGTATGCCATTCAGATTGTGGAACACTAGAGGACGCCCCCAGTATTTTATTAAGCTATCTTTGATATCTTAATATATTCCATATCTCTAGACCAACACATAATACATGTGAAAATCTCTTAATGACATCTTAAAATGGCCTGCACAAACTCAAAGATTCTTAGGATTTTAGTTTTTTACAGACCTTTTGACTTACTATACCAAATGTATTATTCTATAACACTACACTTCATAATGATTTCCATTACATAGAATCAATATGCTTTGATTTTCTCAAGACAGGTTCACTACAGTACCAATATTATATCATCCCAGTCTAGTTTCTGCAATATATTATGGCAGGGGGCATTCTATATCAACACCATACACCTAAAGTGAACCTGTCATTCTAGGTGACTACTTATATGTCTGATTAAACCAGAGTTCAACCCTTTGAATAGTAGGATATACACATATCAACATTGTTTTTAATATTTTATCCAAATAAATTTGCACAAGCAAAATGTTTTAACTTGAATCTGGAGCGGTTCCTCTTTTTTCTTCCCCTTCCACGAAGACACAAGTGGTCTATTGGAGACACAGAGAAGAGACAGTGGTGAGTTCTTTGCAGGCCTCCTTGCTGTAGATATGCATATGTATATATACAGCCTTTATACCATGTGAGTGTATAGACACTTTTTTGAATATTTATTTAATGATGCTAGGGTGATAAGGCACTATTGGCACCACATTTTTTTGGTTTTGTTGCATGTATCGGCTTCATAAGTGGATGTTTATGGAGAGCAGCCTTCTCATTAAAGAAGATGATAGGACACAGCTCAATATTGCCCTGAGTTATTCTCACTGGTCTACATATAAGTGCATGTCTAGCTGTTTCTATTGTGAGTACCTTGCTTCTGGTGGTGGTGGGTGAGGAATCTCTATTTGGATGATATTGCACAAAGAAGAGCCTCTGTTTCTTTCTTTTGTTATACATGTATACTGAATTGTCCACTTCAAGATACATAACAGGTTGACTGTGATGGCTAAAATGGCAAATGCTAGAACATATCCTTTTACAGATTTTTTTTTTTTTTTTTTTTTTTTTTTGCAGACAGAAGGTCCATTCTTCTAGAATTTGAACTGGCACAAATGGTGCTAAGGCCAAAGTTGGACATTTTGTTTTTCTTCCATGAGCAATATTTCAAGTAATTTTTAATATTACTAGATATGTAGTTTTTATTATTATAAAACTCATTACACTAATTCTATGAACTAACACGGCATCATCTATCTGTTAAAATCTGTCATGTTGACAATGTTTTGCTTTGTGGCTCATATTAATTAACTCAAAATGTTTTATTTTCCTTATGAACATTCATATAATTTATACCATAAAACTAACTGAACAACAGACTTAAAATGGAAAAAATCTCAGATGGGGAGCAACATAAAACAAAGGTTTTAATTTAGAAGCTAAAATCTATGTAAATTAAACCCAGGACACCATATCAATTAGCATTATAAAATCCAATCCAGATTAAATCTGGATGATTTTAGCATTCCTAATAGATGTCAGAACCAAGACTCCTGTGACTCAGTTCATATTACAGACAGCTTGACTTTAGTCTAGCACAGGGGCATCCAATTTTTTTCAGTCATGGGCCACATGATCAGAAAGCCATAAATGTGAGAGCTGTATTTTTTTTTTATTGGTAATAATGTTGGATTATAGTTTGTCAGCTATTCAAAAATATAGATATTTATATGTATTGATCACTTTGGCCTGTGGGCCACACCTTGGACACCCACGGTATAGCAGGACTAAAAACTAAACATTTTTATGCATGTATTGTCCATTTTAGCTTGACTCCATCGTGTTTTTCTATGCACATTTCTATGTACACTTTTTTGCAATTGCCACAATAGTAAATATTGCAAAAAATGCCACTTTCACCTATGGCCAACATGTTTGGTACCCATGTGTTTATTCTGTCACACAGTATATGCCCTGTACTGCAAATATGACCCAAATGCTGCCAATTGAGCTGGATACTTCAAGTCAGTTCTATGTCTGTGGCAAGCCTAGACTCTGAATTGGGCAACAACCACTTGCTTCACCCCACCTGAGAGACTGGTCTGGTGCTGTTATCTCTGCAATTCAAAATATATTTTATGCATCTGCTCTCCATGATTTCCTTCTCACATTTATTTCTCCAGCAGTATTGTATGGTGTTATGGCAGCAAGGATATATGAGACTGTGGCATAGTTTATTGATCCACCAGGTGAGGTTTGGATGGGGCTGTCCTAAGCATACCTGAACTTGCTAAGAAAAGTTTTGAGATATGTATTTAATTAGTATGCCACTAAGGATGTTTGCTAATGTGCCTCAAATGCCGCTGATTTTTTTTTTTTTATTCATTATGATTATTATTATTAACATTCCCATGTATATGGCTGATAGGGCTTACAATCAATAGGGGAAACACTCAGAGCTTCTCATCCATGGGAGACCTTACACACAGAGTATACAACAAGAGTGAATCAGAGATTGCAATCAATAGGGAAACTAAACATATATTTTGATGGCAGATAAGAACCAGTTGGTCCATGCTATCTGACCATTTTTCTATTTAATTAAAATGCACAATCTTACATACCTCTCAGAACAGACATGTCTGTTTCAGGCATTTTTTAATTCCCTTACAGCAGTGGCTCACAGCCTTTCTAAAGACATCTTCCCAACAAGGAGCACTTAATTCTTACTTGAATATTTTTAACTATCTGATTTCAGCTATATGTAAATCTACAAAACACATCGAGTTCAGTTGCATTAAAACAATGAATTATTAAATAGTAGGCAATTAAAAATTACTTTAGTTCTATGGTTGAGCCATGCATAGTGTGGAGTAAATATTTATCATATACCCCTTTTTAAAAGGAAGGTAGAACTACAAATAATGCTGAACAAATTAACAGAATTAGTTACAAGAGACACACACGCTGACCATGATCCTGGAAATGCAGGTGCGCAGACAGTGAGGCAGACATACACATTCTGCACATGCAGAGACACACAGGCCTTGATTCAATTGAGGCCGGTTAAACAGCCGGTAGGGCAATATTGGCTAACGGCCCGTTAGCATAAAGTGATAGCAGAGCAATTCACCATATCAATACATCCACTCTGGATGTACTGTGCACCCAGAAAAAATTAGTAAAGATATTCACATACAACTGAATTACATATTTCTTCATTTTTTCCAATGGGTGAAAATGCCCGCACATTTATCACTAGACGTGGGTTTTTTAATCCAGTATTTTTTCAAAGCACATGTAATTAAATAACTTTCCGTGCTTGAAAAAATACTGATGGCTGTTTTATTTGGCTCTGGGAGGAAATGAATCGAGTCTAGTGTTGAGCGAGCATGCTCGGCCGATGCTCGGATCGGCTCGAGCATCGCTCTGCTCGGCACATGGCGGTACTCGTACGAGTACCGCATGTGCTCGCCCGCCATGTTCGGGTCTCCTCCCCGCACGTTTTGCGGCTGCTGCGCAGCCAATAAACGTGCAGGGAGGCTCTGACATCGGTGTAATGCCAGCAGCCACGTTGGCTGCTGGCATTACACTGATTGGCTGGCCAGAACCCGTGGTCGGGTGCTGTATAGCACCTGACCATCGAGTTCGGCTCAGTCTGAGCCAGGGAGAGCTGAGGATAGGAAGGGAAAGGCAGTGTAGGGAGGAAAAAAAAAAATTGTGAAAAAAAAGAACCAAAAGTCCTTTTTAGGACTACTGTGTGTGGGGGCAGCAGGTTATTTTGTGTGGGGGGAAAAAAAAAAAAAAAAAAAAAAAATATTCTGTTTAGTGTGAAAAGTTGCAGATTAGAGCACATTCTGTTTAGTGTGCACAGTTGCAGATTAGAGCACATTCTGTTTAGTGTGCAAAGTTGCAGATTAGAGCACATTCTGTTTAGTGTGCAAAGTTGCAGATTAGAGCACATTCTGTTTAGTGTGCAAAGTTGCAGATTAGAGCACATTCTGTTAAGTCTTCAAACTAAAATATCAAAGTCACATATTCCATTCAGTGTGCGTCGCCGCAGTTTAGCAGCACATTCTGTGTACTGTGCAGAGTTGCAGAATAGGAAGAAATACTGTTAAGTCTTCAAACTCAAATATCAAAGTCACATATTCCATTCAGTGTGCTTCGCCGCAGTTTAGCAGCACATTCTGTGTACTGTGCAGAGTTGCAGAATAGGAAGAAATACTGTTAAGTTTTCAAACTCAAATATTAAAGTCACATATTCCATTCAGTGTGCTTCGCCGCAGTTTAGCAGCACATTCTGTGTACTGTGCAGAGTTGCAGAATAGGAAGAAATACTGTTAAGTTTTCAAACTCAAATATTAAAGTCACATATTCCATTCAGTGTGCTTCGCCGCAGTTTAGCAGCACATTCTGTGTACTCTGCAGAGTTGCAGAATAGTAAGAAATAGTGTTAAGTTTTCAAATTCAAATATCAAAGTCACATATTCCATTCAGTGTGTATCACCGCCGTTTAGCAGCCTATTCTGTGTACTCTGCACAGTTGCAGAATAATAAGAAATACTGTTAAGTTTTCAAACTCAAATATTAAAGTCACATATTCCATTCAGTGTGTATCACCGCCGTTTAGCAGCCTATTCTGTGTACTCTGTAGAGTTGCAGAATAGTAAGAAATAGTGTTAAGTTTTCAAACTCAAATATTAAAGTCACATATTCCATTCAGTGTGTATCACCGCCGTTTAGCAGCCTATTCTGTGTACTCTGCAGAGTTGCAGAATAGTAAGAAATAGTGTTAAGTTTTCAAACTCAAATATCAAAGTCACATATTCCATTCAGTGTGTATCACCGCCGTTTAGCAGCCTATTCTGTGTACTCTGCAGAGTTGCAGAATAGTAAGAAATACTGTTAAGTTTTCAAACTCAAATATTAAAGTCACATATTCCATTCAGTGTGTTTCACCGCCGTTTAGCAGCCTATTCTGTGTACTCTGCACAGTTGCAGAATAATAAGAAATACTGTTAAGTTTTCAAACTCAAATATTAAAGTCACATATTCCATTCAGTGTGTATCACCGCCGTTTAGCAGCCTATTCTGTGTACTCTGCACAGTTGCAGAATAATAAGAAATACTGTTAAGTTTTCAAACTCAAATATTAAAGTCACATATTCCATTCAGTGTGTATCACCGCCGTTTAGCAGCCTATTCTGTGTACTCTGCAGAGTTGCAGAATAGTAAGAAATAGTGTTAAGTTTTCAAACTCAAATATCAAAGTCACATATTCCATTCAGTGTGTATCACCGCCGTTTAGCAGCCTATTCTGTGTACTCTGCAGAGTTGCAGAATAGTAAGAAATACTGTTAAGTTTTCAAACTCAAATATTAAAGTCACATATTCCATTCAGTGTGTTTCACCGCCGTTTAGCAGCCTATTCTGTGTACTCTGCACAGTTGCAGAATAATAAGAAATAGTGTTAAGTTTTCAAACTCAAATATTAAAGTCACATATTCCATTCAGTGTGTATCACCGCCGTTTAGCAGCCTATTCTGTGTACTCTGCACAGTTGCAGAATAATAAGAAATACTGTTAAGTTTTCAAACTCAAATATTAAAGTCACATATTCCATTCAGTGTGTATCACCGCCGTTTAGCAGCCTATTCTGTGTACTCTGCAGAGTTGCAGAATAGTAAGAAATACTGTTAAGTTTTCAAACTCAAATATTAAAGTCACATATTCCATTCAGTGTGTTTCACCGCCGTTTAGCAGCCTATTCTGTGTACTCTGCACAGTTGCAGAATAATAAGAAATACTGTTAAGTTTTCAAACTCAAATATTAAAGTCACATATTCTGTGTAAGATGAAGAAGGCGGGTAAAAAGGGACGGGGAAGTGGACGTGATCCTGAAAGTTCAGGGCGCGGGTCAGGACGCGGAGAAACTGTGCCTGGTGCCAGAGCACAAGAAAGAAAGACATCCACCATACCTAGCTTCATGTCTAATTTTACAGGGCGTCGCAGGACATCACTCTCGAGGTCCGACCACTGCGAACAGGTGGTCGGTTGGATGACAGCTGATACTGCTTCCAGTCGGTTAAGCACCACCCTGTCTTCCACCAAGTCCACTCTCAGTAGCCAAGAGTCTGGTCAACATAATCCTCACTCTGATCATCCTTCCTCCCACCATACACGGTCTGGTCAAAGAAGTGATCCCACACTGGGATATAGTGAGGAGCTCGTCTCATCACCAATCCTTCATTTGACCCTCTCTCCAAGCACGCTTGCAGAGGAACATGACATCTTGTGCCCTGATTCACAACCTCTAGAGGCTACCCAATCACAAGAAGATGACAGATGTGAACGGCATTTAAGGTCAAAGGAAGTAGTGGATGATGATGATGATGATGAGACACAGTTGCCATTAAATCAACCACTATTTCCGTCTCAAGACCTTGTTGAGGAGAATGTTATACAGTTGTCAATGACTGAGTATGTGGTGGGATCAAGACTTGAGGAGGATGATCAGAGTGAGGAAGTGGAGGAGGACTTGGTGGACGATGAGGTGACTGACCCCACCTGGGAAGGTGTAGAGCCGAGCGATGTCAGCAGTCCTGAGGGTGAGCCATCTGCAGCACCGCAACAGGCTGGAAGAGGCAGTGGTGTGGCTACAGAAAGAAGGCGGACCGCACCAAACCGGCCCGCAAGTGTTCCACGGAGCACCCCCTTGCGTAAATCTACCTTGCCAAGGGGTAGGTGTTCCGCGGTATGGCGTTTTTTTAAGGAAAGTGCGGACGACAAAAGAATTGTAGTTTGCAACCTGTGCCACACCAGAATGAGCCGAGGCATGAACACTAGAAACCTCACCACCACCAGCATGATCCGACACATGGCATCCAAGCACCGTAGTAAGTGGGAGGAACGCCTGGATCGCCCATCTGTGTCTGCAGGCCACACCACTGCCTCCTCTTCCCCTGTTTTCGGTGCCGGCCAATCGCCTGTCGAAGGCGCAGGCCCGCATACCTCCCGCCCTGCACCTGTACCATCTGAAGCGCCATCAGCGACCACATCCACTTCCCTGTCCCAGCACAGCGTCCAAATGTCGTTACCCCAGGCATTTGAGCGCAAGAGAAAGTACCCAGCCACCCACCCACAGGCCATAGTACTAACCTCACACCTTTCAAAATTACTGGCCATCGAAATGCTGCCATTTAGGCTTGTGGACACTGAGTCCTTCCGCAGCCTGATGGCAGCAGCTGTCCCTCGGTACGCGGTCCCCAGCCGCCACTACTTTTCCCAGTGTGCCATCCCCGCATTACACCACCATGTGTCCCGTAACATCACCCGTGCCCTGACCAACGCAGTTACTGGGAAGGTCCACTTAACGACTGACACATGGAGAAGTGCTTGTGGCCAGGGACGCTACATTTCCCTGACGGCACACTGGGTGAATGTCGTGGAGGCTGGGAGCGACTCGGACCCTGGGATGGCACGGGTGCTACCCACGCCGAGGATTGCGGGCCCTACCTCCATCAGGGTTTCCACCAGCACCTACGTTATTGGCTCCTCCTCCTCCGTTTCCACCTCCGAATTCTCTACACGCAGCGCCACTCCCCCATCAGCCAGTAGCTGGAAGCAGTGTAGCACTGCAGTGGGGAAGCGTCAACAGGCCGTGCTGAAGCTGATCTGCCTTGGGGACAAACAGCACACGGCCTCAGAGCTGTTGCAGGGGATTAGTCACCAGACCGAGCAGTGGCTCTCGCCACTCAACCTGCAACCAGGCATGGTTGTGTGTGATAATGGGCATAACTTGGTGGCGGCTTTGGAGCTCGGCAAGCTCACACACGTACCATGCCTAGCGCATGTATTTAATTTAGTGGTGCAGCGATTTCTAAAAACCTACCCCAATGTGCATGATCTCTTGACCAAGGTGCGCCGCGTGTGTGCACATTTCCGTAAGTCATCTACAGCTTCGGCCGGCCTGTTGAAGCTGCAGCAGCGCTTACAATTGCCAGCTCACCGGCTGCTGTGTGACGTGAG